>CM057454.1:1287504482-1288849839 GCA_016271365.2 Neoceratodus forsteri | reverse complement strand
CATATCTTTAGAGGTAAAGCCCTAGATTGCTTGGTACCCCCAAACTGCAGCCACAAGTGGCGCAGTAGTGAGAATATATAGTAGGAGGAAGAAGACAGCTCTGCCTAGTTCCCCTAGAGATTGGAAGGACTAAGACAGGCAGCTGTTGGTGAGTATCTGGGCCCAAGGTGTTTGGGATAGGAAAGCTTTCCAGGAGCAAATCCTCAGGCCAAACTCAAAATGCATCCCAGTGGCAAACATGAAAGGCTACTTGATCTGGTTGAATGCCTTTTCTGCATCCAAGGCCAGGAGACTGGGCCAAGATGCCCCTGCTGGACCACCTCTACATGATGTGTAGGGATTGCCTGATGGCATACTTGGCCTACCTGCTCTTGATAAAGCCCCTATGATCTGGGTGTATAAAATCCAGGATGAACCTCATTTAGGTAGACCGCAAACACTGGTTATTATTTTATAATCTGCAGTAAGCAGAGAGGTGGACCAATAGGAGCCACACTAGGTGGGATCCTTGCTCAGTTTGTGAAACACCATGATGGTTGCCAGACACTGTGAAGGTGGGTTGGTTCCACCATCCAGGGCCTGTCACAGTATGTCCTTCAATGGTTCCTGGAAAACCTTCCAGCACTCTGTTAAATTCGGCCAGTAAGTCATCAGTTCCTGGAGCAGACAGCTTTCATGGAGTTCCTCTCTAGTAGTGATAAGTTCCAAAGAGTCTCTAACTGCAATGGACAAGGTGGGTAGGTTCAAAGTGTCAAGAATACTGCTGGAGAGAGGGTATTCTCAGTCACCTCTGGGGTGTATACTACTGAGTAAAGGTTTCGGAATTCTTGCACTATGTTCTCCTGATTGGTGGACAGGACACAACCTGGCATTCTGATACCAGAGATAGTCTTATCTGACTTTTTCTCTCTTAAGCTGCCAGGCAAGCCAATGGCTGCCTTGTCTCCCTCAAAGTGTGCACCACCCTGACTTAGGAGAATGTTCCTCTCCAAGGGGGCTGAAGCCAAATAGTCTAGCCTGCCTTTCAGGAGCTGGAGCTCCCCAAACTGCTGCATGGCCGGGTGCCTGTGTAAGGTCTCTTTCCAATGCTATCACCTGCTCTTCTCTCGCTGCACCTCCATTTTGCTTTTATGGGCGGCTCCAGAGATGGCTACTCTACATTTGAATGCATTCATGGCTTTCCATGTCATGGAGGCTGATGTGTCTCACTTTTTATTATGTCCAAAATAATCAGTTCAGGCAGCAGACAATTTTGCTTTCAAATCTTGATCCAGCAGAAGGTAGAGGTCCAATCTCTACTGCCATGCGGGGTGGTGGATGAGGGAGCACCAGGTCAGTTCATGTATAGAGCTGGGAGCTAAAGGAAAACTGTTGTATCAATCAGATGCAGAAACCTCCACGTATCTATTAGGTTATGTATCTCTGTGCAGCCATGTGTCCAAGGGCCAGGGTGCGGTTTGGGTAAGTAGAGGGGACTGGTCAATGACTGGATCCCAAGGGGTATTAAAATCTCCTCTTAGCATCAGGGAAGAGGGAAAGGCAGTCAAGGCAACCTGATGAAAAAATTCATGTTGGTCAAAATTCAGACCATCAACTTCTGCTAGTGTCTTTCTCTGCCCTCCCAGTTCTACTACCCCAATGTGCATCTCCCCTGGAGATCACTACATGTCTGTTGAGGATGCAGGAAGCCCTAGATGAAGCCAGATGGCTACTTCCCTAGATTTTATTGTAAAACCTGCTGCAGATAGAAGTGTGTCCCCCCCCCAGCACTTCTCTACTTAACTGCTTCAACCCAGGCCATATGAGTCTCGTGTAGCATCGCCATGTCCCCTTTTACCTTTTTGAGATAGTCCAAATCTGTTTCCATTTAGCTACTGTTTTTAGCCCATGTGTGTGCCATGTATTTACATTTAGTGTCCCAGTCATGTTATCTAGTAGAAAAAATAGTATTTTAGTTCCAAGGGTCCATATGCCCACCCTCAGCCATCCCCAGCACCGGTGTTTACCACTACATACATATCAATCACAGGCCAGCAGCTTCTAATGCAAACATTAACACCTCTAAAAACAAAACAATTCCTGCCCTCTCTTCCTGAACACCTTTTGCCTCCACCCCCCTGACCAACTGGCTCAGCATCCTAGCACAGAGCAACAGGCTCAACAAAAAAAAAATTGCCCCCCCTTCCTCAGAACCCAGTCAGGTTCTTGCTCCCACTTTCTCTGTGTGAAAGAAGGTGTTGTGATACAAAACTGCCCCTTATATTTATGGCATATAAAACCACTGATAATTAGGGTAACCATCCACACTGGCAGAGAATATCAAGTAACATTAGTTATTCCTATTTACAGACCTCCCTGACCAATGTCCATGATGATACTAATAGTACAGTATTGAACATAGCTAGAAAAAAATAACTTATTTCATGTCCAGGGAGTGGACGGAGGCACAGCCAAACAGCAACAGAGGAATGGGAGAAGAAATGGAGCCCAACTATTGGTTCTAAACTGTGGCATCACCAGTGACTGCCCCCATCGAGAGTTTGTTATCATACACATGGCTCATATCGCTTTTAATTTCTCAGTCAGAGTATGCGCCATAAATATAGAGACATGACTGGTGCCAGCAGCTCATATCACTTTGAATTATACTAATCAAAAGTCATTAAGAATTGTGATGGCATAGTATATTCAGTTGCAATAAGTTTATGCAGACTTGGGTTGCAGCAGTGAGTCAGGTAAATGAAATAGAACAATTGGCAGATAGTGCGAATAGCACTAACCAACTTTACAAACAAACATCTGTGTAATAAAACAGGTAAATGTAAACTGGTGGATCAATATCCAGCATGGGTTCACTCATGGGGGGGGGTTCTCCCCACCAATGCCCAGTACTGTGTCTAGCAAGGACTTCAGATGCCTGAGGTGGACAATGTGGCTTTGAGGTTTTGGCCCCTTTTCCTGCCACAATGGTATATGCAATGCAACCACCTTCATCTAGGCATAGGGGCAGGACACAGAGTGGCCTCTGCCTCAGTGCTCGCAAGGCCTACCATCTCAGCATTATCAGTCATTAAGTCTTTACGTTCAGGCAAGCAAAAGATCAGAAACAAATATTACAGTATATTAAGTGTCAAAAACTCTCATTAGTCCCAGACATCAAAGGAGAGTACCAGACCCCCAACCAATGCTCTCTAATCAGTAAATGAACTGCTTATGGCACATCTTAGGTGATGGGGCCTGTTCCCTTAAGGCCAGATCTCCCCTCTGCAGTGACCAGCTTGGTCTGCAGGAAGGTTTCTGCCAGATTGGGTTGTGCTCTTGGTGCGGCATGGCATGGTGGATCAGTAGGCCTGTCTCCTTTTCCCAACTCTTCAGCATTCTTGAGATTGATTTGGCTCTGCCAGTGTGCAGATTTAGGTGGCTGTGACATGAAGAAAGAGTTTTTGACAGGTATGACTGGGAATCATCATATCAGATGGCTTAAATGTGACCAAGCAGTGGGAAAAAGTGGTGGGGAAGGCAAGCAGAATGCTGGGATGCATAGGTAGGGGCATTACCAGCAGAAAGAAAGAGGTGGTGATGCCACTGTATAGATCACTGGCAGTCCAGAGAAGGTCAATGAAAATGATACATGAGCTACACCAGAAGCTGTATGAGGAGAGACTCAGGGACCTTAATATCTATGCATTGTAAGAGAGGAGAGGAGAGGAGAGGAGAGGGGAGAGGGGGGGATATGATAGAGACATTCAAGTACCTTAGTAGTATAAATGGTACAGGAGGGAAGCACGTTTCAGAGGAAGCATTGCACAAGGACAAGGGGACATGATATTAGGCTGGAGGGAGGAAGGCTCGGGGGAATATTAAGAGGTACTTTTTCACAGAAAGGGTGGTGGGTCCATGGAGCAGCCTTCCAGCAGAGGTGTTGGGTGCTAAAACAATGTGAGGATTCATGAGCACATGGGACAGACATAAGGGTACCCTGGAGATGGGAAGAGAAGACGCGCTGCAGACCAAATAGGCTGTCAACACTGAGTAGGGAAATGGGCAGACTAGGTGGGCAGTATGGTCCTTATCTGCCATCAGATTCTATATTTCTATGTTAGGTATTGCACTAAAAATTGTATTTTGCAGTGAGGATGGCATTGACTTTAAGCAGATTGTCACAGAGCTCTAAGCTCGGATGTCCATTTCAGTCCCCAGCAAGCCCAGGCCCCCCACCACAAACTCATGTTACTACTTTATTACTTCTACATGTGTGGGACCAGCCATTAGTAATGATGTTAGTAGAATATTGTTGTCACTATGGAACCTTTTAATCAATGTTACATAAAAAAAGGTTGAGGAGATCTGTGATCCATCAGGAAAATGCATGATACTGGCAAATAAATATTCATATGTCAGAAATCCAGTAGAAAATCTCTATGTCTTTATATTTTAAATTCTAATTTAGGATCAGGGGTGAAGCTGAGATTGGTAAATGGTTACTCCAACTGCTCTGGTCGAGTCGAGGTTTATATCAACTCCACCTGGGGAACAGTCTGTGATGATTCCTGGGACCGCAATGATGCAAATGTTGTCTGTCAACATCTGGGCTGTGGAAATGCATCATTAGTGAATACAAATGCTTACTTTGGAGAAGGCAGTGGCAACATCTGGCTGAGTAATCTCAAATGCTCTGGTCAAGAGGAGTCTATATTTGAATGTCCAGGTAATCAGTGGGGACAGAATACTTGCTTACACTCAAGAGATGCTGGTGTCATCTGCTCTGGTAAGTAGGTTTCATATACTTTTATAACTATGCAAACAGGCTAGCATCCCCTTGATAAAACACATTAGCAACATAGAAACATAGAATCTGATGGCAGATAAGGACCGCTTTGCCCACCTAGTCTGCCCATTTCCCTACCTAATGCATAGGCTGCAGATCCTAGTTAACCAACAGCCTACTTTCTTCTACCCCGCACTAGAATTGCCTTATGAATTTATTTTTAAAGCATCAGTGTAATTACAATTCTAGCTTATGACATGGTCACGATGAATGATATATGCAAATATATTTATGAATATTCTGTGTATTTGTGCATATATATATATATATATATATATATATATATACAGTATATATATGCCTGAAGGTAGCTCTGTCTTATGGTTGTGTTATTCTAATTCAGTTCCCCACACTTGCACTAAAACAGGACTTTAAATTAAGATTTTTAAAGCATGTGTATAGTACCCATCTAGTACTAGATGTGTACAAAACCAGTAAGGGTATGGTTTAGGTTTTGTCAAATCACCTCTGGTTTTGGTTCTAGTTTTGGTTTTGGTTTTGGATTCATGGCCAGTATTCATTGAATATAGAATATGGTCTGTACCTTCATTTTAAAGTACAAAATAAAGGAAAACAGGTTAAATTATGTAGAAAGACAGTTTAATAGCATGGTGGCTTGCAAGGCTCAGCTGTTAATAAGTTCACAGGAAGTTACCTATCTTGTAGGTTGTTTTTTTTTTGAGCCAGTGCTGAAGGTGAATGCACACATAGTTGTTTTCAGCTTGCAGTCTAAATTCCTAGCAATAAATGACAGGAGACAAGACATGTTGAATAAAGAGACATACAGCAGGTTGCGGCAATGTAACAGCTGAGTATAACAGTATAGCCTAGAGGTTAGAGTAATGAGCTGGACTGAATGTGCTCCAGCAGGCCTGGGTTGGATTTCCAAAAGCCTCAACTGGCATACTGTGTGGCTCTGGCCAGTCACTGCTTAGACACCCCAGTGCTCCTGGGTCACCCCTGAAAACAGGCACTTGTGCCTAGTGGGCCTTACCTAGTTACTAAGGAATAATATTAACAAACAAATATTTGTCAATGCCGAATGTTGTCGCGCTGGCATTGGCATTGGTAGTGCAGGAGTTAGAGATGCATAATAGGAATGGCAGCAAAGTATTGAACTGACAGCAACCTCACCCCCACCCTTAAGAGATACATTTTCAACATAGGCATTTTGGGACCTTCCCTCATGAACAGTGGCACTGTGATTTTGTTAATCTGTCCCAAAAGTTGATTTCCCACAGCGACTACACAATTCTGCGCCACAGGTGCAAAAACACATTTTGGGCAGGATGTGAAAAATTACAGCTGTACTGGTCATAAGCAGTTGTGAAAAAAATGCCAGTGTTGAAAATCTGGCATGAAAATATTGCAAATTTGCAAAATTACAAGGGTGCGTGGAAACTGCATGCTTGTAACACAGTCATTTTATGGACTTTCATCACCTGATTTTCAACATATACATTTTAGGACCTCTGTTCATGAACAGTGTCACTGTCATTTTCTCAAACTGTCCTGAAAACGGATTTTGCAGAGTGACCGCGCTATTCTGTGCCTGAAGTGTGAAAACACATTTTGGCCAGGGTATGTAAAATGACAGCTGTACTATTCATAAGGAGGTGTGGAAAAATGCCAATGTTGAAAATCTGGAGTGAAAAAATTACAAATTCATGAAGTTATGAGCATGCGTGGAAACTACGCAACACATGCTTGTGAAACAGTCATTTTTTGGATTTTTTTCACTAAATTTACAATATAGGCTTTTTGAGAGCCCACCTCATGAACAGTGGCACTGTCATTTCATTAATCGGTCCCGAAAGGTGATTCCACGCAGTGACCACAAAATCACCTTTTGAGACCGAATAACACCATGACAGTGACTAAATTCTTGAGGAGGGGTCCCTATAATCCTATATTGAGAATTTGGTTCAAAAATTCCAAAAAATGCCGAAGATATGCTCCAGAGTTGAAAAAAACCTATTTATGCCATTATACAGGTTACCGGCATATCTTCAGTTTGCAGTCGGCTTTGAAGAGTGCAGACGTGTTCCCAGTCCACTGAAGATCATCGCGCCAGACTCCGGAGGTAAGTATGGGGGAAGGGTTTGTGGGGAGGCAGGTGCATGGAGGTGGTGCGGGTTGGGGCGGGAGCAGGACAGACTCGTAGGGACCGCTTTCTTCTTTACAGGTTAAAAAACATTTTGCGGGATTTTTTTACTGGGGCATTTGCATGCTGGGTGGGCTCCCAGTGTGCCACCTGAGTATTTGGGGGGCTATCTGACAGGGGATTGGGCACCCCAGTCTGCACATACTGAAGGGGGGGGCTAGGCACCTCCTTTGGCACACAACAAATGGGGGGGGATTTAATGCTGATGGGGAGTGGGCTCCCCCGTCGGCACATGAAGGGTCAGGGCATGCTGACAGGGGGATTGGTCACCCCCAAAGTCAGCATTGTGGCAGGTGGTGGCAGCAGTCACTGCCGCCATGTTTATAGAATGCTTCACCAGGAAAGGTACATCGGGCGGTGCTGCTGCATGAGGAGCCTGGCTCTCATTGCAGGGGACCTTTTCTTAGATGTGCTCACACATTATGTATTCCTGGTGTGGTGCCTGCATGCTGGCTTATTGGGGAATGGGGGACTCACCTACTGATGTGTGCCCTGCATTCGCCCAACAGTGACCGTGCCTCCAAATCTGCTACTAATGCAATATGTTGGCTGGCCTGCAAGTGCGAGCCAACATAAAAAGTAACCCCTAGCTGCCTTGTTTAGTCTGTTAAGCAAGTTGTTAACTGCTAACAAAACTGACTTGGTGACTGAAGAAGCGTAACAGGACAGGAGGACACAGTAAATGGTAGGTGATGATCTGAGAGGAGATATATATTTTTTATAAAAAAGCTAGCAGCATGCTCACACAGAATATACTGGACACTGCCACCCACCCTTTAGAGCTGATTTTTTTTTGATAGGCCAACTTTCTTGCTTGTATTGTTAGCAATGGAACCCACCCAATTTGAACATTTTTTTACTCAGGATGCACATGTCCACTACAATTATTTTATTTATGTATGTATGTATTGTGACAAGGTGCAACCTCGCCATGGGATTCAGGATCAGCTTTGTGGTGGTTGAGGAGTCTTAGGTAGACCAGTTTGTTAACATCAAACCAACCAAGGATATTTTTATTTTCTTAATATGGTTGGTGACACAGAACTTTGGGCTTCTGCCCTTTTCCTTTTTAAGCCCTACCAGGGAAAATGAAACAAAAACAGAAATAAAGAGGCCTAGCTCCAGAAAGGAGCACTGACTAAACAATCCCCGACCCTAACTAGAAACCCCACTTTTCCAGAAGGCTATACCTTCTGGAAGAACACAAACAGTAAAATGGAAAATTCACAATGGAAATAACTTTTTTCCTTTTGGCCTAATTCAGGAGACCAATCTCCTGAGGGTTGCTTAAGGGACTCCTGTTCTGGAACACATCCAAGCAGCTTGTCAGCCCTCTACCCCTGCAGCAACTGCCTGCTGGCTTTTCCTTCCTGTTTTTAAAGCTCTCCTGTCTGTGCAGCTGCAGCTAATCAACTAAATCAGCTGCAGCTGTACCCTATCTTACTCAGGGAAACCCCCTCTCCTCCAGTACCTGAGTTTACCACACATCCCCCTCCCCAGCTCAACATTATAGGGTTGGGTGGCCTGTGCTAAGCGGTAGGGTCTTCGGGAAAGTACGTCCACATTTCTGTTCAGTGTACCCGCTCTGTGGTGGACCACGAAGTGGTACAGTTGTAGTGCAAGGAACCATCTCGTCACTCTGGCATTTTTTCCCTGTTTGTCTGCATCCACTTGAGTGGAACATGGTCCATCACCAGAGCGAACTTGTGACCTAGTAAGTAGTATCTGAGGGTTTCTGTCGCCCACTTCACTGCAAGGCACTCCTCTTCCACTACGGCGTACCGCTGTTCCCGGGGTAACAACTTCCTACTTAGGTACAGGATAGGATGCTCTTCACCTGCTACCACCTGGGAGAGTACTGCTCCCAATCCAACATCCAAGGCATCTGTTTGCAGAATGAATTCTTTATTGAAATCTGGGGAGACCAGTACTGGATCAGAACAGAGGGCCATCTTGAGGTTGGTGAATGCCTCATCTGCTGCTTCCAACCACCTCACGATGTCCGGTGCTCTCGCCCTGGTTAACTTCATTAATGGAGAGGCCCGAGTGGCAAAGTGAGGGATGAACCTCCAGTAGTAACCGACTAACCCTAAGAAAGCCCTCACTTGCTTCTTCTTGTTTGATTTGGGGCCAGTTTTGAATTGCTTCTACCTTCTTCACCTGGGGTTTCATCAATCCCCGTCCAACCATATAGCCCAAGTATTTTGCCTCTGACAAGCCGATTTTACATTTGGCTGGGTTCACTGTCAACCCGGCTTCTTGTAACGTATCTAGTACGGGCTTAACCTTCCGAAGGTGAGTTTCCCATTCCGTACTATGGATGACCACATCATCGATATAGGCGGCAGTATAGTGAGAGTGTGGGCACAGCAGTCGGTCCATTATGTGCTGAAAGGTCTCAGGTGCTCCATGCAGACCGAATGGGAGGACTTTGTAGTGGTATAACCCCCCCGGGGCAACGAAGGTGGTCTTCTCCTCGGCTCCCCTTGTGAGTGGGATCTGCCAGTATCCCTTCGTAAGGTCCAAGGTGGAGAGGTATCTGGCCTTCCCCAACTGGTCAATCAGTTCGTCGACCCTAGGTAGGGGGTATGCATCAAACTGTGATACCTTGTTTAGTTTCCTGAAATTATTACAGAACCTCCAAGTATTATCCAGTTTTGGTACAAGGACTATGGGGCTTGACCATTTACTATGGGACTCTTCTATGACATCGAGCTTCAACATCCTCTCAACTTCAGCTCAGATTTCTTTCCTCTTGGCCTCTGGGATACGGTAGGGCCTTCCCCTTATCCTTATGCCCAGAGCTGTCACAATGTCATGGTAGGCTGAGACTGTCTGACCAGGTCATTCGGAGAACACATTCCCATTTTGCTGAACCATTTCCACTGCTTCTTTGTACTGTGTAGGAGACTGCTCGGGTGAGATATGGATTTGCCCCTCTGTTTTACCTTTTGCCGGGGTTACGGCCAACGAGGCACAGCAGGCCTCCCCGTCTTGCAATGCCTTCAGGAGGTTAATATGGTGTATTTGGAACTTCTTCCTGCGATCGGGTTGGCTTACTTTATAGTTCACATCACCAACAGCTTCCACAACCTCGTATGGACCCTGCCACCTGGGGAGCAGTTTGCTTTCTACTGTGGGAACCAGGACCATCACCCGATCCCCCGGCTGGAACTTCCAGATCTTCGTCTGATGGTCATAATAAGTCTGTTGGGTCTCTTGGGTCTTTTCTAAGTGGTCCCAGACAATAGGAGTGACCCAGGCCAACCTTTTCTGCATTTGGGAGATATACCCAATCACACTGGCTCCTTGTGACAGTTGCTTTTCCCAGTCCTCCTTTAGTATATCAAGGATATCCCTGGGACAGCAGGCATATAACAACTCGAAGGGGGAGAATCCGGTGGATGCCTGTGGGACCTCTCGGATAGCGAGCATTAAGTAGGGAAGGAGTAAGTCCCAGTCCTTTCCGTCTCGGCTCATGACTTTCTGCAACATCCCCTTCAAAGTCTGATTAAATCGTTCGACCAGACCATCTGTCTGGGGGTGGTACACTGAGGTCCTCAGGGCTCGGATCTGGAGGAGTCTGCAAAGCTCCTTCATTAAATGTGAGACAAAGGGAGTACCCTGGTCTGTCAGTATCTCCTTTTGGAATCTGACCCTAGCGAAGACTTGAATGACCTATCGGACAATCGACTTTGAGGCTGTGTTACGGAGTGGGATTGCTTCCGGATATGTTGAAGCATAGTCTACGATGACCATGATGTGTTGGTGGCCCCAGGCTGACTTGTCTAGGAGGCCTAGCAGGTCCATCGCAATCCTCGTGAAGGGTTCATCGATGATTGGCAAGGGCACCAACAGGGCTCTTAACTTGGGCCGCAGGAATGCCAACTGGCATTCTGGGCATGAAGCACAGTACCTCCTTACCTTGGTGTAAATTCCAGGCCAGTTGAATCTTTGGAGTATGCGGCGCAGTGTTTTTTTGACCCCAAGGTGTCCTCTGAGAAGGTGAGCATGTGCCAAATCCAGCACCGCCTTCCTGTGCTGGCGGTGAACCAGCAATTGTTCCACATCATGTTCTTCATCCATTATCACTTGGTTTAGGAGGTCATTTATTTAACATGAAACACGGTCCAGGTCCCTTGGCTTTGCCTTCTACTGGCACCCCGTTAATTTCCACAACCTCTGACCGGATATTCTGAAAGAGATGCTCATCTATTTGGTCCCGACCAAAGTTCCTGGAGGCTATCCTGAGGGCACTCAATTCAAGGGGATTCGACTCTGTCTCCACTTCTGGTTCCTCCTCTTCCACCCTACAACTCTCCCCTCAGGCACCAGGCCACTCACCCTGTTGTCCCTCTGGGAGCGGGGTTCTACCTCCCACCAGCACGGACCTGCCATTGGCAGCCAGTATCTTGGTCCCTAACTTTTTACAATCCCTGCTTTCCTTTCATGATTTCTAGGACTTTCCTGCCTCCCCATACAACTCGGGGTCCCAATGCCTGTAAGGGAAATAATCGGGTGACTCCTCTGACCCCTCGGGGATTCCTAGCACCATAGCCTCAATTACTGGGGCCCTGGCCTCCCGGGTTCCCCCCTCATGGAGTAATGTCTCAAACCCCAGGAAATCTCGACACACCAGGACAGGATGCGCCAATCGAGGGAGGACCCCTACTGTGACCTACCTGTCCTCCCCCTGTGCTCCCATGGTAACTAGCGCCATGGGGTAATAAAACACTGTGGACACAGGTGATCCCGGTTCATTTCTGGAAATTAATTTGGGAGGGTTGCACCAAACTGCGAACTATAAGGGTGGTCTCACTCCCCGAGTCGACAAGGGCCATAACGGCCTGTCCGTTTACCTTAACCACCCGAGTAGATCAGTGAGAAGTGGCGACCACCTCTACCACATTAATCACATGGCAATCGCTCTGTGGGAACCCACCCCAGTTGCACTGCATTTGTTCAACTCCATTCAGGCAGTTGGCAATTACATGTCCCCGTTCCCTGCACCCATAACAGCGGTAGCATTCTTGGGGTGACCCTGGACCCTTTGGGCTTCTAGGGGAGGTCAGGTCCCCCTCTATTTTCAAACCCAAAAGTCCCTTCATGGCCTCAGACCGCTCTTCGGTATACCTTCTCCCAGGACCTGTCTGGTCCGACCTCTTGGGGGGGGTCGGTATCTCTGATTTGTAGTCCACCCCAAGTCCCGGGGGTAGCCGACCTCAACGTCTGGGGAAAGTTCCTTCATGGCATAATGCCGCTCCACCAAGGCAACCTGTTCATCACAGGAAGCGGGGTCGGTCTGTCCAACCCACTGCTGTAGGCTGGGCAGGAGTTCTCTTAAGATCCAGTCCATTACCAGGCGCTCCACAAATTTGGCAGCGCTATGGAGCTCGGGTCACAACCACTTCTTGGCCAAGTGGAGGAGGTCGTACATAGTGTGACCGTGGCTTCACCGACTCCCAGAATCTCCAGCTGTGGTACCTCTGGGCTCAAAGGGCTGGAGTCATACCAGCATGGCCAAGATCTCTTCCTTCAGCCTTGGATAGTCAGTGGCGACTCCCTCATCCAGATCATAATACGCCTTCTGGGCCTTGCTGCACAAAAATGGAGCTAACATGCCGGCCCACTGTTCCTGAGGCCATGATTCACAAGCAGCTGTCCTTTCAAAAGCGAGCAAATATACTTCAGTGTCGTCAGCCATCATCATTTTCTGCAGACAGTGGGAAGCCCATATAGTCCAATAACACTCTGGGCTAGGCTGTCCCGGGCGACCTTCTCCTGGTGTGATCTCGATGAGACGCTTTACCATTTCCTGGAGGACAGTGTGGTCCTGGGTCATCTGTGGGAGCAGCAACTTGTTCGTCTCTTGTTAAGCCCGGGTAGCTTCCTGCTGGGCTGCTGTAGCCTGGATCAAGGCTTTCACCACGTCTTCCATGCCTGGTCTCCTTTACTCTGGGGTGGTTCAGAATCCAGCCAAATTCTACGCTGACCTGATCCCACTTCTAAAACCACGTGTGACAAGGCGCAACCTCGCCACAGGATTCAGGATCAGCTTTGCGGTGGTTAAGGAGTCTCAGGAAGACCAGTTTGTTAACATCAAACCAACCAGATGTATTTTTATTTTCTTAATATGGTTGGTGACAGAACTTTGGGCTTCTGCCCTTTTCCTTTTTAAGCCCCACTGGGGAAAATGAAACAAATACAGAAATAAAGAGGCCTAGCTCTGAGTGGGAGCGCTGACTAAACAATCCCCGACCCCAACTAGAAACCCCCCTTTTCCAGAAGGCTATACCTTCTGGAAGAACACAAACAATAAAATGGAAAACTCACAATGGAAATAACTTTTTTCCTTTTGGCCTAATTCAGGAGACCAATCTCCTGAGGGTTGCTTAAGAGACTCCTGTTCTGGAACACATCCAAGCAGCTTGTCAGCCCTCTACCCCTGCAGCAACTGCCTGCTGGCTTTTCCTTCCTGTTTCTAAAGCTCTCCTGTCTGTGCAGCTGCAGCTAATCAGACAAATCAGCTGCAGCTGTACCCTGACTATCTTACTCAGGGAAACCCCCTCTCCTCCAGTACCTGAGTTTACCACAGTATGTATGTATGTATAGAAACAAAAAAAGGTTCTGACACACGTTAACTCATGAGAGGAATGCATAGATATAAATTAAAAAATAATTTATTTTACCATGACAGACAAATCATCCTGCCTGACATATTTCAGACTGGCTACAATCCTTTTTCAAAGGCTAAAGATGAGCCACAGACACTCCTCTTAAATACAAACACCCACCAGGTGCACATATAATGAATTTAACAACACAATGTCATTTGAATTAATTGCAGAAATACTTCAGAAGATCTATAGCATGGTAAATTAGCAGCCCTGATAACTAATACATAGCAAGGACTGTCATGACTAACAAAAAATAAACACATCTTTATTAGCTAATATGTAATCATGCATGCAGACAGCCAATAAAAATGTTGCAGTAAAGAGGACAATGTAATCTTAATTGCAAAAAAATATATTTTTTGGATCACTTAACAATCATACATAGTTTTGAATTGAAGAGATATTAATTTATCTAAATACAAAGCAGCACCAATTAACAAAAGAATGGCAATAATTTTGTAACCCAAAGACTAAGAACATAATTTTAAATTGAACAAGTGTCCCCGAGTATCCTGCAAATACATGATAGTTTAGTTTAATGAAAGTTAGAGTTTCAACATTTTCTGGAAGGAATTTTCTCCTCATATTGCTAATAACATAGCCAGCAGTGCTAAATATTATTTCTGACTAAATACTTTATGCTGGCAAACTTAAACAGTAAAGGGCCACTTTTTGTAATGTTGGCCATACCGCACCCTTTTCATGCCAATTCTGAAGCAGGTCTTCTTGAGCATTTCTCTTTCTGGGATCCTTTATGAAGTTGCCAAGCATACTGCTTGCTGAGTGTCTTGGGATGGGAGAAGTAACAGCACTGTCTTTCTCTACATCATCCAGTCCTGCCCAAATGTCCATGGAGTCACCATACAAATTGCCCCTGGGTTCCGACTCATAATGTGAGGATTTTTTTATTCTCCTACCTTCACTGGGATCTGTTTCTTGGAAGGAAGAATGGCTATTTTCATTATCAGCAGCTGCAGCACTTCTAGTTGGAGTCTCTGTTGTTATTTTTAGAGCAACTTCATTAATGAGCAGAACTTTATAATAGCTGAGGTCTAGGCTACCAGACTGGAGAAGACCTGGCAAACTGGTTTTGAAATGTGGATCCAACACTGTTGCTATCACATAATGTTCAGATTCCAAAATCATGGCAATCTTGTGGTCCGTTTCCAAAGACGAAGCCAGCTTTCAACCAGAGTGACACATATACTTGCACCTTGCTCTTCAAATGTTTCTCAGAATCTTTCCAGTCTCTGCATGAGAAGATGTATCAATTGCATGACTTGACTTTTGGTTGCTCGGTCAGCATTCACATCATGTGTGACTTCCACAAATGGCTGTGGCAACTGACATAAATATGATATATGATTCCACTGCCCAGAGGTGAGCGTAACACCCGCTTTCCCTACTGCATGGTACATGGTGTACTGGTACGCTGCTTTACATTGTTCTTTGAGCCTCTAGAATGTGTAAAAGGTGATGTTCCACCTAGTGGCAACTTCTTGTTTTAGCTGGTGAATCAGTTGTTCTTTTTTGGTAGTTTCTGCAACATTTTACAAGCTTTTGCAGAGTGCCTAAAGTGGCCACATATCTTTTATTTTTTTTGTAATTCAATATACGTTATTGTCATTAGTATAACAAAAAAGAAATTGTGGGTATACAGGTGAATTGGTGCAGGCTCAGGGACTACACCCATCAAACAAAGAAGAAGAAATAAAATACCTATGCTAATATAAACCACATTTACTATGCTAAAGAACATAAAATAACCCCCCCCAATACCACCCAATCCCACCCCTTGCCAATTGCAGTCATGAGTTGATTGATCTGGGATTAACCTAAGGTGTTCAAGATAAGTAAAGTCAGGGACTCCATATGGTAAGTAAAGCATCTAAAGATCCCCAATTGTTCTGATAAACATTAAGTCTATTACGCATTAAAGCACTATGTTTCTCCAACTGGAGAGCCAGAAGAGCTTTCCTGTGCCACTCTGTCACCAAAGGAAGAGAGTCCACCTTCCAATGCCTCATGATCACCCATGTGCTTTCCTGACTTTCGGAACTCCATGAGGGAAGCTATTCATTATACAGGCCTCAGGGGTAAATAGTGAGTCAAGCCCAAGAATTGGGTCTAAGGTTCTCCTGATGGTTTGCCACAAGATCTGAGCTTTTGGGAAAGTCCACAGCATATGGTATAGGGAACCTTCAATATCAGAACACCGCGGGCAATTA
Organism: Neoceratodus forsteri; assembly: GCA_016271365.2. NCBI lineage: Eukaryota > Metazoa > Chordata > Ceratodontiformes > Ceratodontidae > Neoceratodus > Neoceratodus forsteri. The sequence continues at coordinate 1,288,833,942 of CM057454.1, read as the reverse complement.
GGGGAAGGGAGCCTACTCATTTTGTGGAGCTTTACTGGCGTAAAGTACAAGTTGTGTAGTATGTTAAACAGTACTAAGCACAACCTGTCCTGCTTAACAAACTTATACATGTTTTGCCATAACTTTTTCCAGAAATCTGCTTTGATTGGAAGGAGTTCTTGGGTCCAATAGAAGCAGACACCTTTAGGCAAGTGAGGGTCCAAGGACTGCAACTCCTTGTATACATTAGAAACCGCATGTGGCTGATCTGCAACCTGCAGAATTGAAGACAATTCAGTTTTGGAAGGGGGTGCCCCCAACATACTTCCCATAAAGGAAGTGATGGCCCCTTTGAGCTGCCTATACTAAAAAAAGGACCTCTCCTGCACCTTGAATTGGAATTGGAAATTTGGGAATGAAATCATTTCTCCCCCGGAGCAAAGGTCAGAGAGTTTTTTCCCCATTAAAGCAACCCAGTATTTAACTGAGATAGGCTTATGCTCAATTTGAAAGTGGGGGTTGCCCAAAATGGGCTGATCAAGGGACAGGTGCCAATTAAGAGAAAGGTGAGTTTGCACTTGATGTAATGTCCTGAGGGACCACCCTATAGCAGTATCCCTTAAGGATCTGGGAAGCAATCTAGGAGTCATATACACTAGTGATGAGAGCACACAGTGATTCTTGGCAACCAGTAAGGTCTCTATATTTAGCCACAGAGGCATGTAGGTCTAAGGTGTATCTGCATCAACACCCTTGACTCAGTAAACCTATTTGCTGATATGATGCGCACAACAATATGTGAAAAAGGAGGGGAGTGCTAATCCGCCTAGGGATTTCGGGGCTGTGAGCTTAAAGTAGGCTCTTCTGATACTTTTCCCCTTCCACATAAAGGCGTTAAGCATTTTTTGAAGTTTAGAGAACCAGCTCTAGGGGGAAAAAAAACCCAAGCATGCCCATTGGATAAAGGAGACAAGGGAGCACATTCATTTAACAATATTAATTCTCCCCCATAACGATAGGGAGAGAGCACCCCATCTGTCTAAATCAGCTTTTAATGTGCTCAATAGCCCAGAAGAATTTCCCCTGATCATTGTGGGTGTATCTCTGGACACCTTGATACCCAGATATGTTAAAGACTTCGCCTCCCATGCGAGATGGTAGTCTACTATTTCTGCCTGAGTGATTTTATTATTCATTGGAAATATTTTGGTTTTCAAGAGATTAAGCTTATAGTAGAAGATCTTAGAAAAGGCTTCTACTTCTGCCAAAAGGGATGATATACCCATCAGCGGCTCCTCTAGGTGCAGTAACAAATCAGCATAAGCTGAGAGGGTATAGCGATGTTCCCCCACCTTAATCCCCGGGGAAGACACCAGTCTTCTAATCAGGGGCTCCAGATACACATTAAAGAGAGGGGATAATGGGCAGCCTTACCTGATACCCCGGCATGCAGGAAAGGGATCAGAGAGGATGCCATTGCACCAAATTTGAGCCATTGGGGAGGTATATAAAAGTCAGACCCATTTAATGAAATCCTCAGGGAGACCAAAGTGGGCCATAGCAGAAAAAAGAAAGTTCCAGGAGACCCGATCAAAAGCTTTCTCAGAATCAAGGGACACAAGAACAGCTGGGGAATCTGAGTCCCTTGATGCCGAAAGAGGATGTAACAGTTTCCACATGTGGTCTCCTGAAGACCTACCAGTCAATAAACCCACCTGCTCCCTACCAATAAGCTTACACATAAAGGGCCCTAACCTATTGGCTAAGACTTTGGCAAGGATTTTCACATCAGAATTAAGTAGCGAAATAGGGCGATAATTCTCGGGGAACTGGGGATCTTTCCCCTCTTTAGGAATAAGAATAATGAGAGCATTAAAGAAGGTAGACTCTGAAAACCCACCTATATACCAAAAATGATATACCTCTACCAATAATGAAGCCAGCTCTGAGAGGCATGCTTTATACAAGTTATTAGATATACCATAGGGACCCGGGGACTAACCAAGGGAGAGCTGCTCAATTGCCTGCGTAACTTCCCAAACAGTAACATGACTACCTAGGGACCTTACTTCAGCGGGGGACAGCTTGATAAATTCAACTGAATGGAGGTAGTCCATTATATCGACGTCAGAGGGCCGTGGGTCCTCTGCAGAATATAGGCTTTGGTAGTACTAACCTAGTCCAGCAGCTATGTCTCTAGTGTCAGTAGTTACAGAACTGGCTTCATCAAAACGAAGACCCGGGATGAATTGGGAGGCTTCGGCTTGCTTCAGTCTAATAGCAAGCAATTTTCCCACTCTCCCCTGCATCTAAATACTTGGGCTTGGTACGTTTCAGGAAAAATTCAGCTTTCTGAGACATCAAGTCAAGGTATTGTGCTTGCAAATTATGTAACTTTATCCATTCCTCATCTGGAGACTGACGGCAAAGGGTATGTTCAAGGGTCCTGATTGATCTGAGCAGACTATCCATTTGTCTTTTAGTTTGTCTAGACTTAGTGGTGGCCAAGTGGATGCATTCACCCCGTAGGGCACATTTCAAGGCCACCCTTACCATATCTATTCTCGTTACAGACCCTTTGTTGTCTGCTAAGAAATGGGAGATGAAGTCTTTAACAACTGAGAGAGAATCTGGTTTTTGAAGCAACTGGTTGTTCAGGCGCCACAAGGCATCTCTCCTGATCCCAGGGCCCAGTAAGAAGGTGATGGATACAGGCGAGTGGTATGAAATGACCCTAGCCTGTATAGTTGAGCCAACTATACCAGATAGGGCAAAAGAGCTGGCTAAAATATAATCAATCCTGGAGTGGTATTTATGGGGACAGGAAAAAAGGTATCTTGGCGTTCATCAGGATTCAACACTCTCCAGACGTCTATTAAGTCTGCCCCATGCATAAGGTCTTTCAAGGCCCTTTGGGCTGGAGACAGACCACGCTGTTTAGAGTCCGATCTATCTAGGGTTACATGTGTGGTGATATTCCAATCCCCTCCAAATAAGATCAACTTATGCGGGTTAGTAGCTATAAGCCCTAGTAGCTGCATAAAAACTGGGGAGAGTCTACATTCGGACCATAAATCGCTCCCAGAAGAATGTAGAGACTCCAGGGTACCATGGAGCAGGATGTAGCGACCATTTGGGTCCCAGACCTTCTGTTCCAACCTGAAGGGAACAGCGATTAATATGGCCACTCCTCTTCGGCTCATAGAGCTACCTGATAAAGGCCTGTCCCACCCAACTTCTACACAAAAGGGAAACATCCTCCCTCCGCAGATTCATCTCCTGTAGACAGGCAATCCCCGTTCTCAGATGTAAAAGCTGTTTAAGTATCACTTGCCGTTTACGTCGATCCTGCACCCCTTTACATTCCAACTCACTATAGTATAAGGCCCGCTCATGACAAGTTACTCATGATGGAGGCAAGGAATAAAAAGGAGGAAAAAAAAGATATTGTTAGGCTGTTGAACACATTTGCCAATATGGGCTGAATGCTTTCCCAGAAACTTGAGATTATCAGGTTCAGCACCCCTCTCCCCAAGACCAAACAGAAACTGCAAAAAGATTCTATCATATTTAATCGTGTCTCCCCCTCGCCCAACTTGAGAAAAAAAAAAAACACGATCCCAACTTAACAAATCTCATATCTAAACTACCCCCAGTACTAGACAACTGCACCAGCTCAAAAATGCTCTCAGGTGATGTTTTTCCGCAAGCCTGATATCGCTACATGCCCCCCTCCCCAGCTTCCCCAACCCTTCTGCTATTGGAATAAAAAGAAAATTAGTTGCATAACATCTCAACACCTATAGAAACAATATACATTGGATTCGTATGCACAAATTTATGCATTATCTGTTGAAACAAGGCGCTGGTTGTGTCCCACGTCACCCCCAAGTGGAAACAAAAAAGGGGGGGGGGACCCAAACCATAAGGTGGGCATCTAAGGTAAAATTTTCCCCTCTTAAAGGAAGATTTGTGACTCAGTCAAACCTTGACAAGCATGCCCTGGAAAGACCCCCAGGAGAACGGTCAGATGACTGACGCTTGCTCCACAGTTGAAACCCCTTTTCAATGAAAAGTTAAAAATAGAGGCAACATAGGAACTAATAATCACCAGTGGCAGCAACAAAGAAAATGCCCCATTCATCAGTGAAAGCGAAGGGAATCAAATCTCCTAATGTTAAGGAGATATACTCTTTTAATACATTTGAAATGTCCCTTCGTATGTGTGTGCGACCTGCTGTCTTGCTGCAAATGTTGTGGCATGCCATGAAAGAAAAGAGCGAGGAGCAGGGGGCAAAAAAAAAAGGAAAAGGCCACCTCCTGCAACAGAACCAATGGAGCACCCCTCAGGGCCACAAGTCTCAATGGACCTGGCACGTCGCATTGACTCAATCATGTGCACGATTCTAGTTCAAGTCCCACCAACTCTCCTCGGGATCACTGAGCGAAATATGTTCCCGGGATTGAATACTCCAAGTAAGTTTTGAACAAGTTGATTCATGTCCTCTGTGGTGTGGACAGTTAGTCATCTGAAGCCTCTACATGGCACCTATTCCCCGCACCAACAGTACAAAGAATCAAAGTAGTAATGACCCGTTTAAGCAAGCCTTATCATTTAAACAGATCCGGGAACAGGGTTTTAAGCTCCTGTGCAGCCTGCTCTTGTGTTTTGAAAGGCAGCCACTGGTCCCCATGCTTGACATGAAGCACCGCAGGGTATTTCATACCGAATTGCTTCCTGGCGGCTATTAACTTCGAGATAGTCGGATGCAGTTCTTGTCGCTTTGTCCAGACTGACTGTGGGAGATCTTGGGTGATGTGAATCTTGCACCCCTCCCATTGAATCTCTTGCAATTCCTTTACCTTTGTCAGAATGTGCTGCTTATCCAAAAAATTGAGTAGTCTGAAAATCATGAGCCTAGGTGGCGAGCCAGGGGTGAGTTAGAGGGCGAAGGGCCAGATGTGCCCTTTCTATTACATAGATTGTGCCATTCGGAGTTGGCCCAGCAATTTTCTTGCAGAATTTCTGCATGAAAAGGATCGGGGAGTTGCCTTCTTCTTTCTCTGGAAGGAGATTATTCTGCCTGCTCCTCCGTTCTAAATCCTCCAGCTTCTCTTCCAGTTTCTTAAGTTTCGGATGAACACTAGTTGAGTCTTGTTCAGTTTTAAGCTGTTTCTTTTCCAAAAAGACCAGCCTGGCTTCCGGGTCACTTACCCTAGTTGTTAGGGCATCAACGGAGTTTTTAATCATATGCATGTCCGCTGATATACTTGAAATTGATTCTTGCATTGGCCTCATTATCTCAGGAAATATCTCATCTGAGAGCACCGTCTGTGTGGCTGGGGTTTTGGGTGAGCTGGCGGACTGTTGTTTATGGTGCTTCGTGGTCTTATCTTTCTCTGGAGTAGGAGGAGGGGAATGCCGCAGGGGTGCCTTCTTCATGTAGACCTCCATGCTAGAATCTCCGGATAGAACTGGCAAACGTTCCTGCACTGATTGGGAGCTGATGGGTGAGTTAGCAAGTGTTTTTAACAAGTTTAGCAGTGGGTTTCAGCGAGGGAGACACAGAGCTGTGGAAGACTGCTGCTGATCGTCAGGCTGCCATCACGTGACTGTGGCCACATATCTTAACAGCAGCACCCAGCATATTCTGCAGTCTCCTGTCTTCACTGAGGAAGTCCTATAGCACTAGATGAGTGTATGTGCAAAACATGGTAAATGCAGAAACCCACCATCCTTTAATGCTTTTACAATGTTAGCTCCATTGTCTGCAACCACAAATTCTGGGGAACGGTCATCAGGGTAAAACCATTCTGAAAACCATTTCTTTAGCACCTGTAAGATGTTCACAGCAGTGTGATTTTCTTTGTCAAAGCTTGCAATACAGTGTTCAGCCTGTCTGTGAACATGTTGTTGGTCCCTGGTGATGTCAGAGGATGTTGCAGAGGAAAATGACACCCAGTGGGTGGTGACAGTCATACAGTCTGCTGTTTGACCACTCGTCCACATATCTGATGTTATGTACTTCTTCAATAGCCAATGACTGCATGGCACTGTTTACCTTCTAGCACAGTTCTCTATAAAGAGCTAGCACAGCCTTTCTGGAGAAATATATCCATGATGGTGGCTGATATCAAGGGGCAACAAGTTTCATCACCTCCTGAAATCCAGCAGAGTCAGCGATAGAAAATGGATGTATATCCAGTGCAGTCATTGCAGCTACTGTTTTATTTAACTGCTGAGCAGCTGGATGGCTTTCATCATATTCAGTTCTCCGTTCAAAAGCCCATTGAATCAATAACCATTTCTGAAGTGCGACTGGCACACTAAAAAAGGCTGGGAGAGGCAGAGAAGAACCCATTCAGTTTTCAATTGGGGAGCTTTCCGATTCTGATAAAGACATATCAGATACAGTGGGTGATGCAGTCAAAGTTTCGATCAGTGTCTGAGGGGTTTTACACTGTATATGGAAAAATTTAGCTATACCACAATGTGAGTATCATAGTTAACTGGTGCAACATCCTCTGCCTAATCACCTTGTGACTTATTCGTGGCCTACTGACGTGGATGTATTTGCTGTAACTGTCTTATTAAGGTTGATGTGCCAAAGTTGCTTGCCTGTCTTCCTCTGCTGAAAGAGGCCTTACATAAACAGCATATTGCTTGCATATTGTTCTTTGGGTCAAGCTGAAAAAAACTCCAAGCAGAACAGGATGACTTATTTAATTTTATCCCTGGCATTGGAGCTTCTGAATCATCCTCTGGCATGTTTATGTTAATTGCTATATTTTGATTATTTTCCTCAGTGTACTCACTGGGTGTTTGGGTGTGAGGCCCACCCTCAACAGAAAAGACAGGCAAGCCAGGCATAACTTCCTTTTCACTGGCCCCTAATGACCTTTCCTTGATGACCTTTCTCCACGTTTTTTTGTCTAGCATCTCACAGGTTCCTCTGGCTCTGAGCTCTCATCATCAGAGTCCCCATCATGTACTGCCTCTGTTTCAGGAATGTACCCACAGACACTGCTATCCACATGGTTTGACTCTGAAGAGCTCACAGAGGAAAGAGAAATGATAGACTTTTGAGGAAGTGGCACAATGTATTCATGTGCACTTATTCTTTCTTTTCCAATATGTGTAGTGCCTGCAACTGCCTTTTTTTTTTAATTACTGTACCTTTGGCAAATCTACTTTTCTGAGTTGCTAACTCATCACCCAGGTTTTTCTTGTTGCCTTTTACTTGGCCTGTATTTTTTAACTGGGTATCAGCTGCAGCAGAAGACAAACATGATGGGATCTCAGAAGACAAGGACTCGTAGCAGGAGGAAGCTTAAATCGGTAAAGAGGATGCACCTACTACAGTAGAAGAAGCATGTTTTGTGACTGTTTTTTTTTTCTTCTGAATTGCTGTCTTTGTCGTGGAAACTTGTTTCACAGGCTTAATCTCTTCCACCTCTATTTTAATATACAATAAAAGGTGCTGCTCACTAGTGAAGCCAGCCTTCTTCCAAGAAACACCCAGTACCTAACTGTACTACCTTCCTCGGTCACCTTGGGGAATAAGATGGCTATGATGCTGAGTAGTTAGTGCATGTCTCAAGGCAAGGTATGAATATGAACTAGGGGTGTTCGAGTAATGAGTATTCAATCCCAAATACCATGAATAATATGGTATTCAGGAACCAAATAGCACAGCTATTTGGTGATATTCGATATTCGGCGTTCCCACGGGACTATAAGATCTCGTAAGACTTACTGGCCAATCAATGAGCATTTACCAAAGCCAGATCACGTGACACTTTGACATTGCTGCATACAGGACAGATTGTACTGGAGACTGGAGAGAGCTCTGACTCAGCAGAGATTAGGAGTTTCAAAAAACTAAAATGTTGATCACAAAACCTTTGTTTTTTGGTTCTGGACCATGTGTCTTACTGCCTAGTAGTAGTGAGAGCACTGAGTTTTTTCATGGATAAGCCATCTGATGTATTGATTTTTTTTGCTAGGAGCTGCAGAGAGAAATTATATAGCTAAATTTCAGGGGCCTCTGTGCTGTGCTCTGGAAGTGATGAAGTAGTGTTTCTTTTCTTAGTGCCTGCCTGCCTGGTAGTGGTGTGGGCGTTTTGTATTTTCCCAGAGAAATTGACTGATTTATTTTGCCAGGAGGAGTTGCAGAGATACTTAAGTTGCAGTTTACCCCCTTAATTGCAGTAGTTCTAACTCCTACTTTAACTGATGTACTGTACTAATTTAAAAAAAAAAAGTCTTTAATTTGGAGGTGTAAATAATAAGTATTTCTGGGGGGGGGGCTCAGGTTTCACAAAACCCAATAGTACCCTTGCTAAAAACCTTGGAGGGCAGTCATCTGCCTGAAATCCCACTCCCCACGGTTTAGGGCTTGGTAGTGACGCTTGGAATGTGCGCACACACTTGCCTGCCCTGCGTGAATGCGTGCTGCTTGCAATAATTTTTGTGTGTGAAAATAAAGCAGTACTGCTGCTTGCAGCCATTTTTTGTGCTTAAATACTGCAGTACTATTGTGCATTTACAAATAAAAAAAATAATTACAGTAGTTCTGCTGTAAAAATATTTGTGGTGTAATCTGAGGTTGGCCTCGGGTTTCAGGAAAGTCAGTAGCCGCCAGCAGTCTTGGAGGGCAGTTGGCTGGTTGCACTCCCAACCCCATGGCTTAGAGCTAGACAGTGATGTTTGCAGTGTGAGCACACCCTTAGCTGCCCTGCACGCATGCTGCTTGCAATAATTTTTCTGGATGAAAATAAAGCAGTACTGCAGCGGGTGCTGCTTGCAATAATTTTTTGGTGCTACAATAAAGCAGAACTTTTGTACATTTACAAAGTATTAAGTACCTGAGTGTTTAGAACTTGTTGGCATAGACAAAGACAATAACAGACTGAGGTGCAAAAAAGCATACTTGGTCCAGCCCAAGGAAATCTACAATGGAGAAACAGGTTGGTGATGCTGAATCTGAATTTGAGCGATGGTCAGCCCATATTCGATGCCCCAAATTATTCTTAACCCCTTCCAAGTCAATGTCTTACAGCAACAGTAGTACTGTGGCTGGCACATGACAAAGCGATGCAAGAAGCACATAGAGAAGGACACTGTCCTCAATTCCAAACACAACCACCAAAGTGTTCCCATCTTTCACAAGTACCATTATGACTCCCACCACAACCACCAATGTGTCCCTATCTCTCATCAGCACCATCCCATCTGTCATTACCACTATAACCACTATAGAGACCTTGCCTTATTATTCCACAACAATGGGCACCATGACTACTACAACTGGTTCTGCAGTTGTGACTGTCACTCAAGCCACTATTGACACTATGAACCCTGCTTCTACTGCCACTACTGTAACAGTATCACCACAGTCTGGTATCCCTGCCATGGAACACATTACCAGTATGGCCATCACAGTCGATACAGTTATGCCTCCTGCTTCTCAGATTCTCAGTACTCCTGAAAACGTTGTAGAGGATGACCAGTCATCTGATTCAGAGTATTTTACCTCCAGATGATGAACTGCCCAGTGACACGTCATCTTCTTCATCAGAAACAAATTTAAGTGACTTTGAAGATGTGACAGAGCATGCTATGGACTTTGAGGATAGCCAAAATGGTGGCTGGCAAAACAGCCTGTAGGTGTAGCACTAGTAGCAAGGGAAGTAGAAGTAGCAGTAAGGGTAAGGGTCCCTCTGCCTCTAAGAAGAACAAACAAGCAACACTAATGTTTCTTCAGCAGACTCCATTACAGCCTGAAGAACAGCCAAGTGATAGCAGCACTGATATGGCACCATCCCAGGCAGTGGTCACAGGACAAGAACATGAGGACAAGACAGGCAATTCTGTTGAAAACAGAACTGGGGGATAAGGTGCTAGCAGAATCACTGGTAACCACAGTGTTAAAAGTGCTGTGGGGGCAGCATTTGACTGTGTTAAAGGAGGACACAAGGAAGGCAGTCTATTCTTTTTGCAACACCATTATAAGCCATTGGAAATCACTCTCTGTCTTAACCACAACATCATTACAGAACCACTTGAAACTTAAGCACTCTCAAGTGTTTCGAAGCTCACCTGGGTCTGGATCCGGACCCATTGTTTCACCAAGACCAAACCCTTCTGGTGGACAGGCATGCACTGTTGGCAGTGGTGGTGGTACCAACAGATCTGATTTTAAGCAACCTAGTGGTCACAGCACTCTTTCCCCCCTCACCAACACAGAGTCCGGCCTCTACTCTGTTGGTCACTTCTGACTCAAGTGATCCTACAAGGCAGAGACGGTCATCAGCACTTTTTGCACACCACCACTGTTGATGCTGTCCACATCAATGTCTCCCATGGCAGTTCCAATAATGGATGCTCTGCATGCAAAACCAAAGTATCACATCTCACATCCAACAGCACAGCAAATCACACAGCTGATTGCTGAGATGATGGCTTTGGATATCCAGCCTTTTTCAGTTGTGGAAGAGACTGGCTTCCGATGGCTTCTCAACTATTTGCACGTACATTATCAGATCCCATCTCATACTAAATTTTCTTGAAGTGCATTGCCACAGCTGTATGATGGCGTGAGATCTGCTATTGCTGCTCTGCTTGCAGAGGCTGTTGGTGGTGCTTTTCACTGCACATCGGATATCTGGACTAGCGATAACTCCCTGCATGCCTCTCTCTCCTTAACTGCACACTGGTGTGTGCAGCACCCTGCTGCTGCTGCCGCTGTTTCCGATGCATCACCTTGTGGATCACCCTTGACCCCCCCTCCCACACACAATCTGGTAGTCTCATTAGGTCAGCTTTGCTGAACGTCGGACTGATGGAGGAAGACCACAGATCACATAATAGTCTCACGTTCGTGCAAGACATGTTACAGTCTTGGACTGGTGTTAACATCAATTTGAAAGCTGCCTTTTTTGTTACTGACACAAACATGATAAAAACCATCAACGATGGCCATTTTGTGAGTATCCGTTGCTTTGCACACACACTAAATTTAGTGGTCATTCATGCACTGCATAGCAGTACTAGGACCAACAACCTATAATCCACAGCCCATTCCATCTGCAGCCATGTTCATCACTCTGTAAAAGCCACAAACAAATTATGAGATATTCAGGAATGCATTGGTCTGCCCCAACATTGTGTAATACAAGATGTTAGCACTCGGTGGAATTCCTCATACCTGATGCTTTTATGACTCTTGGAGCAAAAGTGGGCACTACACGAAATATCTATGGAGGTAGGCATTGGAGGGGTCATAGGACAACATGATTGGTTAGTTCTTGAGGGCATGGTGAAGGTTCTCGCGCCATTTGAGAGGAGTACATGTGACCTAAATGCTTCCACAGCCTTACTTAGTTAGGTTATCCCAGCTGTGCATATTCTCAAAAGATCATTGCACAGATTTTTGGCTGACAATACACTCACTACACAAGAGATCACTGACCTTGTTAATCATTTCGATGCAGAATTGATGCAAGGTTCACCACAGTCATGGTTACCTGCCATCATGTGTTTGCTACCATGTTGGGCTCTAGGTTCAAATGCGTGATCCTTCATATAGTCATGGACAGCCACAGGGTGATTCATTTTAGGCAACAGCTGAGTGAAAAGTTAAACAGTGCCATCCAGGCAGTCAGACACTCAGAAGGGGAGGAACATGCTCCAGTTCAGGTTCCTGAGGGAGAAAGAGACTGGCATGTGGTGGTTTGGAATTGGATCATACTGGTGGAGATGGGAAAAGACAGCATAGTGGCAGTGTAAAGGAGAGTGACTGGGCATTGCTCAGCACATCATTGTGTCAATAGCAAAATAAACACTCACAGTCTCAAAAACATAGAAACATAGAAGTTGTCGGTAGATGGGGTATGCAATCCATCAAGTCTGTCCTTGGCTTTCTACCCCCCTACTTAGCTGCCTGCTTGTGTATCCCACAGCATCTGTGCCATGCCCACTTGAATTCCCCCACTGTCTTGGCTTCCACCACCCCCTCTGGCAGGCTATTCCATGGTTCCACACCACGCTCTGGGAAGAATTTCCTCCTATTGCTTCTGAACTTTCCTCCCTTAAGTTGAAGGTTGTGCCCTCTAGTCCTGCTGTCGTCCTTTACCTGAAAGAGATTCTGCACATGCACCCTATTGTTGCCTTTAAGGTATTTGAATGTTTCTATCATGTCCCCACAATTCCTGCATTGTTTGAGGGAGTATAATTTGACATCATCCAGTCTTGCCTCGTACGGTTTCTGATACAAGCCCTGCACCATCATTGTTGTTCTTCTCTGTACCATCTTCAGCCTATCTATGTCCTTCCTGAGGTGTGGCCTCCAGAATTGGACACAGTACTCCAGGTGAGGCCTGACCAGGGACCGATACAGGGGCATGATTACTTCATGCCTTCTGCTCGTGATGCCCCTCCCTATGCATCCCAGGATACCACTAGCCTTTAGTGCTGGCTTTTCACATTGTCTACTGGCCTTAAGGTCATTTGATATGATCACTACTAGGTCTCTTTCCTGCCTGGTAGCCACCAGCTGCTCCACTCCAATTGAGTAAAGTTTCCCTGGGTTACACTTTCCCAGGTGCATGACCTTGCATTTTTTGGCATTGAATTTCAATTTCCAGGTCTTGGACCACTCCTCCAGTTTTCGGAGATCAGCTTCCATGCTTTGCTGTCCCTCTGCTGTGTCTACCATGTTGCCGATTTTGGTGTCATCTGCAAACAGGCACACCTTTCCCTCTAGTTCATCTGCAATGTCTCTGATGAATATGTTGAAGAGGACTGGCCCCAGAACTGAGCAGTGCAGGACCCCGCTAGTCACCCTCATCTCCACAAACAGAGTGCCATTAACTAATACTCTTTGAGTTCTCCCATGTAACCAGTTTCTGAACCAGTTTGTAACCTCGGGCCCAGTTCCCATGTTCTCCAGTTTTTTGACTAGTCTCTCCACTGCCCACCCTGCCTCAGTCTCTCTCTGCAGAAAATTTACTTAATGTCTACTTTGCAGAATCAATTGAGCCATTTGATGTTCATCCACTGGACTACTGGGTTTAGAAAATGAACTCCTCTGCTCATCTGACACAACTTGCTTTAAAATACCTAAGCTGCCCTCCTACAAGTATGCTATCTGAGAGGATGTTTAGCACTGCTGGTGACATTGTTGAGCCACACCATTCCAAGCTGGACCCTCAACACGTTGAACTGCTAGTGTTCCTTAAGCTAAACTTACCACTAATTGGCTACAGATATGATCTGCCCACATTAAACTGGTGTTACAGCGCAGTTCTCAATCTGCCTAATGTTACAAAAGTGTAATGTTACATTTTTTTGACTCACCCTTTCATTTTTCTATCACGTTAAATATTTAATTAAAAGGGTAACAGAGTTTCCACTCCCTGGCATACAACTGTTGGGCCACCATGAGGCCCTGTTAAACTAGAAACATTTAAGTAATGTATTGTGTTGTAGTGGCCTTGCTATTGTGTACTTTAGGTTACTAATTATCTGTTGGAAAAAGACCGCTTGGCCCACATAGTCAGCCCATATTGTCCATCCCTGTCTTATTGGTCTCATCTGGAGAGGGCATATGGGGGGAGGGGAGCAGCTGCAGTCTAATGGGCTGAAGTGCTACACATTTGAGCAGACTAGATAGAGCAAATGGCCTGCATCTGCTGGCAATTTTGTATGTTTGTATGCTCGTATATACTTTAAAGCAACCCTGCAGCCTTCTTTCCTGTTTTCAAATACACCCCAGCACTATATCTATCTCATGCATGTTTAATGCCCCACACTGTTTTCAGCACCACCACTTATGCCTGCAGTCTCTGTCAGTCATCTACCATGCCTTCCATTAATACTTCTTCACATCTATCTTGAACTCCCCCTTCCACTTCATCACATGCCCCCACTGCACCTGGTACTTGTGCTCTTTCTCATTTGAAAGAGATTCCCCTTATGTGCCCTGTCTTCACCCCATGAGGTAATTGTATACTGTAGGTCTCTATCATGGCACATCTCACTCTCCTCTCTTCTAGGCGGACATGCAATGCACAAATGCCATTGCCATTTTAGTTGCCCTAGACAAGACACAAGACATCACCTCATCTGCGGCCTTTGCTCAATCTATGATGACCATGTGTCACCTGATCACTTACCAATGCAGTAGTTTCTTGCCTTTTTGGGTGCCTGAAAGGCTGTTGGGGAGTGTTCATGGCAGAATTGCCTACTGTACTTCAAAAGGGAAGGAAATGGTTGAGTTTAAATGTCTTTTTTAAAAAAAAAGTCTTATTTTGAGGGCAGGGGGTTGAATAACGGATATCTGGGGCCCCGAATATGAAAATTCATCTGAGTACTTGAATTAAGGTATTCACACACCCTTAATATGAACTGATTAACTAGCAAGACTACAAGTTGGGGCTACTATGTCTAACCCCCCCCGTAGGAAGAGAACCTACTGTGGGTTAGTTTAAAATAGGTCGTCCCTTTTAGGTGTCTGGGCCTAAAACACCATAAGGGGATAATTTTCCTTCCTCCGAGGAAGCTGTTCCAACATGGGTGGGGAGTACCCTTGGACGGCAGGTCTAGTTTGGGCTGTGTGGAAGTGTGTGGGCTAAAGGAAAGAGTTTAAGAGCAGGAGCAGGGCTGACTGCCCACTTTTTTAGAACCTGCCATTTTCATAGGTAGAAAGGCTTGATCCAGACTGGATGAGGATGCAGCAGTGGCTGTAGTTACGAGACCCCTTTGGGGGGTGTGCTGACCCTGGGATGAGAAATACAAAGTTATTGGTGTCTAGCTGGAATTGGAATTGAACCCAAAGGGGGCAGGGATGGCAAGTCCATGAATTTGAAGTTGATACAGACTTCACATTGGTGTTGGGAGCACCATGTACTACTAAGTCTCTGGGAAGTGTGGAGGCACAGGACCTGATTTGGCAGCTGAAGTAATTTGGTTTCTGGGACCCTCTACCATGGGGGTCAGCGTCTTGGTGAGCATGAGGGTCGAATCTGAGTGCCACCATGGACCCCTTGGAGATTCCATCTCTTCTTGCCTACTATGAATTTGAGTCCTGAGGGGCAGAAGAAGTAATTCAGACCTGAGACTTCTTGGTTACGGGGGTCAGTTCTTAGCCAGGATGTGGCAGGTGCTGTCCAGTGGTAGTGCAGACCTGCTAGGGATGGCTGTCTGCCCTTGCCCACAGACTTTGGAGTTGGTGGGTAACTCAGATGTTTAGCTACACAGCATTTGGTAGAGTTGAAGCAGGACCAATTGTGCCAAAACTCTCCTAGATAGCCAACAATTCCCCACACCCACAAACAACCCTCTCGGAATACCTCAGCCTAACCCCCACGCAACCACTTTCTCTTTTCATCCTGTCTCGTCAGCTGAAGTTCTAGTCGCCCTACGCTCCCTTGACCCCAACAAAGGCAAGTGCCCTCTAGGACTGGACTCCAAACTCCTTTTCTTATCAGCCCTACAATAGCCACCCCTAGCCGACCTCTTGAACCGTTCTTTCTCATGGCAGCAATTCCTGCAGCCTGGAAGGAAGCAGTAATCATCCGCTACCTACAGGGCGGTGATCCATCTGCGCCCAGCACCACTGGGCCCACCTCCTCCTACCGGGTTCTGGGCCAAGCTACAAGAACACCTAGCCCTCTCCCAACTTACACATTTCACTGACCACCTCCTCTTCACCCTGCTTTCAGTCCGGTTTTCATAAAACACACTCCACCATCACAGCACTACTAAGGCTCACTAATGATATTTCCTCGGGAATGGACAAGGGCCATATCACCTCGGCCATATTCATTGACTTGGCCAAAGCTTTTGATACGGTATCCCACCCAAAACTAATCACAAAATTGCATGATGCAGGCCTCTCTAATCTCGCCACCAGCTGGTTCCAAGCCTACCTGACAGGCAGGAAGCAGGCAGTAAAAATTGGCCCTCATGTATCCAACTCACGCCCAGTCAACCTGGGGGTCCCCCAAGGATCAGTCCTGGGCCCCCTACTATTCTCCATATTTCTAAATGATCTACCTCTGGTCTGCTCCAACTCAGCCATACAAATGTACGCAGATGATACTGTACTGTACGCCTCCGGCCCCTCCATCAGGGACACAAACTCATCTCTCCAACGGGATTTTGATGCCATTCAAACTTGGCTCAGGTCCACCCAACTTGTGCTGAACGCAAAGAAAACCACCTCCCTAACCTTCGGCACGCAGCCAAGACTCTCCCATCTAGAAGTCCCCCCCCATTTACCACACTCTGGACGGATCCACCCTGGAATCCTGCACCTCCTTTCGGTACCTGGGGGTATGGCTTGAACAACACCTAGACTTCCACGCCCACATTGTCTCGCTACAGAAAAAATGACACCCTAAATTAGGTGCACTTTACCGCAATAAAGGGAACCTTCCAACCTCGGCTGAGAGAATTAGGCTCAAAAATGATCTCCCCATTTTACCATGGTGACGGGTTCACAGCACAGCCCCCCATCCACCTTGGCCAGCTTGGATCCCCTCTTTCACTCTTTCTGCCGGTTCATCCTAGACTGCCCACCCTCCACCCATCACTGTGACCTGTACAGCACCCTTGCCCTCCCATCGCTGGAGTCTCGGCGTCAACTACATTGTGCTAATATCATAGCCAAGTACTGGACCAGAACTCTCCCCCCATCTCAACTGTGAACTGGCAACTCATCTCCCCCGGCTTACTCCCTCAGAAGCTCGGACTCAAAACAGTTCCAAGTCCCTTTCATGCGCACTTCAAAGGGACAATCGGCTTTCAAACATCAGCTGCCCAAACTCTGGAACAACTTACCGGCAGACATTAGGCTCTCCACCTCCCCTAGGCTTCTCAAACTGCTCCTACAAGCCCACTTCTCAGTTGTATGCAACTGCAACCTACAGCCTAGACCTGCCACCAGGGGCATCTAAACGGGTCCTAAATCACATTACTAAGCAACAAGCCTAGCACTCCTACCATGTCACCATATCTACTGTTTTACTGTCTCACCCGCTAGCATAGGACAAACCTGTCACTACAAACTATGCACTCTGACCTGAGGATCAAACTTCGCAACTGGCAAATTTTGTTCAACCCAGCTCTCCGTACCTGTTGTATCTCTCTCTGTATGGATCCACTCTCATTCTCTTGCATACCACTGTATTGTGTTGTTTTACTGAACCCACTGTCAAACTACTGCAGTGTTTTGTCTTCTATACTTATATGGACCTATGTAACTCCCAGGTCGCATCTGGAAACGAGCAGACCCCGCTCAGTATGCTCATCTAGTAAATCTCGTAAATAAATAAATAAAATATTAAGAGGAGCAAGATTGCCCTGAAATGACCGTGAGAAATAACACTGTCAATTCTGCAGCAGGGGGATTGTATTCAGTTTGAGTTTGAGACTGCAGCCCAGAGCTGGGATTAGGTGCCAGTGGATCCTGCCTGAGTGAGTGTGGCCAGTGGAGTGAAGCTGGGCTAGCAGAGGAGGGTAAGGGAGAAGATTGGGGGATATGTGAGAAAGATTATAAAGAGAGGCTACTCGAGCTGGAGCATAAAAGGAAAAAATACAAAGGGGCGTGATACTATTGGTCTTTAGGGGTATCGGTACTCTAAAGTGACCTCTGAACCTGCCTTATTGTTACTTACCTCCATTTTACAGAGTGTTTTCTGTAACTTATATTTATTGCATTTTAAAATAAAATATAAAGAACTAAGTCCCGCAAGGGGGAGATACTTGATCCAGTCAGCAAGGAGCATTTTTGACAGCACCCCATCCACTCTGATACTGTACCACTGTAGCACTTAATAATACACTGCTGCACGTGACTCATGGGTACTTCTGCCATCTTAATATGGACTGATCTTAATAACAATGTGACTCACAATGTCCTTGCTTTCCTCTTTTTGTTGCTCCTGTCTGATTTTTTGTCCCTGCCTGCTTTTTTTACTGTACTCTACTAAGTACAGTGTGTATGCCTGACGACACCCCTGGGGCTAGAATTGCACAAGAGAATCAGTGCTGCCGGGATTGTTCAAGTTAAAGTGCTGTAAAAGGACCACCGTATGCTGTCCTTGTTGAACACAGACACTGAATACATGGACTTATTGACAATACATGGACATTGCAGTAACAGTTCATTCCCTTAAGTTCCCCCAGTGAGATGTGGTGCTAGCCCTTTAAATAATTCCCTGGAACAATCAAATTTGTTATTAAAGGATTCTTTGCTGTTTGTAACTGTCATTTGGACTTTTGATGCTTGCCTTGTTGCTGTGTTGCTAACAAACATAGAAACATAGAATTTGACAGCAGATAAGGACCGCTTGGCCCACCCAGTCTGCCCATTTCCCTACCTAATGGATAAGCTGCAGATCCTAGTTAACCAGCAGCCTACTTCTTCCTACGCCCACCCCCTAGAATTGTCTTATGACTGTCCCATGCATGCTTGAATTCCACCACTGTTTTTGACTCCACAACCTCCTCCGAAGGCCGCTCCATGCATCCACAACTCTCTCTGTGAAAAATACTTCCTTAAATTACCTCTGAGCCACTTCCATCTTCAAATTGTGCCCCCTTGTTCTTGCACACCTCTTTTTTGAAAGATGCTACCTCTTGACTTTGTTGATTCCCTTGAGGTACTTGGAGTTTCTATCATGTTCCCCCCCCCCCCTTTCCTCGAGGCTTTTGCCTCCTAGCCCAGCGCCCCATGAAGGAAGTTTATGATCCAGTTCTGAAGAACAAATTTAAGTCATCTTACAGCTTTCTGTTGTGGATCTGCCCTCTCTGTGGATTTAACACCAGCATACCCTAGACACTGGGAGGGGGGGCTGCATATGCAACTGCCAAGAGCTGCCACCTTCCTCCATAAAGGCTTCATATGTGACACAAGCATTTGCTGGCTCAGCTTCCACAAGAAAATGGTCCTGTGTCCTGACTCCTGCTTGTGTATGAAATGGCTGTTGACACTGTAGACCAAGGCTGTTCAATTGCTGGGCTGTCCCCTCCCTTCAGAAAGATTTCACACGTAATGCCAGCCTTTAATTGCCTGCCCTGACTCCTGCTTGTGTGGGAAATGGCTGGTGAGACTGCAGACAGAGGCTGCTCAAGGGTTTCACATGACACAACTCATGCAAGCCTGCCCTTTACTGGATCTGACTGCTTGTGCATCTTCTTTTTTTTAATTCTTGTTTAACTGGGTAAGGCCCACTAGGCACAAGTGCCTGTGTTCAGGGGTGACCCAGGAGCTTTGGGCTGGTTAACTTATTTGTTCAGAGTCACATAGTACGCCAGTGGAGGTTGTGGGAAATTGGAATCAAACTCAGGTCAGCTGGATAACCTCAGTCATAGCTCTTCTCTACCCTCTAGGCTGTAGCCAGATGTTTTGTGACTGTTCATGTGGACTGGTGCACTGTGCGGTGTTCACTGAGCACTTGGGCTACCCGCAATAGTACTGCAGTCTCCTCCCCCTCCCACCTACCCTCACACACACACACACGATCTCCAGCTGTACTTAGTTAAGTAACTAGTAACAATTTTAATTTTTATTTAACATAAAAAACTTCTTGGCAGCTGCCTTACACTTTTCTTTTTCTGTAGTGTGCAGTCTGGCACCGGGATGTGGCCCTCCACCCCACCTCCAAACTCACTCAGTCCGTGGCCTACCACTTCCTCAGTCTCTCTCTCCCTGTCTTCCACCCCAAGTTTATTTTATTTCCGATTTTTTTTTAATTAGCGGTGGATGTCCAACCCCAACCCAATCAATTCAAGCCTGTTCACTCCTCTGGCTCCAGCTGTTGCTGCTAAATAACCTGTTGTGGGGAGTGCACACTTATGCAACCCTCCGCTCCATGCTTGCTAGCTGTCTGCTCTGTTGTAACAGTGTGGAGGTAAGACTTGTGCTCTTATATATACTCCAGTGTATACACTTTGCATGTGCAAACTGGAGTATCTTGTGGTGCACTGACTCCCCTTTGCACCCTTTGACCACTATATTACATTCCTTAAGCCTGTCACATCATAGCCAAGCATGCAGGAGGCTGGGGAAGCTATCAGAAACAAAAAAAAGCTCAGAGATCTGAGCTGAGCCTGTAAGGTTTGGCTCGGGTGTCATGGAATCCTAGCTGCATGGGTTTGGAGTGTCTTGGTTTCAGTAGCAGAGGTTCTACACACCTCTATCTAGTACCTTTCTGATGTTGTAATAGACACACTACGTAAGGCTCTTTATGGCAAACATAGAAACATGGCATTTAATGAGAGGAAAGGACTGCTTAGCTCACCCAGTTTGCTCTGATGTTCCCTACCAATTATAGTAAGTAAATTAAACTTTATTTGTTTAGTGCCACATCCCAGAGGCTCTGGGTGCTGTACAGGTAGGTAAGAATTTAAGCAATACACAAAAATATAAAGCATACAATAAAACAGTAATAATGAAGCAATTTAGACCTAAATAACCCTAACATTAAAAGAATAATGCAACACTTACTAATTCTAAGCTATAAGTGTTCTATAAATGCTTCTTTAAAAAGATGTGCCTTCAGCCCCCACTTAAAAACTTCCACTGATGGGGCCTCCCCCAAAGATCTTGATAGTGAGTTCCACAATACTGGGCCTGCCAGCTCAAGTGATCTCCAGATAACTTCAGGTGGGTCATGGGAACTGCTAGTAGTCCCTCGGTGGAAGAGCAGAGCGAGCTCACAGGGCATACAAGAGTCAGGAAATCACTCAGGTAGCCAGGGCTTGACACATGTAAGGACTTTTAGGTGAGGAAGCCCACCTTGAAGACACTTCTCCACCAAACTGACAGCCAGTGCAGTTCACACAGAACAGTGTTCTCATGACAGGATCTCAGAAGGGGCATCAGCAACCTGGCCACAGCATTCTGCAACAGCTGCAGGCACTGGAGAACCCCTCCATTGACTTTGAGGTACAGAGCATTGTAATAGTCAAGCTGTGATATCTCAAAAGCATGTACCAATGAGGGCAGGTCGGAATCAAGGCTTTAATCCAGGCAACATTCCTGAAGCGGTAGAAACCACTCATGGCAATGGATGACACCAGAGCCTCAAGCGTCAATCCATCATCAAGAATGATGCCCAGATTTTTCACCTTGGTAGATGCTGCCAAGTGAATGGGGCCAAGGAATAATCCTGTTCCCCTCCTAGCAACACCCACATCCCACTGATGGCCAGGCTCAATCACTAGTATCTCCATCTTGTCAGGACTGAGTTTCTATCAGCTAGAGGACATCCAGTCCTGGATCTCAGCCAGACAATTATTTAGCACTCTACAGTGTCACCCATCCCAGGTGCAAATGACAAGTACAGCTAGGTGTCATCTGCATAACAGTAAAAACCCAAGCTGTACTATCTAATGGTCTCACCTAGGGGCAGCATTTACACCGAAAACAATGTAGGTGACAGGGTTGAACCCTGGGGAACTCCACACGGCAGGGGCTTTGGGCAGGATTAGAAATTCCACAATACTACTTTCTGCATCCTGCCAGTAAGAAAAGATTCAAACCAGCTGATGACAGTACCAGTGAGTCCACAGAGCTCCCTTAGGTAATCCAGCAGCACTACGTGGTCCACAGTGTCAAACATTGAGGAGAATTCAAAGAGGATGAGTATTGACTGATCCCCTCTATCCCTAACCCTGAGGATATCATTCTGCACTCTGACTAATGCCATTCTGGTGCTATGCCTTGACCTAAACCCAGACCGGAAGGGTTCATAGATGTCATAGGCCACGAGGTGTGCCTCGAGCTGCACAGCTACCACTTTCTTGATAGCCTTACCCAGGAAGGGGAGGTCAGAGATAGGTCTATAATTCACCAAGATGTCAGGATTGAGAGATGGTTTCTTTAGGAGGGGTCTCACCAGTGCCTCTTTCAAGGCATCAGGAAAACATCCCTCCAAAAGTGAACAGCGGACAATCTCGGCGAACACTGGACTAATTTTATTTTATTTATTTATTGAAATCTTGGATTAAATACCTTTGAGCAGGATCTCTTTACATAGGTTTCAAGTCAGAAGATTACAGAGTCAGGAAACAGTTACAAGTAGTAGAAACATTGCAAGTGTCACCAGGCAGTAAAGGTAAGGATATTATAGTCAGGTAAGTGGTACAAAAAGCAAGGACAAATAACTTTGGGAAAAATGATACAGATGAAGACATGAATTAACAAATTGAACAAATGATTTAACATACAATATCAGGTAGGCATATCACAAAGTATGCCAGCGTCACTTGTAACAATAATGCTGCAAGCAGAGGAGTTAATAGCCTATGGAAGGAGGAGATAGTCGACCATGTTGTAGTCTGCAGTGGGTGGGTGGAGGGAGGCAGGCAGACAGAAAAGGCATCAGTAGAGGAAAGTAGTCAAGTGCAGGAATGGGGGAGGTCCAAGAAGCCTAGGTAGATAAAAGAGAAAGTGGCAGAAAGAGGAGGCGGTGATGGGGGGAGAAGGAATGGGGGAAGGTCCACCACACTGTCTGACCTCAGTGTGACGTGGCACCTCTGATGAACGCCTATTTTTAGCAAACTTGTGCTATGTAACCTAAAACTCTATGTATGTCTTTAATGTGACGAGGTACCTTTGGAAACGAGCCTCTGGCTCAAAGGTTGTAAACTGATTTCACAAATAAATAAAATAAATAAATAAATAAAAGGTGGGAGCAGAGTGGGTAGCAGTGGGGAAGGTAAGAAGGCAGGGAAGAGGAAAGCAATGACTATGAGGAACATGCCATAAGTGCTAAGTAAGAGGTGGGGGAAGCAGAGTTGCTGGAGAGTGCCAGAAGTGCTAAATCAAGGAAGGGAGAGCCAATCAGGGACAGCAATGGCAGGCAGCTGGTCCAAAAGGAACTGAGCAGAGGAACCTAGAGATAGAAGTCACAGGAGGCCAAGGGGACTAGATATTGCCAAAGCAAGCATTTAAGCAAGCCCAGGGTAGGTACACTGGCTATGTCAGCTGGAAATGAGTTCATCCAGTGAGGGACTCTGTAGGAGAAAGCTCATTGTCCAAGGGAGGTGCAGCACTGAGGAGTGCAAAACAGCTGGGTGTCAGAGCTTCTGGCACTTCATGGTTTTAGTGATGGAGTGAATAGAGTTAAAACTCCAAAGGGCAGCCTTCCTAGGTTGGCTTTTTTGGCAAGCAGGAAGGTTTGATAATAAAATCTGTTATTGAGTTGCAGCCAATTAGCCTGCTTAGAAAGATCCCATGTGTGGGTCAAATGCCCTGTATCAGTCAGTAGGTGATAAGCCTTGTTTAAGGCAGTTTTGATGTGGCAGAGGGCTGTGTCTGTGACTGAGCCATAGATAATGAGGCCATATTCAGCAAGTGAGGTGACAGAACTGT
The DNA here is from genome assembly GCA_016271365.2 of Neoceratodus forsteri. Taxonomy (NCBI): domain Eukaryota; kingdom Metazoa; phylum Chordata; order Ceratodontiformes; family Ceratodontidae; genus Neoceratodus; species Neoceratodus forsteri. Next base: position 1,288,810,576 of record CM057454.1, on the reverse strand, counting down.
GAATGGCTAAGTTCAAAGCATCTGGGGTCAAATTGTGCTTGTGCCGGTAAAGCATCCCAATGTGCAGATTGATTGCCCTAGCAACATTCTCAATGTGGTGGGAGTAGGTCAGTGAAGAGTCAGTTGCTATGCCAGGTATTTAAAGTGCTTTACAAGCTCCAAGGGGGAGCCCTCACTATTAGTGAGGGTGAGGGGGAATGCCTTACTGTATGTTTGCTTTGGGGTGTGGAGAACAACATGGTCTTCATCTTCTTGTAGTTCATAATAAGCCTGGAGTCATGAAACCAATTCTCAGCAGATGCAAAACCTTGTTGAAGTTGTTCTTCAAGGAGTTTGGGATGGGGGCTACTAGTAAAGATCAATGCGTCACCAGCACATAGGAGGATATGACAATGGCAAGAATCCAGGAGTTTAGTAAGGAAAATACTAAATAGCAGTGGTCCCAAAAGTGGGACACCTGAACATACTGGGTGCATATCAACTTGGACTTTTCCAATTTTTACCTGTTGAGAATGGTTACTGAGGTAGCTCGAGAACCATTTAGTAGTGTCTGTGGAGAGTCTAATGCCGGTTAGTTGTTCGATTAGCAGGGCATGATTTACAGTACCAAAGGCCTTGGTTAAGTCAATGAATGTTGCACCAACCAGGAAATCTTGATCCAGTGAGTTATGAATAAAGCCAGTGAATTCCAAAAGCGCCATGATGGTACTGTGTCCATGTCTGAAACTGTGCTGTTGGGCACATTGCAGCTGGTATTTATCCAAATAATCAACAAGCTGATCCGTCACGATGCGCTCCAGGGCTATGAAGAGTGGTGCAAGAATGGAAATGGAGCAACAGTTTCCATGCAGTGCCCAGTCCCCACTCTTGTGTACAGGGGTCATCATAGCCTATTTCCATTTCTCCAGGAATTGTGAGACACTGAATGAGAAGTTGAAGATCTTGATAATAAGAGGCAGCATTTCATCCATTGTAAGGCTGATTAATTTGAGATCCAGTGTATCCCCAATGTATCTTTATTTTCTAAGAGCCTTCATGAGGTAGTGTCTAACTTCGACCTCTGAGACTTTCCTGAAATAGAATGGTGGGTGGCTGAAGGGTCGAAAGGGGTATGCAGGGGCAGAACATGTGGGGGTATTATCAAAGTAGTCAGGGGGGAGAACACTGCTGAGATTGGAGAATGCTTTATTAATAGTGTCAGCAATGGGTTTTGGGTCCAGTGTTGGTGTACCATCTATATTAAGCATGCTGGGAGCAGACTTGGGGTCCTTCCCAGTGATATACACAATATATTTCCAGAAGGACATAGAGTTATTCCAAGAGTTAGTGAGGGGGTCTCTATAGTATTGACTCTTTGCAGAATGAATTTCCCTAGTGCATTTGCTCCTAACTTTTTTGTAACATTGGATGTTAGATTGCATGCCCAAGGCCTGTACCTTATACCAGAGGTGGTCCCTTAACTTCATGAACTCGATATGGTCAGGTGTTATCCATGAATTGTAATGACCTTTGATTTTTCGTATTTTTTTGGGGGGGGGGGTGTGCTTGTCACAGATTGCATTCAATTGACTAATGAAGATATCCAGTGCTGTGTTAACATCACTAGCTGCATAAAGATTAGACCAGGCTTGCTGCCAGAGGTCAGCCTTCATTTGTTCAAGATGTCCATTGATAAGGACCTAGCTTGCAATAACTCTGGTGGGGGGTTTGCAGAATTTATTAGACCAATGACATTTGATGGGGGAGTGGTCACTTAATTAGTGTGGGAGGACAGAGGTATCAAAGATATGTTCCAGATGATTAGATAGCACCCAGTCCAGCAATGTACTTGTTCTGGTTCAATAGTTCACCCTTGTGGAGGCCTCAACAAGCTGTGAGAAGTGGATGGTTGATAGGGCATCCTTTGGTGAGGAGGCATCCGGAGAGAGACAGTTGATGTTAAAATCACCTAGCATTACTATTTCCAAGTGAAGGCTCAGACTGCTTATTCCCATCAAGAGAGATTCAAAACCAGGAGTAGTATACTTTGGGGGGATATAAACTGAGAGCACAGTAAGTGCTTTATTATGAGCCCCAAGAAGCAGTTTGGCAGCGAGCATTTGTATGAGGCTGTTCCTGTTAGGTATGGGTATAATGAGACCCTACAAGGTGTCTTTCATATATATATATAGCACAACCTCAACCTCTCTTGGATGATCGGTCCTGTCTGAAGACATTATAGCCATGTAACAGAGTTGAGGCTTCAGGTATTCTCGGTGAAAGTTATATTTCATCAACTGAAATGATATCAGGATTATGCTGGATGACCCACACCTGCAGGTTTTCTAGTTTAGGAAGAAGACTGCAGATACATACATACGAACATATGAACATACAAAATTACCAGCAAATACAGGCCATTCGGTCTATCTAGTCTGCTCGAGTGTGCAGCACTTCAATCCATTAGACAGCAGCTGCCCTACCTCCCTCATATGCTCTCCCCCTCATCTTGTGCCCCCTCCCGGTTTGTACCCTTCCCTTGAACCTGCCCCACCCCTCTTGAAGCCCCGCAACAATACGACTTCCTCTGGCAGAGTGTTCCACCCTGTCACCACCCTTTCTGTGAAATAATGACTTCTCCGTTCCCTCTTGAACCTACCCCCTTGCAACTTCATACAGTGTCCCCTGGGTTCCCTTCCGCCCTTCAGACTGAACATATACCTGGTGTCTACTCTATTCAAACCCTTCAGGTACTTGAAGGTCTCAGTCATATCCCCTCACTCCCTTCTTTCCTCCAGGGTATACATATTGAGCTCTCTCAGACACTCCTCATATGGTCTGTCCCCCAACCCCAGGATCATTTTTGTTGCCTTGTGCTGCACCCCCTCCAGTAATTTGATGTCCCTTTTCAAGTAGAGGCACCAGAACTGCATGCAGTACTCCAGGTACGGTCTCACCAGGGACCTGTACAGGGGCAAGATGACCTCCCCACTCCTGGAAATAATCCCCCTTACTATACAACCTAGCATCCTGTTTGCCTTCGCTGCTGCCTTCCTGCACTGAGCAGAGTGGTTCATCTTCCTGGTTACCAGCACTCCCAGATCCTTCTCCTCCTTGGATTTTGTCAACGGGACACCTTCCAGCCAGTAATTGTGTCCTGGGTTCTTGCCTCCAAAATGCATCCCTTTGCACTTCTTGGCATTGAAACCAAGCTGCCAAGTGTGAGACCGTTCCTCTAGTTTTGCCAAATCCTCCTGAAGTATGTTTGCTATCTCCCCTTCATCTACCTTGGCACAAATCTTTGTGTCATCTGGGAAGAGACTGATCTTGCTCTTAATCCCTACTGCAATGTCAGCTATGAAAATGTTAAACAGAACCGGTCCCAGCACCAAGCCCTGTGGTACACCAGTTGTTATTACCCTGGGTTCAGATGCCTCACTACTACCTTCTGCTGTCTACTCTGCAGTCAGTTCTCAACCTATCTAACCAGTTTCTTCCCTGCTCCCAGACTCTTCAACTTGCAGGTCAGCCTACTGTGTGGCACCGAGTCAAAGGCCTTGCTGAAATCCAGGTAGAGGACATCCACTGTATGTCCCCTGTCTAGTTCCCTCATAATCCAGTCATAAAAATCAACAAAGTTCATCTGGCAGGATCTGCCTGAGACAAACCCATGCTGCCTGCTGTCCTGGAGGTTGTTATCCTCAAGAAATTGCACCAGCCTTTCCCTGAGGATTGTCTCCATTGGTTTTCCCAGAACTGCAGTGAGGCTCACTGTTCTGTAGTACCCTGGTTCATCCTTGGGCCCACTCTTATGAAGAGGTACCACATGTGCTTCCCTTCAGTCCCGGGGCATGCACCCCGAGTTCAGAGAGGTATTGAACAGGTCTGCTAGTGGCCCTGCCAGTACCTCTGCCAACTTTCTCTGCACCCTGGGGTGGACTCTGTCTGGGCCAGGTGTCTTGTCCACCTTAAGGGACTTAAGACCCTCCCTCACCCTTTTCACCGGTATGTCCTCATCTGTGATTGCTTCTCCCCCACCTTTTCCTACCCCACCCGTCCTCTCAGGTATAGGCCCATCCCTCTCCTTGGTGAAGACTGAACAGAAGTATTCATTAAATACTTCTGGCTGCTTAGCCCCCTTTATTTATAGAAGCCAGTGTAAGCATTCCCAGAGTTTTCCCAGACATGGTCTGATTTTGGTGTGGACCAGAGTTAGGGTATTATTCTTCAGATGTAGTTCTTGAGCACTTTATTGGAGAGGATATGCTTCTTACTGTGGAAGGGGCATGATGTGCAGGTCCAGTGCTGGAATGATAGTCCATGGAAAAGTGCCAGGCTGAGTGGCAGGGATAGTTGCCAGCTTGAGTGACTTGGGTGGGTAAAAGTGTGTGTGTTCACAATGGTTGTGTGGGCTCCAGTTCAGTTGAGCTAGGAGATGGTAGAGCCATGAGCATTAATAGATTAAGCTGGGAAAGCCAATAGGGCTGGCGTGGAGCTCTCCCACTTAGGAGAAATCATGGGTGGGAGAGTTGCAGATCATATTGGGAGTCTTGGAATAAGATAGCTATTAGCACAAATGGGAAGTGAAAGGCACCTCCAGTTACTTGTACTCTCCTGAAGAGAAAGCTTGTAGATAGGGGTTCAGAAAGAGAGACTATCCCCTTAAGAGAGGGGCTGCTAGAGGTGCAATATAGACAATCGGGGGGGGGGAGAGGTGAGAGGGAGGGAAATCAACAGTACCCTCACACCAGATAAGAAGCTGGTTGAAGCGGACTCAGTAATGAAAATCATTCCAGTGGAGTAAGGTTAACAGAGACCTGCAGCACTCCAGCTCCCACACACTGTGCTGAAAGCAGGTAGGAGTATGCACAGGGAAGAGAGAGAGCACCTAGGAGCAAAACTGTAAGGGGTGGGAGATTAGTTAATCAAGGGGCAAAGCTGGAAAGGAAAGTAACTGATTAGGAGAAATGGGGCAGAGGCTCACTCTGGATCAAGACCATTTAATAGAGGTCAGGGCCAGGGACGGTGCGCGGGGAAAACTTTTAGATTGTGAGAGATACAGTCCGAGCCACAGTGTGCACCAGAAAATTGAACAGCATAGGGGCATCAGTAAACTGACTGGCTTGAGTCCTGGGAGCCAATCAAAATCGTGGACTTAGAGACGAAAATCTTGGCACATACCTGAAGAGTGCTTGGGGCAGGCTGGCTGGCAGAGGCAAGCAGAAGCGGCTGGTTTGGGTCACCACCGGGACCACAGGCACTGGGGAGCCCAGTCAGGATGGTTTCTAAAAAGAAAGAAGGTGAAAAAAGTCTGTAGTTAAGAGGGGTAGCAACAATAGCCAGGCCTAATCGGGGGGTTGGGGTGGGCAAAGCAAGAGACAGCATCCAGAGAAGGAGCTAAGAGTAGGTTTAGGAAGCTTAAGAGGGGAACAGTGGATCCAAGAAGAGGTGCAGAATTAGTGGGTGGGTATAAGTAGTTTAGCAGTAGGGGTCTGGGGATGCGGTGCCAGAGAGAAACGGCAGCTAGTGATGAAGGGGAAAATGGAGGTGGGGAGGCATGTGTGCAGTACAATGGACTCAACACATCTCATTAAGGGATGAGTCAGGCCCAGATACAGTTCACAGCAGTGGGGCCACAGCTTTGAAATCACCTCATGAACCTCAGCTACCTCAACTGGCCTGAACTCGCTCCAGACCGTAGGAGCTCCTCTGGAAACACACTACTTGCCACCGTGGGGCTGTAATTGTCCTGTTGGGGAGATCCCAGCCCTAATGGAGGATGCTCTATCAGAGAATAAGAGCAAACTCCTCACACTGAGTGACTGAAGATGCTTTTTTCAGCTGCAGGTAGGCAGGATGAAGAAGTCTGTCTACAGCACAAAAAAACAGAGCTGGTCTGTTCCTCACTGCAGCAATCTCCATGGACAGGGACTCTGACTTCTTATGGTTGATTGCCCTTTGATATTCACCATAGTGAATTCTCAAAGCCAGTTTGTCCTCTTTAGACCAAAACCTCCACCAACAATGCTCCAGCCTCCCACTTCTTGTCCTCATCTCCTTGAGAGCCCCATCATATTATGGGGGTCTCAAGCAAGAAGACCTGTCTCTCTCTCTCTCTGCAGATCCTGTCAGGTCTTGGTTGACCCTCTCGTCTCCCTGCATTCTATATATGCTATCCTTGTGTGTATCCCATGCATGCTTGAAACACCCCACTGTTCTAGCCTCCACCACCCGTTCCACTGGCAGTCCATTCAATGCATCCACCACTTTTTCATTAAAGAAATATTTCCTCACATCACTCTTAAATCCCCTCCAGATTCTGCATGCCCCCTCATCCTGGTGCTGGTTTCTATTTGAGTGAGACTCACCACCTGTACCTTATTCATCCCTTTGAGGTACTTGTAAGTCTCTATCATGTTCCCTGTCTCCTTTCTTCCAGGGTGTACATGTTCAGATCCCATTGCAATCCCGCAATCTCTCTTCATAGGGCTTCTCATGCAAACCCAGCACCATTTTAGTTGCCCTCCAGTAGACCACCTCTTCTCTCTCTCTCTCTCTCTCTCTCCGTGCTTCCTAATGCACTGTCTCCAAGGCTGAACACAGTAGACTAGGTGTGATCGCACCAATGAGGGATATAATGGCACCATCACCTCCCTGAAAAGCAGTCCATATTCCAATAGCCCTGTAATTAAACAGATTTATAGTTTCTCAGCCTCCTTTCCTTAATAAAGTATTTATCTGGAGATTTTTCACACCTTTGTTTGATCTGCCTTTTCATGGCAAACCTCTACTTACATGTACACTGGTAATACATATGCAAATCACCAGGAAAGAGTTTAGGCTTGTGCAGGACCAGAAGATACCAAATGTCCTCACAAACAATCTGAAAAGCTCAAAAAGAGCAAACCACTGACATGTTTCACCCTTGCATTCAGTGACTGTTGCCTCAACTGTCCAAGTCAGTCAAAGTTCTCTCACTGAGATTTGCATGCTGTAGCTTACCCATGATGCATTTCATTAAGAAGTTATGAATATGTTTGTGGTTCTTGACTTCACAGCCAATGTGCCTGCAGTATAACACTTGGTTTGGTGGTTTTGCACTGTGCTTCTTGTCTCAAGAAATGTGTGAATTGCCTTCTCTAATATCACCCTGTTACCTGTGGTACCCTATGGTGCCCTGCATTCTCTTAAAGAAACAAAGCACAACATGCTCAAAGTTCTATACAACAGAATTGATCACTTTTCTACTGACACACACTCCAGACAGCATCATTGTGGTGCCTTGTGCTTACAGGGCTAGCCTTTCCTTGAATTCAGGTTGAATTATCCAGTGCTCTGTCTAGCACACAAGGAAAAGGGGAAAAGTCAGCACTAAGTGCCCCACATACAAGTGTGGGGTGAGACTGATCCCAATGTGCACTTTGTGTAAAAAAAAAACACTTTTTTTTACTTACTGTTTACTGCAGTACAATAGCTTCTATCAGACTAATTCTATTGACTTGCAAGCTGACATGTTCTGTAACTACAAATCCCAGAAGCTCTTGCAGCTCACATCAGTGAAGGACTGAAGTAGTGGGAGATTCAATAGCCTGCAGTGCAAGTTAGATGTTTTATAAGCTCTGATCATTTGTTTGCAAGTTGTGCTGTTCTCCCTGGGATATGTACAGTCACACAGCCCAGGAAGAACAACAGGGACCAGTAAACATTTGATTGGTTGTAGTGTGGTTCTCTTAGTGCTGACTGCTCCTCTTTAATTAGTGCCTCCCCCCAAGCCTATGGGCAGCTTGGAAATAAAGCCTTAATAAAGACTCCTGTACTAGCACACTGTTGTCATCCCTATGACCAAATTGGGTTCAAGTCACCGATCGTTGCCTAAGCTGTCCCTTTCTTATAGAACAAACTCTCCATCAATATTGACCAGTAACTGTAACACTTTTAAGGTAATGTATTGACAAAAAAAAATTCAGCATTTGCTATCTTGTTTTAAATGAAAGACTGTGCTCCTTTATATGTGAAAAAAGTGCAATTTTTATTCCAGTGCAGTTGAAACAATAAAAATGTCTTGATGCATTTTGGGCTTCTGTCCTTTTTCAAAAGGCAATTTATTTAGTTTTTGTTGACCAGGAAAGGAGGAGTAAGCAATTCTGCCTATTTCCAATCCAGTCCCAGAGGAGAGTAGATACATGTTATATCTTGACATGTAATTAAATGCTCTGCACTTTGGCCTTCCACAGGCTTTTTAAAATCAGTGAAACTTAACGTCACTGTTTTCAGCTTCTGTAAAGAAGCATCTAAAGTAGCCCTTGTGCCGATTGCTTTCTAGTTGACAGCCTTAGTTCAAAATACTACTCACAAATCAACTTAACTGGATCCAAATAATCTTTAGTTAACCCATTAAAGCACTGCCACCCACCTTGTGCAGTGAGGTAAGCTGAGACATCTTCTCTCAGCTCTGTGCATATTTTAGACACGTCAATAAGCAAGGGAATCTAACTGTTTGTGGCTCAGCAACTGTGTTTTAAACCACAGTAGTTGAAGACACACAAATGGCTCTGATGTATGTGGGTGCCTGTAAAAGGACCCCACAACCTACGAGCAGGCATCCCCAGCTTCACGGAATCCCAAAGCTGCATAAGGTTCAGTGAAATGCAGAGCAGCAGTCCACCTGTAAAGAGGTTCAAAGCTGCCTAAGACCCATTCAGTAGGGGAGTGACAGCATGCTGTACATTGGAGTCCCCAGTGCCAATGTTCTAGCAAATGGAGAACTGCAGTCCGTGATTTTAAACCAGGGTCCCAAACTGTAGCTCGCAGCTACTTGTAGGGGAAAATTAATTCCCAGAACTCAGTTCCCAATTGGAAATTAATGTACCTTTGTTAGCCCAAAAAAAAAAATTTTTTGTGGTCGCCATTGTTATGGTAAGTCCAACTTACCATCAGATTCTTGTATGTTGGATTGGCTATCCAAAGATTATACTACAAGCAGTATGTAATAAAAAGCAGTTTTATTACAAATACTCACATCAGACATGTGACAAAGCAATCACAAGGGAGCCGATTTCCCACCATTCCTTGAGTATGGTCTCTTTTCTCTCTGAGGAGCTGGTGTGCAAACAATTATAAATGACTGATAACAGTGCAGTTATAGATATGATAAACATACAGCATTGGACAAGGCATTACAGTAGGGTGTCTTCCTTGGGCAAATACATAGGAAATAAAGTTGCAAAGTCAGTAAGAAATCTTAGAACAAAGAGAAAGCAGTGTCAGCAAATAAATGGAAAAACTGTTATTAGTTCTCACTGGAGACAGGGAGACTGGCAATACTTGCAGAGTAATCAGAAAAGCACACAACATGTTACAGTCATGAAAAATACAGAATGTGAGTGATTATATGATTATAGCAGAATATATGTGGAAACTAGAAACCACATATATGGCAGAAACATATCATAAAGGTAAATGCATCGCAGACAAATATGAGCATAGCAAATGTAATGAATAAAACAGTAAAAACACTAATATCAGTGATAAAACAAGATAAAACATTATGAGACTGTGGTAAGGCACTAATACTTGTAGGCGTATAAGGTTATGGTTACATGTGGGTCAGCTGGTGGTATAGAACCCAGGCATAACACACCTAGACAGACTCGTGGTTCACACAACAACCTCTATAAGACAGTTTCCACAATAGAAGAGAGATCATACCTCACCAAATTTCTAGGAACATCAAGACATAGCGGTGGCTCCTTGGACCTAAAGCTCCTCCTCCTTGCCCTCGACATCAGGCTAGTCCCCCTCACAAAAATCTTAAACCTCTCCCTCTGCCTGGGTCAATTCCCTACCCTCTGGAACTTGTGGTCATTACCCCATCCATAAGGGTGGAGACAAAACCTCTCCATCGAATTATCGCCCCACTTCCATTCTTCCCCCTCTGTCCAAGGCCCTTGAAAACATTGTCTCAGACCAGTTCACCCACCACCTGACTAAATATAATCTCCTCTGCCCCGAGTAATACAAATTCAGGAAAGGCCACAGTACCACAACTGCCTTGCTCGAATTCTCCAGCTTTCTCCTCCAAGCACTCAATCATGGTCACATGGCTGGATCTGTTTACATAGATTTGGCCAAGGCTTTCAATACCATCAGCCACTCCCTCCTAATTAATACACTTTACTCCATAGCCTTGCTCCTGACACTACCTCCTGGTTTGCAAACTACCTCAGTGGTCATTCCCAGAAAGTTTGCATAGGGACCTCTCTCTCATCCTGCCTCCCTGTACTTTCAGGGGCCCACAAGGCTCAATATTAGGTACATTACTGTTTAGTCTTTTCCTAAACTCACTTCCCAATGCCTGCTCTGGCAAAATTCTGCTGTATGCAGAGGACATTGTCCTTTTTTGCAGTCACCCAGACCCTGCCCTTCTCCAGCTCGAACTCCAAAAAAGCTTCACAGAATCAGAAGCCTGGTTCTTGGAGCATAAGCTGGTGATAAACTACAAAAAATGAAGGTCATGGTTTTTGACAGCTGCCAGAACAAGCATGCTACAACCCACCTGACTATCCTTAACACTCATAACACTGGCCTATACAAGTTACCGCTTTCAAATATCTGGGAATCACCCTCGACTCCATGCTCACTTATAGTAACTGCATCCATACTGTAAGTTCAGCGATTAACACTAGAATAGGTCTCCTTTATAAGCACAAGCATTGCCTTCCCCCTGAAGCACTCCGTTTGGCAGTCATCTCCTCAGTGCTCTCACTGGTAGACTATGGGATTGTACTCTACAGCTCTGCCAGCAAAACCGCTCTATGTAGGGTCAAGATTGATCCAAACAAAGCCTGCCAGCTTGTGACAGAGTGTGACAGAATGACACACACATGTAATCTCCACCGGGTCTCTAACTGGCTGAATTTTGAAGGGAGACTCCATTACCACACCTGCCTATTTGCCAAAATGGTTCTCCTCGGGCTCTCCCTACCTGGCCTCCAAAACCTACTCAACACTGCCCCCACCCCCACAAGGGCCACCTGTCTGTCCTCAAGATCCCTGTTGTCACTTCCCAGGTGTAGGACATCCCTGGTCCAATGCACCTTCTACCATAGGGCACACCTCTGGATAAATGAACCCCCATTAGAAAAATTATCTCTATTGAGTATTGCCCTCTTCAAGACTGGACTCAAAGAGGTAATAACATCCACCAACAGTTGTGATTGCCATTAATCAACATCTCTGCTCGGTGCCCCTCCTCTCTTTTCCTCAGTTTTGCCCCCACTTCTCTCCTTCTCTCCTCCTTCCTCTTTATCCAATTGCTCATGGACTCATGTTTCTATCTCAATTTATTATATACTGTGCTATAGTTATTGCTTATATAGTGTCCATACCATATTGTAATCTGCATTTCATGATTAGTTCCCTGTTCCTTTTCCCTCTCAGTGTATAAAGTATGACACAGGGTCCATTTTTTAAGACCCCTGATGCTGTAACCTGTCATATGTTACCTCGAGAAGGTGGCGCAAGGCCAATAATAAACATTTCAAGGAATATTTGTGTAGGCTTGCTCTAATACTACTGCTGCTCTTGGGAAATATTCACCCCAACTCTGGACCCCCCCCCAAAGTATGACAGAAGTCTAAAGAAATGTGGTCCACCTACTCTTGCATCAATCAACATATGTAGCCTCCTTGCCAAACTAGACAACCTGCAAGCCTGGGTCTCACAGGACAACCCTGACATTCTATCTGCAGTCAAAACCTGGCTTTCAAGCAAAATCCCTGACACCTCCATCCTCATCCTTGGCTATATGGTTTTCAGACAAGATAGGCTGACTAAAAGAGTGGAGGCTGCACTATCTACCTAAGAGACAACATCCAGGGATTTGCTGTACCGCTGCCCAACACAGGTGAAAATATGCAGGCAATAGCAATTAAGGTGCAGGGTCTGCACCAAAAGACATACGAAGAGAGATTAAAGAAGCTTAGAAAATGGGTTTCATAAAAGCTACACGCTGATTGGCTAAGACACCTGGACACCGGTGTTGTTATTTCTTAACAACGCCAGGTAAAAAACGAGTGCCAGCTCTGCCCAACAGAATCCCAATCTAATGTTCAAAATCTGCCGCCATTTTTTTCTCGCTAAGCAAGAGAGCAAGCCAGAGTGCCCCAAACCAGTCCTTAGAAAAGTCTCTACACCTATCACTGTACTGCTGTATATTTCAAAAAAGCAACATCAACAGAAAAATACTCTTTCCTTTCATTCTTATTTTACCAACAACACCAGCACTGCAATCACTCCTGTTCTCCAATCACCAGCCCACTTTCGCAACTGACGCTACCCGGCAGCTCGACTCCATTTCCAGGGCTGATTTAAGGAAAGTCACACTCCTGTCCATGCCTCGATCAAGCTCAAATAACAAGTTTCTCCAATTCAAAACAAAATGAAAATACCTTTTTTTTTTACTGGCAGAGTGCATCAGCCGAACCGATGTTCTATATTAATCGTAAAATTGCATCTCCACCGATGCCGCTTGCACCTCCCTCGTATTCTGGAAACAAAACCATTTTTTGTTTACTGCACAAAATAATTTCATTACATCCCTGGGCAGTCCATTATATCCCAATAACGCTCACCCTGTTTGGTATTATTACTTACTTAAAATGTATACACTCGAGGAGAGGAGGGAGAGGAGGGACATGATAGAAACTTTCAAGTACATCAAGGGAATCAACAGAGTCCAATATGGCAGCATCTTTCAGAAAAAGAGATGTGCAAGAACAAGGGGGCACAATTTGAAGATAGAAGGGGACGGCTCAAAGATAATGTGAGGAAGTATTTTTTCATGGAGAGGGTTGTGGATACATGGAACAGCCTTCCTGAGGAGGTAGTTGACTCAAAAACAGTGGGGGAATTCAAGAATGCAAGGGACAGATATAAGGCAATTCTAGTGCGGGGTAGGAGGAACTAGGCTGTTGGTTAACTAGAATCTGCAGCCTATGCATTAGTTAGGGAAATGGGCAGACTAGGTGGGCCAAGCAGTCCTTATCTGCCGTCAAATTCTATGTTTCTATGTTTCTAGGTGCTCCCTGGGGCTCACAACAAAACTGTCACTGTCCTATCTGTTTACATCCTTTCCAAGTAAGTCGCCCCTGGGTTTGACTCTCTCCTGGGTTGCCTTAGCAGTCTGAGTCTTAATGTCAAAGTAATACTGCTTGGTGACTACTACGTAAACTGGCTGTCCCCTGAAGCAAGCCCCTTTAAAGATGTTCTAATAGTAACTCACTTTACTCGACTTGTTGCAACACCTGCCAGAGTGAACAGGACAGGCACTAGTACCTTACTGGACTGGGCACTCGCAAACAGTCCTGAGCAGATAGTAGATACTGCAGTACTCCCTGACACTATTAGCGACCACTGTCCAATCCTGGCCCACTGGTCAAATAACTTCTCCAAGCCCCAGCCAGAACAATAACTAGTAGACTGCTGATCCATGGGCATCTCGAGACATTCAAATCCAACCTCCATAATACAGACTGGTCATCAGTTTTCGTGTCCTGTGATGTCGATCTAGCGCTTGACCACTTCATTGATCTTTTCAAGGCAATATGTGACAAACGTGCCCTCTACAAAATACATAAAGTCAAAGGTTACTTTACTGTAATTCCTGGCTAAGCCCTGGCATTCGTGAACTATTGCAATCTAGGGACCACCTATGGAATGTAGCTAGGGCCTCAGGTAAGCATACTCAGAGTTTTAAATAATTGATTAGCAGTTTTTTTCCTGGGATAATACTAACTGTACAGAAAGTATTTATATGGGTTTTATAGAAGTGTTATGTTTGTTAAACACATTGAGGCAAGTGCTATGCATTTTCACAATGTTTTAACACTTTTATGAGCAAAACGCTAATCAATTTTTAGAGTTAAATAAAACCCTGCCATACTGATGTCCAAAACTATAAAAAGGCCAGAAATAACTTCACTAGGACTATCCATGCAGCTAAAAGTAATTATTACAAAGAAGCGCTCTCCTGCTCATGGAACGACAGTAGACAGTTCTGGAGCAATCTTAAAGAAGTTACCAGAAAGGAACACAAGCTTCCCCCTTCCATCCTTAATATTCATGGTACCCCTACACTTGACTCTAAAACAATTGCAGACACATTCAGCAACACATTTGAAGATCTTAGCAGAATCCTAACCCCCGACTTCTTTTCCCATACCAAAACAAATGACTGCCCAGATAGATCTGAACAGCCCCCTCTGCATCCCCCATTCTATTTCAGAATCATAACAATAGAAGACACCAGGAAATATCTCCACAAATTACTAGGGAAAACAAGATTCAGCAGTGATTCCTTGACTTTAAATTTGTTGCCCTCTCATTGGAAGAAATCCTGACTCCCTTAACACACATATTAAGCCCATCCCTCTGGTACTCTCAATTCACGCAGATATGGAAGGCAGCTGTAGTGACACCTGTACATAAAAGTGGGGATTGTGCCCTTCATGGAAACTATAGACCTATCTCCATTCTCCCTCCACTTTCGAAAGCCTTGGAAAAGATAGTGGCCAACCAATTAATAGAATATCTAGACAAATACATGTTACACTGCACCCGGCAGCATGGGTTCAGGACAGGACACAGTACTACAACAGCCCTGCTTGAATTTATGGGTTATATCTATAACTCCCTGCACCAAGGTCATCTAGTCAGTGCCACTTTTATTGATTTAACAGAAGCTTTTGACACAGTCAACCATGACTTGCTGACTGATCAGCTTGCTGCCATAGGTCTGCCCACGGATACCATTGCTTGGTTTTGTAGTTACCTTCAAAACCGATCACAGAAAGTGAAGATAGGAACTATCCTCTCAGATAGTAGACTGGTTTGATCCAGTGTCCCCCAAGGGTCCATCCCTGGTCCCTTCCTATTCAGTATCTTCTTGAGTAGGCTTCCCTTTGCTTGCCATGGCCACATACCACTTTATACAGATGACGTGGGGCTATTCACCAGTGATGGACCCTATGGTCCTACAGAACCAGCTACAACAGGACTTTGATAGCGTCAAAAGTGGTGTGGTAATAGTATGTTAATTATGAATTACAAAAAGACAAAAACAATGTTGTTCTCCACTCCCCAAAGCAAACATAGACACTTCCCGCTCTCAGTTTTCATTGATGGAGGCTCCTCCTTAGAATTAGTTCAGCAGTTTAAACATCTAGGTGTTACGGTTGACAGCACCCTATCATATACCCCTCACATTGACAATATTGCCAAAGCTATCTATACATGCATTGGTCTTCTGCATAGGCACAAATCTAGTTTGACACCAGAAGCTCTTAAGATTGCAATACACAGCTCGGTGGTCTCACTAGGGGACTACGGGCTGATCATCTATGGACTGGCAACTGACTCAGCCCTACGGTGTATTAAAACAGCTCCAAATAAAGACTGCCATCTTCTCACAGGTTCTGCTCATCTGACACACACCTGCAACCTGTACTGCCAGGCTAACTGGCTCCAGTTTAGTAGCAGAATTAATTTTCAAACCTGTCTGCTGGTGAAAAAAGTCAGCCTAGATCAGATGACCACTGGAGTTCAGAAACTTCTTGCCCCCTGCAGCAACCCTCATCCTACTTGAAGCTCTGTTAACCAATTCTTCAAGATCCCCTGGTGCCGCACCTCCCAAGGACAAAGGTCCTTTGCCTACCGGGCCCCACTTTGGTTCAGCTCCTTTCAGGACAACTTAACTACCATACCCTCTCTAGGCCTTTTCAAACAGAAACCCTGTCAGCAACTAGTGTCTAATTCCAGCTGTGATCACTTCCTCTAACCTGTCCTTCTACCTCTGCTGTTTTTAACTCTCCCAGCCACTGCTGCTTCAAAAATCTTTATTTATTTATTTATTTATTTATGCAGGCGGGCACCATTGAGCAAGGCTCATTTTCAAGGTGGACCTGGTCATGAATACATCAAAGTACAGTACAGAAGCAGGTATACAAAAAGCTATAATATACAAGGAAGAAAAAGTATATACAGTGTATACAGTACAGTACAAGGTTGAAATGAATAAAAAAAACCCAGCATTTTACAATTGAAGAAGTCAGCAGAAGTACAATCAACCATAGGCATACAGGGGTAATAAGCAGAGATCTTTTAAGTGAGGCAGCCGGCAACTACACATATAGGGGAAAGAGGCCATGTATGGGGTGGCAGGTTAGAGAGGTAAAGAAGAGGAGGGATATATTACTGACATCTGGGGGAAAATTGGGCTAAAACCACAGAAAGTGATGATGGCTGTCGTGTACTTGTTTATTATGATAATGACAGAGGAGGGGTAGATAATTGGGACACTACTATGGATGGGGTGGGGCTTTAGCCAGGCTGGAGCGGACAGAGAAGGGTGGGTGCAGCAGGAAGTGTTAATAGGGAAAGAGTGAGAGCCAGGGGTAGAAACATGGCAAGCGTCAGGATGGAAAGGGGGAGTTGCAGAAATAGTGTGCTAGCAGTGAGGAAAACATTTGCAAGGTGTTTTCATGTAGCGATCGTAGAGCACCTTGAAGATATTCAGGCTAGCAGGGCAGCTCAGTTTTAAGTTCCTTTGTAAACCGTTCCACAATGTGGGTAAAGAGAAGCTTAGAGCAGCTTTGCAGAAATGAGTGTTGACCTTTGGAACTTGGAGGGCAATTAGGGAATAGCTCCTTAGAGTGTAGGTGCCTAACACTCCGGGGAATACAATCTGAGACATATGAGGGGAGCTTGTTGGTCACTGCTCTGAAGGCCCAAAGGGCAGCATTTCTATTCCTTCTATAGTGAAGGGAAGTCCAGCCTAACAATGAGTACAGGGAGCAGTGGTTTGTGGAAAGTGGAAGGCCAGTAATGAACCTGATAGCTCTGTGGTAGAGGGTGTCCAACTTAGCCAGTGCAAAGGCAGTGCAGTGGCTGTAGAGCAGGTCCGCGTAATCTATTAAAAATAGGAAGGTAGCTTGAACCAGTTGAATCTTGGCCTCCTTTGTGAGCAGGTGGTTAATTCTGTAGAATAGTTCTAATCTTTGCCTTAGTTTCTTCTGTAGTTCTTCGAGATGGTTGGCAAAGGAAAGCTTATGATCGAGCCAAACTCCTAGATATTTGAATTTAGCTACATACTCTAGTATTTCTCCAAGAACAGTGGTAATTTGTGGGATAGCCCCCTCCTCCAGCAGGAATTGCCGCATGCAAGGAGGGAGAGAAAGCATGGCTTTTGTCTTTTTTGCATTGAGCAAAAGCTTTTTGTTTATGAGCTGGTATTGTAGAAGATTAAATTCAGCTTGGAGG
Source organism: Neoceratodus forsteri (assembly GCA_016271365.2). Classification (NCBI taxonomy): domain Eukaryota; kingdom Metazoa; phylum Chordata; order Ceratodontiformes; family Ceratodontidae; genus Neoceratodus; species Neoceratodus forsteri. The sequence continues at coordinate 1,288,793,281 of CM057454.1, read as the reverse complement.
TCTTCACAGGCTGCTTCTGGCATGGGGCGACTTAAGTTCAGTACAGTGTCGTCCGCGAATAAGTGGATGTTGGCTTTTTTGATGGTGTTATTGATGTTGTTAATGTAGACTGTAAAGAGGAGGGGACCAAGGATAGAGCCCTGGGGCACGCCCCTCAGCATAGATTTTAATGGAGAAAGATCACCTTCAGCTTTAACCTGCTGTTTCCGTTCTCTGAAGTAGTCTGCAAACCAACACATAGATTTATGGTCCAGGCCTAAGGTGCTAAGGGAGGAAAGAAGCAGGCTGTGATCGACTGTGTCGAATGCCTTACTAAGATCCAAGAAAATGGCACAGACATGCTTCTTGTTGTCAAGGTCTAGGAGCCAAACATTGGTCACCTTAGCTAGGGCTGTTATGGTACTGTGCTTTGCTCTGAATCCAGACTGAACCGGGTTTAATAGGCTTCTGGATTCTAAGTATATCCCTAGCTGGCCACACACTATTTGTTCTAGTAATTTAGACAGGATGGGGAGGAGGGAGATTGGTCTGTAATTATTTAGATCGCAGGGGTCACCTGCGTTTAATAGAGGGATGACATGGGCTATTTTCCATTGAGGGGGGAGGCTACCCTGGGAGAGTGACATGTTGAATAGGTGGGTGATTGGCACTGCAAGCACATGGTAGGCACATTTCAGATAGTATGGCTCTATGAAGTCGGAGCCTGCTCCCTTCCTGGTGTCCAGTTGCAGCAATAGGTCTACCACCTCTTTTAGAGAGACAGACAGGAGGGAGACATCAGAAAATATTTCTTTACAAAGAAGGTGGTGGATTAGAAGAACAGGCTGGTGGAGTGTGTGGCAAACTTTAGAGAAGGGAGCGGGAATGTGGATGCTCTGGGATAGAGAAGTCTATATTTCAGTTTCAAGCTAATCTTTGGGGCCAGAATAGCTGTGTGCATGCAAGGGATGCTGGTGTTGTCTGCAGTAGTAAGGACTAAATAATTATTTAAAGAGAAAAGGATAGCATTCAGGAAATATAAGGAAACACAGAAGGAGCAGGACAGAGAACTTTATCAGTTAAAGCAGAAGGAGGCAGGGAAGGCAGTCGGAATAGCAAAGGCACAAACTGAGGAAAAGATAGGCAATTCTGTTAAGAATGGGGATAAAACCTTTTATAGGTACATTAGGGAGCGAAGAAAGACCAAGGGAGGGATACAGAGACTTAATAAAGGGGAAGGAATGTGGGCAGAGGGTGACAGTGAAAAAGCAGGGATACTGAATGAATATTTCTGCTCAGTATTCACAACAGATGAGGAGGGGGAGGTGCCTAAACCAAACAAGGGAGAAACTCTGAATGGGGGGGTCGATACCTGTCCATTCACAGAAGAAAGGGTTTTGAAAGAACTCTTGAAACGGAGGGTGGGCAAAGCAATGGGGCCTGATGGGATTCACCCAAGAATACTAAAAGAACTAAGGGTAGAACTAGTAACACCACTGACTACTCTTTTTAACAAATCATGGGAGGATGAAGTGATACCTAAGGACTGGAGGAGGGCAAATGTGATTCCACTTCACAAAAGTGGGAACGGGGGGGGGTGGTTTGGATGCCGGAGAGTATGGCTGCTTAATACCGCAGTGCGAGCCCCAGCTTTGCCGTTTTGGGATTGTTTACTGGCGTCTGAGTTTGGATTTTAGCGGTAACACTGCGGTATACTCCCATAGCCGTATACTTTGGTCCGGTGAGGTATTGGCAGCATTCGGTGCATGGTAGCAGTTGGGATCGGAGGCAGTAGTCGAGACTCTTACTGGATTGTACTGGCTGCGGGCTCCTCACGCTCGAGTGACTGGGACGCCACCACCGAAAGCCTGGCTGAAGTTGCGTGGTCATTCTGCACAGTTAGTGAGCATTTAGCCCCTGATCGTGACCCTACACCCCTCGGAGTGGAAGCTTTTTATTGGGGGATCAGCCTTGGATACTAGCATTTTATATAAGCACTCTGGATGGGAGCAGTTGTGTAGTGACTGTTAATTATGGCCTCGGAGCCCCCTGCTCATGGTTCAAATGTTCAAACTTCACTGCAGCACATCACGTCTTTGCTGGAGACTCTGCTCTCCAGGGTCGACTCCCTATCAGCCGCTTTAGCCGGGAATGTGGCAGAAGTTCAAGTTTTGAAGGACAAATTTAATGTTGTTGAGCAAAGAACTGAGAGCCTAGAATCAGGCTAGGCCAAACTCCTTCAGTGTCTCCAAGAGCATGAGAGCAGGCTGGCCACCTTATGGCAGCGAGCTGAGGATCAGGAGAACCGCAGTAGAAGGAACAATATTAGAATACTGGGCATACCAGAGGGTTCTTAAGGGGTTAATATGGAGAGATTTCTAAATGAGGAGATCCCCAAGATGCTGGAGGACAGGTGGCAAGGAGCTATAGAAGTGGAGAGAGCGCACCGGGTCCCTGGCGGCCCCCCTCCAAAAACAACTGGACCTCGGCCCATAGTGGCGCATTTTCTAAGATACTCCACAAAGGAGAGAGTGCTGTGTGCCACCAGAGATCTTGAGGAGGTGATGTGGCATGGGGCAATAATCTCTTTTTACAGGGACTTCTGCGCCGAGGAGGCAGCTCGAAGGAAGGCCTTTGCCCCTGTTAAAAAAGTGCTGGCTCAGCATGGCTTCAAGTATGGATTCCGTCAGTTGGCTTACTTGGCTGTGTCGAAAGAAGGGAAAGAGATAGTGGCGGAGTCTCCTTGGGAGGTTGAAGTTTGGGTTTCCAAGAACTGGCAGCACCTTAATTTTAAGAATCTGTCTCCCAGGAAGCTGTGGTACCCTGATAAAGACGGTAGGAACCCGGTTAGAGGCAGAAATATGCAAGGGGGCATTAACAGAGATCGGATGAGTTCCTCAGGGAGTGGGTCCCCTTAACCCATCTCAATCTCAGCACGCAGATATGGAGGGCTCTAGGCGAGGATTCGACCAGGTTGCGATCCTTAGTACTGCCTCCTCCACAAAACCCCGGCGGGACATTAATACTGCACCTCGAGTTAGACATCAGTCTCACAGTGATATGGATTCTGCAGAAGGGCAAGAAATGGCACCCACGGCTAAGTTAAAGAAAGAGGAGTCATTACACAGGGCTCAAATGGACCCATAAGATATACTGGATGAAGCCATTATGGAAGCGGTGGAGCCAGGAACATGGTCTGACAACCTGCCAGATGCAGAGGAGCTTACAGCTAATTCCTCGCCCTTCATCAAGCCAGGAACTCCGTCCTTTGCAGAAACATTATCCAAAGGTCAGCAGGGTGACAGCAAAGAGGCCACATTGCCTGATGGAGCACCTCTACCGGACTGAATGACATAAGGACTGTATTTTTTATTAATCTCTAGGGAGCAGGGGGCCAGGGATTGGGGCATTTAGGTGGGATTTTGGGGGCTTGAAAGGGGTGAGGTGCAGCCATCCCTTTCAGATAGGTTGGTATTTTATGTCTGGTTAGTACAGACCCCCATGTGGAACATCCACTGACTGGGGCCCCCCCTCCTTTTTCTTTTTTTTTTGTTTTCTTTCATTTCCGACTTAGATGCCCCACCCTATGGTGTAGTTTGGGTGGTGTTGGGGTAGATGTCCAGTTTAGGCATGGCTGGGGTTGAGCCTGTTAGTAACTAGATGGTTCGATCTCTTCCTGCCCTTTGAGCCTTTGGCTAGCACAGCAGAGGGCTTACCCTTGCATTTCGCCAGGGTATAGCATCATTGTGCGTACACCAAGACTCGTTAACCTGTGCTTTATACTCATTAATATACTGTTGTAGAGGTTTGAGGAATAAAATAGTTAACATAGTTCTTTGCTTAACTTGCAATTTAGTGGGGATTTTCCCAGTTGTATAATACGTAACTGTTTAGTGTGAGTTATTTAATCCTGCCTGTGTTTTTCTCTCAATTACTGGGTCAGTTGGGGTCGCACCCTGCCCGGTACATTCTGCCGGTTTTGATCTTGTTGAGCACTCTTATACACCTCAGGTATCCTGACTTATTACTTTTGCTCATTCTTTCGGGGCCCCTGAGGTGAGTAATACATTCCTTTTTTTTCCTCTCCCCCTTCACGGAAACCTCAGTGTGGTGGCGACGCATTTCAACATGGGGCTTAAGCTCATATCTTGTAACGTGAAGGGGCTAAATCATCCAGTCAAGCGAAGTGTTGTTCTCAGGCACCTCCACTCCTTGCATGCAGATATTGCATTGCTGCAAGAAACACACCTTGTTGCGAGGAATGTTGGTTGGCTCAAAAAAGCGTGGGTTGGGACAGTAATTGCTAACTCAGCCCAGAATAAGTCCAAGGGGGTAGCTATTTTGATTAGGAAATCATACCCTTGGATGGTGGGTAAAACAATCACCGATGCCCAGGGTCGGTGGATAGGGGCTAGATTCTCCTACCCGGGGGGGCATGTGGTGTTAGCAAATATCTATGGACCGAATACGGATTCTCCCGGGGTGTTCCTTGACCTTAATCAGGCATTGGAATCTCTCACTAAGGGATATCATAATAGCCCACTCTTGATAGGGGGTGACTTTAACTTGGCACTTGATATATTTTTAGATAAATCTAAGCCCAACCCCCAAACTCACCCCAGAGCAATAGGCACCCTGCTAGAAATGACGAGCGAGTGGGGCATGACTGATGTCTGGCAGAGGGACCACCCAATGGGGAGGGACTATTCGTTTTTCTCGTTGGTTCATGCAACTTATAGTCGCTTTGATTTCTGGCTCGCGAATAGATGGGCAGCTCAGGATATTGTTGCAACTGAGATTAAGGACATTATAATATCGGATCATGCTCCCGTTTCCTGCACTCTTCAGATTGCGGGACATCCGGGGGGGGGGGGCACCAGATGGCGGTTTAACCCCTTATTGATTAAGGATCCCTCTCTTTGAAGTATGGTCCAGGACATTGCACGGGAGTACTTCTAGCATAATAAGCCAGGGGACACATCCGCGAACACGGTATGGGAGGCATTTAAAGCGGTGTTGAGAGGGCATATTATAGCTTATGTGGCTCAGAAAAACAAGGAGTGTAGGGCGGAACTTAACGGACTCCAAGCAGAACTTTCTGCCATGGAGGCGCAGTTTAAATCAACCTCTGCTGGAGATCCGGATGTCACCATGCTGCGGAGGATTGTTGGTTTAAAATACCGGATAAACACTATACTTCACCAACAGGTTGAGTGGCACATGACCATGGCTAAACATGCCCACTGGGAGGGTGAGGACAAGAGCGGGAAATTATTGGCTTTCCAGCTGAGGAAGCAGCAAGCCGCTTCCCGCATTCAGGCCCTTAGAACAGAAAATGCGGAGATAGTTACAGACCCCAAGCAAGTTAATGAACTTATGGTACATTACTATCAGCTGCTGTATCGATACCAAATCTCCCAGAAAAAAGGGCATATTAGGGGTCAGTTGATGGATTTCTGCTCGACAGTTCATATTCCTCAGTTATCAGGAGCTATGAAAAGTGCCTTGGATGCCCCTATCACAGAGGCAGAAGTTAGCGAAGCCCTGTCTCAGCTGGCCAAGGGCAAAGCTCCAGGACCGGATGGTATGACCACTGAATTATATCAACTTTTAAGCCCCGTAATCTGTACCCCCTTACGTGCTGCTTTGCAGGAAGCGCACTTGACAGGCTCCCTTCCGCCAACAATGCAGGAGGCATTAATTACCCTTATCCCGAAGAAATCTGATGACCCATTAAGTTGTGCTAATTACCGCCCTATCTCACTAATCTCGGTAGATACTAAGATTGTAGCCAAGATACTTGCCAAACGGATGACGGAGGTTTTGCCCTCCATCGTACACCCGTCCCAGGCTGGTTTTACTAAAGGTAGGGCAGTTGCGGATAATATTCTCCTCTTGCTTAACATTAAATGGCTAGCCTTGCAGTCTTCCACCCCTATGGCAGCTATAGCAGTTGATTTCTCGAAAGCTTCCGATTCGGTGGAGTGGCCCTACCTGCATGCAGTATTCGACCTATACGGTTTTGGTACTTATTTTAAACAGTGGATTCATGTTCTGTACAACAAACCCATGGCTAGGATATTTACTAATAAGGATATATCCATGCCCTTTTCCTTGCAGTGAGGCACTCATCAGGGATGTCCACTATCCTCGTTACTCTTTCTGTTGGCCCTGGACCCTCTTATACGGGTACTCCAGGCCAACGAGAAGATTCAGGGAATTCGGGTTGGGGACCACGAATACTTGACAATGGCTTATGCTGACGATTTACTTCTCACCCTCTCTCGACCACAAGAGTCCTTCTCCCTGGTACTGGAGTCTTTGCACTCATTTGCTAGCATATCAGGGTTGCATGTCAACCAAAAGAAAACTAGTGTTGCCCCCTGAATGGGGCATGTACTAATGAGTGCCTGCAGGGGATGGAACTATCATGGGTACCTGATAATCTGCTCTATCTGGAAATACATATCCCCTTTGCCTGGGGGCATATAGAGTCCAAGAATTTTACTCCGTTAATTGCCCAATTGACAATTGAGGTAGCGCAGCTGGGCGACTAAATCTCTCCCTTTTAGGGAAGGCAGCAGCGCTTTCGAATGCTTATGCTGCCCCGGGTAGCATATTTGCTGAATAACCTCCCCATAGTATTGTCAAACAAAGTATTTCAAGCGTTAGACAAGCTAATTTCAGATTTCCTATGGGAAGGACGGAAACCTAGATGGGGTGTTAATAAATTACGGGCACATTGGTCACGGGGTGGTTTAGGGCTCCCTTGGTTTCGGGGGTACCACTGGTCCTTTCTAGCTACCCAGGCAGTTAAATGGTCTGTTCCAACTTCTGATATTGCACTGCTGTGGGTACAATTAGAGAAGCAGATTTGGCAGACTTTCCCCCTTAGCCTACTTTTAACTAATGCTGCCATACCCCTGGACAAACTTACCTCAGTCATGGACACCACAAGAAATGCCTGGTTTCACCTTATGAAGTCGACTGGGGCGTCGAAGCAGGGTGCCATGTTACCTTTTAGGTATTTGGAACTATGGCACAACCCACTTATTAGGGTGGACAACAAACCCCTGACGTGGGCCTCGTGGGAAGGGAAAGGGATTCATACTGTGCAAGACCTCTATTTGCCAGATTCTAGCACTTTAATGTCCTTTGAACAATTGCGTGCAAGTTTTCTGTTAAAGTCACATGACTTTTGGAGGTTCTTGCAACTCTGCAATGCAGTGCAGGTCACTGACTGGTTGAGTAAAGGGGAAGCAAAGTGGCATTGGATGTCTTCGCTACATTTAAAACTTTCCTTTCGTGGGCTAGCGAGCAGGTTCTACAGTACCTGGCAGGAAGCGCAACCTGATCACACAGAGTCGTGCAGATTGGCATGGGGCACTGAAATCGGTAGTCAGATTGGCCCGGAGACTTGGTCCCGCTGCCTCCGTGCAGCACACTCTACTTACAAGGATGTTAGAAGCCAACAAATCCAACTTAAGATACTGCTTAGATGGTATAGAACGCCTGCTATCTTTTTCAAGTGGGGGGCTCTTTCGCATGCACGATGTTGGAGATGCGAGCACAGCCCTGCTGACACTTTGCACCTTTTATGAAAATGTCAAATATTAGCCCCTTTCTGGTCAGTGGTAGCAATGGATTGCTCAGCAGTGTTGGGGCAGCCTATAGATCTCTCGCACCCTATGTTACTGTTGGGCGACCGGACTCCGTTCGAACATTTGAGGCCGCAACAACAGAACTGGGTCCTGGTTGCTCTGCTGGAGGCTAAGCGGCTCCTATTAAGACAATGGTGGCAACCCCTACATCCGCCCATTTCGTCATGGCATGCAGCTATTTCTAGGTTAGCTGTCTTTGAAAAGTTAACCTATGCTGCCAGAGGGCAGTTACCTGCTTACTTTTCCAAATGGGAGGCTTATCTTAATTCGGCTTTGTGTCAGGCTTCCCCTCCCCCCCGCTATGGTAATCACTACCCTGGGCCTCTGTCACTGGGATAGGATCCCCCCAAGTAATGTATGGGTCATCATAGGGAGCTAATCCCCACGTACACTTTCGGTGATGGCCCTGTCTGCTGAGACGCTGAGGTTTGGTGTGATTGGTTTCCCCTTATATACTTCCTCAAAGGGCCAGATGTTAGTTATATGTTTGGCCTGAGTATGTAACTGGAAAACTTAATGTTGAGGCGGTGGCACCCATGTGGCCTAGTTAGGAGTATGAGCTATAGATGAGATATGGTATACCATAGTTGATAGGAGAAGATGCGGTAATTTGATTTACTATGAAGTTCTGAGCTTTAAGTATTGTATTACGTGGGACAAATATTGGTATGTACACGTAATTATGTAATGCCTTATGGTGGCTGGAGTTTTCCTGTTTTGGATGTGATGCTTCTGAAAATAATAAAAATTATTCTATAATAAAAAAAAAAAAACACAAGTGGGAACAGGGCAGAGGCAGAAAACTACCGAGACCAGTTAGTTTGACTTCAGTGCTAGGGAAAATGATGGAATCACTTCTGAAGGAAGGAATTGTTGAGTACCTGGAGGCCAGTTGGGCACACGACCCAAGGCAGCATGGTTTCACAGCAGGAAGGTCATGTCAGATGAACCTAATACATTTTTTTGACTGGGTGACCAAAGTAGAAGACCAGGGAGGGGCTGTGGATATGGCCTACCTAGATTTTAACAAGGCATTCGACACAGTCTCACAAAAAGATTAATATACAAGTTAGCCAGCCTTGGAGTGGGTCCCAAGGTGGGAGCCTGGATAAAAAACTGTCTGGACAACAGGATAGCAATTGGGCCGGAGTCTACAGTGAAGAAAGGAGGGTAACTAGCGGGGCACCACAGGGTTCGGACTGGGATCGGTCCTCTTTAATATCTTTATAAGTGACATTGGAGAGCACCTGGAAGGAAAGGTATGCCTCTTTGCAGATGACACAAAGATCTGCAACAGGGTTGATACACAAGGTGGGGTGGAAAGAATGAAAAGGGACTTGGCAAGGTTGGAGGAATGGTCAAATATGTGGCAGCTCAGATTCAATGCAAAGAAGTGCAAGGTAATGCATCTGGGAAACAAAAACCCAGGGGAAGAGTACACAATGGTGGGTGAGTTAATAACAACAATAAAAATCGAAAGAGTCCTAGGAGTAATTATGTCAGATGGCCTAAAGGTGGGCAAGCAATGTGAGAAGGTAGTAAGGAGGGCTGGGGGGATACTGGGATGCATAGGGAGAGGCATCAACAGTAGAAAACTGTAAGTTGTTATCCCTCTCTACAGACAGTTAGTGAGACCCCATCTGGAGTACTGCGTGCAATTCTGGAAATCCCATCTCGGCAAAGACATAGACAGTGGAGGCTGTTCAGAGGAGGGCAACCAAAATGGTGCAAGGTCTGCACCAGAAGACATATGAGGAGAGACTAAAGCAGCTTAGTATGTATACCCTTGAGGAAAGGAGGGAGAGGGGGGACACGATAGAAACTTTCAAGTATCTCAAAGGAATTAATAAGGTACAAGAGCTTAGTATCTTTCAGAAGAAGAGATGTGCAAGAACAAGGGGGCCCAATTTGAAGATAGAGGGGGGGACGGCTCAGAGGTAAAGTTAGAAAGTATTTTTTCACAGAGAGAGTTGTGGATGCATGGAACAGCCTTTCTGAGGAGGTTGTGGAGTCAGGAACAGTGGGAGAATTCAAGAATGCATGGGACAGGCATAAGGCAATTCTAGTGGGGGGCAGGAGGAAGTAAGCTGTTGATTAACTAGAATCTGCAGCTTATCCATCAGGTAGGGAAATGGGCAGACTGAGCGGGCCAAGCTGTCCTTATCTGCCGTCAAATTCTATGTTTCTATATAGATACTGTAAATAATACATTTGAGTAACCTAGACAACTGAAATTAAACAGCGGGAGGAGATTCCCAATTAGCCACGTATGGCATAGCTGCCCCAGGGGGTCCTGTCAGGTAGAGTATCGGAAAGGGTAGGTGAAAGAAAGGGGGGAAGAGCGCAAACAAGGGGTAGATTAAAGAGAGACAGAAAGAGAGATGGAGAGAGAGAGAGAGAGAGAGAGAGAGAGAAAGGTACTGGGAGAAGAAGAATATTTAGGGAGAGTGGATAGAAAGGGAGGTGTTGGGGGTATGGAGGGAAGGAGTTGAAGGGAGCTTGAGAAGGGGGGGGTGGCAAGGGATGGCAGGTGGGGGTCCAGGGTAGGTAAAACAGTAGAAAAGCTCAGACAGATGAGGGGGTTATCCGGGTTGAGTATATGGACTCAGGTAAGGGAGTCAGAGGTGTTTAAGAGCGGGTATCCAGGTTGAAGATATGGATTCAGGTAAGGCAGTCGCAGGCATTTGAGTTCATCAGGTGTTGCTTCAGTTCTCTTTTAAAGGACTGAACATTTGTTGTATTGAGAGCTGCAGCAGGGATCTCATTTAGCCATAGTGCAGCTCGGTACATGAAGAATCCTTGTCTTAGAGAAGTTCTATGAAATGGGACATCAAGCTGTGTTGTCACTGTTCTTTGTGTGTTGTATTTGGAGCTTGCTTCCTTTACCAGGTCTGCAATGTAGGTAGGGGTTAGGGAGAGCATAGCCTTTCTCCCTAGCAGGCAAGTTTGGTATCTGATTCTGGATTGAAGCGATAGTATGTGGGCCAGACCATACAGGGTACAAGTGTGTGTGAAGCGGTCAGCATTTAGCAATAGTCTGCAAGCCTTGTTAAGGGCAGTAGCAACCCTTTTGAGGGCCGTATCAGTGGCAGCACCATAAACCACCAGCCTGTAGTCAACCAGAGAGAGGACAGACCTGGAGACAGAGAGCCAGAGGGCTTCAGCAGTTAGGCTTTTCTTGTACCTAAACAGGATCCCTAATTTAGTGTTCACAGCTTTCACCACCATGTCAATGTGCTGAACATATGAGAGGGTATCATCCACAATTACACCCAGGTACTTGAAGGAGTGAACCTGTTCTAGTGGGGCAGTCAGGTGATTTGTGATTGTTAGTTCTGGGCATCTCCTTTTTAGTTGGGGGCTAGAGAGGAGCATTGTCTTGTTTTTTTGTAGTTTAGTAGCAACCTTTGGGAGTAGAACCAGGTCTCCAGTTGCTGGAAGGATAATTGTAGCTCAGCCTGTAGGTGCTCTATGTGAGAGTGACAGCTAAGTAGGACAGCATCATCAGCGTATAGAATGACTTTGCTAGTGCAGGAATCAGGTAGGTCATTCAGGAACATTCTGAAGAGCAGTGGACCCAGGATGGACCCTTGTGGCACCCCTAGCGAGACTTCCTTGAATGCAGATATGGAATGACCTATCTTGACCCTTTGAGCCTGGGAGTTTAGGTAGTCCTGGAACCATAGAGCGGCATTTGGGGAAACACCAAGGGCATGCAGTTGAGACAAGAGGAGTGGGTGGCAGACTGTGTCGAATGCCTTTGTTAGGTCAATGAAGATGGACCCAACCAGTTTTCCCTTATCCAGTGCCTTATGGACATACTCAGTGAAATCCACCAGTGCAGTGTCTGTGCTGTGGAGTTTCCTAAAGCCATGCTGCTGGGGACATTGCAGCTGGTATTTGTGAATATAGTCAGTAAACTGGTCTGTCACAATCCTTTCCAGTGCTTTAGAGAGGGGGGAGAGGATAGAGATGAGCCTGTAGTTTGCGGTCAGTGACCTATAACCTCCCTTATGCACCGGGGTCACCAGCGTTTGTTTCCAAGGAGAAGGGAATATGGTGAGCTGGAGGGATTTATTGAAAATCGTAGTGGTGGGAGCAATGACTTCACTGATTGCCAGCACCAGCAGTTTCATGTCAATGTTGTCAGACCTCATTCTGTTTTTTTCCCAGGACCTTTTTAACATAACCCAGTGCTTCTTTGACAGTGACTCTTTTGAAGTAAAATTGAGGGTGCAAGTTGATGTCCGGTGGGCTCCTATTATCAGTTTTGATAGGCCTGAGGTATTCAGCCGGTAGAACAGAGCTAAGATCCGTGAAGGTGGAGTTGAACTCTTTGGCAATGGTGTGGGGGTCCATGGTATTTGTGCCATTAATGTTTAGCAGTGATGGCTGTGTTTTGTCATCCTTCCCGGTGAGTTCCTTTATATTGTCCCAAAACGCCTCCCATCACCCCAGGTTCTTTCCAATTGATCCTTGTAGAAATTAACCTTAGCATTCCTAATGAGATGTATGCATTTGTTTCTGGCTGCCCTGTATCTTTGAAGGTCACTGGGCTTACCAAACGGCCTGGCTTGATACCAAAGGTTGTCCCTTGCCCTCATGTGATCTAGAAGGTCACTAGTAATTCACCCATTGTTATGGCCGTGTGTTTTTCCTTTTTTGAACGGAGCAAATCTGTCACAAATGCTATTAAAGTTATCAATAAAGTACTGGAGTATTATGCCAAGGTCATGCAGTACCTTAAGGGGAGACCAATCAATCTGAGAAAGTGCCTCCTTGAAAGCTGAGAGCTGCCCTTTCCTGAGAATTCTGCTGTTCACAAAGACAGGTGGCACTTTTTTGAATTTATTGGACCACAGACAGGTGATAGGGGAGTGATCGCTTAGCGAATCTGGTAGTACCAAGACATCGGTAATCCTGTCAGGTGAGCTTGCAAGGAGCCAGTCCAGGAAAGTGTGCTTACCGGTCTTATGGTTCATTCTAGTAGGCTCTGTGGCTAATTGCACGAGGAGGGAACTGACTATGGTATCCTTCGGGTTGGTCGATTCATTACTAAGCCAATTGATGTTGAAGTCCCCAGTCATGATGAGCTCACAGTTGTTGATATACCAAGGACATAAAAATTAATGCAAAATCCTGTGCTATGATTGGCTGGCTGGCACCTTTCTGCCATGGTAAATCCAACGATATACCCACTGCAAAGGTACCAGTCAGCTGCACCATAAACAAAAATCAACCCGACCCCCGAAAACAGAAAGCTACAACCAAAATCTTCTTTTCCCTGCAACTTTCTCCGTTCAAATGTCGATTAGCAACCACAGTTCACAACAGCCATTGAATCAACCTGAGTGAACTAGATAAGATTTTCCATTCGCTCAAGTGAAAGGATACCCAAACACTTGTGGTGGCTGAAACAACCTTACCTCTCACTTCCGCTGCTCCGGCCACTGATCCCCAGGTTCACAGCACTGGAAATGCAATCCAGGACTATTTTGTCTCACGTACCAACAAACTAAAGAAAAAAACTTCTTTCTGTTTTTTTTTATTAAAAAAAGGGACCCAAGGTATAATCACAATAACACACTCAAGGGTGTGGGGTATGGGGGGGATTTACCATGGCTGGTGGTGATTTGACCACTCAGCTGCGCCTTGTGGCCAAACCACACCAGCCGTGGTGAATCCCTCCATAACCCACACTCTCTCATGGTTTATTGCGTAAATAATTCCTGGGAAACAGATACAGTGTGACACAGTATGGTGTGGCTAATAAGGATTAGGTGGGCTGTTGTATATTGGGTTGCCAGTAATGGAGCTAGAGTGTTGCTATCAGAGTTCCAGTCTCTGGTCTGACTTTACATCCTCTGGTCACCCACCCCCCCAACACATGAAACTCGGTGCTCATGAAATAAGTAAATCATGGCCAGTCACTAGTATGTGTGTGTATGTGAGAGAGAGAAGGAAGGAAGGAAGGAACTGCTGGACCTGCTTCTTTTGACATGTGCATAACAATGTCACATTCAAAAAGAGACAGACAAATTCTAACCAAATACAGAATCAGTGGCCACAATTTAGAAATTAATAACAGGCAGGCACAAATTAAACCTGGGAACCTGAAGACTCCCAACTTTGAACTCGGTGTGAAAGCAATGAAATTGAAATTAAAGTGCATTTCATTCTCTACAGTACAAAATACAACTGCATATAAAAACACTGTTTTCTAGAGCTATCACAAAGGATACCAGAATTCTGGTTCCATGTGATAAGAGTGACAGCAAAATGGCATGAAACAAAACAACAAAGAAACAATGCCAGAGGACAAAAATGGTGATGGACACTACATCACCTAGCAATGTCGGTGACCGGCGCACAGTACTTATGTGGGGATGCAATTTAAATTTACACTTAATGCATGAGGATACGCCACCAGCACCACACTTTGCAGAGGGCATTGCCCCTGCTCCCCCATCTCTATAATAATCAACTCGGGAGGGGGGGAGGCTGACAGTGAGGGAGAGGAGAAACTTGGGAGGGGGGCCTGCAGCATGGGGGGACTGAAATTGGCTGGGGGAGAACATCTGGGAGGATACAGTTGAGACATGGGGTGTAACAGGAGTAAAATTTGCACCCAATGCAAGTAAAATAAAAGATAAAAGTCCACACCCAGTCTCAAACCTGGGTCCACTGCACCCAGAGGTGGTGACCGTAGCCACCATACCAGATGGCTGGCTCAATGCTGGTCCACCAAATCCAACCCTACATACTGCATTAAATGATTACTCCCTACAACAGACTTGCCATGTGCTTTTCTTTGAACATAGCCTTTTTTACAAAGTCGCTGAACTTACCAAGAGCTATTCTTTGCACATAACCCTTTTCACACTTGCTATTTTGCTGTCACCCAAACTGACTCGTCCAAATAACTTTGCCCATATCACAGGTTACCCAGAATTCCAGCTCATGAATGATGAAGCTAAACTCTGCATACTGGTGGGGGAAAGGAGCAATGTAGCAGAAACAGCTGCAAACAATACAGCCTCCTGCCAGCAGCTTCGAAATACAACATAAATGTATGGTATTAGAGTGGATTTTACTATACATATGTCCTATGACTAGTTTAATGTATAAGCTTTACCAATACCTATTTATCTTTTCATTACAATAGTTATTTCAGTTCAAATTAATTGACAAGAGAAAGGGAGGGAGTCGGGAAAAGAGAGGAAGAAAGAGAGTGAAGTACATAGGGAAGGAACAGAAGAGAGATGATGAAGAGAGAGAGGCGGGAGACAGAGAGATTGGATTCCTCCAAAACATTGAACCTCTGCTCTCATTTTCATGTTTAGGACTAGCCAAATTAGCAAATTCCGTTTTCAATTTCAAGAAGTTTCACAACATTTTGAGGAATTTTTTGAAATCCTTTAACTAGTCATACCTCAGTCATTCTTAGAGAGAAACATTGAATATGACGGCAGATAAGGGCTGCCTGGCCCGCCAAGTGCCCATATTATCATTTATTTTTTTGCTGTAGACCACACATGCTCTCTGGCACCATCTCTTTCTCTCCCTTACTTATCCCAACAATTCTCTTGTGCCTGTCCCATGCATTTTTGTACCTTTCTACTGTTTTCACGACCACTACCTTCACTGGAAAGTTGTTCCAGGGATCCACAACCGTTTCTGTGAAGAAGTACTTTCTCACATCCCTCCTGAATTTATCCCCCTCCAGCTTTACAGCATACCCCCTGAATCTAGAGCACCTTTTTCTCTGAAACTACTCCTCTCCTGTACTCTATTAAACCTCATTAATCTGTACTGTGTTAACCCCTATCAGGTATTTAGCCTGTCCAGACTCCCCCTGGATCCCCAAAAGGTCCAATTCTCTGCTGCTCTCAAGTGAATTTAATATTAAAGTTGCCTTATAGGATTTCTCAAGTTGTGGATGATAAGTAAATTAACTACCCTAGTTAATGTGTCAGGCTGAACATAAAATTGAACACCAAGTCAGTCTGACAAAAGATTACTTAACTGTTGTCTTTTTTCTTTCCATGTTGTGTAATGCTTCTCTGCTACTGTATTTACATGAAGTTGTTGCAACCTCTGTACCACCTTATACGTCTTACTTCTGTATTGTTGATGTGGAGCCTTTGCAAAGGAGTCTGTGACTCAAAGGTAGTAATTCTGAGTATGTCTAAATAATCAAATAAATAAAGGTCTATCGTATTCCCATTCTCCCTCAATTCCTCCAGGGTGTACATGTTTAATTCCATTAGCCCCTCTTCATAGGGATTATGATGCAGAACCTGCACTATTTTGGTAACCCTTCTCTGGACTGCCTCACTGCTATGTCCTTCCCGAGATGTAGCTTGCAGAACTGGACACAGCATTCCAAGTGAGGTCTTACCAGTGATTTGCACAGGGACGGCACCACCTCCCTCTTCCCACTGGCGATATCACTTCTTATGCATCCCAGCATCCCACTTGCCCTTCTGACTGCCTTGTTACACTTCACAGCAACCTTTAGGTCATCCAATATGATTACTCCTATGCCCCTTTTCTGTATGGTCATTGTCAGTACCACTCGACTCCTGAGTTTCTATGATCCAAGTGAATATTTTGCACTTTTTTGTGTTAAACCCAGGCAGCCAGGTTGGTAGTAGTGTGCAAATAATTCTAATATTGAATATCAAATAGGAGAGGTAGTAGTGTGCAAATAATACCAATACAGAATATCAATTAGGGGAGACAGGCATGTGCAAATAACACTCATACTGAATATCGAATAGGGATGGTAGTAGTGTGCAAATAATTCTAACACTGAATTTTGAAAAAGGGAGGCAGTAGTATTCAAATAATCCTAATACTGAATATCGAATTGGAAAGGTAGTAGTGAGCAAATAGTCCTAATACCGAATATTGAGTAGGGAAAGTAGTATTGTGCAAACATGAATAAAGAATATCAAATACAGGAGGTAGTAGTGAGCAAATAATCATAATCATGAATACTGAATAGGGGAGGTAGTAGTGTGCAAAAAAACCCTTATACTGAATATTGAATAGTGGAGGTTGGAGTGCGCAAATAACCATAATACTGAATATTAAATAGGGGAAGGACAGTAATAGTCTGCAAATTATCCTAATAATGAATATCGAATAGGAAAGGCAGTAGTGTGCAAATGGTCCTAATACTGAAAATTGAATAGAGGGAGGGGTTGTAGTGTGCAAATAACTAATACTGAATATTGAATAGGAGAGTTAAAAGCGTTCAAATAACATTACTACTGAATTTTGAATAAGAGAGAATGTAGTGTGCAAATAATCTAACTACTAAATATCGAATATGGGAGGGAGTAGTGTGCAAAAAACCCTTATACTTAAAAAAACATGACTACTAAATATTAAATATGAGAGGTAATAGTGTGCAAAAAACCCATATACTGAATATCGAATAGTGGAGATAGGAGTTTGCAAATCCCTAATACTGAATATTGAAAAGGAGAAGAACAGCAGTAGTGTGCAAATTATCCTATTAATAAATATCGAATAGGGAAGGTAGTAGTGTGCAAATTATCCTATTAATAAATATCGAATAGGGAAGGTAGTAGTGTGCAAATTATCCTATTAATAAATATCGAATAGGGAAGGTAGTAGTGTGCAAATTATCCTATTAATAAATATCGAATAGGGAAGGTAGTAGTGTGCAAATTATCCTATTAATAAATATCGAATAGGGAAGGAGTAGTAGTGTGCAAATTATCTATTAATAAATATCGAATAGGGAGGTAGTAGTGTACAATTATCCTATTAATAAATATCGAATAGGGAAGGTAGTAGTGTGCAAATTATCCTATTAATAAATATCGAATAGGGAAGGTAGTAGTGTGCAAATTATCCTATTAATAAATATCGAATAGGGAAGGTAGTAGTGTGCAAATTATCCTATTAATAAATATCGAATAGGGAAGGTAGTAGTGTGCAAATTATCCTATTAATAAATATCGAATAGGGAAGGTAGTAGTGTGCAAATTATCCTATTAATAAATATCGAATAGGGAAGGTAGTAGTGTGCAAATATCCTCAATACTGAATATCAAATAGGGGAGGTAGTAGTGTGCAAATAACCATAATACTGAATATCGAATAGTGGAGGTAGTAGTGTGAAAATAAACATCAAACTGAATATTGAATAGGGGAGGTACTTATGTGCAAATAGCCCAAATACTGAATATCAAATTGTGGAGGTGGTAGTGTTCAAATACCCCTAATGCACAATATTGAATGAGAAGGTAGTAGTGTGCAAATATTCCTGTTACTGAATATCGATATAGTGGAGGACATCAGGTGCAAATAACCCTAATACTGAATATAGAGTAAGGGAGGTAGCATTGTGCAAATAACCCTAATACTGAATATCCAATATGGAAGGTAGTAGTGTGCCGATAATCCTAATACTGAATATTGTATAGGGTAGGAAGTACTGTGCAAATGACTCTTATACTGAATATGGAATTGGGGCTGTAGTAGTGTGCAAATAACCTGACTACTGAATATTGAATATGGGAGGTAGTACTGTGCAAAAAAACCTAATACTGAATATAGAAAAGGCAAGGTAGTTATCTGCAAAGAACACTAATAATGAATATTGAATAGTAGAGGTAGGAATGTGCAGATAACCCTAACACTGAATATCAAATGGGGAGAAACAGCAATGGTGAGCAAATTATTCTAATAATAAATAATGAATAGGGAAGGTAGTAGTGTGCAAATAACCTGGATACTGAATATCAAATATGGGAGGAAGGAGTGAGCGAAAAACTCTAATACTGAATATCAAATAGTGGAGGTAGTAGTCTGCAAATAACCCTAATACGGAATATAGAATAGAGGAGGAAAAGTAGTAGTATGTAAATTGTCCTAACAATGAATATTGGCTAAGGAAAGTAGTATTGTGCAAATAACCCTAATAGTGAATATCGAATATGGAAGGTAATAGTGTGCAAATAATCCTAATACTGAAAATCGAATAGGGGAGGAAGTAGTCTGCAAAGAATGTTAATACTGAATATTGAAAAGGGAGGTAGCAGAGTTCAAATAATATTTATACTGAATTTTCCAATAAGGGAGGTAGCAGTGTACAAATAACCAGATTACTGAATATCGAATATGGGAGGAAGCAGAGTGCAAAAACTCTAATACTGCATGTTGAATAGGAGAGAAGTAGCAGTAGTGTGCACATTTTTGTAATAATAAATATCAAATAGGGAAGACAGTAGTGTGCAAATAATCTGAACACTGAATAACAAATAGGGGAGGTAGTAGTGCGCAAATAACCCTAATACTGAATATTGAATATGGGAGGTAGTTGTGTGCAAATAACCCTAATACTGAATATTGCATAGTGGCGGAAGTAGTGTTCAAATAACCCTAACACTTAATATAGCATAGGGAAGGTAGTAGTGTGCAAATAATCATGTTATTGAATATTGCACAGGGGAGGCAGCAATGTGCAAACCACCCTAATACTGAATACTGAATAGGGGAGGTAGTAGTGTAAAGATAACCTAATTACTATATAGCAAATAGTGGTGGTAGTAGTGTGAAAATAACCCTAATACTGAATATCCAGTAGGGGAGGTGGTAGGGCATAAATAATTCTAATACTGAATATTGAATGGTGAAGGTAGTAGGGTGCAAAAAATCTTAATACTGAATATTGCATAGGTAAGGTAGTAGTGTGCAAATAACCCTGATACTAAAATTTGAATAGGGATGATAGTAATGTGCAAATAATGCTAATATTGAATATTGAATAGGGAAGGTAGAAATGTGCAAATAATCTGACTATTGAATATTGAATATGGGATGCAGTAGTGTGCAAAACACCCTTATACTGAAAATAAAACACCCTGACTTCCAAATATTGAATATGGGAGGTAGTAGTGTACAAAAAACCCTTGTACTGAATATCGATTAGTAGAGGTAGGAGTCTGCAAATAACCATCATACTGAATATCAAATAGAGGAAGAACTGCAGTGGTGTGCATATCTTCCCAATAATAAATATCTAATAGGAGAGGTAGCAGTGTGCAAATAACCCTAATACTAAATATCAAATAGTGGAGGTAGTAGTGTGAAAATATTCCTAATACTGAAAATTGAATAGGGGAGGTAGTTGTTTGCAAATAGCCCTACTACTGAATATTGAATAGTGGAGGTAGTAGTGGTGGTCAACTGCCCCTAATACTGAATATTGAATAGTGGAGGTAGTAGTGGTGGTCAACTGCCCTTAATACACAAGATATTGATAGAGGAGGGAGTGATGTAAACACCATATTACTGAGAGTAGTGGAGGTGGTCATGTTTCAATAAGCCTAGTACTGAGTATAGAATCGAGGAGGTAGAAATGTGCATATAACCATAATACTAAATATCCAGAAGGGGAGGTGGTAGTGTGCAAATAACCCTAATACTGAATACTGCACAGGGGAAGTAGTAATGTACAAATAACCCTAATATTGGATATTGAATTGGAGAGGTAGTAGTGTACAAATTACCCAAATACTAAATATCAAATAGTGGAGGTTGTAGTGTGCAAATAAATCTAATACTGGACATCAAATAGGGACAGTAGTATTGGGCAACATATCCTAATACTGAATATGGAATTGGGTAGGTGGTAGTGTGGAAATAACCCGACAACTGAATATCATATATGGGAGGTAGTATTGTGCAAAAAACCCTCAATACTGAATATCGAATAGGGGAGGTAGTAATCTGAAAGAGACCCTAATACTGAATATCGAATGGTGAAGGTTGAAGTGTGCAAATAACCCTAATACTGAATATCAAATAGAGGAGAAACAGTAGTGGTGTGCAAAATATCCTAATAATAAATATTGAATGGGGAAGGCAGTAATGTGCAAATAACCTGAATACTGAATATCGAATATGGGAGGAAGAAGTGTCCAAAAAAAACCTAATACTGAATATCAAATAGTAGAGGTAGGATTGTGCAAATAACCCTGATACTGAAGATAGAATAGGGGAGGAACAGTAGTAGTGTGCAAATTGTCCTAATAATGAATATCGAATAGGGAAGGTAGTTTTGTGCAAATAACCCTAATATAGAATATTGAATAGGGGAGGTAGTAGTGTGCAAATTATCATAATACTGAAAATCAAATAGGGGAGGTAGTAGTCTGCAAAGAACCCTAATACTGATTATCGAATAGGGGAGGTAGTAGTAAGAAAATAAGCTGACTTTGGAATATCGAATACAGGAGGATATAGAGTGCAAAAAACCCTAATGCGGAATATCAAATAGTAGAATTTGGAGTGTGCAAATAGACCTAATACTGAATATCAGATAGAGGAGAAATGGTAGTGGTGTGCAAATTATCCTAATAATCAATATCAAATAGGGAAGATAGTAGTGTGCCTATAACCTGAATACTGAATATTGAATAGGGATGATAGTAGTGTGCAAATAACCCTAATACCAAACATTGAATAGGGGAGGTAGTTGTGTGCAAATAACCTTAATACTGAATATCGAATAGCTTAGGTGCTGGTGTTCGAATAACCCTAACACTGAATATCAAATAGGGGAGGCAGCAGTGTGCAAATAACCCTATTACAGAATATTAAATAGTGGAGGTAGTAATATGCAAATAATCCTAATTCTGAATATAGAATATTGGAGGTAGCAGAGTGCAAATAACTCAAATACGGAATATCCAATAGGAAAGTAGTAGTGTGCAAATAATCACAATTTTGAATAGTTCATAAGGGAGGTATTAATGTGCAAATAACCCTAATACTGGATATAGAAGAGAGGAGGTAGTAGTGTAGAAATAACCTAAATTCTAAATATTGAATAGTGGAGGTAGTAGTGTGTAAATAACCCTGATACTAAATTTCTAGTTGGGGAGGCGGTTGTGCATGAATAATTGTAATACTGAATATTGAATGAGGAAGGTAGTAGGGTGCAAAAAATTATAACACTGAATATTGAATAGGGGAGGTAGCAGTGAGAAAATAACACAGCTACTAATTATCGAATAGGGAAGGTAGTAATGTGAAAATAATCCTAATACTGAAAATCAAATAGTGGAGGTTGTAGTCTGTATAGAACCCTAATTCTGAATATTGAATAGTTGAGGTAGTAGTGTGCAAATAACCTGAACTACTGAATAAGGAATATAGGACGT
The DNA here is from genome assembly GCA_016271365.2 of Neoceratodus forsteri. NCBI lineage: Eukaryota > Metazoa > Chordata > Ceratodontiformes > Ceratodontidae > Neoceratodus > Neoceratodus forsteri. The sequence continues at coordinate 1,288,771,434 of CM057454.1, read as the reverse complement.
TGTCATGTGCAAATAACCTGAATACTGAATATCGATTAGGGGAGGTAACACTGTACAAATAACCTAAATACTAAATATTGAATAGTGGAGGTAGAAGTGTGCAAACAACCATAATAATGAATATCAAATAGGGAGGTAGTAGTGTGCAAATAGCCCTAATAGGAGATATTGAATAGGGAAGGTAGTAGTGGGCAAATAATATTAATTCTGAGTATCGAATGGGGGAGGTAGTAGTGTGCAAATATTCCTTTTACTGAATATCAAATGGAGAAGGTAGTAGTGTGCAAAGAAATAATCCTAATACTTAATATTGCATAAAAGAGGTAGTATTGTGCTAATAATCCTAATACTGAATATCGAATATGGAAGGTAGTAGTGTGCAAATAATCCTAATACTGAATATTGAATAGGAGAAGTAGTAGTGTGCCAATAATCCTTATTCCTTATATTGAATAGGAAGGTAGTAGTGTGCAAAAAGAACCCTAATACTGAATATTGAATAGGAGACATAGTAGTGTGCATATAATCCAATACTAAATATAGAACATGGAGGCTGTAGTGTGCAAATCATCCTAATACTGAATATCGAATATTAGAGGTAGTAGTGTGCAAATTACCCTAATACTGAATATAGAATGAGAGATGTAGTAGTGTACAAATAACCCTAATACTGAATATTGAACAGGGGAGGGAATGCAAAAAACTCTTTCTGAATACTGAATAGTGGAGGTAGAAGTGTGCAAATAATCCAAATACTGAATATAGAATAGGGGAGATTGCAGAGCGCAAATAATTCTAATACTGAATATCCAGTAGGGGAAGTGGTAGTGCGCAAATGACCCAAATATTGAAAATCCATTAGGGGAGGTACTACTGTGCAAATATCCCTAATACTGAATATCAAATGGGGAATGTAGTAGTGTGCAAGTAATCCTAATACTGAATATTACATAGGGGAGGTAGTAGTGTGCAAATAACCCCAATACTGAAAACTTAATAGGGGAGATAGTAGTGCGCAAATAACCCTAATACTGAGTATTGAATAGGGGAGGTAGTAGTGTGCAAACAACATTATTACTGAATTTTGAATAAGGGAGGTAGCAGTCTGCAAATAATCTGACTACTGAATATCCAATATGGGAGGTAGTAGTGTGTAAAAAACCCTTATACTGAATATCAAATAGTGGAGGTAGGAGTGTTCAAATAACCCTAATACTGAATACTGAATACTGAATACGGGAGGAACAGTAGTAGTGTGCAAATAATCCTATTACTGAAAATAGAACAGGAGAGATAGTAGTGTGCAAATATACCTAATACTGAATATCGAATAGGGGAGGCAGAAGTGTTCAAATAACATTAATACTGAATTTTGAATAAGGGAGGTAGTAGTGTGAAAATAATCTGACTATTGAATATCAAATATGGGAGGTAGTGGGGTGCAAAAAGCGCCTTATACTGAATAAAAACCCTTACTACAAAATCTCAAATGTGGGAGATAGTAGTGTGCAATAAACCCATATACTGAATATCGAATAGTGGAGGTAGGAGTGTGTAAATAACCATAATACTGAATATTGAATAGGGGAAGAACAGTAGTGGTGCACAAATTATCCTAATAAAAAACATCAAATAGGGAAGGTAGTGGTGTGCAAATAACCTGAATACTTAATATCTAATAGGACAGCTAGCAGTGTGCAAATAACCCTAATACTAATTATACAATGGCAAGAAAAAAGTCTGGCCTGTGATTGGCCACTCTGAGACTGGACCCGTGATGTTATCCAAGTACAACATCACGGGTCTAGTCCCAGCACTCAGATGACCACACGAACTGTTGCCAGAATCATCCCATGCATCTTTCGGTGATCCCTGCTCAATAACCCCACTTCACAGTCAGCTCCATTTTCCCCATCATGTCATCCAGTCTCCACTTCCTTCACATTTAGAAATTAAGTACTTCCACAGGAATCCGCTTCCTGCCTAGACAATGAAACTGCCAAAAACTGAAACTGCAAAGTTTCTTTGTTTTCTCTTTGCTTCTCACCATGCAGACCCACTGTCCCATTCTTCAGCATAACACACATTCATAGTGCTTAACTCAGTAAAAGTATCCTGCCATACATTCATAACTTCACTTATTGAAACACCCAAAAAATTCCTGTCTGTTTCTCCCTTCTATTTAAAAAATGAAGCCAACAGGAAACCACATTGTTTTCACAATCCAGCGCATCTCCTTTTCAAACACAGACCACGCGCCACTTACCAGTGTTGGGTTTCTGTGATTGGCTGCATGCTTCCTTCCCATCTTGGTTTCTGCTCAATTAAACCGGAGGTGCGGTGGTGCCGTTCAGGTGTGTATGTGGGGGGGAGGGATGAGAGTACAACACAGAAAAATCATTTCTCTGTGAGAAATGAGCAGGCAGACCAAGCACACAACAACAGAAAAGCAGCTAAGAAGCGCCACCTGCTGCCCATAATAGAAACTGGACTTTTTTGTAAAGAAGTATACCTCCACATACAAGAAAATCTATTAAAAACTTAAACAAACATGTATTTTTTTATTTTATTTTTATTTTCACAAATGAGCCAATGTATAATAGCAATAATGCACTCCAGGGTGTGTGTTGTGCTGGGATAACATCACTTCTGGGGTGACGTTAACCAACTATACTTCCCGTCGTGCATTATTGCTTAAATATTGAATAGTGGATGTAGTAGTGTGAAAATGACCCTAATACTGAATATTGAATAGTGCAGGTAGTAGTGTTCAAACACCCCTAATATTGAATATCGAATAGCAGAAGTTATCATGTGCAAATAATGCTAGTACTGAATGTAGAACAGCAGAGGTAGCAGTGTACAAATAACCCTAATACTAAATATCCAGTAGGGGAGGTGGTAGTGCGCAAATAACCCTAATACTTAATATCTAATAGGGAAGGGAGTAGAGTGCAAATAATCCTAATACTGAATATTGAATATGGGAAGTAGTAATGTGCAAATAACCCTAATACTGAATATTGAATTGGGGAGGTAGTAGTGTACAAATAACCCAAATACTATATATTGAATAGTGGAGGTAGAAGTGTGCAAATAACCCTAATACTAGATATCGAATAGGGAAGGTAGTATTAGGCAACTAATCCTAATACTGAATATGGAACTGGGGAGGTAGTGGTGTGCAAATGCCCTGACTACTGAATATCGAATATGGGAAGTTGTAGTCTGCAAAAAACCCTATACTGAATATTGAATAGTAGAGGTTGGGGTGTACAAATAACCCTGATATGGAATATTAAATAGGGAGAAACAGTAGTGTTGTGTAAATTATCCTAATAATAAATATTGAATAGGGAAGGTAGTAGTATGCAAATAACCTGAATACTGAATATTGAATATAGGAGGAAGTAATGTGCAAAAAGCCCTAAAACTGAATAAAGAATAGTGGAGGTAGGAGTTTGCAAATAACCCTAATATTGAATGTAGAATACGTGAGGAACAGTAGTAGTGTGGAAATTGACCTTATAATGAATTTTGAATAAGGAAGGTAGTACTGTGCAAAGATCCCCAATATTGAATATCAAATAGGGAAGATAGTAGTGTGCAAATAATCCTAATACTGAATATCACATATGGGAGGCAGTATTGTGCAAATAATCCCAATCTTGAAAATCAAATAGGGGAGAGAGTAGTGTGCAAATAACCCTAATACTAAATATTGAATATGAGAGGTAGTAGTGTGCAAATAACATTAATACTGACTTTTGAATAAGGGAGGCAGTAGTGTGCAAATAATCTGTCTGCTGAATATCAAATATGGGAGGTAGTAGTGTGTAAAATTCCTTATACTGAATATTGAATAGTGGAGGTAGGAGTGTTCAAAAAACCCTAGCACTGATTATCGAGGGGGGGGGGGGAAGTAGTGTGCAAATAATCCTAATACTGAAAATAGAATAGGGGAGGTAGTAGTGTGCAAATATCCCTAATACTAAATATCAAATAGGGGTGGTAGAAATGCTCAAATAACAATACTGAATTTTGAATAAGGGAGGTAGTAGTGTACAAATAATCTGACTACTGAATATCAAATATGGGAGATAATAGTGTGCAAAAAACTCTTATAATGAATATCGAATAGTGGAGGTAGGAGTGTGCAAATAACCATAATGCTGACTATCGAATAGAGGGAAAACAGCAGTTATGTGCAAATTATCCTAATAATAAATATCAAATAGGGACGGTAGTGGTCTGCAAATAACCTGAATACCTAATATCTAATTGGAGAGGTAGCAGTGTGCAAATAACCATAACACTAAATATCAACTAGTTGAGGTAGTAGTGTTAAAATAAAAATAACGACCATTATCAGGCCACCCTTACCTCCTCCTGGGGCTCGGCCCCGACTTTCTGGGATAATATTAAACAACTAAATGGAAAATCTCGCTCCCCTGCTCCCAGCTCACTAGAAATGGCACTACCACCACCGAGCCTGCCACCATAGCTAACTGGCTCAACACCGCTTTCACTGACCTTAGCTCAGTCCTCCCTAGTAATTTCTTTGACCCTCCCCCAACCAACCTCCCCCTGTCTTTCAGCACCCCAGCTTCCACCTGCGCAAGATTTCCACCCGGGAAGCCAGACCCATCCTAATCAAAGCTTTAAATAGCAACAGTCCTGGCAGTGACTCACTGGACCCCAGTATCCTCAGGCTGGTGCTAGATGAAGTCCTTGCCCCACTCACCAGCCTAATTAACCGATCGCTCTGCCTGGGACAATTCCCACGGCCTGGAAAACAGCCATAATCACCAATTCATAAAGGCGACAGGTCATCGGCCAACAACTACCGCCAATCTCCATCCTCCCCATCTCTAAAGCCCTGGAGAAAGTGGTGGCCATTCAAATCACTGATTATCTGGCTAAGCATAACATCTTATGCCCAGAGCAACATAGCTTCCGTGCTGGTCACAGTACCAGCACTGCTAATTAATTTCAACTTCCTACACTCCTCCTTGGATACCAGCTCCCTAGCTGGTGCAGTGTTCATTGACCTCTCCAAGGCCTTCGACATCATCTCCCATCCACTTCTGCTGAATGCACTCTGCCACACTGGTCTCTCGGCTGGCCCCTTAGCATGGTGCACAAGCTATCTTGCCGCTCGATCACAGTGTGTAAAAATCAATGGAATACTCTCTGATACCTGTCCCATTCACTCTGGGGTCCCCCAAGGCTCCATCCTGGGCCCCCTTCTCTTCTCGCTCTATCTGAACACCCTGCCCAGTGCATGCCCTGGCAAAATTCTCCTGTATGCAGATGACGCTGTCCTTTTTGCCACCCACCGCAATCCCGTCTCCCTTCAGGACACCCTGCAGCAGTCTTTCAATAGTGCTGAAGCTTGGTTAAGAGGCGCAGATTCGTCATCAATCTTAAAAGACCAAGCTATGCTCTTTTCCACCCCAAAAAAGCTAGCAACCACCCACTCTATATCCTTCCTAGTACCAAGCAGCCACTGGAACAAGTCTGCTCCTACAAATACCTTGGGGTTACCTTTGACTCAGCCCTCACATTTCACAACCACATAGATGCCCTAACATCCATCACTAACACACGGCTTGGCATCCTCTTCCGCCATAGAACCTGCCTTCCCCCAAATGCACTCCAGCTCGCTGTTATGTCATCCGTTTTGTCCCTTGTAGACTATGGTCTACCAGTCTATGGTGCTGCCGACACGACTGCACTCAAACAAATTCACCTAACCCTGAATAAAGCCTGAAGACTGATTACTGGTGCCCCCAGGCTCACACACACCTGTCAGCTGTATGACGAGGCTAAACTCCTTACCCTGGATGAACGGCTCCGCTATCAAACCTGCCTCCTCGCAAAAAAAACCCTACTTGGACTCTCCCCCCCGGGGTAACGGCATCCATCCACCTGAGCCCTCCCACTACTGCAACACAGTCATCCAACAAGACCACCCTAATGGTCCCCAGATCAAGAACCAGCCGTGGCCATAGGTCCTTCTGCTACAGAGCCCCATCCTGGTTTAACTCTCTCCCTGCCCCCATCACCAATGCCACCACCATCTCCAAGTTCAAAACCACCCTTCAAAACCAACTCTTCCTTTTCGTAGCTGCTCCTGTCTCAGTAGCCTCCACCCGACTTCTCATGACCACGCCCACCGGGTGGCTCTCCACCTAGCCATCCCCTCCATTGCTTCCCGGTACACCGTGCCTATGTCTAATCTGGCCAGTGCCAGCTGTTTCATTGTATACCTATTAGATTGCTCAGTTTTTGATACCAACTTGTGTAACACCTGTTCTCAATTACATGTACCCTGTAACCTAAATGTATTTTGTCTGACCTCAGTGTGACGTGGCGCCTCTGTTGAATGCCTATTGTTTTGCAAACCTATGCTATGTAACCTAAAACTCTATGTATGTCTTTAATGTGACGAGGTACCTTTGGAAATGAGCCTCTGGCTCAAAGGTTGTAAACTGATTTTACAAATAAATAAATAAATAACCCTAATTCTGAATATTGAATAGGGGAGGTAGCTGTGTCCAAATAGCCCTAATACTGAATATTGAATAGTTGAGGTAGGAGTGTTCAAAAAACCCTAATATTGAATAGGGGAGGAACAGTAGAAGTGTGCAAATGTTCCTAATAATGAATCTCAAATAGGAAAGGTGCTACTATGCAAATAACCCTAATACTGAATATCGAATAGGGAAGGGAGTAGTGTGCAACTAATCCTAATACTGAAAATAGAATAGGGGAGATAGTAGTGTGCAACTATCCCTAATACTGCATATCGAATGGGGGAGGTAGATGTGTGCAAATAACATTAAAACTGAATTTTGAATGAGGAAAATAGCAGTGTGGAAACAATCTGACTACTGAATATTGAATATGGAATGTAGTGGTGTGCAAAAACCTCTCATACTGAATAAAAAATTCCTGACTACTAAATATCAAACATAGGGTGTAGTAGTGTTTAAAAACCCCTTATACTCAATATTGAATAGTAGAGGTGGGATTGTGCAAATAACCCTAATACTAAATATTGAATATGGGAAGAACAGCAGTGGTCTACAAATTATCCAAATAATAAATATTGAATAGGAAAGGTAGTAGAGTGCAAATATTCTGACTATATATAATAGGATAGGTAGCAGTGTGTAAATAACCCTAACACTGAACATCAAATAGTTGAGGTAATAGTGTGAAAATAACCCTAATACTGAATATTAAATGGTGGAGGTAGTAGTGTTCAAATACCCCAACACTGAATATCAAAGAGGGGAGGAAGTAGTGTGCAAATAATCCTAATACTGAAAACAGAATAGGGGAGGTAGAAGTGTTCACATATCCATAATACTAAATATTGAATAGGGGTGGTAGAAATGTTTAAATAACATTAATACTGAATTTTGAATAAGGGAGGTAGTAGTGTACAAATAATATGACTACTGAATATCAAATATGGGAGATAATAGTGTGCAAAAAACTCTTATAATGAATATCGAATAGTGAAGGTAGGAGTGTGCAAATAGCCATAATACTGAATATCGAATAGAGGAAGAACAGCAGTTATGTGCAAATTATCCTAATAATAAATATTGAATAGGGAAGGTAGTGGTGTGCAAATAACCTGAATATCTAATATCTAATAGGAGAGGTAGCAGTGTGCAAATAACCATAACACTAACTATCAAATAGTTGAGGTAGTAGTGTTAAAATAACCCTAATACTGAATATTGAATAGGGGAGGTAGTTGTGTGCAAATATCCCTAATACTGAATATTGAATAGTGGAGGTAGCAGTTTTCAAATGCCCCTAATACTGAATATTGAAGAGGGGAGGTAGCAGTGTGCAAATAACCCTAATACTAAATATCCAGTAGGGGAGGTGGTAGTGTGCAAATAACCGTAATACTGAATATTGAATAGGGAAGGGAGTAGTGTGTAAATAATCCTAATACTGAATATTGCATATGGGAGGTAGTAATGTGCAAATAACCCTAATACTGAATATTGAATTGGGGAGGTAGTAGTGTACAAATAACCCACATACCAAATATCAAATAGTGGAGGTAGTAATGTTCAAATAACCCTAATACTGGATATCGACTAGGGAAGGTAGTATTTTGCAACTAATCCTAATACTGAATATGGAATTGGGGAGGTTGCAGTGTGCAAATACCCTGACTACTAAATGTCGAATATGGGAAGTAGTAGCTTGGAACGAACCCTAATGCTTAATATCGAATAGTGGAAGTTGGAGTGTGCAAGTAACCCTGATACTGAATATCAAATAGGGAGAAACAGTAGTGTTCTGCAAATTATCCTAATAATAAATATTGAATAGGGAAGGCAGTAGTATGCAAATAACCTAAATACTGAATATCGAATATGGGAGGAAGTAGTATGCAAAAAACCCTAATAATGAATATCGAATAGTGGAGGTAGGAGTTTGCAAATAACCATAAAACTGAATGTAGAATATGTGAGGAACAGTAGTAGTGTGGAAATCATCCTAATAATGAATTTTGAATAGGGAAGGAAGTACTGTGCAAAGATCCCTAATATTCAATATCGAATAGGGAAGATAGCAGTTTGCAAATAATCCTAATTACTAAATATTGCATGTGGGAGGTAGTAGAGTGCAAACAATCCCAATACAGAAAATTAAATAGGGGAGAGAGTAGTGTGCAAATAACCCTAATACTGAATATTGAATAGGGGAGGTAGTAGTGTGCAAATAATCTGTCTGCTGAACATCAAATATGAGAGGTAGTAGTGTGTAAAAAAACCTTATACTGAATATTGAATAGTGAAGGTAGGAGTGTTTAAATAACCCTGCTATTGAATAGGGGATGAACAGTAGTAGTACGAAAATTATCCAAATAATGAATATCAAATAGGGAAGGTACTGTAGTACTGTGCAAATAACCCTAATACTGAATATTGAATAGGGCAGATAGTAGCATGGAACTAATCCTAATACTGAAAACAAAATAGTGGAGATGGTAGTATGCAACTATCCCTAATACTGAATATCAAATAGGGGAAGTAGAAGTATGCAAATAACATTAATACTAAATTTTGAATGAGCGAGGTAGTAGTGTGCAAATTATCTGACTACTGAATATCAAATATGGGAGGTAGTAGTGTGCAAAAACCTGTTATACTGAATAAAAAACCCTGACTACTTAATATCGAATATGGGATGCAGTAGTATGCAAAAAACCCTTATATTGAATATCAAATAGTGGAGGTAGAAATGTGCAAATAACCTAATACTGAATATCAAATAGGGAGAAACAGTAGTGTTGTGCAAATTATCCTAATAATAAATATTTAATAGGGAAGGTAGTAGTATCCAAATAACCTGAGTACTGAATATCAAATAAGGGAGGAAGTAGTGTGCAAAAAACCCTAATACTGAATATCTAATAGTGGAAGTAGGCATTTGCAAATAACCCTAATACTGAATATCCAATACGGAAGGTAGTAATATGTAAAAAAATCATAATTCTTAATATTACATAGGTGAGGTAGTAATGTGCAAAATAACCCTAATTCTGAATAGCGAATAGTGGAGTTAGGAGTGTGCAAATAACCATAATACTGAATATTGAATAGGGGAAGAACAGTACCGGTCTACAAATTCTCCAAATAATAAATATTGAATAGGGAAGGGAGTGGTGTGCAAAAAACTTAATACTTAATATCTAATAGGAGAGGTAGCAGTGTGTTAATAACCCTAATACTAAATATCGAATAGTGGAGGTAGTAGTGTAAACATATCCCTAATACTGAATATTGAATAGGAGAGGTAGTAGTGTTCAAATACCCCCAATACTGACTATTGAAGAGTGGAGATAGTAGTGCACAAATAACCCTATTTCTGAATATTGAATAGTGGGGGTTGTCATGTGCAAATAACCCTAAAACTGAATATAGAATAGGGGAGGTAGCAGTGTGCAAATAACCCTAATACTAAATATCCAGTAGGGGAAGTGGTAGTGTGCAAATAACCCTAATACTGAATATTGAATAGGGAAGGGAGTAGTGTGTAAATACTCCTAATACTGAATATTGCATATGGGAGGTAGCAATGCAAATAACCCCAATACTGAATATTGAATTGGGGAGGTAGTAGTGTACAAATAACCCAAATACTATATATCAAATAGTGGAGGTAGTAGTGTGCAAATAACCCTAATACAGTACTGGATATCGAATAGGGAAGGTAGTATTGTGCAGCTAATCCTAATACTGAAAATGGAATTGGGGTGGTTGCAGTGTGCAAATACCCTGACTACTAAATATTGAATATGGGAGGTAGTAGCTTGCAAATAACCCTAATACTGAATATTGAATAGTGTAGGTCGGGGTGTGCAAGTAACCCTGATACTGAATATCAAATAGGGAGAAACAGTAGTGTTTTGCAAATTAGCCTAATAATAACTATTGAATAGGGAAGATAGTAGTATGCAAATAACATGAATACTGAATATCGAATATGGAAGGAAGTAGTGTGCAAAAAAACCCTAATACTGAATATCAAATAGTGGAGGTAGGAGTTTGCAAATAACCCTAAAACTGAATGAAGAATATGTGAGGAACAGTAGTAGTGTGGAAATCATCCTAATAATGAATTTTGAGTAGGGAAGGTAGTACTGTGCAAAGATCCCTAATATTGAATATCGAATAGGGAAGATAGTAGTTTGCAAATAATCCTAATGCTGAATATCGCATATGGGAGGTAGTAGTGTGCAAACAATCCCAATACAGAAAATTGAATAGGGGAGAGAGTAGTGTGCAAATAACCCTAATACTGAATATTGAATAGGGGAGATAGTAGCATGCAAATAACATTAATACTGAATTTTGAATAAAGGAGGTAGTAGTGTGCAAATAATCTGTCTGCTGAATATCAAATATGAGAGGTAGTAGTGTGTAAAAAAACCCTTATACTGAACATCGAATAGTGAAGGTAGGAGTGTTCAAATAACGCTACTATTGAATAGAGGAGGAACATTAGTAGTGTGCAATTTATCCAAATAATGAATATCAAATAGGGAAGGTACTGTAATACTGTACAAACAACCCCAATACTGAATTTTGATAAGGAAAGAAAGTCACCTGCAACTATTCCAAATACTGAAAACAGAATAGGGGAGATGGTATTGTGCAACTATCCCTAATACTGAATATCAAATAGGGGAAGTAGAAGTATGCAAATAACATTAATACTGAATTTTGAATGAGCGAGGTAGTAGTGCGCAAATAATCTGACTACTGAATATAGAATATGGGAGGTAGTAGTGTGCAAAAACCTGTTATACTGAATAAAAAACCCTGTCTACTTAATATCAAATATGGGATGTAGCAGTATGCAAAAAAAACCCTTATACTGAATATCGAATAGTGGAGGTAGGAATGTGCAAATAACCCTAATACTGAATATCAAATAGAGAGAAACTGTAGTGTTGTGCAAATTATCCTAATAATAGATATTTAATAGGGAAGGTCATAGTACGCAAATAACCTGAGTACTGAATATCGAATATGGGAGGAAGTAGTGTGCAAAAAAACCCTAGTACTGAATATCGAATAGTGGAGGTAGGAGTTTGCAAATAACCCTAATACTGACTGTAGAATATGTGAGGAACAGCAGTAGTGTGGAAATTGTCCTAATAATGAATTTTGAATAGGGAAGGTAGTACTGTGCAAAGATCCCTAATATTGAATATCGAATAGGGAAGATAGTAGTGTGCAAATAATCCTAATACTGAATATCACATATGGGAGGTAGTAGTGTGCAAATACTGTAATCCCAATACTGAAAACTTAATAGAGGAGAGGGTAGTGTGCAAATAACCCTAATAGTAAATATTGAATAGGGGAAGAACAGTAGTGGTTTGCAAATTTTCCAAATAATAAATATCAAACAGGGAAGGTAGTGGTGTGCAAATATTCTGAATACTTAATATCTAATAGGATAGTTAGCAGTGTGAAAATAACCCTAACACTGAATATCAGATAGCGGAGGTAGTAGTGTGAAATTAGCCCTAATACTGAATATTGAATAGGGGAGTTAGTTGTGTGCAAATAGCCCTAATAATGAATATTAAATAATGGAGATAGTAGTTTTCAAATACCCCTAATATTAAATATCGAAGAGGGGAGGTAGTAGTGCACAAATAACCCTATTTCTAAACATCGAATAGTGGGGGTAGTAGTGTGCAAATAATCCTAATACTGAATATTGCATATGGGAGATACAGTAGTAGTGTGCAAATAATCCTAATACTGAAAATAGAATAGGGGAGATGAGTGTGCAAACATCTCTTAATACTGAATATCGAATAGGGGAGATAGAAGTGTTCAAATAACGTTAATACTAAATTTTGAATAAGAGAGGTAGTAATGTGCAAATAATCTGACTAATGACTATCAAATATGAGAGGCAGTAGTGTGCAGAAACCACTTATAGTGAATATAAAACCCTGACTACTATATATCGAATATGGGAGATAATAGTGTGCAAAAAAACCCTTATACTGAATATAGAATAGTGGTTGTAGGAGTGTGCGAATAATCATAATACTGAATATTGAATAGGGGAAGAACAGTAGCAGTGTGCAAATTATCCTAACAATAAATATCAAATAGAGAAGGTATTGGTGTGCAAATAACCTGAATACCTAATATCTAATAGGAGAGGTAGCAGTGTGCAAATGCCCCTAATACTAAATATCAAACAGTGGAGGTAACAGTGTGAAAATAACCCTAATACTGAATATTGAATACTGGAGGTAGTAGGGTTCAAATACCCCTAATACTGAACATAGAAGAGGGGAGGTAGTAGTATGCAAATTATCCTATTTCTGAATATCGAATAGTGGAGGTAATCATGTGCAAATAACCCTAGTACTGAGTATAGAGTAGGGGAGGCAGCAGCATGCAAATAACCCTACTACTAAATATGCAGTAGGGTAGGTGGTAGTGTGCAAATAACCATAATACTGAATATGCAATATGGAAAGTAGTAGTGTGCAAATAATCCTAATAGTGAATATCGCATATAGAAGGTAGTAATGTGCAAATAACCTTAATACTGAATATTGAACTGGGGAGGTAGTAGTGTACAAATAACCCAAATACTAAATATTGAATAGTGGAGGTATTAGTGTGCAAAGAACCCTAATACTGGATATCGATTAAGGAAGGTAGTATTGGCCAGCTAATGCTAATACTGAAAATGGAATTGGGGAGGTAGTAGTGTGCAAATACCCTGACTACTGAATAATGAATATGGGAGGTAGTAGTCTGCAAAGAACCCTAATACTGAATATCGAATAGTGGAGGTTTTAGTGTGCAAATAACCCTAATACTGAATATCAAATAGGGGAGAAACAGTAGTGTTGTGCAAATTACCCCAATAATAAATACTGAATAGGGAAGGTAGTAGTATGCAAATAACCTGAATACTGAATATCAAATATGGGAGGAAGTAGCGTGCAAAAAACCCTAATACTGCATATTGAATAGTGGAGGTAGGAGTTTGCTAATAACCCTAATACTGAATGTAGAATATGTGAGGAACAGTAGTAGTGTGGAAATTGTCCTAATAATGAATTTTATATAGGGAAGGTAGTACTGTGCAAATAACCCTAATATTTAAAATCAAATAGAGAAGGTAGTAGTGTGCAAATGATCCTAACATTGAAAATCATATAGGTGAGGTAGAAATCTTCAAATAACCCTAATATTGACTATCAAATAGGGGATGTAGTAGTGTGCAAATAATATTAATACTGTATTTAGAATAAGGGAGGAAGTAGTGTGCAAATAACCCAACTACTGAATAATGAATATGGGAGGAAGCAAAGTGCAAAAACTGCCAATACTGAATATCGAATAGTAGAGATTGGAGTGTGCAAATATACCTAATACTGAATATTGAATAGATGACAAACAGTAGTGGTGTGCAAATTATCCTAATAATAAATATCAAATAGGGAAGGTGGTAATTTGCAAATAACTTGAATATTGAATATCGAATAGGGGAGGTAATTGTGTTCAAATAACCCTAATACTGAATATTGAATAGTGGAGGTAGCAGTGTACAAAAAACCCTAATACTGAATATAGAATATTGGATGTAGCAGTGTGCAAATGACCATAATACTGAATATCCAATACAGATGGTAGTAACGTGTAAATAATCATAATTCTGAATATTACATAGGGGAGGTAGTGGTGTTCAAATTACCCAGATACTGAATATTGAATTGTGAAGGTAGTAGTATGTAAATGACCCTAATACTGCATATCATACAATGAGGTAGCAGTGTGCACACAGCCCTAATACTGAATATCAAATAGGGAAGGCATTAGTGTGTAAATAATACTATTACTAAAAATCAAATAGGGAGGTTGTGGTTTACATAGAACTCTAATACTGAATATCAAATTGGTGATTTAGTACAGTGCAAATAACATTAATACTGAATTTCGAGTAAGGGAGGTAGTAGTGTGCAAATAACCTGAACTACTAAACATCGAATATTGGAGGTAGTATTGTGCAAATATCCTGAATACTGAATATTGATTAAGGGAGGTAGTAGTGTGTAAATAACCCTATTATTGAATATCGAATAGGGGATGTAGTAGTGTACAAATAACCCAAATACTACATATCGAATAGTGGAGGTAGTAGTGTGCAAATAACCCTAATACTGAATATCAGGTAGGGAGGTAGTAGTGTGAGAATAACTCTGAAACAGGATATTGAATAGAGAAGGTAGTAGTGAGCAAATTATACTAATTCTGAATATCAAATAGGGGAGGCAGTGGTGTGCAAATAATCCTTATACTGAATATCGAATAGGCAAAGTAGTAGTGTGGCAATAATCCTTATACTGAATATTGCATAGGGGAGGTAGTATTGTGCTTATAACCTTAATGCTGAGTATCAAATATGGAAGGTAGTAGTGTGCAAATAACCCGAATGCTGTATATTAAATAGGGGAGGTAGTAGAGTGCAAATAACCCAAGTACTAAATATACAATATGGGAGGTGTCTGTGTGCAAATAACCCGAATGTTGAATATTTAATTGCAGATATTGTAGTGTACAAATAACCAGAATACTGAATATCAAATAGGGGTGGTAGTGGTGGAAAACATTACTGAGGGAAAGGACTTGGAAGTAATAATTTCTTACTGTAGACATCAGTATAATGCATTAGGGCAGCACAGAGTAACAACAGTATACACTGCTGTCATGTTTTCTTACAATCTTACAAGAGTCACTAGAAGCCTGGAAAACTACTTGTAGTTAAATTATACAAGTGTACAGAGTAAAACATCTGTGACAAATTGA
This sequence comes from Neoceratodus forsteri, assembly GCA_016271365.2. Classification (NCBI taxonomy): domain Eukaryota; kingdom Metazoa; phylum Chordata; order Ceratodontiformes; family Ceratodontidae; genus Neoceratodus; species Neoceratodus forsteri. The sequence continues at coordinate 1,288,756,036 of CM057454.1, read as the reverse complement.
GACAGAAAATGAATGGAAACAAATTTAGGAATTTGATGAAGAGGTAAAAGAATTGATTTAGTTATTTTATGCTGAAATGTATTGTTTTTAAATGAACAACAATTTAATGATAAACTAATGCTATATACAGCAGCTTGTCCTTGCAACATGACACCAATAGGATTTAATTTATTAGGGAGAATAATTAAGTTACAATTGAACTGACTTTATTCCATTTTCATGTGCACATTGCTATGTATAAAAATCACGTTGGGGTTTTGTAACCACACACCATGAGGAAGCCTTGTGACAAAGCACTGGGGTTAGTTGTGGCTGGCTGTTGGACTAGGGTATGTCTGTGATATGCTTATTTTGAACTATGTATTTGCACATTTAAATCTGCTTTTCTTGAGAAGCTGAAGTTGATTTTGTTTAAGATCAGACCTATACCTGTTGCTCGCCTTTCATTTGTGCATAGCACAAAGGTAGCACATACTTGAGCAATAAGGCATGACCAGGGGTTAGATTAACAGTCTGTTAATCACCCCCTAGGGGTGTAATGTGGCACGAGGTGCAGCTGAGTGCCATATTGCCCCAAGCGGTGATTAACTGACTATTAATCTAACTCCTGGGAGTGCTTTATTGCCATTATAAAAATTAATCCAAAAGAAATGTGCTAAAAGTATACTTTTTGAATGGTTTCCTCATTTAGAGGGAGATTTTTAATAAAATAGTCCTTCCACCAACAGTTTAAGAATGCTGGTTCAAAATCAGAATGCATCATTCCACACATTCAGCAGTGCTAGAGGATGGAATGCTGACAGGAAGAATCCATGTGCCATGGTGATGAGACTGTACATGACAGTATAACATGGATTAATGTAAGGCTGTTGGAATCCTAACAGCCAATCAGATTGCAGCATTTCTGAGACCCTTTTTATAATTGTAGTTCAATGCTGGCTTCACCTGGCTGACTGTAAGGTTATTTATTCTGATTCTTACTGCACCACTGGGCAGTGGTAACCTACTGCACAGCCTTACTCTAGGCACAGAACTACCCCTTTTAGTCACTCCCAGGAAACTCTCACCTGCTTTAGATCGGAGGCAGTTTGCTTTTATACTTGGTAGTTGTGCACTTTGTTAATGACACCAAATTGCTCAATAGAGTTAGATATTACCTGCACCATAAACATTGTGCAGCTACAGAGAATATCACGTGTTTAAATACAGTACAAATTCTAGGATATACAGTACAATACAAAAGGGATAAAACACACTAGGGAATGCAACATAACAGAAAAAATAAACAGAAAGATTACCAAAAGTAAAAAAAATTCTAGTTTCTAGACGAAAATATTACAGATTTGTCTCCAATTCTTGGGTTTCTTCCTCTCTTAGGAACCAAGTTATCATTAAGGTCATTAACACCTGCGAGTCTACCTAGCCAGCATGAGACTCCTGACCTCCCCCTCCCTGTAGTTACTTGCCACTGTATCACTCACTGGTGAGACCCTGCTTGGTGTATTGTGTCCAGTTCTGGAGGCTGCACCTCAGAATGGGCCTAGACAGGGTGGGGGCAATCCAGAGGAGGGCAACTAAAATGGTGCAGGGGTTGCACCAAAAGCCCTATAAGGAGAGAGACTGAGGGATCTCATCATGTATGCCCAGGAAGACAAAAGAGTGAGAAGGGACATTATAGAGACCTACAAGCATCAAACGGGAGTGGATAGGATGCAGGAGGGGAGCTTTTTTTTCAAATGAGGAAGGGTACCAGAACCTGGGGACATGTCATGAAGCTGAAAGGGGGAAGTTTAGAAGGGATGTCTGGAAGTATTGCTAAACTGAAAGAGTGTTGGTGACCTGGGATAGACTGTCAGAGGAAGTGGAGCAGGTGTAAAGAGTAGGGAGCTTCAATCATGAGTGGAACAGGCACAGGGGACTATAAGGAAGTGGGCATGGAGGAGGGAGAGTCATTGAAGGCCAGCAAGGGTCTGTGGAGACAGAGTAGGTAGGGGCTATGTGGACAGGCTGGGTGGTCCAGGCAGTCCTTTTCTGTTAACAAATTCTGTTTCTATGTTTATCCAAAGACTCCCCTTTCCTACCTTGTGCTGGCTCCTCAGCTGGTTGATTCATAAACTGTTGCGATATTCCTCCATGGACATGTTTTCATGTCAGTTTGTTACATTTCCATTAAAGGCACTCAACTGAATCAACAATTTAATATAACATTTTCATGAAGGTAAAGGAATTTGAGAGAATCTCATCTAGTCTGCTAGCCATTTATTAATGCCCACAAGAGGCAACTGTTTAAATGAAGGTTCTTCAAAACAGTTTGCTTGGAAGTCTTGAAGCTCAAGCCTGTATGTCCAATTAGTTTACACAATACACAAATGGAAATTTCATGTGATAGGAGTATAATAAAAATACTTATCATGTGTCTATATTTCACATTTTAATTTTAGGATCAGGGGTGAAGCTGAGATTGGTAAATGGTTACTCTAACTGCTCTGGGAGAGTGGAAGTTTATATCAACTCCACCTGGGGAACAGTCTGTGATGAATCCTGGGACATTAATGATGCAGATGTTGTCTGCCAACATCTGGGCTGTGGAAACGCAACATCAGCTAATACCAAGGCTTACTTTGGAGAAGGAAGTGACAACATCTGGTTGAGTAATCTCAAATGCTCTGGTCAGGAGACATCTTTATTTGAGTGTCCAGGAAACCAGTGGGGGAAGAATACCTGCTTGCACTCAAGAGATGCTGGTGCCACCTGCTCTGGTAAGAGTCTTTCATCTTCAAGTTTTAAACAGAATGCTAGGTTATCAAGCCCCATGAGAACTGCATTAGCAGTCAAAAGGTTAGGACATATGTTAAATGTAGGACCAGAAAGGAGCAGTATTTGACCTTTACGTTATAATCAAGTTTACAAGAGCTAGGTCAAGATGTTTTTAACTTGTCAATTTTATTTCTATACCTGGGTCCAAATATTCAAAATTTTGCCCAGATGGGCACAAATCCTGGTTTGTGCTCACAAACTGAGCTTTGCATGGATTTCCTACAGTATATTCAAACACCTGTTTTACATGTGCAAACAGTGTGTGCACGTGGGCAAACTGTTGAGGGGGTGCAATGCAAATGGAGGTGTTGGAACCTGAACAGTGGCACAGTCCAATATTCAGATAATTTGCGCCATGCAAGATCTTTTTGTGTTATTCCCTTGAGCAGCTCAAATGCTGCCAACTTAGACCAAAACCTACTCCTGCGGAACCCAAGCAGCTGGTGGAGGATGTGCTGTGGCCTCCCTGCACTGATCTTGAGCCACCAAAACAGTGTCCCTGATGTCCAGTGGTTCCCCCACCCCCAGTCATGCCTGACATGTGAATCCCATTTTCCTGGTGTTCAGCAGTCCCCCCTCCAACTTGATCCATTGTCCGATGTTTGAATCCCTTTTCCCTGGTGTCCAGTGGTGCCCCTGATCCCATGCCCAATGCAAAAATCCCTGTCGCTGGTCTCCAGTAGTTCTTCCCGAGTATCCCCATCCCCAAGAAACCACTGTGATGGTCTGAAGGCTGTTTATGTGTTCCCCCCAATGGTTGAGAAGGCAGACAAACTGAGGTGAAGTGCTCCCCCAACTGGTCTGCAACCAGTACCATCAGTGGCACTCCCATCTTCCAGGAGCCCTCCCCCTACCCAATGATCCCCGCACCCATTTGAGCAGCCACAACCAGTCCCCTGCTATGGGGTGTTTACTGGAGACTGATGCAATGCCACACAGTAGAGTATTCATTTACTAGCCACAAGAACCTCCCCCCAATGTATCACAGGTTGCAGTCCAGGTCCTTGTTATCTAGTGGACCCCCCCACTGCACCAAACATCCAACCCTTCTCCCCCACCTGTTCCATCCCCCAAACTCCAGTGCTATGGTCAGTGGACAGTGAGCAACACAGCCCTCCACATACCACCTTGGCTGCCTGCCATCTGACAGAAGCAGGAAGCGCATTGCTTATGTATATAGCAAAGCATGTCACCCTTGCCCTATAAGGAAGCTTTCTCACAGCAGCTTTTTTGGGAAGGGGATATTCAGGGGGAGGGACCACTGGACACCAAGAAAAATGGATTCAAAATTTGAGCATGTTATTGGGTGGGGGAAGGACTACTGGACACCAGGAAAATGGGTTTCACACATCAGACATGGGATTGGGCAAGGGGAAAGACCAATGGACACCAGGGACCTTGTGTGTTTACATTGGGCATGGGTGTGAGTTGGGGGAGGGACCACTGGACACCTGGGAAATTGTGTGTATATACCAGTGATGAATCAGGTGAGGGGATCACAAGCACCAGGGATAGCTTTGTGTCTGGGACCATGCAGTTGGAGCGATAGGGCTTCGCTAAATTGCCTGGCTACCCATGCAAATAAGCCCACAATGGCCATGCAAATGGCTCCTTAGCACAGTGGTGGACAATCCGCAGCCCATGGACTGCATGCAGACCCCATGTGTTTAAACTGCAGCCCCTGCATCCATCGCACCCCCCAAAAAAGTTAGACATTTTATTTCATGATCGAGCCATGGGTTTTTATTTCCCGACTGAGCTGCGGGTATGCAATATTCTGACAGTCGCACTCTTCCTCCTTGAAGTTAACAGGGGACCCGAACCCACTGCAATTATATAAATTGACTGATTAAGCAGCCAAGGCACAACAGGGTGTGGGTTGTGAGGACACCCACGCCTTGTGTGGTGTGTCACAAGGCACAGTCGAGTGACTTAACCACACAAGAAGTAGGTAAATCACCCAATAACTCACACCCTGGAGTGCCTTATTGTGATTATACAATGGACCCATGTGTAAAATAAATTTAAAATGTGTTTAGTTATGTTTTTTATAAATACCATTCATCAGCTGTGGGTTATGCAGGATTTACCAATGGTCATGTGACATGTTTTGACCAATAAGGTTACAGGATTTTCACACACCATTGTATAAACTGCTTTAATCATGTTTTGCAAAGTACTGTTATTGACTGTAATGTGCTTGCCGGCACCAGCTATTTAAGCATCTGCAGATAATTTAAAAAAGTGACAGCTGCTCAGGTGCAGGAGGAAAAGAAGGATGGATAAATGTAGCAGTTCCCCCCCCACAATTAAGTTATTCAGTGCCTATTCTGACAGTCCCAGATAGAACCCCTGCAATTATAGGAGAGGAAGCAAGTTGGCATTCCTAAACTGGGAGTCTTTTGGGGGTCTTGCAGCCCTCAGGGGTGCTTGAGGACTGCACCTGCAGCCCACTGACTATCTTAGGTTGCCCAACACTGCCTTAGCACCATGCATGCCCAATGGGCTCATTTGCATTTGCATAGGTCCGTTTGAATACTGTGAATTATACTTTGGTGGAAACCACTGTGGTGGTATACTTCATGAACCACATCAGGGCAGCGCTAAGGGGCTTAGCACTTGACTAACATGGCCCTATATTCACTCAAATAGTACCAGTGCACTATTCCACTGAATAGAGCATGTTCCAGCATCTGAGCTATTGCAATGCAGAGCACAGATTGTTGCCCTCGGCTTTGTGCATTGTTGAATATCGGGCCCCTGTTTAATCTGGGTTATCTACCCACTTGAGCACCACATTTGCCCCTTTGTGAAATATTTTACAGGATGCCATGGCTTTATTTATCCTGCACTGTTTGAAAATGATTTCCATTTATTTGTTCATTCATTCATTCTTCCATCCATTTATTCATTCACTCATTCATTCATTCATTCCTTCACTCACGTATGTATGTATGTATGTATTTATTTCAAAAGTTTCGGCAGGAAAGACATACTGAACTACTAGTAGTTTATTTCCAGATGCATCCTGGGGAAATGGGATGTGGAACGTCATATACAGCAAACATAACAGAACAGGAGCATAATCTACAGTATAAAAGACATGCATATAAGATGTAGTTAAGACCTGGTGGAGAGGGTAGTACAGTTTAAATACAGAACCATGAATTGGAACAAGGCAAGCAACTGGGGAGTGAATAAAATATATCATTTTAGGGATAGAGAGTCATGGACAATTGCAGGAGGGAGAAAGAAAGTCATGAAGGAGAGACTTTAAAGGAAATAGGAAATGATTTTCTGCTGTAATTAGCTGTCAAATAAATTCTAAATAACGAACAGTGGTCTTTGTGCGTATTTTTTGTAGTGTAAATGTTTACAATGCACTTTTATTTCTATGGTCAACATGTTTAAATGACAATCAGCTTGACAGTGTGTGTTTTTGTATCGGGAGTCAGCACGTGGCAGGCTTTGAAATGTCCATGTCACAGACTCCTGATATAGTACTCAATTAGCTGCAGGTTCAAACCATACTCATCAACTACTTCAAGAAAGACTGATGCCATACTGCACTACCAAAAAGAACAACAGGCACTCAGCAACAGGCTTAAGAAATTACATACTGCTTCTAGAGATGCAGCGAAGTTTAACTTTGCCAGTGTAGCAGAGCTGATGTGGCCCAATGCACCTGGAAGCGCTCATTGAAATGCAGTACTTCACCACTTCACATCATAATGATTTCAAGTTATGATGACTCTGCGTAACTTCACCTTATTTTTTTTTAAAGGCAAAGTGAGTAAGTGTTGTAACAGCCCACAGATCACATGGCTCATAGTCTGTAGGTCACATGCTTCAGGCAGGAAGTTAATCATGTAAGCGAGTGAAAGATTTTCACTTTTGACTTACCTAGTCTGGGAGAAAGAGCTGTGTTTAAGAGGAGACAGAGAGATAGCAAAAAATACATACTCTGCGTCTGAACTGGAGCACCTTTCCAGCTAGTGGTCCCCTTCCTGAAGCAGAAGCAACACCTCCAGTGGCACCTACCAGAGCTCTCCCCACCAGTGCCACCATCTGCCATGGCCCTTGCACCAGTGGCTCAGCAGGAAGTGAGGGAGGAGCCACAGCAGTAGCAACCACAGCAGCAGCAGCAGATTTCCCCACCCCAGCCCCAACTGAACACCAGCGGCGGAGAGCAACATCCGGGCCCCCCCACCTATGCCCAGTCCTCTTCACAGCTCATTAGTATGGGAGTTCTCCACTACACTGCCTGCGGACACCAGTGTAGTGAAGTGCAATCTCTGTGGTGAGGTGGTGTGCCATGGCCCCAAGGGAAGTCATCTGGGCACACGTGGTCAGCGCACCCACCTACACAACCACCACCACACAGATTGGCAGGCCAAGCTTGCTGAACAGAGAAGGAATGTGCCTGCTGGCCTTCTGGGCAACAGGTGGCAGACGGCTTTCACCTGCACATGGTGTCAAGTGCGGGGGGCATGGAGCAAGCAGCTGCTCCACGACCTGCAGGTGACAGTGGCAACCCTGCATAGATACCTGCCACACATGCCGATTTGGGCCTGATGTGGAGTGAGTTGTTCCATATGAACCAATGGATTGGCAACGTAGAGCAGTGGTTGGAGCACATTGAGGTGCACCAACTCCAAATAATGGGCATGCTTCAACTGTTGCTCTCACACCATAACATTGATCATTAGGTTTTCTTTGTCCTTGCATCCACCACCTTCTCTATGAAAAAATAATTCCTGACGTTGCCCCTGATCCACCCCGTCTTCAAATTTTGCCCACTTGTTCGTGCACGTCTCTTTTTCTGAAAGATGCTACCCTCTTAGATGTTGTTGATTCCCTTTCAGTACTTGATCGTTTCTATCATGCTCCCACCCACCTCCTCTCCTAGCCATTATACATGTACATGTTAAGCTTTAGACTCCACAATACTTGGGAAACCAGTTAACTTGTTTTCATGGGTTGAACTTGGGGCAATGCTCGTGCCATCAGCAACTTCACTACCACTAGAGGGGAAAACAGCATCTCTGACCATGATTGAAGCTACTGATTGCACAGTGAAAAACAGAGAAATCCCTTTACTGGCATCAACTATGCACTTCTGCTGCATACTACCAATCCCACAGCCACACTTGCCACTACCAGCAGTGCCATGGCCAGGAGCATTTTTGCATGCATGTCTCTTTGCAGGGATTTTTTTGGATTACAAAAAAATCACATCAAATTGAGATTTCTGAAATTTGGGGTGGATGGGAAGCCAAAAAATAACAACTGTGGCTTAGAGATGCAGATTGGGCACTAAACAGATGTAAACACACAGCCACAGATTGCAGACTATAGAGATGCAGCCACACAGGCAAAAAAACACCTTAACCAGTGGTCACAAAGCCAAAACTTGAAAAATAAATTATATCTTTTGTGGGTTTGGAGGCACTCAGTAGCACTCCACTAGCTAGATAGAAGGAAGCAGTAAAACATACCACAGACCTATAACAGATTCAGAGTGAGGCGATTACTGTGTGGCACAATAAAATGTGTCTGACTTGTTGGTACACACACACACACACTACAGGTAATGAACAGAAAATTTAACAGTGCAGTGCACTATATAAACAAATCTTTTAAACAGAATGAAAATATGTACTGCACCAGACTAAACAGAAAATAAGTATCAAAAATTACTTTAAGTGTTACTGTGTGTACATAAACACACAAAAACTAATACATACTACTAGTACAAAACAGAAAGACTGCCTTTCTCATGTGAATCTCACTCCACCACAGATACACCCCTCCCCGAAGCACACTTCAGCAGTGTCTGTCAGTACACAGGCTGAATATTCTAAACTAACATTCAAAATGCACACAACAATCAACACTCAATGTTCTAAGCACAGGATGGATTCCTAGAGTCGATGTACTAAATTTGTAACAAACAGATGCTTCATCAAGGCAGTGTATTCCAGTAATTGAAAGTGCAAAAACTAGCTACTGGTGACTCAATCAGTTTTGCCCGATTTTTGTTTAAGAGACTCCATTGCTAATTGTTGGTTCTTTTGGTTAGTGCAGGTTTTATTCAGTTTATCCAGGCTCAGCAGTTGCAGCAAAGTCATGGCTGTAGTTTACTCATCACTTCTTAAAATGACACTGGACTAAAATGTCCTTATTATTTGGTGACTCTCACAGCCTCCCTCTCCTGAATCCTTGGCCAATAGCCATACAAATTATGAAAATGCCACTTTCCCATTCATTTCCTGTGGGGTTCGGCAGCACCAGTAACCACTCTATCACTGAAATCCTTTCATTTGTGGGGGACATAGGAGAAATTGCAGGCACTCGGTAACACCTTTTAGGTTGCTGTGCTTCTTTGTTCTGCTATTTGCCCAACAGTGTTGTCTCGGGAGGAGGGGGGCGGTATCTTGATGGCCTGCAGAGCCATTAGCAGATTGATGTGCCCGAACAGCTGGTGGTGGACTGCATGCTCCCTGCCCTGCTGCTGCTGGTACCTCTCTGGGGCAGGAGAGCAAGAGAACAACATTTTGTTTTCTACACAAACAGACTGTTGTAATAATTACCAGCAGTTTCATGATCTGTACGGTGATCAGCTGAGGATGGGGTGGGTGGAGTCTGTGAAAGTTGCCAAATGATAAGGACATTTTAGTCCAGTGTCCTTTTAAGAAGTGACTAGTAAACTATAGCCACAGTTCCACTCCAACTGTCCAAGCCTGGATAAATGGAATCAAACCTGCACTAACCAAAATAACCGTCAAAGAACAATGCAGTCTTGTAAGAAAACTTTGGGCAAAACTAGTTGAGTCACCAATGGCTAGTTTTTGCACTTTCAGTTACTGGAATACACTGCCTTGGTGAAGTGACTGTTCATGAGTCTCCATTTAAAAAAAAATAAATCTTTTTAAGTAATGAAGCAGTACGTAATTTCTTAAGCCTGTTGCTCAGTGCCAGTTCTTCTGGGTGGTGATGCAGTACAGCAACAGTCTTTGAAGCAGTTGACGAGTACGGTTTGAACCTGCAGCTAACTGAATGCTGTATTAGGAGTCTGTGACATGGGCATTTCAAAGCTTACCATGCACTGACTCCTGATACAAAAACACACACTGTCAAGCTGATTGTCATTTAAACATGATGAGCATATAAATGAAACCGCATTGTGAATATTTACACTACAAAAAACACACACAAAGACCACTGTGTTATTTATAATTTAACAGCGAATTACAACAGAAAATAAAATTCTATTCCTTTGAGGAGAAAGCAGAAGTGGAGATGATTGACAGGAGAAAAGAGAACCAGAGTTTAGGAAACCAAAAAGAGAAAGCAGGTTGACCAGCAGTAGTTTTCCCAGAAGGATTAAAGATAGAATGAGAAGTATTATTGCAGAGAGGATAGCAGGAATAAAGGAGCGAGAATAAGAGGGATGAAAGGTAGGAGGGAAGAGAATCAAACCAGAATTTAGAAAAAAAGAAGCACAATTGAAAAGGCACCTGACATCAAGAGAGGGTGGAGAGAAAGGGACAGTAGAGTGACCTTTACGATAACAATTTTCATTTCATTTTTATTTTTAATTTTTGTACTGGAAAGGCATGTGAGTGAACAATACTGCCCTTTTTCACAAGTGTCCAGTGACAGCACAACATAGAGTACTAAGTGGGGACAGGAGTAATACAGACACTAATTCGTAGAGTAACACATTACAAATTAAGAATATCAAGGCCAAAAGTTTTATAACCAGAACATCATGGGTAAAACAACATTTTTTTAGTGCAACCACAGACTGAACTGTCTAAAAGGTATTGTTTAAGCTGGAGTTTAAACAGTTCGAGATAGAGTAATTGGACAAGAGAGTCAGGGAGGCTGTTGAAAAGCTTTGCACCCCTGAGGGAAAGGGAGTGTTGGCCTTGAGAAGTGTGGCAGAAAGGAACAGCGAAGCAGTGATCAGAAGTGAGTCTAATGAACTGAACATTGGTGGGCATCTGGAAAATGGAGACAATACTGTTAGGAAGATGGACATGAAGGACTTTATAGAAAAAAAGTCAGGATTTTACTGTTTAGTCTGTTTTCAAATGATAACCAATCTGCTCCTCTATAATGGTCACAGTGATGGGTTCATCTAGGGAGGTCAGGGACACATCTAATCATGTTAAGATAGGTTGCCCTTTGCCCATTGAGATTTTTCTGGGAGGTAGGGGGGGACTGTACCATCGACCCATAGTCAATTAGGGGCAGCAAGAAGCAGTTGGCTACCAGTGCCGTTGTCTGAGGTACGAGGAATCGATTCACTCGAAAGAGCATGCCGAGCCATCGGTGTACCATTTTGATAAGTTAATTGAAGTGGTATTCATAGAGCAGGTGGGGATCAAGATAAACACCAAGGTATCTAAATTCTGTGACTCTTTCTTTAGGGTTACCATCATTGTTTGTTAAAGTGAAATCAAGATTGGAGGTCTTTCTGATACCCGAGAATAATCTGGCCATATTTTTTTGGCATTGAAGACCAGTCAATGGGAGGAGAACCAGGAATGCAGCTTGCTGAAATTTTGCTGTAGTTTGTTTAGGAGGACTGAGGGACTCTTGTCTTTACAGAAAAGGACTGCAACATCTGCATAGAGGATTAGCTCAGTGTGGCTGCATGTATCGTGGAGGGAATTTATGGCAAGTGAAAAGAGCAAGGTCCCTATGATGGAACCCTGGACTACCCCATATTTAATGGGACAGGAATCTGAGTATAGTTCTTCAATAATCATTTTGTGGGATTGTCTGCTTAGATAGTTCAAGAACCAGTTTAGTACCTCATCAGAATATTTTAGGTGGGAGAGTGTGTTAAGGGGCACTTGGTAGTCTATGAACACCGATCCGGTGTAGAAACCTTCATTATTGGCCTCACTGATAAAGTTAAAAGGTTTCACTTGTGCTGTCTCTGTGTTGTGGCCAGCCCTGAAACCATGCTGAGACTCTATAAGTAAGCTATGGCTCTCCAGAAATTCAATGGTTTTAAATTTTGGTGAGGGGAGTGAGTAGAGAGATTAGCCTGAACTTGCAGACATCATTTTTTGACCTGAGTTTGTGGAGGGGTTTAATGGTGGCACTTTTCCATTTACTGGGGAATATACCTATCCATAGTGAGTGGGTGAGAATATTGGTTAGTGGAAGTGTTATAAGATTGCTTACCAGTTTAAGGATTCAGTAGTCAGTGGCATCAGAGCCAAGAATGGGTCTGGAATCATTATTTTTAATGTAGTCAATCACTTGTGTGGGTGTGAGGAAGTTAAAATAAAATTCTGTGGAGTTAGTGGCTGAGGCAGAGCAGTTAAGGGGGGATCTATTGAACAGTGCTCACTGGAATGGGGAACTATAGGCTTATATTTGTCCAGGTCACTAAAATGAGAGTTAAATAGGTTGGAAGCTCCTCTGGACTCGTTTAAGAGTCTGCTGTTCAGGTTGTGGACAATTTGCTCTTCTTTTGACCCCCTGCCCAGCAACTGGATTATGGTATTCCAAGTTTGGTTAGAACTGCCCCAACCACTGATTGGTTTGTCTCCAAGGAAATTAACTTTGGCTCTGCACACAGCTGTTTTACATGTATAACAGAATTAGATATCATTGCATCAGATTGGGGAGTTTGAAATTTCTGCAAATCCTGTAGGACATGCCTTGTCCACAAGAGGAGCTTGAATGTTGTAAAAATTAATCTAGATACATTTCTTTCATAGCTGAATATTGTTGGATATGAGATTTGGAAAAGAAAGTTGAGGGTACAAGTCTCACTTGAAATTTTAAATAGTATGGTTCTAAGCATCCTGAGAACAGGAGAGGGACAAGGTGGAAAGTTGATCTGATTTCATCTTGTGGATCCTATGTTCCTCAGTACTATAGCTGAGGACTATTCAACCCAGCAGTATTGTTTCATATTAGGAAATGGCCAGGAATAACTGAGGAAAAACTGAAGTTTGCCTTGAAAAGAATTTATTAGCTGCAGCTTTTACTTAGGTGTCTATTCTATAATGCCTCCCCAGTAGAAAGTGCTGTTAACACTGTTTCTGCCAATGATATCTTGTAAGATACTGGAGGAACAAAATGTAATCCAATGGCAATTACTCCCAGTTCGTTTTGCAAAAAGGTTTGACAGCACAGCACATCACAAAGTGCTTCACACTGGCTGGAGGCATATCTGAGAATAAATAATGCAAAGAAATCTGCAGTTTTCATTAATAGACCCAGGAACACATTTGTATGTCCCTCCCAACACTTTTACTTTTGGATTCTCTTTAAGATGGCCATGTTCGTTGCTGGGAATGCCTTTTACAGCTGGCTGACAACACACCTTATTCTCATGCTACCTTTTTGATGTGAGATGATGTGCTTTCTTTGACCATACCCGGCAAAGCTATTCTCACAATGTGTTTGTGGACTAGTGTGTCCACGCCAGCATTCCCTTCAGCATGAACATCTCCACCATAAAACTCTTCCTGCACTTCTTGTAACTCACGCAAGCATGAGTTTTGAGTGTTTCAGTTGATAGGGCTGGGGCTGGGGCTGCTAATAGCACTTGCTCTTCAGAGCTTGAGGATGGTTATCTCCATGGAAAACAAGTACGGTAGAATAATTTTACACATTGAAAAATCGAACTGTGATCCAGTGAATGTGTGCCAGCATCATCTGTTAGTTACCCAATGCTGGCATGCATGCTCAGGATTGTGATTTGATTTGTCAAAGTAGTAAAATGCACAGTTATACAGTTAATTTTCAGTGGAAATGGATATCCTCATACCCAGAGTACCATTAGCCCCAGTGCCACTTTACTATCTTATTGAAAAACTCAACACTCATGTTTGCGTTAGTTAGCGTAAGTGCAAGCAGCTTTTACTTGTGGAGGACTGTTCATGTCAGGGAGACAGTCTGAGATCTGATGGTCAGTTGGCGAGGGCCGTCATGCCCATGCTGCTCACGCTACTGATAAGATGGCAGTCAGGGTTTAGAACATCGCACCTGTTTGGGGCATTGGGAGAGGGGTCTCACTCAACCTTGAAGGTAGGAATACAGTCAGAAAGGAGGGCAACACATTACGGTTGGTTTTGTGCTGGGAGTGTTAGCTGTAGAGATCATCACAAAGGCGAAAGTTGGTCTGGGGAGCTCCGATTAACTGTTTGCACTCCAGGGCTAGCAAGGATGTTGTGTACAAGCTGGGAGGGAGGGCAGCACATCAGAGATGGTTTTGTGCTGGGAGTGTCAGCTGTAGGGATCATCACAAAGGCAGAAATTGGCTGGGGAGCTCCGATTAGCTGTTTGTACCCCTGGACTAGCAGGGATGTTGTGTACAAGTTGGGAGGGAGGGCAGCACATCAGGGCTGATTGAAGGACTTGAAGAGGGCTGTCACAGCAGTCAGAAAGGAAGGAATCATAAAGGGACAAAAATGTCTGTAGAGCTGTACAGATTTATTTATTTAAATTATTTGCCAGGAAGGCATGCTGAACTGCTCAATTCCAGGTGTGCCATGGGGGTGGGGGAAATTTATTTATTTATGTCTTTGTTAACTGCTAAGCAAGCTGATCCAGAGGGTCATTTTCAGTCATGACCCAGGCCACCTGGTGGCAGCTATAACACACAAATGCAATGGATCAGAACAGTAATCAGTACAATACAGTTATACGAAACAAGACTGTTGAAAACAGTCCTCAGCAGAGGTTAAGTGAATGTCACAGCATGTTTAAAAAAAAGAAGAAAAAAGAAAACAATTCATTGTGTTGAAGATCTTTACATTATACAATAGTGCATACAAACATATGAACAAACAGTCAAAGGGAAACAGTAACTAGTAGGTAACGCAATGGATGAGGTGTTAACAAAGAATGGCTAAGTCAAAATGTCAGTACATCCTGACTGCTCAGTATGATACATGCTGGGGGGAGGAGTTGCTCTGGTAGGTAGGGGGTACTTGGGCAGGTTACAGGCCCTGGATCTGTCTAGAGAACTGTTACAGGTACAAGTGATCCTGGCCGGTTACCATGCTCTTAGGCTTGATTTGAAGGATTGGTGGGAGGTGGATGTCCAGATGGACAATGGGAGTCAATTCCAGAGGGAAGGGGCAGAGAAAGAGAAAGCTTTGCTACCCATAGAAGTAGTGATGTGAGGGACTTCTAGAGGGGAACTGAGGAAGCCCGTAGGCACCAAGAGGACACCCTGTCAGAGAGCAGAGCAGAGTAAGGGGACAGCTGAAAGTTCCTGAGTGCACTGTCAACTAGACAGCCCATTGCAAAAAAGGAATACATAAACATACAGAGTCCAGAAAAACCTTAGAGCAAAATCGTACAAGGTGTAGATCAGTACAGCAGGCAGTTGTGCGAGGCATAGGACAATAAAAGATTCAGATACACACTATATATACAAACATATTTATACAATGCCTATTTATAGTCTTGTGATGGAGTAGGCAAGACGCTAGTGCTAGAGTTAACATGGGTGTGTGTGCAGGTGAAGTAGAAATGTGCTTTAAGGAGGGAGTTGAGAAGCTGACTGGGGGAGGCATGTCGAATGCCCACAGGGAGGGATTTCCATAGTTTAGGAATGCTGTGTGTAGACGTTGACTTGCCTGCCATGGTGAACATGAGTGGAACAGACAGGAGACGCGAGTCATTTTTCCTGAGTGAGTACACCGGGAGGGCAGGGGCTGATAGGACAGAGGTGCGATAAGGAGGGAGGGACTGGGCCCAGAATTTAGCCATGATGCTAATGCAGTGGAAGTGTCGTGGTCATGAAGCAAGGTGAGGTCCAGGGTCCGGTAGAGGACATAATGATGGGTGCTGGGAGGACAGTCAAGGGCAAACCAACAGAAGGAGTGGAAAAAGGGGGTCCAGTCTGGCTAGGGTGGACTTAGAGACAGCACTGTAGACGACATCACTGTAGTCGAAGATAGGGAGAACATTTTTTGTACAATTGCATGGCAAGCTGGCAGTGAGATTTAGCCACGATTGTGGTACAAGGTGCCCAGCTTGGGGTGAAACGTTTTGTGGATGATATCAATATGTGTGGAGATGTCTAGGTGCTGAGCAAGCCAGACCCGAGATATCTGAAGGAGGTGCAAGTCTCTAGAGAAGTCCCATCTAGGGTGTGGAAGGTGGGGGTGGAGAGTGCTGTAAAAGTCTTTGCCTTGTGCTGAAGTTCATGGAGACAGTTTTCCTGGCATTAAGAGCCGATTTGAGCAAAACCAGAGCTGAACATCACTGAAGTCCTGCTGAAGTCTGGTTGCCACATCAGATGGTAAGGGGCCAGATGTATACAGTACTGTATTATCCGCATACATGAAAATGGATCTGTGTGGGCAGGCAGTGGGCAGATCATTGAGGAAGATGGAAAACGAGAGGGCCAAGGACTGAGCCTTTGAGTACGCCAGTAATAACAGGGAGGGAGGCAGAGATGGTGGTACCATTTCTGACAGATTGAGATTTGCCTATCAGATAAGAGTGGAACCAACTGATGGCCATGCTAAAGAGCCCTGCGAAAACAAGCTTAGATAGGAGGAGTGAGTGAGAGACAGTGTTGAAGGCTTTAGGCAGGTTGACAAAAATGGCTGAAGTGATGTGGCCTCTATTCTTACCAATATTGATGGAATCAGTGAGTCTTAGGAGAGAGGTGGTGGTGGAGTGTGACTTCCTAAAACCAGACTGGTAGGGTGTGAAGAAAGGAGTCAAGATATGAGAGTTGTGAGGACTAGGTGTTCCTGGAGTTTAGCCAAGATAGGTAGGAGGGAAATTGGGCAGTAATTACCAGGAGCAGAGGGGTCACCTCACTTAGGAAGGGGGATAACTGTGTCATGCTCCCACTCAGATGGGATAGGGGCAAGAGAGAACAAGACAATACAGACTGAGGCTTGAGGAATGGTGATGGCTGGAGACAACAAGTAGAATTTTTTAGAGTCCAGGCCAGTGGGGCATTTGCCCTTGGAGGGATTAAGGGTAAGCAGGGCTTTGTAAACTTCTACCAGGGAAATCTGCTGGCAGGCAAAAGAGGGGCTAAAGGGAGGAGCTTGATTTGGGGGTGAGGAGGGAGAGAGAGTTTGCGGGACAGGGTGAACAGTGAACAGAAGTGATGATGTACATTCTGTTAAAAAGGAGTTGAATTTTGAGGCCACTGTGAGTGGATGTATGACCATGAAGCTGCCTACATTTAGGACAAGGGTGGGGGTCTGTGAGGGAGAGGAGAATAGTGATTTAACCACCTTCCAAAATTTAGCAGGATGGTTTAAGTTGGTGTGGAAGGTGGCTTTGGAATAGTTGGCTTTTGCCCAACAGATTTGTCTTGTACAGGCATTTCACAGAGCGCAATACTTTTGTTGATGCTAAGGTGAGCTAGAGACCTTGAAATACTTCCAAGCCTGATTCCTGGCACTGAGGAGGGCCATTATGTCTACAGAGATCCAAGGCAAGTGGGCACACCTCACCTGAGCTCATTTGAGTGGGGCATAAAAGTTCCAGATTGCGATAAACCTGGTTTTGAAGTACTCCAAGGTGGAGTCAACAGAGGTGGCCCAGGGGATGTAGGACTAGTCTGTGTTTGCCAGGTTGTTTAAGAGAGATGCAAGGTCCTGGGATTTATAGGATATTTTCTGTTCTGGGAGGAAGTGCATTGGGCCTGTATATTTTCCTTACATAGTAGATCATGCGATGTTCACAAAGAGTCCAGGAACAGGCCTGAGGTGAGTATGTGATGTGGGTGTGAGGTAAGGGACCAGTCTAGGAGAGAGTGGTTCTGTGATTTGGGGTTAGAATGTGTGGGCTCAGTGATCTGTTAAGATAGGTTTAGTGCTGCCATCTGGCTGCGAAGCTTAGAGCTAGTACTGGAGAGCCAATTCTGTCTGAAATCTCCAAAGATATGTAGCTCACCCAGGTGTTCCAAGATGGAGGGTGTAGTGGAGTCAGGTAAGTAACAGGATCCAGCAATAAAAAGCAGGGCTTGTGTAGGGGAGAGTGAGTTTAATTAATAAAGCATCAATGGTTTGTGAGGGCAATGGCAGCATGACTGGGGTAAACCGAAGTGAGGAAGCGATGTACATGGCTATGCCACCCCTTCTTTTGTTGCCAGGATGACTGTGACAAATGAGAGTGTAGCCAGGAATAGAAACATAGAAACATAGAAACATAGAATTTGATGGCAGATAAGGACCACTTGGTCCACCTTGTCTGCCCATTTTCCTACCTAACAGATAAGCTGCAGATCCTAATTAACCAACAGCTTACTTCCTACTACCCCCCACTAGGACTGCCTTATGTCTGTCCCATGCATTCTTGAATTTCCCCACTGTTCTTGACTCCACGACTGCCTCAGGGAGGCTGTTCCATGCATCCACAACCCTCTCTGTGAAAAAATACTTCCTCACATTACCTTTGAGCCGTCCTCACTCTATCTTCAAATTGTGCCCCCTTGTTCTTGCACATCTCTTTTTCTGAAAGATGCCACCCTCTTGGACTTTGTTGATTCCCTTGAGGTACTTGAAAGTTTCTATCATGTCCCCTCTCTCCCTCCTTTCCTCGAGGGTATACATATTAAGCTCCTTTAGTCTTTCTTCATATGTCTTCTGGTGCAGACCCTGCACCATTTTGGTTGCCCTCCTCTGGACAGCCTCCACTCTGTCTATGTCTTTGCGGAGACTGGGTCTCCAGAACTGAACACAGTACTCCAGATGGGGTCTCACCAACTGTCTGTACAGAGGGATAACAACTTCCTGTTTTCTACTATTGATGCCTCTCCCTATGCATCCCAGTATCCCCCCAGCCTTCCTTACTGCCTTCTCACGTTGCTTGCCCACCTTTAGGTCATCTGATATAATTACCCCCAGGTCCCTTTCCATATTTACTATTGTTAGTATCTCACCCCCCATTGTGTACTCTTACTATGGGTTTTAGTTTCCCAGGTGCATTACCTTGCACTTCTTTGCATTGAATCTGAGCTGCCATACATTTGACCATTCCTCCAACCTTGCCAAGTCCCTTCTCATCCTTTCCACTCCATCTGGTGTTTCAACCCTGTTGCAGATCTTTGTGTCATCTGCAAAGAGACATACTTTTCCTTCCAGTTCCTCTGCAATGTCACTTATAAAGACATTAAAAGGAATGGTCCCAGTACTGAACCCTGTGGTACCCGCTAGTAACCCTCCTTTCTTCACTCTGGACTCCATTTACTACTACCCTTGCGTCCTGTTGTCTGCAATTTTTATCAGGCTACCACCTTGGGACCCACCAAGGCTGGCTAACTTGTGTATTAATCTTTTGTGTGAGACTGTATCAAATGCCTTGCTAAAATCTAGGTAAGCCATGTCCACAGCCCCTCTCTGGTCTACTACTTTGGTCACCCAGTCAAAGAAATCTATTAGATTAGTCTGACACGACCTTCCCATCGTGAATCCATGCTGCCTTGGGTCCTGTGCCCCACTGGCCTCTAGGTACTCAACAATTCTTTCCTTCAGAAGTGATTCCATCATTTTACCTACCACTTAGGTCAAACTAACTGGTCTGTAGTTTTCTGCCTCTGTTCTGCTCCCACTTTTGTGACGAGGAATCACATTCGACCTCCTCCAGTCCTCAGGTACCACCCCATCCTCCCATGATTTGTTAAAGAGAGTAGTCAGCGGTGGCATTAGTTCTACCCTTAGTTCTTTTAGAATTCTTGGGGGAATCCCATCAGGCCCCATTGCTTTGTCCACCTTCAATTTTATTAGTTCTTTCAGAACCCTTTCTTCTGTAAATGGACTGGTATCGACCCCCGTCTTCAGAGTGTTTCTCTTGTTTGGTTTAGGTACCTCCCCCTCCTCTTCTTTTGTGAATACTGAGCAGAAATATTCGTTCAGTATCCCTGCTTTTTCATTGTCACCCTCTACCCACATTCCCTCCCCTTTATTAAGCATCAGTATCCCTCCTTTGGTCTTTCTTCGATCCCTAATGTACCTATAAATGGTCTTATCCCCTTTCTTAACAGAGTTGGCTATCCTTTCCTCGGTTTGGGCCTTTGCTATTCTGACTCCCTTCCCAGCCTCTTTCTGCTTTAACTGATAAAGTTCTCTGTCCTTCTCCTTCTGTGTTTGAATTCTGAGTCCTCATTATAAGGCTTCAACCAGGTCTCAGAAATAATCAGTATGTAAGGTCTTAAGGAAAGAACAGTTGGTTGCACCAGGGTTAGTTTGTGTAGGAGGCTGAAGATATTTAGGTGGGCAAGTTTTAGGCCCCATGGGAGCTGGAGGGGGGGCAGGGTTTTGGCCACAGGGGTTGACTGGGATTAGGTTTGGCATCCCTGGATAGAAGGAGCAAAGGTGTTATCAGAAGTCTGGTTTGGGGCATGGCCCATAAAAGCTTGTGATGGGAATTAGGTGGCTGGAAGGAAGGTGTTGAGGAGACATGGGTGTGGAAAGTGAGGGCTACGAGCCCAGGGTGGGAGGATGGAAGGATCAAACAACAAATTGAGGAGGTGAACATCAAGGGGAAGTTTGGCAATTAAGGTTGGGGAGGTGGGTGATGGAGCAACTGAGGTGTCAAATGCTACCTGGTAAGGCTGCCTCCCGGGGTAGCAGGAGAGTGGTAGTGACACCTGAGGAGCTAGAAGTGAAACTACTGTTAGGTATAGAGGCAACATTGTAAGCCTATTAGGTAGGAAGGTATGGGATATGGGTTGGTAGCAGCCACTAGTGGTGTGTGCAGTTCATCTGCAATGGAAAAAGTTGGCTGATTGTTTTTGGGCGACACATGATCGTAGGGTGTAGACCGAATGAGAAGGGACCTGCAGAAACTTGAAGAATGGTAAGGGGTTTGGCAGTTGAAATTCAATGCAAGGAAGTGCAAGATAATGCATATGGGGCACAAAAACCCTGGCACAATATATCAGTTGGGGGGTGAGGATATAGAATGCACCAAGCAGGAAAGGGATCTTGGAGTTATCATCTCTGATGACCTCAAGGCAGGAAACAGTGTGACAAGGCAGCAGGTAAAGCAAATGGGATGCTGGGATGCATAGGCAGGGCATCACCAGCAGGAAAGGAGGTCATAATTCCACTATACAAGACACTAGTGAGGCCGCACCTGGGTACACTGTGCAGTTCTGGAGACCTTACCTACGTAAGGACATAGACAGGGTAGAGAAGGTTCAGAGGAGGGCAACAAAGATGGTGCATGGATTGCATCACAAGTCCTATGAGGACAGGTTGAAGGCACTAAACATGTACTCCCTGAAGGAGATGATGAGGGAGAGGGATATGATAGAGACATACAAGTATCTTACAGGGAGGAACAGGGTGCAGGAATGCACTATTTTAAGCGAAAAAGATGTTCCAGGACTAGAGGGCATGGGATGAAGTTGGAGGGAGGACATTCAGAGGAAACGTGAGGAAGAATTTCTTCACAGAACTGGTGGTGGACAAGTGGAACACCCTGCCAGAGGAAGTGGTGGGGGCTGAAACAATCACGGGATTTAAGAATGCATGGGATAGACATAAAGGGATTCTGGAGGTCAGGGGTAAGGGGCAACAGACTTCCTGGAAAACATAAACTGAACTTACAAACTTAAATGGGCAGACTGGGTGGGCCATAGGCCCTTATCTGCCAACACTGTCTATGTATCTATGTATCTATGTAGCTTTATAACAGGTGGCTTAGCATGGGTGGTGGTGGGGGCAGTGGGGCAGCCGAAGTGAAGTGCTGGAGGGGACTTCCATACTGTATTTCAAAAGTTGGTCCATTGCACCTCTGGCAAAATGCCATACCTGATTCACTTATATGGGCAGGAAGTCAGCATGCAGCTCGGGGGAGAGCAGAATCATACCTGTCCCGCACGACCACTCTGGGGGAGCTGAAGATGGAAGAAGAGAGTAGAAGATTATAAGCATGTAAGATAGAGGGAAGGGCAGTGACAAGGACAGGATGGCTAGGGAGCAAGGAGAAGATATAATTTGGATTAAAACCTGGGTGGGTTAGTCCTGACATAGGAATTACTGTAATAGGACATTGAACAGCTCTCTGCTAGCTGAGAAATTACTGATGCCAGCAGAGGGATTGAATCTTAGCAGTACTGTGAGCATGTTGCTCAGAAAATATTAGAACTACACTAAAATTCAGGTGCAATTGAATTCAACTCACTGTAGCAGAGGTGCCCTTGCAGTAATTACAGGAGATGCAGGCTATTTGCAAAGCTTAAAGCACACTGCAACCCATAGCTTAATTATGCACTTAAAGTAACCAGAACTCATAGCTAAAGAGGCAAGGAGCAATAAAATCCAACAGTAAGTGACTTGCTTAAAGCAATCAGAACAAGTAACCAAAATGACGAAAATACATAAAAATCCAATTAAAGTACACATCAAAAGTGGCAAAAACCTGCCAAAGCTAGCTGTAAAGAGTAAGGAAATAAAACTATCTGCATTGCTGCTGATAAAATTAAAGGCAGAAACATAGAAACATAGACTTTGAAGGCAGATAAGGACCGCTTGGCCCACCCAGTCTGCCCATTTCCCTACCTAATTGATAAGCTGCAGATCCTAGTTAACCAGCAGCCTACTTCTTCCTACCCCCACCCCCTAGAATTGCCTTATGACTGTCCCATGCATGCTTGAATTCCACCACTGTTTTTGACTCCACAACCTCCTCCGGAAGGCTGTTCCATGCATCTACAACCCTCTCTGTGAAAAAATACTTCCTTAAATTACCTCTGAGGTCCCCCATCTTCAAATTGTGCCCCCTTGTTCTTGCACACCTCTTTTTTTGAAAGATGCTACCCTCTTGGGCTTTGTTGATTCCCTTGAGGTACTTAAAAGTTTTTATCATGTCCCCCCTCTCCCTCCTTTTCTCGAGGCTATACAAATTAAGCTCCTTAAGTCTCTCTTCATATACCTTCTGGTGCAGATCCTGCACCATTTTAGTTGCCCTCCTCTGTACAGCTTCCATCCTATTTATGTCTTTGCAGAGATTGGGTTTCCAGAACTGCACGCAGTACTCTAGATGGGGTCTCACCAGCTGTCTGTACAGAGGGATAATAACTTCCTGTTTTCTACTGGTGATGCCTCACCCTATGCATCCCAGTATCCCCCCAGCCCTCCTTGCTGCCCTCTCACATTGCTTGCCCACCTTTAGGTCATCCGATAAGACTACCCCCTGATCCCTTTCCATTTTTCTTGTTGTTAATATCTCACCCCCCATTGGGTACTCTTCCCCTGGGTTTCTGTTTCTCAGGTGCATTACCTTGCATTTCTTAGCATTGAATCTAAACTGCCATACATCTGACCATTCCTCTAACCTTGCCAAGTCCCTTCTCATCCTTTCCACCCCACTTTGTGCATCAACTCTGTTGCAGATCTTTGTGTTATCTGCAAAGTGACATACTTTTCCTTCCAGTCCCTCTGCAATGTCGCTTATAAAGACATTGAAGATGACCAGTCCGAATACTGAACCCTGCGGTACCCCACTAGTAATCTCCCTTTCTTCAGAGTGGACTCCATTTACTATTACTCTCTGTGTCCTATTCTCCAGCCAATTCTTTACCCGGGCTGTCATCTTGGGACCCACTCCCAGGCTGGCTAACTTGCATGTTAATCTTTTGTGTGGGACTGTGTCAAATGCCTTGCTAAAGTCTAGGTAGGCCATGTCCACAGCCCCTCCCTCATCTACTACTTTGGTCACCCAGTCAAAGAAATCTATCAGATTCATCTGGCATGACCTTCCCACTGTGAATCCATGCTGCCTTCGGTCCTGTGCCCCTCTGACCTCTAGACACGTGACAATTCTTTCCTTTAGAAGTGATTCCATCATTTTCCCTGTCACTGAGGTTAACCTAACAGGTCTGTAGTTTCCTGCTTCTGCCTTGCTCCCACTTTTGTGAAGGGGAATCACATCTGCCCTCCTCCAGTCCTCGGGTACCACCCCATCCTCATGATTTGTTAAAGAGAGCAGTCAGTGGTGTCACTAGTTCTACCCTTAGTTCTTTTAGAATTCTGGGATAAATCCCATCAGGCCCCATTGCTTTGTCCACCTTCAGTTTTAAGAGTTCTTTCAGAACCCTTTCTTCTGTAAATGGGCTGGTATCAACTTCTGTATCCAGAGTGTTTCTACTGTTTGTTTTAGGTACATCCCCCTCTTCCTTTGTAAATATTGAGCAAAATATTTGTTTAGTATCTCTGCCTTTTCACAGTCACCCTCTGCCCACCCTCCCTCCCCTTTATTAAGCCTCACTATCCCTCCCTTGGTCTTCCTTCACTCCCTGTTGTACCTATAAAAGGTTTTATCCCCCTTCTTAACTGAGTTGGCTATAGAAACATAGAAACATAGACTTTGACGGCAGATAAGGACCGCTTGGCCCATCTAGTCTGCCATCTGTATCTTTTCCTCGGTTTGGGCCTTTGCTGTTCTGACTGCCTTCCCAGCTTCCTTTTGTTTTAACTGATACAGTTCTCTGTCCTGCTCCTTCTGTGATTCCTTGTACTTCCTGAATGCTTTCTTTTTCTCTTGAACCTTCACTGCCACTTCCTTTGAGAACCATAGTGGTTTCTTACATCGTTTCGTTTTATTTGCTTCACACAAAGGCTTGTTACCTCTGTGATGGCAGTTTTTATTATTCCCCATTATTCTTCCACCCCTCCTTCCTGGCCATTTGCTAGTGCATTCCTTAGGCACTCACCCATTTTGCAGAGAGCAGTTTGAGCAATCTAGTTTAAATTCGGTGCCAAAAAACAGTTTTAGCAGTCTTCCTCACTTCCACACTGCATTTCAGAAGATATAGCTGTGCACATTTTGTTTAAGTAAAACAAGGAGATTAGCAATGCAGGGCAAATTTATAATAATTTTTGCTAAGGTCTGAAGTTTAACTGCAATAGGATGGCATTCTATTGAGTTGCCTGGTCACAACTCAGTAAAGCAACACCATGGAACAAGATTCCATTGCAGTAGTATCTCCTACCATTAATCTGCCATGTTTATCTCACTGCTGGATGTTAAAATAACGCATTATGTACACATTTGTTTCGTAGGCTGTATAAGAACAAAGACCGTACACTGAAGTATGGGCCACTAGATGTCATTCCCTGAGGCATTCTGGGCCATTTATGTGAACAGAAGGGTCATTAAAAAAGCCTGCATGGTGACCCCCCCATGTCATAAAATGGCCAGACAAAAGTAGGAAAAGAAAAAGCTTCTCATAGAAGCTGAAAAAAGACCACCAAGGAATAATCGCAGTTAGAACAGCACTATTTTTTATGTTTGCTTGCCTGCATGCGCAAGAAACATTGTGTGGTAGCTTAGGAGAGAAGCGGGTTGTGGAGGTCTGGCAGTGTGGCAGCCAACGAAGGCATTGCATTTGGGGACTTGACACTGGTGGGCCAATGGAGGAACAGTGTGCTGATGACACTGGCTTCCAAAAGTGCCATCAACTTGTAACATTTTCACTGCAGCAATCAAGGGCTGCCTCCTCACTGCAGTGTCAGCCATTCCTCTGCAATGAGGGAGCGACCCATCATTGCAGGGTGGAACATTGCATAGTGTAATATTGTTTGTGAATGCAGCAGCAAGCCACTGCCATGTTCACAAACAATATTAGATAGCACCCAGTGCCGAGGGGGGTGCCCAATCCCCCTCAGCATCATGTGCCACCCCCATAAACAGTTTTTGTCTGCCTAAGGTGGGCCCAATCCCTGTCTGCTTCATTCCCACTCCTTCCCAGTGCAATTTGCCAATGGGAGAGCCCACTCCCCGTAGACACAATTCTCCCCCGTTGCCAGTGCAATTTGCTGATGGGGGAGCCCACTCCCCATCGGCATAATGTCCCCCCCCCAAAACAATGCTGGTTTTGTGCCGAGGGGGTGCCCAATACCCCGTTGGCTATAGCCCCCCCAGAAAAAAAACACTTGGGTGGCACGCTGGGAGACGACCCCAGCTTGCCAAATGTCCCTGGCTAATAAAAAAAGTCCTGCAATGCTTTTTTCTTTTTTTTCCTGTAAATCAGAAAACAGTCCCTCGTAGAGTCTGGTGGCCCTGGCCCCCTACCCACCTTCTGTGCACCCTACCTCCCCACACCCCCCTCATCCCATACTTACCTCCAGAGCCCAGTACGATGATCTTCAATGGACCGGGAACACGTCTTCACTCTTCAAAGCAGACCGCGAACTGAGGAAATGCCGTTAAGCTGTATAATGGCATAAATAGTTTTTTTCAACTTTGGTGCATATCTCAGACATTTGGGGGAATTTTGGCACCAAATTTTCAACATGGGGTTATTGGACCCCTCCTCATTAATTCAGCCACTGTCATGGTGTTATTCGGTCCCGAAAGGTGATTTCGCAGTCACTGTGCGGAATCGCCTTTTGGGACTGATTAACAAAGCGACAGTGCCAGTGTTCATGAGGTGGCCTCTCAAAAAGTCTATGTTGGAAATTTGGTGGAAAAAATCCAAGAAATGACTGTTTTACGAGCATGCATTGCACAGTTGCTACGCCCGCTTATAACTTCTTGAATTTGCAATATTTTCACTCCAGATTTTTATTATTGCCATTTTTCTGCACCTCCTTATGAACAGTAGAGCTGTCATTTTTCACATCCAGGCCAAAATGTGTTTTCGCACTTCTGGTGCAGAATAGCACATGGTTGCTGTGGGAAATCAGTGTTCAGGGCACATTAAGAAACTCAAAGTGATGCTGTTCATTAGCAGAGGTCCTAAAATGCCTATGTTGAAAATTTGGTGACAAAAGTCCATAAAATGACTGTGTTATGAGCATGCATTGCGCAGTTTCCACACACGCTCATAACTTTGCACATTTGTAACATTTTCATTCCAGATTTTCAACATTGCCATTTTTCTGCACCTCCTTATGAACAGTACAGCTGTCATTTTTCATATCCTGGCCGAAATGTGTTTTTGCACTTCCGGCACAGAATAGCTAGGTTGCAGAGGGAAATCAGTGTTTGAGACACATTAAGAAAGTCACAGTGATACTGTTCATGAGCAGAGGTCCTAAAATGCCTATGTTGAAAATTTGGTGACGAAAATCCATAAAATGACTGAATGACTGTGTTATGCGCATGCATTGCGCAGTTTACACGTACGCTCGGAAGTGCGAGCATTTTTAATATTCCCACTACAGATTTTCAATATTGCCATCTCTTCACACCCCTCTATGGATGGCACAGCTGTCATTCTTCACATCCTGCCCGATCTGTGTTTTCGTACAAGTGGCGCAGAATGGCACTGTCACTGTTGGAACTCAACTTTCGGGACATTGACAAAATCACACTGCCATTCTTCATGAGAAGAGGTCCCAAATGCTTTCATGAGGTGGGGTCACAACATAGACTTTGACTTTGATGGCAGATAAGGACTGCTTAGCCCACCTAGTCTGCCCATTTCCCTACCTACAGGATAGGCCGCAGATCCTAGTTAACCAACAGCCTATTTCTTCCTACCCCCCACAAGAATTGCCTTATGTCTGTCCCATGCATTCTTGAATTCTCCCACAGTTTTAGACCCCACAACCTCCTCAGGAAGACTGTTCCGTTGCATCCACTACCTCTCTGTGAAAAATACTTCCTCACATTGGCCTGAACCCCTCCCCCATCTTTAAATTGTGTCCCCTTGTTCTTGCACGTCTTTTTCTGAAAGATGCTACCCTCTTGGACTTTATTGATTCCACTGAGGTACTTAAAAGTTTCTATCTTGTCCCTCCTCTCCCTTCTTTCCTCAAGGGTATACATATTAAGCTCCTTTAGTCTCTACTCGTACGGCTTCTCTTGCAGACCCTACACCATTTTTGTTGCCGTCCTCTGGACTGCCTCTATCCTGTTTATGTCCTTGCGGAGATGGAGTCTCCAGAACTGGACACAGTACTCCAGATGGGGTCTCACCAACTGTCTGTACAGAAGGATAACAACTTCCTGTTTTCTGCTGATGATGCCTCTCCCTATGCATCCCAGTATACCCCAGCCCTTCCACTGCCTTCTCACATTGCTTGCTAACCTTAAGGTCATCTGATATGATTACCCCCAGGTCCCTTTCCTTTTGTTGTTGTTACTACCCCATTGTAATCTTCCCTGGGTTCTTGTTTCCCAGGTGCATTATTGCACTTCTTTGCATTGAATCCTAGCTGCCATACTTCTGACCATTCTCAACCTTGCCAATTTCCTTCTCATCCTTTCCGCCTCCTTGTGTATCAACCCTGTTGCAGATCTTTGTGGCATCTACAAAGGCATACTTTCCCTTCAGCCCCCCCTACAATGTCACTTATAAAGACATTAAAAAGGACTAGACCCAGTTCTGAACCCTGCGGTAGCCCGCTAGTAACCCCTCTTTCTTCAGAGTGGACTCCATTTACAATTATTTTCTGTGTCCTGTTGTCCAGCCAATGTTTTATCCAGGCTACCAACCTGGGACCCACTCCTAGGTTGGTTAATTTGACTATTAATCTTTTGTGTGGGACTGTGTCAAATGCCTTGCTAAAGTCTAGGTTGGCAATGTCCACAGCCCCTCCCTGGTCTACTACTTTGGTCACCCAGTCAAAGAAATCTATTTGATTTGTCTGACATGACCTTTCCACTGTGAACCCATGCTGCCTTGGGTCCTGTGCCCCACTGGCCTCTAGGTACTCAACAGTTCTTTCCTTCAGAAGTGACTCCATCACTTTCCCTACCACGGAGGTCAAACTGACAGGTCAGTAGTTTCCTGCCTCTGTCTTGGTCCCACTTTTGTGAAGGGGAATCACATCCGCCTTCCTCCAGTCCTGGGGTACCACACCATCCTCCCATGATTTGTTAAAAAGAGTAGTCAGTGGTTTCACTAGTTCCCCCCTTAATTCTTTTAGAATTCTGGGGTGAATTCTGTCAGGCCCCATTGCTTTGTCACCTTCAGTTTTAGGAGTTCTTGCAGAACACTTTCTTCTGTGAAAGAACTGGGATCGACCCCCTATCAAAAGTGCTTCTGTTAATTGGATTAGGCACTTCCCCCTTCTCTTTTTTGAATACTGAGCAGAAATATTCATTCAGTATCCCTGCTTTTTCACTGTCCCCCTCTGCCCACTCACCGTTCATTCTATTCAGCCTCACTATCCCTCCCTTTGTCTTTCTACGCTCTCTGATGTACCTATAAAAGGTTTTATCCCCCTTCTTAACCGAGTTGGCTATCTTTTCCTCAGTTTGGGCCTTTGCTATTCTGACTTCTCTCCCCACTTCCTTCTGCCTTATCTTGTACAGCTCTCTGTCCTGCTCCTTCTGTGTTTCCTTATACCTCCTGAATGCTATCTTTTTCTCCCTGACTTTCCCAGCCACCTCTTTTGAGAACCATAGTGGCTTTCTTTCATTTTGATTTGTTTATTTGCTTCAAAGAAAGGCTTGTTGCCTCTGTGATGGCAGTTTTGATGATTCCCCATTGTTGCTCCACCCCTCCTTCTAGCCTGTTTGCTAGTGCTTTTCTGAGGCACTCTCCCATCTTGCCAAAGTCATCCCTCCTGAAGTCCAGTACGCTCACTTTTGTATGGCTTGACTCTGTAGCTGAGTTTAACGTGAGACACACTGTTTGATGGTCACTTGTTTCCAGATGGCAACCCACTTTTAGATCTGAGATCCTCTCATTGCCCCCATTTGAGAGTTATAAAAGGCCATATTGAAAATTTGTAGTATAAATACCAACAAACGCCAGAGGCATTAGGGTTTCTAACCATAACGTCCTACCCTGTACACACTGACAGGTATCGTGGTGTGCCTTTGGATTGCCAACTGTACTGCTCATGCCATCCCACCTCCACACCCCAGCCACTGTCAGGCATCGAGGTGTACCTTGGACTTTTCGGCCGCAGACTTCACCCCATTATCCTATGCTGCATCCATTTCAGTGTATGTCCTTATGGAATGGGGTGACTGTAAAGCCAAACACCCTAAGACACACCTCAACACGTGTTGGTGTCTCCAGAATAGGGTGAGGTAACATGGCATGACCGTTATGGGCAACAACCCAAACACTTACCCCAATGCCTGTCCATCTCTACAGGATGGAGGTGGGGTTGGTATGAAGTTCAATACTTCACCGCCATTCTATTCTGCATCTGTCTAACTCCTGCATTTCCAATGCCAATACCAGCAAGCAAACATTTGGCATTGACAAATGCTTGTTTCCTTCTGAGTTTGTGTTTGACCCTTTACCCTAGATAGAAATTTTTCAATTCTCTGTTTTTCGTCCCTTGGTAATTTACAATAGTTGGCCACCTATACTCACTTTCTTCTCCATCCTAGATAGTATGTTGCCTCAATTCCCACCCCTACTATATGTTCCAATTGCCATTACTTTGACCTTTGTAGCTCTTACCCCCCCTTCCATACACCGTTGTTTAACCCTGTCACACTGACACTACACCCTTATTAAACAAATGGCACACAGGTAGCTTGCCTTACCTTACCTCCCTGGAGAGAGTGAGCTCCTTGCATACCTGTCACCACTCACTGATGCATGTCGATGCTAAGATACCAGTCTTACTCCTGTTCCACGCCTTCATTTTTCCACTCACTCATTGGACACCAACGTGCTTCACATGTTGGGGGGAGTCCTTTTATAGTGCTCTTGTAAAAGGGCTAGGGAAGTCTAAATGCAGAAAACTGCTTCACTTTGTGGACATTTTGTGCCGTATTAATCAGTTTTTACTTAGTTTTTTAAATAAAAATCAGAGGAAGCATTTTATAAATGTAATAATGGTGTCTGTAATTGTGGCATAATGGCATGGGTGCATAAGACACTCAACATTGCCTTGTGCCTCACCTACTGAGGCATGTCATTATTCCACAATAATACAAATTCTGTCTTGACTTATTGTTAAAATAGAGACTCCCATCAATTTTAAGAAGACTGTGAGGTTAAAGCGCTGGGGCACTTAGACTGAGTACACAGGCTGGTATTCTATCTGGAGACCTGAGGCAAGTTTTGAGTTTGTCTTGCACTCAGGCACAGACAGACTCATTGACATGAGAGGTGCTATACAGTGGTGTGAGGGGGTGTGCCCAATGGACAGCTCAGTTCTAAGTGGCAGACCAATGGGATGGCAGGCTGGTGATGATTCACTTTCTGTTTTTGGGGTGGAGTTGGCCAACATTTTAAAGGACGGACATGTGCCAATAGTAGTGTGGCTCTGTCCTTTGATCTGTAAAGCCCTGCACTAAGTTGACTTTCTGGTTGCGTGTTCACATTGTTGTAGTGCTTACAGTGTGAACATGCTGAGCCTGCTCACTACTCCTGTCTTCCTTGCATTCCTGTTTGAGCCCCCCCACCAGCAAATCAATCCCACCTGCTTCCTCCCACTGCTGCTATCCTCCCCACACCTGCGTTCTGTTAGAGGCCCCCCCACCAGCAAATCCCTCCCTCCTGCATCCTCCTACTGCTGCTATCCTCCCCACACCTGCATTTGGTTCGAGCCCACACATATGCACACACAGCAGATCCCTCCCTCTCCCTCCCACTGTTGCGGTCTTCCTGGCACCCTCCATTCCCCTTCCCCCAGACACTGGGGCGCACACTCCCGGTGCCCAGAAATGTTCACATTCTTTCTCTATATGCAAAAAAAAAAAAAGAAAACCATCCAGTGTCTTTATTTCTTTAAACCTGAAATAAAAAAAACAGTCAATCATTGTCTCCCCATTCTCCTCCCCGTCCCGAACCTCCCACTGTGCACCCAGCTCCCCACACCCCCCCTTACCCATAATAGCCTCTGAAGGTTGACAGCAATGATCTTCTGTCGACCACGAATATGTCTGAACTCTTCAAAGCTCAGCGGCAAAGTGAAGATTTCAAGGTAAGCCATATAAGGGACTCAATGGGGGGGTTTCAACTTAGGTTTATATCACCGCCATTTTTAGGAATTTGGGCCCAAAATTGTCAACACTGGGTTCTTGGGATCCCACCTCCTGAACACTGTCATTGTCATTTTGTTACTCTATCCTGAAAGGTGATTTCATGGTCACTGTGCAGAATCACCTTTTGGGACTGATTAATGAAAGGACAGTGCCACTGGTCATGAAGTGGGATCCAAAAAGCCCATATTGCAAATTTGGTAAAAATATTCAAAAAAAAAAAAAAACTGTGTTACGAGCGTGTGTTGTGCAGTTTCTATGCATACTCCTAACTTTTGCCAGTTTTTAATATTTTCACCCCAGATTTTCAACATTGCTATTATTTCACACCTCCTTTGAACAGTATAGCTGTCATTCTCCATATCCTGCCTGAAACATGTTTTTGCACCTGTGGCACAGAACAGTGCTGTAGCTCTGCAAAATCACCTTTTGGGGAGAGTCAACGAAATAACCATGACACTTTTCATGAGGTGGGGTCATAAGAATGCTACGTGGAAAATTTGGTAGGAAAATATTAAACAGCAAAGTTACGAGCGTGCACTTAAATTAACAAATGCAGGTGTGGTACTTTTTAATATTTTGACCCCAAATTTTCATCATAGCCATCTTTTCACTACACCTCATGAACGTGACAGCTGTCATTTTCCAGGTCTTGGGCAAAAAGTGTTTTTGCATCCTGAAAGATGATGTTGTAGCCACTGAGTGAAAGTACCTTTCAGACAGGAGTTGAAATTGTACTCTTCTTTCCTTCATGAGGTGGCATAACAAGATGGATATGTTGTAAACGTGGTGTAAGACAATTAAAAAACAACAAAAAAATGAACCTGTGTTAAAATTTTCCAACACCAGCTCATAACCCCCCCTCCCCAAATGGCACCACTGCACAAGATGAACTTTCAGCATTGACAAATGCTTGCTGTATTTTGCACTAAATTTGGAACAAGAGACAGGGATGAAGCAACTGCAAGAGTCATCGAATTTCACTGCAAATGAAGAATCCCTACTGTTCTGAAGTTATCAGGGCTAGAAATATCCCTTTAATGAGTGCAATGCATCAAAATCATAAGCCTGCTGTGCAGACATCAAATAATTTAGGTTATGTAATAAATGGATGATGCTAATAGCAAATCCAATGAAAAATGTTGCCATAATTCTATTGTTACAGTTCAACGATAGCATTATGGGATCTTGTAATACTTTGATCCTCTAGCAATATTATTGTTTTAAGCTTTGAATGATTGCATTACAAGAAAGAAAGCTTCCCCATGCTGTGCACAGTCTGTTAGCTGAGGGGGTGTCAGTTTTTATTGTAACCCTTACCTACAATAAAAGCCAGCTTGCCACTGACTCTGAACTCCTCTAACCTGTATCTTACTTGCACCTCTCTCTTTCTTTCTCCCCAATCACTGCAAGAAAAAAATGTATACCCATTTTTAAATTAAAAAAGAAAGAAAGAGAAAAGCTAATGTAGGAAAGTTTTCTCTTGTAGCTACTACTGCTCATAACTGGCTCACTCTCTCTCCCCTCTTACTCTGTCTCCCAACCTCTGCATGAAAAATAAATGTTTTAAATTAAATAAAAAGAAGCTTGTTGGGGTCTGTTTCAGCAATATTTAGAATCTCATATTCAGCCTTGAATCAATGGCTAATGTACTGGTCATATAGTAATTTTTATAGTTAGGTAAAGAAGTGAGACTTTCTTGGATCCATGCATTGAAAAAATATTAAAAGGGGGACTGTGTATTTCTTATCTATAATATCATCTCAGGATTTTTGTAACATGTTATATCCTCTCAAGCTTTGCTCTTCAGGTTCACATGTCACCAAAACCTCTCAATGGTATAATCTTGTAATACACAGTCCCCCACATGTAAACAGAAAATGTTTCAGCAGATAAGGACCACCAGGCCCATCCAGTCTTTCTGAAAGCCCTACACTAGTTTGTGGCTTCTGATCCTAACTGGTCAATGACTCTTCACCCCACCTTCCCACCTCTAAGGTACCCTTATGCCTGTCCCATGCATGATTAGAACCCCTCCACTTGCTCTCCACTGCCACCTCCTATGGCAGTCTATTCCATGTGTCCACCACCCTCTCCGTGAAGAAAAACATCCTCACATTTCCCCTCAGTCTGCCACCTTCCAATTTAATATCATGCCCCCTCATTCTTGTGCATCTCTTATATTGTAAGATGTCACCCCCTACACCTTACTTATGTCCTTAAGGTACTTGAATGTTTCTGTCATTTTCTTGTGATCCCTCCTCTCCTCCAGCAAGAACATATTAAGGTCCTTTTAGTCTCCCCTTATGTTTTCTGGCACAGTCCCTGTACCATCTTAGCCACCCTTCTCTGGACTACCTCCACCTTGTCAATGTCCTTGTGAAGGTGTAGCCTCCAGAATAGCACAAAGTACTCTAGGTGAGGCCTCACTAATGTTTTGTTCAATGACATCACTGTCTCCCACTTTCTGCTAATGATACCTCTGCCTATGCAAACCAGCATGCCACTGGTCCCCCCTGCAGCCTTTGTACTCTGCTTAGACACCTTTATTTATTGTTTTTTTGTAGATATGTGTGAGTATTAATAATAGAATAACATAGAGGATAATGCATGGGCATCGGTGATTAACCACACTATGCTAGCGTCGAGTGGTTCCCTTGGCAACTTAGTTAAACCTCGAGAGTACAGCTCAAGAGGTTTACCACAGTTGCCAAGGGAACCACGAGATGTTAGCATAGTGTGGTTGATCACTGATGCCGATACATTGTCTTTTATAGTGTATGGGCATCGTGGCTAACTGATGACACATGCTAAGTTTCCAGTTACTTTATACAATAAATAGTGGCAGCCCTTTTCTTACCTTGTACTGATAACATCCACACTGCTTGGCTCAGTGCAAAAAAAAACCCAAAACATTTATTTAAATACCAGACAGCCTCTTAAAAATGGTACAGATTTTTATTATGAACAAATAACAGTAAAAACTGTTCAAAAAAGGAAACAAAAGTCACAATAGTTACGACCGTAGGCATGGATCATGTGACATGCTACATCTAATCAGTTAAGCCATAAAACATTTGCTAGGATTGTGCTGTGGATAGATGGGAAATGCAGTATGGTTCAGAGCTGTGGCATTCAGAACTGCGAGAAACAGCCAGGGGAGAGAATAAAAAAATATGATGACTTATTTAAGAGGCAAGTAGTG
Source organism: Neoceratodus forsteri (assembly GCA_016271365.2). Taxonomy (NCBI): domain Eukaryota; kingdom Metazoa; phylum Chordata; order Ceratodontiformes; family Ceratodontidae; genus Neoceratodus; species Neoceratodus forsteri. The sequence continues at coordinate 1,288,721,142 of CM057454.1, read as the reverse complement.
GATAAAAAAAGGACTAACAGACAGGCATTACAGGGAGAAAGTGAGGAACTGATATCGGAGTTTCCATATGAGTGGTGGTGGGGGGATAAAAATCCACTTTGAAAGTTTTGTGCTTCTCACTCAGGAAAAGTAGCTGCTGGCCTTCGTATTATGTGACCTATGTGAAGTGTCAGTTCATTCATAGAGTTCAAACAGTGATTGCATTGCGCGGCTGCCCGTGCTGCCTAGCAGATGGCTGAGCATATCAATTCCATTTTGTTATACTATTGATGTGACCTACCATCAATGGGTTAACAACAATGGTACGTCACATTGATGGTACAACAACCTTAGGAAAAGATGAATTTCTTACAGTAACAACATTCTACCATGCCTTATAAGTTCTTTTTAGTCTTGCAGTTAATGATTACAGTTTATGGAAAATGCCATTTTTTTCACTCTTTTAAGAGGTTGATGTAATATCTGAAATTACTATCAGCTTTTAAAAGGTGTGCTCTGCTACTGTTTATTTTAAGTGCTTTTCATTCCCGCTTTGCAGAATGGAAGATTTTTTACCTGCCAGTACTAGGTGTGATGTGTGGAATGGTGCTCAGCCTGAAGTTCTGTTCCTCTTCCTACCTCTCATCAGCATTGCAACCTCACTAACTGTGACATCTCACAGCAGCTAAGTAAGAGCCAATCATCTGAAGCTAGATTGGTCATGAGCGATGCTATAATGTATGAAGTTGCAAGGCTGATGAGCTATGAAGAGGAATACAACTAGATATACCAATTGCCAGGTAAAACAGTTACTCTTCACATCACACTTAATATCATCAGATAGGCTACTTTCTAATGAGCAAAAGGAAAAAGAGAAATACTTTAGAGCTAAAACAATAAAAACTAGTTGCTGTTTCAAAATTAATTCAATTTTCTGTCCTTTCTATTTGGTGTTAGTAACACTTCAATTTGTGTGCACAGTATACTGCTATAAATGATGTCATCTCAATGCATTTTATTAAACTGATTCTAATAAACATATAATCACAATAACATTCCATGGTCTGCATTGCAAAGGGGTACTAGTACATCTCAAAAAATTCAAGACACCTGGGTATGCTTTACGCATCTCAGCTCCCAAAGCATTCCATTATCAAACAACAATACCCACCCCGTGATGTCTTACCACTTATTTAATATGGCAAATTTTCATTTCAGGGCCTGGGATGGAACTGAGATTGGTAGATGGTGACTCAGACTGTGATGGACGAGTGGAGGTTTACATCAATTCCACTTGGGGAACTGTCTGTGATGAGTCCTGGGACATCCAAGATGCTAATGTTGTCTGCCAGCAGCTGGGTTGTGGAAGTGCTATATCAGCAAACCCTATGGCATACTTTGGAGAAGGGAGCGGGAAGGTCTGGTTGAGTAGTCTTGGATGCTCTGGCACAGAGGAGTCTATATTTCAGTGTCCAGCTGATCTTTGGGGCCAGAATAGCTGTGTGCACTCAAGGGATGCTGGTGTTGTCTGCTCTGGTAAGGACTAAATAAATAATTCCTGGGAAACAGATACAATGTGATACTGGTGTGGCTAATGAGGACTAGGTGGACTGCTGTATATTGGTTTCCCAGTAATGGAGCTAGAGTATTGCAGTCAGAATCCTAGTGTCTGACCTGACTTTAAATCCTCTGGTCACCCTACCCCTTCACCACATGAAACTCTGTGCTCATGAAAAAATAAATTAGCCATGGACAATGATGTTTGTGTGTGTGTGTGTGTGTGTGTGTGTGTGTGTGTGTGAAGGAAGGAGGGAAGAAACTCCTGCATCTGATTCTTTGGACATATACATAAAAAAAACAGATTCAAACAGGGAAAGGCAAAAAATTCTAACCAAATATAGAATACTGCATGTGACCAAACTTTAGAGATTGAAAAAAAAGGCAGGCAGACATTAAACCTGGGAACCTGAAGATGCTCAACTCTATAGTCAGTGTGAAAGCAGTAAAGTTGAAACAAATGCATTTCATTCTCCATTGTACAAAACACAATTGTATACAAGAACAAGGTTTTCTAGGGCTACCAGAAAGGATAGCAGATTTCCAGCCCATAAATGATGAAGCTGAATTTTGTATACTGCTTGGGGAAAGGAACGGTGTAGCAGAAATAGTTGCAAACTATACAGCCTCCTGCCAGCAGCTTCAAACTACAACATAGATATACTTAGGTGCAGTGCAGTATGTTTATGTCTTATGACCAGATTGAGTTACAACCTTTAACAATACCTGTGTATCTTTTCATGCCAATAAACATATTTCAATTGAAATGAATTGACTTAGAGAGGGAGAAAGTGGAAGAGAGAGGGAGAATGATAGGGAGTGAAGTACGTATGGAAGGGAAGAGAGAGAGGGGGAGAGAGAGAGAGAGAGAGAGACAGAGAGAGAGAGAGAGAGAGAGAGAGAGAGAGACTGGATTCCTCCCAAATCGTTGATCTTTATCTCATCTTCATGCTTAAGACTGGGCTAAATTAGCAAATTCCACTTTCAATTTCCAGAAATTTCACAGGATTTTCAGAAATTTTTTTTAAATTCCTTAAATGGTAAAACCTCACTCATTCTTACAGCTAGAGACCGGCAATTTGGCATGCTTATTTTCTTCTATGGGGATTTAAATGTTCCTAAGCTACATGGTTTGGGTGAGAGGTGTATAACATAGTGGCTCAACATCTGGCAGTTTTTATATTTTTCTGCTTACAACTTAACCACCTTCAGAGCTAGATATTTAAAAATGTATATGTCTACTTTCTTGAAAACATCTGAACAGGAAGACATTTTGTTAAGTAAAGTGTATGCTACAGGAGTTCATCATTTTAAAATTTAATTACTTGCTGAATTGTGTGAAAATGTAAAAAATATTTGGATGTTTGTAGCTCTGTTGTTATTGCAGGTATACACCCAACATTTGGCATTCATACCCAATGTAAATAGGTCCCAGAGTCCAATGATGCTGGTTAAATGTGGTTTATTAGGTTAAAAGGTACTTTGGGAGTTTCAGAAATGGCTAATTGCTAAGATTTGCTCCAAACTTCATGGACACATAATAGGCTATGCTACAAGAATTTTGCTTGTGGACTTTAACTTTCACAAAACATGTATCATCACTGAATCATATAGCTGTGCTGGGCTGTCTGCAGTTCTGTAGCTCCTTTTTGGGTGACTGTTTTGTCCCCCTGCTTTTTTCTCTGTGAACCTGCGTGTCACACTAATTTCCTCCTTGTTTTTCATAGAACAACTCTCTTAAAAATAGAGCTAAGAATAGCCAGAATTGTTCCTTTTTGGTTTCTGGTACAAACTGGTGTCTCCTAGACTCAGCCTGTAAATGTGACCAGCTTTCTTATACCCTCCAGATACCTGTGAGAGTTCCTCAGTAGTCGCCACCACTCAGCATAGACACTGTTTCACGGTATCTCTAGGTCTGAATCCCACCAGAGATACTGCCCACACAGTACAGCACTCCTAACCAAAAGGCAAATTTCCCACCCTTGCCTGTCATAGCAGAGAATGACTCACTTTAGAAACAAAATATAACCATCGTCTTTTCTTCAGTGATGGAACACAGTTTCTTTTAACAGAGCCCAATTATCTATATTTTCTAGGACTCAGTCACAGAAACATGAAGTATATAAAACTAATATTTAAAACTTTGAGATATTTACACATATAATACATAATACTACACTAAAACTATGAGGAATGGTACTTCTGGAGATATACAAAAATGTTTTGAACAGTAGTAAAAACACAGAAAAATCTGTCTCACTCTCCTCTCCTTATTAAGCAAGTATTGTAGCTTATCACACAGGTCACCTTGGTCAGTCAGGACAGAATCATACCTTTGATGGTATTTTCTTGGAATCCCAACTTGACTACCATTGTTGAGCTCTCGGCAGACCTCAAAAGCCTTCAGCTACCAGCCCCCATGCTGCATCATCAAATGTGTCACTGTGACATTATAGATTTGACACTTCCTTTGCCTCCTGGGAAACTTCTCCAGTCTGGAGAACTGGTCCAAATTGGATTTGTACTCCAGATCCCGGTGTTGTGGATTGCAATGTCCATCTTTTCATGTTCCTTGTAGAAGTGTTGTATTAAATGATAGACAACCAGACAGTATTAAAGGGCACAAAAAACACCTAGAAATGCATTTTCCAATTTATTTGAGTGAAAACTCCAAAACTGAAAAAAATAAAGTAGTGAATATTTACAGAAAGAAAAATAAAGTTATTAGTCCTTCACACCAAGCAGGATATATCATCTCCTTAGACTCCTGTCTTCCTTCTGTATATACAACATCTTCAGTATGCAAACTCACATACATCTCCTCCTTCCTCTGTTGTCAGACAACTACTGAACCACCTATCTGCCATCAACCTCTAAGAATGGGCTTTATATAGTCTCAGTACGGACTAAGCTCCTCCCCTAAAATTGACCTCATATCTCGTGTTTCCTGTATAACAACATGTCATTGTCTGGTCAGCCAGCACTATAGAAGGACCAAGATTTTCAGCCCTGGGTAATATTTTATTTTTATTTTAATTATTACAGTTGTAGAATAAATGGGAAAGGTTACTGTCAGATGAACAAAAAGAGAGAAGATGAAGGGCGTGCTCCTTATTTTCCTCTTTTATCAGTTCAGCAACTTTATTATTTTCTTTGACTGTTGACACACCAGACAATAATATTTCCTTATAGTACAGAAGTGCAGGAGCAGAATACAGGGAGGCAGGCACTTGATACAAGAAGCCATCTTTCTGCTACCTTTTAAGAGCTTTAAAACATTCAACTTACTTAATTATCACAGTCCCAGTGGCTGAAATGTCAGCCGACAGCATACATTTTATTTGGGCTTTTCATTATTTACACACCCCTATTTCCACTCTTGCAGGGCTGCTTTGGTATCAAAAACATATGTGTTCTATTTCTGTGACACTACGGGACATCTCTTCTTTATTCCTGTAGTGTCTATATGCCTGCTTTGCTATTTATACATTTTACCGCTTTTGTGCAACTGCTTTTCACTTTGACACAGTGACTTGGAGTAGACTGACTCTGGTCACTTAAGCGGCATAGCAGGGCTTTCATGGAGTGACTTTCTATTTAAAATAAATGTACTGCTACATGTGGTTCTTAAAGATACAGTACCCTTACGTCTATACTCAAAAGGGGCTACTATAAGCAGATAAGCAAAAAGATTAAAGGATAGATAAAAGACAAAGGAATTCCTGTCAGGCTGGCCACCCTGACATAAAAAACAAGCATTTGTCAATGCCGAATGTTGTCATGCTGGCATTGGTTTTGGTAGTGCAGGGCAGAAAAATATTTTGGGCAGGATGTGAGAAATGACAGCTGTACAGTTCATAAGGAGGTGTAAAAAAATGCCAGTGTTGAAAATGTGGTATGTAAATATTGTAAATTTGCGAAGTTACAAGGGTGCATGAGAAATGACAATGCACACTAGTAACAGTCATTTTATGGATGTTCGGCACCAAAATTTCAACATAGACATTTTAGCACCTCTGCTCATGTACAGTGAGTGTCACTGTTATTTCCTCAAACTGTGCCAAAAAGTGATTTTGCACAGCGACCACTCTATTCTGCGCTGGACGTGCGAAAACACATTTTGGGCAGGATATGTGAAATGACAGACTTCCAAAAGTAGTGTAACTCGGGTCTCTCTTTGTAAAAGAAATATAGCTGACACTCCAATTGCAATGTGTAAAGGTTTAATAACATAAACAAAGAGTACCAACAACAACAAAGGAACTCCCTCACCCAGCGCTTCGACTTCTAACAAGTCTTCCTCAGGGGTGTGGTTACAACACAGAACGTCATTCTTTAAATACACCTCCTAATACATAATTCATGAGATAATTCATTCAATTAGTAATTTAAAGAAAATACTACTAATAATAAAACAGTATTACAATTACTAGACAGTGTATTATCAAAATAACCATAGTAAACAAATGTCAATTGCTACCAGATTAGCATTACACTTACATTTAGTTTAAAGCAATTTATAACAGAACACACAGTTTACTGAAGACTGCCTCCAGAGCCCTCCAAAAACATTTTCATTATGTTATACATGTCAGTGAGAAGAATTCCATTAATATCAATGTTTGCAGGAACGGTGCCTTAATATCTTGTGCTTTTCAGGTAGATGAAAATTATCTTAAAGGGAGATAGAGGAGAGGTTATAAATATCTCCATGATTTATAACATCCAAGAATACCAAAACAGTTCAGTTTACTTATTCAAAATGGCTTAAGGTCCCATCTTTCATTTAAACCTAGGGTTTTGACACTATTAAGTTTGAAAATCCAGAAGCTTTCTCTTTCTAGTAATCAATTTGGTCTATCACCTCCTTGTGAAAAGGGCAGGATCCATTCCAAGGCCATAAATTTAACATCTTCTGTTTTAGATGAATGGTGTGTTAGGAAGTGCGAACCGACTGGTGTGTGTTGTCGCTTGTTAAGTACAGCTCTAATGTGTTCTTGAATTCTCTGTTTTAAAGGCCGAATGGTTTTCCCAATATATACCAAATTACAGGTACACCAAAGGGCATAGACTACATAGCTGGTGTCACATGTAACACGAACATACGAAATTTGCCAGCAGATAAAGGCCCAGAGGTCTATCAAGTCTGCTCGAATGTGCAGCTAGCACCCCTTATTCTGCAGCTGCCCCTCCCTTCCACCCTTCCCCTTCATTAACCCTCCCCCTTGTCCTGTCCCATCCTCGTTTGAAGCAGTCCACTGTTCTACTGCATACCACTTCTGCAGGTAACATTTCACCCAGCCACCACCTCTCTGTAAAAGTGTCTCCTCATCTCCCTCCTGAACCTTCCTCGCTCCAGTCTCATATCATGGCCCCTGGTGGCCCTCCCCTCCCTTACTTTGAACAGCCCCTCTGTACCTGTCTTGTTTATTCCTTTCATGTATTTAAAGGTTTCAATCATGTCCCCCCTGTCTCTCCTCTCCTCCAGTGAGTACATGTTCAACTCCTTCAACCTCCTCTCGTATGATAAGTCCCCCAGACCCTTGATCATCTTTGTCGCCCTGCGCTGCACTCCCTCCAGTAACTTAATGTCCCTCTTCAGATACGGACGCCAGTACTGCGCGCAGTACTCCAGGTGTGGTCTAACTAATGACCTATACAGTGGCAGAATCACCTCCTCCCTCCTCGAGGATATACCCCTTGCAATACAACCCAGCATTTTGTTGGCCTTTGCAGCTGCCTTCCTACACTGTGCTGAGTTGTTCATTGACCCTGTGATGAGCACACCCAGATCCTTCTCCTCTTCTGTCTGGGCTAGCTGCACTCCCCCTAGCTGGTAAGTCCTCCTTGGGTTCTTCATCCCAAAATGCATCACCTTGCACTTTTGGCATTAAAGCCCAGTTGCCAGGTGTCTGACCAGGTTTCAAGCTTTGCCAGATCATCCTGCAACCCTGCCATGCCCCTAGGTCATCCACCACCGCGCCAACCTTGGTATCATCAGCAAACAGACTGACTTTGCTCTTGATGTCCCATGATATGTCTGCAATGAATATCCCAAACAACACTGGTCCCAACACCGAACCCTGTGGGACACCGCTCATCACTGCCCTTGGGTGTGAGAGCTCCCACCCACCACCACCCTCTGTTGTCTTCCCTGCAGCCAGTTTTCACCCATCTCACCAGCATTGCACCTGCCCTGTGCCTACTAACTTCCTTCCCAGCCTTCCATGTGGCACTGGGTCGAATGCCTTACTGAAGTCCAGATACAGGACATCCACTGCATATCCCTGTCCAGTTGACTAGTTACCCAGTCATAGAACTCGACCAGGTTGGTTTGGCAGGATCGGCCATGTAGAAGCCATGCTGTCTGCTGTCCTGTAGCCCTTTGGCCTCTAGGAGGCCACCAGCCTCTCCTTCAGGATAGTCTCCATTAGCTTACCCACACGGATGTGAGGCTCACTGGTCTGTAGTTTCCCGGTTCATCCTTGGGCCACTCTTGTGGAGGGCACCACATGAGCCATCCTCCAGTCCTGAGGTACACACCCGAATGTAGTGAGGCATTAAATAGGTCTGCCAAAGGTCCTGCAAGGACCTCTGCCAGCTCCTTCAGTACCCTGGGGTGGATGCCATCTGGGCCTGGCGCTTGTCCACCCTCAGTGCCTTCAAACCCTCTCGAACTCTGCCCTCCATGATTTCCCATCTGTCACCACTTCCTCCTGCGCTGCTATTTCTCCCATCTTGGTGCCACCCCTCTTCTCTTTAGTAAATACTGAGCAGAAGTACTCATTTAGTGCTTCCGCCTTATCGTACCCTGCTTCCACCCAACCCCCCTCCTTCCTAATCCTTACTATGTGGTCCTTACAGCTCCTTTTCTCCCTGATGTACTTAAAGAAGTCCTTCTCCCCTTCTTAATGCCTTGTGCCAGCCTGAGTTCCGTAGATGCTTTGGCTCCCTTACTGCCCTTGTCACCTCCTTCGATTCTGTCAAGTACTCCTCTGTCCTCCCATCTCCCTGTTTTCTTGTGCACTCCTAAAGGCAGCTCTTTCCTCCTTACCTTTTCCAGACCTCCTTGCTCAACCAGCTCGGTTTCTTAGCCCTAGCCTTCTTGCTCTGGGCTTTGCAGCAGGTTTTGGTTGCCTCCACTATCCCCAGCTTTATGAGCTCCCATCTCTGGTTAGTATCCATACTAGATTGAATTCTGGCCAGGTACCCTTTTACCACTTCCCCCATCCTCCCAAAGTCGGCCCTCCTGAAGTCCAGCACTCTTGTGCCAGATTCCACTCCTTCCTTGCCCATATCCAATGTGAGCCATACTGAGTGGTGGTCACTCCCTGACAGCGGTTCCTCCACTGTAAGTTCTCTCACAAAGTCCCCATTTGCCAGCACAAGGTCAAGGGTATTCCTTAACCTGGTTGGTTCACTGACCATTTGCAGCAGGAAGCTGTCCTGGAAGGCATCCAGCAGTACCTGCTCCCTTCTGTTCCTGGTTGTTGGGGTGCTCCAGTCCACTCCTGGCATGTTGAAGTCCCCACAATCACCACACTGCTCCCTTCTCGCAGGTCGTCCTGATCTGTCCCGCCTAGTTCCTGTCTAACTCCTCCATCTGAGATGGTGGCCTGTACACCACTCCCATTCTAAGAATCCTATTCTTGGAATCCTGGATTTGCACCCAAAGTGACTCTGTGCTACCCTCCCCTTCCTCCCTTACACATCTTCCATCACACATAGTGCCACCCCCTCCTTTCCCAGTCACCCTGTCCCTCAGAAATAACCTGTACCCTGGTACAGACAGGTCCCAGTCATTATATTGGGTGGCCCATGTTTCCATGATGGCTACAATGTCCACCTCTCCCTCTGCCATGAGAGCCTGCAACTCTGCAGTTTTCCTCCCAAGGCTCCTAGCATTAAGGGTAACCACCTTCCACCCTTTCCCCCTCCTCTCATCCTGCCCTCCTTTCCTAGCATCACCAATAGTACTTGCCATTTGTCCTTTGTCACTGTTATGGGGGGTAAGCTCATATGATTTCCCAACCTGTGGTCTCTGCATATCTCTTCCCCAACTGCCACCCCCCCACTCCTAGTTTAAACTCCCAACTTCCTCTATATATTCTTCCATCCTCTGTTTCAACACTTTCTTTCCCTCCTCACTCAAGTGTAGTCTGTCCTTGGCATAGAGACTACTGTCCTCCCAGGTCCCTCCCCACCCCCCAACAGCCCATACCCTTTAGCACAACACCAGGTTCTTAGCCATCTGTTAAATTCCTCTATTCTCAGCTTTCTTGTTGTGCTTGCCTTTGGCACCGGAAGTATCTCGGAAAAGTTACTGATCTTCCTGCCTCACATAATTGTGCTAGTTCCTCAAACCTCCTCTGGACTATATCCACTGTCTTGTCAGCCAGGTCATTTGTCCCAAGATGTATAATTAAATGAGGCTTGTCCCTACCCCTCTAGCATATTTCAGAACAGACTGTCCCACCCTTTCGCTGTCATTCCTGGCATGGCCTCCACCCAAATGCGACTATGCCTCTCCGCCTTGCTACCCCACCTAACTCTCTTAGTATGGGTCCCCAGCACTAAGATTCCACCCCTACTCCCTGCTTGCTTCCTTCATCTCCTCCTCATTTCCAGCTCCTCTTCTCTCCTGCACATTATTACACCCTTTACCCCTGTTGCAGTTCTCCCAGCAGAACTTCCCCGCTCCAGTTTGGTCCAGGCATTTATCAATTACTCCTCTAATTTCATCACTTCCCTCCTCCACTTTCTTCCCGCTAGCAGTGCAAAACTATTTTCTGAAGACCCTTCACAAATCCCGCTCCTCTCTCTCATAGTAACCTGTTCTCTCCTTTCCACTCACGACTTTTTGCCACTTCTTTGCCTCCCTCACAAGTCCCTATTGCCTCCTTCCATTTGACTTTTGTCTCCTGACCTGGTTTCCCCGGCAATCGTTCTTCCTGGCCTGGGCCCCTTTGTCTCTGCTTCCCTTCTTCTGACCCTCTCCTCACCACTGTTGGCTTAAATTGGCCTCCCTCATCTCCCCTTCTTCCTCCCTCCAGTATTGGGCTAAACCCACCCCCAATCTGCCTTGCCTGTCTTAGTTCCTCCTGCAGACCCTCAATCTCCTTTCTAAGTTTTTCTATGTGGTTGCACACTAAACATCCTCCCACTCTCCAGGCAATGTTTAGAAAGATTGGTGCACGCAGTTGTTGCAGCCTACCACCCTACCCATTGCCGTCGTTGTCCACCAGTGACCCCCACCCTTCCAGATGCAGGATACCAACACTCCCCCAAGTCCCCACTCTCCTCTAACAGTGCAAAACATTCTTTATTTCCCTTGCCTCCTTTGTTGCACACGTTTAGATATGTTGAGCAACTGCTTTTTATATTCCTATCCACACTCAAAAATACTTTAAGTAGCCATTGCACAACCTTCTTTAACTCCTACTCCTCCTTTACCCAATGCAATAACAATGTGAAGTAGTAATAATGAAAGCGCCTAGATTTGCATTTACTTTCCTTCCACTGAGAGAGCAGTCACCTCTTCACTTGCTGCAGTTCCTTTCCTGGATGTCTGCTTCTGATATGACAGGTGCAAATCCTTTGCCTGTTTGAGGAAGTGATGTCAGAACCCCTAGTATAAAGGGAATAATCGACCAGGGGTGGGTGGGGTGAGGTTTGGGTGGGTGGGACCACCCAAGTCTTCCGGAAACAATCAGGAGCTGAGGCCTCTAGTCAGACAATTAGCACCCTTCCCCCACTCAAAACTTTGCAGCTAGTGAAGCCAGCAACAATGAATCAATTCTACTCAAAGCCCCCAACATAGGTTTGCTACCTAAAGAAACAGGACACCAATTCAAACAGCTTCACCAACAATACATCAAAATACGTTTGGAATTAGAAGATATAGGTCTCCAATTCAAAGAAACAGACCAGTTAAATTACACCAATTATGTTTAAAAGAGAAGAAATAGGCCTCTACAAATGCAGCCTGCCACACATTAAACCAAACAAATGAGCCCACTTTTAGCTACCAAAATAGGTTTCAAAATTCCAACAGCCCCAAACAATACCCTTAGTAGTAAGAAAGAAAATAAACATTCTACCAAGTAGAATCCATGAAAAAACAATGTAAAACAAGAAGCTACTGTACTGTAGATCTGATCCTGTCCCCCTTCTAGTTCCTTCTGAGAAGCCAAAGCACTGGCTCCACACCTGATTCATCTCTGCCTCCCTCCAATCAATTGCTTAATGTCTACACCGACATTAGGTTCTATTAGATGTTGACATGTTTTTCCTGTAATAGTATATTTACAAATGTTGCATCTAGAACACTTGAAAAAGCCCGTTGATCTGTGAGGCAGCCATGTGGTTGCTATTTCTATTGGTGCAGATTGTTGTCTGCTATGAACTACAAAATCTTTGAGATGTTTTGCTCTACTGAAAGAAACCAGAGGGCTGGGTCCTACAGCTGTTCCTACTGCCTCATCTGAGTGCAGAATATGCCAGTTACGGTAGATGATGTTACCAATTCTACCTGCTTTATGATTGTACTCTGTGATGAATGTGCATGGTACTGAGTTAATTAGTGAGGTTCCTGACTTCACTCCTGTAATGAGTTTAGTTCATTCTAAGCTACTCACTTTCTCTTTCAATGTCTAAAAGGGTAAGATCATACCCTCTTTTAAGAAATCTGTTAATTAATTCCTCAGCCTGTGTGTTAAACATATCCTCAGAGCTGCAATTTCTACGAATTCTTAATAATTGACTGTATGGTATAGAAACCTTAAGACTTTGTGGATGGGCACTATCGGCATGCAGCACTGAATTCGTGGCTGTATGTTTATGAAAACATGATGTATTAATAATTTTGTGATCTTCGCCTACTGTAAGAGTTAAATCTAAAAAGTGCAATGTCTTTGTTCACATCAAAAGTAAAACGAAGATTAAGATCATTGACATTCAGCCACTGCATAAATTCTGGTATTACCTCAGTGCTACCTTGCCAGATGCATAGTACATCGTCAATAAACCTAAACCAATGCTTAATGTGTGGAAGATATGGGTTCAATTTTTGATTAAAAATGACCATATGTTCCCAATAACCCAGGAAAAGGTTGGCATAACTAGGTGCCATGGCTGCACCCATTGCTGTGCCACATTTCTGTAAATAGTACTGGTTCTCAAATTGGAAATAGTTGTGTCTTAATATAAACTCGAGAGCCTCCATCAGAAATTCCCTGGGAATAGTTTCATCCTGAATAGTTCTATCCAGAAAATATTGTACTGCCATAAGGCCATGATTATGTTTAATGGAAGTATACAAAGATTCTACATCTATGCCCAACCATGTTAAATCCTCGCTCCAGCTCAGATCTTTAATCTTGCATAACAAGTCCTTAGTATCCTTAATATAGGAATCCAGTTCTAAAACATTCTGTTGTAGGAAAATGTCAATAAACTTTCCTAGATTCTGAGTTAGACTGTTAACACCAGAAACTATAGGTCTACCTGGTGGGTTTTCTTTGTTCTTATGTATCTTAGGCAGAATATAGAAGCTGGGAATGACAGGATATTCTGACCAAATATACTGATATTCTGTTTCAGTAATGTCCCCCTTATTTACATAATGTAAAAGGAGACGTTGCAGCTCTTTTTTATAGGCCAGTGTAGGATCTAATTTAAGTTTCTCATAATTGGTATCATTCCCTAATAATGTTAAAACAATATTATTCTCTACTAAGTATAACTACTGTATGTTCCCTCCCTTATCTGCAGGTTTAATAACAATTGAAGTATTTTTAGACAGTATGTCAATAGCGTCTCGTTCTGCACGAGAAACATTATACTTAGGTGCAACATTTTCATTTAACACAGATTTTACCTCCTGACAAACCACTTCCTCAAAAGTGCTGATAGCTGTATTATAAACATTTGGGCAGAACGTAGATTTAGGTTTAAATAAAGGCCTTCTTAACTTTAATAAATGTTCTTTAGCAGCAAGAATACCTCTGCCTGTAGATTGTTGAGAGGTCAAAAGGCCATAATCAGTGCGTTGTTCTTGTAACAATGATTCTAATGCATCTAAATCCATAGAAAACTCATTAAAAGAATCAATCTCAGTTACAATGGACACAGTAGGAATATTTCCCTGATCAACAATTACAGGGGTTAAGTTACGTACTAGGTCTTGTTTGTATATAACATCTGTGAACACATTATTAATACCCGGTGGATCTTTAGTCATTAAGGCGGTAGTCCCTTGATCAGTGCTTTCAATGAAGCTTAAAGATTCTGTAGATCTCATAGGTCTGGCAGTCTGTAAAGCATCAGTTAAGAAGTCAAAGTCTTCCTGATGTCCAGAAGGCACCACAAAATTATGATTTCCGCTATTAACAGTACATGATTCCCCAGTTCTGGATGTCGCTGAGATAGGGGGATGGGGACACATTGAGTCTGAATTATTACTTGCTAATGCTTTATTTAGAAAAAATAGTTTAAGTCTTAGCTTCCTAAAAAATTTGAACAGGTCTATGAAGATTTGAAAATCATTAATGGGGGGGTAGGTATAAAGCTGAGACCCTTTTCTAATATTTTAATCTGATGCTCTGAGACAAATCGAGGAGAGATTGACAATCTGAAGTTTATCTATCTCTTCCTCTCCCTCAGTGGGTAAGCCCATTTTTCTTTTGGACCTTTTTCCCCCGCGATGACCTCTCCTTGTTTTCCTTTTCCTCCATTTTTTTTTTTTTTAAATTTAAATTTTATTAAGTTTTATAAAACCAAAAACACATGAAATAGAGGCTATTTGACATACTATGCATGGAACAAGTAAGAAAACACTTAATGAAGTGAACCAAACCTCTCAAAATTTAGAGGAATTTTCCTCCATTTTTGACCCCTTCTTAATTGTAGATGTTCCTGCTCTTTCAAATTCAATTATTTCCACCTCTTCTTCCTGGGCGTTCATTTGTCTCTTCCTACTTTTACTTTTGGCAAAATTCCTGGAAGCAAACCAGACTCTAGACCGCCCCCTTACTAGTGGAATGATCTCCCTTCGATTTAGGCCAGCTTATTATGTTACCTTTTTCATAGTCTTTTAAGTCTCTTAAGAGTTTACTGGCTTTTCGTTCTGTAATAATTGCCTCATATTTTGAAAGTTTACTTCTGAGACATGAATCAAAAGTAGAATATTGTGTTTCGTGTTTAAGAGATAATACTTTTATTTTAGAGCTGTTGATTTCTTCTAGTAGTGTCTCATATTGAAGGGTATCTCTTTTAATTAACAATTTAAGAAATGTTATGGAGCATTCAAAGGCAGCTGATATCCATTCATCTTTAAAGGGGAATTCTTCTAACCCACTAGAGGGAGTAACAGTTACATAAAGTCCCCGTGGCACTTGACCTCGGCTAAGATATTCCTCTAATGTGGAGATATTATATGAAATGTCAATTTCTTTTGTCAATAATTTCTCAAAATCATTAAACACAGTTTTAAGGTTGTTGTCAATTTCAGCATTTACCTCACAGCCATGTAGGCGTTCCCTTGCTCTCCGTCAGTGATCATTAAAGAAGTCTATGTTCCCATGCATATACCTCAGGCGTTTCTGTGTCCACAGCAATCTCTGTCTGGTGCATATTAGTGAGGTCAGTCGAAATGTAGAACCTGCACCCACAGCACTAACGGATTTAAAATATCTAATTTCAAACCAGAGGTATTCAACAAAGAAGAGGGTAATTCCAAAATGTTGCAGTTCTGAAAAGACCAGCGCAGTTAAACTGCTCGACTGTCTGCAGCAATGGCGGCAAGTTCAAAAGACAACTTCAAAGGAAATGCTGTGACTCAGCCAGGTCTATTCGGTGCTCACCACAAACGAGCAGCCAGCTCGTAACGTTAACAGACTTCCAAAAGTAGTGTCACTCGGGCCTCTCTTTGTAAAGGAATATAGCTGACATGTCAATTGCAATGTGTAAAGGTCTGCAGCCAAAAAAAGCTATTTCAGCTACTTAACTGGCTTTTTCAAGTGTTCTAGATGTAGCATTTGTAAATATACTATTACAGGAAAAACATTTCAACATCCAATGGAACCTAATGTCAGTGTAGACATTAAACAATTGATTACATGTGACACCAGTTATGTAGTCTATGCCCTTTGGTGTACCTGTAATTTGGTATGTATTGGGAAAACCATTCGGGCCTTTAAAACAGAGAATTCAAGAACACATTAGATCTATACTTAACAAGCGACAAGACACACCAGTCGGTTCGCACTTCCTAACACACCATTCATCTAAAACAGAAGATGTTAAATTTATGGGCTTGGAATAGATCCTGCCCTTTTCACAAGGAGGTGATAGACCAAACCAATTACTAGAAAGAGAAAGCTTCTGGATTTTCAAACTTAATAGTGTCAAACTCCTAGGTCTAAATGAAAGATGGGACCTTGAGCCATTTTTTGAATAAATAAACTGAACTGTTCTGGTATTCTTGGATGTTATAAATCATGGAGATATTTATAACCTCTCCTCTCTCTCCATTTTAGATCATTTTCATCTACCTGAAAAGCACAAGATATTAAGGCACTGTTCCTGCAAACATTGATATTAATGGAATTCTTCTCACTTACATGTATAACATAATGAAAATGCTTTTGGAGAGCGCCGGAGGCAGCCTTCAGTAAACTGTGTGTTCTGTTATAAATTGCTTTAAACTAAATGTAAGTGTAATGCTAATCTGGTAGTAATTGACATTTGTTTACTTTGGTTATTTTGATAATACACTGTCTAGTAATTGTAATACTGTTTTATTTATTATTATTATTATTTTCTTTAAATTAATAATCAAATGAATTATCTCCATCAGGTCCATCTTATCAGGTCCATCTTGTAAATGAGCCTTGCTCAATGATGTTCGCCTGTATAAATAAAGATTTGATTGATTGATTGATCTCATGAATTATGTATTAGGAGGTGTATTTAAAGAATGACATTCTGTGTTGTAACCACACCCCTGAGGAAGACTTGTTAGAAGTCGAAGCACTGGGTGAGGGAGTTCCTTTGTTGTTGTTGGTACTCTTTGTTTATGTTATTAAACCTTTACACGTTGCAATTGGCATGTCAGCTATATTTCTTTTACAAAGAGAGACCCGAGTGACACTACTTTTGGAAGTCTGTTAATGTTACGAGCTGGCTGCTCTTTTGTGGTGAGCACCGAATAGACCTGGCCGAGTCGCAGCATTTCCTTTGAAGTTGTTATGTGAAATGACAGCTGTACTGTTCATCAAGAGGTGTGGAAAAATGCCAATGATGAAAATCCAGAGTGAAAGTATTACAAATGCACAACTTTATGAACGTGCATGCAAACTGCACAACGCACGCTCGTAACACAGTCATTTGATGGGGTATCATCACCAAATTTTCGACAGTCATTTTAGGACCTCTGCTCATGAACAGTGTCACTGTCATTTTTGTAATCAGCCCCAAACACTGATTTCCCACAGTGACTGCGTTATTGTACACTGGAAGTGCAGAAACACATTTCAGCCAGGATGTGAAAAATGACAGCTGTACTGTTCACAAGGAGATGTAGAAAAATTACAATGTTGAAAATCTGGCATGAAAATCTTCCGAATTCATGAAGTTACGAACGTGCGTAACAACTGTGCAATGTACGCTAGTAAAACAGCCATTTTTGGGATTTTTTCCACCAAATTTGCAACATAGGCTTTTTGAGAACCCACCTCATGAACACTGCCACTGTCCTTGTGTTAATCAGTCCCGAAAGGGGATTCCGTGCAGTGACTGTGAAATCACCTTTTGGGACCAATTAATGTCACAACAGTGACAGAATTCATGTGAAGGGGTCCCAAAAACCCCATGTTGAAAATTTGGTGCAAAAATTCTAAAAAATGCCCGAGATATGCATCAAAGTTGAAAAAACCTATTTATTCCATTATATAGCTTACCGGCATTTCCTCAGTTCATGGTCGGCTTTGAAGAGTGCAGACATGTTCCCGGTCTACTGAAGATTGTCGCTCCAGGCTCCGGAGGTAAGTATGGGGTGAGGGAGGGGTGTGGGGAAGCTGGGTACACAGTGGGTGGGTGCGGGTGGTGAGAGGTGGGTAGGGAGACTACTAGGGACCATTTTCTGTTTACAGGTGTGAAAAAAAAAAGACATCGGGGGACCGTTTTTGTTTTAATAGCTGCTTTGGCAAGCTGGGGTGGGCTCCCAGCATGCCACCTGAGTGTGTGTGTGTGGGTGGGTGCTTTATTCGATGGGGGATTGGGCACCCCCATTGGCAAACAAGGAAAGGGGGGTGCAGGAGCAGCGGGGGATTGGGCACCACCTTGGCAAGCAAAAAAAGGGGGGGGTTACATGATGCCGATGGGGATTGGGCACCCCCGTCAGCACACAATACACGGAGGTGTTGACAGGCAACAGCAGCTGTCACTGCCGCCATGTTGCCTGCACGTAGGGGGAGGCATGTTGTGTCATGCTGCATGACAGCTTCGCTCTCATTGCAGCAGACCTTTTCTCTGATATCGTCACCTTATTAGCTAGGCAGGGTGCTGGCCCCTGCTGCTGGCTGATTAGGGAATGCGGGACGCACCTACTGGTGCGTGCCCTGCATTCACCCAACAGTGACCATGCTTCCAAATCTACACTACTGCAAGATGTTCGCTGCGTAAGTGCACCAACATAAAAAAGATAAACGATAGACAAGAGAGAATAAGTGAGTGCATGAAAGAACAGATTGAAACAGGAAAAAGAAAGAGAAATGGGGGAGTAACTAATTTTTTTTTCTTAATTGATAACAGGACACCCTGTTACATTCATGTTTGGTAAAATCCATGCCAGTTTCAACTCCCTGGCTCTGGCTTTGTTTACGCACAAAACAAACCAAAGGATTTACCCAATCTCCGCAAAGACAGACAGAGTGGAGGCTGTTCAGAGGAGGGCAACCAAAATGGTGCAAGGTCTGCACCAGAAGACATACGAGGAGTGACTAAAGCAGCTTAATATTTATACCCTTGAGGAAAGGAGGGAGAGGGGTGACATGATAGAAACTTTCAAGTATCTCAAGGGAATTAACAAGGTACAAGAGGGCAATATCTTTCAGAAGAAGAGATGTGCAAGAACAAGGGGGCACAATTTGAAGATAGAGGGGGGACGGCTCAGAGGTAATGTTAGAAAGTATTTTTTCACAGAGAGAGTTGTGGATGCATGGAACAGGCTTCCTGAGGAGGTTGTGGAGTCAGAAACAGTGGGAGAATTCAAGAATGCATGGGACAGGCATAAGGCAATTCTAGTGGGGGGCAGGAGGAAGTAAGCTGTTGATTAACTAGAATCTGCAGTTTATCCATCAGGTAGGGAAATGGGCAGACTGGGTGGGCCAAGTGGTCCTCATCTGCCATCAAATTCTATGTTTCTATTATGACAGAAATCCACCTTTTTGAAGTGTAAGTACCCTTTAGTAAATAAGTAAATCTTTATTTATCCAGTGCCCAATCCCAGAGGCTCTGGGCACTTTACAAAAAGGTGCAAGAACATACACAATTACGTACAAGAAATACAAAGGTCGGTAATGGATACAGACAGTTAAAATCAACAATAAATAGTAATAATAAGATCAAGACTACAACTAGCTAAAAAGGCTTTTTTTAAAAAGGTGCCTTCTTACCCCCTCCTTAAAACCTCCACTGACAGGGCCTCCCTCAGAGATCTAGGGAGTGTGTTCTAGAGGGCCAGGCTGGCCATCTCAAATGCATGGTTTTCTGAAGTTTTCAGCCTGGCCCTTGGAACTGCCAGGAGGTCATTGGTGGAGGAGTGAAGTGAGTGCACTGGGAAGGCAGGGGTCAGGTGGTCACTCAGGTAGCTATGGCCTGAGCTGTACAGGGCTTTATAAGTGAGCAAGGCCACCTTGAAGATGATCCTCTATCCAGCAGGCAGCCAGTATAGTTCACACAGGTGCAGTGTCTCATGACAGGAAATGGAAAGGGCCAACAGCAACCTGGAAGCTGTGTTCTGCACGAGCTGCAGTCAACGGAGGTTTCATCCACTGACCATGAAGAAAAAAGCATTTTAGTAGTCTAGCCTTGATGTGACAAAGGCAAATACCAATGTCAGCAAGTCACCAGGCAGAATAAGGGGTTTAATATGGGTGACATTCCTTGAGTGGTAAAATCCACTCTGGATGAAGGATGACACCTGAGATTGAAGCATCAAACTGCCATCAAGAATGACGCCCAGCTTTTTCACCCTAGTGGCTTTCACCAATGGAGCAGAGCCAAGGAATATTCCTGTACCTGACCCAGTAGCAGCCACATCATGCCAGCAACTAGGCTTGATCACCAGTACCTCTATTTTGTCAGGATTGAGTCGCAGCCAGTTAGAGGACTTCCAATCCTGGATCTTGGCTAGGATTTTTTTTACATATATATTTTTTCCTCCTATCTGGAGGACCAGGCAGGTTCTACTTCAATCCTCTCCTGAGGAGGACTCATTCCACCCCTGGCTCAGGACATCATCCTCCCTGCCTGGTGCTCCATTTTTCAGTTTTTCTTTCCTTTAACCCAAGGCCCTGGTACATGGATGTGCATGCCCATGCAGGCATGCATGCACTCCAAGGCTCCAGTGATGCCATCTTTCTCCCACCTGGCCTAGTGCCAGGTCCCCTCGGTGTGGCACTGCTATCAAGCCTCCATCTGGTGGTAGCCAAGAGCCAGGGAAGCCCCATATCCCTCCTCAGGAGAGGAAAGCTACCAGGTTGCAGCTCAGTCCAACTCTTTGCCCTTCCCAGCTGGCCTACACCCGACAACTGATGTTTGTTCCCCAACATGAGTTGGCAGCATGGGAAGAGATAAGGAGCCAGTGCCTCAGCCCTCTTCACCACTGGGCTGGTCAGCTAGGCATTTATTTAGCATTCCCATGGCATTATTTGTCCTGGGAGCAAAAGATATATACAGCTGGGTATCATCTGCATAACAGTGAAAACCGAGACTGTAATGTCTAATGAGCTCACCTAGGGGTAGCATGTACACTGCTATCAACATCAGTGATAATATCGAACCATGAGAAATTCCACAGGGACTTCAGACAGGAGGAGAAATTCCCCATCACTACAGTTGCATTCTGCCCATGAGAAAGGACTCAAACCAGTTGATGACAGCACCAGTGAGACAACAGTACTCTCTAAGGTGATTCAGAAGCACAATGTGGTCCACAGTGTCAAATGCCTAGGAGAGGTATAGAAGAAAGAGACTTGCTCGATCTCCATCTCTCATCCTGAGGAGGTAATTTTTCTTCCTGACCAACTCCATTTTCAGTGCTATGCCTTATCCCTTACCTTAAACCCAGACTGGGATGACTCATGGCTCAATGGCTGGTGAAGTGTGCCATGAGCTGCTGAGCTGCCACTTTCTCAACAACTTTCTCCCAAAATAGGAGGTTAGAGATACAGTAGGTCGATAATTTGCCAAGATGTCAGGGTCGAGTGATGGTTTCTTCAGAAGGGGCTTCACCAACACCTCCTTCAAAGCATCAGGGAAGAGCCCCTCTGAGAGCAAACACCAGACTATCTCGTCAAACACTAGATCAACGGACTCAGCACATCCCACTAGGAGACGAGTTGGGCTTGGATCCAGTTCACAAAAGGTGGGCCGAAACTTCTAGATTACCTCAGTGACCTTAGCCACCCCCACTGCCTGAAACTCACTCCAAACAATAAGAGTGCCTCTGCATACGCAAGGCCCACCACTGCAGGGCTGATCTTGCCCCACTGGGGAGATCCCAGACCAAATAGAGGACACCCTGTCAGAGAAGGACTGAGCAAACTCCTCACATAAAGTAGCTGAAATAGCTTTTTTTGGCTGCAGACAGGCAGGATGAAGTAACCTGTACACAGTCCAAAAGAGCAGAGTTGGTCTGTTCTTCCCTGAGGCAATCTCCCTGGACAGGAACTCTGCCTTCTTATGGTTGATTGCCCTTTTATATTCACTGTAGTGAACTCTCAAAATCAGTTTATCCTCCTTAGACCGGTTCCTCCTCCAGCAATGCTCCAACTTCTGACCCTTCGTCTTCATCTCCTTAAAAAGCCCCATCAAACCACAGGGGTCTCAGGCAAGAAGACCTGGGTGGTATACAGACTGGTGTGATGGGATCAAGAGCCTTGGAGACAGTACTAATATAGGCTGTCACTGCCTTGCCTGTGCCAACAGCATATGCAGTATTCACACCAGAAAAGTCCACTACTACCAAAAGTCCCTCTGGGACAATTCTTTCAATGGACGATAGCAGACCATCTCAACAGGGGAAGAACTACCGGGGGGTGGGGTGCTCAGACAAGAACTCTACTGCACAAAGACGAGACCAAGCTACCAGATCAATGCTGAGGTCAGTGACCTAAAGCCCCAGTAAGAATACCAAGTGCAAGGCATGGCCATGGCGGTGAGTCACAGAAGCAACCGCTTATGCGAGGTCCAGGAATGCCATTATCAGGAGGAAGTCCTGTCTACAAAAGTACAAGTTTTTCATCAACCCAGGCATTAAAGTCACCAAGAATAAACCATCTGGGTGATTCCAACACCCTACTGGTGATAAAGCCCATGAATTCCTGAAGGAATTCTCCCTTGCACCCAGGGGAAAATACTGCAACTTGCATCTGGGCCCCCACGCACAGTCACACATTCAAACAACAAGGTAGAACCCACTTGGCACACAGAGAAGCTTAATCTGGATCTAAAACAGATGGCCACATCCCTACCCTGAGTTCCCTCCTTGAGCGGTGTACTACACAGTACCAGGCCAGGACTGAAGCCTCCAAAACTGGACCTGCATTGTCCATCAGCTAGGTCTCCATGATGCAAGCCAGATCAACCGAGGAAATCAAGTCTGCCATAATTGTGTTCTTGTTCCTCATCTATCTAGCATTGCATAGCACTGCCAGAAGAGAATTGCTGGAGACTGCAGGCCCACCAGCTACCTGTCTACTCAGTCCAGTAGGACCCCTTGGGGTGGGCATTAAACATGTCTGGCCTCTCTCCAGTCCCTGTTTTATCCCAGGTGCCTCCTGCCCCTAACCACCCTAATGTTGCTCACTCCCACTGCACTCAGCACTCTTCTGCCATTCCACTCATCCTCTACCAATACCAAGCTTCCGACAGCGCCTTACCACTGCAGCTAGAAGGGGAAGGTTAGTGAAGGGGCAAAGATCATGCAGCAGAGACGCTGAATAGGTGACACAAAGGAGTCTAGAACCCAAACATATCCTACAGCTATTCCTCAATAATTAAAATACTTAACTTAAATTACTCCACGTAATGAAATAAACCAATTCATTTCCCAGATCATCAAATTCCATATAATCCAAATACCTGCCCATACCTCCACCTAAAGCATAAAAACAATAACTTTCCAATAGATAAAATAATCCCCACTCACCTATGTCCCTACACAACAATCACTTCTTTAGCTGACAGAAACTCTACTGTTTGCCCAAGCGCCCCCTAAGCTGACTGCCTTGGGCCTGGGATCCAGTGGCATGCAACCTTACATATATCAGACAGTTTTATCTCAGATGAAATACTTACAGAGGTTTAAGTGATAATAAAAATGAAACACAAAACAAAAAATACACATGAAATTGTTACAGTTTCCAGCCATTTTCTTCCCTCACCAGCTCAGTGCAAGTTCCTCCATGTTCAAGGCCTCCAAGTGTATTTGCTGCTCGTAGCAGTCAATTGTGTGTGGCGTGATTCTCAGAAGTCCTGCTTTCAAGTGAGTATTATCCCTGAATGCTTTTCTTGTTCCAGCTAGTGGTCTACTATTTTTATACCCCTCAGCACAGCTGCCTTTCCCTTGGTGAACCCATGCATTTAACTCATGCCACTAGTGACCTCTGCACTAGCTAATGGCCCTATCTTATAGTTCAAATAATCTCCTTGACTTCCTTTTGATTAACATGACTGTTCCCTCCACTTTGCAGATGTTCAGTCCATCTTGTGTTGGCTATTCATCACATTCATTTGATTTATACTGCAGATAGGCAGATCACCTAAGGTGTACTAACATCATGGCCGTGCAATGCCCCTCCAACACTTCTGTGAGTGTGATGCCTGGCATCATGCTTCTTCATCACTAAAGATATCCAAATTCCTGTCACAATGGAATCGGTCACAACTACCTGTAATGCATGGTGTCACTTGGTGCCATTGTTTGCAAATACTAAAATATACATCGTTATATACTGGGTTGTTAAAGAACCAGAAGGTGGCATTGTAGAGAAACACTGCTTTACATGCACGGGCTTCCACAAGTCATTTTGTTTTGTTATGCTCTTATTCTTGGCCCTTGTACACTGCTGGGATCTGGGCATCATGGGGCCCATGCAGAGGGATTTTTCCTTCTGCGTTCCCCCTCTCCACCTGTCCGAGGAAGGGCCAGTCATATACTGACTGCAGCACATGATCGGGCACGCTCCTATACCCAATGTGCAGATCAGCTTGTCCCCACTACAACAGGGTCTAGTATGGTCATAGACTGCACCCCCATGCCGAGTGCTGGGGGCAGTAGGCACTGGGTAAAAGTTTCCTCCTAACCTGGAGAAGGCAAGCAATCAGCTAAGATGCACAGCCTCCCTCCAGCTGACCCTTTGATGTCACAGGCTCGCTCCCAAACCCCAGCTGTCAGCGCTGCAGGTGGAAGCACATCCACTGCACCAGTGGGCAAGCCTTCCACAAGTCACTTAGTCAGCATTACAAGATGACTGGCTAGTGCAGTTACTAGATTATCACTCGAATACTGACCTGGCACAGCACAGAAATAAAGAGGCAGGCACTCCAGTAAGTCTTCTGCCATTAACCAAAAATGTGAAAGCCAAAGGATTTCAGACCCAGGATAGGGAGTGTCTGAAAACTAGCATAGATGAGATACAGTCTTGAATGCAGTTATAAAAACAAGGTTCCCCAAAACCAGTCTCCACCCACCGTCAGCACTCATGTCCATTGATATTGCTTCCAAGTCAGTTCTTTGTGTCTTGAAGGCAGGGTCCTCTTGGTAAATGGGTATGCTCTGGACTTCAGGAGGTTGCATATTCAAACGCCTCCTACAGTGTTATTGCTGCAAGCTGCAGCACTCAGCAAATGGGGTGGTGCAGAGGAACAGGGCTGGCTAATCCTCTTAAAAAACTCCACAAAGTTTGTTTCCCACACTCTAAGTGCCTGACCTTCTCACTGCTAATTGCACATCAGTTGTACATATTATGCACAAGACTCTTTAACTATGTTAAGTTGCATATTAATAAGCAACCAGTTACCAGACATCTTTGTGCCTTCTTCCATGAGCATCTTTTTATTCATAAATAAGTGCTGCAGTTTAAAATACAAGTGATTTCCTTGCAACAGTTCAGAAATCTATTCAAAGAGTAGCTATGCTACTGATGAACGAAAAGCTCCTTAGTTACAGTTCATACCACAAACTGTGCAACAGCACTGAATTCATCTGGTGCAACTGGCTAGCAGTTGAAAAGCACCTTTCCCAGTCCTTTTGAATTTCATGCATAAATTGCCCGTTCTTGCATTGATTCTGGAATTGCATTTCATTACTGTCCTCCACAGTTAGTTTTTGCATGCTGAGCTGCTAAAAACTGCAGGATGTACCAGAGCTTCTATAGCAAGCCTGGCATTTTTGTGGACCCAGAGCTGTACTGCTGACATCACTAGAGGGCAGAGGAGTGACTCACACTGTTTAGAGCAGTATAGTGCAGTCACAGCAATTGTGCAAGGGAAAACTACCAGTGCTTAATGTACATACTGAGTTCCCCCCATTCCCCAAGACAACCTGTTAGCAATGCATTATGCTAAAATCCGAATGCCTTGTCAATATGTTTTTTTGTAAAATTGACTTGTGTGTGAGTCGGCTCCTCTGCCATATAATGCGTGAGCAGTACATCCATGGGTCCACAGAAACACCAGACTTGCTACAGAAGCTCTGGTACACCCTACAATTTTTAGCAGCTCAGAATGCAAAAACTAACTGCAGAGAACAGTAATGAAATGCAATTCCAGAATCAATGCAAGAAGGGTTAAAAAGGATGTGTTGGATATGCTACAGTGCACACAGCATAGGTGTGCAGGGGCTGTGGCAGCCCTGCATGGTCTATGTTGCCAGGACAGCATTAGTATGACAGTGAGGTGTTGGCCGCATGACCTGCACCCAGGTCCGTGCTGTGGTAACCAGTACACATGTTGCGCACCAGTGCCAGGCTGCACCATGACTCATAGTGGGCACTGTGCCCCCAGGCAAGTATCAGGGGAGACTGCTACTGGGCAAAGACAGGGACAGACATGGGGTGGGCATTCCCTTGGGGGAAGCAATAAGGGTGTGATCATGACATGGTAGGGTGACAGGGACTATGGTGCAGAGGTGGACTGTCAGTATAACCCAGAGATTAGAACAATGAGCTATGAATGAGCTTGGTACATCCAACAGACCTGGGACTGATCCCCACAACCGCCACTTGCATCCTATGTGGCTCTGAGCAAGTCACTTAACCTCCCCAGTGCTCCCAGGTTGCCCCTAAAATCATACACTTGTGCCTAGAGGGCTTTACCTGGTAACCAAACCCTAAAATAATAAAATAAGAACCCACAGAAGTGTGGCAAATACAGAGGGTATCATGCCGCTGTATGTGGCATGGGGATAAGGAGATGTGGGCAGGAGTGATCAGAAGGGCAGGGTGGCCAGCAGTGCAGGGTGCACCACACACAGAGGTGTGTCTGCTGCATTTGGGTTGTAGACTGTAAAATGCCGCAGTACTGGCAAAATAGTGATGCAGGATAGCTTTACTGCAAACTGCATCAGATTGGAGCAAAATTGCCACAACATGCAACTGCGGGGAAAATATGCCACAGTTGCATAAATTGTGATGTACACTGCTTGAGAATGTGGAAGTACAACTGCTTGCAACTGGCAGAAGCAAACATGCCCAAGTGTGACACTAGGACACCTTTACAGGCTATAGGAGTGGCACACTAGCATCTGAGGTAGAGATGCAGAGAAATAAAATTTTGCAGGTGAAATAGCAGTGAAATTGGCAATTTCACCACATGAAATATTTCACAAAATTACTGCAGAAATTTGCAATTTAAGCCCTCAGGCCTACAGCAGATTTGAAAATTCACAACCCCCCCGCTGATCACCAGCTGTAATTAAGCCCCCTAGTTGCCATGGCCCCTCTTTTTCTTTCATTAATAAAAAATTCATTCCCTATTCCCTGGTGCCTAGTAGTCCCCCCATCGATCACCAGCGGTAACTGAATTAAGCCTCCCAATTACTCATACCCCTCATTTTCTTCTATTAAAAAAATCAACCCCACTCCTGGTGTCTAGTGGACCCACCCTGTCATCTCATGAGCTAGAACCACCATGCTCACCCAATACTACGATCAGGCCACTGGCACAGCTCTCCATTGACCTCCACAGCTGGCAGCCCAACTGAACTCAATGAATGAGCACTGCTTGTACAATCATACACTGCTCATTCAAGAGCTCAGTTGGCTGCCAGCTGTGGAGATGAGTACCTACCAAGCACCTGTTTATTGCTACCTGAACTCCCTGGTGGCAAGCTGCCATCCCACACCACCGTGCCAAACACACCTCCGGGTCAGCCCACCTATACCACTTCAGAAGGTGTCATGTGGAAGGTCCGATATGATGACTGTCTCAGCCTCCACTCACCTCTCTTAGCTGGGCACTGTATGGCATGACAGGGTAATACCAAACTGCCGACAACTGCTTCCAGGAGAATGATGTGACAATACCTCCTACCAGTGATATTTAAAGCACGCACCATTTCTGTTCTGTGATAGCAGGAGGTGTCCCTGGACACCACGGACTATCATGGCACTTACAGGATGGGTGATTGTAGGGGTGGTGAGTGCCACTAGTCACCAAGGAGTATCATGGCACTTACAGGACAGGTAAAGAGAGGGGAGGGGTACCACTAGACACAAGGAAATATCACAAAAATTACGGGATGGGTGATTGGAGGGTAGGGGGTGCCAGCAGACACCATGGAATATCATGACACTTAGGGAATGGGTGACTGGAGGGTAGGGGTGCCACTAGATACCAAGGCATTCCTTAATTTTCCCAGTCAGGGTTTGAAAGTGGGGGGTGGGTGGCTGCAGTAGCACTGCCCACCAACAGGTCCTTATGCCCTGTTAAGTCACAGTTTGCAAGGGTGGAAACTTCCCCCCATTTGGATGACATTTACCCCTTCTGCATACCTCTCCATTTCCCGCTGTGCCTTTATGCAGGGGAGGATGCCCCTCATTTGCATGGGTGCAGTGGTAACTTAGCTCTTGGGCACTAGCAGGTTTTGCCTGTGCTGTGGGGGTGTCTGAATAGAGACTCCTCCAATGTATTAGGTGCAAAACCCTGTCAGTGTGAGCAAACACCCTCAGTAACCAGGCTAAGTTTTGAATATCTGCCCCTGATGTTTTAGAAGCAGCTTTATGGTAAGCATCAATCAATCAATCAATCAATCAACATCTTTATTTTACCAGGCGAGACACCATTGAGGCAAGCTTATTTACAAGATGGACCTGGGAACAAAATACAGTATCCTGATAGGCTGTAACATAAGACATATAGTATTCTTACAATGACAGTATAAATGTACAAGGCAGACAAGGGCAAGGCAGTACATGTGATATGCAACAGGGTAAGAAACACTAGCAGCTATATAGATAAGTACATAGGAAAGTCAATGATTCAATATATGTATACACAGATTTAAGTGCATTAAATGGAGATTACAAGTGATTACACAGCTGAAGAATGACGAGGTATATATGACCTGTGGGTAGCATACTGGAGACTACAGATTACTACTGTATACAATGATATAGGTAATGACAAAACAGAATAGAAGAGGAAGGAGAGAAGAGAGAGAGAAGACAGGAGAAGACAAGACAAGAGACGAGAAGAAGGGAAGGGTAAATGGGGCAGGATGGACAGTACAGAAGTAAGGACAAGTGAAGGAAGTCAGGAAAGTAATAGATGGGGATGGGGTTAGCAGTTGCTTGGAATGCTAGTCAGAGACAGAGTCTCCCAGGTTGATATCCTAATAGATGCCTGGAAAAAGGATAAACAATTTGAAGGTGGGTTGGCTATTTGTATGCTACTCTCTATTTGAAGCACTGGCAGACCTCGGGAGGGTTTTAGGAGCATGGCTTTGAATCAGAATAGTGTTACAGGATGAGTTAGCTTTAGGGATTTTGTATCTTGTTCCAGAGCACTGGAAGGGCATAGCTAATGAGGCTATACCAAAGCGTGTTCCAACTTTGGAAATAACAAGAATATGTAGGCAAGGTTTCTAAGTGGATAGATATTGGGGGCAGATGGGCAGACAGCCTATAAGGTATTGAGGAAGCTTGTGAGTTATGGCCTTGTAAGTTCAGAGTATGGCATTTTTTGCCTCCTCAAGCTAAGTGAACTCCAACCTATGGAAGCATAAAGGCACAGGCGGTGGGTGGAGTACAGTGCATCAGAGATAAACCTAAGGGCTCTGTGGTAAAGAGTGTCGAGTTTGAAAGAGCCAAGCTGGCTAATGGCTATACAAGAAGTCTGCATAGTCCAGAAGTGGCATAAAAGTAGCCTGGACAAGGAGTTTTCTAGCCTCTGGGGTTAGTGAGTGTTTTATGCGGAAGGAGATGCAGTCTTTGTCTCAATTTTTTGAAGCTCATCTAAGTGGTCAAGGAAGGACAGTTGAGTCAATCAGATCCCCAAATATTTGAATTTCTTCACAAACTCTAGTTTTTCATCCAGGAAGTTGCTGATTTGGAGGTTCGTGTCAGTTTGGTTGTTTTTTGTAGAAGATACTAAGGAAGTGAAAAGCATGGCTTTGATTTTTTTGCATTTAGTAGGAGTTTCAGGTCAAGCAGATTTTTCTGGAGGACTATAAAGTCATTTTGGAGGTCCACGTAGGCAAGCTTGGGTGTCAATCTGTCGATGTACAGCACAGTGTCATCAGCGGAAAGGTGAATTTTTGCTGACTGCAGACCGCTGTCCATTTCGTTTAAATAGATATCAAAAAGCAGTGGGCCAAATACTGACCCTTGAGGCACTCCTCTTAGGAGTGTTTTTTTTGGAGAGATGACACCTTCAGCCTTTATCTGCTGATCTCTATGTGTAAGGTAGTTAGCAAACCAATTTAGTGCCTGGTTTTCCACCCCAACTTTCTTTAAGGTCATTAGGAGCAGGTCATGATCCACCGTATCAAAGGCCTTACTAAGGTCTAGAAACAGGGTGCAGACATATCGTTTGTTTTCAAGAGCAAGCTGCCAGTCATTTATGACCTTGGCAGGTGCAGTTGTAGTATTGTGAAGTGGTCAGAAACCAGACTGGATTGGGTTTAACATGTTGGAGTTTTCTAGGTGTGTTCTGAGCTGCTCATTAACCAGTTTCTCCAGTACTTTAGACAGAGCTGGGAGCAAGGAAATAGGATGATAGTTATTAAGGTCACAGGGATCCCTGATTTAAATAAAGGAATGGCATGTGCTGTCTTCCAGATCTTAGGGAGGGCACCTTGGTTGAGAGAAAGATTAAAAAGGTGGGTAACGGGAGGGGGAAGTATAAAGCAGGCTAGCTTTAGAAAGAGCGGCTCAATCACATCTGCACCTGCACTTTTGTTTGTATCGAGATTGAGGAGAGCATCTTTGATTTGTTTAATGGTGACTGGTTGGAACGAGAAAGTAGTGCATGGCACCTGGGCAGCTATATTCAGACATTTGGAGTTCTGGTGTTGGACCTGATGACGTTTACTGGGGATGTGTTGAAGGCCATCTCTGCCGTAGCAAAATGGTTATTGAGGAGGTCAAGGACTGCATACTTGTTAGTGGTGAGGGTGCCATTAGAAGAGATTTTAGAAGGTAGTGTGCTGGGGGAGCTGTGTCCTTTGATCTCCCTTAGGGTTTTCCAGAACCAAGTGGCGGAGTTGGTGGGTGCATTTAGCTCTGCACGGAAGTAACTGGATTTAGCAACTAACGAGCTTTGCACAGCTATTTCTTGCAGTTTGAAAGGCAGACCAATCAGTGGCTGACTTAGACTTCCTAGCCCTTTTCCACAGGACATCCCTATTCCATAGTGCAACTTTTAGGTTTCCATTAAACCAGGGGCAGGATTTCCTTTTTGTTCTACTTCTTACCATAGGTGCATGCACATCGAGTACATTAGTCAGTACAGATTGGAGGACCTCTGTCGCCTCTTCCACGGAAGGGGCAAGATAAAACTTTTGCCAGTCAGTGTAATGGAGGTCACAGAGGAATGCATTGACATCAAAGTTCCTTTTACATCTTTTGAAGATGTACTTTGAATTGGACGAGGCTGGATGTTGTACGGATCTTACACATGCAATGGCACAGTGATCACTAAGATCATTGAAAAATACTCCTGAATGGGAGAATAGATGGGGCTTACTTACTAGAATTAGGTCGAGCAGTGTGCTATGCTCGGGGTGTTTGGAATTGGGGTGGGTAGCTTCGTTTATCAATTGAGTGAGTCTATGTGTGTCACATAGTTCTTTTAGAGGTGTAGAAGCCGGGGAAAACCAGTTTAGGTTCAGATCACCCAGGATGATTACTTCTGTATTCATGTTGCCTAATTGGTCGTTTAGGTGCTTTAACAGTGAGAGATCAGCTGAGGTGGGTCTATAGCACCCAATGATACATAGGGAGGTGGATTTGGAGAGTTTGATCTTTAGGGTTAAGCACTCAAATTCTTTTGGGACTGAAAGTAAGTCAACAACAGAAGCATGAAGAGTAGACAGGAATAGAATTCTGAAAGAACACTAGTGAAAAAATGAGAAACTTGCAAATAAACATTTTTTGACTTGTGATTCAGACCACATAATTTCCTGCATAAAATGCCCCTCTTGTCTGAATTATCTTGATAAAACTATATTCCTGCTTGGACTGAGGATCAGTGAGCACAAGAGTGTAATTAGACATACTGATCAGAAGTCCTCCTTAGCAAGACACTTTATGTGAGAGAACATAGAAACATAGAAACATAGAATTTGACGGCAGATAAGGACCGCTTGGCCCACCCAGTCTGCCCATTTCCCTACCTACTGGATAAGCTGCAGATCCTAGCTAACCAGCAGCCTACTTCTTCTTACCCCCACCCCCCAGAATTGCCTTATGACTGTCCCATGCATGCTTGAATTCCACCACTGATTTTGGCTCCACAACCTCCTCCGTAAGGCCGTTCCATGCATCCACAACCCTCTCTGTGAAAAAATACTTTCTTAAATTACCTCTGAGGCGCCGCCCCCATCTTCAAATTGTGCCTCTTGTTCTTGCATACCTCTTTTTGAAAGATGCTACCCTCTTGGACTTTGTTGATTCCCTTGAGGTGCCTAGTTTCTATCATGTCCCCCTCTCCCTCCTTTCCTCGAGGCTATACATCTTAAGCTCCTTAAGTCTTTCTTCATATGTCTTCCGTGCAGACCCTGCACCATTTTAGTGCCCTCCTCTGGACAGCTTCCATCCTGTCTATGTCTTTGCGGAGATTGGGTCTCCAGAACTGCACACAGTACTCCAGATGGGGTCTCACCAGCTGTCTGTACAGAGGGATAATAACTTCCTGTTTTCCACTGGTGATGTCTCTCCCTATGCATCCCAGTAACCCCCCAGCCCTCCTTGCTGCCCTCTCACATTGCTTGCCCACCTTTAGGTCATCTGATATGACTACCCCCTGGTCCCTTTCCATTTTTGTTGTTGTTAGTATCTCACCCCATTGTGTACTCTTCCCTGGGTTTTGTTTCCCAGGTGCATTACCTTGCACTTCTTAGCATTGAATCTAAGCTGCCATACATTTGACCATTCCTCTAACCTTGCCAAGTCCCTTCTCATCCTTTCCACCCCACCCTGTGCATCAACTCTGTTGCAGATCTTAGTGTCATCTGCAAAGAGACATATTTTTCTCTTCCAGTCCTTCCGCAATGTCGCTTATAAAGACATTGGAAGAGGACTGGTCCTAATACTGAACTCCTGCGGTACCCCACTAGTAACCCTCCTTTCTTCTGAGTGGACTCCATTTATTATTACCTCTGTGTCCTATTCTCCAGCCAATTCTTTAACCAGGCTGTCATCTTGGGACCCACTCCCAGGCTGGCTAACTTGTATATTAATCTTTTGTGTGGGACTGTGTCAAATGCCTTGCTAAAGTCTAGGTAGGCCATGTCCACAGCCCCTCCCTGATCTACTACTTTGGTCACCCAGTCAAAGAAATCTATCAGATTTGTCTGGCATGACCTTCCCGCTGTGAATCCATGCTGCCTAGGGTCCTGTGCCCCTCTGGCCTCTAGATACTCGACAATTCTTTCCTTCAGAAGTGATTCCATCATTTTCCCTATCACTGAGGTTAAACTAACAGGTCCGTAGTTTCCTGCTTCTGCCTTGCTCCCACTTTTGTGAAGGGGAATCACATCTGCACTCCTCCAGTCCTCGGGTACCACCCCATCCTCCCATGATTTGTTAAAAAGGGTAGTCAGTGGTGTCACTAGTTCTACCCTTAGCTCTTTTAGAATTCTGGGATGAATCCCATCAGGCCCCATTGCTTTGTCCACCTTCAGTTTTAGAGAGTTCTTTCAGAACCCTTTCTTCTGTAAATGGGCTGGTATCAACATCTGTATCCAGAGTGTTACTACTGTTTGTTTTATGTACCTCCCCCTCTTCATTTGTAAATACTGAGCAAAAATATTTGTTTAGTATCTCTGCCTTTTCACAGTCTCCCTCTGCCCACCCTCCCTCCCTTTTACTAAGCCTCACTATCCCTCACTTGGTCTTCCTTTGCTCCCTGATGTACCTATAAAAGGTTTTATCCCCCTTCTTAACTGAGTTGGCTATCTTTTCCTTGGTTTGAGCCTTTGCTGTTCTGACTGCCTTCCAGCCTCCTTTTGCTTTAACTGATACAGTTTCTCTGTCCTGCTCCTTCTGCGATTCCTTGTACTTCCTGAATGCATTCTTTTTCTCTTGAACCTTCACTGCCATTTCCTTTGAGAACCATAGTGGTTTCTTACATTGTCTTGTTTTGTTTATTTGCTTCACACAAAGGCTCGTTACCTCTGTGATGGCAGTTTTTATTATTCCCCATTGTTCTTCCACCCCTCCTTCCTGCCCATTTGCTAGTGCATTCCTTAGGCACTCACCCATTTGGCAAAGTCAGCCCTCCTAAAGTCCAGTACTTTTGTCTTTGTATGGCTTGACTCTATTGCTGTGTTTATTGTGAACCATACTGTTCGATGGTCGCTAGTTCCCAGATGGCTACCCACTTCTACATCTGTGATCCTCTCTCCATCTCCATTTGAGAGAATCAAGTCTAATATTGCTCCCTCTCGAGTGGGCTCCAGTACTAGTTGTCTAAGGCATGCCCCCTGTAGGGCATCTAGAATAACTGCACTCTTCGAAGTGGCAGCTGCAACTGCACTCCAGTTAACATCTGGCATATTCAGATCACCCATCAGCAATATCTCCCCTTTTTCTGCCATTCTAAGTATACTTTCTATCATTTCCTGTCCATTTCCTCCCTGAGAAGGGTTTAGAGCATAACCCCAGCGTATTGTGGTGCCATTGCCTGTCTCCAAATTTACCCACAGTGCTTCTTCTCCCTACCTGTTTACCCTTTTGTTCTGTTGCTTTTATTCCTTCCCTTATTTAAAGAACTCCTCCTCCTCCTCTTTACCTCCTGTCCCTCCTGTAGACAGTGTATCCTGGTATGTTTATGTCCCAGTCATGGTTTTGTGTGTACCATGTTTCTGTGACTGCCACAATATCCAGATGTTCCTCCTCCATCAAGACCACTAATTCAGGAAGCTTGTTACCCAGACTACCGGCATTAGTACTCATTGCTCTCCATTTTTTGATGGCTTTACCTTCTGTTGCAGCATCCCCCACTGACCGTTCTACCTCAGTCTTTTTCTCATTTAGTACCCTGTTTTGTAGGGAGAGGCTGGGATTTTCCTGCTGCTTGTCAGTGCCTCCCCCTTTGACTAGTTTAAAGCTTGAATGAAGCATTTAAACCGATTGCTCAAAAGACTTGTTCCCTTCCTGGATAGATGCAGACCATCCTGCCAGTATAGGCTGGTGTCCTCCAGGTGGAACCCCAGTCCCCAATGAAGCCAAACCCTGTGCTCCACACCATTTTTCAACCATTCATTAAACTGCATGGTGCCAATTACCCTCGCCTCCCCATGCTTTTGACAGGCAGCACCTCTGAGAAGGATACTGTGTGTGCTACTTGTCTTAGGTCCCTCCCCAACTCTGCAATGTCCTCCTGCACTGCTCTGATCTCATGATGAGCCAAGTCATTTGTCCCTAGGTGGACAATTACGTCCAGCTCGGAATCCCTTGCAGCTGTTCTCGTGATCCTGAGGATGCGCTTCCTGTCCCTCCATCAGAAACATCAGATTTCAACGTTATGATTTTTTCCAGTTAATTAGTTTCAAAAGCTTACAAGAGGTGGCAGCTGGGACCCAGAAACTGTTCCAATGTGTACTGTTACAGCCCCAAAACTGCAGCAGAGCAAGCCAAAATTTTCAGCAGAGTGGGCATACCTGAAGAAATTATTACTGATCAGGGTAATAATTTTGGTGCTGCACTGCTTAAGGAGCTGTACAGACTGTTAGATATCACTGCCATAAGAACATCCCCCATCACCCTTAAACAGATTGTCTTGTTGAGCATTTTACCCAAACTCTAAAATGCATGTTAAAAAGGTTTGTAAAAAGTGAAGGGAAAGATTGAGACTATTACTTGCCTTAGCTACATTTTGCTTACAGAGAAGTGCCACAGGCATCAACAGGGTTTTCACCATTTGAAATGTTGTATAGTAGGCAGCCAAGAGGGCCACTGGATGTGATAAAAGAAATGTGGGAAGATAAGCACACTCAGAAACAATCTATATCTTCTTATATGTGTGCCCTAAGAAAGAAGCTGGCAAAATACATTGAAATTGCCCATAGTAATCAGGAAGAGGCTCAAAACCAGCAGAAGGTATATTATGACCATGGGAAAAAGAAAAAGTTTTCAAGCCAGGTGAAAAGGTTTTGCTACTGTTGCCCCAACAGAAAATAAACTGTTAATGAAGTAGCAAGGGCCTCATAAAGTTCTTAGACATGACATACTGGCACTGTTAACTATGAGATTGAGAACCCTGACAGAAAAATTCCTACTAAGATATACCATGCTAACCCCCTCAAGAAATGGGTTGCAAAAATGCCAAAAGCCATTTTGCTTCTTTTACCTGAAACTGATAAGGAGGATATTGATGTAGCTTATGACAGACTGAAACAAACTGTACATGCTGATGCTGTAAAGATGAATGGTTCCTTAACCTCATAACAAACTGGAGACATTCATAATGTGCTAAAGAGATTTAACAGTACCTTTACCATAGTAACAGGCTGAGCAAAAGGGGTTGAGCACTTAATAGTGACAAAGAATGCTTGTCCTATTAGACAAAAGTCATACAGGTTGCCAGAACGGTTAAGAGCTGATGTGGTTAAGAAAATACTAAAAATGAAAGAATTGGATATCATTGAGGAGTCGAGGAGTGCTTGGTCATCTCCCATGGTAATTGTAAACAAAAAAGAAGGCGGTGTTAGAATCTGCCTTGATTTCAGGAAACTTAATCAAGTATCAGAATTTGACAGTTATCCTATTCCCAGAATAGATAATTTCATGGATAGACTGGGGGGTGCAAAGTATATTAGTACCCTCGATCTCACCAAGGGTTATTGGCAAATACCTTTAGCTAAAGAATCCAGAAATAAAACTACATCTGCCACCCCTATAGGATACATAGATACATAGATACATAGACAGTGTCGGCAGATAAGGGCCTATGGCCCACCCAGTCTGCCCATTTGAGCTTGTAAGTTCAGTTTATGTTTTCCTAGAAGTCTGTTGCCCCTTACTCCTGACCTCCAGAATTCCTTTATGTCTATCCCATGCATTCTTAAATCCCGTGATTGTTTCAGCCCCCACCGCTTCCTCTGGCAGGGTGTTCCACTTGTCCACCACCCGTTCTGTGAAGAAATTCTTCCTCATGTTTCCTCTGAAACGTCTTCCCTCAACTTCATCCATGCCCTCTAGTCCTGGAACATCTTTTCGCTTAAAAATAGTGTATTCCTGCACCCTGTTCCTCCCTGTAAGATACTTGTATGTCTCTATCATATCCTCTCTCCTCCCTCTCCTCCAGGAGTACATGTTCAGTTCCTTCAACCTGTCTTCATAGGATTTGTGATGCAATCCATGCACCATCTTTGTTGCCCTCCTCTGAACCTTCTCTACCCTATGTCCTTACGTAGGTATGGTCTCCAGAACTGTACACTGTACCCAGGTGGGGCCTCACTAGTGTCTTGTATAGTGGAATTATGACCTCCTTTCCTGCTGGTGATACCCTGCCTATGCATCCCAGCATCCTATTTGCTTTACCTGCTGCCTTGTCACACTGTTTCCCTACCTTGAGGGTCATCAGAGATGATAACTCAAGATCCCTTTCCTGCTTGGTGCATGCTATATCCTCACCCCCAACTGATATATTGTGCCAGGGTTTTGTGCCCCATATGCATTATCTTGCACTTCTTTGCATTGAATTTCAACTGCCAAACCCCTGACCATTCTTCAAGTTTCTGCAGGTCCCTTCTCATTCTGTCTACACCCTCTGGTGTGTCTACTCTGTTACAGAGCTTAGTGTCATCAGCGAACATTGAAATTCTGCCTTCTAGGTCCTCGCCAATGTCACTGATGAAGATGTTAAAAGGACCGGTCCC
Organism: Neoceratodus forsteri; assembly: GCA_016271365.2. Taxonomy (NCBI): domain Eukaryota; kingdom Metazoa; phylum Chordata; order Ceratodontiformes; family Ceratodontidae; genus Neoceratodus; species Neoceratodus forsteri. The sequence continues at coordinate 1,288,683,776 of CM057454.1, read as the reverse complement.
AGCACTGATCACTGTGGTACCCCACTGGTCACTCTTCCCTCTGTGGATGACAGCCATTTACCACCACCCTCTGTGTCCTGCCACCCAGCCAGTTACCTACCCACACACTACTGTCCTGCCCACATCCATATTCCCCAGTTTGTGTAATAGTCTTCTATGTGGCACAGTGTCAAAGGCCTTGCTGAAGTCCAGATAGGCCATGTCCACTGCCCTCCCTGATCCACCTCCCTAGTCACCCAGTCAAAAATTCAATGAGGTTGGTCTGATAAGACCTCCCCTGGTGAAACCATGCTGCCTTGGGTCCTGTAGTCCATTGATAACCAGATGTTCCACCAATCTCTCCTTCAGTAGTGCTTCCATGATCTTCCCCACTACCGAGGTGAGGCTGACTGGTCTGTAGTTCCCTACTTCCTCTTTGTTCCCAGTTTTGTATAAAGGGGACTACATCTGCTGTCCTCAGTCTTTGGGTACCTCCCCTGTTTCCAGTGATCAGCTAAACAGGATAGCCAGAGGTTCAGCCACCACCTCTCTTAGTTCTTCAAGGACTCTGGGGTGCACCCCATCTGGCCCCATTGGCTTCAACTCTGTACTTCCAGTACCTTCAGGACCCTTTCTCGTGTAAAGGGACTTGTGTCCATTTCTGCACCATTCTCACCCCTTGTACTCCCTTCAGACCCATTACCCTCCTCTTCCTCAGTAAAGACTGAGCAGAAATACCTGTTCAATATGTCAGCTTTACTGTTGTCATCCTCCACGCAGCCCCCATCCTCCACCTTCAGTCTCACTAATTCTATCAGTTCACCACCATGCCATTTGGTTTACATGGTGTGCCAGCTACATTCCAGCAGTACATGGATGTAATTGCATCCCCTTACACTGGTTATTGTGATGCTTGCCTGGATGATATCATGGTGTACAGCCCAGATTGGAAAAATAGCTTGGAACACCTATGAGCAGTTATCCAAGCTATCAAAAATGCAGGTCTGGCAATTAACACTACTAAATGTGTATTTGGCATGCAGGAAACTAGATACAGTATTTGGGCTATGTGTTGGGAAATGGAGAAGTCAAACAAGAGATTTCTAAAATAGAAGCTGTAGTTAACAGCCCTGTACCTAAAATAAACAAACATGTCAGGTCATTTTTAGGGCTGGCTGGTTATTATCGGAGATTTGTTCCCAAATTTGCTGAGTTAGCTATTCCCCTCACTGAACTGGAAAAGAAACACTACCCAAATAATGTGAAATGTACTCCAGAGTGTGATGAAGCTTTTCAAGCCATAAAGGCTGCATTATTTTCAGCACCTGTTTTAAGAAGCCAGACTTTGAGAAACCATTTCTGCTACAAACACATGCATCTGCAGTAGGCCTAAGTGCTGTCCTAAGTCAAAATACAGATGGGAAAGAACATCCTATTCTACATATAAGTAGGAAGTTTCATGACAGAGAAAAGGTATTCCACTATCGAAAAGGAGTGCTTAGTAGCAAAATGGTCCATGGGTCCCTCAAATTTTATTTGCTAGAAACTGATTTTGTTCTTGTAACTAATCATAGTCCTCTCTGTTGGCTAACCAGATAAAATATAAAATTCCAGAATCACATGGTGGTACCTGGCACTGCAGCCATTCAAATTCTCAGTGATTCACAAATCTGGTAAAGAGAATAGCAATACTGATTTTCTGTCAAGATATGGATCAGGAATTGAGGGTTCTGATGGTTGGGGAAAAAAACTAATGTATGAGTTTGAACTGTACTTTTGCTGTACTGTTAAAAACGGATGCCAATGTGCTTAATGCCTGAATGCAACAAGTGTTATTAGAAAATAAAGTTTGGGAAACCTGTTTAATAAAGAGGCTCAGTCTTAAAGATACACTTTCAAAAACTGGTCTAAGTGTTTTTGACAAAAGGTGAAATCTCAGCACTTCATGAAATAATGAAAAATGAGAATCTGGTAGTAAAATCAGCTGACAAAGGGGGTAATTTGGTAATCATGAATACTAAGGACTATAAAGAAATGGTGGATAAATTATTAGTTGATCAAGGTAGTTATGAGAAATTGGGTAGTAATCCTACACATGCCATAAAGAGGGAATTGTTTGAATCGTTGGATGTCACCCTAAAAGATGCAATTATTTCAGAAAGTGAGTTTAAATACCTATATAATGAGAACCCAATAACACCAACCTTTTATGCCATACCTAAAGTGCATAACGATGTAAATCATCCACCTGGAAGACCGACAGTATCGGGGTTGGCTCATTAACATCGCCACTTTGTGAATTTATTGATTTATACTTACAGTCATGTATGCAAAATCTTCCATCTTATCTAAAGGATACAGGCAACACCATTAAAAAATTCAAATGTATTGAATGGCAGCAGGGATACTAGTCTGTAACTATTGATGCTAAAGCCTTGTACACCTCGATACATCATAAAGATGGCATTAGATCAGTGCGGCACTTCTTGACTGCAGTGAATTATGGGGATCAGACACTGATAGAATTTCTTATAACTGCTTTGGAATTTGTGCTTAACACAAATGTTTTTGAATTTAATGGTGAATTTTACTGGCAGAAATGTGGCACTGTGATGGGGCGTCAATGGCCCCACTCTACACTAATTTATTCATTGGTATGTGGGAGCAGGAAGCATTGTATGATCAAACAGTGAACCCGCATTTTCATAAAATCAAGAAATGGGGTAGATTTATAGATGACTGCCTGTGTGTGTATCAAAGAGAACCAAGTGAAGGAAGAAATTCATTTCCTGGTTAAATGTGAATGCTTGGAATTTACATTTTACACAACAGGCATATAGAAAACAGATTGATTTTAATGACATAACTCTAATAGGAGATTGTGAAACAGGAAGAATATCTACAGTGAGGTATAGAAAAGTAACAGCCACAAATTCATTACTGCACAAGAAAAGTTCACATCCTAAAAACTGAAGGATTCAATACCCTATGGGCAGTTACTCAGGATTAGGAGAAACTGCACCAAGGATGAGTTTTGAAAACCATCAGCAGAATTGATGTGTAGATTTAAAGAAAGAGGATATACAGAGAAGGTGTTAAATCAGGCATTCCATAAAGTAAAGTATAAAACTCAGGATGAACTTTTAGTGCATAGAAAGAATAGAAATGAAAATAGCTATAAGGAATTTTGTAGCTAAAACATTTTAAGAGGCGCTGTTAGCATTTTCCATTATGTCATGATGTTCATAGACGTGCAAAGTGAGAACCATGTAAATTTAAGTTAAGAGCAGAAATGTAATTAATCTATTTAAGATATTGATTCTGCAGCTTGTTATGGAATTTAAATGGTTACATCCAGACACAATCTGAATTTTGGTGAAATATTGACAATGGAAGGTTGTTTTGAATTTTGTATATCTCTTTAAAACATACTGTATAATTAGTATTTGACAGAGGGTGATGTCACACATCCCTATTACAAATAAAAAGGTGGATTGTTGAATTTTACCCACACCCCAGAAAAGGAGAGAGCTACGAGCAAAAGCGGGGCCTGGCATATTTTTTATTTCCTCTCTAGGTGATAATAATTGCATTTTGCTGAACTGCTAATAAAATGAAACATGTTTGGCAGTTAAAACTTAAATTTGAGTTTTAAGCATTTTCCTTATTAGCTGAGTAGTGCTTAGACCACTTTTGAAAAGAGCATGTTGTGAGTTTATTGGATTGGCAACCCATATGGCGAGTGCACCCGTCTGTTCCTTGTGCCCAGCAAGACCTGAATTTTTGATTCCATCTTAAAGAATAGGACCCTGTCCATTTGTTTTGGAGAAAGTGTTTAAATGCAAGGATCTTTCCTTTTCTATCTCTTCTGTCTGGTTGCACAACCAAATTTTCCTGTGAGACCTTGGACTTGATCAACCCTTACAGTCTCAAAATTCTTTGCCTCTCACTTTCTTTCTGTTTTCTCTTGCTGTCTGTTTTTCCTCCCTTGCATATCTATATCTGCTAATATAACATATATGAGAATCAATGTATGGAAATATAGCTGAAAATAGGATCACTTTTGTTTAGAAAATATGGTGTTACTGTTGAAATGTATATATATTTATAATTTGAGATGACTGTAGAAAACTAGAGATTACTGGAGTGCAATGTCAGCCTTTTGCAGTTGCTGTGGGGATCTCAGGAAGCTCTCAGTATTCTAGCAGCTCCTGAAATTTACAAAAAAACAGGATGTTTGCTTAGGATGGGGGTTGAAAAGACTTATAAAACAGCTAAGCTGAGCCGCAAGGGGAGATTTTGTACTAGAACAATTTTATTTTGCTTCTGTACATAGTTCTGAACAGGTTTATTTTATTTTATGATACTGCAACTACAAATAAATAGTTTTGTGGAATTTTACAACTGCTCCTGGGTTTTCTCTAGGCTTCCTGATATGTGCCTTAATGACTGATGGTATCAGCCTAAGTGGGATTTCAGCTGTGCATACCCTAAGACAGGAGATTTGTGCATGGGTACTGGACCTAGAACTAGGGAAGTACAGAGGAAGGTATGGATTCTGCAGTGGAAGTCCAGTCTGAGATTGTACAGCCAGCACAAGTCATGGAAAAAGAACAGGCAATGACAGAACCCAAAAGGGAGCCTGATGGGCTTTTTGAAATAGTGGGCTATAAAACAAAAAGAGACTGAGATGCAGACAGAAAAATAAATTAAATGATTAGAAGCATTGAGGAGAGAACATATGCAGCAACAGAAGCAACAGATGAGAGGAGAGATGCAGCTACAGGAGCAGCGATGGCTGGATGCCTTACAAGCTATCGAAGGCAGAGGATCCAGCACAGATGAGAAGAGGAGCAACAAAATGTAAGCAACTTATAGGCCATTAAACTTACTAAGCTGTGTCCCTCAGATGATACTGAGGCATACCTCACAACCTTTGAAAGAGTTGCCACAGCCTGCCAGTGGCCAAAGCAGCAATAGGCAATCAGACTAGCACCCTACCTGACAGGGAAATCCCAGCTTGCCTACAGCAGTATGGACACTGCACAGTCATAAAACTATGACCTGGTGAGAAGCGAAATCCTGAAAAGGTACATCTCAAAGAGACCTACAGGAAGAGATTTTGATCTCTGAGGTACAACTCAGTTGACAATCCTCAAAGAGCCTTCACCCAATTCCAAGAACTCCTGATAAAGTGGATCCAACAGAGACCAAAACAGTTCCACAGATCATTGACATACCTTGATGGAGCAATTCATCAACATCTTGCTATAGATGTACAGCTGTGGGTAAAGGAACACTGACCAGAGAGTGGGAAAAAGCTGTTTTTTGGCTGAGAACTACCAAATGGCCAGACAGCAGCTAGGTAACAGTCAAGCATCGGTAAGAAACTCTTTTCCCATTTAAATTCCAAGCCTGCTAAGAACTCTGGTGGGGTAACAAATCTGTGTCAAAGGCGTTATCTGCTATAACTGTAATAAGCCAGGCCATTTTGCAAGAAACTGCCATAATAAAGAGAGTGGCACTGGAACAGATTTGTCCTTAGCAAACAGGAGCAAGTACCTAACAGATGTGAAGTTGGGGAATAAGACTGTAAAGGGACTCATTGATTCAGAAAGCAGTCAGACCCTAGTGCATGTTAAAGTGATGGGAAAACATTGTGCAAATGGACCAGGTACTGGTGTCATCTGCATCCATGGGGACATTCAATACTATCCCACCACCCAAGTGACTCTGACCATTAAGGTTGTGTCTCACCAAATGAAAGCGGGGTTAGTACCAAAGTTACCTGTACCTGTTATTGGAGATGACTTTCCAGGTTTTACTGAATTTATCAAAGAGGGAGTTAGTCCTGATCTTTCAGCAGCTGTGGTGACAAGAGCTCAGGCAATGAAAATTTCAGACGATGGGGACACTTATCCTTTCAGTGATTTTGATTTGGACTTGTTTGAGCATAGCTCAAGATCTGGAAATCCAGGAAAGAAAGACAAAACCCAAAACATTGTGGCAACAAATGACTGATGGACATGAAGGGTTAAAATATGAAAATGCTGAAACTAAATTGATAACTGATTGTGATTTTCTTTCAGAGCAAACTAATGATGTTTCTCTCAGGGTTATTTTAAACAGCTAGTGGCAAAACCAAAATAGGGTGGACCAATGTTTAAAAATGTAATGGGTTAATGTACAGAGTTTGGTTAAACCTCAGACACAGGAACAGACAGAACAATTGGTTATACCACAGAACTATAGAAGAGAGTTGTTACAGATAGCATGTGATAGTCCAGTGGCCGGTCATTCAGTGAGGGATCACACCGTTGATTGCTGTATAGAGTTTGCTGGCCTGGAATTCATGAAGATGTTGCTACCTATTGTAATTCCTGTGCTAAGTTTCAGAAAGAAGCCCCAGTCACTAGAAAAGACAAGGTGCCCCTGGTACCCCTACCCTTAATAGATGTGCCTTTTGAGAGAATTGCAAAGGATGTCATTGGTCCTTTAGACAAAAGTAAAAAGGATAATAGATTTATCCTGGCACTGCAACCATTTAAATTCTCTGTGATTCACAAATCTGGTAAAGAGAATAGCAATGCTGATTTTCTGTCAAGATATGGATCGGGAATTGAGGGTTCTGATGGTTAAAAAATGTATGGGTTTGAAATGTACTTTCTGCTGTACTGTTAAAAAAATGGATGCAAATGTGCTTAAAGTCTGACTGCACAAGTGTTATTAGAAAATAAAGAGTTTTGAAAACCTGTTTAATAGAACAGATTCCCTCCTAGAGAGGGGAATATGTGACTGGGTAGAATAGGACCACTTCCCATTTGTTTTGGGAGAAAGTATTTAAATGCAAGGATCTGTATTCTTTCCTTTTCTGTCTTCTCTATCTGGTTGTGCAACCAAATTTTCCAATGAGACTTCAGATTTGATCAACTCAAATGGTCTCGCAATCCTTGACTCTCATTGTCTCTCAGTGAGGGGCCCTTCTATCTCATCACTGCCTACATTCCCCCAAAGAACCAGACCCCAGCGCTGATATCTATAACAGAATATCTTGCCACCCTCCACTACAAGGCGGAACAAATCCTAGTGGAGGACCTTAACGTGAACTGGCTCAGCACCTCCTCTTCCACTATCTGAGATTCTTTCACTGCCCAAGACCTGACAACTCATCTTCGAGCCCACTAGAGTTAACCCAAAGAGAGGAACAAGTACCCTTCTGGATGTCATTATCACCAACCACCCCCAAAAAATCCATAACATCCAGATCATCCCAGACTTCCTCAGTGACCACTCCCCTATCCTATATGTTTGGGCAGCCCCCACTCCCAAACCCATAGCCCAAACCACACTCCACAGGTGCCTCTGCCCTGGTGGGCTGATTAAACTCAAACAGTTTCTCGCCCAGATTAATTGGTCTCTCATTCATCATGCACCCGACGTTGATACTGCCCTCACCTTTTTCTCCCAAACCTTTAACAAGGCCTGTGATCTCTTTGCACCCATCACCAAAATTTGATCCAGAAAACATAATGCACCCTGGGTTACCCCTGCCCTACTACAAATGCTCAGAAATAGGGATAACTTCTGACACCTTGCCACTGAAACGGACCAGATGTCTGATAGACAGGCCTACAATGCTGCTTGGAACAGTTGCTCATGGGCCATCTGTAAAGCCAAAGCTGACCATTACTAGGCCACCCTCACCTTCTCCTGGGGGTGTGCCCAGACTTTCTGGGACAATATTAAACAGCTAAATGGGAAATCATCCTCCCCTCCCCCATCCCAGCTAACTATTTATGGCACTACCTCCACTGACCCTGCCTGCATTGCTAACTGCCTTAATACCTCCTTTACTGACCTTAGCTCTGTCCTTCCAAGTAAATTTTTTGACCCACCCCCCTAGCCTACCTCCTCCTGTCCTCCAGCGCCCCAGCTTCTACCTATGCAAGGTATCTGCCCAGGAAGCCAGACCTCTCCTAATTAAAGCGTTAAATAGCAATAGTCCCTGCAGCGATTCCCTGGACCCAAGTATTCTCCGACTGGTGCTTGATGAAGTCCCTACCCCACTCACCAGCCTACTTAACCAATCTGTCTGCCTGGGGCAATTTCCCACTGCATGGAAAACTGCCATAGTCACACCCATTCATAAAGGGGGTGACAGGTCCTCCGCCAGTAATTACTGACCAATCTCCATCCTCCCCCCTCCAAAGCCCTAGAAAAAGTGGTGGCCATTCAAATCACTGAATATCTGACTAAGCATGGCATCTTATGCCCAGAGCAGCATGGCTTCCATGCTGGTCATAATACCGGCACTGCACTAGTTGAGTTCTCCAACTTCCTACATTCCTCTCTGGACACCAGCTCCCTTGCTGGTGCAGCGTTCTTTGACCTCTCAAAGGCCTTCGACACTGTCTCCCACCCTCTTCTGCTGGATGCCCTCTGCCACACTGGTTTCTCTGCTGGCCCCCTCGCATGGTGCTCGAGCTATCTACCCGCTCATTTCCAGTGTGTCAAAATCAATGGGATACTCTCTGAAACTCATCCCATCCGCTCAGGGGTACCCCAGGGCTCCATCCTGGGCCACCTACTCTTTACACTCTATCTAAACACCCTGCCCAGTGCATGCTGAGGCAAAATTCTTATGTATGCAGACAATGCTGTCATTTTTCCCACCCACCACAATCCCATCTCCCTCCAGTACTCTCTACAACAATCCTACAATGATGCCGAAGCCTGGTTTAAGGAGCACAGACTCATCATTAATCTCAAAATAATCAAAACAATACTCTTCACCAACCCCCAAAACAATGCCTGCAATTACCCACTCCCTATCCTCCCTAGTACCAAACAACCACTTGAACAAGTCTGCTCCTACAAATACCTTGGGGTTACCTTCAATTCAGCCCTCGACTTCCACACCCACATTAATGCCCTTGCATCTGCCACTAACATACGGCTTGGCATCCTCTACTGCTATAAAAATTGCCTCCCCCTGATGCTGTCCGACTTGCTGCTACATCTTCAGTACTGTCCCTTGTAGACTATGGCCTGCCAGTTTATGGTGCTGCTGACACTTCTGCCCTCAACAAAATTCACCTCACCTAAACAAGGCCTGCAGGTTGATTACTGGTGCCCCAGGCTCACACATACATGTCAACTCTACGACAAGGCAAAACTCCCTAATCTAGATGAGCAGGCTATGCTACCAAACCTGCCTCCTCACAAAAAACTCTACTGGGCTCTCCCCTCCTGGGGTGACAGCCTCCATCCACCATTCCCCACCCACTATCACAACTCAAACCTCCAACAAGACCACTCTACTGGTCCCCAGATCCAGGACCACCCATGGTCAGAGGTCCTTCTGCTATAGAGCCTCATCCTGGTTTAACCTCTCGCTGCTCCCATCTCCAATGACCCCACAATCTCCAACTTCAAAACCACCCTTAGGAGCCAACTGTTTAATACTCACAGCTACTCCCGTCTCTAATTGGTGCCTCGATCTCCCTACACTTGACAACTCCCACTGGGCAGCACTCCACCTCACCCCCCCACTTCTCCCTCTCTGCATCCTGCCTCTGTTGAAACCAGCACGTGCTCAGCTGTATCACTGAAATTGCTACTAAATTGTATAATGTATGAAATCATTCTGTGTAACTCTAAGTCATTGATCTGTATTCTGTAACCTAAATTGTTCTGTCTGTCCTCAATGTGACGAGGTACCTTTGGAAATGAGCCTCTGGCTCAAAGGTTGTAAACCAATTATACAAAATAAATATAAAAAAAAATATCTATATCTGCTATTTTAAAATGGGTTGTGATATTTCAGGGTCCTGATTGGCTAAGAGCTGCCAGTTGCCGTGTCCTTAACAGGGCATATTGTGTCAACCAGCACCTCTTCAGCCATTCAGAACATATCACAGGAGAAATAACTGTGCCTAGTCTGCCCGCTGAGCCTTCCTGCTCTCGCTGTTCTCACTACCCCGCCTTGGCTGCTGAACATTTCTATGCAAGCTATTGTACTCACTACCCCTCCTCGGCAGCCCCCCCCCACACACACAAACACAAACACAATGCATTACAGTTGAAAAAGTGAAATAACACTCCCCAAAAAATTCTGACCTCATAACAAAGAAAAGCAGCCTAAACGAAACCAAATGACAGCACGTGCAGCTATGACCAGTCTTCCAAGTGAAAGTCAGAACCAGCTCCTCCGCTCACTGTGCTTAATTCTCTTTTTTTTAGCTAAACCATTCATTTTAAAATGCCCACATTTCCAGTTTTAAAGCAACGCAAGTGCCCAATGTTACTACTCGCTATTTTAGAAGTGATAACTATGGCGCCGGCAAAGGGACTCACTCGGTCTGAATAAAATGAACGCTGGCTCTGAAAGAAACACCTGCTTTCTTCCATAGCAGAGACATGCTTAGTTAAATAAATACATATGTGCCAGTAGGAAATACAGTGTCAGAAGCAAATAAAACAATAACCTACTCAGTATCTGTGTCCATGCGTGGGGGTAGAGTGAGGAAAATAGCACAGTTCACTAGCCATCAACAATTGCCAATAAAGGGACTATTTTTACAATTTTTTATCAAACCTTATTTTCTTACATTTTTACTATGTTTCTCCTTTTTTTAAATTCTTAAATACTTACTAGGAGGACCCATTTTATGAGCACAATAACACACTGTGATGTGGGTTAAGTGCTGATTAGAGCATGCCCGGAACATAAGGCACTTGGCGCAAGCACCTCATGCCTTAGGACACCCCTGGACGTGCTCTTAGCAAGTAACCCACACCTCATCGAGTGTTATTGCTTGCATATAGCATATATGAGAATCAATGTATAGAGTGAAGCTGTTATTAGGATCCCTTTTGTTTGAAGGATATTTAGTGTTGCTGTTGAAATGTATATATTTGTGATTTGATATAACTGTAAAAAGCTAGAGGTCATTTGAGTGCAAATGTCTCAGCCTTTTGCAGCTGCTGTGGAGACCTCAGGAAGTTCTCAATGTTCTAAGCAGTTCCTAAAATTTACAAAGAACAGGATGCTCCCAAGGGATGGGGGTTTAAAAGACTTATATAAACAGCTAAACTGAGCGAGATTTTTTTTGCAAGAATTTTATTTTGTTACTGTTTATAGTTATTCTGAACAGGTTTATTACATGTTATGTTCCTGTAACTACAAATAAACAGTTTTGTGGAATTTTATAACTGCTCCTGGGTTTTCTCTATGCTTCCGGACCTGTGCCTCGACAACAACCCCTAGGTGTCCAGAAAAGAATACTGTATGTCATGGGCTAAGACCAAAGGGTACTTTCTATGCTCCATAAGAACTACTATCTCTGGGAATGCCCTTTCCTCCAGTCCCTCCTTAGGAATCAGCTCACAGTATGGTAGTCCATTCTCCAAAGACATCTCCCTTTTCATAGAACTCAGAGTTACCCTCCACCACTGGGCTACGCCCTTAATTTTAGCTGGGATGGATCAGCTTGTTCAACTCTCCCAAGCTCTCCATGCCTGACCTTACCCGAAACACACTCTGCTGTGGGAGAGCTACAAGTGGCGGGGCTCTTCTCAGTCTGTAGCGGTGGATCAGAAATGCTGCCCCATTTTCCAGTTTCTCCCCCATTATCCCAGTACCCCAGGACATGGCCGGACATGTGCGTGGAGGCGTACATGTGCCCTGTGACTCAGGTTGACCCCTTTCTCCCACCCGGCCTAATGTTTGGCTCCTTATGACTTGGCACTGCCACCTAGACTCCACTGGGTGGCAGCCAAGAGCTGGGGGAACCTACAGCCCTACCCGGGAGGGGAGAGCTGCCTTGCAGCTGCCAACTCCAGCTCCTTGCCCTCCCCTCAGTGCCCCAGGCTCATTCCTGAATCCAGGTTGCTGGTGTGGGATGAGGTAAGACATTTAGTGTCTCAGCCCTTCATGCCACTGGGCTGGTTTTAAAAAGATTAAAAACTCCTGAATGTATACATATGGTAGGAGATTATACACTCTAAAGGCCACAGAAGTACTATAGAGTGGAAAAACATTTGAATAGGTAGAATCACACAAAATAACCTTACTCAGCTAACTTCTAAGTAAAGTAGCTAGATAAACTTATCCTAAATGGGACCTAATGAGTCTTATCAGACAGGACATTGATTGTGTAGTTGACCCAATCCCCAGTTAAGGCTGATCTCATACGAGAAATATAGGGACAGAAAAAACCTGAGAGACCATCCTCTTCACCTGCACCTGTATGGCCGCTGGCTGAGTCTAGTGCGAGTTTAAGCTTCAGCATAAACCTTGTCTTTGATGGTTTCTTTATTATCTTAATGTTGTCTAATGCTTGCTCTTTTGTTGTACCTTACATTGTCCATATATCCCTTGAAATCTTGCTAAATCATGTAGAAACCTGGGGCAGGATTTTGCAGTCATGGCGCAGGGTTTGCATCCTGTCCTGCACCATGGGACTTAGGTTCCACTGGTGTGCTGAACCACATTGCCACAACTATGCCCAATTTTCCATTTCCGGGTGTAGTTGTGACACTTTCCATGATTTACGGCAGCTTGTGCCACATATATGGGGCAAGCTTCATGTTGGTGGGCCCAGCGAGTGTCACAGGCTAGACCACAATTTTGTGGTCTAAGGACCGGCAGTTGGAACAAGGGATAGAAAATCCCAATTGCCAGCAGGAGAATGCCACAAGTCCCGTCCCCTGTATGGTCAGTGCACTGGGGGACTGTGGGAGGTATTGCAACTTCGAAAATCCTGCCCCTTGTCTTTTGTTTGCATATTCCATGTAATCTCCCGGGTCGCACCTAACAAGAAGCAAATGTTTGTCTAGTGTGCTTACCTGGTCAAAAAAAAGGTAAGTAAATAAATAAAACCATTCATCCTGCCTCTCTCACATCACGCTCTGGTGGTTCTTTGACCTTTCTGTCCAGCTCCAAGACAGAAGCAGTCCAGACTGACTATGAATTCAGACCAGGTCTTATTGTCACTTCTGCTCATGGTTTGGCAGGGTACCATTTGATTAGCCTAGTCATTTGTTTATGGTAACCACTAGCCTTTTAGATCAAAGGGGCTCAGCCATTTATTTTTACCAGAAACACAGTTTTATAGATCAACAGACCTCAGCTATCCACATCCAGCCCCTTTGAGAACATAGGAATTTATATCCTTAAGTCTAGGACAGCAAATTAGAATAAAAATATAATTTCAGTTCTCCATATACCTCCCACATCAACTGAAGTATTTTATGGAGAAAATGTATACTAAAAATAAAAAAAATTCCTTAGTGTTGAAATCTATCATCTATGTCTCTCTGTGTCTAGTAGCACAGTGCAGCCTCTTAACTCAATTGTGTAATTTCAGCCAATCAGCACACAAAGCCATTGTACCTCGTATCCTGCTTACAGGGATATTAGAGAGGAGCATTCTGCTTTGCAGCCAGGGAGAGGTGGCTTCCTTTAACTTTTGAAATAAAATTTAAAAAAAAGCGTAAAATTATAAATCATGTACTAACTCAAGTGATTTAAAATAAGTTAATCGGCTTCCACAGAATGTTCCTAATATATAAGAGGCTCTTCTCATGAAGTTTGGGCAGCCAGAATGATACTCTTTGGTTTATGTTTTTTTTCACCCACACCTCACACTTAGACTCTCATATACTGAACGAGACACCATGCAGAGGCTCTGTTAACTTACATAATGGTACCTGTGATACAGCATGGAAGCGTACTGGTGATATTTCCCCTGTACAAATCCCTGGTTAGGCTGCTTTTGGAATACTGCTTTCTATTCTGTAATCTGCATATAAAGAAAGATGAGGATAGACTGGAGTTTGGACAGCGAAGGGTTACCAAGATGATTCAGGGCCAGCAGAGCAGATCCTGTGAGGACAGACTGGAGGCGTTGAGCCTGTACATGCCAGAGATCATGAAGGAGAGGGGTGGCATGATTGAGACCTACAATGTTCTAAGAAGAATTAGAAAGGCGAACAGCAAGGACCTGTTGGATAGGAACAGAGAGTGAAAATGAAGGGTCATGAATGAAAGCTGACAGAAGGAAGGCTCAGGAGGGATTTGGGAAAGTTGTATTTCACTGAGAGGATGATTGAGCTATGAAACAGTCTACTGGCAGGGGAAGTGGACTAAGAACTATTAACCAGTTCAGGCATGGCTAGGACAGAGTACGCAGGTTTATAGTTACACCAATGAGATATACTATGGGTGAAGAACTTCTGCCAGAAGAATTGGCATGAAAGTTGGGCTTCTGCTTCCACGAAAGCTAGGAAATAATTTTGGTAACTTTTATGGAAATTCCAGCTTAGAATGGCAAAATAAACATATGAACAGCGGAGTTATGTATTAATTAGTGGAAGAAAATTATTTTTTTTTAATTCTATGTTTTTGCTGCTCATGCTCTGCCAAGGATCTGCCTGGTCATGGATCCTTCATACCCCTACTTTTAATTGGCCTGACTCCAGACACCCCCAGTTTGCCCCCTCGGGATGGGGTCGCAACACCTAGGGCATCAGTGCTGCGAATCATGGGACTAGAATCATGGAGCCAGCCCTGAAAGTTGATTAGGGCAGGGGCAGGCTTCATAGAGGCAGGGGTGAGCTATAATTTACTTAGTTTTTCCCCCGAGGGGTGGAGACGTGCAATGATGACCTGCGTCTGTCCCGCCCCTCTTTCTGTTGGATGTCGGTGCTAGCGATTCCTTCCAGCCTGGGCTAAGAGTCCTCCCGTGCAGGACATTCTCCCTGACCCTCCCTCCCCCGGAAAAGGAGAGCAGCCTGGAAGTGTCTAATCCTTCTTCCCCGGCTGGCCCTCCAGCTCCCTGGGTCCATTCTTGAACCCGGGTCACTGGCGTCGCAAGCAGAAATCCAATTCTGCAGAACTGATCGCTGTCAGATGTCAGTTCAGCAGAATTTCTTTGGGCAGTTTAAAACATTAATCCACAATTCATACATTCATTCCATAGTTCATTGAGTCACCAAACTGCAGAATAAATGTACAAATTCTGTATCACTGGCACTAATTAATTTAGTGGTCCCAACACCCTCTGATCACTGGCCCCATATTAAATTAAAGTTTCCATGGTGTCTAGTGGCACCCCCCAACTCTCTGACCACTGGCTTTGTATTTAAGTAATGTTTCTTTGGTGTCTAGTGGCACCCTCACCCTCTGATCACCTGCCCCATATTAAATAAATGTTTCTGTGGTGTCTTATGGCACCCTCTCCCTTCAATTACTTGCCACCATTTAACTCTGTGGTGTCTTAACATCACCCACAATGGTTGAGTACACCAACCTGCCCCTCCCTTTCCATAGTCTTCCATGCCATGAGGAGCCCATATGGTGACAGGCACAGCCCTTCTCTCACCACCTTAGATGGCTGCTGTATACAATGACAGGGAGTGTGCAACCAGTAGCAGGACATATGCTCCCTGTCATTGTATATGGAGGTTGGCTGAGTTGGTGAGAAGAGGGCTGTGGTGGTCACCATATGGGATCCCCATGGCACTGAAGACTATGTAGAGGGGTGGCAGGTTGGCATAGTCAGTCTGGTGTGGGTGGTGCAGGGGAAGGGCCACTGGATGCCAGGTAGTTATATGGCAGTAAGCGATCAGAGGTTTGAGGTGTCACTAGACCCCAGGAAACATTTAATACTGGGGTGGTGATCAGAGGGTGGGGTGACACTGGACACCAGGAAACATTCATCTAATATGGGGCCAGTGATTAGAAGGTGAGAGTAACACTGGACACCAGGAAAACATTCATTTAATAAGGGGCCAGTGTTTAGAAGGTGAGAGTAACACTGAACACCATGGAAACATTTGGTTAATATGATGCCAGAGATCAGAGGTGGGGGTACCACTGGACACCAAGGAAATGTTTAGTTAATACAGTGCCAGCAATAGGAGAATTACGAGGTGCCATCTGACACCAGGGAAACATTCAGTTAACACAGGGCCAGTGATCAGAAGGTGGCGGGTGCCACAGCACACCATGTAAAGATGTTTTTCTATTTACCAGGGACAGTGCAGAACTGATCACTGAACTGAGGAAGAATTACATGAATTGCAAATTAATGAATTAGTTCTGCAATTCAAGTGTATTATTCCACAGTTCAGTGAGAAAATGCTGCAGAAGAGAGAAAAAATTCACCAAACACATTTGGAAATTTTCCAATTTCACCAAAAGCAGGAGTTTGGAAAATTTTGTAAAAGCTGCAAAATTTTGCAAAAGTTTTGCTGAAGCAGAATATGCAACCTTCACCTAACCTCTAGTGAAGAAGTGGGGGGAAAGAGGTGTAAACACCACCAGGACAATTGGTTAAGGGGGTGAGGTAGGAAAAACTATGTGGACAGACTGTATGGAACTTTGATCTTTTTCAGGAAGCAGTGTCTAAGTTTCTAGGTTTCTACTTGGGATGCTTGTAAATAAATACTCCTGACTGGCTATGAATGATGACATAATATATAATGTCTTTCAGAATCCACACAGGAATATACTTTCCATCTTATTGCAGAAGCAAAGAGCTGGACAGAAGCTCTTCATCACTGTCGCTGCAGTTACACTGACCTGGTCAGCATTAGCAGCCCAGAGGTCAGCAGGAAGGTAGCAAGACTGTTGCAAAATGTGACCCAATATGGAGCATGGATCGGACTGCGCATACACCGAATCTGGGATTCCTGGTACTGGACCAACCAAGAGCCATTAAACTACGGACTGGGCTGAAGGGAGACCAATAACCTCTTGTCTGAGTGGTGTGGGATGATTTACTTGGATGAGCAACAGAAGTTCACGTGGAATAATGAGTGCTGTGGAAGAAAGCTATGGTTTATCTGCTATAAATCTTTGATGCCCTAAAGGGATACTTTCCTAAAGTTAATTAAGCAATAATGCATGGCAGGGTGTGGGTTGTGCTGGATAACATCATGCCTGGGTGGTTGGGCACAAGGCTGCAGACTGAGTGCAGCCAATGTCCCAGAGTCAAGTTATCCAGCACAACCCACTAACCTGGCATGATTATTACTACTATCTGGCCCGATGTTATACAAAATAAAAAAAAAAAACATTTAAACATGTTTTTAGTAGATTTTTAGTGTGGCAATATATTTCTGTTTCTTAAGAGAAGATACAAAAATCATCCTAGGAAATAAAAAAAATCACCCAAGAAATCCATACAGTGAGGTTGTGCTGGAATAACCTCACTGTGCCAGGGACACCCTGACCAAAGTCCAGGAAATTTTCTTGCCATTGTATAACTTCTGTTTAGCTTGGAGGCAGAGATGTTTCTTTTTTTCTGCTCTGCACTGGAGTTTGACCCCCTTTCCAACTCAACTTATCTCCTTTACAGCATGACAGTTCCTTTTTCTCTAACAAAGTGATAATTGGTTTCTGGATAAAACGTAACTCTGTCAAAATGCCCATGATTCCTAAACAGTGACAGGAGCATGCATTGTGGGTTGGGCTTTTTCCTGCAAAAATGTATATATGTTGAATGGACGAGCTTTGTAATAAATGGAACTGCATCTCCTCCCATCACTCAGTAGTAGTTTATTCAAGGGATCAATATAACACAGAAGCAGAAAGTACTGTACCAAGGTTTTGATTACATAATGTACCTCATTTTGTTCACCTCAGATGAGTGCTGTCAGGGATCGACACATTTCAAAATTCCATTGTTGTCCAAGTGTTTTGAGTAGTAGTCTATGTTGGAAGGCTATATTTCAAGGGAAGTTACAAAGACCTCATGTACCAACAAACCACTTGGGGGTTGCACTGTTAATACTAAGTAGAGATACAACAGCAGGAAACAGGAAAAATAATGTATTGAATGTACTATTACATTTTCCTGTTAATGGTTTGATAGGAACAAGAGAAACATGAGATGGAATTAGAATAATCAGAACTCCGTAGAATTATCATCATGAGTAGGACTAGGACTAGGACAGGAAGATGATGGAGGAGTACTAAGAGGAGAGCCAGAAGCAGCAGCTTTAGCAGCAGCATGTCCATGGACATGTCAAGTGCCAGGACCAGAAAGCAGCCACTACTTGAGTGCTGGATCAGGATCAAAATTATACAGTTCACGATGCTCTGCCACTATGTGCAGGAGAGACTGAAGTGTATTTTCCTTGGTTGCAATGGTTACTCAGATATTGTGAAATTAATGTTGTGAGGGTTCCTTTTCATAACTTTTGGGTGTGGTATGTCTCATTTATATATAAATGGAAGCACAGGACCTGAAATGTGCTTGCACTCCATAAAGCAAATCATGGATATCAGATAAGAGGTGGGCAAAGTGGCTAAAATTCGCTCAGTGAAGCAATTGGCAGAGTAATGTGGAATCTGTGGAGTAATCTGCAATGCGAAATGGAGTACTCTGCATCATAATAGTCTGAGTCCATTGATAACAATAGCTTTGTCTTACTCGCCTTTCCCAACCACTTCTGCACCAATTTTAATGCAAGTACATAGAAATCAATGTACTTCACATCACTTTGCCTCGTAATTGAGCTCCAAGGTGAATATTGCAGTGATTCATGGGATTGCAGGTCACATGGACTCTAGATTGTTCTGTACAGCCTCAGTTCTGTGTAGGGTGTGTGTAGTGGAAGACGGAGACAGTTTTCTCTCAAAGCTCTGTGATTCAAATCCTCTAAAAGCTGTTAAAAAAGCCTTTTTGAGCCATTATTTTGCTCAAAATATAGTACATCAATTGTAGGAAACACTCCTGTGCTCATATCATTGAGTGTTTATTGTTTGTGTGTGGATTTTGAATGTTAATTTAGAACATTCAGTCTGTGTACTGACAGACATTTGAAGTGTGCTTTGGGGGAGGGGTGTATCTGTGGTGGAGGTAGGTTAAAACTGGGAGGAAAAAGGCAGTCTGTTTTGGTTATATTTTTCTTGTGTAACTGTTAATGCACACACAGTAATATTTTCAGTAATTCTTGACTTTTTTTGCTGATTGTTGTGGTGCAGCAGTGCATAATTTAAGTTTGTTTAAAAGATTTGCTTATATTACTGAGGGTTTCAATTTGCTACGCATTACTTTTAGTGTAGTGAGTGTGTGTGACTGTGTGTGTGTGATGCATGCCATCAAATAAGACACATTTTATTGTGCCACAGAGTAATTGCAACAGTGTGAATCTGCTACCCATCGCACCTGAGTGATTTTGTACTGCTTTGTGGTATCTTGGTTTGGACTGTTACTGCAGTGCACTGCACCCCCAACTGGCAGAAGGTATTCTTTTCAGATTGGATTGTGATTTGTGAGCACTGGTTGAGGTGTTGTTGTGACTTTGTGTCTGCATCTCTTCTTGATTGTGTAGTGCAGTCTTGATCTGTCTGCACTTTTGCATCCGTTAGTGCCTAATCTCCATCTGCAAGCCACAGTTGTTTTTTTTGGCTTCACATCCACCGGCCCAGGCTGAAAGTTCAGAAATCTAAATTTGTTTAGAATTTTCTTGGTGATCCCCCAAAATGCCTTCAAAGAGACGTACAAACAACGCTGTTTCTGGCCGTGGCACTGCTGGCAGTGGCAAGATTGTCCATGGGCATGGTAGTACTCAGAAGTGCATAGCTGATGTCAGTAAATGGATTTCTCCATCAAAGTTTTTTACAGCGCAATCTGCATCTTCTCTCATAGTTGGCGGAGATGATGTTGTCCCAGCTGGTGGTGTTAGTGCAGTTTCTACTGACATGAACATTGCTGCCTCAAGTTCCATTTCTGACCAGTGAACCATTTCAAAAAATATAGTTGAGGCTAAAGCTGTGACTGACAGTGTAGATGATGTTATACTCCCCATTAACATCCCCATGGCAGTTGAACATGATTCTGATCCTGGCTGTGATAACTTACAATGTCACGTTTCTTCCAGTGCTGTTGAGGTCATGCCTTTGCCATCCAATGATTCAAAGTGTGGTGCAGAAATATTGGGTGGTGATGATGATGATGATGCTGTGGTTGGAACATCAATCAATCAATCAATCAATCAATCAATCAAATCTTTATTTATCCAGGCGATCACCGTTGAGCAAGCTCATTTACAAGGTGGACCTGCTGTTGTCAAAGGATAGTTATACATACATAGATTAGCTGTGCAATACTCAAAATGTTTTAAGTAAGAAAACAGACTTACAATTAAAAGGTACAATATATACATTCCAAGTACACTTGTGGGAACATATAAACAACACAAGACATTATTGTGGCATGTTCAACCTTCATATACATGGAAGTTTAAGTATCACATTTATCCAGGCCTCAATCGAAGGGTACAAATTATGATCATTTCATCCCTCAGAAACTAATTTTAGCTTGGAGGGTGACCAAGGCATCAATAGGGCACATGTTTACAACTGAACAACTATTAGAGTGGCATGTCGGAGTAGGTAAAGAAAAAAGTGCTAGGGGTTCGAGGCCAACAAAAGGCAGCTGGCTATTGAACAGGTTAGGTAGGGAATAGAGGGTTATGTTCATGGCTGTATGTGGTAGAATTAGAAATGGAGCCATTAACAGGACCACTAGGAACTATGGTAACATTTACAAATTTCGTCAAATGCTTTGTCATAAAGAATCCTAAACATTGCAATACTGACAGGAGAGCTAAGTTTCAGTGAGCTTTGAATCCTTTTCCATAGTGAGGGCACAGCGTGACTTATGGCTGCCCTACCAAAGTGGTTACTGATCCTAGGAATTTTTAGGGAAATTAGTGAGTGGCTTCTTATGTCATAGCTACTTGGTGGACTTAGAGGAGGCAGGCAGCAATGTAACCCCTGAAATGGGGACATGGTCTCCACTGACTGCATCAAGCTGTAAATGTGGATGTGGATGATGTTGATGAATATGATGACGATGTCAGTAACCCTGTTTGGGAACCAGAGAAAAGAAAGTCAAGGTGGCTGTGTCTGGGTCTGTTGGCGTTAAATACCTCTCTCCTCAAAACGTTGTGAATTAGTGGTTCCTGTTGATGATAATGATGATGACCTAGCAATAATCATAGGCAGTCATGGTGGTTAGTTGGAGTCAGTGTCTCAGCCTGAAATATCATGTAGCACACTTCCATTTCAGGGGTTAAAAATGGAGTCAAATAAGCAGCATCAGGAACATGTTAAAAGTAGGGATCACAATCTCTTGTTTGGGATATTTTGCCCAAGATGCAAATGATGAGTCAGTTGCAATCTGCCAGCTTTTTCCATGCCGTGTGAGCTGAGGTAAAGGGAAGTCATATGGGCATGGGGGCAGCATACACATCTTAATAACAGGCACATGGCACTGTGGACCCAGCAGCAGATGGCAGCTAATGCCATAGTGGGGCGATAGCCCTCATCATCAACCATACTGAGCATGTTATCCCCTTCTATGAGTGTAAGACCAAGTGGGAATGTCTGCAGTAGCTATGAAATAACACCAGAGGATTACTACAGGTATGATGAGGGGGAGGATTATGATTTAGAAATCTTGTCAAATGGTGGTCAGAGTAGCAGTGGTGGTGGTAGTTGTCAATGTAGTATGTCTAGTGCAAGTGGTACATCAACCCCTGTTCATAAAATGGGGAAAATAACTTCATTTGTTGACTTGTCAGCTGTGCACCCCTCTTCATTACATGTCTACATCCCACCCACAGCCATTCACAGCTGAGTCATTTGTCATTGTCACACCCCATGCAAAACGTTTACGTCAGCCCATGTTAAAGCAGAATAAGGTGAAGTGTATAATGCAAAGTCATAATTACAACGCAAAGTGGCAAAGTGAGGGTTTAAAATTGGCACGCAGTAGTGGAAAACTAACAAAGGGGGCAATTCATGGGCACTTAGCTAGCAGAATTTAAATTTGCTGCATTTCTAATATCAGTATGCAAAACTGGGCAGTGTGAGGGAAGTGCAGGGCCCACAAGGCCCGCGCTCCCACAACTGCATACCAGTTACATTACACTTTTTCAAAAAGAAGGGAAATTTAATGCAAAAATCTAAGTTAATGGATCAGTTAGCAGGGCTGTGTGAATACCTTTTCCCGAATATTTGGCCGAATATTCGGTATTCGGGTCCCAAGTATTCGGTATTCATTTTTCATTCGGTATTCTCGCCAGAAAAGGTGTTTTTTTAAGGAAACTTTAAAAAAGCACTTCAGCAACACCATTAATCACCCATTGAACCTGGTATACCATATACACCTCAATGACACTTCAGCCACCAACATTGAGCTCTCACTAATGCAACACAAGCTTCATGTGGCACACTTGATCCACCACAACACACACATAGCACTCTGTAAACAATATCAAGCATTGCATTGGGTCAGCACTAGAGGGCGTTCATGGTTACAGACACAGGGTAGAAGGTGCTTCAGCCATGGGCATAGGAATAGTGGTAGCAGTGGCTGCAGTAGTGGTGACAGCTGAAAGGGTGGCTGCTGCAAGAATGGCACTGGTGGTGGTGGGAAGCACACTGGCTGTGGATGTAGCAGCCATAATGGTAGCAGTGGGGACACTGGTGGTGGTGTCTACTGCTTCTTCCTGCACAAAGCATGTATGCTCTAATTCCCCCCTACTACTGCACAACAGGATGTGACAGTGAACTTACAGATGGACAGGTGGTGACACTAGCAGTAGTAGTACTGCTAATGGTATTAGTGGTAGTAGAACTATTACCAGTGCTACAAGAACAAAAGGCTTGCTTGGGAGAAAATATTTGAGCCATCAAATAAAGACAGACACCTGTATGTCATTGTCTATGTAATCTATCTCACCACCTTCTTGGAATGGTATTATGTGTCAATAATTTACAGTGGAGCAAGACAAGATGCAATTTAATACTTTGCAGTAAATGACATGCCACAAAATATTGGATGACTGAAGGGCTTAATTGCCATTAAATTACACTGCTCCTTGCAGCATACTGCAGCATTTACAGCAGCTTTGCAAGATACTGCATTGCGTACTGTCTGGCACCGCAGTATGAACTATGTTCTATAATCTTGATGCAGTGTTTCATCCTTGGTATATTAGTTGTGGATTGTTTTGCTACAAGGGCATCTCAGTCTCATTCATTTTAACTTCACTTATTTATAGTGTGTGTTTCTTTAAGGGTTGTAGATTCATAGTGTGTTTGTACATTCTCGACATGAACCCTGACAAAGACCAGGTTCTGGTCAAAGCACCAGGGCTCTATTGGCATCCTCCAGCCTTAGCACAAACAAATGTATTGGCAACTGTATGCTGCACTGCTCTTAACTGTATTTTGTTACTGCAACCCCTCCCCGCTGAGTGCTTCCTTTGTTCTACATAGATTGTTTGGGGGTTTGACAGCCCAAGGAGGACACTAGCAGTAATTGTGTGGATGTGCTGTATGTTTGTGGTCTATCATCCTGTCCTCACCACTTGGGGCCAGCCGTGCAGATGCTTTGCTGGGGCTGGACCAAGCATGCTGCCAGATTGCTAAAGACATGATGGATCAGGTCACTAGTGGTTACTGGGTAACACACAAACTATTACTCATGAGTACCTGTGTGTGTGATGCATTACTTAGTGTTTGTGGAAGTACAGTAATACACCAACCTTCCAGTTATACTGTCCACAAAAAGTAGCAGTAAAGAAAACACTGCTACTAAGCAGGGAAGAAAGGGCAACCTATTTAGTCAAACATGGAACCGAAAAGAAACAGACAGATGACATACAGTTAACTCAATGAGACAAGCCTGCCCCACTAAGTGCAATGGTTTAATTAACAAAACAACAATAAACAAATAAAAAAAAATGCATGTGCACAACTGTGCACACACACACCACACACGGCACAGACTTGCAGGGGACATATTTCACAAGCACAGCAATTGTGTGCAGTGTGCTGTAGAAGTGGAGGGGTGGGAGGAGTCAGCCGCCGTGTCAGTGTGGCTCAGTTGGTAGCACATCTGCTTCTGGACCAGAAGGTCATGGGTTCTCATCCCACACTGGGATTGGACTTGCACCTAAAATCGATGGCATCCGAATGCAGTATTGGGGGTGCTGTACTGCTGGGGTGTGCCATCGGATGAGACGTTAAACCGAGGTCCCTTCTGCCCATCCTGGTGTTGTCCTGGTGTCCTGGTGGGTGTCCAGGTGGAAGTAAAAGAACCCAGGCACTTTTAGAGTGGAACATTCCCAGTGTCCTGGCCAACATTCCCCTTCCCATAAACCAGTTCATGCAATTATCCAGGCTGTGTGTGGCTGATGATGTGCGATATGGCTGCCACCACACATTCAGTCACTTCACTACCAGTCTAGCATTGCTTGTAAAGTGCTTTGGGATACACTGTATGAAAGCGCTATATAAATAATTCTTCCTCTTCCTCCTCTTCCTCCTCTTCTTCTTCCTCTTCTTCTCTTCTTCTTCCTCTTCTTCTTCCTCCTCCTCCTCCTCCTCATCCGTCTGTCTCCATCATATGGGGATCTATCCCCAGAACCAGAGGAGACTAACAATACTAATTCAGTGAGTCAAGCCTGACTGGCTTAGAACTGAAGAAGTTTATTTCAAAATCTGTGTACACACGTGTGGCCCTGCCCCATGAAAAAATATATTAAGCATGCACATGCAGGGTGAAGCCTCACAAAATCAAATATTTTGCACATATACAGCAAATTATAAGCAGTGACCTGCAGGAGGGGGAGTTAGCAGGCACCCTCATCAGTCATGCAGGGAACCAAGCCTGGAACCAGACAATAGCAAAAAAAAATTAAAAAAAAAATGTGCTCCACCCAAAAAAAATCACACTGGAGCTATGTCAGACAGCAGCAGAGAAGGGGTGTTAGCAGACAGCCCTCCTAGTCCCTGTAACTTGAGTACAGCAATAAGGACAAAATACCTGTCAGAAAGCCAAACATAGCTTTTCTGACACTGATCAAAAAAACTATACTGACCCCAAAAAGCCGGAGAAGCAAAAATCAATGTCTTTCTTAGCAAGTTTATGGTCTCAAAAGTACTGCAGAGCAGCTCTCAGAAACCACTGTCTCCTGTCTTCTACCAGCTCAGAGTGAGGAAGTCACATGGTGTGCTTGCCTTTGAGCTCAAAAAACAGTTTTTGATTGGCCAACAAAGCTGTGCGAGACTTGGAAATCTCACCAAATAGTAATTCCCGAATAGTGGCCGAATAGTGAACTATTCGGAAAATGCATCCGAATATTCAGGAAGCCTACTATTCATGGTATTCAGAAAATACTATTTGGCTCATGCACAGCCCTATCAGCTAGTGTTGATAGTATACCAACGAAAGTTTGGAAATGTGGTGTTAGGGTTAGCAAGCCCTACCACCCCATCTCCATCCCCCTACCCTCCTCACACCAACAGGAATCGGGGTGTGCGCTGTGGTCATCAGGCCTAAGCTGATTTCACACAGTGACCATGCCATTCTGTTCCACAGGTGCAAAATCACATTCCAGACAGGATTTGCAAAATGACAGCTGATCTGTTCATTAGGTGGTGTAAACAAATGGCAATGTTGAAAATCTGGAGTAAAAATATGAAAAATTGCAAAGTTACGAGTGTGCATAGAAAGTGTGCAATGCACACCCATAACACAGTCATTTTTGGAAATGTTTTCACTCAAATTGCAACAGGAGCTTTTCAGGTCCCCACCTCATGAACAGTGGCACTGTCGTTTCTTGAGTCAGTCCCGAAAAGTAATTCCGCACGGTGAACACAAAATCACCTTTCGGGACTGAGAAATGAAATGACAGTGTCAGTGTTCATGAGGTGGAGGTACAAGAACCCCATGTTGAAAATGTGGTGCAAAATTCCTAAAATTGACCGAGATATCAACATAAGTTGAACCCCATGACATTGAGTCCCATTATATGAGCTTACCTTGATTCCTCAGATCGCAGTTCGACTTTGAAGAGTGCAGACATGTCCCGGTCAGAAGATCACAGATTCCAACCTCAGGAGGGAAGTATGGGTGAGTGGGATGCAGGAAGAAGGGTGCACAGAGGAGGGTGGGGATGGGGCAGGAGTGGGGGATGATGAGTGACTGTTTTCTTTTTTGCAGGGTAAAATAAAAAAATACTTCAAGGGATGGTTTTCTTTTTTTCACAGGTTAAAATGAAACTAATAATTGGGCACACTTGGGTGGGCTCCCAGTGTGCCACCAAAGTTGGGGAGCCATTATGCTGACAGGGGGATTGGGCACCCCCATCAGCAATACATCGAAACAGGATCCTGCACCTAGGTTTTCACAAATTTTGATACAGGATTCGGCATCGAAGACAATGGGTAACGGTTTTCTTTTTTCACAGGTTATTAAAATAAAAAAAAATTATTGGGCACACTGGGGTAGGCTCCCAGTGTGCCACTTAAGTATGAGGGGGGTGGAGACACACTGACTCGAGAACTGGGCTCCCGATGTCGGTAAGTTACAGTAAAAGAATTGGGTGAGTTAAGGGCAGCCTAGTTCGATGCAGGATCCTGCATCAAAATTTAGATGTAGAATTCTGCATCAAAAAGATGGGGGTGGCATTTTCATTCTTTAGGGAAAACTTGCCATTTGGGCACACTGAGGTGGGCTCCCAGTGTGCCACATCAGTGGTGGTGGGGATTCCTACTGCCGACATGGGAATTGGACACCCTGATGTTGACAAAATGTTTCCATTGCTAAATACTTCCTCTGCCCCCAAATACATGAAAAGGAGAAAAACTACTTTTTTAGGTAAACACCAACAGGTAGTTACCTAAATGGGGGACGAGGAACATGGTGGCAATATTAGTTTTGCCCAATAGAGGCCAGAAAACATTTTTGTGTTTTCCTTTTTTTCCAGGGTAAAATTGGCAGTCTAGTAGTGCCGGCAGCTTTGCAATTTGTGAAAGAAAGTGTCACATCCATTTCTTTGCAAATTGGGACAGTACAGAGCAAATTGTGAAAATGGCATTTCGGGGGATCAGATTAAATATCTGATGGACCAAGTGTGTTCCTCAGCCCTGATTAGGTAAACACAAACATCTGTGTTTACCTAGGGCCATTATTTTTTGAATTAGGGCCCTTTTTAGCCACCACTAAGTGAAACAAGATTGCACCGCACTCTTCCAAAAAAGGGCACTTTGCAAAAGTTAAATGCACTGGCAGCGGCTTGAGAGAGACATATTTTTCCCATTGACTATAATGGGAAATTTGTTTTTGAATAACTTTTGAATGATTTAATATTTTTCACCAAATCTTGAAAGTCACATCAGTGATCCAGACTGCATCTTCCTGAAGAGTTCAGAAGTCCATTTTTGTTGCATTTTTTGGCATTCTGCAGCTCTGCAATCGCTCATCCAACCGTAACACAACTTGCCAGATCCAGAGATCTATGGTGCCCCTCCACACATGCAAACTTTCAGGCAAATCTGTTGTACAGTGACAAAATTATTAACTTGCAAAATTTTGGGTTTAACATAGAAGTGGCTCTGCAACTCTGACTATATATATACACATATATTTATATATACACATGTGTGTGTGTGTGTATATATATATATATATATATATATATATATATATATATATATATATCTCTACAAGGTGCCAGATCTATATCTATGACATTTGCAATTCTTGAATATATATATATCTAACACGGCATTGATGAAATCACTGGAAACAAGTAATGTAATTTGTCTAAAGACATCAGCTGACATTTCCAACCATGCATTAATTCCCTAGATCTGCAGTAAGAGAAGTGACCAGCAGGTTCGAAAGCACAAGCAGCATGTCTCAACTGATGAGAAACTCACCAGAGAATGGAGGTCCTCAGAGCTGGACAAATAATCCACTCCAAATTTCACATTTTACTATTAATGGCCTGGTAAATTTCCACTGTTATGGAACCCCCAAATACGTGCCCCTAGAGTCAACACTTCTGGGTGCAGGAGGAGAGAAAAACAAAGTTGCAGTGTAAAGAACGAGTAAGCGAAGCAGGACAGAAAGCTGTTGAAAAAATAAATGTTATTTCTTGTGCATGAGTAGTATGTTACTGTTCTTAGGTAGTTCAGCAAATGTTGCATTTTGCATGCTGGCAGAAAGCAGCTCTGGGGTGAATGTCGTTGTAAGACTATAACTATATAAAAACAAAATCACTCCTTTATACATGGTATGTCTCTTTATATCTCAGCAGGACTTAGCAGTAGCAGCACAAGTTTTAACAGCAAGAGCCATAAGAGCAGTGCATTATCCGCGACAGGGAGGCATTCTCGTAGGAATTAATGAATGGTTGAGTGGAGGGAAGCACTCGGCCTTTGGCCTCGTTCACCCCAACCATGCATTTATTCCTGGGAAATGCCCCCTGTCTCAGTGATTAATGTATCTATATATATATATTTATACAATGGGGTTGAGAGCAATATCAGTGTGATAAACTAGATTATTTCCACTAGAGTGTGATATCTGACGATGACATCACTGGAGTTAACATATCTGACAGATATACATACTCTGCTGATGTCACCACTCACTCACTCACTCCAGCCTGCATACTAAATTGAACTTCTTTACAAATCTGTTTCTCACTTCTACTTGCAAGTAACTCAATTAACATTGCACAGGACATTCAGTTGTTTTCCACAGTGTTGTAAAACTCCCAACCCGTTACTACATTTTCAAAATCCTGCATTCACCTGTTTCTCATAATGTGTGTAACACTCAGCCCTTCAGAACACTTAAACACACTCAGAACACAATCAAACAGTGTTCTCAGTGTAGCCTAGAGGTTAGAGTTGAGTTTTGAACAAGCTTGGTATATCCAGCACACCTGACCTTCATTTGATTCTCCCAACCTCCACATCCACACTGTGTGATTCTGAACAAGTCACCTCTAAAAACTTACCCAGTTACCAAACAATAAAATAAAAGAGCAAACTGGAAAATGACACAGGGAAACATCACTATACTTTGGAAGCTCTCACCCCCATTGTATAAATAGCACACATGATGGGCAGATTGTGTGCTATGGATATATTTCACCCTACAGCATTGAGCTCTGGTTCTCTCACTCATGCCTTCAGCACTCCATGAGTATACAGAGCTCACTCTGCAGGAGTGACAATGTTCTCCATATCACCTCCTGCCCACTAGGTATCCTCTATGTATATGTGTGTGTATATATATATATATATATATATATGTACATATATGTATATACCTGTATATATATATAGCAAGATATAAAGAGATTTTAAACTGCACACTCTGAACATCTGTTGAGTGCCTTTGGTTTTGAACCATCAGTAGATGAACTTGATGCATGTTCCAGGTGTTATGCACCTGTAGGTAGGGTCACCTGTACTTCATGGACAGAACATGATCGACTGGCAAGCCTTCTCACCTGTTTAATGACACTACAGGGTGCCAGATCTATATCTATGACATTTGCAATTCTTGAAGCTCTCATTTTTGGGGGACTGTAATGGTAGAATTTAAATATTCCTTTAAGAGTGCTTTCAGCCTTAGATACAACAGGATTTTTTTCATAATGCTGAGAACAGATAGCTCCAATGCATGGCTAGTATGCGAGTACAGTGCACCAGAAACTTTGCAATTGTTCCACCTCTTTCACCCATCACTTGCCCCATTAAAACTGGCAGAAATAAGAAGTGGACTAGGATTGTTCACATTTTGAAGATTAGTGAATGGAAGAGGTGATGAGTCTAATGCAGTTGATATTGCAGTAAAGACACCTTCTGCATGTATATATTTTAAACAGCTTGACTGTAAAATATACACACCTGTTTTAGGATTGGATATGCAAAACACTGGAAAACATTTTCATACTCAATAATGCTGGCATTAGTACTGCTGTCAGCAAGAAGTATCACAAATCTGGTGTTACTTTGAGGCAGTATAGCGCAGTGGTCTAAGGCTCTGAGCTGCAAATCTGGTGACATCCAGCAAAACCAGACCTGGGTTTGAATCCCACAGCTTCTACTTGCATACTGTGTGACCCTGAGCAAGTCACTTAATCTCCTTGTGCTCCCAGGTCGCTCCTGTAAAAAAGCTTTCAGCTTAGTGTGCTATACCTGGTTAAACAACTAAATAAATAAAAAAAAAAGAGTCCACATCTGGGTTCTGGATATAACAAATATACTGTAGCAGTATAAAATTGTCTTTCTCTTATCATTGGTGTAATTAGTACAGTATCAAGCTCAATCTCATTTTCTCCTGTAAGTCACATAGCCTCTCTGTGTCAGAGAAAAGGCAGATTTTTGCAATAGAGTATGCTGTGTTGACTAAATGTCTCATCTTGAACTTGATGCCCTCTTCCAACTGAACAAAGGGCTTGGTGCACTGGTGACTCACTGATATCAAACAGTGTGCTGATACCAAAAATGACTGCACGTTGAGCAGTTTCCAATGCATGTTGATTCTGACATAGCACATGTGGATTGGACTTCTAATGCATGTAACTACTTAATCCTAAAACTGTTTGACCATGTGGCAAAGACATTTTTTTTTTTTTTTGGAAAGGCTGGTATTTCAAAGTTGGATATTTTTGCATACTGTGGTACACCAGGCCATTTCCTTCATCATACCTCAACCATTTGTAACTGGCCAACCAATGAGACTGGAACATTCTGGCCCTCTTGATCATATTTCTTTTTGTCTTTATTTTTCCTGTCCACCTGCTGATCCAGCACTAAAGTATGTTCTTAGGACTGTATGGGCATAGCCCTGTAGTCCTCTTGGTAGGACTACTAAAAAAGCAGCTTGTGACTGCACAACCTCATGAGGTGACAAAAGTCACCTCTGAGCCTTTGCATCATGGCTCAGTCCACCTGCACTACTTTTTTTGTTCACAGTAAACTGCAAAGCTGAATGTCAGTCATTAAAATTGAGAGACAGCCACGCCTTGTACTGGTAGCTATCCACCCACACTACTTTCTTTCCCCTGGTAAACTGCAAAAATACAGGACACTTCATGGAACAGGACATGGCAGACTGCACTTCCATCATGCTAGACTAGTTAGGTGAGACCAGAGGAATAGGGAAGAGGACACCACTACACATTTCCTGGGCCTGTTTTTTTTTTTTGTTTGCTGTGTGAGAGCTATTCTTGCCTGTATATAAAATGTTTCTCATTTGCACCTGTATCACAAGCTTTCTGATATAAAAAGCAGATTGCTGTATTTACTTTTCTGAAGGAAGAAATTAAATGCTTCAATGTCATATACAGTAGTTGGGAATTGAAACACTTCTATCACAATTGAAGGGATTACATTTTTTGAATCATGCTCCCACGTTCTGATGTTTTTTCTAGATTTATGACTAGTGTTATAGCTATGCAGTTAACATATGAAGTGCAAAGTCTGCTTTATTGAAGTTGGCCTTTATTAAGTGGCATTTTACAACTCACTCTGTTTATTGAGAAGTGATATAAGGGGCATTTTAGTTAAACTGCTTAGCAAATATTCATTTTAATCTGTGCTATGATAAGGCTTGACAATTGTACCATGCATTTTCACAAACTGCAAATGTTGTCATGCAGGCAATGGACACTGCGTTTAGGTGCATGGCATTGTTTTTGCACAAACATAAGTACTGTATGTAGTGTAACGTCCCTCTGATCTAGAGTTATTGCCTTATTTTCTTTTGTTCTAATTGTCAACAACCCCATAATGCTGTTGGTACTTGAAATAAATTACATCGTAATGGAAACTGCATTTTTATTTTTGGCAACATTGACAATCTGGTGGCCAAATTATACAAACTGCCTACATTGTTGTCCTTTACCTACAGTATGATCTAGCTAGTGAGTGCGTGTTTTATTGTAGTACTGTTAATCAGCATTCTATTTAATTTGTAGGAAGCCTGAACGAGATGCCAACCTGCACCTGAATGTTGTAGAATGAACATTCTCGGCCAAACTTATGCTGTTACTATGAGCTGATTGTCCTTGAACTACCCTCCCCAGAAATGAACCCCAACCACACCATTTGGAAATCTTTGGATGCTCATTGGCAAATATATTTATTAATTCTGTTGGCACAATCCATCCATCTACAGTGCCAAGGCACCTAGCTTCACCTGAGCTCTTTCCTTCTAAGACTGCTTGAAAGGCAGAGTAGAGAAACTTACCAGAGCAAGGAGAAGGATTAAGACTTAGTTTGGCTAAGCAGATTTACTGTGTGGTGGTGTTTTTATTTTTTACTCACAGGGATTGCTACTGTTTGTTGCTAACATTTCATTGCTTTATTTTTCTCTGATTCAAATTGTTGTTGCTGGTATACCTTCTTCTGCATTATTACAAGGTGTGCCTACAGGTGTGTGCTAACAGATTACTGCTGTAATCTTCTGATTCAAATTGTCTTTACAAGGTATATCTTCTGTTACTGCTTTATTTTGCTCTAGACAAAGTGTTTCTTACAGGGTATATCTTCTCTGAAATTATTACAGGTGGTGCTTTACAGGTTTTACAGTTTTATCTAACATTGGATAAGCTTTCAGGGTTACTGCATTTGTTGTTGACTGATTGTTTCTGCTCTTACCTCCTTGTTCTTTCGTCCGTGGTTCTTCCTTTTAGGCAGGGAAGAGGCCCAGCCACCACCCCATCCCCAACCACCACGCTACACTCCTTTTATAGGGTACCACAGTTGTGACATTTCCTGTGGCAGAGCAGGAAGGGAGGCGGATCAGTGGGGGCCTCCACAAGGTGATCTCATTTACAGGGCACTAGTAATTTAACTTGTTATAACAAGTTAAACAAAAGCACAATTAAACCATTACTTGCATTTTTTTTCCTTCTAATTACTCTGACTAGGTTACAAACCCAGCAATTATTTGGAATGGATTTCATTAACTGCAGGTACTGTGGAACAATTTTCAGAAGGACAGTCTTACAGGATTTAGGACACTGTCCTACGTGTTGGGCCTTTGGAGATCTTAGGTCTCAGCTCCGGGCAGCATGGGCAGAGATTGCATGCCTCAAATTTCATATTGAAGAGGAAATACATTATAAGAACCACCCGCCATTTCCCCAGCATCCAACAGAAAAACCTCGATCAAGAGAGGGTAGTTGGTCCAGGAGGTTGGCAGGTGGTTAGGAGGAGCAAATCAGGTGCCCCATCACACTCTGCTCTCAACACATTACCTCCAAAACCATATAAACACTACAAACAGGTATCTGCCTCTATCTCTGAAATCAAATAAGAGGCAGAAGACACTGCAGAGCAGGACACTGCGGTACAGGAGCTAACACAACAATACTCACCCAAATCAGGAACCAAAACTAAACAAGCACAAAGGAAATCCAAAAACTTCTGATCATAGGAGACTCCATGATTCGGGGAGTTGATACCCATCTCCAGCCAGGGTGATGATCAGATGTCTCCCAAGGTACATCAGCATGGAAGACACTGACCTGTGCTAAAAATTGTTCACAAAGCAGGAGAAAACATTACGTCCTAGTACACATAGGGACTATCGATCTGCCAGCCGGTCAGTTGTGGAGACCAAGGAACACCTGACTAGGCTGGGTGACAAACTATCATCTATTTCGTCCGAGCATCTCCTTCTCTGAGATCCTGCCAGTCTGGGAGAAGGAGCAGATGGACGGAAGGTCAGAAGAAGGAGATAGGGAGCTAAACACGTGGCTCAAGGACTGGTGCCAGGAAAAAGGACACAGATTTGTAGGAACTGGCAACAGTTCTGGGAGGCAGTTCTTTAATTTGATGGACTGCATCTGACTAAAAGAGTCAGTGCATTGGGGCAGAAGTTTGACGTCTTTGCAGAATATTTAAACTAGCAAATGGGGAGAGGGGTGCAGCACCCCATACGTCGAATGGGAAGAACACCCCTCCCCCCTCAGCTAGTGGTCAAACAGGAATTCAGCGTGTTTGCCGTTCATTTGCATCACCAGGTAAGAAAAAAGGTTTGTCTCCCCATACGATGCACAGGGGTAATGCCAAACTTCACCCAACAACTAACACACCAAAATCTGGCCAATGGAAAATCATGTACACAAATGCTCACAGCCTGGGAAATAAGATCCCAGAGCCTGCAGGCAATAATGTCAGAGGGCTAAGCTGGACATAGCAGCAATTAGTGAGACGTGGTTTACCAGTAACCACACTTAGGAGACTTCAGTACCTGGCTATGTATTGTTCAGAAGAGACCGAGTGCAAAAGGGGGGAGGAGTGGCCTGTATGTTAATGAAAATATCAAAGCTACAGAAATTCAGAATACACATAAGGAGCCAGAAGAACTGTGGGTCACCCTGGAAACAGGAAATGGGACAGCCATAAGAACTGGGGTTGTCTACAGGCCCCCAGACCAGGGGAGGACATAGACACATTACTGTTAGAAGATATACAAAACATGACAGCTAAAGGGAGGTTCTGATAATGGGAGACTTCAACATGCCAGATACAGATTGGTCAATACCAGCAGGAACATCTGCCAGGACTAGACTCATAGTGGATTCCCTGCAGGGGGAGGGCCTCAAACAACTGGTACAGCAACCCACAAGAGACAGGGCTATCCTAGATCTAGTACTGACTAACAAAGAAGGGATCACAGATCTCCAGGTAGAAGGTCACCTGGGGGCCAGTGACCATCACATGGTATGGTTCAATTTGGCTACTACATCTAAATCATCCCATTCCAAGGCAAAAATATGGGACTTCAGAGGAGCTGACTTTGATAAGATGGCCAACAGAGTTAAGCTAGCCCTGGCAAAAAGAAACACAGGTGAGGAGGTACAGGCAAAGTGG
Organism: Neoceratodus forsteri; assembly: GCA_016271365.2. NCBI lineage: Eukaryota > Metazoa > Chordata > Ceratodontiformes > Ceratodontidae > Neoceratodus > Neoceratodus forsteri. The sequence continues at coordinate 1,288,649,074 of CM057454.1, read as the reverse complement.
GCAAGCATTAGGATACAATACTTGAAGCAACATCCCATTGTGTTAGACAGAAAAGGAAGTGCAAAAGAAGAAGGAAACCACTTTGGTTCTCAAATACAGTAGCAGAAAAGGTCAGAGCCAAAAGGCTGGCCTTCAGAAAATATAAGGGAACACAGCGGGATGAAGATGGGGAGGCATACCAAACTGCCCTAAGGGAAGCAGGTAAGGCAGTAAGGCAGCAAAGTCCCAAACTGAGGAAACACTAGCACGAACAGTAAAGAAGGTGACAAGACTTTCTATAGATACATTAGTGAAAGGAGAAAGTCCAGAGGGTAATGCTAAGCTTAATGGAGAAAGGGAGCATGTGAGGAGGAGGACCTGTAAAGGCATCTATCCTAAATAGATACTTTTGCTCAGTATTTACTGAAGAGAAGGTAGGGCAGCCCACAGCTCAGCATCATGGACACAGGGGAGGGAGGGTGAGCACTACCTCACAAAAGAAAGGGGTCCTACAAGAGCTTGCTAAGCTCAGGGTGGATAAGGCAATGGGACCTGATGGCATACATCCCAGGAGTACTTAAGGAGCTAAAAGGAGGAACTAGCAGAGCCATTAGCAAATTGTTTAGTGAGTCTCTGAGCACAGGAGAGGTCCCAGAAGACTGGAGAAGGGCTCATGTGATCCCACTCCACAAGAGTGGTAGCAGGGAGGAGGCGAGGGAACTACAGACCAGTCAGTCTTACCTCAGTAGTAAGGCAAGATTATGGAGGCACTCCTTAAGGAAAGGATAGTGCAACACCTGGAATCCATAGGGGCACAGGATCCAAGACAGCATGGGTTTTACAAAGGAAGGTCCTGTCAAACTAATCTCATAGATTTCTTTGACTGGGTAACCAGAGTGGGTGGACCAAGGGGAGCAGTTGATACAGCCTACCTTGACTTCAGCAAAGCTTTGACACTGTTCACATAGAAGATTGATAAATAAGCTAGTAGGCTCTGGGTGGGTCAGAAGTTGGTCAACTGGGTGGCAAACTGGTTGACTGGCAGAAAACAAGAGAGTGGTGGTAAATGGTATACAGTCAGAAGAGATGCAGAGTCACAAGTGGGAGTACCTCAGGGATCAGTCCTGGGGCCAGGTCCTATTCAACATCTTCATTAGTGACCGCAGTGGACTAGAGGGTAAGGGCTTGTCTGTTTGCAGATGACACCAAGATCTGCAACAGAGTAGATGATCCAGATGGGGTGGGCAGAATGAGAAGAGATCTGGATAAACTAGCAGAATGGTCAGAAGAGTGGCAACTGGGATTTAATGCAGAAGTGCAAAATCATGCACATAGGAGAGAAACCTGAAGCCACTTATAGGCTGGGAGGAGTTGCTAGCAGTCAAAGGAAGAAAGAGACTTGGGCATCATCATCACTGATGACCTAAAATCATCAAACAGACCTCTAAAAGGCAGTGGTAGGCTAAGGGGTGTTAGGGTATGATAGTAAGTATCACAAGTCGTAAGAGGGAGGTAATAATCCCTCTGTACAAGACATTGGTTAGGCCCCATCTGGAGTACTGCGTGCAGTATTGGAGGCCACACTTTCACAAGGACATTAACCAAATTGAGGCAGTCCAGAGAGGGCAACAAAATGGTGCAGGGACTGCATCAGAAGACATATGAGGACAGATTAACGGAGCTCAATATGTATACCTCTGAGCAAGGAGAGGGAGAGAGGTGATATGATCGAGACATGTAAACACCTTAAGGGCATAAACAAGGTGAAAGAGTCTAACATGTTTAAATATAAGAAAATAGCAGGACAAGAGGACACAGCATGAGATTAGAGGGAGGCGATTAAGAGGAATGTGAGAAATTTTTCACAGAAAGGGTGGTAGATGTATGGAATGGCTTACCACAAGCAGTGGTGGCTATGAATACAGTGCAGACTTCAAACAGGCATGGGATAGGCATAAGGGAGCAATACAAATGACTATGAATAGATAGGTCACTGACAGAGCAAAGGCTGATGGCACATTTATAAGGTAGAAAAAGAAATGGGCAGACTGGATGGGTCTTGCGGTCCTTATCTGCCATCAACTTCTATGTTTCTATGTAGTTCAGTTGTCATGTCCAATCAGATACATTTATCATAGCATAATGTAGTCTTCAACATTCTTCTCCTTTTGGCCTCATCTTCCTCCTGGTTGTTCTCTTCTTTCTGTTCCTCTGGGTCTGGACACTGAATTAGGCCTCTCCTCCATCCCAGAACCAGGCTGGTTCCCTGTTGAACCTGGGCCTCCCTTCTAAGCCGGACACTCTGTATCTGGCACCCAGACCTATTCCCCTCCCCTTCTAATCCAAGCCTGGGCTCCTTGCCCCCAGCCATAGTCCTACTGCCCTCCCACTTCTAGCCCCCCCTTTTATTTCTTCTACCTTTTTCTCTTCTCCTCTCCTAGCACCCTTCACATATGCTCCTTGTTATACCTTTCATCCATTGGGCACACCGTACCCCCAGCAGGGCTTCACCCAACCCCCAGACCTCAGCTACCTCTTCACGCTCCATATGTATGGCCCCATGACCCAGGGCCCCTAGCGCACCAACATTCTTGCCCGCTCCAAACTATGTGCTAAAACCTGCCCCCTGCTCCCTCCTTACAGGGTGGGCGGTGAAAATCACAGGCAAAGAGGGCTGAAGGCTGCGTGAGCTGCCCTTAACAGCCCATTAAGACCCCAATCAGGACCCTGATGGCCCCTCCCCAGGCCAGTCCCCAGGCCTCTGGGCTCCTTGTCGTAGGATGCTCATCCTGTCCCTGCCCTGCCCTGCCTTGTGATGTCACTAGCTCCTCTCCCTCCCCTGCCCCTGCAGCCCTTGATTCCTACCTTGATTTCTGGAGGCCTCTGGAAACCTGGCTTGCCTTCAATTGCGCAAGTTCTGTCCCTTGACCCCCCCAGAAATGAACCCCAATCCATACCATTTTGAAATCTTTGGATGCTCGTTGGCAAACATATTTATTAATTCTATTGGCACAATCCATCCATCTACAGTTCAAGTGTCATGTCCAATCAGATACATTTATCATAACATTCTTCTCCTGGCCTCATCTTCCCCTGGTTGTTCTCTTCCTTCCATTCTTCTGGTTCAGACACTGAATCATGCCCCCTCCTCCATCACTCAGAAGCCAGGCGGGTCCCTGTTGAACCCAGGCCTCCCCTTTCAGGCCTGGACAATCTGTATCCGGCACCCCAGACCTATTCCCCTCCCCTTTTAATCCATGCCTGGGCTCCTTGCCCCAGCCCATGGTCCTACCCCCTCTCCCCCACCTCTAGCTCCCTCACCCCTTTTATTTCATCCACTGCCCCACCTCCCGCTTGCATTTGGATGGTGGAGCTCCCCCTTTGCAGGTTAAAACCTCAGGCCTTTTTGGCCTATCCTCCCTACTAGCTCACTAATCGGCATTAGGAATAGACACATCCTGAACTCAGCCAGATGCACCCCATCTGATCTGTAGATCACCACCTGCTCATAAGTTATGTCCCTGTGCTGGATGTACTCCCCCCCATCTCTACCGACTGCTCAAGCCACTCTTCTGCTGAACCACTTTCTGTCCTTTTCTATAAGCTTGACATCCTTGAACCCTCATACCCTCCTGGATGTGATCTTGGACCAGTCAATAGTCAGTCCAGCCACCACCTAAAGATGGTTTCAAAATCCCAACATATGTTGCCCCCTAACTCCCCAGGTATCCCTCACAGGTCGTTGCCACCCAGATGTGCCTCCTATGCACTCCAGCCTGCCCCATTACTCCTTCATTTCAGTGCAGGAGGCAACAGCTAGGCACATTTATCATAGTCCTGATGCCTTTTCATTTGTACTGTGGTGCAATTTGACTCTGGATGCAGTTAGGTCCACTCTCCCTGCTGTGACTGCAAGCCGTTCTGTCCGAGTACACAAATAAATGCCACTGATCCATACCTTTCATCTGGTACTTGCCACCAGACAAAAGAAAATAGCATGAGTCATCATTATTAGCACCTGATGTGCGTTATTAACTGTCAGACCTCCAGCTGACTGATTCTTCGGTTTCCTCCACTGTGTTTCCCCTTTTTTTGCCACCTCAAGGCTGCACCAATCCTAAGGAGTGTGGGGCCATTGCCTAGCTCTTCCCTATAAAGGCCAGCACCTTCCTCATTACTGCCCCCACCTGGAATGCAGTGACTGGTGTTCCCATCCCATGCTGGAACATAAAGCCCTTCAGGGCTGCCCCTGTGGTTCTCCTCCTCCATCCAGCCACCATGCATCTTGGTGCCCTAGCTTACTGCAGGTCACTGTAGCCCCCATCCTTCTAGTCCATTTTGACCTGCAAAAAATGATGAAGATGGTGTTCCCCCTTGACCATTGCCCTTTCATGTAATGAGATTTCAGGCACCCTTTTAGGTAATGTTGCTCACTCCCACTGCACTCAGCACTCTTCTGCCATTCCACTCATCCTCTACCAATACCAAGCTTCCGACAGCGCCTTACCACTGCAGCTAGAAGGGGAAGGTTAGTGAAGGGGCAAAGATCATGCAGCAGAGACGCTGAATAGGTGACACAAAGGAGTCTAGAACCCAAACATATCCTACAGCTATTCCTCAATAATTAAAATACTTAACTTAAATTACTCCACGTAATGAAATAAACCAATTCATTTCCCAGATCATCAAATTCCCATGTAATCCAAATACCTGCCCATACCTCCACCCTAAAGCATAAAAAACAATAACTTTCCAATAGATAAAATAATCCCCACTCACCCTATGTCCCTACACAAACAATCACTTCTTTAGCTGACAGAAACTCTACTGTTTGCCCAAGCGACCCCCCTAGCTGACTGCCTTGGGCCTGGGATCCAGTGGCATGCAACCTTACATATATCAGACAGTTTTATCTCAGATGAAATACTTACAGAGGTTTAAGTGATAATAAAAATGAAACACAAAACAAAAAATACACATGAAATTGTTACAGTTTCCAGCCATTTTCTTCCCTCACCAGCTCAGTGCAAGTTCCTCCATGTTCAAGGCCTCCAAGTGTATTTGCCTCGTAGGTGTCAATTGTGTGTGGCGTGATTCTCAGAAGTCCTGCTTTCAAGTGAGTATCCCTGAATGCTTTTCTTGTTCCAGCTAGTGGTCTACTATTTTTATACCCCTCAGCACAGCTGCCTTTCCCTTGGTGAACCCATGCATTTAACTCATGCCACTAGTGACCTCTGCACTAGCTAATGGCCCTATCTTATAGTTCAAATAATCTCCTTGACTTCCCTTTTGATTAACATGACTGTTCCCCTCCACTTTGCAGATGTTCAGTCCATCTTGTGTTGGCTATTCATCACATTCATTTGATTTATACTGCAGATAGGCAGATCACCTAAGGTGTACTAACATCATGGCCGTGCAATGCCCCTCCAACACTTCTGTGAGTGTGATGCCTGGCATCATGCTTCTTCATCACTAAAGATATCCAAATTCCTGTCACAATGGAATCGGTCACAACTACCTGTAATGCATGGTGTCACTTGGTGCCATTGTTTGCAAATACTAAAATATACATCGTTATATACTGGGTTGTTAAAGAACCAGAAGGTGGCATTGTAGAGAAACACTGCTTTACATGCACGGGCTTCCACAAGTCATTTTGTTTTGTTATGCTCTTATTCTTGGCCCTTGTACACTGCTGGGATCTGGGCATCATGGGGCCCATGCAGAGGGATTTTTCCTTCTGTGTTCCCCCTCTCCACCTGTCCGAGGAAGGGCCAGTCATATACTGACTGCAGCACATGATCGGGCACGCTCCTATACCCAATGTGCAGAGGTCCGCTTGTCCCCACTACAACAGGGTCTAGTATGGTCATAGACTGCCGCACCCCCATGCCAGTGCTGGGGGGCAGTAGGCACTGGGTAAAAAGTTTCCTCCTAACCTGGAGAAGGCAAGCAATCGCTAAGATGCACAGCCTCCCCTCCAGCTGACCCTTTGATGTCACAGGCTCGCTCCCAAACCCCAGCTGTCAGCGCTGCAGGTGGAAGCACATCCACTGCACCAGTGGGCAAGCCTTCCACAAGTCACTTAGTCAGCATTACAAGATGACTGGCTAGTGCAGTTACTAGATTATCACTCGAATACTGACCTGGCACAGCACAGAAATAAAGAGGCAGGCACTCCAGTAAGTCTTCTGCCATTAACCAAAATGTAAAGCCAAAGGATTTCAGACCCAGGATAGGGAGTGTCTGAAAACTAGCATAGATGAGATACAGTCTTGAATGCAGTTATAAAACAAGGTTCCCCAAAACCAGTCTCCACCCACCGTCAGCACTCATGTCCATTGATATTGCTTCCAAGTCAGTTCTTTGTGTCTTGAAGGCAGGGTCCTCTTGTAAATGGGTATGCTCTGGACTTCAGGAGGTTGCATATTCAACGCCTCCTACAGTGTTATTGCTGCAAGCTGCAGCACTCAGCAAATGGGGTGGTGCAGAGGAACAGGGCTGGCTAATCCTCTTAAAAAACTCCACAAAGTTTGTTTCCCACACTCTAAGTGCCTGACCTTCTCACTGCTAATTGCACATCAGTTGTACATATTATGCACAAGACTCTTTAACTATGTTAAGTTGCATATTAATAAGCAACCAGTTACCAGACATCTTTGTGCCTTCTTCCATGAGCATCTTTTTATTCATAAATAAGTGCTGCAGTTTAAAATACAAGTGATTTCCTTGCAACAGTTCAGAAATCTATTCAAAGAGTAGCTATGCTACTGATGAACGAAAAGCTCCTTAGTTACAGTTCATACCACAAACTGTGCAACAGCACTGAATTCATCTGGTGCAACTGGCTAGCAGTTGAAAAGCACCTTTCCCAGTCCTTTTGAATTTCATGCATAAATTGCCCGTTCTTGCATTGATTCTGGAATTGCATTTCATTACTGTCCTCCACAGTTAGTTTTTGCATGCTGAGCTGCTAAAAACTGCAGGATGTACCAGAGCTTCTATAGCAAGCCTGGCATTTTTGTGGACCCAGAGCTGTACTGCTGACATCACTAGAGGGCAGAGGAGTGACTCACACTGTTTAGAGCAGTATAGTGCAGTCACAGCAATTGTGCAAGGGAAAACTACCAGTGCTTAATGTACATACTGAGTTCCCCCCATTCCCCAAGACAACCTGTTAGCAATGCATTATGCTAAAATCCGAATGCCTTGTCAATATGTTTTTTTGTAAAATTGACTTGTGTGTGAGTCGCTCCTCTGCCATATAGTAACGTGAGCAGTACATCCATGGGTCCACAGAAACACCAGACTTGCTACAGAAGCTCTGGTACACCCTACAGTTTTTAGCAGCTCAGAATGCAAAAACTAACTGCAGAGAACAGTAATGAAATGCAATTCCAGAATCAATGCAAGAAGGGTTAAAAAGGATGTGTTGGATATGCTACAGTGCACACAGCATAGGTGTGCAGGGGCTGTGGCAGCCCTGCATGGTCTATGTTGCCAGGACAGCATTAGTATGACAGTGAGGTGTTGGTGCAGATGACCTGCACCCAGGTCCGTGCTGTGGTAACCAGTACACATGTTGCGCACCAGTGCCAGGCTGCACCATGACTCATAGTGGGCACTGTGCCCCCAGGCAAGTATCAGGGGAGACTGCTACTGGGCAAAGACAGGGACAGACATGGGGTGGGCATTCCCTTGGGGGAAGCAATAAGGGTGTGATCATGACATGGTAGGGTGACAGGGACTATGGTGCAGAGGTGGACTGTCAGTATAACCCAGAGATTAGAACAATGAGCTATGAATGAGCTTGGTACATCCAACAGACCTGGGACTGATCCCCACAACCGCCACTTGCATCCTATGTGGCTCTGAGCAAGTCACTTAACCTCCCCAGTGCTCCCAGGTTGCCCCTAAAATCATACACTTGTGCCTAGAGGGCTTTACCTGGTAACCAAACCCTAAAATAATAAAATAAGAACCCACAGAAGTGTGGCAAATACAGAGGGTATCATGCCGCTGTATGTGGCATGGGGATAAGGAGATGTGGGCAGGAGTGATCAGAAGGGCAGGGTGGCCAGCAGTGCAGGGTGCACCACACACAGAGGTGTGTCTGCTGCATTTGGGTTGTAGACTGTAAAATGCCGCAGTACTGGCAAAATAGTGATGCAGGATAGCTTTACTGCAAACTGCATCAGATTGGAGCAAAAATTGCCACAACATGCAACTGCGGGGAAAATATGCCACAGTTGCATAAATTGTGATGTACACTGCTTGAGAATGTGGAAGTACAACTGCTTGCAACTGGCAGAAGCAAAACATGCCCAAGTGTGACACTAGGACACCTTTTACAGGCTATAGGAGTGGCACACTAGCATCTGAGGGTAGAGATGCAGAGAAATAAAATTTTGCAGGTGAAATAGCAGTGAAATTGGCAATTTCACCACATGAAATATTTCACAAAATTACTGCGAAATTTGCAATTTCGCCCTCAGGCCTACAGCAGATTTGAAAATTCACAACCCCCGCTGATCACCAGCTGTACTGAATTAAGCCCCCTAGTTGCCATGGCCCCTCTTTTTCTTTCTATTAATAAAAATTCACCCTCTATTCCCTGGTGCCTAGTGTCCCCCATCGATCACCAGCGGTAACTGAATTAAGCCTCCCAATTACTCATACCCCTCATTTTCTTCTATTAAAAAAATCAACCCCACTCCTGGTGTCTAGTGGACCCACCCTGTCATCATGAGCTAGAACCCACCATGCTCCCACCCAATACTACGATCAGGCCACTGGCACAGCTCTCCATTGACCTCCACAGCTGGCAGCCCAACTGAACGCCTCAATGAATGAGCACTTGCTTGTACAATCATACACTCGTTCATTCAAGAGCTCAGTTGGGCTGCCAGCTGTGGAGATGAGTACCTACCAAGCACCTGTTTATTGCTACCTGAACTCCCTGGTGGCAAGCGGCCATCCCACACCACCCGTGCCAAACACACCTCCGGGTCAGCCCACCTATACCACTTCAGAAGGTGTCATGTGGAAGGTCCGATATGATGACTGTCTCAGCCCTCCACTCACCTCCTTAGCTGGGCACTGTATGGCATGACAGGGAGTAATACCAAACTGCCGACAACTGCTTCCAGGAGAATGATGTGTACTAATACCTCCCTACCAGTGATACGAAAGCACGCACCATTTCTGTTCTGCATAGCAGGAGGTGTCCCTGGACACCACGGACTATCATGGCACTTACAGGATGGGTGATTGTAGGGGTGGTGAGTGCCACTAGTCACCAAGGAGTATCATGGCACTTACAGGACAGGTAAAGAGAGGGAAGGGGTACCACTAGACACAAGGAAATATCACAAAAATTACGGGATGGGTGATTGAGGGTAGGGGTGCCAGCAGACACCATGGAATATCATGACACTTAGGGAATGGGTGACTGGAGGGTAGAGTGCCACTAGATACCAAGGCATTCCTTAATTTTCCCAGTCAGGGTTTGAAAGTGGGGGTGGGTGGCTGCAGTAGCACTGCCCACCAACAGGTCCTTATGCCCTGTTAAGTCACAGTTTGCAAGGGTGGAAACTTCCCCCCATTTGGATGACATTTACCCCTTCTGCATACCTCTCCATTTCCCGCTGTGCCTTTATGCAGGGGAGGATGCCCCTCATTTGCATGGGTGCAGTGGTAACTTAGCTCTTGGGCACTAGCAGGTTTTGCCTGTGCTGTGGGGGTGTCTGAATAGAGACTCCCTCCAATGTATTAGGTGCAAAACCCTGTCAGTGTGAGCAAACACCCCTCAGTAACCAGGCTAAGTTTTGAATATCTGGCCCCTGATGTTTTAGAAGCAGCTTTATGGTAAGCATCAATCAATCAATCAATCAATCAACATCTTTATTTTACCAGGCGAGACACCATTGAGGCAAGCTTATTTACAAGATGGACCTGGGAACAAAATACAGTATCCTGATAGGCTGTAACATAAGACATATAGTATTCTTACAATGACAGTATAAATGTACAAGGCAGACAAGGGCAAGGCAGTACATGTGATATGCAACAGGGTAAGAAACACTAGCAGCTATATAGATAAGTACATAGGAAAGTCAATGATTCAATATATGTATACACAGATTTAAGTGCATTAAATGGAGATTACAAGTGATTACACAGCTGAAGAATGACGAGGTATATATGACCTGTGGGTAGCATACTGGAGACTACAGATTACTACTGTATACAATGATATGGTAATGACAAAACAGAATAGAAGAGGAAGGAGAGAAGAGAAGAGAAGACAGGAGAAGACAAGACAAGAGACGAGAAGAGAAGGGGGAAGGGTAAATGGGGCAGGATGGACAGTACAGAAGTAAGGACAAGTGAAGGAAGTCAGGAAAGTAATAGATAGGGGATGGGGGTTAGCAGTTGCTTGGAATGCTAGTCAGAGACAGAGTCTCCCAGGTTGATATCCTAATAGACAAGCCTGAAAAAGGATAAACAATTTGAAGGTGGGTTGGCCATTTGTATGCTACTCTCCTATTTGAAGCACTGGCAGACCTCGGGGAGGGTTTTTAGGAGCATGGCTTTGAATCAGAATAGTGTTACAGGATGAGTTAGCTTTAGGAATTTTTGTATCTTGTTCCAGAGCACTGGAAGGGCATAGCTTAATGAGGCTATACCAAAGCGTGTTCCAACTTTGGAAATAACAAGGAATATGTAGGCAAGGTTTCTAAGTGGATAGATATTGGGGGGGGGGGGCAGATGGGCAGACAGCCTATAAGGTATTGAGGAAGCTTGTGAGTTATGGCCTTGTAAGTTCAGAGTATGGCATTTTTTGCCTCCTCAAGCTAAGTGAACTCCAACCTATGGAAGCATAAAGGGCACAGCGGTGGGTGGAGTACAGTGCATCAGAGATAAACCTAAGGGCTCTGTGGTAAAGAGTGTCGAGTTTGGAAAGAGCCAAGCTGGCGCAATGGCTATACAAGAAGTCTGCATAGTCCAGAAGTGGCATAAAAGTAGCCTGGACAAGGAGTTTTCTAGCCTCTGGGGTTAGTGAGTGTTTTATGCGGAAGGAGATGCCGAGTCTTTGTCTCAATTTTTTGGAGAGCTCATCTAAGTGGTCAAGGAAGGACAGTTGAGTCAATCCAGATCCCCAAATATTTGAATTTCTTCACAAACTCTAGTTTTTCATCCAGGAAGTTGCTGATTTGGAGGTTCGTGTCAGTTTGGTTGTTTTTTGTAGAAGATACTAAGGAAGTGAAAAGCATGGCTTTGATTTTTTTGCATTTAGTAGGAGTTTCAGGTCAAGCAGATTTTTCTGGAGGACTATAAAGTCATTTTGGAGGTCCACGTAGGCAAGCTTGGGTGTCAATCTGTCGATGTACAGCACAGTGTCATCAGCGGAAAGGTGAATTTTTGCTGACTGCAGACCGCTGTCCATTTCGTTTAAATAGATATCAAAAAGCAGTGGGCCAAATACTGACCCTTGAGGCACTCCTCTTAGGAGTGTTTTTTTTGGAGAGATGACACCTTCAGCCTTTATCTGCTGATCTCTATGTGTAAAGGTGATTATGCAAACCAATTTAGTGCCTGGATTTTCCACAACTTCTGGTCAGGTCATAGAGCAGGTCATGATCCACCGTATCAAAGGCCTTACTAAGGTCTAGAAACAGGTGCAGACATATCGTTTGTTTTCTAAGAGCAAGCTGCCAGTCATTTAATGACCTTGGCAGGTGCAGTTGTAGTATTGTGAAGTGGTCAGAAACCAGACTGGATTGGGTTTAACATGTTGGATTTTCTAGGTGTGTTCTGAGCTGCTCATTAACCAGTTTCTCCAGTACTTTAGACAGAGCTGGGAGCAAGGAAATAGGATGATAGTTATTAAGGTCACAGGGATCCCTGATTTAAATAAAGGAATGGCATGTGCTGTCTTCCAAGATCTTAGGAGGGCACCTTGGTTGAGAGAAAGATTAAAAAGGTGGGTAACGGGAGGGAAGTATAAAGCAGGCTAGCTTTAGAAAAGCGGCTCAATCACATCTGCACCTGCACTTTTGTTTGTATCGAGATTGAGGAGAGCATCTTTGATTTGTTTAATGGTGACTGGTTGGAACGAGAAAGTAGTGCATGGCACCTGGGCAGCTATATTCAGACATTTGGAGTTCTGGTGTTGGACCTGATGGCGTTTACTGGGGATGTGTTGAAGGCCATCTCTGCCGTAGCAAAATGGTTATTGAGGAGGTCAAGGACTGCATACTTGTTAGTGGTGAGGTGCCATTAGAAGAGATTTTAGAAGGTAGTAGTGCTGGGGCTGTGTCCTTTGATCTCCCTTAGGGTTTCCAGAACCAAGTGAAGCGGAGTTGGTGGGTGCATTTAGCTCTGCAGGAGTAACTGGATTTAGCAACTAACGAGCTTTACAGCTATTTCTTGCAGTTTGAAAGGCAGACCAATCAGTGGCTGACTTAGACTTCCTAGCCCTTTTCCACAGGACATCCCTATTCCATAGTGCAACTTTTAGGTTTCCATTAAACCAGGGGCAGGATTTCCTTTTGTTCTACTTCTTACCATAGGTGCATGCACATCGAGTACATTAGTCAGTACAGATTGGAGGACCTCTAGTAAGCCTCTTCCACGGAAGGGCAAGATAAAACTTTGCCAGTCAGTGTAATGGAGGTCTGAAGAAATGCATTGACATCAAAGTTCCTTTTACATCTTTTGAAGATGTACTTTGAATGGACGAGGCTGGATGTTGTACGGATCTTACACATGCAATGGCACAGTGATCACTAAGATCATTGAAAAATACTCCTGAATGGAGAATAGATGGGGCTTACTTACTAGAATTAGGTCGAGCAGTGTGCTATGCTCAGGGTGTTTGGAATTGGGGTGGGTAGCCTCGTTTATCAATTGAGTGAGTCTATGTGTGTCACATAGTTCTTTTAGAGTGTAGAAGCGGGAAAACCAGTTTGAGGTTCAGATCACCCAGGATGATTACTTCTGTATTCATGTTGCCTAATTGGTCGTTTAGGTGCTTTAACAGTGAGAGATCAGCTGAGGTGGGTCTATAGCACCCAATGATACATAGGGAGGTGGATTTGGAGAGTTTGATCTTTAGGGTTAAGCACTCAAATTCTTTTGGGACTGAAAGTAAGTCAACAACAGAAGCATGAAGAGTAGACAGGAATAGAATTCTGAAAGAACACTAGTGAAAAATGAGAAACTTGCAAATAAACATTTTTTGACTTGTGATTCAGACCACATAATTTCCTGCATAAAATGCCCTCTTGTCTGAATTATCTTGATAAAACTATATTCCTGCTTGGACTGAGGATCAGTGAGCACAAGAGTGTAATTAGACATACTGATCAGAAGTCCTCCTTAGCAAGACACTTTATGTGAGAGAACATAGAAACATAGAAACATAGAATTTGACGGCAGATAAGGACAGCTTGCCCACCCAGTCTGCCCATTTCCTACCTACTGGATAAGCTGCAGATCCTAGCTAACCAGCAGCCTACTTCTTCTTACCCCACCCCAGAATTGCCTTATGACTGTCCCATGCATGCTTGAATTCCACCACTGATTTTGGCTCCACAACCTCCTCCACAGGCCGTTCCATGCATCCACAACCCTCTCTGTGAAAAAATACTTTCTTAAATTACCTCTGAGGCCCCCATCTTCAAATTGTGCCCTCTTGTTCTTGCATACCTCTTTTTTTGAAAGATGCTACCCTCTTGGACTTTGTTGATTCCCTTGAGGTACTTGAAAGTTTCTATCATGTCCCCCCTCTCCCTCCTTTCCTCGAGGCTATACATATTAAGCTCCTTAAGTCTTTCTTCATATGTCTTCAGGTGCAGACCCTGCACCATTTTAGTTGCCCTCCTCTGGACAGCTTCCATCCTGTCTATGTCTTTGCGGAGATTGGGTCTCCAGAACTGCACACAGTACTCCAGATGGGGTCTCACCAGCTGTCTGTACAGAGGGATAATAACTTCCTGTTTTCCACTGGTGATGTCTCTCCCTATGCATCCCAGTAACCCCCCAGCCCTCCTTGCTGCCCTCTCACATTGCTTGCCCACCTTTAGGTCATCTGATATGACTACCCCTGGTCCCTTTCCATTTTTGTTGTTGTTAGTATCTCACCCCCCATTGTGTACTCTTCCCCTGGGTTTTTGTTTCCCAGGTGCATTACCTTGCACTTCTTAGCATTGAATCTAAGCTGCCATACATTTGACCATTCCTCTAACCTTGCCAGTCCCTTCTCATCCTTTCCACCCACCCTGTGCATCAACTCTGTTGCAGATCTCAGTGTCATCTGCAAAGAGACATACTTTCCTTCTTCCAGTCCTTCTGCAATGTCGCTTATAAAGACATTGAAGAGGACTGGTCCTAATACTGAACCCTGCGGTACCCCACTAGTAACCCTCCTTTCTTCTGAGTGGACTCCATTTACTATTACTCTCTGTGTCCTATTCTCCAGCCAATTCTTTAACCAGGCTGTCATCTTGGGACCCACTCCCAGGCTGGCTAACTTGTATATTAATCTTTTGTGTGGGACTGTGTCAAATGCCTTGCTAAAGTCTAGGTAGGCCATGTCCACAGCCCCTCCCTGATCTACTACTTTGGTCACCCAGTCAAAGAAATCTATCAGATTTGTCTGGCATGACCTTCCCGCTGTGAATCCATGCTGCCTAGGGTCCTGTGCCCCTCTGGCCTCTAGATACTCGACAATTCTTTCCTTCAGAAGTGATTCCATCATTTTCCCTATCACTGAGGTTAAACTAACAGGTCTGTAGTTTCCTGCTTCTGCCTTGCTCCCACTTTTGTGAAAGGGAATCACATCTGCCTCCTCCAGTCCTCGGGTACCACCCCATCCTCCCATGATTTGTTAAAAGGGTAGTCAGTGGTGTCACTAGTTCTACCCTTAGCTCTTTTAAATTCTGGGATGAATCCCATCAGGCCCCATTGCTTTGTCCACCTTCAGTTTTAAGAGTTCTTTCAGACCCTTTCTTCTGTAAATGGGCTGGTATCAACATCTGTATCCAGAGTGTTACTACTGTTTGTTTTATGTACCTCCCCTCTTCATTTGTAAATACTGAGCAAAAATATTTGTTTAGTATCTCTGCCTTTTCACAGTCTCCCTCTGCCCACCCTCCCTCCCTTTACTAAGCCTCACTATCCCTCCTTGGTCTTCCTTTGCTCCTGATGTACCTATAAAGGTTTTATCCCCTTCTTAACTGAGTTGGCTATCTTTTCCTTGGTTTGAGCCTTTTGCTGTTCACTCTCCCAGCCTCCTTTTGCTTTAACTGATACAGTTCTCTGTCCTGCTCCTTCTGCGATTCCTTGTACTTCCTGAATGCTTTCTTTTCTCTTGAACCTTCACTGCCATTTCCTTTGAGAACCATAGTGGTTTCTTACATTGTCTTGTTTTGTTTATTTGCTTCACACAAGGCTCGTTACCTCTGTGATGGCAGTTTTATTATTCCCCATTGTTCTTCCACCCTCCTTCCTGCCCATTTGCTAGTGCATTCCTTAGGCACTCACCCATTTTAAAAGTCAGCCCTCCTAAAGTCCAGTACTTTTGTCTTTGTATGGCTTGACTCTATTGCTGTGTTTATTGTGAACCATACTGTTCGATGGTGGCTAGTTCCCAGATGGCTACCCACTTACATCTGTGATCCTCTCTCCATCTCCATTTGAGAGAATCAAGTCTAATATTGCTCCCTCTCGAGTGGGCTCCAGTACTAGTTGTCTAAGGCATGCCCTGTGGGCATCTAGAATAACTGCACTCTTGAGTGGCAGCTGCAACTGCACTCCAGTTAACATCTGGCATATTCAGATCACCCATCAGCAATATCTCCCCTTTTTCTGCCATTCTAAGTATACTTTCTATCATTTCCCTGTCCATTTCCTCCCCCTGAGAAGGGGGTTTGTATACAACCCCTGTGCGTATTGTGGTGCCATTGCCTGTCTCCAAATTTACCCACAGTGCTTCTTCTCCTACCTGTTTACCCTTTTGTTCTGTTGCTTTTATTCCTTCCCTTATTTAAAGAACTCCTCCTCCTCCTCTTTTACCCTCCCTGTCCCTCCTGTAGACAGTGTATCCTGGTATGTTTATGTCCCAGTCATGGTTTTGTGTGTACCATGTTTCTGTGACTGCCACAATATCCAGATGTTCCTCCTCCATCAAGGCCACTAATTCAGGAAGCTTGTTACCCAGACTACGGGCATTAGTACTCATTGCTCTCCATTTTTTGATGGCTTTACCTTCTGTTGCAGCATCCCCCACTGACCGTTCTACCTCAGTCTTTTTCTCATTTAGTACCCTGTTTTGTAGGGAGAGGCTGGGATTTTCCTGCTGCTTGTCAGTGCCTCCCCCTTTGACTAGTTTAAAAGCTTGCCAATGAAGCATTTAAACCGATTGCTCAAAAGACTTGTTCCCTTCCTGGATAGATGCAGACCATCCTGCCAGTATAGGCTGGTGTCCCTCCAGGTGGAACCCCAGTCCCCAATGAAGCCAAACCCCTGTGCTCCACACCATTTTTTCAACCATTCATTAAACTGCATGGTGCCAATTACCCTCGCCTCCCCCATGCTTTTGAAGGCAGCACCTCTGAGAAGGATACTGTGTGCTACTTGTCTTAGGTCCCTCCCAACTCTGCAATGTCCTCCTGCACTGCTCTGATCTCATGATGAGCCAAGTCATTTGTCCCTAGGTGGACAATTACGTCCAGCTGGAATCCCTTGCAGCTGTTCTCGTGATCCTGAGGATGCGCTTCCTGTCCCTCCATCAGAAACATCAGATTTCAACGTTATGATTTTTCCAGTTAATTAGTTTCCAAAAGCTTACAAGAGGTGGCAGCTGGGACCCAGAAACTGTTCCAATGTGTACTGTTACAGCCCCAAAACTGCAGCAGAGCAAGCCAAAATTTTCAGCAGAGTGGGCATACTGAAGAAATTATTACAGATCAGGGTAATAATTTTGGTGCTGCACTATTAAGGAGCTGTACAGACTGTTAGATATCACTGCCATAAGAACATCCCCATCACCCTTAAACAGATTGTCTTGTTGAGCATTTTACCCAAACTCTAAAATGCATGTTAAAAGGTTTGTAAAAAGTGAAGGAAAGATTGAGACTATTACTTGCCTTAGCTACATTTTGCTTACAGAGAAGTGCCACAGGCATCAACAGGGTTTTCACCATTTTGAAATGTTGTATAGTAGGCAGCCAAGAGGGCCACTGGATGTGATAAAAGAAATGTGGGAAGATAAGCACACTCAGAAACAATCTATATCTTCTTATATGTGTGCCCTAAGAAAGAAGCTGGCAAAATACATTGAAATTGCCCATAGTAATCAGGAAGAGGCTCAAAACCAGCAGAAGGTATATTATGACCATGGGAAAAAAGAAAAAGTTTTCAAGCCAGGTGAAAAGGTTTTGCTACTGTTGCCCCAACAGAAAATAAACTGTTAATGAAGTAGCAAGGGCCTCATAAAGTTCTTAGACATGACATACTGGCACTGTTAACTATGAGATTGAGAACCCTGACAGAAAAATTCCTACTAAGATATACCATGCTAACCCCCTCAAGAAATGGGTTGCAAAAATGCCAAAGCCATTTTGCTTCTTTACCTGAAACTGATAAGGAGGATATTGATGTAGCTTATGACAGACTGAAACAAACTGTACATGCTGATGCTGTAAAGATGAATGGTTCCTTAACCTCATAACAAACTGGAGACATTCATAATGTGCTAAAGAGATTTAACAGTACCTTTACCATAGTAACAGGCTGAGCAAAGGGGTTGAGCACTTAATAGTGACAAAGAATGCTTGTCCTATTAGACAAAAGTCATACAGGTTGCCAGAACGGTTAAGAGCTGATGTGGTTAAGAAAATACTAAAATGAAAGAATTGGATATCATTGAGGAGTCGAGGAGTGCTTGGTCATCTCCCATGGTAATTGTAAACAAAAAAAGAAGGTGTTAGAATCTGCCTTGATTTCAGGAAACTTAATCAAGTATCAGAATTTGACAGTTATCCTATTCCCAGAATAGATAATTTCATGGATAGACTGGGGGGTGCAAAGTATATTAGTACCCTCGATCTCACCAAGGGTTATTGGCAAATACCTTTAGCTAAAGAATCCAGAAATAAAACTACATCTGCCACCCCTATAGGATACATAGATACATAGATACATAGACAGTGTCGGCAGATAAGGGCCTATGGCCCACCCAGTCTGCCCATTTGAGCTTGTAAGTTCAGTTTATGTTTTCTAGAAGTCTGTTGCCTCACTCCTGACCTCCAGAATTCTTTTATGTCTATCCCATGCATTCTAAATCCCGGGATTGTTTCAGCCCCACCGCTTCCTCTGGCAGGGTGTTCCACTTGTCCACCACCCGTTCTTGTGAAGAAATTCTTCCTCATGTTTCCTCTGAATGTCTTCCCTCCAACTTCATCCCATGCCCTCTAGTCCTGGAACATCTTTTTCGCTTAAAAATAGTGTATTCCTGCACCCTGTTCCTCCCTGTAAGATACTTGTATGTCTCTATCATATCCCTCTCCTCCTCTCCTCCAGGAGTACATGTTCAGTTCCTTCAACCTGTCTTCATAGGATTTGTGATGCAATCCATGCACCATCTTTGTTGCCCTCCTCTGAACCTTCTCTACCCTATGTCCTTACGTAGGTATGGTCTCCAGAACTGTACACTGTACCCAGGTGGGGCCTCACTAGTGTCTTGTATAGTGGAATTATGACCTCCTTTTCCTGCTGGTGATACCCTGCCTATGCATCCCAGCATCCTATTTGCTTTACCTGCTGCCTTGTCACACTGTTTCCCTACCTTGAGGGTCATCAGAGATGATAACCCAAGATCCCTTTCCTGCTTGGTGCATGCTATATCCTCACCCCCAACTGATATATTGTGCCAGGGTTTTGTGCCCCTATGCATTATCTTGCACTTCTTTGCATTGAATTTCAACTGCCAAACCCCTGACCATTCTTCAAGTTTCTGCAGGTCCCTTCTCATTCTGTCTACACCCTCTGGTGTGTCTACTCTGTTACAGAGCTTAGTGTCATCAGCGAACATTGAAATTCTGCCTTCTAGGTCCTGCCAATGTCACTGATGAAGATGTTAAATAGGACCGGTCCAGCACTGATCACTGTGGTACCCCACTGGTCACTCTTCCCTCTGTGGATGACAGCCATTTACCACCACCCTCTGTGTCCTGCCACCCAGCCAGTTACCTACCCACCACACTACTGTCCTGCCCACATCCATATTCCCCAGTTGTGTAATAGTCTTCTATGTGGCACAGTGTCAAAGGCCTTGCTGAAGTCCAGATAGGCCATGTCCACTGCCCTCCCTGATCCACCTCCCTAGTCACCCAGTCAAAAATTCAATGAGGTTGGTCTGACAAGACTCCCCTGGTGAAACCATGCTGCCTTGGGTCCTGTAGTCCATTGATAACCAGATGTTCCACCAATCTCTCCTTCAGTAGTGCTTCCATGATCTTCCCCACTACCGGGTGAGGCTGACTGGTCTGTAGTTCCCTACTTCCTCTTTGTTCCCAGTTTTGTATAAAGGGACTACATCTGCTGTCCTCAGTCTTTGGGTACCTCCCCTGTTTCCAGTGATCAGCTAAACAGGATAGCCAGAGGTTCAGCCACCACCTCTCTTAGTTCTTTAAGGACTCTGGGGTGCACCCATCTGGCCCCATTGCTTTATCAACTCTGTACTTCCAGTACCTTCAGGACCCTTTCTCGTGTAAAGGGACTTGTGTCCATTTCTGCACCATTCTCACCTTGTACTCCTTCAGACCCATTACCCTCCTCTTCCTCAGTAAGACTGAGCAGAAATACCTGTTCAATATGTCAGCTTTACTGTTGTCATCCTCCACGCAGCCCCCATCCTCCACCTTCAGTCTCACTAATTCTATCAGTTCACCACCATGCCATTTGGTTTACATGGTGTGCCAGCTACATTCCAGCAGTACATGGATGTAATTGCATCCCCTTACACTGGTTATTGTGATGCTTGCCTGGATGATATCATGGTGTACAGCCCAGATTGGAAAAATAGCTTGGAACACCTATGAGCAGTTATCCAAGCTATCAAAAATGCAGGTCTGGCAATTAACACTACTAAATGTGTATTTGGCATGCAGGAAACTAGATACAGTATTTGGGCTATGTGTTGGGAAATGGAGAAGTCAAACAAGAGATTTCTAAAATAGAAGCTGTAGTTAACAGCCCTGTACCTAAAATAAACAAACATGTCAGGTCATTTTTAGGGCTGGCTGGTTATTATCGGAGATTTGTTCCCAAATTTGCTGAGTTAGCTATTCCCCTCACTGAACTGGAAAAGAAACACTACCCAAATAATGTGAAATGTACTCCAGAGTGTGATGAAGCTTTTCAAGCCATAAAGGCTGCATTATTTTCAGCACCTGTTTTAAGAAGCCCAGACTTTGAGAAACCATTTCTGCTACAAACACATGCATCTGCAGTAGGCCTAAGTGCTGTCCTAAGTCAAAATACAGATGGGAAAGAACATCCTATTCTACATATAAGTAGGAAGTTTCATGACAGAGAAAAGGTATTCCACTATCGAAAAGGAGTGCTTAGTAGCAAAATGGTCCATGGAGTCCCTCAAATTTTATTTGCTAGAAACTGATTTTGTTCTTGTAACTAATCATAGTCCTCTCTGTTGGCTTAACCAGATAAAATATAAAAATTCCAGAATCACATGGTGGTACCTGGCACTGCAGCCATTCAAATTCTCAGTGATTCACAAATCTGGTAAAGAGAATAGCAATACTGATTTTCTGTCAAGATATGGATCAGGAATTGAGGGTTCTGATGGTTGGGGAAAAAAAACTAATGTATGAGTTTGAACTGTACTTTTTGCTGTACTGTTAAAAAAACGGATGCCAATGTGCTTAATGCCTGAATGCAACAAGTGTTATTAGAAAATAAAGAGTTTGGGAAACCTGTTTAATAAAAGAGGCTCCGTCTTAAAGATACACTTTCAAAAAACTGGTCTAAGTGTTTTTTGACAAAAGGTGAAATCTCAGCACTTCATGAAATAATGAAAAATGAGAATCTGGTAGTAAAATCAGCTGACAAAGGGGGTAATTTGGTAATCATGAATACTAAGGACTATAAAGAAATGGTGGATAAATTATTAGTTGATCAAGGTAGTTATGAGAAATTGGGTAGTAATCCTACACATGCCATAAAGAGGGAATTGTTTGAATCGTTGGATGTCACCCTAAAAGATGCAATTATTTCAGAAAGTGAGTTTAAATACCTATATAATGAGAACCCAATAACACCAACCTTTTATGCCATACCTAAAGTGCATAACGATGTAAATCATCCACCTGGAAGACCGACAGTATCGGGGTTGGCTCATTAACATCGCCACTTTGTGAATTTATTGATTTATACTTACAGTCATGTATGCAAAATCTTCCATCTTATCTAAAGGATACAGGCAACACCATTAAAAAATTCAAATGTATTGAATGGCAGCAGGGATACTAGTCTGTAACTATTGATGCTAAAGCCTTGTACACCTCGATACATCATAAAGATGGCATTAGATCAGCGGCACTTTGACTGCAGTGAATTATGGGATCAGACACTGATAGAATTTCTCTTATAACTGCTTTGGAATTTGTGCTTAACACAAATGTTTTTGAATTTAATGGTGAATTTTACTGGCAGAAATGTGGCACTGTGATGGGCGTCAATGGCCCCACTCTACACTAATTTATTCATTGGTATGTGGGAGCAGGAAGCATTGTATGATCAAACAGTGAACCCGCATTTTCATAAAATCAAGAAATGGGTAGATTTATAGATGACTGCCTGTGTGTGTATCAAAGAGAACCAAGTGAAGGAAGAAATTCATTTCCTGGTTAAATGTGAATGCTTGGAATTTACATTTTACACAACAGGCATATAGAAAACAGATTGATTTTAATGACATAACTCTAATAGGAGATTGTGAAACAGGAAGAATATCTACAGTGAGGTATAGAAAAGTAACAGCCACAAATTCATTACTGCACAAGAAAAGTTCACATCCTAAAAAACTGAAGGATTCAATACCCTATGGGCAGTTACTCAGGATTAGGAGAAACTGCACCAAGGATGAGGATTTTGAAAAACCATCAGCAGAATTGATGTGTAGATTTAAAGAAAGAGGATATACAGAGAAGGTGTTAAATCAGGCATTCCATAAAGTAAAGTATAAAACTCAGGATGAACTTTTAGTGCATAGAAAGAATAGAAATGAAAATAGCTATAAGGAATTTTGTAGCTAAAACATTTTAAGAGGCGCTGTTAGCATTTTCCATTATGTCATGATGTTCATAGACGTACAAAGTGAGAACCATGTAAATTTAAGTTAAGAGCAGAAATGTAATTAATCTATTTAAGATATTGATTCTGCAGCTTGTTATGGAATTTAAATGGTTACATCCAGACACAATCTGAATTTTGGTGAAATATTGACAATGGAAGGTTGTTTTGAATTTTGTATATCTCTTTAAAACATACTGTATAATTAGTATTTGACAGAGGGTGATGTCACACATCCCTATTACAAATAAAAAGGTGGATTGTTGAATTTTGCACCACACCCCCGAAGGAAGGCTACGAGCCAAAGCGCAGGGGCTGGCATGTTTTTTTGTTTCCTCTCTAGGTGATAATAATTGCATTTTGCTGAACTGCTAATAAAATGAAACATGTTTGGCAGTTAAAACTTAAATTTGAGTTTTAAGCATTTTCCTTATTAGCTGAGTAGTGCTTAGACCACTTTTTTTGAAAGAGCATGTTGTGAGTTTATTGGATTGGGCAACCCATATGGCGAGTGCACCCGTCTGTTCCTTGTGCCCAGCAAGACCTGAATTTTTGATTCCATCTTAAAGAATAGGACCCTGTCCATTTGTTTTGGAGAAAGTGTTTAAATGCAAGGATCTTTCCTTTTCTATCTCTTCTGTCTGGTTGCACAACCAAATTTTCCTGTGAGACCTTGGACTTGATCAACCCTTACAGTCTCAAAATTCTTTGCCTCTCACTTTCTTTCTGTTTTCTCTTGCTGTCTGTTTTTCCTCCCTTGCATATCTATATCTGCTAATATAACATATATGAGAATCAATGTATGGAAATATAGCTGAAAATAGGATCACTTTTGTTTAGAAAATATGGTGTTACTGTTGAAATGTATATATATTTATAATTTGAGATGACTGTAGAAACTAGAGATTACTGGAGTGCAATGTCAGCTCTTTGCAGTTGCTGTGGGGATCTCAGGAAGCTCTCAGTATTCTAGCAGCTCCTGAAATTTACAAAAAACAGGATGTTTGCTTAGGATGGGGTTGAAAAGACTTATAAAACAGCTAAGCTGAGCATGAAGGGAGATTTTGTACTAGAACAATTTTATTTTGCTTCTGTACATAGTTCTGAACAGGTTTATTTTATTTTATGATACTGCAACTACAAATAAATAGTTTTGTGGAATTTTACAACTGCTCCTGGGTTTTCTCTAGGCTTCCTGATATGTGCCTTAATGACTGATGGTATCAGCCTAAGTGGGATTTCAGCTGTGCATACCCTAAGACAGGAGATTTGTGCATGGGTACTGGACCTAGAACTAGGGAAGTACAGAGGAAGGTATGGATTCTGCAGTGGAAGTCCAGTCTGAGATTGTACAGCCAGCACAAGTCATGGAAAAAGAACAGGCAATGACAAGAACCCAAAGGGAGCCTGATGGGCTTTTTGAAATAGTGGGCTATAAAACAAAAAGAGACTGAGATGCAGACAGAAAAATAAATTAAATGATTAGAAGCATTGAGGAGAGAACATATGCAGCAACAGAAGCAACAGATGAGAGGAGAGATGCAGCTACAGGAGCAGCGATGGCTGGATGCCTTACAAGCTATCGAAGGCAGAGGATCCAGCACAGATGAGAAGAGGAGCAACAAAATGTAAGCAACTTATAGGCCATTAAACTTACTAAGCTGTGTCCCTCAGATGATACTGAGGCATACCTCACAACCTTTGAAAGAGTTGCCACAGCCTGCCAGTGGCCAAAGCAGCAATAGGCAATCAGACTAGCACCCTACCTGACAGGGAAATCCCAGCTTGCCTACAGCAGTATGGACACTGCACAGTCATAAAACTATGACCTGGTGAGAAGCGAAATCCTGAAAAGGTACATCTCCAAAGAGACCTACAGGAAGAGATTTTGATCTCTGAGGTACAACTCAGTTGACAATCCTCAAGAAGCCTTCACCCAATTCCAAGAACTCCTGATAAAGTGGATCCAACCAGAGACCAAAACAGTTCCACAGATCATTGACATACTTGCCATGGAGCAATTCATCAACATCTTGCTATAGATGTACAGCTGTGGGTAAAGGAACACTGACCAGAGAGTGGGGAAAAAGCTGTTTCTTTGGCTGAGAACTACCAAATGGCCAGACAGCAGCTAGGTAACAGTCAAGCATCGGTAAGAAACTCTTTTTCCCATTTAAATTCCAAGCCTGCTAAGAACTCTGGTGGGGGTAACAAATCTGTGTCAAAAGACGTTATCTGCTATAACTGTAATAAGCCAGGCCATTTTGCAAGAAACTGCCATAATAAAGAGAGTGGCACTGGAACAGATTTGTCCTTAGCAAACAGGAGCAAGTACCTAACAGATGTGAAGTTGGGGAATAAGACTGTAAAGGGACTCATTGATTCAGAAAGCAGTCAGACCCTAGTGCATGTTAAAGTGATGGGAAAACATTGTGCAAATGGACCAGGTACTGGTGTCATCTGCATCCATGGGGACATTCAATACTATCCCACCACCCAAGTGACTCTGACCATTAAGGTTGTGTCTCACCAAATGAAAGCGGGGTTAGTACCAAAGTTACCTGTACCTGTGATTATTGGAGATGACTTTCCAGGTTTTACTGAATTTATCAAAGAGGGAGTTAGTCCTGATCTTTCAGCAGCTGTGGTGACAAGAGCTCAGGCAATGAAAATTTCAGACGATGGGGACACTTATCCTTTCAGTGATTTTGATTTGGACTTGTTTGAGCATAGCTCCAAGATCTGGAAATCCAGGAAAGAAAGACAAAACCCAAAACATTGTGGCAACAAATGACTGATGGACATGAAGGGTTAAAATATGAAAATGCTGAAACTAAATTGATAACTGATTGTGATTTTCTTTCAGAGCAAACTAATGATGTTTCTCTCCAGGGTTATTTTAAGCAGCTAGTGGCAAAACCAAAATAGGGTGGACCAATGTTTAAAAAATGTAATGGGTTAATGTACAGAGTTTGGGTTAAACCTCAGACACAGGAACAGACAGAACAATTGGTTATACCACAGAACTATAGAAGAGAGTTGTTACAGATAGCATGTGATAGTCCAGTGGCCGGTCATTCAGTGAGGGATCACACCGTTGATTGCTGTATAGAGTTTGCTGGCCTGGAATTCATGAAGATGTTGCTACCTATTGTAATTCCTGTGCTAAGTTTCAGAAAGAAGCCCCAGTCACTAGAAAAGACAAGGTGCCCCTTGGTACCCCTTAATAGATGTGCCTTTTGAGAGAATTGCAAAGGATGTCATTGGTCCTTTAGACAAAAGTAAAAGGATAATAGATTTATCCTGGCACTGCAACCATTTAAATTCTCTGTGATTCACAAATCTGGTAAAGAGAATAGCAATGCTGATTTTCTGTCAAGATATGGATCGGGAATTGAGGGTTCTGATGGTTAAAAAATGTATGGGTTTGAAATGTACTTTCTGCTGTACTGTTAAAAAAATGGATGCAAATGTGCTTAAAGTCTGACTGCACAAGTGTTATTAGAAAATAAAGAGTTTTGAAAACCTGTTTAATAGAACAGATTCCCTCCTAGAGAGGGGGGAATATGTGACTGGGTAGAATAGGACCACTTCCCATTTGTTTTGGGAGAAAGTATTTAAATGCAAGGATCTGTATTCTTTCCTTTTCTGTCTTCTCTATCTGGTTGTGCAACCAAATTTTCCAATGAGACTTCAGATTTGATCAACTCAAATGGTCTCGCAATCCTTTGACTCTCATTGTCTCTCAGTGAGGGGCCCTCTCTATCTCATCACTGCCTACATTCCCCCAAAGAACCAGACCCCAGCGCTGATATCTATAACAGAATATCTTGCCACCCTCCACTACAAGGCGGAACAAATCCTAGTGGAGGACCTTAACGTGAACTGGCTCAGCACCTCCTCTTCCACTATCTGAGATTCTTTCACTGCCCAAGACCTGACAACTCATCTTCGAGCCCACTAGAGTTAACCCAAAGAGAGGAACAAGTACCCTTCTGGATGTCATTATCACCAACCACCCCCAAAAAATCCATAACATCCAGATCATCCCAGACTTCCTCAGTGACCACTCCCCTATCCTATATGTTTGGGCAGCCCCCACTCCCAAACCCATAGCCCAAACCACACTCCACAGGTGCCTCTGCCCTGGTGGGCTGATTAAACTCAAACAGTTTCCACCCAGATTAATTGGTCTCTCATTCATCATGCACCGACGTTGATACTGCCCTCACCTTTTTCTCCCAAACCTTTAACAAGGCCTGTGATCTCTTTGCACCCATCACCAAAATTTGATCCAGAAAACATAATGCACCCTAGGTTACCCTGCCCTACTACAAATGCTCAGAAATAGGGATAACTTCTGACACCTTGCCACTAAACGGACCAGATGTCTGATAGACAGGCCTACAATGCTGCTTGGAACAGTTGCTCATGGGCCATCTGTAAAGCCAAAGCTGACCATTACTAACCACCCTCACCTTCTCCTGGGGTGTGCCCAGACTTTCTGGGACAATATTAAACAGCTAAATGGGAAATCATCCTCCCTCCCCCATCCCAGCTAACTATTTATGGCACTACCTCCACTGACCCTGCCTGCATTGCTAACTGCCTTAATACCTCCTTTACTGACCTTAGCTCTGTCCTTCCAAGTAAATTTTTGACCCACCCCCCTAGCCTACCTCCTCCTGTCCTCCAGCGCCCCAGCTTCTACCTATGCAAGGTATCTGCCCAGGAAGCCAGACCTCTCCTAATTAAAGCGTTAAATAGCAATAGTCCCTGCAGCGATTCCCTGGACCCAAGTATTCTCCGACTGGTGCTTGATGAAGTCCCTACCCCACTCACCAGCCTACTTAACCAATCTGTCTGCCTGGGGCAATTTCCCACTGCATGGAAAACTGCCATAGTCACACCCATTCATAAAGGGGGTGACAGGTCCTCCGCCAGTAATTACTGACCAATCTCCATCCTCCCCCCTCCAAAGCCCTAGAAAAAGTGGTGGCCATTCAAATCACTGAATATCTGACTAAGCATGGCATCTTATGCCCAGAGCAGCATAGCTTCCATGCTGGTCATATCTCACCGGCACTGCACTAGTTGAGTTCTCCAACTTCCTACATTCCTCTCTGGACACCAGCTCCCTTGCTGGTGCAGCGTTCTTGACCTCTCAAAGGCCTCGACACTGTCTCCCACCCTCTTCTGCTGGATGCCCTCTGCCACACTGGTTTCTCTGCTGGCCCCTCGCATGGTGCTCGAGCTATCTACCGCTCATTTCCAGTGTGTCAAAATCAATGGGATACTCTCTGAAACTCATCCCATCCGCTCAGGGGTACCCAGGGCTCCATCCTGGGCCACCTACTCTTTACACTCTATCTAAACACCCTGCCCAGTGCATGCTGAGGCAAAATTTTATGTATGCAGACAATGCTGTCATTTTTCCCACCCACCACAATCCCATCTCCCTCCAGTACTCTCTACAACAATCCTACAATGATGCGAAGCCTGGTTTAAGGAGCACAGACTCATCATTAATCTCAAAATAATCAAAACAATACTCTTCACCAACCCCCAAAACAATGCCTGCAATTACCCACTCCCTATCCTCCCTAGTACCAAACAACCACTTGAACAAGTCTGCTCCTACAAATACCTTGGGGTTACCTTCAATTCAGCCCTCGCCTTCCACACCCACATTAATGCCCTTGCATCTGCCACTAACATACGGCTTGGCATCCTCTACTGCTATAAAAATTGCCTCCCCCTGATGCTGTCCGACTTGCTGCTACATCTTCAGTACTGTCCCTTGTAGACTATGGCCTGCCAGTTTATGGTGCTGCTGACACTTCTGCCCTCAACAAAATTCACCTCACCCTAAACAAGGCCTGCAGGTTGATTACTGGTGCCCCCAGGCTCACACATACATGTCAACTCTACGACAAGGCAAAACTCCCTAATCTAGATGAACGGCTATGCTACCAAACCTGCCTCCTCACAAAAAAAAACTCTACTCGGGCTCTCCCCTCCTGGGGTGACAGCCTCCATCCACCATTCCCCACCCACTATCACAACTCAAACCTCCAACAAGACCACTCTACTGGTCCCCAGATCCAGGACCACCCATGGTCAGAGGTCCTTCTGCTATAGAGCCTCATCCTGGTTTAACTCTCTCGCTGCTCCCATCTCCAATGACCCCACAATCTCCAACTTCAAAACCACCCTTAGAAGCCAACTGTTTAATACTCACAGCTACTCCCGTCTCTAATTGGTGCCTCGATCTCCCTACACTTGACAACTCCCACTGGGCAGCACTCCACCTCACCCCCCCACTTCTCCCTCTCTGCATCCTGCCTCTGTTGAAACCAGCACGTGCTCAGCTGTATCACTGAAATTGCTACTAAATTGTATAATGTATGAAATCATTCTGTGTAACTCTAAGTCATTGATCTGTATTCTGTAACCTAAATTGTTCTGTCTGTCCTCAATGTGACGAGGTACCTTTGGAAATGAGCCTCTGGCTCAAAGGTTGTAAACCAATTATACAAAATAAATATAAAAAAAAATATCTATATCTGCTATTTTAAAATGGGTTGTGATATTTCAGGGTCCTGATTGGCTAAGAGCTGCCAGTTGCCGTGTCCTTAACAGGGCATATTGTGTCAACCAGCACCTCTTCAGCCATTCAGAACATATCACAGGAGAAATAACTGTGCCTAGTCTGCCCGCTGAGCCTTCCTGCTCTCGCTGTTCTCACTACCCCGCCTTGGCTGCTGAACATTTCTATGCAAGCTATTGTACTCACTACCCCTCCTCGGCAGCCCCCCCCCACACACACAAACACAAACACAATGCATTACAGTTGAAAAAGTGAAATAACACTCCCCAAAAATTCTGACCTCATAACAAAGAAAAGCAGCCTAAGCGAAACCAAATGACAGCACGTGCAGCTATGACCAGTCTTCCAAGTGAAAGTCAGAACCAGCTCCTCCGCTCACTGTGCTTAATTCTCTTTTTAGCTAAACCATTCATTTTAAAATGCCCACATTTCCAGTTTTAAAGCAACATGAAGTGCCCAATGTTACTACTACGCTATTTTAGAAGTGATAACTATGGCTGACAAAGGGACTCACTCGGTCTGAATAAAATGAACGCTGGCTCTGAAAGAAACACCTGCTTTCTTCCATAGCAGAGACATGCTTAGTTAAATAAATACATATGTGCCAGTAGGAAATACAGTGTCAGAAGCAAATAAAACAATAACCTACTCAGTATCTGTGTGTCGTGGGGGTGGGGGGGGTGAGAGGAGTAGCACAGTTCACTAGCCATCAACAATTGCCAATAAAGGGACTATTTTTTACAATTTTTTTATCAAACCTTATTTTCTTACATTTTTTACTATGTTTCTCCTTTTTTTAAATTCTTAAATACTTACTAGGAGGACCCATTTTATGAGCACAATAACACACTCTGTGATGTGGGTTAAGTGCTGATTAGAGCATGCCCGGAACCTAAGGCACTTGGTGGCAAACACCTCATGCCTTAGGACACCCTGGACGTGCTCTTAGCAAGTAACCACACCTCATCGAGTGTTATTGCTTGCATATAGACATATATGAGAATCAATGTATAGAGTGAAGCTGTTATTAGGATCCTTTTGTTTGAAGGATATTTAGTGTTGCTGTTGAAATGTATATATTTGTGATTTGATATAACTGTAAAAAGCTAGAGGTCATTTGAGTGCAAATGTCTCAGCCTTTTGCAGCTGCTGTGGAGACCTCAGGAAGTTCTCAATGTTCTAAGCAGTTCCTAAAATTTACAAAGAACAGGATGCTCCCAAGGGATGGGGGTTTAAAAAGACTTATATAAACAGCTAAACTGAGCGAGATTTTTTTTTTTTGCAAGAAATTTTATTTTGTTACTGTTTATAGTTATTCTGAACAGGTTTATTACATGTTATGTTCCTGTAACTACAAATAAACAGTTTTGTGGAATTTTATAACTGCTCCTGGGTTTTCTCTATGCTTCCGGACCTGTGCCTCGACAACAACCCCTAGGTGTCCAGAAAAGAATACTGTATGTCATGGGCTAAGACCAAAGGGTACTTTCTATGCTCCATAAGAACTACTATCTCTGGGAATGCCCTTTCCTCCAGTCCCTCCTTAGGAATCAGCTCACAGTATGGTAGTCCATTCTCCAAAGACATCTCCCTTTTCATAGAACTCAGAGAGTTACCCTCCACGCTTGGGGCTAACGCCCTTAATTTTAGCTGGGATGGATCAGCTTGTTCAACTCTCCCAAGCTCTCCATGCCTGACCTAACCCGAAACACACTCTGCTGTGGGAGAGCTACAAGTGGCGGGGCTCTTCTCAGTCTGTAGCGGTGGATCAGAAATGCTGCCCCATTTTCCAGTTTCTCCCCCATTATCCCAGTACCCCAGGACATGGCCGGACATGTGCGTGGAGGCGTACATGTGCCCTGTGACTCAGGTTGACCCCTTTCTCCCACCCGGCCTAATGTTTGGCTCCTTATGACTTGGCACTGCCACCTAGACTCCACTGGGTGGCAGCCAAGAGCTGGGGGAACCTACAGCCCTACCCGGGAGGGGAGAGCTGCCTTGCAGCTGCCAACTCCAGCTCCTTGCCCTCCCTCAGTGCCCCAGGCTCATTCCTGAATCAGGTTGCTGGTGTGGGATGAGGTAAGACATTTAGTGTCTCAGCCCTTCATGCCACTGGGCTGGTTTAAAAGATTAAAAACTCCTGAATGTATACATATGGTAGGAGATTATACACTCTAAAGGCCACAGAAGTACTATAGAGTGGAAAACATTTGAATAGGTAGAATCACACAAAATAACCTTACTCAGCTAACTTCTAAGTAAAGTAGCTAGATAAACTTATCCTAAATGGGACCTAATGAGTCTTATCAGACAGGACATTGATTGTGTAGTTGACCCAATCCCCAGTTAAGGCTGATCTCATACGAGAAATATAGGGACAGAAAAAACCTGAGAGACCATCCTCTTCACCTGCACCTGTATGGCCGCTGGCTGAGTCTAGTTGAGTTTAAGCTTCAGCATAAACCTTGTCTTTGATGGTTTCTTTATTATCTTAATGTTGTCTAATGCTTGCTCTTTTGTTGTACCTTACATTGTCCATATATCCTTGAAATCTTGCTAAATCATGTAGAAACCTGGGGCAGGATTTTGCAGTCATGGCGCAGGGTTTGCATCCTGTCCTGCACCATGGGACTTAGGTTCCACTGGTGTGCTGAACCACATTGCCACAACTATGCCCAATTTTCCATTTCGGGTGTGGTTGTGACACTTTCCATGATTTACGGCAGCTTGTGCCACATATATGGGGCAAGCTTCATGTTGAGTGGGCCCAGCCAGTGTCACAGGCTAGACCACAATTTTGTAGTCTAAGGACCGACCAGTTGGAACAAGGGATAGAAAATCCCAATTGCCAGCAGGAGAATGCCACAAATTCCATCCCCTGTATGGTCAATTGCACTGGGGGACTGTGGGAGGTATGCAACTTTAGAAAATCCTGCCCCTTGTCTTTTGTTTGCATATTCCATGTAATCTCCCGGTCGCACCTAACAAGAAGCAAATGTTTGTCTAGTGTGCTTACCTGGTCAAAAAAAGGTGAGTAAATAAATAAAACCATTCATCCTGCCTCTCTCATCACGCTCTGGTGGTTCTTTGACCTTTCTGTCCAGCTCCAAGACAGAAGCAGTCCAGACTGACTATGAATTCAGACCAGGTCTTATTGTCACTTCTGCTCATGGTTTGGCAGGGTACCATTTGATTAGCCTAGTCATTTGTTTATGGTAACCACTAGCCTTTTAGATCAAAGGGGCTCAGCCATTTATTTTTACCAGAAACACAGTTTTATAGATCAACAGACCTCAGCTATCCACATCCAGCCCCTTTGAGAACATAGGAATTTATATCCTTAAGTCTAGGACAGCAAATTAGAATAAAAATATAATTTCAGTTCTCCATATACCTCCCACATCAACTGAAGTATTTTATGGAGAAAATGTATACTAAAATTAAAAAAAATTCCTTAGTGTTGAAATCTATCATCTATGTCTCTCTGTGTCTAGTAGCACAGTGCAGCCTCTTAACTCAATTGTGTAATTTCAGCCAATCAGCACACAAAGCCATTGTACCTCGTATCCTGCTTACAGGGATATTAGAAGGGGAGCATTCTGCTTTGCAGCCAGGGAGAGGGTGGCTTCCTTTAACTTTTGAAATAAAATTTAAAAAAAAAGACGTAAAAATTATAAATCATGCTAGCTAACTCAAGTGATTTAAAATAAGTTAATACGGCTTCCACAGAATGTTTCCTAATATATAAGAGGCTCTTCTCATGAAGTTTGGGCAGCCAGAATGGCTACTCTTTGGTTTATGTTTTTTTTCACCCACACCTCACACTTAGACTCTCATATACTGAACGAGACACCATGCAGAGGCTCTGTTAACTTACATAATGGTACCTGTGATACAGCATGGAAGCGTACTGGTGATATTTCCCCTGTACAAATCCCTGGTTAGGCTGCTTTTGGAATACTGCTTTCTATTCTGTAATCTGCATATAAAGAAAGATGAGGATAGACTGGAGTTTGTGGACAGCGAAGGGTTACCAAGATGATTCAGGGCCAGCAGAGCAGATCCTGTGAGGACAGACTGGAGGCGTTGAGCCTGTACATGCCAGAGATCATGAAGGAGAGGGGTGGCATGATTGAGACCTACAATGTTCTAAGAAGAATTAGAAAGGCGAACAGCAAGGACCTGTTGGATAGGAACAGAGAGTGAAAATGAAGGGTCATGAATGAAAGCTGACAGAAGGAAGGCTCAGGAGGATTTGGGAAAGTTGTATTTCACTGAGAGGATGATTGAGCTATGAAACAGTCTACTGGCAGGGAGTGGACTAAGAACTATTAACAGTTCAGGCATGGCTAGGACAGAGTACATGGTTTATAGTTACACCAATGAGATATACTATGGGTGAAGAACTTCTGCCAGAAGAATTGGCATGAAAGTTGGGCTTCTCTTCCACAAAGCTAGAAATAATTTTGGTAACTTTTATGGAAATTCCAGCTTAGAATGGCAAAATAAACATATGAACAGCGGTTATGTATTAATTAGTGGAAAATTATTTTTTAATTCTATGTTTTGCTGCTCATGCTCTGCAGGATCTGCCTGGTCATGGATCCTTCATACCCCTACTTTTAATTGGCCTGACTCCAGACACCCCCAGTTTGCCCCCTCGGGATGGGGTCGCAACACCTAGGGCATCAGTGCTGCGAATCATGGGACTAGAATCATGGAGCCAGCCCTGAAAGTTGATTAGGGCAGGGGCAGGCTTCATAGAGGCAGGGGTGAGCTATAATTTACTTAGTTTTTCCCCCGAGGGGTGGAGACGTGCAATGATGACCTGCGTCTGTCCCGCCCCTCTTTCTGTTGGATGTCGGTGCTAGCGATTCCTTCCAGCCTGGGCTAAGAGTCCTCCCGTGCAGGACATTCTCCCTGACCCTCCTTCCCCCGAAAAAGGAGAGCAGCCTGGAAGTGTCTAATCCTTCTTCCCCGGCTGGCCCTCCAGCTCCCTGGGTCCATTCTTGAACCCGGGTCACTGGCGTCGCAAGCAGAAATCCAATTCTGCAGAACTGATCGCTGTCAGATGTCAGTTCAGCAGAATTTCTTTGGGCAGTTTAAAACATTAATCCACAATTCATACATTCATTCCATAGTTCATTGAGTCACCAAACTGCAGAATAAATGTACAAATTCTGTATCACTGGCACCTAATTAATTTAGTGGTCCCAACACCCTCTGATCACTGGCCCCATATTAAATTAAAGTTTCCATGGTGTCTAGTGGCACCCCCCAACTCTCTGACCACTGGCTTTGTATTTAAGTAATGTTTCTTTGGTGTCTAGTGGCACCCTCACCCTCTGATCACCTGCCCCATATTAAATAAATGTTTCTGTGGTGTCTTATGGCACCCTCTCCCTTCAATTACTTGCCACCATTTAACTCTGTGGTGTCTTAACATCACCCACAATGGTTGAGTACCAACCTGCCCCTCCCTTTCTAGTCTTCCATGCCATGAGGGCCCATATGGTGACAGGCACAGCCCTTCTCTCACCACCTTAGATGGCTGCTGTATACAATGACAGGAGTGTGCAACCAATGTAGGACATATGCTCCCTGTCATTGTATATGGAGGTTGGCTGAGTTGGTGAGAGAGGGGCTGTGTGGTCACCATATGGGATCCCCATGGCACTGAAGACTATGTAGAGGGGTGGCAGGTTGGCATAGTCAGTCTGGTGTGGGTGGTGCAGGGAAGGGGCCACTGGATGCCAGGTAGTTATATGGCAGTAAGCGATCAGAGGTTTGAGGTGTCACTAGACCCCAGGAAAACATTTAATACTGGGGTGGTGATCAGAGGGTGGGGGTGACACTGGACACCAGGGAAACATTCATCTAATATGGGGCCAGTGATTAGAAGGTGAGAGTAACACTGGACACCAGGAAAACATTCATTTAATAAGGGGCCAGTGTTTAGAAGGTGAGAGTAACACTGAACACCATGGAAACATTTGGTTAATATGATGCCAGAGATCAGAGGGTGGGGGTACCACTGGACACCAAGGAAATGTTTAGTTAATACAGTGCCAGCAATAGGAGAATTACGAGGTGCCATCTGACACCAGGGAAACATTCAGTTAACACAGGGCCAGTGATCAGAAGGTGGCGGGTGCCACAGCACACCATGTAAAGATGTTTTTCTATTTACCAGGGACAGTGCAGAACTGATCACTGAACTGAGGAAGAATTACATGAATTGCAAATTAATGAATTAGTTCTGCAATTCAAGTGTATTATTCACAGTTCAGTGAGAAAATGCTGCAGAGAGAGAGAAAAATTCACCAAACACATTTGGAAATTTTCCAATTTCACCAAAAGCAGGAGTTTGGAAAATTTTGTAAAAGCTGCAAAATTTTGCAAAAGTTTTGCTGAAGCAGAATATGCAACCTTCACCTAACCTCTAGTGAAGAAGTGGGGGGAAAGAGGTGTAAACACCACCAGGACAATTGGTTAAGGGGGTGAGGTAGGAAAAACTATGTGGACAGACTGTATGGAACTTTGATCTTTTTCAGGAAGCAGTGTCTAAGTTTCTAGGTTT
Organism: Neoceratodus forsteri; assembly: GCA_016271365.2. Classification (NCBI taxonomy): domain Eukaryota; kingdom Metazoa; phylum Chordata; order Ceratodontiformes; family Ceratodontidae; genus Neoceratodus; species Neoceratodus forsteri. The sequence continues at coordinate 1,288,613,522 of CM057454.1, read as the reverse complement.
CTACTTGGGATGCTTGTAAATAAATACTCCTGACTGGCTATGAATGATGACATAATATATAATGTCTTTCAGAATCCACACAGGAATATACTTTCCATCTTATTGCAGAAGCAAAGAGCTGGACAGAAGCTCTTCATCACTGTCGCTGCAGTTACACTGACCTGGTCAGCATTAGCAGCCCAGAGGTCAGCAGGAAGGTAGCAAGACTGTTGCAAAATGTGACCCAATATGGAGCATGGATCGGACTGCGCATACACCGAATCTGGGATTCCTGGTACTGGACCAACCAAGAGCCATTAAACTACACGGACTGGGCTGAAGGGGAACCCAATAACCTCTTGTCTGAGTGGTGTGGGATGATTTACTTGGATGAGCAACAGAAGTTCACGTGGAATAATGAGTGCTGTGGAAGAAAGCTATGGTTTATCTGCTATAAATCTTTGATGCCCTAAAGGGATACTTTCCTAAAGTTAATTAAGCAATAATGCATGGCAGGGTGTGGGTTGTGCTGGGATAACATCATGCCTGGGTGGTTGGGCACAAGGCTGCAGACTGAGTGCAGCCAATGTCCCAGAAGTCAGGTTATCCCAGCACAACCCACACCCTGGCATGCATTATTGCTATTATACTATGGCCCGATGTTATACAAAAAAAAAAAAAACATTTAAACATGTTTTTAGTAGATTTTTAGTGTGGCAATATATTTCTGTTTCTTAAGAGAAGATACAAAAATCATCCTAGGAAATAAAAAAAATCACCCAAGAAATCCATACAGTGAGGTTGTGCTGGAATAACCTCACTGTGCCAGGGACACCCTGACCAAAGTCCAGGAAATTTTCTTGCCATTGTATAACTTCTGTTTAGCTTGGAGGCAGAGATGTTTCTTTTTTTCTGCTCTGCACTGGAGTTTGACCCCCTTTCCAACTCAACTTATCTCCTTTACAGCATGACAGTTCCTTTTTCTCTAACAAAGTGATAATTGGTTTCTGGATAAAACGTAACTCTGTCAAAATGCCCATGATTCCTAAACAGTGACAGGAGCATGCATTGTGGGTTGGGCTTTTTCCTGCAAAAAATGTATATATGTTGAATGGACGAGCTTTGTAATAAATGGAACTGCATCTCCTCCCATCACTCAGTAGTAGTTTATTCAAGGGATCAATATAACACAGAAGCAGATTCACAAAGTACTGTACCAAGGTTTTGATTACATAATGTACCTCATTTTGTTCACCTCAGATGAGTGCTGTCAGGGATCGACACATTTCAAAATTCCATTGTTGTCCAAGTGTTTTGAGTAGTAGTCTATGTTCGGAAGGCTATATTTCAAGGGAAGTTACAAAGACCTCATGTACCAACAAACCACTTGGGGGGGTTGCACTGTTAATACTAAGTAGAGATACAACAGCAGGAAACAGGAAAAATAATGTATTGAATGTACTATTACATTTTCCTGTTAATGGTTTGATGGGAACAAGAGAAACATGAGATGGAATTAGAATAATCAGAACTCCGTAGAATTATCATCATGAGTAGGACTAGGACTAGGACAGGAAGATGATGGAGGAGTACTAAGAGGAGAGCCAGAAGCAGCAGCTTTAGCAGCAGCATGTCCATGGACATGTCAAGTGCCAGGACCAGAAAGCAGCCACTACTTGAGTGCTGGATCAGGATCAAAATTATACAGTTCACGATGCTCTGCCACTATGTGCAGGAGAGACTGAAGTGTATTTTCCTTGGTTGCAATGGTTACTCAGATATTGTGAAATTAATGTTGTGAGGGTTCCTTTTCATAACTTTTGGGTGTGGTATGTCTCCGTACTTATGTATAAATGGAAGCACAGGACCTGAAGGGCCCGCACTCCCGCATAAGCAAATCATGGATATCAGATAGAGGTGGGCAAAGTGGCTAAAATTCGCTCAGTGAAGCAATTGGCAGAGTAATGTGGAATCTGTGGAGTAATCTGCAATGCGAAATGGAGTACTCTGCATCATAATGACGAATGCGGAGTCCATTGATAACAATGGCTTTGTCTTACTCCGCCTTTCCCCAACCACTTCTGCACCAATTTTAATGCAAAGTACATAGAAATCAATGTACTTCACATCACTTTGCCTCGTAATTGAGCTCCAAGGTGAATATTGCAGTGATTCATGGGATTGCAGGTCACATGGACTCTAGATTGTTCTGTACAGCCTCAGTTCTGTGTAGTGTGTGTGTAGTGGAAGACGGAGACAGTTTTCTCTCAAAGCTCTGTGATTCAAATCCTCTAAAAGCTGTTAAAAAAGCCTTTTTGAGCCATTATTTTGCTCAAAATATAGTACATCAATTGTAGGAAACACTCCTGTGCTCATATCATTGAGTGTTTATTGTTTGTGTGTGGATTTTGAATGTTAATTTAGAACATTCAGTCTGTGTACTGACAGACATTTGAAGTGTGCTTTGGGGAGGGTGTATCTGTGGTGGAGGTAGGTTAAAACTGGGAGGAAAAAGGCAGTCTGTTTTGGTTATATTTTCTTGTGTGTAACTGTTAATGCACACACAGTAATATTTTCAGTAATTCTTGACTTTTTTTGCTGATTGTTGTGGTGCAGCAGTGCATAATTTAAGTTTGTTTAAAAGATTTGCTTATATTACTGAGGGTTTCAATTTGCTACGCATTACTTTTAGTGTAGTGAGTGTGTGTGACTGTGTGTGTGTGATGCATGCCATCAAATAAGACACATTTTATTGTGCCACAGAGTAATTGCAACAGTGTGAATCTGCTACCCATCGCACCTGAGTGATTTTGTACTGCTTTGTGGTATCTTGGTTTTGGACTGTTACTGCAGTGCACTGCACCCCCCCAACTGGCAGAAGGTATTCTTTTCCAGATTGGATTGTGATTTGTGAGCACTGGTTGAGGTGTTGTTGTGACTTTGTGTCTGCATCTCTTCTTGATTGTGTAGTGCAGTCTTGATCTGTCTGCACTTTTGCATCCGTTTAGTGCCTAATCTCCATCTGCAAGCCACAGTTGTTTTTTTTGGCTTCACATCCACCGGCCCAGGCTGAAAGTTCAGAAATCTAAATTTGTTTAGAATTTTCTTGGTGATCCCCCAAAATGCCTTCAAAGAGACGTACAAACAACGCTGTTTCTGGCCGTGGCACTGCTGGCAGTGGCAAGATTGTCCATGGGCATGGTAGTACTCAGAAGTGCATAGCTGATGTCAGTAAAGGATTTCTCCATCAAAGTTTTTACAGCGCAATCTGCATCTTCTCTCATAGTTGGCGGAGATGATGTTGTCCCAGCTGGTGGTGTTAGTGCAGTTTCTACTGACATGAACATTGCTGCCTCAAGTTCCATTTCTGACCAGTGAACCATTTCAAAAAATATAGTTGAGGCTAAAGCTGTGACTGACAGTGTAGATGATGTTATACTCCCCATTAACATCCCCATGGCAGTTGAACATGATTCTGATCCTGGCTGTGATAACTTACAATGTCACGTTTCTTCCAGTGCTGTTGAGGTCATGCCTTTGCCATCCAATGATTCAAAGTGTGGTGCAGAAATATTGGGTGGTGATGATGATGATGATGCTGTGGTTGGAACATCAATCAATCAATCAATCAATCAATCAATCAAATCTTTATTTATCCAGGCGATCACCGTTGAGCAAGCTCATTTACAAGGTGGACCTGCTGTTGTCAAAGGATAGTTATACATACATAGATTAGCTGTGCAATACTCAAAATGTTTTAAGTAAGAAAACAGACTTACAATTAAAAGGTACAATATATACATTCCAAGTACACTTGAGGAACATATAAACAACACAAGACATTATTGTGGCATGTTCAACCTTCATATACATGGAAGTTTAAGTATCACATTTATCCAGGCCTCAATCGAAGGGTACAAATTATGATCATTTCATCCCTCAGAAACTAATTTTAGCTTGGAGGGTGACCAAGGCATCAATAGGGCACATGTTTACAACTGAACAACTATTAGAGTGGCATGTCGGAGTAGGTAAAGAAAAAAGTGCCAGGGGTTCCGAAGGCCAACAAGGCAGCTGGCTATTGAACAGGTTAGGTAGGGAATAGAGGGGTTATGTTCATGGCTGTATGTGGTAGAATTAGAAATGGAGCCATTAACAGGACCACTAGGAACTATGGTAACATTTACAAATTTCGTCAAATGCTTTGTCATAAAGAATCCTAAACATTGCAATACTGACAGGAGAGCTAAGTTTCAGTGAGCTTTGAATCCTTTTCCATAGTGAGGGCACAGCGTGACTTATGGCTGCCCTACCAAAGTGGTTACTGATCCTAGGAATTTTTAGGGAAATTAGTGAGTGGCTTCTTATGTCATAGCTACTTGGTGGACTTAGAGGGAGGCAGGCAGCAATGTAACCCCTGAAATGGGGACATGGTCTCCACATGACTGCATCCAAGCTGTAAATGTGGATGTGGATGATGTTGATGAATATGATGACGATGTCAGTAACCCCTGTTTGGGAACCAGAGAAAAAGAAAGTCAAGGTGGCTGTGTCTGGGTCTGTTGGCGTTAAATACCTCTCTCCTCAAAAACGTTGTGAATTAGTGGTTCCTGTTGATGATAATGATGATGACCTAGCAATAATCATAGGCAGTCATGGTGGTTAGTTGGAGTCCAAGTGTCTCCAGCCTGAAATATCATGTAGCACACTTCCATTTCAGGGGTTAAAAAAATGGAGTCAAATAAGCAGCATCAGGAACATGTTAAAAGTAGGGGATCACAATCTCTTGTTTGGGATATTTTTGCCCAAGATGCAAATGATGAGTCAGTTGCAATCTGCCAGCTTTTCCATGCACGTGTGAGCTGAGGTAAAAAGGGAAGTCATATGGGCATGGGGGGGCAGCATACACATCTTAATAACAGGCACATGGCACTGTGGACCCAGCAGCAGATGGCAGCTAATGCCATAGTGGGGCATTCGCCCTCATCATCAACCATACTGAGCATGTTATCCCCTTCTATGAGTGTAAGACCAAGTGGGAATGTCTGCAGTAGCTATGAAATAACACCAGAGGATTACTACAGGTATGATGAGGGGGAGGATTATGATTTAGAAATCTTGTCAAATGGTGGTCAGAGTAGCAGTGGTGGTGGTAGTTGTCAATGTAGTATGTCTAGTGCAAGTGGTACATCAACCCCTGTTCATAAAATGGGGAAAATAACTTCATTTGTTGACTTGTCAGCTGTGCACCCCTCTTCATTACATGTCTACATCCCACCCACAGCCATTCACAGCTGAGTCATTTGTCATTGTCACACCCCATGCAAAACGTTTACGTCAGCCCATGTTAAAGCAGAATAAGGTGAAGTGTATAATGCAAAGTCATAATTACAACGCAAAGTGGCAAAGTGAGGGTTTAAAATTGGCACTCCGTGTAGTGGAAAACTAACACAAAGGGGGCAATTCATGGGCACTTAGCTAGCAGAATTTAAATTTGCTGCATTTCTAATATCAGTATGCAAAACTGGGCAGTGTGAGGGAAGTGCAGGGCCCACAAGGCCCGCGCTCCCACAACTGCATACCAGTTACATTACACTTTTTCAAAAAGAAGGGAAATTTAATGCAAAAATCTAAGTTAATGGATCAGTTAGCAGGGCTGTGTGAATACCTTTTCCCGAATATTTGGCCGAATATTGGGTATTCGGGTCCCAAGTATTCGGTATTCATTTTTCGTTATTCGGTATTCGGCCAGAAAAGGTGTTTTTTTTAAGGAAATTTTAGAAAAGCACTTCAGCAACACCATTAATCACCCATTGAACCTGGTATACCATATACACCTCAATGACACTTCAGCCACCAACATTGAGCTCTCACTAATGCAACACAAGCTTCATGTGGCACACTTGATCCACCACAACACACACATAGCACTCTGTAAACAATATCAAGCATTGCATTGGGTCAGCACTAGAGGCGTTCATGGTTACATGACACAGGTAGAAGGTGCTTCCAGCCATGGGCATAGGAATAGTGGTAGCAGTGGCTGCAGTAGTGGTGACAGCTGAAAGGGTGGCTGCTGCAAGAATGGCACTGGTGGTGGTGGTGGGAAGCACACTGGCTGTGGATGTAGCAGCCATAATGGTAGCAGTGGGGACACTGGTGGTGGTGTCTACTGCTTCTTCCTGCACAAAGCATGTATGCTCTAATTCCCCCTTACTACTGCACAACAGGATGTGACAGTGAACTTACAGATGGACAGGTGGTGACACTAGCAGTAGTAGTACTGCTAATGGTATTAGTGGTAGTAGAACTATTACCAGTGCTACAAGAACTAAAAGGCTTGCTTGGGGAGAAAAATATTTGAGCCCATCAAATAAAGACAGACACCTGTATGTCATTGTCTATGTAATCTATCTCACCACCTTCTCTGGAATGGTATTATGTGTCAATAATTTACAGTGGAGCAAGACAAGATGCAATTTAATACTTTGCAGTAAATGACATGCCACAAAATATTGGATGACTGAAGGGCTTAATTGCCATTAAATTACACTGCTCCTTGCAGCATACTGCAGCATTTTACAGCAGCTTTGCAAGATACTGCATTGCGTACTGTCTGGCACCGCAGTATGAACTATGTTCTATAATCTTGATGCAGTGTTTCATCCTTGGGTATGTTAGTTGTGGATTGTTTTGCTACAAGGGCATCTCAGTCTCATTCATTTTAACTTCACTTATTTATAGTGTGTGTTTCTTTAAGGGTTGTAGATTCATAGTGTGTTTGTACATTCTCGACATGAACCCTGACAAAGACCAGGTTCTGGTCAAAGCACCAGGGCTCTATTGGCATCCTCCAGCCTTAGCACAAACAAATGTATTGGCAACTGTATGCTGCACTGCTCTTAACTGTATTTTGTTACTGCAACCCCTCCCCCCCCGCTGAGTGCTTCCTTTGTTCTACATAGATTGTTTGGGGGTTTGACAGCCCAGGGAGGACACTAGCAGTAATTGTGTGGATGTGCTGTATGTTTGTGGTCTATCATCCTGTCCCTCACCACTTGGGGCCAGCCGTGCAGATGCTTTGCTGGGGCTGGACCAAGCATGCTTGCCAGATTGCTAAAGACATGATGGATCAGGTCACTAGTGGTTACTGGGTAACACACAAACTATTACTACGTAGTACCTGTGTGTGTGATGCATTACTTAGTGTTTGTGGAAGTACAGTAATACACCAACCTTTCCAGTTATACTGCCCCACAAAAAAGTAGCAGTAAAGAAAAACACTGCTACTAAGCAGGGGAAGAAAAGGGCAACCTATTTAGTCAAACATGGAACCGAGCAAGAAACAGACAGATGACATACAGTTAACTCAATGAGACAAGCCTGCCCCACTAAGTGCAATGGTTTAATTAACAAAACAACAATAAACAAATAAAAAAAAAATGCATGTGCACAACTGTGCACACACACACACACACACACGGCACAGACTTGCAGGGGGACATATTTCACAAGCACAGCTTAATTGTGTGCAGTGTGCTGTAGAAGTGGAGGGGGTGGGAGGAGTCAGCCGCCGTGTCAGTGTGGCTCAGTTGGTAGCACATCTGCTTCTGGACCAGAAGGTCATGGGTTCTCATCCCACACTGGGATTGGACTTGCACCTAAAAATCGATGGCATCCGAATGCAGTATTGGGGGGTGCTGTACTGCTGGGGTGTGCCATCCATCGGATGAGACGTTAAACCGAGGTCCCTTCTGCCCATCCTGGTGTTGTCCTGGTGTCCTGGTGGGTGTCCAGGTGGAAGTAAAAGAACCCAGGGCACTTTTTGCAAAGAGTAGGGAACATTCCCAGTGTCCTGGCCAACATTCCCCTTCCCATAAACCAGTTCATGCAATTATCCAGGCTGTGTGTGGCTGATGATGTGCGATATGGCTGCCACCACACATTCAGTCACTTCACTACCAGTCTAGCATTGCTTGTAAAGTGCTTTGGGATACACTGTGTATGAAAAGCGCTATATAAATAATTCTTCCTCTTCCTCCTCTTCCTCCTCTTCTTCTTCCTCTTCTTCCTCTTCTTCTTCCTCTTCTTCTTCTCCTCCTCCTCCTCCTCCTCCTCCGTCTGTCTCCATCATATGGGGATCTATCCCCAGAACCAGAGGAGACTAACAATACTAATTCAGTGAGTCAAGCCTGACTGGCTTAGAACTGAAGAAGTTTATTTCAAAATCTGTGTACACTGTGGCCCTGCCCATGAAAATATATTAAGCATGCACATGCAGGGTGAAGCCTCACAAAATCAAATATTTTGCACATATACAGCAAATTATAAGCAGTGACCTGCAGGAGGGGAGTTAGCAGGCACCCTCATCAGTCATGCAGGGAACCAAGCCTGGAACCAGACAATAGCAAAAAAAATTAAAAAAAATGTGCTCCACCCAAAAAATCACACTGGAGCTATGTCAGACAGCAGCAGAGAGGGTGTTAGCAGACAGCCCTCCTAGTCCCTGTAACTTGAGTACAGCAAAAGGACAAAATACCTGTCAGAAAGCCAAACATAGCTTTTCTGACACTGATCAAAAACTATACTGACCCCAAAAAGTCGGAGAAGCAAAAATCAATGTCTTTCTTAGCAAGTTTATGGTCTCAAAGTACTGCAGAGCAGCTCTCAGAAACCACTGTCTCCTGTCTTCTACCAGCTCAGAGTGAGGAAGTCACATGGTGTGCTTGCCTTTGAGCTCAAAAACAGTTTTGATTGGCCAACAAAGCTGTGCGAGACTTGGAAATCTCACCAAATAGTAATTCCGAATAGTGGCGAATAGTGAACTATTCGGAGAATGCAATATCGAATATTCAGGAAGCCTACTATTCATGGTATTCAGAAAATACTATTTGGCTCATGCACAACCCTATCAGCTGGTGTTGATAGTATACCAACGAAAGTTTGGAAATGTGGTGTTGGGTTGCAAGCCTACCACCCCATCTCCATCCCTACCCTCCTCACACCAACAGGAATCGGGGTGTGCGCTGTGTCATCAGGCCTAAGCTGATTTCACACAGTGACCATGCCATTCTGTTCCACAGGTGCAAAATCACATTCCAGACAGGATTTGCAAAATGACAGCTGATCTGTTCATTAGGTGGTGTAAACAAATGGCAATGTTGAAAATCTGGAGTAAAAATATGAAAAATTGCAAAGTTACGAGTGTGCATAGAAAGTGTGCAATGCACACCCATAACACAGTCATTTTTGGAAATGTTTTCACTCAAATTGCAACAGGAGCTTTTCAGGTCCCCACCTCATGAACAGTGGCACTGTCGTTTCTTGAGTCAGTCCCGAAAAGTAATTCCGCACGGTGAACACAAAATCACCTTTCGGGACTGAGAAATGAAATGACAGTGTCAGTGTTCATGAGGTGGAGGTACAAGAACCCCATGTTGAAAATGTGGTGCAAAAATTCCTAAAATTGACCGAGATATCAACATAAGTTGAACCCCATGACATTGAGTCCCATTATACGGCTTACCTTGATTCCTCAGATCGCAGTTCGACTTTGAAGAGTGCAGACATGTCCCGGTCCAGAGAAGATCACAGATTCCAACCTCAGGAGGGTAAGTATGGGTGAGTAGGGGATGCAGGAAGAAGGGTGCACAGAGGAGGGTGGGGATGGGGGCGGAGTGGGGGATGATGAGTGACTGTTTTCTTTTTGCAGGGTAAAATAAAAAATACTTCAAGGGATGGTTTCTTTTTCACAGGTTAAAATGAAACTAATAATTGGGCACTGGGTGGGCTCCCAGTGTGCCACCAAAGTTGAGGAGCCATTATGCTGACAGGGGATTGGGCACCCCATCAGCAATACATCAAACAGGATCCTGCACCTGGGTTTTCACAAATTTTGATACAGGATTAGGCATCTCGAACAATGGGTAGGTTTTCTTTTTCACAGGTTATTAAATAAAAAAAATTATTGGGCACACTGGGTAGGCTCCCAGTGTGCCATAAGTATGAGGGGTGGAGACACACTGACTCGAGAACTGGGCTCCCGATGTCGGTAAGTTACAGTAAAAGAATTGGGTGAGTTAAGGGGCAGCCTAGTTCGATGCAGGATCCTGCATCAAAAATTTAGATGTAGAATTCTGCATCAAAAAGATGGGGGGTGGCATTTTTCATTCTTTAGGGGAAAACTTGCCATTTGGGCACACTGAGGTGGGCTCCCAGTGTGCCACATCAGTGGTGGTGGGGGATTCCTACTGCCGACATGGGAATTGGACACCCCTGATGTTGACAAAAATGTTTCCATTGCTAAATACTTCCTCTGCCCCCCAAATACATGAAAAGGAGAAAAACTACTTTTTTAGGTAAACACCAACAGGTAGTTACCTAAATGGGGGACGAGGAACATGGTGGCAATATTAGTTTTGCCCAATAGAGGCCAGAAAACATTTTTGTGTTTTCCTTTTTTTCCAGGGTAAAATTGGCAGTCTAGTAGTGCCGGCAGCTTTGCAATTTGTGAAAGAAAGTGTCACATCCATTTCTTTGCAAATTGGGACAGTACAGAGCAAATTGTGAAAATGGCATTTCGGGGGATCAGATTAAATATCTGATGGACCAAGTGTGTTCCTCAGCCCTTGATTAGGTAAACACAAACATCTGTGTTTACCTAGGGCCATTATTTTTTGAATTAGGGCCCTTTTTAGCCACCACTAAGTGAAACAAGATTGCGACCGCACTTTTCCAAAAAGGGCACTTGCAAAAGTTAAAATGCACTGGCAGCGGCTTTCGAGAGAGACATATTTTTTCCCATTGACTATAATGGGAAATTTGTTTTTTGAATAACTTTTGAATGATTTAATATTTTTTCACCAAATCTTCGAAAGTCACATCAGTGATCCAGACTGCATCTTCCCTGAAGAGTTCAGAAGTCCATTTTTGTTGCATTTTTTGGCATTCTGCAGCTCTGCAATCGCTCATCCAACCGTAACACAACTTGCCAGATCCAGAGATCTATGGTGCCCCTCCACACATGCAAACTTTCAGGCAAATCTGTTGTACAGTGACAAAATTATTAACGTGCAAAATTTTGGGTTTAACATAGAAGTGGCTCTGCAACTCTGACTATATATATACATATATTTATATATACACATGTGTGTGTGTGTGTGTATATATATATATATATATATATATATATATATATATATATATCTTCACAGGTGCCAGATCTATATCTATGACATTTGCAATTCTTGAATATATATATATCTAACACGGCATTAATGAAATCACTGAAACAAGTAATGTAATTTTGTCTAAAGACATCAGCTGACATTTCCAACCATGCATTAATTCCCTAGATCTGCAGTAAGAGAAGTGACCAGCAGGTTCGACAAGCACAAGCAGCATGTCTCAACTGATGAGAAACTCACCAGAGAATGGAGGTCCTCAGAGCTGGACAAATAATCCACTCCAAATTTCACATTTTACTATTAATGGCCTGGTAAATTTCCACTGTTATGGAACCCCCAAATACGTGCCCCTAGAGTCAACACTTCTGGGTGCAGGAGGAGAGAAAACAAGATTGCAGTGTAAAGAGCAGTGCGAAGCAGGACAGAAAGCTGTTGAAAAAATAAATGTTATTTCTTGTGCATGAGTAGTATGTTACTGTTCTTAGGTAGTTCAGCAAATGTTGCATTTTGCATGCTGGCAGAAAGCAGCTCTGGGGTGAATGTCGTTGTAAGACTATAACTATATAAAAACAAAATCACTCCTTTATACATGGTATGTCTCTTTATATCTCAGCAGGACTTAGCAGTAGCACAAGTTTTAACAGCAAGAGCCATAGATCAGTGCATTATCCGCGACAGGGAGGGTCATTCTCGTGAATTAATGAATGGTTGAGTGGAAGCACTGCCTTTGGCCTCGCTCACCCCAACCATGCATTTATTCCTGGGAAATGCCCTGTCTCAGTGATTAATGTATCTATATATATATTTATACAATGGGGTTGAGAGCAATATCAGTGTGATAAACTAGATTATTTCCACTAGAGTGTGATATCTGACGATGACATCACTGGAGTTAACATATCTGACAGATATACATACTCTGCTGATGTCACCACTCACTCACTCACTCCAGCCTGCATACTAAATTGAACTTCTTTACAAATCTGTTTCTCACTTCTACTTGCAAGTAACTCAATTAACATTGCACAGGACATTCAGTTGTTTTCCACAGTGTTGTAAAACTCCCAACCCGTTACTACATTTTCAAAAAATCCTGCATTCACCTGTTTCTCATAATGTGTGTAACACTCCCAGCCCCTTCAGAAACACTTAAACACACTCAGAACACAATCAAACAGTGTTCTCAGTGTAGCCTAGAGGTTAGAGTTGAGTTTTGAACAAGCTTGGTATATCCAGCACACCTGACCTTCATTTGATTCTCCCAACCTCCACATCCACACTGTGTGATTCTGAACAAGTCACCTCTAAAAACTTACCCAGTTACCAAACAATAAAATAAAAGAGCAAACTGGAAAATGACACAGGGAAACATCACTATACTTTGGAAGCTCTCACCCCCATTGTATAAATAGCACACATGATGGGCAGATTGTGTGCTATGGATAATATTGTCACCCCTGCAGCGTGAGCTCTGGTTCTCTCACTCATGCCTTCAGCACTCATGAGTATACAGAGCTCACTCTGCAGGAGTGACAATGTTCTCCATATCACACTCCTGCCCACTAGGTATCCTCTATGTATATGTGTGTGTGTGTATATATATATATATATATATATATGTACATATATATGTATATACCTGTATATATATATAGCAAGATATAAAGAGATTTTAAACTGCACACTCTGAACATCTGTTGAGTGCCTTTGGTTTTGAACCATCAGTAGATGAACTTGATGCATGTTCCAGGTGTTATGCACCTGTAGGTAGGAGTCACCTGTACTTCATGGACAGAACATGATCGACTGGCAAGACCTTCTCACCTGTTTAATGACACTACAGGGTGCCAGATCTATATCTATGACATTTGCAATTCTTGAAGCTCTCATTTTTGGGGGACTGTAATGGTAGAATTTAAATATTCCTTTAAGAGTGCTTTCAGCCTTAGATACAACAGGATTTTTTTCATAATGCTGAGAACAGATAGCTCCAATGCATGGCTAGTATGCGAGTACAGTGCACCAGAAACTTTGCAATTGTTCCACCTCTTTCACCCATCACTTGCCCCATTAAAACTGGCAGAAATAAGAAGTGGACTAGGATTGTTCACATTTTTGAGATTAGTGAATGGAAGAGGTGATGAGTCTAATGCAGTTGATATTGCAGTAAAGACACCTTCTGCATGTATATATTTTAAGGGTACAGCTTGGATCAGAAATATACACACCTGTTTTAGGATTGGATATGCAAAACACTGGAAAACATTTTCATACTCAATAATGCTGGCATTAGTACTGCTGTCAGCAAGAAGTATCACAAATCTGGTGTTACTTTGAGGCAGTATAGCGCAGTGGTCTAAGGCTCTGAGCTGCAAATCTGGTGACATCCAGCAAAACCAGACCTGGGTTTGAATCCCACAGCTTCTACTTGCATACTGTGACCCTGAGCAAGTCACTTAATCTCCTTGTGCTCCCAGGTCGCTCCTGTAAAAAAGCTTTCAGCTTAGTGTGCTATACCTGGTTAAACAACTAAATAAATAAAAAAAAAAGAGTCCACATCTGGGTTCTGGATATAACAAATATACTGTAGCAGTATAAAATTGTCTTTCTCTCTTATCATTGGTGTAATTAGTACAGTATCAAGCTCAATCTCATTTTTCTCCTGTAAGTCACATAGCCTCTCTGTGTCAGAGAAAGAGCGCAGATTTTTTGCAATAGAGTATGCTGTGTTGACTAAATGTCTCATCTTGAACTTGATGCCCTCTTCCAACTGAACAAAGGGCTTGGTGCACTGGTGACTCACTGATATCAAACAGTGTGCTGATACCAAAAATGACTGCACGTTGAGCAGTTTCCAATGCATGTTGATTCTGACATAGCACATGTGGATTGGACTTCTAATGCACATGTAGCTACTTAATCCTAAAACTGTTTGACCATGTGGCAAAGACATTTTTTTTTTTTTTTTGGAAAAGGCTGGTATTTCAAAAGTTGGATATTTTTTGCATACTGTGTAGTACACCAGGCCATTTCCTTCATCATACCTCAACCATTTGTAACTGGCCAACCAATGAGACTGGAACATTCTGGCCCTCTTGATCATATTTCTTTTTGTCTTTATTTTTCCTGTCCACCTGCTGATCCAGCACTAAAGTATGTTCTTAGGACTGTATGGGCATAGCCCTGTAGTCCTCTTGGTAGGACTACTAAAAAAGCAGCTTGTGACTGCACAACCTCATGAGGTGACAAAAGTCACCTCTGAGCCTTCCATCATGGCTCAGTCCACCTGCACTACTTTTTGTTCACAGTAAACTGCAAAGCTGAATGTCAGTCATTAAAATTGAGAGACAGCCACGCCTTGTACTGGTAGCTATCCACCCACACTACTTTCTTTCCCTGGTAAACTGCAAAAATACAGGACACTTCATGGAACAGGACATGGCAGACTGCACTTCCATCATGCTAGACTAGTTAGGTGAGACCAGAGGAATAGGGAAGAGGACACCACTACACATTTCCTGGGCCTGTTTTTTTTTTTTGCTGTGTGAGAGCTATTCTTGCCTGTATATAAAATGTTTCTCATTTGCACCTGTATCACAAGCTTTCTGATATAAAAAGCAGATTGCTGTATTTACTTTTCTGAAGGAAGAAATTAAATGCTTCAATGTCATATACAGTAGTTGGGAATTGAAACACTTCTATCACAATTGAAGGGATTACATTTTTGAATCATGCTCCACGTTCTGATGTTTTTCTAGATTTATGACTAGTGTTATAGCTATGCAGTTAACATATGAAGTGCAAAGTCTGCTTTATTGAAGTTGGCCTTTATTAAGTGGCATTTTACAACTCACTCTGTTTATTGAGAAGTGATATAAGGGGCATTTTAGTTAAACTGCTTAGCAAATATTCATTTTAATCTGTGCTATGATAAGGCTTGACAATTGTACCATGCATTTTCACAAACTGCAAATGTTGTCATGCAGGCAATGGACACTGCGTTTAGGTGCATGGCATTGTTTTTGCACAAACATAAGTACTGTATGTAGTGTAACGTCCCTCTGATCTAGAGTTATTGCCTTATTTTCTTTTGTTCTAATTGTCAACAACCCCATAATGCTGTTGGTACTTGAAATAAATTACATCGTAATGGAAACTGCATTTTTATTTTTGGCAACATTGACAATCTGGTGGCCAAATTATACAAACTGCCTACATTGTTGTCCTTTACCTACAGTATGATCTAGCTAGTGAGTGCGTGTTTTATTGTAGTACTGTTAATCAGCATTCTATTTAATTTGTAGGAAGCCTGAACGAGATGCCAACCTGCACCTGAATGTTGTAGAAATGAACATTCTCGGCCAAACTTATGCTGTTACTATGAGCTGATTGTCCCTTGAACTACCCTCCCCAGAAATGAACCCCAACCACACCATTTGGAAATCTTTGGATGCTCATTGGCAAATATATTTATTAATTCTGTTGGCACAATCCATCCATCTACAGTGCCAAGGCACCTAGCTTCACCTGAGCTCTTTCCTTCTAAGACTGCTTGAAAGGCAGAGTAGAGAAACTTACAGAGCAAGGAGAAGGATTAAGACTTAGTTTGGCTAAGCAGATTTACTGTGTGGTGGTGTTTTTATTTTTTACTCACAGGGATTGCTACTGTTTGTTGCTAACATTTCATTGCTTTATTTTTCTCTGATTCAAATTGTTGTTGCTGGTATACCTTCTTCTGCATTATTACAAGGTGTGCCTACAGGTGTGTGCTAACAGATTACTGCTGTAATCTTCTGATTCAAATTGTCTTTTGCAAGGTATATCTTCTGTTACTGCTTTATTTTTCTCTGGAGCAAAGTGTTTCTTACAGGGTATATCTTCTCTGAAATTACTGTATTACAGGTGGAGCTTACATTTTTGTGACTTTTTTATCATTGGACTAAGCAAAATTACTGTTTGACACTGTGTTTTATTTTATTCTTGTTTGTTGAAAAGGTTTGTTGTCTCAGAGGTGTTTCAGTCTCCTTCTCACATTGAAGGAGCTATTTGCTTTTCCTCCCACAGCTCTTCCAAAGGATTAGGTGTGTATGTGGGGGTGGAGCTGGCAAACTGTCAGTAATTTCCAACAGAAAGAAGGGTTAAAAAGTCAGGTTAGTTGATATCTTGGAGGTAGAAGACTTGGTTTGCTGGCCAAGGCACCTAGCTTCACCTGAGCTCTTTCCTTCTAAGACTGCTTGAAAGGCAGAGTAGAGAAACTTACCAGAGCAAGGGAGAAGGATTAAGACTTAGTTTGGCTAAGCAGATTTACTGTGTGGTGGTGTTTTTATTTTTTACTCACAGGGATTGCTACTGTTTGTTGCTAACATTTCATTGCTTTATTTTTTCTCTGATTCAAATTGTTGTTGCTGGTATACCTTCTTCTGCATTATTACAAGGTGTGCCTACAGGTGTGTGCTAACAGATTACTGCTGTAATCTTCTGATTCAAATTGTCTTTTGCAGGTATATCTTCTGTTACTGCTTTATTTTGCTCTGGAGCAAAGTGTTTCTTCAGGGTATATCTTCTCTGAAATTATTACAGGTGGTGCTTTACAGGTTTTACAGTTTTATCTAACATTAGGATAAGCTTTCAGGGTTACTGCATTTGTTGTTGACTGATTGTTTCTGCTCTTACCTCCTTGTTCTTTTCGTCCGTGGTTCTTCTTTTTAGGCAGGGAAGGGCCCATACCCACCCCCATCCCAACCACCCAGCTACACTCCTTTATAGGGTACCACAGTTGTGACATTTCCTGTGGCAGAGCAGGAAGGGGCGGATCAGTGGGGCCTCCACAAGGTGATCTCATTTACAGGGCACTAGTAATTTAACTTGTTATAACAAGTTAAACAAAGCACAATTAAACCATTACTTGCATTTTTTTCCTTCTAATTACTCTGACTAGGTTACAAACCCAGCAATTATTTGGAATGGATTTCATTAACTGCAGGTACTGTGGAACAATTTTCAGAAGGACAGTCTTACAGGATTTAGGGACACTGTCCTACGTGTTGAGCCTTTGGAGATCTTAGGTCTCAGCTCCGGGCAGCATGGGCAGAGATTGCATGCCTCAAATTTCATATTGAAGAGGAAATACATTATAAGAACCACCACCATTTCCCAGCATCCAACAGAAAAACCTCGACCGCAGAGGGTAGTTGGTCCAGGAGGTTGGCAGGTGGTTAGGAGGAGCAAATCAGGTGCCCCATCACACTCTGCTCTCCAACACATTACCTCCAAAAACCATATAAACACTACAAACAGGTATCTGCCTCTATCTCTGAAATCAAATAAAGAGGCAGAAGACACTGCAGAGCAGGACACTGCGGCACAGGAGCTAGCACAACAATACTCACCCAAATCAGGAACCAAAACTAAACAAGCACAAAGGAAATCCAAAAAACTTCTGATCATAGGAGACTCCATGATTCGGGTTGATACCCATCTCCAGCCAGGGGTGATGATCAGATGTCTCCCAGGTACATCAGCATGGAGAGACACTGACCGTATTGCTAAAATTGTTCACAAAGCAGGAGAAAACATTGATGTCCTAGTACACTTAGGGACTAATGATCTTGCCAGCCAGTCAGTTGTGGAGACCAAGGAATACCTGACTAGGCTGGGTGACAAACTATCATCTATTTCGTCAGCATCTCCTTCTCTGAGATCCTGCCAGTCTGGGAGAAGGGCAGCAGATGGACGGAAGGTCAGAAGAGGGAGATAGGGGAGCTAAACACGTGGCTCAAGGACTGGTGCCAGGAAAAAGGACACAGATTTGTGGGAACTGGCAACAGTTCTGGGAGCCAAAGTTCTTTAAATTTGATGGACTGCATCTGACTAAGAGGAGTCAGTGCATTGGGGCAGAAGTTTGGCGTCTTTGCAGAATATTTAAACTAGCAAATGGGGAGAGGTGCAGCACCCCATACATCGAATGGGAAGACACCCTCCCCTCAGCTAGTGGTCAAACAGGAATTCAGCGTGTTTGCCGTTCATTTGCATCACCAGGTAAGAAAAAGGTTTGTCTCCCATACGATGCACAGGGGTAATGCCAAACTTCACCAACAACTAACACACCAAAATCTGGCCAATGAAAATCATGTACACAAATGCTCACAGCCTGGAAATAAGATCCCAGACCTGCAGGCAATAATGTCAGAGGCTAAGCTGGACATAGTAGCAATTAGTGAGACGTGGTTTACCAGTAACCACACTTAGGAGACTTCAGTACCTGGCTATGTATTGTTCAGAAAGAGCGAGGTGCAAAGGGGAGGAGTGGCCCTGTATGTTAATGAAAATATCAAAGCTACAGAAATTCAGAATACACATAAGGAGCCAGAAGAACTGTGGGTCACCCTGGAAACAGGAAATGGGACAGCCATAAGAACTGGGGTTGTCTACAGGCCCCAGACCAGGGAGGACATAGACACATTACTGTTAGAAGATATACAAAACATGACAGCTAAAGGGAGGTTCTGATAATGGGAGACTTCAACATGCCAGATACAGATTGGTCAATACCAGCAGGAACATCTGCCAGGACTAGACTCATAGTGGATTCCCTGCGGGGAGGGCCTCAAACAACTGGTACAGCAACCCACAAGAGACAGGGCTATCCTAGATCTAGTACTGACTAACAAGAAGGGATCACAGATCTCCAGGTAGAAGGTCACCTGGGGGCCAGTGACCATCACATGGTATGGTTCAATTTGGCTACTACATCTAAATCATCCCATTCCAAGGCAAAAATATGGGACTTCAGAGGAGCTGACTTTGATAAGATGGCCAACAGAGTTAAGCTAGCCCTGGCAAAAGAAACACAGGTGAGGAGGTACAGGCAAAGTGGGCAAGCATTAAGGATACAATACTTGAAGCAACATCCCATTGTGTTAGACAGAAAAGGAAGTGCAAAGAAGAAGGAAACCACTTTGGTTCTCAAATACAGTAGCAGAAAGGTCAGAGCCAAAGGCTGGCCTTCCAGAAAATATAAGGGAACACAGCGGGATGAAGATGGGAGGCATACCAAACTGCCCTAAGGGAAGCAGGTAAGGCAGTAAGGCAGGCAAAGTCCCAAACTGAGGAAACACTAGCACGAACCAGTAAAGAGGTGACAAGACTTTCTATAGATACATTAGTGAAAGGAGAAAGTCCAGAGGTGTGCTAAGCTTAATGGAGAAAAGGGAGCATGGTGAGGAGGACCACCCTGTAAGGCATCTATCCTAAATAGATACTTTGCTCAGTATTTACTGAAGAGAAGGTAGGGCAGGGCCCACAGCTCAGCATCATGGACACAGGGAGGGAGGTGAGCACTACTCCCTCAAAAGAAAGGGTCTACAAGAGCTTGCTAAGCTCAGGGTGGATAAGGCAATGGGACCTGATGGCATACATCCCAGGGTACCCAAGGAGCTAAAGGAGGAACTAGCAGAGCCATTAGTAAAATTGTTTAGTGAGTCTCTGAGCACAGGAGAGGTCCCAGAAGACTGGAGAGGGCTCATGTGATCCCACTCCACAAGAGTGGTAGCAGGGAGGAGGCGAACTACAGACCGTCAGTCTTACCTCAGTAGTAGGCAAGATTATGGAGGCACTCCTTAAGGAAAGGATAGTGCAACACCTGGAATCCATAGGGGCACAGGATCCAAGACAGCATGGGTTTACAAAGGAAGGTCCTGTCAAACTAATCTCTAGATTTCTTTGACTGGGTAACACAAGTGGTGGACCAAGGGGAGCAGTTGATGTAACCACCTTGACTTCAGCAAACCTTTGACACTGTTCCACATAGAAGATTGATAAATAAGCTAGGTAGGCTCGGGTGGGTCAGAAGTTGGTCAACTGGGTGGCAAACTGGTTGACTGGCAGAAAACAGAGAGTGGTGGTAAATGGTATACAGTCAGAAGAGATGCAAGTCACAAGTGGGGTACCTCAGGGATCAGTCCTGGGGCCAGTCCTATTCAACATCTTCATTAGTGACCTCGCAGAATGGACTAGAGGGTAAGGCTTGTCTGTTTGCAGATGACACCAAGATCTGCAACAGAGTAGATGATCCAGATGGGGTGGGCAGAATGAGAAGAGATCTGGATAAACTAGCAGAATGGTCAGAAGAGTGGCAACTGGGATTTAATGCAAAGAAGTGCAAAATCATGCACATAGGGAAGAAAACCCTGAAGCCACTTATAGGCTGGGAGGAGTTGCTAGCAGTCACAAAGGAAGAAAGAGACTGGCATCATCATCACTGATGACCTAAAATCATCAAGCAGACCTCTAAAAGCAGTAGTGAGCTAAGGGGGGGTGTTAGGGTGTATTAGTAATGGTATCACAAGTCGTAAGAGGAGGTAATAATCTCCTCTGTACAAGACATTGGTTAGCCCCATCTGGAGTACGCGTGCAGTATTGGAGCCACACTTTCACAAGGACATTAACCAAATTGAGGCAGTCCAGAAGGGCAACCAAAATGGTGCAGGGACTGCATCAGAAGACATATGAGGACAGATTAACGGAGCTCAATATGTATACCCTTGAGCAAAGGAGGAGAGAGGTGATATGATCGAGACATGTAAACACCTTAAGGGCATAAACAAGGTGAAAAGAGTCTAACATGTTTAAATATAAGAAAAATGGCAGGACAAGAGGACACAGCATGAGATTAGAGGAGGCCGATTAAGGGGGATGTGAGGAAATTCTTTTTCACAGAAAGGGTGGTAGATGTATGGAATGGCTTACCACAAGCAGTGGTGGCTATGAATACAGTGCAGGAGCTTCAAACAGGCATGGGATAGGCATAAGGAGCAATACAAATGACTATGAATAGATAGGGTCACTGACAGAGCAAAGGCTGATGGCACATTTATAAGGTAGAAAAGAAATGGGCAGACTGGATGGGTCTTGCGGTCCTTATCTGCCATCAACTTCTATGTTTCTATGTAGTTCAGTTGTCATGTCCAATCAGATACATTTATCATAGCATAATGTAGTCTTCAACATTCTTCTCCTTTTGGCCTCATCTTCCTCCTGGTTGTTCTCTTCTTTCTGTTCCTCTGGGTCTGGACACTGAATTAGGCCTCTCCTCCATCACCAGAACCAGGCTAGTTCCCTGTTGAACCTGGGCCTCCCCTTCTAAGCCCGGACACTCTGTATCTGGCACCCAGACCTATTCCCCTTCCCCCTTCTAATCCACGCCTGGGCTCCTTGCCCCCAGCCCATGGTCCTACTGCCTTCCCCCCACTTCTAGCCCCCCCTTTTATTTCTTCTACCCCTTTTTTCTCTTCTCCTCTCCTAGCACCCTTCACATGTGCTCCTTGTTATACCTTTCATCCATTGGGCACACCGTATCCCCAGCAGGGCTTCACCCAGCCCCAGACCTCAGCTACCTCTTCACCGCTCCATATGTATGGCCCCCATGACCCAGGGCCCCTTGGGCACCAACCATTCTTGCCCGCTCCAAACTATGTGCTAAAACCTGCCCCTGCCCCTTCTTACAGGGTGGGCGGGTGGGAAAATCACAGCAAGAGGGCTAGCTGCCTGTGAGCTGCCCTTAAATAGCCCATTAAGACCCCAATCAGGACCCCTGATGGCCCCTCCCCCAGGCCAGTCCCCAGGCCTCTGGGCTCCTTGTCGTAGGATGCTCATCCTTGTCCCTGCCCTGCCCTGCCTTGTGATGTCACTAGCTCCTCTCCTTCCCCCCTGCCCCCTGCAGCCCTTGGATTCCTACCTTGATTTCTGGAAGGGGCCCTGGGAAAACCTGGCTTGCCCTTTGGTGTAAGCTTAATTGTCCCTTGACTTCCGAAATGAACCCCAACTCATACCATTTTGAAATCTTTGGATGCTCGTTGGCAAACATATTTATTAATTCTATTGGCACAATCCATCCATCTACAGTTCAAGTGTCATGTCCAATCAGATACATTTATCATAACATTCTTCTCCTGGCCTCATCTTCCTCCTGGTTGTTCTCTTCCTTCCATTCTTCTGGGTTCAGACACTGAATCTGGCCCCCTCCTCCATCACCAGAACCAGGCCGGTTCCCTGTTGAACCCAGGCCTCCCCTTTCAGGCCTGGACAATCTGTATCCGGCACCCAGACCTATTCCCCCTCCCCCTTTTAATCCATGCCTGGGCTCCTTGCCCCAGCCCATGGTCCTACCCCCTCTCCCCACCTCTGTCCCTACCCCTTTTATTTCATCTGCCCCACCTCCCGCTTGCATTTGGATGGTGGAGCTCCCCCTTTGCAGGTTAAAACCTCAGGCCTTTTTGGCCTATCCTCCCTACTAGCTCACTAATCGGCATTAGGAATAGACACATCCTGAACTCAGCCAGGTGCACCCCATCTGATCTGTAGATCACCACCTGCTCATAAGTTATGTCCCTGTGCTGGATGTGTACTCCCCCCCCCATCTCTATGACTGCTCTCGCCACTCTTCTGCTGAACCACTTTCTGTCCTTTTCTATAAGCTTGACATCCTTGGCTCCCCTCCATACCCTCCTGGATGTGATCTTGGACCAGTCAATAGTCACGTCCAGCCACCACCCTTGAATGGTTTCAAAATCCCCTAACATATGTTGCCCTAACTCCCCCAGGGTATCCCTCCCAGGTCGTTGCCACCCAGATGTACCTCTATGCACTCCAGCCTGCCCCATTACTCCTTCATTTCATGCAGGAGAGGCAACAGCTGGGCCCATTTCATAGTCCTGATGCCTTTTCATTGTACTGTGGTGCAATTTGACTCTGGGTGCAGTTGGGTCCCTCTCCCTGCTGTGACTGCAAACCGTTCTGTCCAGTACACAAATAAATGCCCCACGATCCATACCTTTCATCTGGTACTTGCCATCGGAGCAAAAGAAAATAGCATGAGTCATCATTTATTAGCACCTGATGTAGCGTTAGTAACTGTCTGACCTCCAGCGGCTGATTCCTTTCGGTTCCTCCACTGTGTTCCCCCTTTTTGCCACCTCCAAGGCTGCACCAATCCTAAAGGAGTGTGGGGCAAATTTGCCTGGCTCTTCCCCTATAAAGGCCAGCACCTTCCTCATTACTGCCCCCACCTGGAATGCCGTGACTGGTGTTCCATCCCCATGCTGGAACATCGCCCCTTCAGGGCTGCCCCTGTGGTTCTCATACTCCTCCCATGCAGCCACCATGCATCTTGGTGCCCTGGGCTTCCTGTGCAGGTCACTGTGGCCCCCCATCCCTTCTGGTCCATTTTTGACCTGGCCAAAATGATGAAGATGGTGTTCCCCTTGACCCGTACCCTTTCATGTAGTAATGAGATTTCAGGCACCCCTTTTCGTGGGGCTACCAACTCCTCCGCCCTGAATGCCCCAGCTGCCATTACTGCAAAGACCGCCCTGAAGAGGCGGGCCTCCTGGGCTGAGCTGCACGCATTCCATGTGGCCCCCAACACCTTGTCCTGGAGTTGGCCCCTGATCCGGCACCTGCCATCCTTCCTGCTCTCCCGTCCCCTCCGCCATCCATCGAGAATCCTTTTGAACATCCTGCCCATCATGGCATCTAGCCACCCTCTGTCCAGGCATGCCCAGCTCACTCCTGCTAACTGAACCACTATCGTGGCATGCGCCAACCCAGGCTCCCATTTTTCTACTACAAACCTCTCGACCTGCTCGTCCCAGACTGGTTTTGTCCTGTCCCAACCCTGTCTAGCTCTAAACTCCTGGAAGCTGGCCCAACCCCCTTCGTACACCCTCAGGGTCCTGGTTGCCCAGGAGCCCCAGTACAGCACCATTGCAGTGGACCACCAATCCCCCAAATCCAGTCTGGGACCCTAGTCCTGTGTGTTGCTGCCTGTGGTGCCAGACTCTGGAACCTGTAGAGCTGTAAGCAGAAAAGACTGTCAGCCAATTTGTTCTTGATCCCTGGGATGTGCTGTGCTTTGAATGACACATTCAGCTTCAGCCCCAACAGTACCAACCTCCTCATTACTTGGTCCACCGTCTCTGTGTTCCCACCCTGCTTGCTGATGACCCCCACCACCCCTTTATTGTCTCACCACAGCAAGATGTGTTTTCCCCTCATCTGCTCTCCACACACCTCCATGGCTGCCCAAATTGGGAATATTTCCAAAAACATGATGTCTCTCAACAGGCCTTCTGCCCCCCCATTGGCTTGGTCAGACCTCCGCCATCCATTCTCCCTTAAAATATAATCCCATCCTGAGTGCCCCTGAGGCAACGATGTATAGCTCTAAGTCTGTGTTGCACTCCCATTCTGTCTGCCAAATCGTTACCCCATTTTACTGGTCTAGGAATTCCTCCCAAACCTTGAGGTCCTCTCGTACTCCCTTTGAGATGTCCATCCAGTGGTGTGGCTTCTTCACCATACCTGTCACCGTCCTTAGCCTTCTCAAAAATGCCCTCCCCAGGCTGATCGCCTTGATGCAAAATTAAGGTGCCCCAGCAGCTGCTGTACTTGTACCAGCAGCACCCTCCACCTCCCTATTACTTGTGCCAGTAGCCCCCATACCCTGGCCACTTTGTTCCCCGGTAGCCAGAAACAACCTTGCTCCATGTTCACCTCTATCCTCAGGAACTTTAGCTTATGCGCCAGACCCTCAGTCTTCCCTTGTGCCAGGCGGATACCAATCTGCTCGCACATAGCCGTGAAGTCCCCCAACATGCCCTGCATCTCTGAGCAGCTTCCCCTGATGATCAGAACATCATCCAGGTTGTGCACTACCCTCTTGTGGCCATATTTCTCCCCAAACACCCACTGGACCCATTAGCTGAAAGCCTCAAACTTTGAACAGGCCACTGAGCAACCCATGGGCATGGCCTTGTCAATGTATATGTACCCTTCGAACTGGAGTCCCAGGACGTCCCAGTCAGCTGGGTTGACTGGCAGCAGCCAAAAAGTGGTCTCTATGTCTGTTTTTGCTAACCAGGTCCCGTTTATTGCCCTGACCAGCTGTAATGCTTGATCTAACGAGGCATAGGATACAGTTCACAGGTGGTCTGGAATGCCGTCGTTCACCAATTGCCCTTCTGGGTATGATAAATGGTGAATCAGCCTGTATTCACCTGCCTGCTTCTTGGGGACCACCCCCAAAGGAGATATCCAGAATTCGGGGCATGGTGGCCCACCCTTATCTCTTTCCTTATCTTTTCTTTGACCACCCCTTCCTTTCCTCTCACCAACCCCAGGTTCTTGGTCCTCATCCCTCTTTGCATTGCATGGAAACCCAGCAGGAAACCTTCCCTAAAACCCACTCAGAGGCTCTCACCTGTCTTCCTGTCCAGGTACTCCCGGGTCCACTCCTCCGCCACCTCCTGTATAATGAGGGTGTGGGCTAGTGAGTACCCCCACCTCCCCCTTTCCTGCTCCCTGTCTAATAACCATAGGTGGCCCTGAAGACTCCCCTGTTATGCCCCCCACCTCTGTTGGAGCCTCCCCCCCGTTTCCTCAAAAGGGGAAGTCCTGTTGATGGCCGCTCCCCTGTCCTCCCCTCTCCCCCCCTTGCCTGCAGGTTGCCAACGGGTGCACTCCCCCGCATCTGGAGCAAACGTGCTTGAATTGACAGTGCACCCAGTTGCAGGATGCCTTGTTGAACCCAACAGGTTTTTGCACCTGTGGCCATTGTGGTCCACCTCCCGGTGCCCCACCCCCGGTTAGAGTCCCCTGACCTGACATGGACACGGTCTTCACTCACAACTCAGAATGGGTACTGTCCCACCTCAAGTCTCCCCTTGCTGCCATGCACCTTCGGAAGACCTCATCATATTTGAGCCATCCAAAACCCAACTTGGCCTTGTATGCATCCCTGATGGTCGCCATGTAGATCAGTAGTAGGATGGCCAGCTACAACCTCCTTTCCAGGACTATGGCACTATATACTGTCAACCCCACTTGCCAATTATCAAAGGTTTTCCCTTTCCATTTTGCCTCCTCTGCCTTGTGACCCACCACTGCGAGTACACCAGCCATCTCAGACTTTCCCACTGACTCCTTCTGCTCATATTTTTGGCAGTATCCTCATCCACCACTCTGAATATGTCCACAAACTCCCCTTTCCATATCCACTCCTTCATTGAGGCTGACACGTGGTCACCCAACATGAGTTCAGGGGGTCCATCATATTTCTGGCCCCCAGCTGGTACCCCCGTCCCCCTGCCCCCCTTCTTTCCTTGTATGTCCTGGAGTACTTTTTCCATTTTGTCTGTCCCTGTCTCCCCCCCTCCAAGTGCTCCTTGAGGTTACCATCTTTGGTGAGATCCACCATGTCCTTACCCCCATCCAGGCTTGTATTATCCAGCTCCTGCTCTGGTGAAGGAATCGCCGCTGGCTCAGGGATGGCACTCACTCCTCAGGGCTTCTTGGCTGGTTGCCCTTTCCCCACCCATTCATCCCGCTCCTTCGATTTCAGCTGCACCTCCTCCTTTTTCCGTTTTGCCACCGCCATGAGTTCTTTTTTTTTGTATTTATTTTCTCTTTTTTGTAGCTGCTGAGCCCCCTAACCCCAAGAGCAGGGTTCGCCCCTCCCAGACCCTTACTCCAGGCACCCCAGTGGGGCCACTAAGCGGTACTGTCATGGCTGAAGGGTCAGGCACCGTGCCTGGCTCATCACGTGGGCGACAAGTTTTCCTGGCTAGATTCCCCTTTGGAGCTAGGATGTGCAATGACACAAGGGTACGTGTGTCTGTCCTAGCTCCAGCCCACGTCTTGGTGTGGCATGCTTGTCCCCCAGCCTCTGCTAGAGGGCAATCAATGCCGACACTCTGAACCCCCCACCCTGGAGAAGGAGAGCAGTCCTCTGGATGCTTGATCCTTCTCCTCCCGTGCCGACCCCTGATGACCTGTGCTCGTTCCAGAACATGGGTCGCTGGTGTGGTGCGAAGTGTGGCATCCAGCGCCTCAGCCCTCAGTGCCACCGGGCCGGGCCACCACCATGAGTTCTGACATCTGTCCCATCAGTTTAGCACCCTTCTCCATCATCCTCTTGCTGGTCTTCTGGTTTTTCTTGGGCACCATCTCTGTAAAATTACTATGGGTGGAAATAAGAGAACATGACAAGCCATGGTACTACCGGTCCTCTCTCTGCTGGCCTGCCCAGGCATTATGTCTCCAGCCACAGCCAGACTTGCCTCATGCTGGGTGTTGTCCACTACTCATCCTGGTGCTATGCCTCCGGCCAGAGCCGGGCTTGCCCCATGTTGGGGGTTGTCCGCAACCGATGATCAGCCCTCCCCAAAGCTTGCCCCATGGCACACAGAGCCTAGGCCACAAGCCCAGGGCATTTTCATGTGACTGGTGCCTAAAACCCACAACCCAGGGAGATTAGAGCTCACAAACTACCAGCGTGTGACACAGATTTGACCTGAAGCCCCCCTAGGTGCTAGGACTTCTACCCTTGCACTGGCCTGAGTAAAACTTGTACTAAAGCTCCTGAAAGGCATGAGAGAGGTCCATGGCTCCATCATCCAACCTATCCATCTTCCATTGGAACCACAGGCAGGTATAGAAATAACAAGAGGGAGCCATTACAAATTCCAAACTAAATCCTACGGCTGCATTCAAAACATAAACCAGGTGAGACATGCTTCACCGACTGTCCCCACACTAGCATCACCACACTAAAGTCCCGTCCTAAAACAATATCAGCCTCTACAAACAATCCCACTGCTCAGCTTCCATGCAAAATGAGCTGCTTTTTAAAGCATAAATGCTACTAAAATGCCATTCCATTTAAAATGCTAGCATCCAGTATACCAAGAATGCCTTTCCAAACTCTGTGAAAAAGGAATGCTGTATTTTTCCACCAGCTGTAACCAACTAATAAGTCACTACAAGCTTGAATTTGCTTCCCCAGCCCCTAACAGCTCATCCTAAGTACCCACAAATGTTATCTTTTTTTTTTAATGCCTGTTATTGTGCATCTTTTAAAACTCTGAAAATGACCATTATTCTTGTTAAACCCAATTCTTAAAACCAGTCAAATGCCATACATACTTTACTGGGCCTGGCATGCCATGTGGTCATCAGGCCCCAAAGCCTATATTCTCTTGTTTATCTTTATTAATCCTTTAAATAATTCACTTTCTAGTCTCCACCAGGCAAGACAAAACCTCTCAATAAACCCGCTTATAATATGTCTGTCTCCAATGCCTGCTTTAACCTATTAATCAGCAAAACAAATTCTTAAATCACTTTTTTTTTTGTTAATAACAGCTAGCAAGCAGTGGTCAGTTTTCCAGCATATCTTTCCTTTTTTACAAATCTTTGAAATAAATACCTTAAACAATGAAAAGTTCATTCTGTATTAAAAACTGGCTCTCCCTTGCTCTAGCAAAACTCCCTTACAAAAGGACTCTGCTGGTTGCCTGAACCAGAGTACTAGGCCCTAAATTCCGTGCGGTCAGCCATGTGGCCAGCAGGCCAAGACATAAGCCTCTCACCAAACCAGCCTGTAATTTGCCCGTCTGCAATGCCTGCTTTAATATAATAATCAGCAAACCATAAATTCTTAAATCGCCATTTTTTTTTTTACAACAGTTAGCAAGCAGTGGCTAATCTTTCAGTGTATCCTTTTTTTTTTTTAAATACAAATCTTAGAAATAAAAACCTTAAAACACAAAAATTCCATTCTGTATTAAAACTGGCCCCTACAGCCTGCAGCCAGGCCATACTTTAGCCTCTGGCTGGCTTAAGCAACAAAACCACAGCAGTTGCCAACATACTTCTTAAAACCAATCTTGTATCTACATGGCTGGCCCTTTTGAAAACCATACAATTTCCACTGGACCTAGCCATGCTACCACCACATAGCCTGTAGTGACCTAGTTAAACAGATTGTGCCCTACCTTGTTCGGCAATGAATGTGCTGAAACTGTAAAAAAATTCCAGCAAAAGATGGCTAGCTGCCTGTGACCTGCCCTTAAATAGCCCATTAGGACCCCAGTCAGGACCCCTGATGGCCCCTCCCCCTGGCCAATCCCCAGGCCCCCTGGGCTCCTTGTCATGTGACGCTCACCCTTGTTCCCTCCCCTGCCTTGCGATGTTACTGGCTCCTCCCCTCCCCCTTTCTCCCCCACAGCCCTTGGCTTCCTACTTTGATTTCTGGGAGGGGTCTGGGACAACATGGCTTGCCCTTAAATTGGCAAGCTTAACTATATGAATGAATAGATGATGCACACACAGAATTTAATTGATATTTATGGCAGCAAAAACTCCTGATGACCTGTAGGCTTGCTTTTTAAATGCATTTGTATCACACCTTACTAATACAAAACATGCTGTTTTTCTCAAGCTTCTTGTTACCTGGGTAAGACCAATGTGCTCAAGTAGGTACACTGATTTAAGTGAAGTTTGTGCTCACATCGCACAAATTCATGCTCACCAGTTACATATATATTGTTCCTTGACTGGATCCAAGGTGATCATTTTCCAGTTGGATGTTATTGGATTCGAACCCTGGTATGGTATTTGTGCTGTGCAATGTGTTGTGATGTACTTTGATTTCCACTGTTTTTTTTGTTTTTACCAGGAGAGACACATTAACTCCCTGTCCACACTACACTGAAAACTCACCTCTGTAATGTTACAGAAGGCCCAAATCATTACCACAATGGTTTGCATTTACACCTGTAACATTACAGGAGGCGTTTTCATAACCGTTTTTGAAACCACTTATAAGGTGGTTTCAACAACGGTTATGAAAACGGTTCTGCCTCTGTAACATTACCAGCTGTAGTGTGGATGCGTGAGCGTGTTGCTCTAGCATTGCCCTCAGTGCAGCACAAACTGCATTGTGGGATAGGGTGCCAACCGTAACGGTCACCCTTCACCTACAATGTGGACCAGCTGTAATGGTTCTGAGCTGTTATTATGACGGTTCACTGGCAGTGTGAACATACTGTAATGTTTACCGTCTGTAACAGTTTGAAACTGTTACAGGGTTTTAGTGGTGTAGTGTGGACATGGCTTAAGCTAAAAACTTGTTTACAGGTGTGACCTGGGAGCACAAGGAAGTTAAGTGACTTGCTCAAGGTCACACAGTATGCAAGTGGGAGCTGAGGGATTCATCCCCAGGTCTCCAGGTTTGCAGCTCAGAGCCTTAAACCTCTGTGCTATACTGCCTCATTGTAAAAGTCATGAGAGTGTTCAATGTTGTTGTTTTTTTTCCAGCAGTGTGAAAATATTTAATACAACTTGTAACATGAAATTTTGATTATTTGCTCTACTCATTTTGCCCTGAAGTAGTCAAATATTTAGAGAAAAAATTGCATGTATTTTGACGCCATTGTTTTGTGAGTAGTCACTAACTCTATTTTTAGATGAATGGTGTGCATGAGCTGCATACTGTGGGGAATTTGACAATGTGATCATATTGCTGTGTCATGACTCAGAACCTTTGCAAGTAAATGAAAGATTCAAGGTAAAATAAGTATAATTTTTACTTCTGTTCATAGTGTGCCAACATATGGAGTCACATGACATGCATGGGCATTGTGAATGAAACAGTATTTATGTGCAATATGGTGCCAGGATGTGGGTGTGATGGGTGAAATGTTCACCACGTTCAATGTGATCATGCACCTTGCTGCAGGTGACATGTATCGTAAGAGCTCATTTGCAGGCTGACGAGTCACTTAATTTCATATTGTGTGCAGGCTTGCAGTGGTTTCCCTGATGCAAACCCACACCACTGTCAATGATCATGAATTTTGTAGACAGAGCCATGGTGGATACAGGTGTCTCAATCCCATCACATTGCCTGGGGCAATACATATTTCTATGATTTCTGTCAAGAACTGTATCCTAAAATGCTCATCCCATATGTGCTTTGAAAGGGTCCCTGTTTCTATGTACATGTGACAGTCACAAAAAATCATATTTCTATGCAGAGTATACAAATTTTCTACGTTGCTACAGATGTCTGCACAAGCAGCACTGAGTGAAGACATGGGACAGAAATGCAGCAGGAGCAGACAGGTACTCTGAGAAATGGCAGCTCAATAAAACACATTCTTTTAAGTGTTTTTCCTTCCTTTTAGTACAATGAATGACTGAATAATGCTGTGAGAAAAAACAGAAACATTCTGGGAGCCATGGTAAGGGGTATCTCCAGCAGAATGAGGAAGGTGATGTTACCCATAAACAAAAATTCCTGCGGGTCTATGAAACATGTATTTGAATGGTCCATAAACCAACAAGATGACAGGAGCTTATAGGAACAGCCACAATGTCATCATTACTGTCCATGAATAAAATGGAGGATATTTCCAGTGCAGAATACTCAGGAAGTAATTACAGAAATTAGTAAAAAAAAAAAAATTAAACTAAAAAAACAAACAAAAAAAAAACAACAAAGTGTATTATTCTGAATGCTCACATTAATGTGCAAGGTGAGGGTCAATGGATTCTTTGAAATAATGTTTTGACAGAAATGCTGTGTGAGAGACTAGGGTAGTTGTAATTGCTTAACTCAATGCACATTAGACAGAGGCTATCACATGGGAATGACCCCGGGGGAATGACTAACGGAGCAGTGGTGCAGTTGTCGCTTATAATTACTGTACCTGTTTCTAATGGGTAATTGAATACAGACTCCAGAGCAAAACTAATCAATATGTGAGTAGAAATACAGTAATGCAGTGTACTATAACGCGTCCATCTCCACATCAACCTATACAAAAAAAAGTGGAGCTACAACACTTGAGAGCACCTCAAACTCGGTCATAACTATTAATCTTGGCTGCACTTCATCCATGCTCTGCACTGGGAGGGGAAGCAGCCCTTACTGCAGTGATCATGCTGTGACAAACAGCAATGGCCAGACATTGGGCATAAGGAAAATGGTAGTTTACTCACCTGGTAAAGGTGATTGTGGGGGAATGAATCTCTGAGGCACTCCACCTTCCTTACATCATGAGTTGTATACACCTGATAAGTTGTCTGATGCACATGTGACTAAAATTTAATCCGTCCCCTTCTGAGGTTCTCTTGTCTCCTATGTTCAGTTTGATGTATTCCAAAACTGAATCTGAAATGAAAGTGTTAGAAAATCCCCTGCCTGCACTTTGAATAATGGTATGTGAAATGCTTGAAAGTGTTATTACTCTGAAGTTTAATGGATATATAATTACCGGGTAGCGCTTTTTCCCATATGGAAACCTGGTTATAATTTGCCATTATAACCAGCTCGGCTGGTTACAACGGCAAACACGCGCCAGGTTTCCCTTAGAACACCCATCCCTCAGTCGCAGTTCTCCGACGTTCACGCTCCGTGATGGAATCCCATGGCGCAGCATTACCCGGTCCCTCGTAATCGGGAAATGAACTTTTTATTAAAAAAAACAAAAAACTCTTTTTCTCAAGTAAACCACTTAAAAATGGAAGCAAATAAGTCTTTTCCGATCAGCCTGACACCACAGCCGAGTCCATGTCACAGACTGCCCCTGCTTGTCGAAGTCCGGAAGGATGCTGCAACCGCCGCTCGGCGGTAAGTTTATATTAAAACTAAAATCTAAGTTTCTACATATTTTTTTAATAAAAAAGCCTCTTCCTTTTCTCTCCAACAAGTGCAGCATTATAATTAGGAAGACTGCGGACCGAGTAAAATCAGACTGGTCCGCAGCTTCCTGGCTACCTAATCTGTTAGTTTATTTAATTTTTACAATTGCTGGCGTGAAAAAAGCGCTCCTGTAATTATAAAAATAAAATATGGGGTGGTGTGTGTAGACTCGATTTACACACCCTCGACCAACAGGATACTTTATAAACCCTTGGGCTTTGCCTCGGGGTTTATGTAGCATCCACAACTCGGGTGTGTGTAAAATCTCGTTAAACACACCACCCCATATATTATTCTCTATATTGCGTACAGGTGGTAAGCATGCTTTTCAAACTCTGTTGACTATTTTATCATAACTTGTATCTATATTGTCATTGTATTTGATATAAATATCACGTGCGTATAGGGTGGGTGAGGAGTGCCTCAGAGATTCATTCCCCCACAATCACCTTTACCAGGTGAGTAAACTACCATTGTGGGGGATGATCTCTGAGGCACTCCACCTTCCTTACATCTTGGGTTCTTAAAAAGCAGTGATCGTTCGTTAGGGCGGGTTAGACGTGTGTAGTTATTTGTGTTCTGTGCGGGCTGCATGGAGTACTGCCCTAGCAAAATTTGTCTTGGTGTCTTGTGATACATCCATTCTGTAGTGTCTGCTGAACGTGTGGATAGTTGACCAAGTGGCTGCAGCGCATATTTCTTCAGCAGTGGCCATATTTCTTTCTGCCCAAGAAGTGACTATAGCTCTGGTGAAATATGCTTTTATGTGTGTTGGTGCTTGCAAGTTGTTCACTTTGTAAGCCTCTGAGATGGCTGTTTTCAGGTATCCCACTATAGATTATTTTGAGGCAGGTAATCCTTGCCTGCAGCCTTGTACTATGATGAACAGTCTGTCTGTTTCTCGTATGCCAGCTGTTCTTGTGATATAAGTTGTAAGAAGTCTTGTCATGCCCAGCATTTTTAGGTGAGGGTCAGCTTGACTCTCTTCCTGTGGTAGTTCTGCTGGTATGTCAATGGTTTGGCTGAGGTGAAAGTTTGAGGCAATCTTTGGAAGGAAGGATGCAATTGGGCGCATGGATGTTCTGTCCTTGTAGACTTGTAGGAAAGGTTCTTTGTATAATAGTGCCTGTATTTTGTCTACTCTTCTGGCTGATGCAATGGCTGTTAGGAAGATCGCCTTGAGCTGTAACCATCATAAGGGGATGGTGTCTATTGGTTCAAATGGAGATTTTGTCATGGCTGTCAGAACTGTTAGTAAGTCCCATGGTGCTAGTATAGTCTTATGAGTGGGATGAATACTGGTTGCAGCCTTTAGGAAACATATAACATCTGGATGTGAACCTGGAGTGGTGCCTTGTATTTGTCCTCTTGCTGCCCCTATTGCTGCGACTTGTACATTTAGTGAAGCAGGTGACAGTACCAGCTGTAGTCCTTCCTGGAGAAAGAGAAGTACTTGGGGGATGGTGCATGAAACTGGGTCGCCAGTTGATGTCGCTTACCTTGACTTCAGCAAAGCTTTTGACACTGTTCCACATAGAAGATTGATAAATAAGCTGGGTAGGCTCGGGGTGGGTCAGAAGTTGGTCAACTGGGTGGAAAACTGGTTGACGGGCAGAAAACAGAGAGTGGTGGTAAATGGTATACAGTCAGAAAAGATGCAAGTCACAAGTGGGGTACCTCAGGGATCAGTCCTGGGGCCAGTCCTCTTCAATATCTTCATCAGTGAAACATAGAAACATAGAAGTTGACGGCAGATAAGGACAGCAAGGCCCATCCAGTCTGCCCATTTCTTTTTCTACCTTATAAATGTGCCATCGGCCTTTGCTCTGTCAGTGACCTATCTATTCATAGTCATTTGTATTGCTCCCTTATGCCTATCCCATGCCTGTTTGAAGCCCTGCACTGTATTCATAGCCACCACTTCTTGTGGTAAGCCATTCCATGCATCTACCACCCTTTCTGTGAAAAAGAATTTCCTCATTCCCCTTAATCGGCCTCCCTCTAATCTCATGCTGTGTCCTCTTGTCCTGCTATTTTCTTATATTTAAACATGTTAGACTCTTTCACCTTGTTTATGCCCTTAAGGTGTTTAAATGTCTCGATCATATCACCTCTCTCCTCCTTTGCTCAAGGGTATACATATTGAGCTCCATTAATCTGTCCTCATATGTCTTCTGATGCAGTCCCTGCACCATTTTGGTTGCCCTTCTCTGGACTGCCTCAATTTGGTTAATGTCCTTGTGAAGGTGTGGCCTCCAATACTGCACGCAGTACTCCAGATGGGGCCTAACCAATGTCTTGTACAGAGGGATTATTACCTCCCTCTTACGACTTGTGATACCCCTACTAATACACCCTAACACCCCCCTAGCCTTACCTACTGCTTTAGAGGTCTGCTAAAGCATTGTGACAGCAGTGACATTGCAGATGGACTAGAGGGTAAGGCGTGTCTGTTTGCAGATGACACCAAGATCTGCAACAGAGTAGATGATCCGGATGGGGTGGGCAGAATAAGAAGAGATCTGGATAAACTAGCAAAATGGTCAGAAGAGTGGCAACTGGGATTTAATGCAAAAAGTGCAAGATCATGCACATAGGGAAGAGAAACCCTGAAGCCACCTATAGGCTGGGAGGGGAGTTGTTGGCAGTCACAAAGGAAGAAAGAGACTTGGGCATCATCATCACCGATGACCTGAAATCATCCAAGCAGACCTCTAAAGCAGTAAGTAAGGCTAGGGGGATGTTGGGGTGTATTAGTAGAGGCATCACAAGTCATAAGAGGGAGGTAATAATCCCTCTTTACTAGACACTGGTTAGGCCCCATCTGGAGTACTGCGTGCAGTACTGGAGGCCACACCTTCACAAGGACATTAACCAAATTGAGGCAGTCCAGAGAAGGGCAACCAAAATGGTGCAGAGACTGCATCAGAAGACATATGAGGACAGATTAACAGAACTCAATATGTATACCCTTGAGCAAAGGAGGGAGAGAGGTGATATGATTGAAACATTCAAACACCTTAAGGGCATTAACAAGGTGAAAGAGTCTAGCATGTTTAAATATAAGAAAAATAGTAGGACAAGAAAAACACAGCATGAGACTAGAGGGAGGCCAATTAAGGGGGAATGTGAGGAAATTCTTTTTCACAGAAAGGGTGGTGGATGCATGGAATGGCCTACCTCAGGAAGTGGTGGCTATGAATACAGTGCAGGGCTTCAAACAGGCATGGGCTAGGCATAAGGGAACAATACAGATGAGTATGAATAGATAAGCCACTGACAGAGCAAAGGCCAATGTGCTATTGTTTATAAAGTAGAAAAAGAAATGGGCAGACTGGATGGGCCTTTCAGTCCTTATCTGCCATTATCTTCTATGTTTCTATGCTTCTATGGGTCGAATTTGTGGTGATTGCAACATTTGCTGAATATGTCCCAGTGGCGTTGATAGGTGCTGAATGTGGACTGTTGTCTTGATGCGGCCATAGTGTTTATGATGGATGGGTGATATCCTGCCTTTAGTAGTCTCTCCATTTCAGAAGACATGCTGTCAGCTGCAGTTGTTGCAGGTTTGGGTGTAGAATCAGACCTTGTCATAGTAGGTCTGGTCTGTGTGGTAGTTTCCAAGGGCCGTCTAGTGCCATGGAGACTAATGTGGTGAACCAAGATCTTCTTGGCCAATGAGGTGCCACCAGAATGACCCGTACTCTTGAGGTGCGTATCTTTCTGAGTACCTGGGAAAGTAATGGAAGTGGTGGGAAAACATAGGCTACTTGGAAAGTCTATGTGGCTGAGAGATCATCTACTCCATAGCTCTGTGGTTCTTGAACCGTGACCAACATTTTATGCATTGATGGTTTTTGTGTGATGCCATGAGGTGTATCTGTATAGGTCCCTGTGGAAGGCTAAGGGTAACAAATGGATGCTTGGCAGAAGAGATGTTATCTTGACAGACGTTTATTTGCAGGAACCACAAATAAATTACTAAATAAAAAGGAAAACGAACTGAACGTTTATACAAAAAAAAAAATGCACGTCATCTAGTAAGCTCCATTCCATTATTACAGGCTTATTTTGGAGTAGTACTTTTCCTTTCCACTGTCTCCGAGATGCTTCTAACACAGCACCCAAGTCCAATCTGAATTCTTACATACAATAGCCTGGCATATAAAGGGTGCAACACAACAGGATTGGCTCCCTCAGCAGTCAATCACATATCTTTTTAAGTATTCAAACAAAAATTATTTTGTGCATATTATAATACCATAAACGTCCTAATCAATTAATATATATTTATTTTCTAAGATATCACCTTTCCCTAAATTAATTTTACCCCTAGATCCAGATTTGAAATGCCGAGAGACACCGCCCCAGCTTTCCTGCATATAATGAGGATGAAAGAGGCTGGCCATTTCTTAGGGCTTGGGAGGCTGAGCAGGTCTCTGGCATTTCAAAGCGCTGATCATTAGTTTTCAATTTAACACAGTTAGTCAGGGTTAAAACCCTGTTTTGTCCTTTCAGGAAATGGAACAAAAATTCACTTTAGAAGAGGCAAGCGAGGGTTTTGACCGCCGTTTCATTATTCTCCTTCTAAGTTTTTTAAGTTCCAGCCCGGAAGTGCAGGCGGCACGGATGTGCGTGCTTTCGAGAAGGTACCAAGATTAACAGAGACGTTTGAGCAGTACGAATTACAACTTCTACAATTTTTAGGTAAGTGGCTCTTCCCTTGCAAGAGACTTACAGAATAAAGTGAGTAGGGGCAAAGAGGAACATACACTGGCCCATTCTAATCGGGCATTCAAACAACAACAGTGCGTAGTGTGTAACAATAGTGCAGCAAGCAGTCGAAGGCATAATATAGTTTTTGGAACGGAGCTAAAAGGCAGACAGAATACAGGGTCTCCCAGTTAAGTCCCTATATCTCGGGACTGTCCTGCCTAAAAGCTGTGTTTTTACTTGCTAATGTGGATTCTTCTGTGGGAACATAAAATAAAGCAGAAAACTTTTACTGCAGCAAACTTCTACTATTACAGGGGGACTTTGTAACCTTTAAATTCAAGTTGAAGTATTACCTCAATGGACTTTCCACAAATAGCACTAAAGTAAGATATTGGGTTAATACTTTATTTAAATAGTGTGTAATAGATGGCCAGTCTATTACTCACTATTTACTCATTTAACCATTACAAACAAACATAGACAAACATAGACACGCAGACAGCATTCATTCCACAAGACAACCAGATATACCGAGAAATGGGGGGGGCTACCGTTCGCCCTTCCACATACTCCTCACCCCTTTTGACAAAAGCCCTCCCCTTATACTCATGTATTTGGATTAACATTCTTACTGTACGTGTTCTATTTCCCAGATGTTCTGGAATAGAGAGATGGAGCCACAGCCCACCCTCTCCTTGGCTCCACCCCGGGGTCCCTTACACAAACATAAACTCTAACTAGTAAGAGGAAGACAAGCATCTTCCAAGTCTTTATTCTGCATTCCCCCGGGGTCTGGTGATAAACACTCTTCTATTCCATATCTTGATAGAAAATCTGCATTTCCATTCGTAACTCCCTTTCGGTGTTTTATAACAAATCGGTAAGGTTGCAGTGAAAGATACTACCGCATAACTCAGGGATTTTTATCTTTCATATTGTGCAATCAACATAATGGATTATGATCAGTCCAAATCTCAAACTCAGTACCCCATAAATAAAAACGTATGGCTTCAATAGCCCATTTGATAGCCAAGCATTCCTTCTCAATGGTGGAATGTTTGGTCTCCCGTTCATGTAATTTACGGCTGACATACATGATGGTGTGTTCCTCGCCATCAGTATTCTGTGTTAATACTGCCCCGATACCTTGGTTAGAGGCATCGGTTTGGAGAATAAAAGGACATGTAAAATCAGGTGTATGGAGAACTGGAGAGGAGCATAAGTGAGCTTTTATAGTACAAAAAGCTTCTTCACATTCAGAACTCCATATTATTTTGTCTGGCTTATGCTTTTTTGTTAGATCGGACAATGGTCCAGTTATGGTCGAGAAAGCAGGAATAAAACGCCTGTAATACCCTGCTAGGCCTCAGAAGGCTCGAACATCTTTCTTCGTTTTTGGTCTAGGACATGTGGCTACCGCATCAACTTTAGTTATTTCAGGTTTTATATACCCTTTTTCAATCAAGAACCCTAAGTATTTTGTTTCTTGCATACCCATGGTGCATTTCTCAGGGTTTATGGTAAGTCCAGCATTGGAAATGGCCACTAGAACTTCCAATGGGTGCTGTAAATGTTCTTTCCATGTTGGGCTGAATATCACATCATCTAGGTACGCTGCACTATATGCAGTATGAGGAGCTAAAATTTTATCCATAACCCTTTGAAACATAGCAGGGGCACCATGTAGCCCGAAGGGCATTACAGTAAATTGGAATAATCCAAGGGGTGTACTAAAAGCTGTTTTATCTCTTGCTTCTGGGTCTAGGGGGATTTGCCAATATCCTTTTGTTAAATCGATAGTAGAAAAATATTGGGAATTTCCTAAATGATCCAATATGTCATCTATACGAGGCATAGGGTAACTATCAAATTTGGAAATGGTGTTAAGGCGTTGGAAATCCAAACATAAACACACTCCCCCTTCTTTTTTGTTTACAACAACTAAAGGAAAACTCCAGTCACTATGTGAAGGCTCAATAATCCCAATTTTTTGCTTTTTCTTTAATTCTTGGATTACAGTTTCCCTAACCTTTTCAGGAAGACAATATGGCTTTTGCCGGATGGGATTATTCTGAGACTCTACGATGCTGTGTGTTTCCCCTTTTATTTTTCCTTGTGTTCCCTTAAAGGTGTTCTCATGTGACTGTATTATAGATAATAATTCCGCAGATTGTTGAGGTGTTAAATCAGGGTTTATACTGATTTCCTTGATGTCCCCTTCCACTTCCAATATTCGATAGGCTATATCTAGCTCACTATTACCTTTTTCTGGATAGACATACCCACATACATTGGATACTCTTTCTACCCATGGCTTCAAAAGATTAACATGATAGATACATTTTTTATTGGTTTTATCGTGTGCGTTAATTTCATACGTGACAGGTCCAACTTTCCGGATTACTTTATAGGAACCCTGCCATTTCATTAATAGCTTATTCTCAGATGAAGGTAGTAGTAACAACACGCAGTCTCCCTCTGAGAAATTCTTAGTCCCTGTTCCTTTATCATATTGTTTTTTTTTTGTATCAACTGTTGTCTCTGGTTAATAGCATGGGCCTGTTGACTATACTTCCTTATTCGTTCCCTCAAATGGTGTAAATATTCAGGGGTGCATTTGCTCTGTGGTCCCTTATTATCTTCCCATCATTCTTTTATTATGTCCAAAGGCCCTCTTGGTTTTTTTCCATATAATAATTTAAATGGGGGAAAAACCAGTTAAGGCTTGAGGCACCTCACGATAAGCAAACATTAAGTATGGAAGATAAAGATCCCACTGTCTACCTTCATCCTGAATGAATTTCTGGATAATTTTTTTCATGGTTTGGTTGAAGCGCTCCACCAGACCATCGGTTTGAGGATGATAAGGCGTAGTCCGTATAGCCTCAATACCTAAGGTCTGGTAAAGTTGCTTCAATACCTAAGAATAGAAATTTGTACCCCTGCCTGTAAGTATTTCTTGGGGAATACCTACTCTTACTAAAAATTTTCCCCAGTTCCTCAGCAATTCTAGTAGTGGTGATAGTTCGGAGGGGTACCGCCTCCGGATATTTAGTAGCATAATCACACACCACTAGGATGTACTGATTTCCCTTAGTACTTTTCTGTACTGGACCTACAATATCCATTGCAATTCTCTGGAATGGAGTGGAGAACAAAGGCATTGTTTGCATCGGTACTTTCTCTTTCTTTACGATTTTGGCCACTTTTTGACACTTCGGACAACTTCTGCAATATTTAGCAACTTGCTCATGAATTCAAGGCCAAAGATATCTATGTAATAACCTGCTCAAGGTACGATCCCTCCCTAGATGGCCAGCCATTGGAATGTCATGAGCAAGTCGTAATAAAAGTGGACGATATTTCTCAGGGACTAACAGTTGTTTGACATTTTCATCTGTTCTAGGATTAACACATATCCTATACATCAGACCATTTTTCCATTGAAATTTGTTTTTAGTTCTCTGAGTCTTATCCTGGGA
Organism: Neoceratodus forsteri; assembly: GCA_016271365.2. Classification (NCBI taxonomy): domain Eukaryota; kingdom Metazoa; phylum Chordata; order Ceratodontiformes; family Ceratodontidae; genus Neoceratodus; species Neoceratodus forsteri. The sequence continues at coordinate 1,288,572,615 of CM057454.1, read as the reverse complement.
GGAAAAAAGCAATTTTAAGGACTCATCCCCCCTTTGTGACTCTGAAAAATTGTCCTTTCCACATTCTTTTATATTCCATACTATATTGTCTCCAGAATTAAGAGTTTGATTTACAGTCCACTTATACTTCTCACTTCTCTTCTATCTTCTAGTCTTCTTATCTTTCCCTGGTTCACCATAAATGACTTTCTCAAAAGTAAAGTAATGTTCTAAAGTGTCAACCTGTTGAATTGGGGTATTCTGTGATCTGGTTACCATGGCACATAGGTTTGTAGACACAAGATTTTGAAAAGAGGGGCAGTCATGTCCAATTATCACTGGGATTGGAAGGTTAGGTACCATGCCTACCTTCAGGGTCTGCACCTGACCCTGTATTGTTAATTCTGTTTCTTCTAAAGGATAATAATGCGTGTCTCCATGGATACATGTCACCTTAGTAGTTGGACTCTCCAAAGATGGGGGTACTCTTTAACAACTGTGGTTGTATTTGGGTCTGTTTACTCCCTGAGTCTAAAAGACCTGTGACCCTGTGTTGTCCAACTTGTACTGGCACCATAAATTTTCCCCAGTTAGCTAAGGCAAGATGTGTTTGTTCAATTCTTTTTTTGGGAAAAAACTTTGCGATGTGTCCTTTAGATTTGCATTCATGACACACAATGTCCAGGTTGTACCCCCTTCCTGCTCTACTAGTGCTCTGCACAGTAGTAATACTAGTGTTCCCTACCATAGTGATGGGAGGTCTTACCGGCTGTCCCTGCTAATGGGATGTCTGATGGAAGCTTCTCTGTCTCTGAGGTCATGTGGTAATATAATCTTCGGCCAATTGCATAGCTGTTTCCGAGACCTCTGGGTGGTGCTTTTTTGCCCAAAGTTGAACATCAGGTGGAAGGACTCAAGAAACTGTTCCAGAACTATTGTCTCAATAATTTGGTCTAAAGTCCGAGTATTAGGCTGCAGCCATTTAACACACAGATCCTTAAGTTGAGTAAATGTATCTTGTGGGTTGTCAGCAGCAGTGTATCTATATGATCGGAATCTCTGTCGATAGGTCTCTGTATTTATGTCATACCGCTTTAGAATGGCTTGTTTGACCCGATCATAGTTGTTCATATCTACCATCTCCACTCAGCTGTAAGCAAGCTGTGCTTTCCCAGTCAAATAAGGTGCAAGGCAAATTACCCATTGATCTCGGGGCCAATTACAGGCTGTTGCCACCCTTTCAAAAAGTCAGTGGATAAGCCTCAATGTCATCAGTACCCATTAACTTAGCCAATTTAATGTCCTTTTGCCCTCCTTCAGGGACAGCAGGAGATTGCCCAGTGCCCATCGATTGGAATGCCCTTAGGGTGTCGTTCCATCTGGCATCGTACTCTCTCCGATCTCTGTCCCTCTGTCTCTCTATTTCCAATTGTCGTGTACAGAGCCATCTTAATAAATCCTGTGGTTCCTCTGGGAGGTGTTCCTCCTCTCCACCTCCACTAGCTTGAGCCAGCCCCTCTTCCTTTGGTACCTCCATCTGGTGCTTAACCGGAACCTTTTTCCGGGTCACTGGTTCCAGGCCTGGGAGTACAGGTAACTGGTATTTGGATGTCACTGACCTGGTTTGCACTCCCTGTGGTTCTTGTTGATCCGTCTGTTTGATGTACTCTCGAACATGTAACATCAGAAGTCCATCGGGCCTTGGTACAGGTCCTTCAGTTGGTCAACCCCAAACAGCCTTATCCCACTTCTAACACCAATGTGGAAGGCTAAGGGTAACAAATGGATGCTTGACAGAAGAGATGTTATCTTGACAGACTTTTATTTGCAGGAACCACAAATAAATTACTAAACAAAAAAGAAAACGAACTGAATGTTTATACAAAAAAAAAAATAAATGCAGGTCATCTAGTAAGCTCCATTCCATTATTACAGGATTATTTTGGAGTAGTACTTTTCCTTTCCACTGTCTCTGAGATGCTTCTAACACAGCTCCCAAGTCCAATCTGAATTCTTATATACAATAGCCTGGCATATAAAGGGTGCAACACAACAGGATTGGCTTCCTCAGCAGTCAATCACATATCTTTTTAAGTATTCAAACAAAAATTGTTATTTTGTGCATATTATAATACCATAAACGTCCTAATCAATTAATATATATTTATTTTCTAAGATATCACCTTTCCCTAAATTAATTTTACCCCTAGATCCAGATTTGAAACACCAAGAAACACCGCCCCAGCTTTCCTGCATATAATGAGGATGAAAGGGGCCGGCCGGCTCTTAGGAAGCAGGAGAGCCGAGCAGGTCTCTGGCGTTTCAAAGTGCTGATCATTAGTTTTCAATTTAACACAGTTAGTCAGGGTTAAAACCCTGTTTTGTCCTTTCAGGGAACTGGAACAAAAAAATTCACTTTTAGAAGAGGCAAGCGAGGGTTTTGACCGCCTGTTTCATTATTCTCCTAAGTTTTTAAGTTCCGAAACGGAAAGTGCAGCGGCACGAATGTGCACTTTCGAGAAGGTACCAAGATTAACAGAGACGTTTGAGCGATACAAATTACAACTTCTACAATTTTTAGGTAAGTGGCTCTTCCCTTGCAAGAGACCATAGAATAAAGTGAGTAGGGGCAAAGAGGAACATACACTGGCACATTCTAATCGGGCATTCAAACAACAACAGTGCGTAGTGTGTAACAATAGTGCGGCAAGCAGTCGAAGGCGTAATACAATTTTTGGAATGGAGCTAAAGGGCAGACAGAATACAGAGTCTTCCAGTTAAGTCCCTATATCTCGGGACTGTCCTGCCTAAAAGCTGTGTTTTTACTTGCTAATGTGGATTCTTCTATGGGAACATAAAATAAAGCAGAAAACTTTTACTGCAGCAAACTTCTACTATTTCAGGGGGACTTTGTAACCTTTAAATTCAAGTTGAAGTATTACCTCAAAGGACTTTCCACAAATAGCACTAAAGTAAGATATTGGGTTAATATTTTATTTAAATAGTGTGTAATAGATGGCCAGTCTATTACTCACTATTTACTCATTTAACCATTACGAACATAGACAAACATAGACACGCAGACAGCATTCATTCCACAAGGCAACCAGATATACCGAGAAATGGGGGGGGGCTACCGTTCCCCCTTCCACAGTCCTCATCTTTGATCTAACAAGCAGAATACTTGTGTATGGAGTTTTCACTCGCCTGGTTGGATCATTTGGCGGCTTAGCCAGTCTGCCGTGATGTTTAGTTTTCCCACCAGGTGAATCAATGTAATGGATAGTAAGTTTCTCTGTGCCCATGTCATTAGTTTTGATGTCTTTGTTATCATTGCTTTGCTTTTTGTTCCTCCTTGCTTGTTTATGTAGGATACGGTGACTTGATTGTCAGATCTTATTTGTACATGTTTCTCCAGAACTAGGTGTGAGAGATGTAGTAGGGCTTTGAATACTGCTTTTATCTCTAGGACGTTTATGGCTTGTTTTGTCTCTGCAATCGACCACTTTCCTTGTGATATATGAGTTCCTGATACTGTTCCCTAGCCTGTGAGACTGACATCAGTCTCTATAGTGATATCCGGTGTTATGTCTAAGGGAATGCCTAGTGAAAGTTTGCTTCTGTTTGTCCATCATAGTAGACTTGATCATACCCTTGGTGGAAGAGAGACTGTTTTTGGGAGATTTATATCGTGTGTGGGTCCCTGAGTTAGTAGGAAGGACATAAGAGGTCTGGCATGCCACCTTGGCCATGGGACCGTGTCTATTGAGGAGGTCATAAGGCCTAACATTTGATATATATGCAGTAGCGTTGTGTGCTGGCATCGCTGTAGTTGATGGGCGGTTGATATGATTGACTGAATTCGTGACTGTGACAGGAAGACTAGGCCTCTCTCTGTATCTATGAGTGTGCCTAGGTGTTCTATGGAGTGACTGGGTATTAGTCTGCTTTTCTTTTGATTGATTACCCAGCTGTGTTGTTGTAAGTAGTTTACCACCGTTTGGGTCTCCCTGGTGGCTTGCTGCTGTGACCGAGCCCTGATGAGCCAGTCATCTAAGTAGGGTATGATGTGTATCCCCTGTTCTCGAAGTTTTGCATCTAGAACTATTGAGACTTTTGTGAACACTCTGGGAGCTGATGCGAGACCGACCGGTAGTACTTGGTACTGATAGTGTTGTCCGAGTATGCAGAAATGTAGATAACGTGAGTTGCTGGATCTCATGGGTACGTGTAGGTAAGCATCTTTTAGGTCTATACATGTGAGGAAGTCTCCCTGCCTGAGGGCTTTGCGTGTGGATCTTATTGTCTCCATTTTGAAGGGTGTGTATCTCACTGATTTGTTGATGTATTTTAGGTCCAATACGGGCCTGAAGCCCCCTGTCTTTTTTGGATCCATGAAGAACACGGAGTACATTCCTTTGCCTACTTCTGGCTGTGGAACAGGTATTATAGCATTGTTTATGCTTAGTTTTTGTATAGCCACTGTGACTTGATTTGGTGTGTTCTTGTGGTTTGAAGTCGGGGATCAAACCATTCTGTTTTCTCTTGGTACCTTTGTGAATTCTATAGCGTAGCCTTTTCTTATTATTTCCAGCATCCATCTGTCTGTCTGGTGTGGATTGTTCCCATTGTTGTAAGTATTGTGTGGGTCTTGCACCCACTGCCTTGTGGGGTATATTTGAGTTTTGGTAGTCAGGATCTTTATTGGGTATGGCGTCTGTAGCTGCCTCTGTGTCTTTGTGTTGAACCCCTGGGTCTGTATCTATTGTATTGGTAGGGCATGGTATAGTTTTGTCTATATGACAGTCCCCTGAAGAGAGAACTCCCTCTTCTCTTGTTCCCGAAAGGAATGGTATCTGTTCCTGGGTCGGGTGGGTAGATATGAGGATTTGGATTAGTCTCTGGCTAGTGCCTTTCCTTTTTCTTTGCCCTTGAGGTATTTTTCTAGTCCTTCACCGAATATCATGTTGCCCTTAAATGGTAGTCTTTGTAGGGTGGTTTTAGATTCTTTATCCGCATCCCATAGTTTCATCCATAGGGATCTACATGCTATATTGGTGATTGTTGCAGATCTGGCATTTATTTTTAGGGAATCCACAGCCATGTCTGCAAGGTATTTGGTGGATAGGATGGCGTTCTCTAGGAGAACAGACTTGGGGGACGCTTCAGGGATAGTTTTCTGAAGCTGCTGAAGCCAGGTCAATTGAGCTCTTGTGGTGTATATGGCTGTGGAAGCAGCTCTGCTTCCCAAGCCTGCTAACTCTGCATTCTTTTTTAAATTGTCCTTCATTTTTTGATCAACAGGATCCCGTAGTCCGGAAGCGGACTCGGTGAGAAGCACAGTCCTTTTATTTAGAGCTGCTATTTGGTAGTCCACTGTGGGTGGGGTGCACCAGAGACTGAGTGTTTCCACCTGTAGTGGGTACATCTTGTCCTAGGATTTTCTCGCGGGTATTCTAGCTGGCTCGGAGGAGGACCATTCTTTTTGTACTATCTCTTCAATAGCTTCGCAGACTGGAAATACTTCTGTGTGTTTGGCAAGAGGTTGTAGTGATGGTATTAGTTTTGACTGGGGTGTTGGGCTTGTAATTTCGAAGCCCACTGTCTCCATGATGAGGCCGACTATTGTCAGTATTTGGTCCTGGAAGCATCACTTGGCCATAAGAGTTTGGGGCTCTTGATCGAGGCCTCCCTCTTCCTCATCAGAGGAGTCACCAGTGTCTGTAGGTAGTGGTTGACTAGTAGTGGGAAGCTGTATGTGTTTAGAAGTAGCGTGGGTGGCTCTTTTCTTTGCTGGTGGGGGATTAACTGTCTGCTGTTTTGATAATTCAGGTAATTGAATTAGCATAGCTGCTAGCACCTCTTGTTGTACTTGCATGAGTTGGTTATTCTGTATTAACGCTTTTGTAGTGTCTGATTGGTGGACAGAGTCGTGAGCCAAATCAGGAGGTGAAAAGTCGTTCACTGGTTCCTGTACCTCCATGTGCGGTGAGGACTCTTCAATGTAGGAGGAACAAAGCCTTCCTAATTGCTGGGGTGGAATAGGGATGCTGCACTGGCTGCAACTCTTTGTTTTGGGCATGATAACCTGTTAAGCAAAGAGAGAGCACATACTAAATATCCACAGGGCTTATCATGAGGAAATGAAAATATATTATGAAGGTAGAATTTCTGGTGTTTAATGTCCTGTACTGTTGCCAAGAAATGCACAGAAAGACAGGCTATTAGTTGTAGCCTGTGCATATGATTGTGCTCATAATGTAATTTGCTGTAACTGGATAAAGAGTAAGTCTCACATCAGATGCCTGTGCCTTTAAGAGGTGGGGTGAGTGGTCAAATGTCTTGTGCAAATGTCTTGAGTCAGGCTCCAATGAGATGTGGAGAGTAAACGGTATGATGGGTTAGGGAGAGCTTATACTAGACTGTAAAGCGGTAGGCTTGAGTTCTAAATGAGAAAAACTTGGTATTTTTTTATTTAAGCAAGGGTTACGATACATTGTTGTATGCATTCGAAGGGGCATACATCATCGCGAGGTTGTGTGCCTGTTCTCGCACGATCTGAGATTGCCAATAGATACACGAGTAAACAGCTCACGAGATTGAAGGGCAGGAAGAAAGGCGGCATGGAAAAGAAAATGACAGGGGTCATAAAATAACATGCTGAATCTCCATATTGGTCTGTAGTGCTTCAGTGCAATGGAGAGACTGACTGTGCGAAACCATGAGCCAGTAAGTAGCTATGCAGGAGGTGCCCTGTGCTTATGTTGAAGAGTCTGTAACCACTAGAATTAGGGGTGTACAGAGCACTCTAAGTGATGTGAGAGCATGTAAGCTGTAGAGTCTGGGACCTCTATAAGGGGTGTCCAGAGCACTGTTAGGATCTTATAAAAAATGGCAGTATTACGAGCGATCTTGGCACTCTGAAGGAATTTGTTATAGAGGTCTGGCTACTTAAAAATGACTCTGTGCAGACTGGGTAACTTGTTTAAAGTTATTGATGCATTGAGCGACTGCTGGTAGGAGTTTACCAAGAGTGTTCTGCAGTCAGTAGTTTGTGCAGCAGTAGACTGGCTGGATTTGTGAAATGTAACGTTTGCAACTGGCAATAACTGATATGTTAGTAAACTCTCTCCTTCTGAGGCATATGGAAAGCAATTGTCTACACTGATCTATTATTTAGTTTGAGACACACCGGACGTACAGTTTAGATGCAAACGTTCCCTGTTTCTCTACAAATAGCATTATAATCTAAATAGTCTGTACTGGCTACATACTATGGTTGGCATTGTCATATAGTGGTGAGCAGTTATTAATTTTTCTTACCTTGGGCTGAACTGTCTATTTCAACTTAAATTGTAGAGCTCTGGAGTAGTGCGACAACCTTCTACAGATGCACAATTAGAACTGAACATAGGAGACAAGAGAACCTCAGAAGGGGACGGATTCAATTTTAGTCACATGTGCATCAGACAACATATCAGATGTATACAACCTATGATGTAAGGAAGGTGGACTGCCTCAGAGATCATCCCCCACAATCACAAATCTGCAAACAAACAGAGCTCATCCTATACAAGGACGATGCTACCCTCTACTGTAAAGATAAGAACCTCTCCTCTCTTCACAATAAACTACAGTGTGACTTTTATGCCCTTCATACATGGTTCTCCTCCAATGGCCTTGCACCTAGAATGCCACCTAAACTTTAACCTCCATTCAAATATGCTCATCAAGAAAGCTCATCAAAGAATTGACATGCTCTACAGAGCCAGGCCCTACTTCACCTCCAAATCCAAGAAACTCCTAGCCACCAGTTTTTTCCTTCCTATTTTCAACTATGGACCTCTCATTTACTTGCCCCCACTATCCTAGGTAACCTCAACAAGCTCCACACTACCTATCACAATTTAATCAGCTTTGTCACTGGTCTGCCCAGGCACACCCACCACTATGATCTTTACAGCCTATCTAACTGGCTCCCCCTTGAGGACAGGTTCAACAACAAGATTCTTGCCTTCTTCCATAAACTTTCCATTTGCTCTCTCTCCCTGCATCCAAGCTATTTTCCAACTGACTGTCCCCACAAGGACAATCCATCACTCCTTATCCCTCTCCTTTACCACACCATTCTGCTGAAGCACCCATGGCCAGAATACCCTCACCATAAAGGGCCCTAAACTTTTCAATGCCCTACCTCCCTCCCTCACACAAACTTGAACCACTGACTCCTTTACCGCAACCTAAGGACTTACTCATCTCTCTCATTCTGATGCAATTGTTTCCCACCTTGACCCCTTCCTGCGCTACTCCTCTGCCCTTATCCCTGACCACTTCACTATTCCTATGTAATTGTTTTCCCGCCTGACCACTTCCCATGCTACTCCCCACTCTTGACCTCTCCACCACCTACCCCATATTAAGCACTTACGTAGATACATAGACAGTGTCGGCAGATAAAGGCCTACAGCCCACCCAGTCTGCCCATTTGAGCTTGTAGTTTCACTTTATGTTTTCCTAGAAGTCTGTTGCCCCTCACCCATGACCTTCAGAATTCCTTTATGTCTATCCCATGCATTCTTAAAACCCATGATTGTTTCAGCCCCCACCACTTCCTCTGGCGGGGTGTTCTACTTGTCCACCACCCATTCTGTGAAGAAATTCTTCCTCACTTTTCCTCTGAATTGTCCTCCCTCTAACTTCATCCCATGCCCTCTAACCATGGAACATCTTTTTCACTTAAAAATAGTGTATTCCTGCACCCTGTTCCTCCCTGCAAGATACTTGTATGTCTCTATCATATCCCCTCTCTCCCTCCTCTCCTCCAGGCAGTACATATTCAAGTCCTTCAACCTGTCCTCATAGGACTTGTGATGCAATCCATGTACCATCTTTGTTGCCCTCCTCTGAACCTTCTCTACCCTGTCTATGTCCTTACGTAGATGAGGTATCCAGAACTGTACACTGTACTCCAGGTGGGCCTCCCTAGTGTCTTGTATAGTGGAATTATGACCTCCCTTTTCTTGCTGGTGATGCCCCTGCCTATGCATCCCAGCATCATATTTGCTTTACCTGCTGCCTTGTCACACTGCTTCCCTACCTTGAGGTCATCAGAGATGATAACCCCAAGATCCCTTTCCTGTTTGGTGCATACTATATCCTCACCCCCCAACTGATACATTGTGCCAGGGTTTTTGTGCCCCATATGCATTATCTTGCACTTCTTTGCATTGAATTTCAACTGTCAAATCCCTGACCATTCATCAAGTTTCTGCAGGTCCCTTCTCATTCTGTCTACATCCTCTGATGTATCCATTCTGTTACAGAGCTTTATGTCATCAGCGAACAGGGAAATTCTGCCTTCTAGGTTCTGTGCAATCTCACTGATGTAGATGTTGAATAGGACTGGTCCCAGCACTGATCCCTGTGGTACCCCACTGGTCACTCTTCCCTCTTCCCTCTGTGGAGTGACAGCCATTTACCACCACCCTCTGTGTCCTGTTGCCCAGCCAATTACCTACCCACTGCACTACTGTCCTGTCCACACCCATATTCCCCAGTTTGTGTAATAGCCTTCTATGTGGCACAGTGTCAAAAGCCTTGCTGAAGTCCAGATAGGCCATGTCCACTGCCCTCCTCTGATCCACCTCCCTAGTCACCCAGTCAAAAAATTCAACAAGGTTGGTCTGACTTGACCTCCCCCTGGTGAAACCATGCTGCCTTGGGTCCTGTAGTCTGTTGACAACAGGCTGTTCCACCAATCTCTCCTGCAGTAGTGCTTCCATGGTCTTCCCCACTACCGAGGTGAGACTGACTGGTCTGTAGTTCCCCGCTTTCTCTTTGTTCCCACTTTTGTATAAGGGGACTATATCTGCTGTCCTCCAGTTTTTGGGCACCTCCCCTGTTTCCAGTGATCAGCTAAACAGGATTACTAGAGGTTCAACTACCACCTCTCTTAGTTCTTTAAGGACCCTGGGGTGCATCCCATCTGGCCCCATTGCTTTATCAACTCTTATTCCTTCCAGTTGCTTCAAGACCCTTTCTCATGTAAAGGGACCTGTGTCCATTTCTGCACCATTCCCACCCCTTGTACTCCCTTCAGGCCCATTACCCTCCTCTTCCACAGTAAAGACTGAGCAGAAATACCTGTTCAGTATGTCAGCTTTACAGTTGTCATCCTCCACGCGGCCCCGTCCTCCATCTTCAGTCTCACTATCCCTCCCTTTGCCTTTCTTTTCTCACTTATGTACCTGTAAAAGGTTTTGTCCCCGCTACCCACTGATTTTGCAATGTAGTCTTCTGTCTCAGCTTTAGCTTCCCTTACTGACCTACCTGCCTCCCTTTGCTTCTCCTGGTACTTCTCCCTATCCCCTTCTGCCTGTGTCTTTTTGTAATGCCTGAATGCAATCTTTTTGGCTTTCACTTTCTTCTCCCCTTGCTGACCTGCTTAATGCTTAATTCTTTCGCTCTTGTAATCCCCATTTTAAATACTGCCCACTGTTCCTCAACCCTTGATTCCCACCCCATTCCCCTTAATGCCTCTTTCAAGCATCATTTTCCCAAAGCCTGCCCCCTAAAATCCAGGATAAGTGTTTTTGTGTGGTTTGGTTCTGCTCCTTCTGTGATTTCAGACCACAATGACTGGTGGTCACTGTTCCTCAGGCACTCCCCCACTGTTACCCCATCACACTGTCCCTGTTTGTGAGCACAAGGTCCAGTATTGCCTTCTGCCAAGTTGGTTCCATCACTAGTTGCTTGAGGAAGGCACCTTGAAGAGAGTCCAAAATAAATTTACTCCTGGTTGATGCTGCTGCTGTGATGCTCCAGTCCATGTCTGGAATACTGAGGTCTCCAACCAGCACTACCTCATCCTTGTCTGCCATCCTTTAGATAGCTAGCATCAGCTCCCTATCTGTTTCTTCCTCCTGTGTGGATGACTGGCCCCATTTTCCTTTCCAGCTCACAGTATCTCTCCCCCATTCTGTTCCTCCTGGATCTCTGTGGCCTTCATGTCATCTTTCACATAAAATTCCACTCCTCCTCCCTTCCTACCTGCCCTGTCTCTTCTGAATATGTTGTAGCCAGGTATGGCCATCTCCCAGTCATGGTTATCATTACACCAGGTTTCTGGGATGGCCACAATGTCCAGGTCTGATTGCACCATGATAGCCTCCAGATCCTCCATCTTGTTGCTATGGCTCCTGGCATTAGTACACTTGGCTTTCCATGATTTGAACTCCCTAGATTGTTTAGCTGTTCTACTCCAGCCCCTTCCCTGGTTGTTCTTTATCCCTGGTTCTCCCTGCTGTTTGTTCTTTTCTGCCTATCCACCTCTTGGGTGCTTATCTCCATCTTTTGCACACTGCTTTGTAGAGATATCCACTCCTCTTGTTCACTGGTTCCACTTCTGGCTGTGCAGGGTGGGCAGTTAGGTATCCTCCTTGCTGGCCTGCTACCCCCTTGGTTAGTTTAAATGCTTGTCCATGTAGCATTTAAACTTATCATTGAGTGCTTGGATTCCCCTCCAGGATGGATGCAGGCCATCAGGCTTGAACAAGCTTCCATACCTCCAAGTGAGTCCCCAGTCACCAATGAATCCAAACCCTTCCTCACAGCACCAGTTCTTCACCCATCAGTTAAAGTTCCTGGTGCATGCACCCCTATGCTGTCCCATGCCTCTCACAGCTAGTACTTCCAAGAAGGTGACAGAAGTAGCTACTTGCTTGAGACCCCTCCCCAATTTCCTAAACTCTTCCTGAACTTCCTTTGGCTCCCCATTTGCCAGGTCATTAGTATGTAGGTGGATAATGACATCCAGCTCACCCTCCTGTCTTGCCTTCCCGGTGATCCCCTGGATCTTCCTCCCTTCCCTCCATGCCATGGCACCTGGTAGACACCTCACCTCCCTGTCCTCCCCCTCCTGTGTTCCTAGCTGTATTCATCCTATAATGGAGTCATTCACCCGGATTCACTTCCTCTTCCTCGTTTGTCCATTGCTCTCCCCACTGAGGTCATCTCCTTGGCTGACCTCCACATCCTTCCCTTCCACTTCTCTGGGTACCTCTATTTGGTTTTTCCCATTTGCCAGTGTGGCATATGAGTTCTGGAATGGAATAGATCTGGGATGTACCTCTGCCTGACTGCCCTAACCCTCCCCGAGCCCACTGTCATCCAAGTGCACCTCATTCTTGGCATCCTTTGAGGCAGCGGCATTGGACTGGGTGGTCTCTGGATAGGGGTGATGGTACTCCTCATCCCATTTACTTCCACTCTGAGTCTGGCTACCTCATCCCACAATCCAGAGAGATGTATGCGGATAGGGCAGTACCTCAGCATCCAGAAGGTCTGCCTGAATATGGCTGCCCTGCAGCCACTGCATTGCACCATTCTCCACATTATACTGCACTTATACTGCTATTCCAGTACTTGTCTGGTACTGAAGCTCTCCTAGTTCCCTTTTTATTAATTTACTGTCCTAAAAATCCTGCCAATGATCCTCAGATACTTTTCTTTAAAGAAGGAAAAAATAAATAAACAAAAAATGAGTGAAAACTCTTCTCGTGCAGAGGGTGGGCTTCTTCACCCTTATGCCCCTCCTACTCCACAACCCCTACTATTCCCCATGCTTAGCTCCTGTCAATCAGATTTAACAGGGCATACAATTAAGAGAGGGGGTAAGGGATGGAGGGGGAGTGAACATTTGCAGCTATTAAAGACAGCGAAGGAGTACACCACCACTACAAGTACACCAAACTAGGTTTTAAAATTTCAACAGCCCAGAAACAATTCTAAGTAAAGATAGCAAAGAAATAACAGTGTCACTAAAAGCCCACAATCTGAGTTTAAAACAAAAATAGCAATGAGCAGTTAGTGCAAAGCACTGAAATGAATCTGGATCATTTCTCTTCTGGTTTCTGGCTTCTTCAATTGTCTCGACTCTCACACTTTCCCTCATGTTGCTACTCGTATTTTACTATATGTCCCATCATCTCTCTGCTGCCACCTCTCTAACCTTGACCCCCTGCTCCATCTCATACTTTTCCGTCTCATGTGCCCAAACATGCTGTTCAAGGCAAATGGATAGCCCTATCTTATTCTTCTTCACCCTGTGTGCCCAGATGTGTTGTTCAAATCAAATAAAAAATATTTGTCCCACATTTTACGCTATCTTATCTCAAAGTATCTCTTCATCCAATTATACCTGCTTGTATACAACTTTTCCATTGTAAACCACTGCTTCTGTAACTTCATTACAGCAGACACCTCTGTTCAACTGTATTGTTATGTGACTTTTATTTTGTCTGTTTTAGTTAATGTAATGTGCTTCTCTTTTGTAAAACTGTACGCTTGTGAAAATGGGTAGCTTATGCTCACAATTGCCTTTCCAGTATAATAAAAAAACTGAAAAACTGAAACAGAAAGGGACAGGTGCTTATTGCTGGCAGCAGCTGAGAAAGCCATTTATGCTGTATTACACACTGTCTGTCTTAAATTCATGAACCAGATTGAACCATGGTACACTGTTCCCTGTAGAACATATTTCTCACTAAAGGCTGTTCCACTGGTGTGTGACTTGGTGCTTAGTCCGGTCACTAAACAGTTGAAACTCTTTGAGGTGAAGCAGGCTCACAACTGTGGATATAGGGACCAGCAACCAAACAACTGTCCACATGACTTTTACAACTCATTGGGCAAGTTTTCAGTCAGAAAGTAATAATCAATGCTCTACTATTAGTAGGAAGGAGGCTGTATTATGTGTCACCACTTTTGAGGAAAACCACACAGCTGTGAATATTTTGCAAGAGCTGCAAAATCAATTCCAGAAATGGTTTACTCCTTATCCCTTATCTCCATGGTTCATAGTATCAGATTATGGGGCCAACACAGCCTAGGCTTTTGAGATGGCAACTGCCACATAACTTGTTTTGCACATTGTTTAAATCTTCCTATTCATAGTTTCTTAAATGGAAACAGAAATTTTGAAAACCTGTAAGGTCTTGCTAGGAAAATTTGTTAGCATTTTAGCCAATCTGTGAAAGCACCAAAAATGCTGAAGGGGTAACAGGGGTCAAACAACTTACCCTTGCATACATTAAAGCAGGAACTTCTAACCCACTGGAATTCATTTTACATGTTGGAATGGCTTCTTGAGCAGAAAAAAGCTGTACATGACTACACCATGGAGAAACAAATAGGTAACATTGACATCATTTTCAATTACAGCAGCTAAACTCTAGTAGAATAAGTAGTCACCTTATAGGAGTCATTTGAGACTGCCACACTTGATGTCAGTGTAGACTGTGGCAACTCTAAGTCAAATTCTTCAAATCATATTTATTCACATTTTCCTTGATAATATAAAGAAAGACTTTCAGTCAAAAGATGACACCACAGCTGTTATGGTGGAAGATGATGTGAGTCTCAGATTGTTGACTGATCAGAGACTAATGTGTGTCTGTGTCTGTGGTGTGTCTGTATCTGTGTGTGTGTGTGTCTTGATTTGTGTGTTTCTGTATCTGTGTGTCTGTATCTGTATCTGTGATATGTCTGTATCTGTGTGTCTGTCTGTCTGTATGTATGTGGTGTGTGTGTGTGTGTGTGTTTGTATCTATGTATGTTTCTATATCTGAGGTGTGTCTATATCTATATCTGTGCTTTTATCTGTGGTGTGTCTCTATCTGTGGTTTGTCTATACCTGTGACCGTCTGTATCTGTATCTGTGTCTGCATCTGTGTGTGTGTCTCTCTCTGTAAGTCTGTATCTGGATATGTCTGTATCTATGGTATGTATCTGTATAGGTGGTATACATCTGCATCTATGGTGTGTCTGTATCTGTGGTGTGTGTCAGTATCTAAAATGTTTCTGCATCTGTTGTGTGTCTCAGTATCTGTGTGTATGTGTCTGTATCTGTGTGTGACTGTACTTGTTTTGTGACTGTATCTGTGGTGTGCCACTATCTGTAGTGTGTCTGTACCTATGGTGTATGTCTACATCTGAGGTGTGTCCATATCTATGTGTTTCAGCATATGTTGTGTGTGTGTGTGTGTGTGTGTGTCTGTGGCATGTCTCTGTTTGTCTGCAAGATCATGCACATAGGGAAGAGAAATCCTGAAGCTAACTATAGGTTGGGATGGGAGTTGCTGGCAATCACAAGGGAAGAAAGAGACTTGGACATCATCATCATCATCATCACAGATTACCTGAAATCATCTAGGCAGACCACTAAAGCAGTAGGCAATGCTAGAGGGATGTTGGGGTGTATTAGGGGTATCACAAGTTGTAAGAGGGCAGTAATAATCCCTCTTTACAAGACACTGCTTAGGCCCCCACTGGATTACTGTGTGCAGTACTAGAAGCAGCACCTGCATAAGGACATTAACAAAACGGAGGAAGTCCAGAGAAGGGCAACCAAAATGGTGCAGGGACTGCATCAGAAAACATATGAGGACAGATTAACGGAGCTCAATATGTATACCCTTTTGTAAAGGAGGGAGAGAGGTGATATGATCGAAACATTCAAACATCTTAAGGGTATTAACAAGGTGAATGAGTCCAACATGTTTCAATATAAGAAAAATAGTAGGACTAGAGGACACAGCATGAGATTAGAGGGAGGCCAATTAAGGGGTAATGTGAGGAAGTTATTTTTCACAGAAAGGGTTGTGAATACATGGAACAGCCTACCTCAGGAAGTGGTGTATTTGAATACAGTGCAGGGCTTCAAACGGGCATGAGACAGGCATAAGGGAGCAATACAGATGAGTATGAATAAATAGGCCATTGACAGAGTAAATGCCTATGGCACATTCTTAGGGTAGAAACAATGGGCAGACTGGATGGGCCTTGCAGTCCTTATCTGCCATCAGCTTACGTGTTTCTATAGTTTTATATTTCTGGTATGTCTCTATCTGTCTGTGACCCAGCACCAATTTTGCCACAGTTGCATTATCCAGAGTTAGGGTTACCACCTGTCCTGCGTTTCGCAGGACAATCCTGATTTGGGCAGCTGTGTACTGCAAAAAAACATGAAAAATACCACATGTCCTGACTTTTTAGTAGAAAAAATATTTTCTAACTTTCATCTAAATCTTGTAGAAAACTATAGTACCTTAACTAAACTACATCAAAATTATCTGAAACTATAGAAGCAACCAAGAAACTACAATACTTAGCCTTAATTCTGATTATACAGAGAAAACAAGACTGTTGCACTAGTCGAGGTTACGTACTGTCCTGTGAAAAATCATGTTTTAGTAAGAAATGTCCCACTTTGGGCTTCTTAAAAGGTGGCAACCCTATCCAGAGTATCTGTTGTCTGATTGCTTATCTGTGTATGTCTATATCTGTTATATCAGTGACATGGCGCAGGACCTAGAAGGCAGAATTTCACTGTTCACTGATGACACAAAGCTCTGTAACAGAGTAGACACACCAGAGGGTGTAGACAGAATGAGAAGCGACCTGCAGAAACTTGAAGAATGGTCAGGGGTTTGGCAGTTGAAATTCAATGCAAAGTGCAAGATAATGCATATGGGGCACAAAACCCTGGCACAATATATCAGTTGGGGGTGAGGATATAGCATGCACCAAGCAGGAAAGGGATCTTGGGGTTATCATCTCTGATGACCTCAAGGTAGAAACAGTGTGACAAGGCAGCCAGGTAAAGCAAATAGGATGCTGGGATATATAGGCAGGGCATTACCAGCAGGAAAAGGAGGTCAAATTCCGCTATACAAGACACTAGTGAGGCCCCACCTGGAGTACAGTGTACAGTTCTGGAGACCATACCTACGTAAGGACATAGACAGGGTAGAGAAGGTTCAGAGGATGGCAACAAAGATGGTGCATGGATTGCATCACAAGTCCTATGAAGACAGGTTGAAGGAACTGAACATGTACTCCCTGGAGGAGAGGAGGGAGAGAGGATATGATAGAGACATACAAGTATCTTGCAGGAGGAACAGGTGCAGGAAAACACTATTTTTAAGTGAAAAGATGTTCCAGGACTAGAGGGCATGGGATGAAGTTGGAGGGAGGACGATTCAGAGGAAACATGAGAAAGAATTTCTTCACAGAACAGGTGGTGGACAAGTGGAACACCCTGCCAGAGGAAGTGGTGGGGGCTGAAACAATCACGGGATTTAAGAATGCATGGGATAGACATAAAGGAATTCTGGAGGTCAGGGGTAAGGTGCAACAGACTTCTAGAAAAACAAACTGAACTTACAAACTCAAATGGGCAGACTGGGTGGGCCATAGGCCCTTATCTGCCGACACTGTCTATGTATCTATGTATCTATGTTGTTTGTATCAGTGGTGTGTCTGTATCTGTGTATGTCTTTCTGTATTTTTGGTGAGTCTTTATCGGTGGTGAGTGTCTGCATGTGTGGGGTGTCTATTTATATATATATATATATATGTGTGTGTGCGTGTGTGTGTGTGCTTGTATCTGTATCTGTGGTGTGTCCATATATGAATGTGTGTCTGTATCTCCATTGTGCCATTGTCTGTGTGCATCTGTATCTTTGTGTGTGTGTGTGTGTGTGTGTGTATATATCTGTTGTGTTTATATCTGTGGTGTGCCTGTATCTGTGTGTCTGTATCCATGTCTACATCTGTGTGTATGTGTGTGTCTGTATTTTATTCTGTGTCTGTTTATGTCTGTATGAGTCTTTATGTGTGTGTGTGTGTGTGCATGTGTGTGTGTGTGTACATGTGTTTGTATCTGTATCTGTATATGTATCTATGTATGTGTCTGTATCTGTATCTACGGTGTCCTATCTGTGCTGCGTGTGTAACTGTGTGTGTATCTGTGGTCTGTCTGTGTCTGTGGTGTGTCTATATCTGTATCTGTATCTGTGTGTGTCCATCTATACTATGTGTCTCTATCTATGTGTTTGTCTGTATTTGTGGTGTGTTTGTATGTGCAGTGCATCTAAATCTGTGGTGAGTCTGAATCTTTGTGATGCCTGTATCTGTATCTGTATCTGTATCTGTATCTGTATCTGTATCTGTATCTGTATCTGTGTATGTCCATCTATACTATGTGTCTCTAGCTATTTGTTTGTCTGTATTTGTGGTGGGTCTGTTTGTGCAGTGCATCTAAATCTGTGGTGAGTCTGAATCTTTGTGGTGCCCGTATCTGTGCTGTGTCTGTATGAGTGTTGGGATTGGAGGAAAAATGGGTTTTAATTAAAGATGGGCACAGCAAGTTTCCAATACTTGCCATAAACAAAAAAAAGCACAAAAACACTTTGGTTTACAGAAGAGGTTAAAAGTGCAATAAAGAAATAAGAGTTTCCTATGAAAATGTAAGCAACAGAGGAAAGATTATATTTTAGAATATCAGGAAAGGTTGAAAACATCTACTTAAATGTTAAGGATAGCCAAAGCATAGACGGGGTTAAGAATAGAATAATGAATCACAGAAGGAGGTAAAAGCTTTTATAGATACATTTGAGGGAAGAGAACTACAATAGAAAGTATAGTTAAACTAAACGCATGAGTCTGTATGGGCAGACGATAACAGAAAAAGCAAAAGTATTTAATAAGTTCAGTGCTGAATTCAAGAAAGTTGAGGAAGGATTATTATCACAGGGGACAGTTGGGATAAGAATGGGAGGAGAAAATTACAGAAGGCAGAGTTCTCAAGGGGTATTAAATCACTCAAGATGGACAAATCGCTCAAAGGGTATGAAATCACTCAAGGCAGGTTTCTATGTGTCAGTGTTCCAAGAAGGCTGCTGTGATAGGCTGATTGTTTGCTGACAGGTATTATATTTTAGCTGAGGCTGATCGTTTGCAGCAGTGTTTGCTGACAAGTATATTTTTGCTGAGGCTGATTGTTTGCAGCGGTGTTTGCTGACGGGTATTATATTTTAGCTGAGACTGATTGCAGCGGTGTTTGCTGACAGGTATTATATTTTAGCTGAGGCTGATTGTTTGCAGCGGTGTTTGCTGATAGGTATTATACTTTAACCAACACTCACCTGGAAGGGCCGCCATAAGCTATGCCCTGCCTACTCTCTGGAATAGGATACAAACATCGTTAAGACTTAGCTCACCTGTCAGTCCTGCCTTCTTTAAGACCCTCTATGACAAAACGTTTGCTGAAATCTGTAATTGCTTCTGTCATTCCTAGCAGCTTGACTAGTGTTCCTCTTTTTCTTCAACACTAGTCCCAACTGCTTATCCAAATCAGTCCTTGCCACTATTACTCCCCCCCCCTCCTCTGCCCCACTTGCCCTTAGCACCCTCTGCATCCCTCTTATTCACCACCCCCCTTCTGCCGCATTTACCTAAGGCTTACATACTGTTATGCGCACCTCCATAGCTTAGGAATTTCCATCCAGGCCTGCAACGTGTTTCTGCTGTACAGGAATTTAAATAATCTTTCTTTTTTTCTTCTATGGTTTGTATATGACATCCATACACATCCTGCTCCTGTGAAACTGTATATATATATATATATAAAACATTCGGGGTTGTGGTAGGTATATCTTTCTTGTACATGTGACTTGGAATGTAAATACTCTGCTCCTATCAGTATTGTAAACATGGTGTTCCTTTTGTATTGTGTATATTTATAAGTAACTGTACAATTTTCCCTACCAACAGCAGGTCCACCTTGTAAATGAGCTTGCTCAATGGTGATTGCCTGGATAAATACAGATTTGATTGATTGATAACATCTGGCATATTCAGATTCCCCATCAGCAATATCCCCGCTTTCTCTGCCATCCCAAGGATGCCTTCTATCATTTCCTTGTCCATTTCCTCCCCCTGAGATGGGGGGGGTCTGTATACAACCCCTGTGCAGATTGTAGTGCTATTTCCAGTCTCCAGGGTGACCCACAATGCCTCTTCTCCTCCCTGATTACCCTTTAGTTTCATTGCTTTGATCCCTTCCCTTACATAGCGAGCTACTCCTCCTCCTCTTCTGCCCTCCATGTCCCTCCTGTAGATTGTGTACCCTGGTATGTTGGCATCCCAATCATGGTTCTCTGTGTACCATGTTTCTGTGAATGCCATGATATCCAGGCATCCCTCTTACATCAAGGCCACCAATTCAGGGAGCTTGTTACCTAGACTACGGGCATTGGCACTCATTACTCTCCATTTTTTGATGGCCTTACCCCTTTTTGCCTCATCCTTGTCCTTACTGCCTTTGTATTTTTCTCCATTTACCCCAGCCCTTCTCCCTATCAACTTCTCTATCTTGGTGTTTACCTCACTAACTACCCTAATTTTTGCGGGGAGGCTAGGACTTCCCTTCTCCTTTTCAGCCCCCCCCCCGGCTAGTTTAAATGCTTACCAATGAAGATTAAACCTATCAACTAGGATCCTGGTTCCCCTCCTAGACAGATGCAGACCATCGTGCCAGTATAGGCCTGCATTCCTCCAGGTGGACCCCCAGTCCCCAGTGAAGCCAAAACCCTGAGCCCTGCACCAGTGTTTCAACCACTGATTGAATCCCATGGTGTGGAGCACTCTAGCCTCACCCATGCCATAGCCAGGCAGCACCCCCGAGATAGTTACTGTGTGTGCTACTTGTCTAAGACCCCTCCCCAACTCCACAAACTCCTCCTGCACTGCTCTGATCCCTTTCCCAGCCAGGTCATTTGTCCCTAGATGGATAATGACATCCAGCTCCTTCCCCCATGTAGCTGCTCTCATGATCCTGAAGATTAGCTCCCTGTCCCTCCAAGCTATGGCACCAGGCAGGCACCTTACCTCCCTCTCCCCTTCCTCCCCCAGTTCTAACCTCCTAACAGTTGAGTCCCCCATCAGGAGTTGCTTTCTTCCCCTGTGGGGTTCCATGCCATCCTCCTATGGGTCTCCTTTATGGAGGTTCCCAGCATCCTTCTTGGTCTCCACTGTGAGTGCCTCCATAGAGGAACCACACTCTGCCAGAACGGTATATGAATTGTGGAAAGGTACAACTGAAGGGATGCACCTTTGTTCCACCACCCTCACCCTCCCTGAGCCCACTGTGGTCCAGCCACTCCTCTTTCTTGGCAACTTCTGATGCAATTGCAGTGGCCCCGATTGTCCCTTGGTGGGAAAGGAGGTCCCCTGAATCCTGGCCAACTTAACCTGGAGATGAGCATCCTCCTTCCTCAGCTTAGAGAGGTGCCTGCAGATGGCACAACACCACATCCTCCAGAATGTCTCCTCAAAGACTGCTACTCCACAGCCACTGCACTGCACCACTCTCATCATGTCTTATTTGTGGCCCCATAACTGTTGTTTTGTATACTAACTCTTTCCTCTCTCTCTTTATTTTATTTTTTTATATTTATTTTTTTTTCCTCTCTATTTTCCTACTGCCTCTGTGCCCTTAAAGCTCCTGAACTTCATGTTCTTGGACAGCACAGTAACAGCCACAGACACTGCCAGCTATTTCCCCAAATTTCAGTGATATTTCCAGAAATATCTCCTGCTTTCTGCATTTCCACAGTAGGGGCAGCAGAGAGAAACTCTTCAGAAATGTTGCATAATATCTGGAAATAGCTGGCAATGTCTGTGGCTACCACTGTAAGTTCCTATGTTCCTCAGTAGCCTCCTTCTTTCTTGCTCAGAGTCAGACCTCCAGCAGCTAAGAGGGATGGAGATCTACTCTTTTCCTTCTAGGATGGTGAGTCTTTTGTGCTGTCTGTGATCACTCCCTTCCAGCTCCCAAACAGGAAGTTCCCATTGTCAGTCAAATCCTATGCCTATAAAAGTAGAACCGGCTAAGGGTGGGGAGGGATGGAGGGCAATATAGTCCTAGTAAAGTTCTAACAACAGCTCCTTCCTCTTGCCCGTCTCTGCCACAAGCTATCTAGGTCAGTTTTTAAATGCAAACACCTGGCTTCCTTCTCTGTAAGCCACTCCCCCTAATTCACAGTTTCTTTTTCACCTAGCTAACTGCACAGATAACAATTCCTTCACCCAACTCAGACAAACACACTCTTTTTGTGTTTGTTTTTTCCCTAAATTGAAGTTCCCAGTAGTAGAGTTCTAGTTCTTTAGTCCAGTATAGCAGTTAAGTTCTTACAGCAGCTACTTCCTCTTGCTGTTCTCTGCCACATACCTCATCTTGAAGCCCAGGAAATGAGAGTCCTCAGGTATAGTTTTCTTTAAGATGTTTGCTTGGAAACAGTGTCTGCGCACTATCTTATAAACTGTACTGTGTGGCTTAGAGACTTGAAACTCACACCAAAAGGTGCAAGATAATGAGCTGAGTTCAACGACCTGTATATTGATACAAGTATTAATTTGCCTTGAATACACAAGTTAAAAAGAACTCTGAGCTCAAGTCTCTGTAAAAAGTGAATACATATCAGAAAGGGGTGACCCCCAGGACTGGAGTTTGACCTGCCCTCCTCATTCGCAAGATCCAATCAGAGTTAATGGATTAGCATGTGTGATGGCATGGTGATGTCATAATGAGAGTGACTTAAAACCCAGCTACTTTAGAAACACCCAGATTTCTTTGAGTCTATGTGCTAAGAGGACATATGTTGGCTGAGACTGCGTTTTATGGCTGATCAACATTTTCCACCAACAGTCAAGACATTCTTCCTGTGTCTGTGCCAGAATGGTTTCCCCTGCCTTCTTGCATCCATACCAGAAGACGTTTCCAGAGTCAGTGTGGAAGTGAAGCCAAAAAACAGCAGGACCAAAAAGGACTCTTAACAGAGAAAGAAGAATTCTCATTATGTTTAAATCCTGAAAGAAAACCCACAAACTAAGCCAGCTCCAAATATTTAAGAATTACTTTAATATTGTATAATATTTTAGTGCTGATTAGCAAAGGGGTGGTTACATGAGGACATCTTTTAATCTATATTAAAATATAGGTATACAAAGAGATTAATTAAAATATCTATTCAAAGGGATATCCCCTGCTCTCTTACTTCCCCTACTTCTCCCCCTACTAGCTTTCACAAAGTATTTTCTGAGAGCAACCCCCACTAGCCCCTCCCTTCCTCCTATATACCTTCTCTCCCATTTCTAAAATTCTGTGTCTGTATGCGCCTCCTGAGTGGTCCCCCTCATCTCTAAAATGAAAGGCGTGTACCTGCTCCTGAGTGTTCTCAATCATAAGGCTGTTCTATGTTACTTATTGTGCTAGCCTAATGTAATTTGTGGTTTGTTACTTATCTGCTTGTTGTGGAAGACCCTCTGTATGTCTTGTACCCAGTTCTGTACCTCATATATCCACTTGTTCTTTTAATTTGTATTGTACAGTTAACTTGTATTTTGATGTGTAGCCTTTGCAAAGGAGTCTCAGACTTGAAGGTTTGTAATTCCGATATATTCAATAAAAAAATAAACATTTTATATTGAAATAAATACTTTAACAGTTTATTTGCAAAGAAAATGTCAACCATTTTATATGATAAGGAATATTTTAAATATTTTATAACCAAACAGCTTATAATACCTATACAAAGAAATAATTTAAAGTACTTATGCAAGAAAAGTGGTGCTATTTCCAAAATGTATCAAGATTGCATATTGTCTCTGATTACTTTTATTTGTTGTTTTGAACATTTTGTATGCCTTGTGTTATTTTTCCTTTGTGCAATATTTAACCGATCTGATATCTAAGTAATATATTTTATTAGCTGTACTACTTTATGTTGTAAAAAATAACAACATCTGTTTTCATATAACTACAAGGTTGCCACATGCAAGTTCATTATCAGTTATAAGAATCCCCATTTGGAATGCAATAGGTTGAAGATAAAAAAACTGAGCTAATGTACCAATATTTTCTTATGGTATATAAGGCAGGCTTGAGACCTATCTGAGTGGTCCTAAGGACTAAATTATATTCTAGTCTATGGTTCCAACAGCTGTCAGATTTTATGTTAGTGTGTTATTCAAAATTTAATATTGTGTCATCTTTAGAGGTTGCTACAGCCTTATAAAGGGGAAAAGGCAATTTGGACCAACATTTTTTGCACATCAGCTGAGCAACAGGTTTCATTCCTATAATAAAAACCCAATCGCATCCTGCAAGTTATGCACAGGTACCCTTGGTGTTTAATGAAAGAATGATTACTACCGATCCAAATGGTGCATGTTCAGGGGCGTAATTATAGGGGGAGAAGGGGGGTACAAGTCCCCCCCCAACTTTCAACATTGTCACATTTGTCCCCCCTCAATATTTTATTTAATTTAATAATCAAAAAATTCAGCCCTAGTAGCCAGTATGCAGCAACTCATCATGCGACTGCTGCTGGAATGGCCACCTCAACTGAAATTGGCGAGCGGGTGGAACAAGGACAGCCGGAGAGGACAGGAGTAACATAGCAGTTTTGCTGGCTACAGGGAGTCACTTTCACACAGAACTTGTGGGAAAAAAAGTATTTGTTTTTCGCGTTCTGTGAACTTTGTATTTTCAGCATCTTGCACCAGAGTGTAAGTAAGTAGCCTGCCTGCTTAGCCAATCACAAGGTCTGATGAGGAGCGGGTGGGAGACTGACTGCTGCTGCGTGCATGCGCTAGTGTGAGGAGAGTTAGTGTCATTGTCGATGAGCAGAGCGAGCACACACACTTCTTGCTGCCCTTCTGACAGAATCTGTGAAGAGTTCCAAGTAACTCAGCCTGTGGTGCAGTGCTTCATTTGCGTGGCTGCCTGGCTGTTCCTGGTCCTGTCGTTCCCTGGTCCAACTGCCACTGCATAGGAGAGGCTAGCAGTACCACCGGTGATCGAGACTGGGAGGGAGGGAGACAACAGAGTTCAGTACCAACGGTACAGGCCTCACAGGGTTGGCTTGTTAGTGTGTAACTGTCTACAACACTAAGAGGCAGTAATAATTTTAAAGGGGCTGGGTTCAGTCAGACTCAAGTGACTGTCGGCTTTTGGCTTTTCGGTCACGGGTGAGGGCTGTAAAACTCGGAAAAGCGGTCCAAGCTAACAATCTTCAGACAGTGCTTCACAGACTAGTGGAGAGGAACAGACAGCTTGAGTGAACATGGAGAAGCTGCAGGTTTCTGGCATTGCTGCATCTCAGAAGAAGCAGGTAAGTGTATACTACTCCTCCCCCACATATATCTGCTGCTGCAAGTTAAACTGGGAGCCAGGGGAATTAGTCTGTGGCTGAGACTGAGGGAGGCAGCCAGGGGATGGGGGGGAGGACTGACTGGTCTGTGATACCATGTCACTGATGTGATTGCTAATGGTGCTGTACTGCAGTGGATGGGATGGTTGACTAACTTATTATTTTGAATGATGGAGGGGTGTGGGGGGACTGGGTGTGAACTGGGAGGCAGGCGGTCTGATGCCTCACTGATCTATCTGATTGCAGGTGTGGTGCTGCTGCAGTGCAGTGGGTGAGGGGTTGGGTAGTGATGACGGCCTGTCTGCAACTGCTGGTACTGCTGCAGTGAGTGGGTGGGTGGGTGGGGGGCTGGCCTGACTGAGTTATTATGATGGGGAACTGGGATGGGACTGGGAGGCAGGAGGCTGATGACAGCCTGTCCGCAACTGCTGGTGCTGCTGCAGTTGGGGGTAGGGCTGGATGAGTTATTATGATGGGGAACTGGGATGGAACTAGGTGGCAGGAGATTGATGACAGCATGTCCGCAACTGCTGGTGCTGCTGCAGAGTGGGTGGGTGGGTGGGGGGCTGGGCTGACTGAGTTATTATCATGGGGAACTGGGATGGGACAGGGAGGCAGGAGGACTAATGACTGTTCTGTCTGTGACTGCTGGTGCTGCTGCAGTGGGTGCATGGGGGGTCTGGGCTGACTGAGTTATTATGATGGGGGAGCTGGGATGGGACTGGGAGGCAGACGAACTAGTGACTGGTCTGTCTGTGACTGCTGGGGGTGGTTTACTTATTTTGAATGATGTGGCGGGGCAGTGGTGGACTTTGTGTGAACTGGGAGGCAGGGGGTCTGATGATGGATGTCTGATGACTCACTGGTCTATCTGACTGCTGGTGTGGATCTGCTGCAGTGCAGTGGGTGAGGGGTGGGGTGGTTGTTATTATTTATGACTGATGGGGTGGTCAGGAGGACTGATGAAGGTCTGTCTGTGACTGGGCTGCTGAGGAGCATGTACAAGGTTGTGGTCTAACTGCTGCTGGTGGTGGAGCAGTGCAGTGGGTGGGGGATGGTTGAGTTTTTATTTATGAATGATTTGGGGGAGAACTGGGATGGGACTGAGAGGCAGGAGGCTGATTACGGCCTGTCTGCAACTGCTGGTGCTGCTGCAGTGGGGTTATTCTGATGGGGGAACTGGGATGGGACTGGGAGGCAGGAGGTTGATGACGGCCTGTCTGCAACTGCTGGTGCTGCTGCAGTGGGAGGGTGGGGTAGTCATGTCTAGCTGAGTTATTATGATGGGGGAACTGGGATGGGACTGGAAGACAGGAGGCTGATGATGGCCTGTCTGCAACTGCTGGTGCTGCTGCAGTGGGTGGGGAGGGGTCAGGTCTGGCTGAGTTATTATGATGGAGGAACTGGGATTGGACTGGGAGGCAGGAGGCTATGACAGTCTGTCCGCAACTGCTGGTGCTGCTGCAGTGGGGGGAGGGTCAGGCTGGCTGTTATAATGATGGGGGAACTGGGATGGGACTGGGAGACAGGAGGCTGATGACGGCCTCTCTGCAACTGCTGGTGCTGCTGCAGTGGGTGGGGAGGGGTCAGGGCTGGCTGAGTTATTCTGGTGGAGGAACTGGTATGGGACTGGGAGACAGGAGGCTGATGATGGCCTGTCTGCAACTGCTGGTACTGCTGCAGTGGGGGGGGGGGGTCAGGGCTAAGCTTCCAGCTGGCAGGCATACCTCTCAACCTTTTGTCACTGAAATGAAGGACATGGACATTTCTGGACAGTCAAAAAGAGGGACAATGAGGGACACAGACCTTCAGAATGAGGGACACATCTTCAAACATGACGATACAAGCTCAGAACACTGTGAAAACCATATTGTTTACTTGTAAAAAGTTTAGTTTTGATTTAGTAGTTCAGAATATTTCTGCTTAAAGGAATTTTGGGAGGGGGGGTACGTTATCATAGCCCAATACCTTATGCCAGCATGAGCCAATCTATGCCAAAAAAACATTGTTTACTCATTCTTTTAAATACATGGGATGTTAGCTGGTTCCGTAGCCACTGCCAGTGAATCTCGTCCATATTCCTAGTATGGCTGCACCTCCCACAGCCCTATACAAGTGTACGGGGGTGTCTTTTAAAAACAGTTATATGAAGAATGAAGCAGTCTGAGAGGACAATGAAAGGCACTGATCTTCTAATATGGACCCTATTAGTACAGCGCTCATCCCCGTGCTCTTCCTGCTGCTCACATGTCACAATAACACTGATCGTGGGGGCAGAGCGGCCATACTAAGCTGCTGGAAGAGATCAGCTGGCAGTTGCTACAGAGCCAGCTACGATCCCTTCATTTACTTTAAAGAGTGAGTAAATTTTTTTCTTTTGGTACCAATTAGTTCACACTGGCATAAGGTATTGGGGTATGAAGACCAATACCATATGCCTTTTTTGGCCAGAAATTCTCTTCATGTTTTTAGTAGTCGGTCTGCTGTGCGAACTACTGTGTTGGTCCTGTCTACTGTATTGTACTGTACTGCTAGTGTCTACAGTCACTGTCTGATTTTAAATGCCGAGCTTTGCTGTTTGCTGTCTGACGTCTTCTCCTGTGTGCCACCTGAGCCTGACTATTGCCTGCTTTGGTAGTGGTAGGGGACTGCTGGCTCTGGCTTATTGGGGGGGGTATATGGTTAGTCTAGAATGCAACTCCAGTGTTTTCCTTTCTATTATGAATACTACAGTCAAAAAAAAAACCTTACTCTGCAGGTAGGTGGCATGGTACAAGGAAGGGAGTCATTATGGTAATGAAGGGGGGGGGGTGGAGAAAGACCTGTAGATCAAGTTGAGTCAACGGAGCACTGAATGTATGTAACTCTTAACCAGTCCAAGAGTGCTATTATGGGGATACATGATGGCCCAGAGTATGATATTGTATGTATCACGAGTGGTTAGTGACCTTGGATCACAAGAGGTGGCATGAAGTGGAGCCACGAATGAGGTTTCCAAGGTCACTGTCCATGAGTTGTGATACATAGGTCTCACACAATGGGACATCACGTGTCTAGTGGCACCCCCACCCTCCTATCACTGTCCATGTCCATTCCCTGGTGTCTAGTGGTACCCCCCACCCTCTGAACACTGTCCCTGTTTGGAAAATGATGAATAGACTACCCTTTGACTTAGCTGGCTCTACTCACAGGTTCCTCCCTCTTCCCAGTCATGTCATAGTCTCTGCCTTCTCTCCTCTCCAGTTTATTAATGTCCAGGCAACAGTGGTACTGGCTACTGTTCAGAGAGATGGAAGATGGAACGCACTGCTGATGTCTCTCTCTGCCTTAGCTCAGCCCCCTGCCCACTAGTCACTTTCACTCTTGCTGGCCAGTTTCACACATGCTGGTCCTCCTTCCTCCCCACCCCAGAATTGTTGCCAACACCATTTATGGTTAGGGGCATCCCCACTCTCTCAAGTCTCTTTTGAGTTTTGACCTAAAAATTAGAAAAAACCTTCCTTGTTGTCATTGTTTTTTTTTAACCTGTAAAAAAACAAAAATAGGCCATCGCCAATAACTTCCACACACCTACCCAACCATGCACTGTGTTCTCCCTCCCCACACCCCAAATACCTTCTGACACCATCACTCACCTGAACAGGTCCCAGGTTCGAGATCCGCTCTTCCAATCGAAGACATGTCTTGCTGCTGGAATGGACGACTGCAGTAGGAGAAGTAAGATAAATGCGGTTTGATGCATTTCATTGGGGGGGGTCAACTTTAACACATAACTCTGCCATTTTTTGCAATATTGACTCCAAATTTTCAACATAGCCTTTTGGAGACTCTACCTCATGAACAATACAACTGTCACTACACAACTCCTGCCTGAAAGGTGATTTTGCAGTCACTTGGCAAATCCACCTTTCAGGCAGGATTTGTGTGATGTCAGTCATATTGCTCATAAGGTGGGGTCTTCAGAAGGCAATTCTGAAAATTTGGGGTCAAATATGAAAAAATGGCAAAGTTATGACCATTCATTGCAATTTCGCTACATACCCTCGTGACTTTGTAAATTTTAAATATTTTGAACTCAGATTTTAAACACAGCCTTCTTATTACCCCACCTCAGGTATGTCACAGACGTCATTTTTCAAATCCTGGCCAAAAGGTTTTTTTGTGCCTGTGGCACGGAATGGTGTTGCAGTTGTGCAGAATTACACTTTGGCAGGGATTGCAAAACTTTCTGCATCAGGTACATGAGGCAAGGTAATAAGAAAGGCTATGCAGAAAATTTGGTCAAAATGGCATATTCCATCTCAGAACTATGTATACAGTGGTCTATTTTATCAATATATATGTAACCCCTAGGTGGTGCTACTACACCTGCTTGCGTGACTATCTGCAGGTTGAGGGGCCTGAGATCAGGAAAAGGGTGCCTCAACCTGGAGGACAGGGTTGATGGCAGCATGACTGCCTTGGGTATAGCCCTCTGGGACACTAATACCCTCTCTGTACCCTCTAGTGGCCTAAATGACTCTGGAATGATACAATCCCAATACACTCTGCACTACACTCTCCCCTCCCACTGGCAACCACTTACCAACAGTGCTGGATTCATTGGAATGCCCTGGTAACCCCCTAGGAAATAAGACCTGCAACATTTAAACAGCAGTAATAAAGTTCTTTTCATACATATGTATGCCACGACCAGTTTAACTGCAAAAAGATTCAGATCTGATTTATTTGGGGTTCGTGAACAAGGTAGGGGTGTGATCTAGCAATTAAGATTGAGTCATACACTGGCAAGTTGTAAGAAGTCATTCATTGCTTTTTATAGGAAACTTCCAGATGCTTTGTTGTTCTGACAAAGTGGCCTTATCCAAACAAGTTCTTCAACATCAGGCCCCGGCTCGGGCGCACTTGCAACACATAGAAGTCATTTCATTAGATGAACATGGCCATCATTAACAACCAGACTTGAGAAGGATGCAAAAAAAATCTGGGGACTCTGTGTCACTTTTGTGCGCATGACTGAGTGCGCCATTAATTCTGGGGAACTTTGTATTTGATGAAACAGTCTCATAGGAATCATAGGAATAATACTGAGCTAAATGGACTTTCGTCCTATATGCTTGCCATCTATTTCTCGGTTCTAATTTTATTCATGTGTATGTCCCATCTAGATTTAAACTCAGCAGTAGTTTGACTGGCCACAACCTCCAACGGTAGTCTGTTCCAGTCATGCACAACTCTTTGGTTAAACCACCATGTACTACGTACTTTTTTCCTATTTAATGCTGTTAATTGCATAGGATGAGACCTAGTATTATAAACACTTTTATTTAATTCAAGACCAGTGATATCCCAAAGATCATCATTTTTCCAAGCCTTGTGCACTAAACACATATTCCCTCTTTTCCTTCTCTCCTCTAGTGAATACATGTTCAGCTCTCTCGAACGGGTTTCATAATTTTTCTCTGCCATATTGTGTATTGCTTTTGTTACTCTCCTCTGGACTCTCTCCAACAATTTGATATCCTGTTTTTTATATGGTGTCCAAACCTGGGCACCATACTCCATGATTGGTCTAATCAGTGATATATATATAAGGGCATAATAACAGTCCTACTCCTAGATGATATATGTTTTAATATGCAATTTAGGATTCTATTTCCCTTTTGAGCTGTCTTCTGACAGTGTGATGAAAAATAAATATCACTAGAGACTGTAATACCTAAGTATCTTTCCTCATCTATTGTCTTTAATAATAAATTTCCTAATTTATAGGGTATTAATGGATTTCTTTTTCCCAAGTGCATAACAAAACATTTATCACGATTTAGTGTCAATTCAAATTATTTGTCCAAATATCTATATTATCAATTGTATCTTGTAAGTTTGATGAGTTTAGGTTAATATTTATTTCTGCACCTATCCTGCAGTCATCTGCGAATTTTTGAATCCAGACGGAATCAAGCTTTATTTGAAGAGATGATACATATAGATTGAATAAACAAGGGCCCAGCACCGAACCCTGGGGACCCCACTGCTCACCCCAACCTCTCAGATAGCTCACCTCGAATGCACACACATTGGTTTCTATTTTCCAACCAATTTTGAAACCAGTTTATTATATAAGGATTTATATTTAAATTTCTCATTTGTTGTAATAATTCAGGATGAGGGAGCTTATCAAAAGCCTTGGAGAAATCAAGAAATAACACATCCACAGGGATTCCCATATCTAGTCTATCTATAACTTTATTATAAAAAGCCAGCATATTCGTCTGGCATGACCTACCCTTCACAAATCAGTGTTGAAATGTATCTGTAAGATGATTTGATTCCAGATATTCATTTATCTTATTCTTTAATACTCCCTACAAAATTTGGGAAGGTATAGCAGTAAGACTAATAGGTCTATAGTTTGCAGGATCTATCTTATTTCCCTTTTTATAGATTGGGACAACAACCAGCCGATTCCCAGCTATCAATCCCTTCCCCTGTATCCAATGACCTTTGAAATATATATGTTATTGGGGGGGGTCTATTATCTCTGCCAAATCTTTACGTACTCTTGGGTGTAAACCATCAGGGCCCAGAGATTTAATTGGGTCCAATCTGGCCAATCTTTCTTTAACTTTGATTTGTTTTAATACTATTCTATCTTTTGGATTTGGGTCAAAACTTGTAATAGGATATAAACCCTTTTTTTTAATAAAAACTGTCGAAAAATATTCATTTGCAATATCAGCCATTTCTCTATTATCTGATGTACTGTCCCCATTTGTTTTTCTTAACGGTCCTATAATATTTGAATTCCCTTTAATGTTATTTATATAAGCATAGAAGGCCTTATGATTTCCTTCCACCCTGTTTACTAAATGTATTTCATAGTTTATTTTGGCCCTCTTAATTTTTTTTTTTATTAGATTTGTTATTTGAGTATACTGGTTCCTAGTTTTATTTGATATTTTTGTTTTCCATTTTTTGTAAAGCCTGTGTTTTTTATTTATTAGTTTTTTGATCTTGGGTGTCCACCACTGGATTTTTTATTTCTCATATTATACTTCAATTTAACAGGAATATTATCCATTTCTTGCTGCTTTATTTTAGAAGAAAAGATTTCCCATGCGTCATTTAATGATATATTTTCAAAATCATCTCTCCATTGCCATTTAGAAAGGTTAGCTTTCATCTTAGCAAAATTTGCTTTGCCAAAATTGAAAGTAACTGTATTTCCCCTTTGTTTAGTTTGCATTTCAGCCAATTTAAATTCTACTTTAGAATGATCACTTGTACCTAAAGGTGCAGTTGTCCTGCAATTGCTTATTATATCTCCCATGTTTGTTAAAACTAAGTCCAGAATATTTTGGCCCCTTGTCTGATCTTCAACACGCTGTACTAATCCAATTTGATCACATGCAATCAAGAACTCTCTCTCAAAGGGTGTTTCTGCAAATGATGTTCCCCAATTTATTCCTGGTAAATTGAAATCCCCTAGAATTAGTAATCTATCCACTGGGTTTATAGACAATATTTTTTCAATCAAGCTTTTATTGTAATGTGAGGTCAATGAAGGAGATCTATAAATAAGTCCCAAAACTATTTTGGTGGTGTATGTTGGTATTAATTTAATCCATAGTTGATCAATCATATCAGTAGATATTATTATTTCTTCTGATTTTATGCTATTTATTATATATAGAGCCACTCCACCTCCCTTTCTATATATTCTAGAATGTTTATTTAGAGTATACCCATCTATAACCTGATCCCAGTCATCTTTTTCATCCCACCATGTTTCTGTTACTGCTGCTTTGTGTATATTGTTTGCAGACAATAAATTTCTAAATTCTCCCATTTTATTTTTCAAACTTCTAGCATTTAATAACATGCAATTCTAAGTATCTGATTTATCTAATTTGTCAACATTTTTTCTATTATTTGTAATTTCTCTATCTTGTCCCCCTTACCTCCTCTCATTTAGTTTAAATCAGTCCTGGTTACTTCTTTAAATCTCTTGGCTAGGTATCTAGTCCCTACCCTCTCAAGATGGAGTCCATCATACTTAAACAAATTTGGATCATTAAATGCTGCCGAATTATCCAAGAATTGTGCTCCTTCTTTTCTACACAAATCTCTCAGTCATCTGTTTAACGTATTTATTTTAGAAGTTTTAGCCAAATGATGACCAAAAACTGGTAATATGCTAAATATTATTGTACTTCCCCCATTATGTTTTATTTTTACTAAAGTATTCTGAAAATCTGAAAAAATATCTTGTAAGTTTCTATTTTGAATATCATTTATCCCTACATGCAATAGCACCAATGGGTTTGTAGTATTTTCCAAGAATCCATCCAAACATGGGTATATATCTTTTATTTTTACTCCTGGTAACATGCTTACTGTGGTAGATTAATTTCTTCCTCTACATAACATAGTGTCCATACCTCTAATCAAGGAATCACCTATTACTAATAAATCCCTGTTTTGATACTTTGTTTCACTATTGTCCTGAATTTGTATCTGTGGTCTTTGTTCATGAGTGATCTCGGTTTTTGTTTCTCCAAGATCTTCAGTTTGTAGTGTTGCAAATCGATTTTGTAGTGATATGGGTGCACTATTGTAAATCTGACCTCCCCTTTTTCTGGCTTTAACTTTGGTTACCTTTGCCCATTCTTCTGTTTCCTGCTCTGCAACATTTATATTTTGTTTCTCTACATCCTTACAACTATTATTTTCTTGTTCCTTGCTTCCTATTTGGGAGACCATAGAATCAATATATTTCTCTAAGCTGACAATCTCTTCATTCTCTGATTTCATTTCTAATAAATGTGTAATTTCTTGTTTCAACATCTCTACCATGTTACATTTATTGGAAATAAATAGATCGACTTGAAATCCTTTCACAAACATATGGCACTCAGTACATATTTTAAAAAGGCCTTCCATTTTATGGAGGTTTTGTACTACTTACAAACTTTGTATGTGGCCCAGCTCCCAGCCTCCTCAGCGGACACAGCAGACTCGTGCAGATGTGCGTGTCTCTGCACGTGTCTCCACGCGTGGCCCCATGCACGCTCACCCCGCTCGCTACAGTGGGTGTTTTATAGCGTGGAGGAGCCAGAAGTGATGACGTGCCTCCCTGGAATCACTCGCTTACTGCCACAAAATAAAAAGGTTTTAATTGTTACACCCACAAGCCCCACTCATTCGTGAGGTCTTGTGGTGACAGAAACCCCAATTTAATTTGGCCCAAGAATCTAAAGATGCTGTTAAAAGTAGGAGAAAATATCCCCACAATGATCGTGCTGCAATGGTTTTTTTAACTCCCCTTCTCAATGCTCTGTGTAGTCTTATTTTACTGTGTAACCACTTGTCAATTTTCGGCACAGAAGGAGGATGCATTTTGGGTCTGACGAAAAAATCTGGGGACTCTGTGCCACTTTTGTGTGTTCTGTGATTGTTGCTGTGAGCTTGTGATGTCATACTGACATTTTTACAATTAAAGAAGCATTGCAAGAATGTCCTCACAGTTCTGAACTGTACTTTTTTATGTTACTTTACATTGCCACAGCCACGACTACTTACCTACGAGTCGTGACTTGAATGATATCATTCTTTTCACAATTTATGTCTGTTTTACTTACTTGACTACTATTTTTCATGTATAAAAAAAAAAATGAGCACGTCTTCCAATATTGTTCGGACCAGGTTTGTATTTATTTGCAGCTGCTTTTCAATAACTATTGTTCTGTGGTGTCATAAAACACTGCCTGATGCATAACTGTTAATTAACAACAGAAGTGATATATAACAACTACTTGATGTGATGGAGAAAAGCAGGGGAAAACAATGACAAAGACCTGGTCAGCACCAATTTAAAAGGAATGCTCCTTTCATTATTTCACACATGAAAAAAGGTAGTACAGCAGACTCAACTACTGGAAATCCTCGTATCATTCCAGTCAGTCACAATGTAAGTAAAGGAA
Source organism: Neoceratodus forsteri (assembly GCA_016271365.2). Lineage (NCBI taxonomy): Eukaryota > Metazoa > Chordata > Ceratodontiformes > Ceratodontidae > Neoceratodus > Neoceratodus forsteri. Next base: position 1,288,537,598 of record CM057454.1, on the reverse strand, counting down.
GTTGTAACATAGCATTAAAAAATATAGGTCAGAGATATCAACAGATTGTTGTGCTGCTGCTTTACAGAGATTCACCACATTACATAGTTATGGTGATGCACATAAACTAATATGTGGGGGCATTACTACCACTGGAATCTTTCTTGCTCCACAGAGTGCAATATACTTTTGTAGTGCTGGTGCTGCTGCTGCTGCTGCTCCTGTTTTTTCAACGGGTAAAGCAACACCAGCCAGGAGTTGGGAGCAGTCTAACATCACACGACCACCCAACCCCCCCCCACAGGCCCACACGCCTCCCTTCCTACCGCACCCATGGGCCAGCGACTCGCCTTCTCCTACATGACCGTTCATCCTCCTGAAGTCCATGGGCCAACACAAACACACAGACAGTGGACACACATGCACACAGTCAGTCACACACACAAAACAAAACAAAACTTATACAAAAAAATTCACTAACAAAAAAAATCCACAAATACAATACAAAAAATAAATAAAGAAATAGTTTTTAAAAAAGCTGTTTGTTTTCTTCTGGCACTGAAAAGCAACGAAAGGCAAGCAGTAATTCCTCTCCTCTCACAAGTGTTTTCTTCCTTTACAAATGCAAAGGAGAAAGTGAAACTGCTTCTGTGACTCACTTCCTTCCAGCCTGACTAAAGCATGTGACTTACAGAACTGCAAACCATGTGATGTGCCTATATTCTTCTCACTTCACCTTACTTCACATTAAGGCATAATGGCAACACAAAGTGGTAATAATAATAACATGAAGTGAGCACTTTACAAGGTAACTTTTCTTGTTGTGTATATGTTTGCAAGTTCCTAATCCACATTTGTAAGTATTGTTTCTAAATGTCGAGTTGACTTTGTGTTTTGTGAGTGATGATGTTTTCATGGGCATTGATTATTGTGTAGCATGTTAATGGCTTGTGGAAGTTGTCAAGTATACATTTTTTTGTTTGTAACTGTCTTTTTTTTTTACATTGTGTTTCAATGAAGAAGAATCTGTAACAGTTGTGCATTTTTACAGACCATGGTTGACGGCAAATCACATAACATGAAACATCAGAGAGAGTGACCTTCAATCGACATGTTCTTCAAGAAGAAACCTCATATAGATCCTGTGCCTTTATCCACACAGATGATCCTGTCTGAAGAAATATGTATTACAGTATATGAAAAGCTAGACCAGGGTGGCAACAACAATGTTAACAACATAGGAGACCAGCAGCCAAGTACAAGTTCAGCCCTTTCTACTGTTGACAGCACAGTGTCTGTACTGGAGATCCAAACAGTGCAGCCTCCCTGACTCCAATCACCATCTGTTGCAGAAACGGTGCCTAGAATGGATATGACAACACTAGATACGGATCAGCCGTACCAACCACCATCTGAGGAAATACCAAAGCAGGACGGTGGAAACAAAAAACTCTGATTCCAGGAATCATGGTACAAGGAATTTTCATGGCTGCACTATAGTCCCGAGTTGAAAGCCGTGCTCTGCTTTGCCTGCACAAAGTGTGAACAAATGGGGATGCTTGAGCTGTCAAAGAGGCGAGAATCAGTATTCACCACAACAGGCTTCACCAACTGGAGGAAGGCACGAAATAAGTTCATTGCTCATCAGAGCTCAGAAACACATCAGCATGCCCTGTGGAAGGTGGTTCATGTATCCCGTGATCAAAGCATTGATTCTGCTCTACTGGAACAGAAAAAGATCTCACAAGATGTGTCTCTCAAGTGCTTGTTAAAGTTAATAGCCACTTTGTGTTACTTGGGCAGACAGAGATTGGCAATTCAAGGACATCAGCTTGATGAGGGAAACTTTGCTAAACTTCTGAAACTACTCAGCAATGAAGATGAGACCCTAGCAAGTTGGCTGAAATGAAAGCAGGACTATACAAGCCCAGCAATTCAAAATGAACTAATTGGTCTCATGAGTCATGACATAATCTGTTCTGTTGTGAAGGATATTAGCAAGTCATCATACTATTCCATTATCATTGACAGAACACAAGACTGCCAAGGTAAAGAACAAGAAGGCATTTGCCTTAGATACGTTGATGGAAACACGCAGCCCCAGGATAAGTTCATTGGGTTTTATGAGCCACAGGATACTATCGAAGCCTCAATAGCAAAAGTCATAATGGATGCCCTCACAAGACTTCCTCTGCCAATTGAATTTGTCTGAGGTATGGCATTTGATGGTGCTGCAAACATGTTGGGATGCTATCGGGGTGCACAGGCTGTCATCAAGGAAAGTCAGCCACTTGCCACATTTGTGCATTGTGGTGCTCACTGCTTAAATCTTGTGGCGAAAGAGAGTTGTGAAGCAAGCCCTGTATTAAGAAATTCCTTGCACTGTGTAAATGAACTGGGCAAACTGTTCACTGAATCCCTGAAGTACAGAACAATTTTTTCTCAAATTGCTACATCTGATAATGCATCTACCTCCTTCAAGAAACTGCGACCCTTATGCCCAACTAGATGGACTGTAAGACTAGCAGCAGTTGAAGCTGTTTCACAGCAATATGAGCAAATCCTTGAGAGTCTCCAACAAATGGAGTTGGAAAATGGTTATGCTGCAACAAGGGCAAGTGGTCTGTTAGAGAAGCTCAGCAAGGGTAACCCATTAGTAAGCCTGCTGCTGGTTGAGGTAGTTATGAAACCACTGACTTGTCTGAATAGGAGCCCACAAAATCCGAACTGCACAGTAGGCGGCATGCTTACCCAAGTAAGCCTCATAAAAGCTCAGCTACAAAGACTAAGGAATGAAAATACTGTCCTGCATGCCATCAAAAAAGCCGACAAACTTGTCCCGAAGCTAGAGTTGGATCCCATTGCACCACCAGGCAACAATGGATCCCAGTCCATTTTGCTCGCACGGGGGAGCAGCACACTCATGCAACAGTGGAGGACTATTTCAGAATGGAATTCTTTAAGATGGTAGACATCTCAGTTGCCCAGCTGGAAGAGAGGTTCCATCTGCAAGGGCTGATTGAGTATTCAACTTTAGAACAGTTTCTTCCTGCTGCAGTACATAAGGGTGATGAGAGTGACCATGAGCTGGAGAAAATAATTGACTGCATTAAAAAATATCCAGAGCTTAATCCCAGAATGCTGAAAGTTCAGCTTGAGATTTTTGCACACAGTAACACATATACCTCTTTGAATGATGCTGTAGGCCTATTTAAAGCACTAGCCCCAGATGTCCGTGGCCTTTTTACAGAGCTAGAAAGCTTCTGCACCTACTGTTGGTGATACCAGAAAGCAGTTGTGAAGCAGAGCGCAGTTTCAGTGCACTTAGATGCCTAAAAACATGGTTGTGGTCTACAATGACCCAGTGTCACCTGAACGCAGTTGCTGTATGTCATGTTCACCAAAACAAACCTGATGAGCTATGTCTGGACACCATTGCATGTAAATTTGTTCGTGCTCATGAAAGGCGCTGTGCTGTTTTTGGACAGTAGCAATACAAATGTTGCTATGGGACGATGCACCAAAAATATAAATGTATTCAAGCAAACACATCACATTCCTTGGTACTGCATGAGGCTGCATATTAGCTTGCAGTCTCATGAAGAGAATTATCACACCTCAGATTGTAATCTTGTACCTCAGACATTTGTGAACACCTATGCCGATACACGTCATTAGCTGACACTGTTAAAAAAATGCCTCCCAGTTCACTGTCCAATCCACTTTCTCAATGTTTGACTTCTGCTCCCACAGTAAACATTGAGTGGATCACCACCCTTCCGCATAGTGAAGGCAGTATGTACAGTTCCCCCTGTTGTTATTTTTTTCCCACTTTATTAACCAACACCTAGGTCTTCCTGGAGGTCCAAGCAATAAGCATTAGGACAAACCTGAACAACTGCTGTTCATGGCCTCATAAGGGCTGCACTTACTATGGATAACAATTTTATTAGCAGGAGAGATATACTAATGCCTTGAGCAAATCCACCAGACTTCCAGTGTCGGTCTACTCCTTTATTTGTGATCTGCAGAACCCTGCAGGAAAGTTCCCAGCATATTTTCTGCAGTACTTTTCTGTGCCCTATTCCACAGTGTGAGTTGGCTGGCTACCAACCTTCTGAATCTTGAATGAGCTCTACATAGCTCCCTCAATAATGTCCTAAAAAATGTTAACGTTCCCCCCTCACCCAAGGGTAATCTCCCTATACTGAATTCAAGTAACAGTTTAGGTGCAGCCCTGCTACTCTGAGTATTTGTCGTCACTGGCTGCTCTCATTCACAGTCAAGTAGTGATCACAGTGATGGCAGACCTGCATCTCAGATCTCACAATGATCTGCTCAATGTCCCACTTCCTGTCTTTCCCTAACCTGAAAATAGTTGTACTATGCTGGAATGGCCTATTCGGTCCCTCTCTGGCATTCATTCTTCTCTCCTGCTCCCCACACCAAAAAACTGGTGAACTGTCTACCCTTCTGCAACATGAATGTAGTTAGTACAATCTCCTATGCTATTTTTACATATTAATAGTAAATATGATCTTCTGATAAGCCAGGCTGATAGCAGCAGAGCACAAGGTGAAAACAGGCATTCTTTCCCATATAAGATATAAGCCACCTGTGATTAAGCACAATTAAATGATGTGCATAATGATGCACATACCCATCATTTAATAGTGCCTAATCAAAGGTAGCCTAAATCTTTTAAGGATAGTATTGCTCATCTTTCCCTTGTTCCCTGCTGCTATCAGCCTGACTTATTGGAAATATCTGCTTATCCCAGGAACTGTACTACTGTACCTGTATTCATGATGCAGAAGGATGATGAGCTCACCAGTTTGTAGTGTGGGGAGAAGTAGTGAACAATGAATACCAGAAAGGGTACTGAGAAGGTCACTCCTGCAAGGTACTGGCATATTCAGGTAAGGAGAAACACAGAAGGGGAAAAATATAAGCAGATCACCGTGAGATATAAGAGGTGGAGCTGCCAGCACCATGATCACTACCTGACCCCATTGTCCTGACCAACATTCCCCTTCCCATAAAACCAGTTTATGCAATTGTCCAATGCTGTATGTGAATATTAATGTGTGAAATGGCTGCCACTACATGTTCAGTCACTTCACTACCAGTCTAGCATACCTGTAAAGCACTTTGGGATACACTGTGTTTGAAAAACGCTATATAATTGTTGATTCTTCTTATTTCACATGGAAAAAGAAGTCAAGACAACCACATTTTTGATTTCCAAGAAAGTATTAAATCTGGCATTGGACTACACAAGTATTTTGCTACAAACAAGTGGTGGAGCGGGGGGTGAAGGGTGCAGCTGCAACTTCCGCCCCATTGTAAATTACTTGCTTGCTGCATTTCACTTTGTTAAAGTCTGATTTATTGATTGTACAAATGTTTACATTCAAATCTATTGATCATATTTGTAGGTTCTGTCGAAAATATGCTAAAAAAGAATAGCAGACAATATAAAGGTTTCATAAAAATGTTAAAAGTGCATATCGAGTATGCATACCACCCAGCACCCCCATTGTAATATCCTGGATCTGCCATGACCACTAGACCACCAGGTTATTTAAGATTTGTGCTGTACTGTGGTTTGCCAAAGATAAAGCTGTTTCGATTAAAACACAATTTCAGCACATTAAACTAAACACAATGAACAGAACCATAGCCTTGCATGTGTACTGATCAACTTAGAGCACATGGTTTTGACCATTTTGATGCAACAATTCTATACAAAGGGAACAAGAACTGGTTAGCACTATAGAGAGCCATGTAGCTCTCTGGCTCCAATGATGTCATTACTTAACACATTTGGTGGCCATTTTAGGTAGCAGGTAAGGCAGTTCTTGAAATTAGAAGGCTGATTTTACATTTTTGAAATGCTTTGGAACCGCATTTAGGTAAATTATATAAATGTAGTTTTAGCATTAATGAACACAACAGCATTTCCTTTACTCACCTGTGAAGTCAGATATTTGAATAGTTTGTTGGCAAAATGTTGTTTAGGTATCCTTTAAATTTGGACTTCCCAATATTTAGGATTCTCATTATGCCTATAGCAGGGTAGCAGATGTGTTTATTAAGGGCCTTTTTTTTGTACTCCTTGCTCTTAACTGATCCTATAGCTGTGAGGGGTTAGTACCTTTCCTAATACTTTTTGTGTGATATACTGCCTGCTATAGAGTGGAGGTTCAGTTCACCATTGCAGTTGAAGCTCTGAGGTGTGACACTGATGCACCTAACTTACATTATGATTCCTATACAGAGCCATGTACTATCCAATAGGCCCCTTTCTATATAGCACTTTGGTGGAGTTGGGGTAGGGCCCTGTTGGTCCCTTCTCCCTTCTCATACTGTCCTTATTGTTTCATTTTCACATATTTTACATTTAATAGCACTGAGTAAGTTTCATCTGAAGCTTCTATTCACCTGTAAGTTTATGTTTTGCATTTACTCAATAACTTGTCTAGAATCTTGCGGGCCATGTTCCAGCCTTTCTGGACACTCATGTTATTATTGGTATGACACAAACTACATTACAGTCCAAAAGGACACAATCTTGAGTGTTTTAGCACTTTGGATATTATCAAGTTACTACATTTATGGATTTGGGTCTTAGCTTGCGGTCTTGGTGCTTTTTGCCTCATGTGTTATATACATACATATTGCAGGATTTATAGTTCTGTATTGGCTCCACCCCGACATGTTGTAACAAAGAGAGACAAGAAAATGATCCTTTTCTTGCAGGTTCCCTTTCTGTAACAATTATTAGGTATTGTCACCAAGTAAAGTACTCTGAATGATATATTGAGAACTGCAATAAAAATTAAGGAAAAAAAAACCAATGTATTTAAAATAAAATCATGTATTGTGTAAATATTGTCTTCATTGTTTTCCATATGTATTACATTTCAAAGGTATGTTGATAGAAAATTTAGTATTTTTCCATATAACGTTTACAATTTGGTATGTATCACAGTACCCATTATCCGAAGCTGGTTGAGAGTGAGGTTGTCCCACTCAACCTTGGCACCAAAATTACTCCTCTTGATGTACAGTATTTATGGTCCTTTACCAATTCCAGTTCAATATGAACATGCAAACATATGAAGGTTGTCAGCAGCAAAAGGCCATCCTGGTCTATCTAGGCTGCTCAAGATTGCAGCTAGCTCCTATTCAGCAGCTGCCCCACCCCTCCCTTCCCTCCCTTTACCCTCACCTTTGCCCTGTCAAACCCCTGCTCGGTCTTGTAAAGGTAATGAAGTCAGGGGAGTCTGGAGGGTAAAATCCTTATGATGTAAATAACATTCCCTTGTGTTTTGAGGCAATTAAAAATAATTTATTCTTGATCACATATTGTTGTACTATATTAAATGCTTACTGAAGATCCTGTTTAACCAGGACAATCAAGGGACAGTTGACTTAAAAAAGTACTACTGACATAATCATGAAATGTTGTGGCTTCAATACCATTGTCAACAACATTAATGTAAATTATAAAGAGAAAGGGACCTGGCACTGATCTTTGAGGAACAGGCTCACTTATTACAGAACAAAAATAAATAATGTCATCAGCTTCCAAGAGTTGTTGATGACCATTTAGATAGCTGGTAAACCAGTCAAGACCAGAAGGGCTACGTCTTCTTTTGATTATTGTTTAACTAACTTGGCATGACCTTTTCTGACAAATGGTTTAAATATACTGGGTGGGATATTCAGACTGCACCAAAAAGATGCACAATAGAGGGAGCAGGTGCAAGTACAGCGCGCCATGGCGCAACAGGCTCAATATTCAAACTATGTGCAGGACAAGGTGTACCTGTGCAATGTGGCTGAATATCATGCCTGATGCGCCATTGCACAATGAGGGATGCGCAATACAGCAGGGTCGATGCGCACTAGCACCCCTAGGGATGAGCAGGGACAAAGACAGGAAGCAGCTGAGCAGTAGCCATGGATGCACCATGCACCAAGAAGCATGCACCAGGACAGACAGACCAACCCCCCCCAGCCCCACCACCAAGGTAAGGCCCCTATGAGCTGCACAACCAGATGGGTGCAGGACAGACCACTGACCCATGAACCCCGGTGCTGAACCAACAGCAGATGTGACCCAGCAGTCCCCACCCACTGGGCAAGGTGCCCCTGCACTGTCCCCCAGCCAACAAAGACAAGAACACAAGGATGGCCAGGTCCCACCCATGCCACGGCACCACACTAATGCCAACCACACCCAGTACGGTGAGCCAGAGACACCTAGCCCAGAAGCATGACCAAACAGTGCATGGCACTGAAGGCAATCCTCCACCATCGTGCCAAGGCATCCAGTTGTCCCGGGGCGCAATGCACATGCACCACATCCCCACCGTGACCACCCACCACCTGCAGTGACACCGTCCACTGATGCCACCACAACCCACACAAGGCCCTCCAACATGGCCCCCACAGAGGCACAGCAAGGTGGATGACCTGGCACCAGAACCCATGGGATCCTGCATGTGAGAAGAGTCACCCTGGATACCACCACCAGCAGGAAGGCACTCCGAACACAGGACCTGAGCACAGTCTGCCATCCATGCACACACCCCGTCTCAGCACCGGCCCCACCAGACACCACAGCACCCTCCTGTGTTGCATGGAGGCATGCACCACACAAAAGGCAACACAGGGCACACACAATGACCCCCATCCCAGTCCCATGGGTACCCCAGCAAACAGCCACACAAAGCAGTGCAACAGATGCTGCCATCTTGAGGCCCATGGTGCCATGTACCTGTGGCCTCCCCATCACCATGGTGCCGGTGAGCCTACCATGTGGCGGTCGCACCATGAGCCTGGCCACCCTGATGGCTGGTGCAGGGGCCTGTGACCAGGCCACCACCCGCATGCAGCAGGGCTCCATGTGACAACCACCAGACCACAGGCACTGCCCCAATCACCATGGACTGCATGGAGGGGCAGACAATAGCATTGCCCACAGTGGCAACAGGGACTAACGTACAATAGTTCAGTGGTCAGGATGCCAGCTGCCAGGGTGCCATGCCTGGAAGGTGGCAGGTATGGACTGCCCCTGAAGTCACGCCAGCAGCCAAGCATGCGGTGGTGGGGTTGGCATGACTATGCATACCACAGTCATGCATGGTGACAGTGTAGCAGCAAAGGCATGGCACACACCAACAGGGGTGGGTGGGACATGGCACAAGCACCACAGCCTGCTGCACACAGGCAAACAGTTCACAGGGCACACCACACGTTCCCCAGACAGAGCCCATGGCCCCCACCAACACCAGTGAAGGAGCCCGCCAGACACACCCATGGCCAGGCCAGCACCACCCCACAGTAGCCATGCACACCACTGCAGCAAGGCTCCATGCACCCGCTGCAAATCAGAGACCAACACAGACATAGATATAAAAGTATATATTAATAAACAACATAACAGCAACAAAAAACTATGTATAGATATATACAATGGGTGAGGGGATGTGCAAGGACACAACAAGGGGGAAGGGGAAAGGGCAGGGGACAATGGGAAAGGCAAAGGTGGGGGACATGGGGGTGTGGGGTACAGTCCAGGGAGGGATGGAGTATAGTCATACACTGCAGGCCCTACTGGTGGTCCCAGTCCTCTCTGTCCTCTCTGTGGTGCCTGGGGCACTGCCAATGGTCACCCCTGTCCATCCTCTCTAGCAGCTCCAGTGTGACCTGCAGGATCTCCTGAAGGGTCTGCTCCATGGCCGACCAGCATGGTCCACCTAGGACAAGGAAGCAGAAACAGTATAAGTGACTGGCCTGACCAATGCAGCCCACCCAACGTGCATGACGTGCATCAGTGGCCTGCACCCCTGGGATGGCATCTGACCACCCACAGTGAGTACGCCCACATGATCCACCTACCTGGGCACCCGCAGCCATGCAAACTGCTGCACACCATCACTTCCCATGCACTGCACAGCATCATCCTGGCCAACCAGCATCATGGCAATGCAGTGGGAAGGCAGTGACACAGCCAGGCGCCGAGTGCACCCACAGCCCGCCTGTGACACCCACCCACATGTGCAGTCCCACAGGATGGTGCAGAGGGCACCACGGGATGTGCATGGCTGGAGGGGTCATGTGCAGAGGGGCCATGCCTCACCACCACCACCCCTGCAACCCACCATGCACAGGTGAATAGGGAATCATGGTACTCATCTATGTCCCGGTCAGCAGGGCACTGCTGACCCCCGACACCACCATTGTGCCCTGCCTGCATGGCTGCACCTCTGGCATTGTCCTGCTCACGATGCTCTGGGGCCATCTGGGCCCTATGGTGGTTCTCCGTGCCTAGGGGGAAACATGGAGAGAGGCTCATCGGTACATGTCTGACCCATAGGCCCCCTCACCAGTGCATATGCCCGCACAGCCTGTCTAGGTCATGGTGGTGCAGGGTGGACACGATGCACCCCCACAACTGACAACACAGGTGCTGGCCCCCCTGGTAGCATGGTCTGCTGAACACTGTGCCCTGAGGACAGTTGGATATGACTAGTGTTGGTGAAAGAGCACCTACCTGGCCGTGACACGACTCCCCACCAGACATGCACCTGCAGTCACCCCAGGTGGTCGAGAACACACCACTGGAGGTCCTTGTAGCAGTGGTGACACTGCTTCCCAGGTCTACTGCTCCCAGTGGCCTCCTCAAGGCCTTCAGTGACCTCCTGCCACACCTCGGTGTGAGGCCTCAGGAGGGGCACCTGCCCAAACAGGGCACCTGCATGGGGCTCCACAAGAGCCACCAGGTTCACAAGCTCAATGGCACTCCACACAAGGGCTCTGGTGCACAGCATCATACAGCCTCTGCTGAGCTCAAAATGGTGCCCAGTACCACACGTGCCCCATGGGCTGAGGCAGCATGGTACTGCACTGCCAGTTGCAATCACGCTGGCACCAGATTGCACAATGGGGGGACAGCCATGTGGCTGTATGGCACCTAGAGGGCAAAGGGCAGCCACAGGGTCAAGGGTCTGTCCACGCACGGAGCACCACTGTGCTATTGGGAGGCCCCTGTATGGTGCGCGGTAGGGTGCATGTGTGTGATGACATGCAGTGGTCTACTGCACAGAGGTGCCATGGAGCCCACGGTGCACCATGGCATTTGTGCCCCTTCGGACATACTGTGCACGAGCTCCACTGGCACAGTAGTGGCTGTGCGCTGTACTGCCTGCCATGCACAGTGCATATGCTGCACCGCTAGCGTACGTGTCAGCACCGTACGCATGCGTGGTGTGGGGCTGATTGTGCAGGTCACAGTGGTGCGCCACAACTTGAGCATGCTCAACACCATTGCGCAAGGTGCATCCACGTGATATTCAGCCAGGTTATGCAAATCAGCTCATGAGTCATTCCACAGTGCATCCACTGCATTTGCATCCCATTACAGTTGTGCACGCCCTCATTTGCATGTGATGCACTATAAAAGCGACATGGAATTGCACAGGCCATGGATCGGTACTGCAGCCTTTGGAGGTAGGTGCCATGCTGTGGAAACGTGGGGACAGTGGTCTGGGAGGTCTGTATGGGACTGCACAGTCCATGGTAACACCTGTCCATCTCTCCAGGCACAAGCATGACTGAACATGAGGAGGATGAGAAGCAGAGGAGAGTGCAGAAGCAGAGGCCCAACTTCACCACGGCAGAATCAGATGCCCTGTTTGAGGCCTACCTTAACAGGGAGCCACTGATCAGTGGACAGAGGGGCACACCACAGGCCCGTGAGGTGGAGTGGGGCAAGGTGGCACATGCCATCAACCAGCAGGGCAGCCACCAGCGTTCCATGCAGGAGTGCAAGAAGAAGGTTGGCATGGACAGGAGGAGGATAAAGGACAAGGTGGCTGCCATCAGGGCAGCGCGTGCAGCCACTGATGGGAGCCAGCAGGATGTGCCTCGCCTGATGCCACTGGAGGAGCAGGTGGCTGGCAGCATGTGGTGTTGTGCCATTGAGGGTGTTCCCAGCAGAGGCTTCCAGATGGGCAGCAGCCCATCACTACATGGTAGAACCGGTGCTGGCAGTGTGTGGGAGGCAGGGGGTGGGTTCCAGGGCCAGGCAGAACCACTAATGGTACCGTGTTCCTTTACAGCTCCTGAGCACCAGCATGGGGCAACAGTGGTGGGTGCGTCCACCGAGGGGGCAGCCCTGGAACTGGTGGAGTGCTCATCCACCTCCACAGGTGTCTGAGGGACTGACCGCCTGCAGCCCTGCACAGCTGTCCGGACTGATGCCTGTGGTGCAGGTGCGGATTAGGCCCTGGCTGTGTTCCAGCATGACACCAGTCATGGTGTCCTGTGTGTTGAGACACAGATCAGGGCCAACTCCAGTACCAATGATGATGTGATGCACATCCTGGATAGTGATGTTGGTGGGTCACAGGGGGATCCCATGAATGGCATCCTCCTAGGTGGCAATGCGGGCAGCACTGGCATGGTTGCCTGCCCAACAGGCCTTGTCCAGGCCTTGTCTGCAGCATCCAGTGGGGCAGCACTGGCATGTGGATGCAGTAGTGGGGTTGGTGGCACCACTGCAGCCATGCTGCTGGTGCCCAGTGATCAGCAGCTGGAGGGGCAATGGCAGCAGCTGGACTGTGTTGACATGAGGACAGGGGTGGCAGCAGTGCTCCATGTGAGGATGTACCCCAAGAAGGCACCACCGTGCAGTGCCCACTGTCGAGGGGCGCTGTGCTGCAGGGTCAGGAACATCATGGGGGTCAGCATGTTGGCCATGCAGACGACCCCTTGGATGACCACAGCCATCTACTCCATGCCTCTGTGGATCAGCAGGTGAGGCTCATGGTAGCTGTGGATGAAATCCATGTGGAGCTCCACCAGGCAGAGGAGTGGTGCAGCAGGGACCATGCTCTGGCAGAGTTAGCTCAACAGTGGGTGGATGTGACCACAGCCATCGACAGGCACATCACTGTGATTGTGACTGTCATGGCTACACTGGCTGACCGACTGTGTGCCCTGCCGCCGTACACCCGACAGAGTGCAATGTCCACCCCCCATTCTCGGCATCAGGCGACCCCTGCCATGTTGACGCCTGGTTCGGCTGTGGGCATACCAAGCATGCCTGGTACTGGCAGGTTTGGTGGCCTGTAGACACCTGTGCGGACACGGTCATGTTCATGCAGTGTCACCCTTGGGGGACCATCGGTGCCATCCCATGAGGCCACTGGTCAGCCTGTTATGGCTGGCAGGTCTCAACGGGGCTGCCCACACATCTGTGGTGGCCGTACTACTGTGCTGCATGACTGACCCTTCCCCCTCCACAACTGCTGTCTGTCGCTGCCCAGTGTGCACTGTGGTGTTCTGTGTGTGATGCATGGGTGTGGTGCCCTGTCCTGCACTCACACATTCCCTGTGCACACCCCCCTGGCTGCTGGCCACTGTGGCACGTACATGATGATGCCAGCGTAGCGCTGTCCACCACTGTGCAATGGTGCTCAGCGTCTGTGGCACGCACAGTGCCAGCCACTGGGTGTGGTTGTGTTGGGTTCTGTGTGGGTGTGGGGCGGCCTGTGGGGGTGCATGTGGCCCTGTGGGCATGGGTGGGGGTGTGTGTGCCTGTGCGTGCATGCCCCAGGCAGCCCTGCTGTTCCCTGCCTTTGTGTGTAGGCCCCCTCCCATTCCCATGCCCCTGTCGCCGACCTTCCCTGGTGTCCACCCCTGCCTGTCTGTCAGCTGTGCCCTTGCCCCTGGTGCTTGCACGTGGCCCTATTGACCTACCTGTGTGGTCCAAAGTGCTCCTCTGCAATGGTGTCCCGGTGCTGCTGGGCCATCTTGGCCAGCTGGGATCCCTTCATCCAGGGGGTGGCTGCCCAACACCAGCTGGACCGGCATCCTCATTGTCCCCACCGCTGTCCCCCTTCTCGACCTCAATGGCTATCCCACAGTCGGTGGCCATGTTGTGCAGGATACAGCAGGCCAGGAATAGCCCGCAGACCTCTGAGGGGCTGCATTGTAGGGCACCGCCTGACATGTGCAGGCAATGGAACCACGCCTTCAGCAGCCCGAACACCCACTCAATGATATTCCATGTTGTGGTGTGTGCTTCATTATACTGTTGCTGCACTGGGGTTGAAGGGTGCCGGTATGGTGTGAGCAGCCAGGCCTTCAGTGGTTACCCACTGTCACCTGTATGTAGAGAGGTATCATTAGCATGGTGGTCTGTGACACTGTGCCACTGGCCTTCTAGGCTGTTCCCCATGGCACCCCTGCCCATACCCTACACACCCCCCCATCTGCACCCATCATCCGGCGTGCACTGCATACTCACTTACCAGATGGCCAGTGGGGATGTTCCCACTCTCGAACCTATGGCACAGTGCAGACTTGTGCCAGATGAAGGCATCATGTGCTCCCCCAGGATGCGTGGCACAGACATTGATTATGCACCCCCTGGCATCGCACACTGCCTGGCAGTTGACACTCGGGTATCCCTTGCGGTTAATATATGCTTCCACCTCTGGGCCAGGTGGCATGCGGATGCCAACATGGGTGCAGCCTATGGCCCCAAGCATGCCAGGCAACCATGTTACCCTGTGGAACTCCTGCATGTTTTCTGTGCACTCCACCTGTGTACTGGGGATACAGATGTACTCCGCAGCATGTGGCAGCAGTGCGCTGAGGAATTGTGTGAGTAGGCATGACGTGACCGATTGGGTTATGCCTGTCATGTTCCCTGTTGGTCTCTGGAAGGTGCCAGTGGTGAGCAGGCACATGACAGCTGTGATCGTTGTCTCCACGGACAGTGCATGGCTCCGTTGTGTGGGTGCCTGCATCTCCTTACTGCACAGCTCACAGAGCTGCTTCAGAATAGCCTGGTTCAGGTGGTACCAGCCCACGATCTCGATGTCACTGTAAAGCTCGAAGCTGACATGGGCACAGTACAGCCTATTCTGGGCATACCGCTGCCAGGCCCTTCCACGATCGCACCTCCCTGTCGCCTGCCTCCTCACACCCCTCATTACCACCTCCATCTAGAAGGTGGCACTGGCCATGTCCCTAGTTGGTGTCCCCCCCGGGCAGCTGTCTACCTGCTCCCTCCCAGCTGTGTGCTGCTGGTACTGCCTCTGCACTGGGTGCACCCCTGGCACTTCACCACTATGTGCCCTGCCTCTGCCCAACTGCTCTCCTTCCTCTGTGGCACGCTCAGGCCCTCATGCACACACTCACAACCACATCACTCACTTGCACAGGCCTCCAGTGGCCCCCTGTCCACCTCTTGGCCACACCTGCCCCCTGCTTCTTTGCTTGCCTCCCTGCCGCTCTGTCTCCACACTCCCCCACTATGGCTCCTCTATAGTGCAATCATCCTCCCCTCACTTGCTCCCTTTTATATTCGCTCATATCCGCTATCGCGCAAATTCCACTTGCTCCACTATTGCGCACGTCGCCTGCTGTTGAATATCGCACTGCGCACATTATTCCTGGTTCTGCCCCCTGCACTTGAGCATGCATTCATTACTGTTGCACTGTTGCACATTGGGTTTTGTACTGCCCATCCGCTGCCGCTGAATATTGCACTTTGGCGCATGTCCGCTCTTGTGCGGGCGCATCCCTATTGTGCAAGGTGCAACTGCTCTGAATATTCCACCCACTGTATTTAATTGTTTTTTTATTGATTTCATTTTTGTTCACCAGGAAAGGAGGGTTAGGCAGTTCTGCCTATTTTCTGCCTTGTTCTGGGGATACAGATGGCGATTGGTAAGCAACCGAAGCTGATGCAGATTAAGCTTTTGGTGGCATTTTTAGTGAGTGGGGGAAATTTGGTCAGGGCACCAGGGCAGTTCTCCTGATCTCCAGCAGGGGGAAATGCTGGTTGATGCAATGGCCAGTGGAGGCTTGCAAGCTGTGAGAACGGACATGTGGGAGGCTGGGGAGTGGGTCTCCTCCCCTGCCTCAACTTACCAAGAGGCTGAAGAATTGCTCATGGTTTAGCTGACAATGGAATTCAGCATGAGACAAACATGGAAGTCAGTTCACAAGGTATTACTGACATTTAGGCAGTCAAATCTACAGAACAGGTTACAGTCAGGAACCCAGTACTTGCTGTAAAAACTGTTCCACAGTTAAAAAACAAAGATTCCAAGACACTCCCAGCTCTTCTATGAACAGAAGAAGTAAGATTTCAACTGAGGAAAAAAGAGATTACAGCAGCATTTGCCGAGTCCTGAACCTCAGCCATGAACAGTGCAGGACCGGCCCTCCCTAGTAACCAAGCCTATGACTTTAGTATCCCCACACTAAGTAAGCTGGTCTTTAACACTGCACAGACTACAGAGAAAGATATTCCAGCTACCACAGTCTTCCAAACCTCCTTCTCTGACCAGTAGAATGTCATTGTCTTGTCGTTTTCTGCTCAAACACTTAGAAACAAAGCAAACCACAATTTCAAAGACCACAGCTTCAAAGACTGCAACTCTAAAGACCACAATTTCAAAGACCACTTCTCTTGGGCTGATTCTAGCATGGACAATACACCATGGTTGGTAGAATTGTCATTATTGGCAGCAGATTAGGTTCAGTCCCCAATGGCAGGAAAATGGGTTTTGGGTCCATCTCCAATCTGTATCCCACAGGTAAGAACACCATCTTCTATAGTTTCTGATAATACTGTCTTGGCAAACATGACTAAAGTAAGAGTAAATAATGACAAAGCTGAGACTGTGTTGAATGCCTTTGATTCCCCTTTGCAGCTTCCAGATGGGTTAAATCTCACTCAAAATCCCATTTTACAATTTTCAGAGAAGCATACAGTTTCACCTCTTACTGCCATAGATACTGGAGGCACTGAAGCAGTTACTGTTACTAATTCAAGCAATATTGATACTAACTCAGTACTTGAAAATCAAGAAATGCACACTGAAATTAACTCTCATGTAAATGGCCTCACCTCAGATGTAACTGGACAGAATCTCAGACCCTACACCTCTCTGATTCATGCCCTTGTCTACTCTGCTAAATGGTATAATGCCGTACACTTACTATATAAAGGAAGAATGGACTAATTTCCTGACTGACTAATTGTGGTCAGAACTCTTTTAAAAGGCAGTATGAATTTTAATACTACTGAAATATATGCCCTGATACATGTATCAGGAGAATCCACCTTTGATGTTAGTTTCAAGTTAAATAGAGGCCTTCAGAAATTCTGGGATCAATACAAGAGTTGAAAAATGCTGCACTCTGGGCACCTTTCAAGGTCATGCCACTTACCAAACCTGCTCTCAAAACTATTACGGTGCTTTTCGGAAATGAAGGAGTGAGTTTTACTGACTTGATAGATTGGTTGAAACAATGTTGCAATGTACTAGGGAACTCAGAAGCAATTTTTAACTATGAAAATATCTGGACTGGGGATGAAGAATCAGAGTCATTTTGCATTCCAGTGATGTGGGTTTACAATATTTGCCTGTTTTTTTCTAGGGAGGAACCGTGGGGTCTTGTTTTATGCTGGTCAACCAAAGGCCTGATATAGATATGGCTCCATGGGGCATCTTAGTAGCATATGTTACCAATTACACTGTACTCTTTGTAACACCTTAGGCCACACTAGTGGTCACTGTAGAAATGAACCAGTGTGTAACTTACATGACGCTAGAGGTCATTCCTACCAAGAATGTCAATGGGTTGCCCATAATAAAACAGATCAGGCAGATAGGGAAGAGTAGCAGCTTTTTGTTACCAATGCACAAAAGACTAATTCTACAAACGCTGCTCAGGCACCCTCCCCCACCCCCAAGACAGCAGGAGAAACCTCCACAAACTGATAGGACAGACCATGTAAATGAGCAGGAGGAAAACCCCAGAGAAGCTGTGACAGACATGGAAATATCTGCTCCCCCACCCAAGCCAGTCCCTTCCCCTTCAGAGGTGATGCATTCTTCCCGTCCCAGTAAGAAACTGAAACAGATGATAGATAGCAGGCACAGACAGTCTTGGAAACAACCAGTTTCTAAAATCCCTCAAACTACTCAAATTTCAGACTCCAACAGATTTGAGGATCTTCAAACAGTTGCTGCTATCTCAGTCAATGATCCTGAGGACTCCTCAGTAGGCTCAGGTCAACAGGATGTAATCTCTGACACAGAGCAGAGTGAGACTGAATGAGGAAATAATGCCTCACAACTTCAGGGTTTGGCCAAGGAAAAGGGGTCCTGATCCTAGAAGATCCAACAGGAAAAAGCCTCCATGGAAGACCAGACCTCAGTTATTATTTTGTTCGACCCACTCCCTTTCTGTCACGACAGCTTCACTATCCATAAACACAATTAATATTAATGGTCTAAAGAGCAAGTCCAAAAGAAATGCAGTATTCTCTCAACTAATTTCTAATAAATCAGACGTTACTTTTATACAGGATACCAGAATACATACTATCAATGGATTAAATCAAGCCACAGAGCATTGGTATGTAGGACCTTCCTATTGATCACTAGGAACTGATGCTTCTTCTGAGGTTGATTTCCAGTTCAGCACCCCAGAGTTTCATGTACACAGGTTGATAGATCAGGTTTCTGGTAGGGCATTAATCTTGGATGTCAAATATAATAACTCATTTTACAGATTTATAAATATTTGTGCACCACAAAAAAACAGACATAGTTGCACTTATACAGCAGGTACAACCATACTTATTTATTCTGCATAATGTTATTTTGGGAGGTGATTTCAATTTTGGCCTGACTGTAAAGGGTAGAGGAGGTTCAGCCCAAACACAAAAGATTTTCTGCGACATGGCATGCTTTAAAGAAAGTGATTCAAACAGCTCATCAGTTGATGTCTATCGTTTCTATACATCATGTAGGGATTCTAGCTTTCAAAAAGGCAATATAGCCACAAGGATAGACTTCTTTTTTAAAAATAAAACTTTGCACATTAATACTGTACAGATAAAAGCAGTTCAATATTCAGATCATGATGAAATTCATCTACGAATTGGCAATTCAAAAAATACAACACATTGTCCAGAGGTTTAGAGAGTAAATGCAAACTTATTATCACATCCAGATATGGTACAGGAAATCCAATATTTTGTGGAAGCAAAAAATCAATTTTAATAATGTATGATGGCCCAGCACTATAGTGGAAATATCCCAAAACTGACTTAAAAATTATTTTACAATGACTTAGTAAAAATCATAGGAACAAAGATTATTTCAAATATTAAAAAAAGGCAACAACTTTAAAAATTAGTTACTTAAGCAATAGGGCACGACAAGGTGTGTGTTATCGTGTAATAACGTCACTCCTGGGGTGGGTTGAAGCACGAGGCAAAGCCGAGTGCTTCCACCACCCCAGGAGTGACGTTATTACACAAGACAACATGCACCTTAGAGTGCCTTATTGCAATTATACAATGGCTTGATGTTATACAAAAAAAAATAAAAATAAAAATGTTTTTAGTAGATTTTTAGTGAGGCAGTATATCTTTGTTTCTGAAAAAACAAAGCCATATCAGCCATGTGCTCATCCATAAAATCAGCACAGTGATGTTATTGTGTAATATCATCACTGTCTCAGGCACACAATGACCAATCAGAGTCCAGGAAATTTTCTTGCCATTGTATAATTTGTTTTATACCACTACACATGACTTTTCAAAACAAATCACTTTCCTTAAACAAAACATGCAGCCATTTCATGATAAGCAGGCATATAACTTAAAACAACAACTACTATATGGTACTGAGGATAAAACTGGTACCATTTGCCCATCTGAGAGCTGTAATAATAGAATAAGAAAAAAAAACATGGAAGCTTTGTTTGATTGTAATCAGGTTTTACAGTCAGATAATATTTCATTATTACGCATATTAACCCATCACACAATGAAACTTTACGAAGAGCAGATAACAGATTCCTCAAATATCTCACAGTTTTTAACAAAATTAAAATTCCTGTTGTCCTCCAGACATACTTCAGTCCATCATAAAAGACATTTCTGCAGAAGAAGTGATATTTGCCATGTCATCTTTAAAGAATGGAAATGCTCCAGGGAAAGATGGGCTTATTCCAGAATTGTACAAACTGGTAGGGACAGACATTGCAATGGAATTGGCTCCTGTTTTAAATTTTTTACAACAAAATTCACACATTCCTCTGTGAATGACCGAAAGTTTGCTATTTATTTTACAGAAACAAGGAGACAAGAGAGACATACATAATTGGAGTCCCATAAGCGTTCTGAATGTAGATTTCAAAATATTAACAGAAATCCTATAGAATAGATTATTGAAAGTAGCTACTCACCTAATTCCTCTGGGACAATCATGCTCTATCCGTGGAAGATGTATGATGGAGCAGCTAATCTTTCTCCATGAAATTATTGAAAGGGATAATACTTCATGTTTAGATAGCTTTTTGATCTCATTAGGTAAAAAAAAATCCTTTGATTCTGTAAATCACATTTCTATGTTATACCTTACAAATATACAGTATTCCATCTTCTTTTATTACTTGGCTACAAAAACTATACTGCACAGCAATGGTTGCACCGCAAGTTAATGATTGGTGTGGTCCATTAATACATGTAAAGACAGGGGTCAGGCAGGAGTGCCCTCTGAGCCCCCTACTGTATACTTTCAGTATTGACCCTTTGGTAAGGGCAATACATTTTCCACATATTCATCCAGTATACTGTGATAACCATTACCTTTCTCTCACAGCAATAGCATATGCTGGTGACATCTGTTTCTTGGTACAACATGCCCAGTCAGTCAAAAATACAATGTCTCTACAATATGTCAGCAGTATGGACAATTTTCTGGGGCTTCATTAAACAGAGCCAAGTGCATTGGAAGAAGTTTTAAGAAAACTATAACTCAAACATCTCAGATTGCTTGGGTACATCTTACCTCAGACCTCAAAAAGATCCTAGGAGTTCCTTTTGGACATACACAGTTAGAGGCTATTAACTTGGGGGGATTAACCAAGGGAAAATGATGGTACAGCAATGGAACAAGTGGCCTCTGAGTAAAACCAAGTGAATATACCTAATTAAAGCATACCTGTTTCCCCATTCCTTTATTACTACTATCTTTCCAACACCAAAAGCTATGGAAACTACTATATTAAGTGCTTTTTTTCCAAGCATCTGGGGTAGTCAGATTAACCCCGTAAAAAGAAATATCACATGTTTGTCACTTGAAAAGGGAGGCTTGAATA
Organism: Neoceratodus forsteri; assembly: GCA_016271365.2. Taxonomy (NCBI): domain Eukaryota; kingdom Metazoa; phylum Chordata; order Ceratodontiformes; family Ceratodontidae; genus Neoceratodus; species Neoceratodus forsteri. The sequence goes on along the minus strand of CM057454.1, from coordinate 1,288,516,400 downwards.
TGATAAATCCCATTTTATTTTTTATACCACATTCATTTCTACTAACCTTAAACCACTGATGATTCATTCTGACAAAATGTGGACAGAATATTTTTGTCTTTTTATTTCTACATGGTTTTCTTCCTGGAAATCTGGTACACTATGGGTAGTGAAGCAGACTGCACAGGTTCCAATATATTTAAGGGAACTATTTGTTAAACTTAAAACATGGAATTTAAATAGCCACACAGTGATATCTAAAAACCAGGAAACAGATTTATGCATCAATGTTAGATTCATATTTCTCAGAAGAGATTAGTTTCCCTTAATGCCCTGAAACCCAATTCATTCCTTACAACAGTTATTGACTGACAATAGGATACCAAAAAAGATGAAAGCTGCCCATTGGTTTTGTTGTCACGTGACGCTAACCATAAAACTAAATCAAAACCATACATCGCAGAATGATACAAACTGTTCCAGACCATTATGTATGCTGCAGTTTTAAATCATTTCACACTTTTATTTTTCATAGAAACATAGACTTTGACAGCAGATATGGACCACTTGGCCCACCTAGTCTTCCCATTTCCCTGCCTACCAGATAAGCTGCAGATCCTAGTTAACCAACAGCCTACTTCCTCCTACCCCCCTACTAGAATTGCCTTACGTCTGTCCCATGCATTCTTGAATTCCCCCACTGTTTTTGACTCTACGACCTCCTCAGGAAGGCTGTTCCATGTATCCACAACCCTCTCTGTGAAGAAATACTTCCTCACATTACCTCTGAGCCGTCCCCCCTCCATCTTCAAATTGTGCCCGCTTGTTTTTGCACATCTCTTTTTCTGAAAGATGCTACCCTCTTGGACTTTGTTGATTCCCTTGAGGTATTTGAAAGTTTCTATCATGTCCCCCCCCTCTCCCTTCTTTCCTGAAGGCTATACATCATTAGTTCCTTTAGTCTTTCTTCATAAGTCTTCTGATGCAGACCCTGCATCATTTTGGTTGCCCTCCTCTGGACAGCCTCCACCCTGTCTATGTCTTTGTGGAGATGGGGTCTCCAGAACTGTACACAGTACTCCAGATGTTTCCCCCTTGTTGCTCCACCCCACCTTCTTGCCTGTTTGCTAGTGCTTTTCTGAGGCACTCTCCCATTTTGACAAAATCAGCTCTCCTGAAGTTCAATACCTTCACTTTTGTGTGGCTTGACTCTACAGCTAAGTTTATCATGAACCGCACTGTTTGGTGGTCGCTTGTTCCCAGGTGGCTACCCACTTCAAAATCAGAGATCCTCTCTCCGTCCCCATTTGAGAGTACCAGGTCTAAGATTGCTCTCTCCCGAGTGGGTTCCAAAACTCATGTCCCTGTATATCTAATGTTTTGATGTTTATAGCACACAAATGAAAAGAAAAGGTATTTTCCATCATGAATTATGAAGTAGTAATACATGGATATTATATAGGCACTTTGGGTAAATGGGACAAAAGTACAGTAAATGTAGTACTAACAGTTTTAAAATGGTACATCTGGAATGTCAGATGTTTATTCACTTTGCAGCAAAAGCAGATTTCCCATGATGAATTACTTGGGACTATCACCCACAAGCTTTGTAGCATTTACTATGCAGAATCCAAGTATAAAACACAGGTTTATTTAAACAGAGCATGGAGAAACATGCCATGGGTGACAGATGTTCCAATCACCTAAATTAGAACTTTAAACTGTGAGTCCTTCATATTTAAAGACAGGCCTTAGTTGATATCTCTATGGCAATCTTAAATTGTATAAACGACAGAGGAAGTTTAAATTATACATAGCTCATGGAAGAAAAAACAGTGATTATGTTAGCTTGGATATTGGTTTAAAAAGGGGATTCATAGGAATATGTTTGATGTTGCACTCATATTAGATTTGTGGTTTATTTCTTTTTTTTTTCCTTATACTTGTATTCTGGATTTTGTTTCTCTTCCCTTTTTATGTGGTTAGTCTATACATCTGTACACTTAATTTTGCACAAAATTAAGTTTGGATGTAGTAAAATTCATGGAAAGAGAAGTCACCAGTGGAGCACCACAGGGATCTCTTCAGGTCCCAGTCCTCTCTTCAATATGTTTATCAATGACACTAGAGAGGGAATCCAGAGGAGGTTCTGTCTATTCAGACTTCTGGTGGGGAGGAGGTTAAGATGACAGCCCAACCTGTGCCACTGTGCTGGCTTCTGCATTATTACTACATAATTGTTCCTGTGGAAGTGCTTTATCGGTATCCATTTAACTTTCCTGTAATTGCTCTGGCTGACTCTCACTATCCCGACACCAGGTGCCTGAAACATGGGTGCCCGATATTGGGATTTGTCCACAGTGGAGTTGGAATCATAAAGTAGGGGGGTGCGGGAGGAACAGCCCCCAAAACATAAAATAAACTATGCCATGGGGAAAATCCGGATGTCGGGTACCCAAGTTTCAGGCACCTGGCATCGAGATAGGGAGAATTGGCCAGAGTAATTAGGGGAATTACTAGTAGACCCACTTTACCTGAGAATGAAGGGTACAATTTTCCATTGGAAGCTCTGGGCTACTAGACAAATTGTTTTGTACTCCTGGGCTGACCTGTTTAGCGGTGGTTTGGAGTTAGTGCATCACAGAGGTGGAGGGCCTATGGCCGACTTCAGCGATGATGACCCAGGAAAATTTGACTACAGTCAATAAAAATGATCTGGCAGACATTAGAGCCATGCTGCAATTTTTAGTCCAGGACATCCTCAATATAAAAGCTGCTGTAAGCAGTCTTGAAGGCCATATGGATGAATCTGAATGGCACATTGCAGGGTTGGAGCTTTACTGCATGCAGATGGACTCTTCTACCGCCCCGACAGGAAGACAGAATAGCACAATTAGAGAAACAAGTTCAAGCCTTAACCATTAATGTTGACAACCTCGAAAATTGAGATTGTCAACATTGATGTTGACAACCTCGAAAATCAAGGTTGTCGGAACAATATCCGAATTATTGGGCTCCCCGAGGGCAGAGAAGGAGACTTTTGAGGGACTTTCTTCAAGTATTCTTTCCCCAACTGTTTGCTTTTGATTGGGGCTGCCCATTGGACACTGAGCGTGCACACCACTCCTTGGTTCCCCCCCAAGAGAGAATTCCTTACCTACCTGATATGTCTATTTTTTGCATTTTATCTCTAAGGAGCAAATTCTTAGGCTGGCTAGGGAGCAGGGGCCCCATAAATGGAATGGACATACTGTCCACTTGTTTCAGAATTTCTCCAGGGATTTAGCTGAGCACCAAAAGGCATTTGCCCCTGTAAAGAGAAAGTTGGCTGAACTTCAAGTTAAATTTACTCTGAAATATCCAGCCATCCTGACTGTGTTTTGGCAGGGGGTCTGGCATCACTTTCAAACCCCTGGAGTGTCTTAAAACTTTGTGCAATCTTTGGAGAAAAATTCTGGCTCGATTCATGCTGATTCTCCATCGAACTGAGCTGAGAGGAGTGATGCAGTAGAAGGTGAGAGTGCGCAATTTGGTGAGGGTGTGCATGTCTGTAGATTTTGCCGAGGGCAGACTGGTGGATGGTCCCTCCTGAAACAGTAAGGGGTACAGAGAAAGAGATCCTCTTTGCCTGACTTCCAGTCTGTGGGCGCTGCTTGTAGCTCTGGATCATTGGGGATTCCTACAGGGTCCTGCCTGGCTTCTCCATCTTTGCTGAATGAACACTCCTCAACTCCGGACCCTAAACATCCCCATCTCTTTCCTGATCATTTAGTAGAGGGAGTGGGGATGGAGTGGGCAGACTTGTCCCACCAGACAATCACATCTTCCATCAGTTACCAACATCTGGCCCCCTCCTTTATCCCCATGCCACATCCTGTCAGCTGCCCTACCTTTACATCTGTAGGCTTTTCTCCCTCCCCCCTCCTTAACTTCCACCTTGCTCACCTCTTTTCTTCCTCCCTTTCCATATCTATTCCTTACTCTGTGTATTCACAACAGACTGAATATTTTCACTAGCTTGAGTGCATTATGTTATTAATCATTCTGTATAACTTGTTCATATTCAAGTATGCTTATCTAATAGGATATTGCTTTAAATGTATATGTTATATAAGCTGATGTACTCCCAAACGCACCCTCATCTGGTCTCACATTCCTTGCATATTGTATTTATGTAATTTTATTTTGTGTATATAAATATATAGTTTGCTTATTTTTCCAAATGCCTAATATTCAAGCTGATGTACTACTGTATGCACCATAGTCTGGTCATGTATTCCTTGCATTTTGTACATATGTAATTTTTAGTTTGTGTTTTTCTGATTTGTGTATGTGACTATGTGATTATGTGATTGTCTTAATCTCACATGGCCAACTAGGTGGTTATGTGCTGCTGTGCTTTGTGTAAAGAACCCAGGTTCACCTTGCAAATGAGTTCTTCTCAATGGTGCTCCACCTGGTAAAATAAAGAATTGATAGATAGATAGATAGATAGATAGATAGATAGATAGATAGATAGATAGATAGATAGAGAGGATGAGCTGCTGTCTGCAACCCAGGAAGCACTGGTGCTTGGAAATCATGTGTCGCATGTTGGTGCCCTTTCTATGGATCCTGCTTCAAAACAAGTTGCTGCTGCAACATCGATGGCAGGGTCTCAGGCATCATCGGTGAATCCTGTGCCTGGTGGCTCGAGAGTGCTGGAGACGGCTCCTGCTTGATGCTTTTCTGGACTTGTTCTACAGGAGGGCTGTAATCGCTATAGCTGTTATCTTTGTTCAGGGTTAACCTATTTTTCTTTCACAGGTTCCTTTTGTCATACCCCTGTTGTGGAGTAATATGGGATCACATAAAGACTGAATGTATTGTTTTTTCCTTTTTTGGGCTGCTCAACATATTTAAGTGCTGGGTGGGGGGCCCAACTTCGGTTTTATGGCTCTTGTGAGTTTTCAGGGCAGTCATAGGGGATTTTTGGTGTTGCCCAGAAGAAAGGGTTGTATTCTGGGGTAGTGTTTACACCTCGACTCGATGCCTTTTAGTTCTTCTATTGATTGTGAGGGGAGCATGTGTCCTGGCTGTTTATATGGCTAGGCTGTGTGGGTAGGTGCAGGAGAGACAGGAGATCTGCCAATTTTTCCACTCTGTACCTGGTGAGCTGCTGGGCCAGAGGCCATGCCTCTCCACTAGCAGGGGGCCAGGGGCTTTGGCAGAAGGGGTCAGCTTGCTCCCTTTCCTGCACCTCATGCTTGATGTGTAGGGGGAGGGAAGGTGATTATGTAGTGGGATTTTATTTCTGGGGTATTTCTTTTTGAGGATTGGGGTTGGGGGGCTGGAATGGTAGGGATAGAAGTATTACTGATTATCGGGATTGTTACAGATAGTGTTTTTACTTACGTGGGGCATTGTTTTCCTTATTCTTACTGTTTTCCTGATACTTAACTCATTATTGTTTCTAATAAAAGAGGTTGTTGTGGGGGGGTATTGGGGATGCTCGCACTTGAGGGGGGGGGCTACCTACCATCTTGGGGTTTGTTTACAGTATTTTGCTCTGTAGCTGTTCTTGTCCACTGTGTATGTCATGGTGCAGTTGACATTTGTGACTTATAATGTTCAGGGTTTGAATCTCCCTTTTAAAATGAAAAAACATTTTTACATACTGAAATCATGTAATTATGACATAATCTTCTTAAAGGTGACCCAAATTTTGAAAAGGGATGTGAGTTCCCTCAAGCGAGGTTGGGTCGGTACAGCATATTCTCATTCCTTTATTTCTAAGAAAAAAGGGGTCTCCATTTTGATTAAAAGGGGCTACCCCTTAGTGGTGGATGACTGGGAATCTGATAAGGAGGGAAGACTGGTGTCGTTATCGGGCAAGGTGGAGATGGTCCCTGTATTATTGGTAAATGTGAATGGGCAGAGCTAAGATGCTCTGGACTTTTTCTCCAAGTTGACGCAGAGGATCATTGAGTAGTATGCTCACCCTATGGTGCTCCTCTTTGGGGGGATTTTGATTTTGCATTGGATCCAGTGGTGGATAGGTCTCCTCTGGAGAGAAGGGTCCCATCCCACCAGACATCCTGGGTGATTTTGTCTAACTTTTGTGAGGAATTTCAGTTAGCAGACTGCTGGAGAGTGTTCCATCCTACCCTTAATGATTTCACTTTTCATTCCTCAAAGTTCCAGTCTTATAGCTGATTGGACTTTTTTCTTTGCAGTTTGGCTGTCTTATCAGATGTCCTGGAGCTTATTCATAGGTTGATAATTTTATTGGATCATGCCCCCCATATTGTTGCTATGGGAATCCAGGCAGATAATGATGAGGTCTCCATATTGGCATTTTAATCCTGATTTGATATATATGGGAGACTTTTGTCAGTGGTTGAAGGGGGAGATAGACTTATTTTCTAGCTAATTCCTCCCCTAAGGTCTCCCCTTTGGTGGTGTGGGATGCTTTTTTTTTGGGGGGGGCGTAATCTTTTTTCCCCTCTGTCATGCACTGGGACCTGTTCCTCCTTCAAGCCACCTAGTACCATCAGCAACCCCTTTCTGCAATTCCCCCCAGAGCTGCCTACCTCATATTTTCAGCCTTCCTTTGGGTTAGCCCGGCATAACCCTTTGATGGGAGGGTCCCCCTCCTTCAAGAGGGAAGGCAGCAGCCGGGGAACTCCGGCACACTATTTTCTTTCTTGCCCGGGTGCTGCTGAGGCAGACGTTACTCTGCCAGGATTGCTCGAGGGCATCGTTGGGGATGGCCGCCTCCATCCAGCTGATCCCAGTGCAGTTTCCGCTTTTTCTGTAGTGTTCCCCTTAGTGCAATCCCTCTGCTGTGCTCCCAGTCTCCACCGGGGGCTTCTACAGAGTGACCATGCATCCTCAACCCACCTGAGGGGAGGAGAGCAGTCCCACGGATGCTCAGTCCTACCCCTTCCCCTGCCAACTCCCAGCGCCCGAGTCCGCTCCTGAATCCGGGTTGCCAGCATGGTTCGAGGTGTGGCGTCCAGTGCCTCAGCCCTCTGCACTACCAGGCTGGCCCAATGGGATGCTTTTAAAGCTTTTTTATGGGGTTGAACTATCTCTTATGCTTAGTTTATAAATAAGTGAAGGAAGGAAAGGGTAGACACCCTGATGGTGAAAATTAAGCAATTAGACCAGGAGATTTATGGGACCCCTACTGTACCGGAAGGAAAGTTCCAGGATTTGATTGGTTGTAAGGATCAGTTGCATATGCTTTTTCAACAGCAGGCTCAGCGGGCTTTGTTCTTTATGAGGCAAGCTTACTGGGAGTCAGGGGACAAGACCAGTGGATTGTTAGCCTACCGGTTGAAAAAGAGGGCAATGGAGGCACAGGTTCCCTATTTGTAGGATGGGCGGGATGGGTGATCTCTTCAGCTGGGCTATAGTGAAACAGTTTTTGGGATTTCTATTCTTGTTTATATCAGACAACTGCTAACCCCTCTCAAGTGGATTATGAGGCCTTTTTTGGTTCCTTTACATTGCCTAGGCTGGTGGAGCACCTAGCATTGTCATTGGAAGATGATATCTCCCTGCAGGAGGTACAGCGGGCAATCCACTCTTTAGCGGCTGGTAAGGCACCGGGACCAGATAGGCTTAGTGTGGATTTTTATAAGGCCTTTGAGGTGCAGTTATCCCTCAAATTGCTGAATTTTTTAAGGGTTATAGGGGAGGTGGGCTTTTTATCTGAATCAATGAGGGACACAATTTATTTATTTATTTATTGAAGGTATCGGAATTACAATCCTTTGAGTCATAGACTCTTTTTCAAAGACTCCACTTCACAAACAAACATACTGTACAGTCATACAAGTGACAGAAGATACAACAAATTGTTAATCAATGAAATACATGAGATTACATGGGAGAACAAGATAAGCATATATACAGTTGAGGACAGTTAGGTAGTAACAGCACAGTGAATAGTCATTATATAGTTATAATAAGTCATTTTATAGATATAAAGTTTCTGATTCAGGGAATCAGGGTGGAAGGGGGGTAGGGAGGGAGGGTTCAGATAGGGTCAGACAGGGTCCACTGTCAGAACAGTTGGGGGCCCTGTAACTGTAACTGTCCATCCAAAACCTGGGATAGATCCCTCCTTATATGCCAATTATAGGCCTATTTCTCTTCTGAATGTGGACTGTAAGATTCTGGTGAAGGTTCTTGCTATGCATTTGGAGACTGTGATGGCATCCCTGCTCAGTTTTATGAGAGGATGGCAGGGCAGTAACAATTTATGGGCAGTCATTGATTTAATCCAGGTGGCGGTGCGAGGCCTGGAGTCAGTGGCCATTGTAGGGCTGGTATTTGACTCCACTGAGTTGCACTAGCTACAGTTTGTTCTAGTGAAAGTTGGATTGGGCCTTAAATCTTACTGTTGGATCACCTATTTGTTCTTCAGTCCCTGGGCAAGGGTCAGAGCAAATGGGGTACTGTCAGCCTATATTTCTTTGTTTCATTGAATGCGTCAGAGGTGCTCTCTTAGTCCATTACTCTTTTTATTAGCTAAGGAACCATTAAATCTTGCCTTGGCATAGAATCCTGATGTTCGCGGGATTGTAGAGGGGAAGAAATCCTTTTCCACGTTACTCTATTAGGATGATTTTTTGTTGTCGCTTTCAAGAGTCACAACCTCTCTGCAAATGGTGTGGGAAGTTATTGGCTCTTTCGGTTCAATTTCAAGGTTATGTATTAATTGGGATAAAACAGTGCTTCTGCCCCTATGTAAAGCTGACAGATGCTGGGCTCAATAGGGGTCTCATACTTTGAAATGGTCCCCGTATGGGGTGAAGTATCTGGAGATGTTTGTGTCTCCTCAGGTAGAGGCGATGCTTACAAAGAACTTGCAGGGAGTAATGGTGGATGTGAACGTGGACCTTCAGAAAAAACTTAATTTTTCTCTCCCTGGAAAAATTGCAATGTTGAAGATGATGGTGTTTCCTCTTTTATTTTATAAGTTATGTAATTTACCATTTGTGGTCCCCCAGAGGTACTGGGTTCAGTTAGATAGGCTGTTGGCTTATTTTATTTTGGAGGGTTCCACCCTACTGTTTAGTAGGAAAAGGTTAAGGGCTCCTGGATGTTTAGGTGGTTGGAATTTGCCATAGCTTTGGGATTACCATGTATGCCAGGGAGTGAAACAAAATCTGAACTGGATTTGGTACTCATCTGAGAGTGCCACACTGTGGGTAGAGATTGAAAAAGAGTGGTCGGGGGCACTCCCCATTGGTGCTGCTCCCAAAGCCTTGGAGTCCTCATAGGCTAAAGTTGTCTGCCCCAATGTGTTTTTTTGATGTGGGATTGGGCTCAGTGTTTTTAAAAACTGGGTTGGGATGTTATGTATTTCAGGAGGTGGGAACCAGTGTAGAGTAATTTAGATATACAGGTAGGGAATGTCTCATTGTGGTGGGGTTTCTGGTTGGGACAGGTTAATGTATAGACTGGATGACCTACTGGTTGAGAGACAGGACCCGTTTATGACCTTTCAGGAGTTGCAGGTCTCATATAATCTTTCATCAAGAGAGTTCTGGCACTTTCTTTGGCTCCAGCATGCCCTCTTAGTCAAGTTCTGGCAGGATTATGCAGTCAAGGTGACTGCTTTTACAACCCAGTTGGAAAAATTTTATAAATTATCGAAGAGTCATAAAAGTACTCTATATAAGGAACTGCAGCAGTTCTTTCTCCCTAACTGGGATTCCAAGAGGCTGAAATAAGGGCAGAATATGAATAGTGCAGTCACGAGTGGAGGTTCATGGGGGAAGGTCTATAAAGAATGTGAGGGAGTATTGATTTAAATACAGAGTGGTCAAGCCATGGAATGGACTGCTGGCAGAGGTGGTGGGGGCCAAAACCATAAACAACTTCAAACATGGTCAGGATAGAATCAAGGGTACAGTAGCTACATGGCTGGAAGAGGGAGGTGGAAACATGGAGATCAAAAGTGGAAATAGTATAAGCAAAACTCTCACACAGAGACAGACTGGATGGATAGTCAGTATTTTCCTATTCTAATCACCTATGCTTCTATGTTCCTATGTTTTCAATAACTCATCAGCAAGCAGTAAAAAACTGAACTGATGGTCCGATTCAGTGGCTAGTATGTTTCTACTTTGTTTTTGGAAACAACAATTCACTTGGTCATGACCAGAAGGGTTTTGGGTAAAATGTTCCCAAGGGATCTGAGGACTTACTACACCTGACAGAAACAGATTTAAAGTACAAGTAGAAGCCTGTTCTCCCATCAAAATCTAAAGTAGCTGAGTCACTAGTTGACTATGCCATGTCACATAAACCACACCACCCACCTCACCTCACCTGTGCATATCCCCCAAGTCAACATTAAATATAGTCAATCTACCCTGTCATCATACCCCATCATCCTGCACCATCACCCCTCCCCATCTCACATCTTACAATGATTCTGGATGTCTTTCTGTTTTATTTGTGTTTCCTTTACATTTGGAGCTAGGGAAGAAGGGAAAATGGAAGCTAGGTGATGGTGTGGGAGTGGGATTTGCTAAGGGATTGTTTGCTCAGAGGAGGTTAGTGATATGGTTTATGTAATGCTGCACAGGTGGCAGGAAAGGATAGTATGAGATCTATAGCTATTCATTTTAATATGGTAAACTATATCAGGATTGGGAGGCAGAAGATGAGTGCTTGAGGATGGTGTAGGGGAGGGGTTTGCTGAGTGATTGTTTACTCAGGGGGTCGGGAAGTGATTTATGAAATGCTGCACAGGTGGAAGGAAGGAATAATACAAGATCTGCTTCTGCTCTTTTTTAATATAGTAAACTATGCCAGGATTGTGGAGGGAGGGGAAAGATGGGCACAAGCGGATGCTGTGGAGGGAGGGATTTGCTGAGTGATTGTTAACTTAGGGGGATTGGGATGTGGCTTATGAAATGTTGCAAAGGTGGGAGGAAGGAACAATACGACATCTACTTCTGTTCCTTTTTAATGTAGTAAACTATACCAGGACAGTGGGGTGGGGGTTGGATGCTACAGGATGGTTGTGGGGAGGTGTTTGCTGACTGTTTCTGTGGTTGGGGATGTTGTTTATGTAATGCTACACAGGTGAGAGCAAGGAATAACATGAGATCTATTTCTCTTTTTTTTTATTTTCATTTTCTTTTCTGTGGGTCGTCCAGCCCCCTTCCACCAGTCCTCCCAGCCCTGTCACCCTGCTGTCCACTGGGACTTACCTGGATGGCACTGAGATGTCCAGCTGGCTGGGTGTGGATCCAGCAGAGGACCAGTGTCATCCTGCTGGTCAACCATTTTTCTGTTTTCTCCACCCCTCCATTACTGGGGCATAACACGCCAACAAGCATGAGTGGAGGTGCATGCATGTTGTGGAGTCCTACAGCACCCTCCCTTGCATTGACATCCCTGACCTGTTCTGCCCTCAAGCCTCCACATGGGGGAAGTTATTCAGTGGGATTGCCAACCCTCCCTCCCCGGGAGAGGAAAGATGTCCTCCGAATGCTCAGTCCTCTCCTTCCCTGGCTGACCCCCGATGACCTGTTCGCACCATGAACATGAGTCACTGGCATGGCAGGAGGTATGGCAGCAATGCCTCAGCCCCCCACGCCACTGGGCTAGGCAAATTCTCTTTTTTAATATAGAAAATTACACCAAGACTGAGGGGAAGGGGGAAGATGGGTGGTAGAGGATGGTGTGGGTGAGGGGTTTGCTGAGAGATTGTTTGCTCAGGCAGGACATCAGGGATGTAGTTTATGTAATGTTGCAAAAGGTGAGAGGAAGGGGTAATATGAGATCTACTTCTACTCTTTTATAATATAGTAAACTATGCCAAGACTGTTGGGGGAGGGTGAAGATTGGTGCTAGAGGATGCTGTGGGGGAGTGGTTTGCTGAATGATTGTTTACTCAAGGGGGTTGGGAATTTGGTTTATGAAATGCTGCAAAAGGTGGAAGGAAGGAATCATAGGAAATCTATTTCTCCTCTTTTTTTAATATAGTAATAGTAAACTACACGAGGACTCTGGAAGAGGAGCAAGATGGGTACTCGAGAATAATGTGAGAAGGGGTATGCAGAGTATTTGTTTACTTAGGTGGAAGATTAGGGATGTTTATGTAATGCTGAACAGGAGGCAGGAAGGGAAAATATGAAATCTACCGCTGCTCTTTTTTAATTTAGTAAACTATGTCTGGACTGTTGGGGAAGGGGTAAGATGGGCATTAGAGGGTGACAGTACCATATTTCTAAGGTTCTGGGTAGCAAGAAAAGGTAGAAACCATTTACTCACTGAGAGGGCAAGAATTAAACATGACTTTGCTTAAGAAAACTTTGCATAGTTTTCACCAGTGAAGTGCTACTTTGCCCGGTGAATGCTATACTTAGTGACACATCACTGTCATCTTACAGGCATTTGGCATCTCTGTCTAGTTTTCTCTCTAAGAAACTGGGTACTTCCCCAGGTGAAGTGAAGTTGGGGACACTTGGTGAAGTACTCCATGAAGAACAAATCCCTTACTTGTCCCATGTCTGGTACCACAGAGTTTCTCCTCAGGGACCATCAAAAGGAAGCAAGTCAACAAAGTCTAAGACATCCAGTTGATTTAAGAAAATCATAATGGACAACATTGTAACCACATAACTATGGATGGGTGAATTTTATCTTTTGCAGTTCAGTTCTGGTGAAATGCTTCCGAGAATCTTTGCAAAATTTCCATGACAATTTTGTGACATTTTGCCAAAACTGTGATTTTGGTTATTTCCATCTAATTTAAAATGTATATGTCCAGACTGCACCACATTTTGTACAGTAGTTGTCCCTTATTCCATGCAGAAGTGTACCAAGAGTCAGTTCTGTATCTTTAAATATGACTGAGATATGAGCCTCCAAACATTCAGAAATTTTAAAATTACAGTAAACCATGTAAACTGCAAGCATTTATGCAAATTGCACCACATTTGGTATGGTGACAGTACCCATACCCATACATATGTGTGCCAAGTTTCGGATCTCTAGCCTTAAAGGTGATGTTCAGAAATTTTAAAATGACGTTTTTCAATTACAGTATGTAAACTGTTGAATTTTAATCCCCTGTAAGTTTAAAGACAGAGAACAGAATATCACCAGTGTTGTTAGGTTCCTTGACCCTAAATATTGAGCTGTAAGGCAACCACCATGGTCCAGCATCAGAACATCATGCTACCCTTGGAAGTTGTGTCAGGAGGCAGCTTATAGCTAAACCTTTACAATCTCTATTAAGCAGTTTCTACAAATCTTTTAAGAAAGTATGCAAGTATAGAAATATTTTCAGAAATTTTCACATGAATATTACATTTTTAGGTTCTGAGCCCCTATAACTTCTCCACCCTTCATCTAGCTATCATAAAACTTAACACACTTTTAGTGACTGTGTCAGGCAATAAGCATGCTAAATGTCAGATCCATATCTTTAACATGGACTGAGTTAAGGCCAATTAAGGTATTTCAGAAAATTCCAAGAAAAGTTTGCAAAATTTTGTGGTGATTCATGGAGTTTCGTGAAAATTCCAAGAATTCAGAATTTGATAATTTCACTCACCTCTACACATAACAATAGAACCAATGTTTTTAATTTGGTAAAACAATGTCTTTATTTTCATGGACTTCAAATTTTAAACTTGGGTCAATCAAATCCATAAACATTTACTGAACATTTACAAGTGGTACCATTCAATATATATTTAGAGATTTTGCTGGACTCATCTTTGAAATGGGAAGTCCATATCATCAAATGAAATAAGGATTAGCAATATAAAATATTTTACTTAGGCATCATCAATAGTACCTAAAACACCTAATAAGATCAGCAGGTACAACATATCTAAACTCAGAGAGACAAAGTTGGACTGAATCATGATACTGAGAAGGGCAGGGTAAAGAGTTTCAGAAAGCTCCCAATGATCTCAGATTAAGAAATGTTCAGATGCGACTGTTTTTTTTATGTTCCAGTCACTGTAATAAACAAAGGGAGTAAATCCAAAAAGCTTCATGTTTATTCAGTCTGATATCAGAATCTCCTCCCAGATTCCCTCTCCAGACCATCTTGATTCCTATAGCCTGGGTTTTAAATTCACATATGGACCCCAAATAGATAACATCTGATTAATTCAGGTTCAAATGGTAATTATCAATTGCCCTTTGTCTGATCAGTTCAGGTATTTTTAGCTACTGTAAATGACATACAGTACAATGATGCCCACAGTGTAAAACACTCTTAACAGTTTCTGCCATTGATATATTTCAGGAACTGGATCCAGCAACAGCACAATGTTATTCAATGGCAATTACCTCAGTTTGGCATGCAGTAAACTGATGTCTTTATCAAAATGTGTTTCTTCCTGGTGGGTTGCATTAATGACAAACTGTGTTGAACCTGTAAGTCATTTTTTTCCCTGTAGGAGCTTTCTATGACCATAGAGATGGACAGCTAGACAGAGAGATAGATAGATAGATAGATAGATAGATAGATAGATAGATAGATAGATAGATAGATAGATAGATAGATAGACAGACAGACAGACAGGCACAAAGATATGTACTTTGTATATGTGTGTATATATATATATATATATGTTCTGTATATACATATATATATATATATATATATATATAGGAACAATTTCCATATAAAAGACCATTATTTGTTTCCCTGTACCTGTGACTAATCTACCAATTAAAAGTATAATCTATATTTTCAATGTGCATACATGCACTAAACAATTACAGTTATATACTTACACTAATTAAAGTTTTAAACCTACACTAATCAAACAATTAGAAGTATATACCTACACTAATAAAAAGGATACACCTGCACTACATTAATCCCCATGGGAGACCTGTAATAACACTATTAACACACTATTAGGAAGCTAGCCAAATCAATTAACAAGCTGCAATAGTAACTGGAAGAAAGGACTCTTACACAACCACCCCAATCCCAGAAATCCTCCAAACTCCTACCTTCACTCAAAACACAGGGTTCCCTCCTTGCTGCAAGAGACCTTCAGGTGCCATAATTTGATGACCAATACAATCTCCATGACAATAACCATCCTAATGTGTTATATTCAACAAACAATGGGTAAGGGTGGAACACTCAGAAGTACACCAATCTTTGTGACTAATTACAGCAATAAAGCCCCATGCCCTTTGGGATCCTGGCCTCATAGCCCAAATTAGCCCTTCTGTGGGCATACATCCTTGCATACCACTTTACCCATTATTCCGTTTATCTGTCTGTCTGTCTTTATATCTATCTATCTATCTATTCTATCTATCTAGCCATTTATCTGTCATGGATGGGACGTTTGTCCCATTGAAAATACCATAATGAATTTCCCTGCATATTATGGCAATGAAAATCATATACCATGGCCATTATAGTCATATACCATGACCAGCCATGGTATATGTCTTTAATGGCCATGATATACAAATTTCATAGCCAGGATAAGTTGCTTTGACCCTACATCTCCATTTTTACTTCTCTGACACTCCTCAAACAATGACTTTCACCACTCAGTACAGCCCAACCTTCTCTCTGAAAATGTGCCGTTTAATTTAAACACTCATGTCCCTCGATAGTAGCTCTGGCTACTCATACATGTTCTCCATGCAGGTACTGCTGCTGCTTTCATGTTTCTCATGACCAATACTCCAGACTGTCAAATCATCACTTGTCAGTGTCAGTGTCTCAGCAGATAGTACACTTGCCTCTGAGTCTGGGAGATCAGAAGGCTGTGGGTTCTATCCCCACACCAGGCATTTGGGTTAGTATCCCAATACTGACACTGTAGTGCAGCATGAGGGAGGTGCTGCACTCCTGAGGTGCTGTCTTTCAGATGAGACATTAAACTGAGGTCCCTTCTGCCTGTTCTGGTGGTAGTTCAGGTGGATGTTAAAGATCTTATGGCACTTTTCAAAAAGAGTAGGGGAATTTCCCCAAGTGCCCTGGCCAAATTCCCCCCAATCACTAAAAATACCACCAGCAGCTTAATCTAGTTCAAGGTCAGTTGACATTCATCTGCATCCCCCTCCCCCGGGTCGTGCCTGAAAATAGGCAGAATTTGTCTAGTGCACTTCTTACCTGGTCAACAAAAACTAAATAAATAAATAAATCACTCCAGACTGCTGAAATGCCACACACTGGACTGCTGCACCACTGCACCGGACTATCATGCAGACCCAGGTGCATGCCATTCCCAGTCCCCACAAGCAGACACTAAGGGACCAACTGGCCCAGCCATACCTTCTTATAGAGGAGAACCCTGCAGAGCAGAAATGAATTTAGGCCAAAACATTACCCAACACAAAAACATTGTTACACTATGAAAAAGTGGGAGAGACAAAAAAGCACAGACAAACCTGGAAATCATCACAAATACAATCAAAACAAAAGACAACCATCCTAATGTATTACATAAAATAAATGATAAATGTAAGTAATGTGTATGGAGAAATCTACCATCTTGGGGGTTTATTAGTTCATAATCCTACTCACACTTTGGGCTTGTGGGTTGCTAAGCTAATCATCCCCCCAGCTGGTGTGTTTTCCCCATACATCACACTTCCCTGGCATGTAACAAGAACCTTTATAGCACATGAAGAGCCACCTTATTAACATATGAAAAAACACCCTACCCCCCCACCTCAGCACTATACCCTCTAGCACAGAAAACTGACCTAAACTGTACTCCAGTCACAAATCCCACACCTCTTTCTAACTTCAGTCACCAAAATAACAGTGTTCCTCAATGTGAAACTCACCAAAATAAGTGTTCTTCAATGTGGCATACCTCCCTCAGACAGGCCCTCCATGCTGCTTTTTTTCCCATGCTCCTGACCGCAGAGCATACCTGTCAACCACTTACTGTGATGCAAACTGACATGATGAGCCCTGCTGCAAAACAAACTGTTGCTCCTCCGGACACTTCAAATGCCACTCCTCATCACATACCATACCACCACTGATTTCCTGACTGCACGCTATGATGCTCTCCATCCAGAAACTAAATTGCAGACTGCTGGGGCTACGCCTCCTTTCATAAGAGATCCCTAACTACAGAAACACTACTGGGATAAAAAAGGCAGTCCCTTAAGAACCTAGTGTGCAGTGAAAAATGCTATTTACCTTCTTAAAAGTACCTACCTCTACACAAATGACTAAACTACTAAATTATGGAAAAACACTAAGAAAACTCACTTTACTATGGAAAACAACTACACTATGGTAAATGATAGGGGTCAACCAAGTTCATAAATGCCACTCACCCTTCAAGCTTGTGTTTTTATAGCTTGTTCAACCCCTCAGTGTTATTATTACCTTGTATATCACACTTCGCCATCATTTATTCTCTATGTAATCCCATTCTGCTATCCCAAAACAAAAATTGCACAGCACTCACCACTGGGAATGAGACAAAGTTCAGACTCATATCCAGAGTATCAAAGCTTGAGATTTAAATCCTAAAGTCACAGATGTGCAAACTACTCAGCTTCAGGGACATTTATCACACAGATCCTAGCATATCATTTACAAAGGCTAAAATCAGAAAGGAACAATACATTTCAAATTCAGTTCTTAACCAGAAAAGGAACTAGATCTAATAGCCATTTAGTCCTGGCCAGTGTGTGGCTCCAATTTGGAAATCCAGAAAGTTTCTCTCCTAACCTAGAGCTTTGCTATTCAGGACTTGAGTCTGAACATTCCTCATTCCCAATGGAGAGTACTGGATAATCTTTTTTGGTTTTTTGTGTATCTCAAGGGTTTGCATTTAGCACAAGCAGTTTGGGAGCAACACTGTTTGTTTTCTTGTGTCCCCCCCCAAGCCTGTTATTGTTTATTCTGTTCAGTTTGTAAACTCTGTGGGAGTTCCTGATTTACTCACTGGTGGTTAGTACCATTTTAGAACTGTGTGAAGTAGCTTAGTTCTAAAATGGCAATTCCAGAAAAAGTTTACACTCCATCGGAAAGCAGACAGGACTCAATAGTAGACTGCAGTTCAGTTTTATTACATAGCACTAACTGTGCCTCAGTGCTCAATAAATCAGTCATGAGCCAGTGAGCAGAAAAGAAGGTACCAGGTAAGATGTCTGGCGCCTGATGAAAAGTCTACTGGGCTTAGGACTTTTTGGTACAGGCATCCTTGTGCACCAGATCTTGTTATTGTGTATTAGCACCTGCTTTTTACTCACTGGCTGGCGGCTGATATATTGAGCACTGAGGCATAATCAGCGCTATGTAATAAAATTAAACTGTAACCTACGATTGAGTCCTGCTTGCTTTCTGCTGGGGAGCAAACTTTTTTCTGGAATTGTTATCATTTGTGTTGGCACTGGCCACCCCTATAGTTTGCACCTTCCCTGCACTGAGGTTCACTGCACCAGTCCTTTGTGAGCTGTTTAGTTCTAAAATGGTACTGATTACCACAGTGTACATCAGAAACACCTACAGAAGCACAGCATTAGAGCTACCCTCACATATACTGTAGCTAACCATTTTACCGAATCTACTACAGTATGCAATGTGTTTATACTGACTGCGCAAATCTAGAAAATGTATCTCTCTAATAAAGAAAGCAATCAAAGGCTTTTGTACATATACACCATAGTGTAGTGTAGGAGGCAGTATAGAGCAGTGGGTTAAGGCTCTGAGCAGCAGATCTGGAGACCTGGGTTTAAATCTCGTAGTGGTCTAGGTGCATACTGTGTGATCCTGAACAAGTCACTTAACTTCCTTGTTCTCCCAGGTCGCATCTGGAAACAAGCTTCAGCTTAGTGTGCTGCTTCTAGTTAAACAATATTACCTGTTCCCCCCTGTTCCCTGTAATGATGCACAAAATGGTCAGAATGTCTTGTCAAGGTGTAGCAAAGGGTTCAAACATTATGGTTATGCAAACAGCTGGAGAAGGGCACTGGTCATCTATGGTTGAGCTTCCTATTCGGATGGTGGTATCTTCTGATCAGCTTTTACTGTATGAATCACATGGGCCTTCACTTCTTGACCACCTGGTAATGATGCCAGCATCCTCTGCACCTGTCAAAAGAAATTGCCAATAGCATTGATTAAAAAAATGAGGCCATTGAGACTTATACCTAGACAACATGACAAACTGTTTTGGCATCCAGCTCCACGGTGCTTAGTCTAGTAATAGTTTCTTAGTGCCATAATTACCCAACTTCATGTGCCAAGAATTGGCTACTAGTGGTGGAGACTGGCAGATATGAAGACTGAGCAAATGCTCTTCTTTCAGAGATGATTGTAGGAATACATCTGATACAGTGTAGCTCCAGGTGGTGGTGGTACCTCAGCTGACATGGATAACCTCATGCCAGTCTGCTTTCTTCCCTCTGGATACCACTGACATGCATACCCAAGGGAGGTGGAAGTGACAGGAATGCAGAAACAGCTGATCTTGCATGCTGGATGAATGCTCTACTGCATCCCCAAAGCCAGTCAGCTTGGCATTGTTCCATAGTTTACTACTGCAGCCTCAGTACATCACCAAGGTGTTTCTTCCTCTAGGTAAGATGGGTAGAGGGACCCTCAGAAGAGATAATTTTGTTAATTTCACTTCAGTTCATTTTATTATAAAACAAAAGCCTATGGACAGTAAAAAGGTGCAGTGTGTAACTATAGGCCCATATGTTTGATTTCCTTATTAGGAAAAATTATGGAATCCGTTATCAAGGATAAATTAGAAGAGGAAATCAATCATAACAATCTTCTGGATGAATCACAACATGGCTTCAGAAAACACAGATCTTGTCTGACCAACACCCTTCTATTCTATGACGAGGTTAGTCAAGCTTTGGATTACAATAGGCCAGTGGACGTGGTCTTTTTGGATTTTAAAAAGGCCTTTAACAAAGTGTTGCATAGTACGTTATTAAAGACATTAGCTGAACTCGACATTAACATCAAGTTATTGAGAAAAACTGCAACATGGCTGACAGGAAGATCACAAAGGGTCAGGATCAATAGTGAGCTCTCAGATATGGGTGCAGTGACTAGTGGAGTAGTCATGGTTCAGTTCTTGTGCTGGCATTGTTTTCAGTATGTATTACTGATGTGAATTCAGGCATTAACAATTGGTTAACAGAGTTTGCTGATGATTTGAAATTGGCAGCCGAGGTGGGAAATGGGGACTAGGTAGACATCCTTAGAAAGGATCTGAAGATACTAGAAAACTGGGCACACAGAAATGGTATGACCTTTAATATAGATAAATGTGTCGTTAAGTACCTTGGAGCTAGTAACAACAAAAATACCTACACATTAAATGGTACACAGTTAAAAGCAGTTTAAAGAGAAAGGGATCTGGGGATTCTAATTAACCAAGACCTCAGCTTCAGTCCATATTGTCTGGCAGTATAGCCTAGAGGTTAGAGGAACAAGGTGTGAATCAGCTTGATACATCCAGCAGACCAGACCTGAGTTTGATTCTCGCAACCTCCACTTGCATACTGTGTGACTCTGAGCAAGTTACTTAACTGCCCAGTGCTCCCAGGTTGCCCCTGAAAACAGGCACTTGTACCTAGTGGGCCTTACCTGGTTACCAAAAGACTAAAAAAAAAAAAAACATTGCAACAAAGTTATAAAAAAATCAAACAAAATCTTAGGTTGCCTAATAAAGGCGTTCTTATCTAGACACAGTAGCTGCATAATTCCTTTATACATAGCCTACATTACACATCAGTTGGATTGCTTTACCCCATGTGGTTCCCCTACCTACAGTAAGCAGAGATGTTAATAATTTGAAGGGGGTTCAAAGGAGGGCAACTAAAATTATCCAGGGTCTAAGAGATGAGCCCTATGAGTCAAGGATGCAACATTTAGGACTTTACCTACTAGAACAGAGATAGACTAGGGGTGACATTCCTGAAATGTTTAAAATAATATGGGATAGCCAGCTAATGGCCAGCCAAGGCTTGGAATTAAATAATAGATGCACAAATCTAAGGAGTCACAAATACCAACTTAAACTGACCTTCCCAAAAAAGATGTCTTACTGGACAAGCTAAATCTGATTTAACTTCTGCTACTAAATCTGTCCTCCTTTTGTCAGCCAAATCATTCACTCCAAGACAGAGTAGCACTATGTCTGGCATAGGGTATCTGTCTTAAAGTTTGTACATGGCTGACATGAGTTGCTCCCACCTCAGGATCTCCTGCCAAACCAATAGACAGAGCAGTTTGGAAGACACAAACCATTTCCAAAATGACTTGATATAGCAAACTGGCTAGCTCTATGCACAAACTGAACTCCCAATGACCCACATGGTTCTTGTTTAGTGTTCTGCCATACTCAATCCTTTGTCAGAAATAATAGATGCCAGTAATCTCAGAAGCAAGCCTTCTTCAGTGAGCAAACTGCCTGAAGTGAGTTCTATAATTTCTGCTATTGTTAGGAGAGTCTTAGTCATGCGAATTGGCAACAGTTCAATGCAGATGTTTGATTGTGAAATGATGACATCAGGACATATGTCATAGTGTAACTTAAGGACTACTATGTATTGTGGCATTTCTGATTGGTTCAGTATTGTAAATATTTCTGTTGAATTTGGAGGGAATTTTTGATGTCTGAGTGGTAGACAGTACATCACGCCACAATATTGTGAATATCCATTGGTTGCTTATTGTTATGTCAAAAAGACTTACAGTATGCTTCCTCTTTTGCCTTCTGACACTGTAGGTGGTAAGTGATGTATTTCTACTAGAATGTGCAGTGTGTTTGGTTTATTGGTAATGAGTAGTAATTAATACTTAGTGTTTGTGTACATCTGTACCTGCAAAATTCAGATATGGTACTTGTTTCACATATGGTAGAATTTCACAAGAAAAGGGAACAAAAAATGTCAGAAAAAAGATGGCATAGCAGTGTTTGGTTGAATGTTGTGATAGGGAATACATTTTGGGCCAGTTATTCAAAACATTGTGCTCGGTGCAAATCCTTAGCATTGGAATAGTGCCAAATTTGCACGGACTGCAATAGTCAAAAACCCTGTTAGCGCCGGCTCCATGTGATAGGGCCGATGCTAAAAGTTAATGTATGCAGGGAGGGAGGTAGGGGAGTGGCCATGAATGCCAGTGCACCAGCATATTCAAAATAATAGTGCCACACTACAGGTTGTTGTACCACTGGTAACGTGGTGCTAAATATCGCCTATAAAAAGCATGTGACAAGTGGCAGTGGAACCTGCAGTAATTAGAAGTGACACTTCAAATTATTACCATAGTAATTCAAAGTGTAACTTGTAATTACCACCAGGTTCAACCCTGGTAGTCTAGTGTGTCCCTCCCCCAGGCTCCCACACTTGTACTGCTGAAGTGGGTGCCCAATCCCCCTGTCAGCAGCATGTATCCCCCAACTAATGTGGCACACTGGGAGCCCACCCCAGTGTGTCCAAATGTCATATTACCTTTTAAAGAATGCTTTCTGATGGGGGGTGTCCAATTCACCTGTCAGAAGCATGTACCCCCCCAACTCATGGCACACTGGGAGCCCACCCCAGTGTGCCTACATATATTTGTTCACTGTTAGTTCCTGTATATAAAGAAAACCAACCCCCGACATGGTATTTTTTTGTTTATTAAACCTGGAAGAAAGAAAATGGTCCCTCGTCTTCTTCTTAGTCCCCCCTCCCCCATCCCCACCTTTCCACTGAGCACCCACTTCACCGCAACCCCCCACCCCATACATACCTCCAGAGGTTGGTGCTGTCATCCTCTGAGGACTGGGACATGTCTGCAATCTTCAAAACCAAACCACAAACTGAAGAATCAAAGGTAAGCACCATATGGTGGCTGGCAATGGGGGTTTCAACTTATGATGATATCTCAGCCATTTTTAGGAATTTTGACCCCAAATATTTAACATGAGGTTCTTGGGACCCCATTTCATGAACACTGTTACTGTCATTTTGTTACTCAGTCCCGAAAGGTGATTTCATGGTCACTGTGAAGAATCACCTTTTGGGACTGATTAATGAAACAACAGTGCCATTGTTCATGAGGTGGTGTCCCAAAAAGCCCAAGCTGCAAATTTGGTGAAACAATTCCAAAAAATGATTGCGTTATGAGCATGTTTTTTTAATATTTTCACCCCAGAGTTTCAACACTGCCATGTTTTTACATCTCCTCATTAACAGTACAGCTGGCATTTGTGACATCCTGCCCAAAATGTGTTTTCACACCTGTGGCGCAGAATAGCGCAGTCGCTGTGTGAAATCAACCTTCAGAATTGATTAACAACATCACAGTGCAACTATTCATGAGGGGAGGTCCCAAGAAACCCATGTTGACAATTTGGTGGAAAAGGTCTTGAAAATGGCAGAGTTATGAGTGTGTGTTGCACAGTTTCTACGCATGCTTGTTACTTCACCACTGTTTCATGTTTTCACTCCAGATTCTCAGCTTTATAATTTTTCACACCATCTCAGGAATAGTACAGCTGTCATTTTTCAAATATTGCCAAAAATGATGTTCTGCACCTCTGACGCAAAATGGCATTACAGTTGCACAGAATTACATTTCTACAGGGATCAGAAGGTTTTCTGTACTGGGTACATGTGGTGAGGTGATAAGACAGTTATTTTAAACATGTGGTGTAATTTATTTAAGATGACAAAGTTATGACTATTTGTTGCTATTTAGATACACCCGCTCATAACTTTATGCATGGAAGCGCAGGGGCCAGAGACCCCTGTGTTTCGACAGCTAGATACATATGTGCATCTGTAGAGAGATGGAAGCATAGGGTCCAAAGTACACCATGCTCCCACTTTGACATATGGATACTGTTGTACTATCTGGATGGAGGGATGTGGAACATGTGCTCCCACAGCACAATGAGGATACAATTATACTATCTGAAAAAGAAGGGAGAGTCAGTCCACAAAACTCCATCAATGCATCAATTGGGGGAATACTATAGCAACATATGCTGGGAAATTACACATTAGGGTTTCCAATCCTAATACTCCACCCCCGGGTTTCCCACCCTTACCACTCCATCCCCACCCCTCCACCCTCCACACACCAACAGGTGTCTGGGTTAGCGTTGGGGTCATTGGCCTAACTTTTACTCCAGTCTCCTATACCACACCACCTTAGCTTGTTTACACATGGAATGGGATGAGAGTTAGGCCATCAACCCTAGTCTACATCCAGATGCCTGTTGGTGTGTGGAGGGTAGAGGGTTGGGGTGGAGTAATAGGGGTGGAAACCCTGGGGTGGGGCATTAGGATTGGAAACCCTAATGCCTCATTTTCCTGCTTTTGTCGTTATATTACAGTATTCACTCTAACTGATGTCTGAACAGATTTTTGTGCAATTAATATATATGTATGTATGTATATATATATTCATGGCAAAAATTCCATTTAATGCATCAGTTGGGGTTGTTCCATAGTGACAAAAGGGAGGAAATTCGGTGTTAGGGTTGCCACCCCTTGCACCCCATGCCCACCCAACCCCCACCAACAGGCATCGGTGTGTGCGTTGGGTCATCAGCCCTAACTCTCACCCCATTCCATGTATAAATAAGCTGAGGGTGGTGCAGTATAGGAGAATGGGGTAGGGAGTTAGGACCAATGACCCCAACACACACCCTGATGCCTGTTGGTGGGGGCGGGGTGGGCGTGGAGTGCAAGGGGTGGCAACCCTAACACGGAATTTCCTCACTTTTGTCACTGTGGGACAACCCTAACTGATGCATTAAACAGAGTTTTTTGCAATGAATCTCCCTTCTTTCTGAGAATGCGCACGAGAATAGTGAATGGAATGTGATGGTGGGAGCACGAGGCCCTTCAGGCCCTGTGCTCCCACCATGAGAATTTTTGTCACTTCGCTGTGCAAAACTGTATGACTGACTGAAATGAAAATTGGTAAATGAAGACATGTACCATAGTACACCGTGTGTCCAGAACTGTGTGTACATACATTCAAAGGTCGCACTGTGACATGAGCAAACAATGTAACATGCACAATTCAGCAACTGTAAGTGCCAGAAACCCAGAAATTGTCACAGTGAAAGATTTATTATAAATCTTCATACTTTCCAAATGCCAGGCAAATTGGACACATGGTTCAGAAGTTATTGAAGCATAATGAACCACATTTTCATTTGTTGGAGTGACATAATTCCACACCTGTTAATGTTTAACACACCAAACCACTGCAAGGCACCTCCGTACCACTAGGACTACCTTTGCTATACATTTCAAGCCAGTAGCACCATGCAGAAGGCTATGCTCAAAACGTTAACTGCATCTCTCAGTATCTCCACAGCAAATAATTTTTCCAACATGTAAACTGCATTATTCACATCCCCAGGACATCCACTCAACACCCTCCAGATTGCATGGGAAAAGACCAAACCTTTCCAGAGATATTCAGTTTTAATGTTTCTGCGCCTTTAAGAAGTCTTCCATCACAAAACAGTGGAAATCAAGGCTGAAAATGTGCTAAAATGGTGGATATGGTGGCCAATTTCAAATGGCAATAACTCTGGAACAGAACAACATTTTTTCACCAAACAAAAAACTGGCATGTTCCATGAATGAAGGTCGTTTCACGTGACAAGTTTCAGATCAATCAACTGCACAGGGACTGCGATATGCATCATGGAAGACAGTGCAGAAAAATAGAAAAAACAATGTTTTGCAGTGCACTGAGCAAATGAAAAACACAAACGGTAACATTAATGCAAACAGTGATGGCAACAGTGAGGTAAAAGAAAATAGTAACACTAATGGTAATGCAAATGCAAGCACAAACAGTAACACACACAGTGATGCAAACAAAAATGATAACGCAAACGGTAAGAGAAACACAAGCTCAAATATAAATGAAAACAGAAATTGTAATGCAAATGCTAACACAAATGCTAATGGCAGCAGAAATGAAAATGGTAACAAAAACGCAAATGGTAACAGAAACGCAAACGGAAACGCAAACAGTAACTGCAGCGGTGACACAGAAAGAAACAGTAACACACTCGACAACAGAAACCCTACCAAAAACTAAAACGCTGAGACCAACAGAAACGCAAATAGCAACGAACATGCAAACAGTAATGATAATGCAATTGGAAATACAAATGCTTATGGTAACACCAACAATGACACCAAAGGAAACAGTAATGGAAACAGAAATGCAAATGCAAGCTTGTACGCAAACACAAATGGTAACGCACATGGTGCCACAAAAGTAAACACAAACAAAAACAGTAATGGAAATGCAAATGGTAACAGTAACGCAAATGCAAGTGCAAATGAAAACGCAATGGGTAACGCTCACAGTGACGTAAACGCTAACGGTAACTGAAATGCAAGCGGGAATGCTAATGGTAACAGTAGTGCAAATGCACACCCTTTTATTCCCCAAAAGGTGCATTCAAAAGCCCAGTGAATGCAAAGACTGTATGCATATTAATGGCCCTCAGAGCAGAAAATGAGCACTTGGAATACTAAATTCCTTATATCTCAGGAACCGTACGACATAGAAAAAAATTAAAAATCTCATATTATTTATGACTTTCCAGGCTAGTTGGGGACTAAGCATTCTTCTGACGAAAAGTCCATATCTTGAACCATTTTTGAGATATGGGCCCCGAAAGGCACAACGGACACTGTAATTTTAGCCTATGGGAAAAAGCATCAACTTTGGAGTGCCGTAACTTTGGAGTCCTCCAATATTTTGTCACCAAACCACAAAAAGGCACATATGTGGAATCTTGGCTTTCTTCCCTCAAATTTCAGCCCAAATGACCAAACCATTTTTTTGCAGCAGGGTGGCAAAGATTCCCTATTGTTTTGCCCATAGTGTCATAAAGTACTTTCACAAATCATGACACCTTCACAAATGAAATCATGAAAGTGTCGCATATGCAAAAGTACTTTATGACACTATTTTTTATAAACAATTTAAAAACATATTTCTGGTGTATTTTACCCCCCAAAAAAGACATGGCTAGCATCCTCAGGTCTCGACTAGGTGAACGCAACAAGAATTGTGTCCCTGGAGGGTACCAAATTTAAATGCCAACCATTTCTGTGACCACCAACTGAAAACAAGTTGGCCAATTTGTGATACTATAAGGGTCTTTTGTGAAAGTAAAAAGTGCATTTATGAAACTTTAGCATATTTTTTTTCACTTTATCTTTTTATTGAAATTCGAGTATATAAGAAAGCGCACATCTAATACAATAGAATACTATCCTCCATGTAAGGTATAAAATATCACTTAACAAAACACAGTATTTAGGGTAAACATATTGGAGAAGCCTTATATACATATATTGATAATAAAACACAAACCTAGACAGGAAGTAAGTGGAGAGCAGAAGGGTTACAATCAATAGGGTATTATAGGATCAGAAATAGCAACCATGTATGAAATACATGCTAGGGCAGGCTATGGGTAATGCATTCAGTAAATTGCAAAAGTGATAAATGTAGTAATATGAACAATGTTCAGTAATGGAGAGGAAGATAGAGAAAAGTGTGCAAGGAAAGAAAGATGAGTGAAAAAAGCAAGGAAGAAGGGAAGGAGAAAGGGAGAAAACAGGGAAGAAGGGAAAAAAGAGGAGAAATCTGTGTTCAAAAGTTTTGAGAAAACCTAATCTGAGAGCGAAATATGAAGGAGGGCTAACTATCCCTAAGAATTAGGCTCCAGAAGAACTAGGTTTGATGTACTTGAAGTAATCCTGCCAACATCTGTCATATACAGTGAGCCACTTATGAGTAACATGAGATAATTGGTCTAGGGAGGCATACTGAGAGAGGCTTTGAAGAACATCTGAAAGAGAAGGCACCAGAGTAGATCTCCATTTCATAAGAATCAGACGTTTGATCAGAAGAGAAAGTATGTTTAGCCATCTAAAATGTGCATGTGAGAGGAGAGAGCTACTGGGGATAAGGATGCCTAGAAGGAATAGCTTGGGGTCAAAAGGTAGTTTTTGTCCTGTTACTCTGGAGGTAAGTAAACAGATTTTATGCCAGAGCTTATTAATGGGGCGCAAGACTGCAAGATATGAAGTAGATCCCCGTTGGCTAAATTGCAGCGCCAGCAATTATTATTATTTAATAGGCCCATTTGTTGAAGCACAGAGGGGTTCTATACCAAAGATGTAGGATTTTGTTTTTTATTAAAGAACTACGGGCATCCTTAAAGGTATTATGTGCAATACGCCACTTTCGCATATTTTGTTAACTTTGCCCTTTGACTATAATGGGAAACTTGTTTTTTGAATAACTTTTGAACCATTTAATATTTTTTCATGAAATCTTCGAAAGGCACATTGGGAACCCTGGCTGCATATTCCCTGAAGGTTTCTGACTGGTCACGCAAACCGTTTGGGCTGTAGGCATGAGCAAAGAATGCACAAAAATGCATCATTTGAGCATTTTTCGGCTGCTGTAGCTCCACGACCGTACATCCGACCGTAACAACACTTGGCATGTCCAGATATCTATGATCCCAGACCATACATTCCAAATTTCAGGCAAATCAGTCATACGGTATGGTGGCAAAGTTATTAAGCTGCCAAATTTCAGATTTAATCTTAAATGGGGTACTCAACACTAACTATAGTGGCACGATATGTGTGTAGATAGATACATACACACAGTTATACAATCCTTTACAGTGTCCCTCAGTACAGGGGACATCCCTCTGTGTTCCTCTCACTAAAGCCCTGACCTGTATTCGTCCCTCCTGAGAACACTGGTGCACACACAGAGACTGTACTGTACATCCAGACTTTCAAGCAGGAAGTTGTATTATTCTATGGTGCTATACAACTCTTCCTCTGTGTACTTACAATAGTAATGGTTTCCATTGTGTCCTGAGTTTCTGTCTCCATGATTGTGGATGTGCCTCTCATTATGGGGATGTGTCCCTCTTTGTTCCACATTCAGAATGTCTGTATCCCTCATTCCAGCGCTGACTGGGTGGGAGGTATGCACTGCGTATGCCTGCTGACACCCGTGGCCTGCATCCAACAAACTGTTTCTCAAGGCTGGCATACAGGTGGAGCTATGTGCACACCCTGGCCTGCGACTGTTAGCCTGTACATCCAGTCTGACCTACAGGTGGAGCTGTGGGCACCATGGAATAGCACTGGACAATCTTCATGCCAGTGTATGCTAAGTGGCCCATAATGAGATGCAGATATGACTGTTTGCCCCAGATTACCTAAGTAGGCTCATTTGCATGGGAGCTTTGAATATAGCAAACTTTTGCCCAGGCTAACCTGTTTGCACCAGGCTAAAGTGTTAGCACTGTGCAATCGGGTAAGCCCCAGGAAAACATCTCATCACCATAGCACAGTTCTGCAGTGCGTGGCCTGTATTGTTATTTGCAGTTGATGTGAAACACCTCTTTGCAATTACACACAATGTCCTCCACCTGCAACTCTGGCTTGCTCATCCTCTATCCACTGAGCTGCTGTTGCATTTTACACTTCCCTGTTGCTGTATTCAGAGCTGTCTAATTCCCAGGCTATTTTAGCACTGCACTCCCAGGCCTCAGAAAATCCTTGTTTGTAATACATGCTGGTACAAATGATATTAATAGAACCAGCCTCGAGGAGCTTAAACATGATGTCATTGCACTTAATAATGTATTGGCAGTAAAAGATAGTCGTGTATGTTTTCCTGAGATCCTACCTGTTCCTAGGGCAACCAATGAAATTAATACCAAAATTAAAGCCTTTAATTATTGGCTTAGAAGATGGGGCCTCCAGCAGGGTATTTTATGCCTTGCTCATTGGGAAAAGTTATTTCAAAAAAACTCCTTGATATGCTGGGATGGTCCCCACCTCAGCAGAAGGGGAAGCACATTTTTGGGAAGAAGTGTTACTTCAGCTATTAACAAACTTTTAAACAAAGGGCTGGGGTGGGGGAGTACAGCCACTTGTCCTGTGCTCTAAAAATTCTAATAGTCTTCCCATTGTATGTGAGGTCCTTTCCCTTAACGCAAGATCCTTAAACCTGGTTAAAATGGCAGAACTCGAAGTTAAATGTAATCCTGCCAATTATGGTCGTATATCCATCACTGAAACTTGGTGGGGTCCTGATACTATTTGGAACTCATGTTTACCAGGTTATAAGTTATATCATAGGGATCGACAAGGCCAGGTTGGTGGTGGGGTTTGTCTTTATGTTAGGGAGGATATAATCTATTTTCAACTCCCCCATACCAACAATATAGAATTCATCTTGGTGAATATTCAGATCAAGGATCAACCCCAGTTGTTGGTTGGAACATGTTATAGGCCCCCATCAACTAATTTCGACTATGTTCTACTTTTACATAAAGAGATATCTGTTATGGCCTCCAATGGCAATATTCTTGTTATGGGAGACTTTAATATGCTTTCTATTAACTGGACCACCTTATCTGGCAATATACTTTGTGAAAAGGACCTAATTGCACTTATTGTGGACATGGACTTGGAACAAGTTATAACTGAGCCTACTCGAGGGGGGGGGATATGTTAGATTTAGTTATTTCTAATATTGGGAGTGCAATATCTAATAATCATGTTGGTGCCCCCTTGGGTACTAGTGAACATTACTCTATTTCCTTTTCATTACTCTTTTCTCAGCAAATTCTTAACTTTACTGAAGTCAAAAATGATGACAATGCCATATTCAAAAATATCAATGCACATTTAAATACAATTCCCTGGAAAGAAGTATTATCTCCTCTTTCTCTCAAGGAAGCTTGGGAGTACTTGGAATCTTGGATCTGTTATCTAGAAAATGTATTTGTCCCCACTAAAAAGAAATATAATAAGAAGGAGAAGATCCCTCTGTGGTTAAATAAAACTATAAAAAAATTAATAGTAAACAAAGGCTCTTTTCTCTTGTGAAAAATAGTGAGGGAGCTATTAAAGAACAACTACTTCTTAAACATAGAAAAACTTTTAACTCTTAAAACATGCTATTTTACAAACTAAAAGGAAATTAGAGTTTCACTTGGCTCACTCCAAAGACCGATATAAATCATTATTCTCTTATCTCAATAACAAAAAACTAAATAATTGATACACTGGCCCTCTAAACAAATATTTTTGCTCAGTATTTACAATGAAGA
This sequence comes from Neoceratodus forsteri, assembly GCA_016271365.2. Classification (NCBI taxonomy): domain Eukaryota; kingdom Metazoa; phylum Chordata; order Ceratodontiformes; family Ceratodontidae; genus Neoceratodus; species Neoceratodus forsteri. Next base: position 1,288,485,279 of record CM057454.1, on the reverse strand, counting down.
GGGGGAGGTACCTAAAACAAACAGTAGAAACACTCTGGATACAGAAGTTGATACCAGCCCATTTACAGAAGAAAGGGTTCTGAAAGAACTCTTAAAACTGAAGGTGGACAAAGCAATGGGGCCTGATGAGATTCATCCCAGAATTCTAACAGAACTAAGGGTAGAACTAGTGACACCGCTGACTACCCTTTTTAACAAATCATGGGAGGATGGGGTGGTACCCAAGGACTGGAGGAGGGCAGATGTGATTCCCCTTCACAAAGTGGGAGCAAGGCAGAAGAGAAACTACAGACCTGTTAGTTTAACCTCAGTGATAGGGAAAATGATGGAATCACTTCTGAAGGAAAGAATTGTCGAGTATCTAGAGGTCAGAGGGGCACAGGACCCTAGGCAGCATGGATTCACAGTGGGAAGGTCATGCCAGATGAATCTGATAGATTTCTTTGACTGGGTGACCAAAGTAGTAGATCAGGGAGGGGCTGTGGACATGGCCTACCTAGACTTTAGCAAGGCATTTGACACAGTCCCACACAAAAGATTAATATACAAGTTAGCCAGTCTGGGAGTGGGTCCCAAGATGACATCCTGGGTAAAGAATTGGCTGGAGAATAGGACACAGAGAGTAATAGTAAATGGAGTCCACTCAGAAGAAAGGAGGGTTACTAGTGGGGTACCGTGAGGGTTCAGTATTAGATCGGTCCTTCAATGTCTTTATAAGTGACATTGCAGAGGGACTGAAGGAAAAGTATGTCTCTTTGCAGATGACACAAAGATCTGCAACAGAGTTGATGCACAGGGTGGGGTGGAAAGGATGAGAAGGGACTTGGCAAGGTTAGAGGAATGGTCAAATGTATGGCAGCTTAGATTCAATGCAAGAAGTGCAAGGTAATGCACCTAGGAAACAAAACCCAGGGAAGAGTACACAATGGGTGGTGAGATACTAACAACAACAAAAATGGAAAGGGACCTGGGGTAGTCATATCAGATGACCTAAAGGTGGGCAAGCAATGTGAGAGGGCAGCAAGGAAGGTTGGGGGATACTGGGATGCATAGAGAGGCATCACCAGTAGAAAACAGGAAGTTATTATCCTCTGTACAGACAGCTGGTCAGACCCCATCTGGAGTACTGTGTGCAGTTCTGAGACCCAATCTCTGCAAAGACATAGACAGGATGGAAGCTGTCCAGAGGAGGGCACTAAAATGGTGCAGGGTCTGCACCGAAGATGTATGAAGAGAGATGAAAGGAGCTTAATATGTATAGCCTTGAGGAAAGGAGGGAGAGGGGGACATGATAGAAATGTTCAAGTACCTCAAGGGAATCAACAAAGTCCAAGAGGGTAGCATTTTCAAAAAGAGTGTGCAAGAACAAGAGGCACAATTTGAAGATAGAGGGGGTGGCTCAGAGGTAATTTAAGGAAGTATTTTTCTCAGAGAGGGTTGTGGATGCATGGAATGGCCTTCCGGAGGAGGTTGTGGAGTCAAAATCAGTGGTGGAATTCAAGCATGCATGGGACAGTCATAAGGCCATTCTAGGGGTTGGGGGTAGGAAGAAGTAGGCTGCTGGTTAACTAGGATCTGCAGCTTATCCAGTAGGTCGGGAAATGGGTAGACTGGGTGGGCCAAGCGGTCCTTATCTGCCATCAAATTCTATGTTTCTATGTTTCTCCGTGTAAATAATTCTATAATTTCTACTGATAGGGGAATTGCTGATTCCTTTAACCATCAATGTTGTTCTGTCTGTATTAAAAAAGAAGACCCCAAACTTTTTAGGCACTCGGTAAATAACATTTTGTTCCACTATTTCTGAAGCTGACAGCCTAGAGGCTATTCATTCTCAAAAAAGGTCATCCAGTCCAAGACCAGATAACATTAATCCAAGATTTTTGTTAGAAACAGCTGAAGCTATTACTAAACCTTTAACCCTTATATTTAACAAATCTCTTCATGAAGGTGTTATTCCACATGATTGGGCAAATGCCACAGTCATACAAATATTTTAAAAAGGTAATCATTCCAATCCTGAAAATCATCATTCAATAAGCCTAACCTCGGTTATAAGTAAATTAATGGAGAAAATTATTAAAATAATTTTGGAAAAAGAAATAATTTCCAACTATATAACTGACCAAACCCAACATGGATTCAGGCGTACTCCTGTACCACTAACCTAGTAGCCTTTTATAATTACGTAAGCCTAGGACTTGATAATGGTAACCCTGTGGATGTAATCCTTCTTGACTACAGTTGAGCATTTGATAAGGTCCCACATGATAAACTGCTTGACAAAATGTTGAAACTGGGATTCTCCCAGTCTGTAGTTACTTGGGTCTCTGGTTGGTTGTCTAATCGATATCAGCAAGTAGGAATAAACAGCAGACTCTCTGACATTGGGAGTGTTACTAGTGGTGTGCCACAAGGTTCTGTCCTTCGACCAACCTTGTTTAACATTTTTATCAGTGATTTACAGGCTAGTGCAGATAATCTCCTTTCAAAATTTGCTGATGATACTAAGCTGGGGGGTCAGTATTAATAAATTCTAATAGGACCACTATTAAGAACAACTTAAAAACTACTGAAGAATGGGCAGATATTAATGGGATGATACTTAGTACAGATAAGTGTCATGTATTACACTTAGGTAGGAATAATCCTAGACAGACCTATTTTCTAGATGATATCCCTCTTCATGTTTCATTAATAGAGCGGGATCTCGGAATTCTTGTTAATAATAATCTGTCTTTTTCTGACCACTGTACAAGGGTAGCTAAAACTTCAAATGCGTTGCTCACCCAGATTAAATGATCCTTCATCTCTAGGGCCCAGGAATGTATTAACCCCCTTTATAAGACCCATGTAAGGCCACATTCAGATTACGACTCCCCTTTTTGGAGCCCTTATCCAAGACAGGATAATGACAGAATTGAGAAAATTCAGAGGTGAGCTACAAAAATGGTTCCCCGGCTGTCCAGTATGGATTATCAGGATAGACTCCATGAAACCAATTTGTATTCACTTCAGTCAAGATGAATTAGAGGTGATCTCCTATTATATAAAATTCAGAGCTCATGGGACCTAATGCATCAATGTGCTCTGAACTTTTCTAGTAGAATGAGTGCACCTCAGCTTCACAATAAGCAAATAGATGTGGCTAAAACTAAAACTAATAAAAGGTTAAAATACTTCACGGTCAGATCCCCCGGACTTTGGAACACTCTTCCCCAAGATCTTGTAGATAGTAATTCCATTCTTTCTTTCAAAAGAAGATTGGATAAATGGACAGAAGCTAACATCTCCAGGGTATAGCTATTCCCACCATGGTGGTGGGGGACAATTTCAATGGGCTGTAGCCTTCTTTTGTTCTTTAAAACCAAATAAATCAAGTTTACCCAGCTTCTTTAGCACGCTATATTCATCAGGTTTAGCTCTGGGGCTATTCCTTTGAATATAGTGGGCTATTGGTTCCGGGCTAATTTAACACATCGGACAGTCCTAATTTAGCACTGGGGCAAAGTTTTGAATATCTTGCCCTTTGTGTTTGCATTCAGAAGACAAAAAGGAAAAAAATACAGGAAATACTGTTTTCTTTGGAGGGGGTAAGGTAAGCTTTTAAAATAATTTCAAGTGTGTATACTGTTTGAAAACAGTGTGAAAGCTTTTTTGCATGTATCTGTGAGAGTTAACTGACATACTTCCCTTTCTAGTGTTTAAGGAAATGTTAATGCTGACAGTTTCTCTATTAAGTATTTTTTTCCTTTTTTAAATAGTTAATGTTATTGCATAGAACTATTCATGGGGCAAGTGTGGATTACTTGTAACAGTTATTTAGTAATTGTAGTGACTAATTTGCCATCACACCTCTCAACCTCTTAACATTCAAATTCCTAGCACTGGTATTCAAAATTCACAGCAAATGGACAGAATGTATTGCACTTTTTTATTTTAAATAATAATATGTCTAAAAATAGTGGCCTCCTTATATTTAATGTTAAGGAATGCTTTTATCAATTTAGTTTAGTGACTTAATAGTTTGTGTGTCCAGAAATAGTATAACTTTATTGAAAGCATAAGAAAACCTTTGCAGAGCAAAGGCAAATGTCAGTGTAAAATCAAAGTACTATGCCAAATTTGTAGCAGTTGAGAGAAGCCTGTGCTCTGCTTTATACATTTTTGTTTAGCATCTTTGGGATACTGTCAGCTTTTGAAACTCATTTTGTGCTACCAAAACTGAAGGTATCCGTTGGAAGCTTTATTAATGTAAAATGCATTAGTAGCAACTTAATTTCATGTAACAGCTCTATACTGTGTATGTTTGCTATAATGTCATTTAAATCAGACTGCCCACAATTTCAGCTATGCGTATCCATGACCTAGACTGGTGTAAATCTGAGGGAAAACTCATTCATGAATGAGTTTATTTTTACTCAGATATGCCTAAAGCATCTTATCAGCTAAGGGATTAAAAACTGACTAATTCAAATGGATTTTCATTCTCAAACAAGGGCTGTAAACTGTTATATTTTTAAAGCAAAAGTTGAAGCTGTGATTTCAGGCATGTGCATTACCAGTCCTCAGTAATGTGTATGTCCAGAAATTACCACTTCAGTTTTGTTCTTGAAACTAAAACAGTTTACAGCCCTTGTTTGGGAATGGGACTCTCTTTGAAGTAGTCAGTGCTCATTTTCCTAGCTCATAAGATGCTTCTCACATATCCAATTAAAAATAAGTAATTTGTTCATGAATGAATTTCTGCACTGCTCTGTTGCAGTTTAGCTCATGGATGCACTGAACTGAAATTCCAGGCACATTGAGTAAAATGACATATGTGCAAAAATACACAGTATGTAGGTGTTATGTGAAATTATGTTGGTACTAATGTATTTGACATACTAAAGCTTCCTACAGGTATGTTCAGTTTTGGCAGCTCAAAATTGGTTACAAAGGCTGACAGTGCCTCTTTAATCTTTTTGTGTAAAAAAAAAAAAAAAAAACGAAATGAATACTTGCTTTGTAATCTATAAATGGATATTTTTTTTTCCGATTTCTCTGTATTTGCTATCCTGGATTCTTGGGTGAAGATCATTTTTTTTGGGGGGGGGGTTGGAATTCAAGGAATGTTGTATTCCAACTGGCTATCATTGTCTATTTCCATTTATGTTTTTCCCATAGGCTTGTCAGTCCTATTTACTTTCACAAATGTTTGATTTTTTTATGCTAAGTTTTTTGCACTTGATTTGAACAAGTATCATGCTAGATGTGTTAAAGAAATCCTTTTTTGAAAGTCTTTTTTTTTTTTTGTGAAAATACTAATAAGAGTTTGTGGTTGTCCTACAGTATGTATTAATGTGTTTGTCACCACCCAGCAAGCTGTCAATCACACTTTTTGCATAAATCCATGGTTTTCCAAAAAGGGGTTTAGTTTTGATAATGTTTCTTTTTTCGCAAATGGTTTCCTGGTTGATAGGGAATAGGAATGAATGTGCAGTAAAGAAACCTTTTTCAAAAAAAATACATTTGTGAATGTCAGTTCTGTATGCAGTTTCAGATCATCTGTTGCAAAAGATTCCATTAGATTTGTACTGATTTGGAACTGTATACTACCCATCAGGGGACTCGTGTTTTTATTTTTTGGGAGTGGGGGTGTGTGTTTCTTTACTCAGTGAGCAGTAAAATGGTACTAATGGTTCATTTGTTGTGCCTGATTCTACTGGCTCAACTGCTGTACCTGTAAACAGTTCTAGTTTCTTTTTGCAACTTACTACTTTGAAAGAAGTGAAGAAATTGTTAAAGAGTGTAAAACAGGATTGCTCGGGGGTGTTGATGGATTAATTCCTAATTTATTAAGTGATGCTGCAAGCAAACTGGATTATTCAGTCACTGTTATTTTTAATTGGTCTTTTATTACAGGACAGGTGCCCAATGCATGGCAATGCTCCCTGGCTGTGCCCATACATAAATCTGGTCTGGTTTCTGACTTCAGTAATTATAGACCAATTTCTATTTTGTCTGCGTTAGACAAGATTCAGGAAAAAATAGTATATAATCAGTTTATTACATTCATAGAGTGGAATGGTCTGTTGGTGGAGGCACACCATGGATTTAGGAAGGGTAGGGGTACTAATACAGCCTTGGTTGAGTTCACAAGCAACGGTCTGGAGGGTATGGATAGGGGTTGTTTAACCGGTGCCAAGTTCGTGGACTTGATCAAGGCTTTTGATCTGGTTGATCATGATCTTCTGGTTCACTCACTGGCTCAGCAAGTAGTTGGTGGCACAGCCCTTGTCTGGTTTACTGATTATCTTAATCATCGACATCAAATAGTTAATTTTTTTGGGGGGGGGGACTATTTCTGAATCAGCTGTTGATAAATATGGAATCCCACAAGGATCCATCTTGGGTCCTTATTTTCATTACATTTTAATGAAATAAGTACAATGTTTGGGAATGCTATGCTTACACTTTATGCAGACAATGCAGTAATTTACTCTTATGACACATCTGTTGCAGACTTGTGTGATACCCGGTCTGCGGAAATTGATATCCTTCACTGTTGGTTAGTAGCACACAAAATGGTATTAAATAAGGCCAAGAATAAAACAATGCTATTTGGTACAAGGCCTAGAATCCGTGAAAGTGGGCAGCATCTACAAGTGAAGACAACTGATGGGACTTATTTTGAGAGTGTCTCCACATATTAGTATTTAGAGATAGTTTTGGATTCCTATTTAACCTATGATGCATGTCTTCCAAGAGTTACTTCAAAAACTCATTCTAAAATGTCAATGCTTTATAGGTTATGTTCCCGTTTTACAGCTGATTAATGACTGGCAGTGAAAAAACAGTGTCTTGCCCCATTGCTAATTATGCTGCTTTAGCTAAGGATGTTGCTTCAGCTAGTGTGGTTGTCAAAAAAGCTAGCTTGCTTCAGCTTATTGGTAAGTTTGCTTTATCCCTTCCCTGTACTACACATCACTGTCTTATATTAAATAGGTGGGTTGGTTACCAGTGCATTTAAATCATCAGTATTTAATTGTTACATTTTCATTAAAGATTGTTATGTTAGATACTCCCCTGAGTCTTAGAGGAGTTTTTCAGCCCCTTGACTCAGATCTTTATTCCAGACTGAGGGTAGATAAAAAGTCCTTTAAAATGCCTTTAATGAGAACCTCTGCTGGTCAAAGGACCTTTTCTTTTGCTGGTCCTAGGTTCTAGAATAGGTTCCGACGTGATTTCAGAAATTAATTAATTGCCACTTCTTTCTCACAGATGTTACTACAGTACAGTATTATATTGAACTATCTGAATGTGTTTGTTTTATCTGATGTATTTTATATACTGACATGGAACTTGTTGTTTTGAATTACTTATGTATATTGTTTGTACAGTGGAATCTGCTTAATTTCAAACTCCTTTTGCAGCAAGAAAATGTGCATTTATCCGAACTCCTATGTTTACAATGCAACATAAAGAAAATAACTTAGATCTGACACTGTAATGGCATTCCACATTTAATTATCGTAGCAATATATTAAAAATTTTAAAAATGTTAAAATGTGCTACTGTGAAGCTTTGACAGATAACTTAATGAAGCAAAATGCTATAAAAAATAGATATCAATGCCTACATTTGCTGTATTGCTTGTGGACACAACAATGGAAATGATCTTAGTCTGTTTACAACTTTTCAGTGCCAGCTGAGTGATACAGGATATTAAATGTTGCTTCCCAACTGCTTAGAATCACCTATGCACTTAAGAGGTGCTAACTAACTAGGGAGAGATGTGTTGGTGGACTGTAAAACTGTGCATTTAGCCAAATGTGCACTTATCCAGTGTGCATTTAACAGATTTTTTTTGTACTATGTGAATAGTAAAAAAATTGGGAAACAGGAAAGGTGTGAACTTATCAGGATTATGCACTTACTGTAAGTGGAATCCATTGTATTAAGTTTTATGTGAGTCACACCTGAACATGATATTACGTTCCAGTATACTTACTTGTTAAACAAATATACGAACAAAATACAATGTTGTACTGTTTGTCAATTTTATGCTACAAAACTGTTACATATGAGTTGCTAATCTTTTTTGGCCCTACATTTATAAGTTGGGTATTTACGTGATAAAATAGTGCTTATGAAAGCTTACTTTTAAAACAGTATTTTTAAAACTGTCAATCTGTTGCAGTATGATGGAAAAGTTAGTATCTATTAATGATGGTACAGAAAAAAATTGAAACATCTCAAATTAATTACATTATACATCTGTGTTTTATTGTTATACTGTAATGATGTATGCTAATGTATAAAGTATGGTACTAATTATTTTTTTAGGCTCGTTTTACAGAGGTCTTGAATTACTAGCCAGACAACTGTACACCTGTTCAAGAAGATGCTATCAAAAGATAGACTTAGAACTCTATGTAGGAGCGCTAAATATAGTAAGAGCTGTGAGGTGCACAAACATGCAAAACTTATAGCAGGAAGTAAAATAGGATGTCAAGCAGTAAAAGTGTCAATTGACACAAAAGTGGTTGTGGGAAGGCATGTATGTGAACAATATGTGAGGCGTTTGTGTCTCACAGTTACAAATGGAAATGTGAGTACTCAGACTAAATAATCTGGTAAGAAAAGAAGTAGCTAGTTCTACTTTTATAGGCACAGGATTTGACTGACAACAGGAACTTCCTGTTTGGGAGCAGGAAGTGAGTGATCACAGAGCCACCAAAGGCGCACCATTCTAGCAGTGCAAGAGTAGCTCTCCGGCCTCTTCTAGCTGCTGGAGGTCTGCCTCTGAGCAAGTAAGGGGTCTACTGAGAAATATAGGATCTTCTTATCTCAGAACTAGACAATCAGGAGCTTAAAGGGCACAGTAGCAGTAAGTAAGTAGAGAGAGAAGGAAGGAAAAAAACAAACAAAAAAAACAGATGAAAGAGTAAGGACTCCAAACAATAGTGAATGGGTCAGAAATAAGACATGATGGGAGTGGTGCAGTGCAGCGGCTGTGGAACAACAGTCTTCCAGGAGACATTCTGGAGGATGCGGTGTTGTCCCATCTCTATACACCTCTCTGGGCTGAGAGGGGAGGTTGCTCATCTCCAGGCTGATTTGGCCAGGATTTGTGGCACCTCCTCTTCCTTCCAGGCCCCACCAGGGCCACTGCCATTGCCTCAGAGGTTGCCAAGAAAGAGGAGTGGTTGGACCACAGTGGGCTCAGTGAGGGTGAGGGTGGTGGAACAGAGGTGCATCCCTCCAGTTGTACCTCTCCACAATTCCTATGCCATTCTGGCAAAGTGTGGTTCCTCTGTGGAGGCACCTGCAGTGGAGACCAAGGACGATGCTGGGAACAGCCACAAAGAAGACCCACAGCAGGGTGGCATGGGATCCCACAGGGGAAGAAAACAACTCCTGGTGGGGGACTCCTTTGTTAGGAAGGTAGAACTGGGGGAGTAAGGGGAGAGGGAGGTAAGGTGCCTGCCTTGCGCCATGGCTTGGAGGGACAGGGAGCAAATCCTCAGGACTGCCAGAGCAGCTGAACAGGGAAGGGAGCTGAATGTCACTGTCCACCTAGGGACAAATAACCTGGCCAAGAAAGGAATCAGAACAGTGCAGAAAGAGTTTGTGGAATTGGGAAGGAGCCTTAGACAAGTAGTACACCTGATAACCTTCTCGGAGGTGCTGCCTGTCTATGGCGTAGGAGATGCTAGGGTGCTCCACACCATGGGATTCAATCAGTGGTTGAAAAACTGGTGAAGAGCTCAGGGATTTGGATTCATTGGGGCCGGGGGTCCACCTGGAGTGATACAAGCCTGTACTGGCATGATGGGCTGCGTCTGTCCAGGAGGGGAACCAGGATCCTATGTGATAGGCTTAAATGCTTCATTGGCAAGCATTTAAACTAGCCAAGGGGGGAGGCACTGGAAAGGAGCAGGGAAATCCTACCCCCCACAAAAAAGTCACTGTAGTAAGTACGGTAAACTCCAACATAGAAATGTCGATAGGGAGAAGGGAATGGGTAAATGGAGAAAGTGGCAATGGCAAGAAGGACAGGGATGGGGCAAAAAGGAGTAAGGCCATCAAGAAATGGAGGGTAATGAGTACCAATGCCCGTAGTCTGGGCAACAAGCTCCATGAACTGGTGGCCTTGATGGAAGAGGGATGTCTGGATATTGTAGCAGTCACAGAAACATGGTACACAAAGAACCATGACTGGGATGTTAACATACCAGGGTACATAACCTACAGGAGAGACAGGCAGGGGAGAAGAGGGGGAGGAGTAGCTCTCTATGCAAAGGAAGGGATAAAAGCAACTGAACAAAGGAGTAAACGGGGAGGAGAGGAGGCACTGTGGGTCACCTTGGAGACTGGAAATAGCACCACAATCCGCACAGAGGTTGTGTACAGACCCCCATGTTAGAGGGAGGGCATGGACAAGGATATGATAGAAGGCATTCATAGGATGGCAGAGAAAGGGGAGCTACTGTTGATGGGAGACCTGAATATGCCAGATGTTAACTGGAGCACATTTGCTGCAGCCACATCCAAGAGCAGGGCCATTCTCGATGCCCTACAGGTGGCATGCCTCAGACAGCTAGTTTTGGAACCCACTCATGAGGGAGCAATCTTAGACCTCGTACTCTCAAATGGAGACAGTGAGAGGATCTCAAATCTAGAAGTGGGTTGCCATCTGGGAACTAGTGACCATCAAACAGTGTGGTTCACATTAAACTCGGCTACAGAGTCAAGTCATACAAAAGTGAGGGTACTGGACTTCAGGACGGCTGACTTTGGCAAGATGGGAGAGTGCCTCAGAAAAGCATTAGCAAACAGGCTAGAAGGAGGGGTGGAGCAACAATGGGGAATCATCAAAACTGCCATCACAGAGGCAACAAGCGTTTGTGTGAAGCAAATAAACAAATCAAAATGAAAGAAAAAAACACTATGGTTCTCAAAAGAGGTGGCAGGGAAAGTCAGGGAGAAAAGGATAACATTCAGGAAGTATAAGGAAACACAGAAGGAGCAGGACAGAGAGCTGTACCAGTTAAGGCCAAAGAAAGCAGGGAGGGAAGTCAGAATAGCAAAGGCCCAAACTGAGAAAAAGATAGCCAACTTGGTTAAGAAGGGGGATAAAACCTTGTACAGGTACATCAGGGGATAGAAAGACAAAGGAGGAATAGAGGTTGAATAGAATGAGCGGTGGGTGGGCGGGGGACAGTGAAAAAGCAGGGCTACTGAGCGAATATTTCTGCTCAATATTCACAAAAGAGGAGGGGGAGGTGCCAAATCCAATTAACAGAAGCACTCTTGATAGGGGGGTCGATCCCAGTCCTTTCACAGAAGAAAGGGTTCTGAAACAACTTCTAAAACTGAAGGTGGACAAAGCAAAGGGGCCTGATAGAATTCACCCCAGAATTCTAAAAGAATTAAGGGCAGAACTAGTGAAACCACTAACTACCCTTTTTAACAAATCATGGGAAGATGGTGTGGTACCTGAGGACTGGAGGAAGGTGGATGTGATTCCCCGCCACAGAAGTGGGAGCAAGACAGAAGCAGGAAACTACAGACCTGTTAGTTTGACCTCTGTGGTAGAGAAAGTGATGAAATCACTTCTGAAGGAAAGAATTGTTGAGTACCTAGAGGCCAGTGGGGCACAGGACCCAAGGCAGCATGGGTTCACAGTGGGAAAGTCACATCAGACAAATCTAATTGATTTCTTTGACTGGGTGACCAAAGCAGTAGACCAGGGAGGGGCTGTGGACATGGCCTACCTAGACTTTAGCAAGGCATTTGACACAGTCCCACATAAAGGATTAATAGTCAGATTAACCAGCCTGGGAGTGAGTCACAGGGCAGTAGTCTGGGTAAAACATTGTCTGGACAAAAGGACATAGAAGGTAATTGTGAATGGAGTCCACTCTGAAGAAAGAGAGGTTACTAGTGGGGTACCGCAGGGTTCAGTGCTGGGTCCAGTCCTTTTTAATGTCTTTATAAGTGACATTGCAGAGGGACTGGAAGGAAAAGTATGCCTTTTTGCAGATGACACAAAGATCTGCAACAGGGTTGATACACAAAGAGGTATGGAAAGGATGAGAAGGGACTTGGCAAGGTTGGAGGAATGGTTGGAAGTATGGCAGCTAGAATTCCAAGCAAAGAAGTGCAAAATAATGCACCTGGGAAACAAAAACTCTGGGGAAGATTATACAATGTGGGGGAGGTAGTAACAACAACAAAAATGGAAAGGGATCTGGGGGTAATCATATCAGATGAACTTAAGATTGGCAAGCAATGTGAGAAGGCAGTAAGAAGGGCTGGGGGGATACTGGGATGTATAGGGAAAGGCATCACCAGCAGAAAACAGGAAGTTGTTATCCCTCTATACAGACAGTTGGTGAGACCCCATCTGGAGTACTGTGTTCAGTTCTAGAGACCACATCTCCGCAGGACATAGATAGGATGGAGGCAGTCCAGAGGCAGGAACTAAAATGGTGCAGGGTCTGCAAGAGAAGCCATATGAGGAGAGAATAAAGGAGCTTAATATTTATACCCTTGAGGAAATAATGGGGGACATGACAGAAAGTTTTAAGTACCTCACTGGAATCAACAAAGTCCAAGAGGGTAGCACCTTTCAGAAAAAAAGATGTGCAAGAACAAGGGGACACAATTTGAAGATAGAGGGGGGACAGCTCAGGAGCAATGTGAGGAAGTATTTATTTCACATAGAGGGTGGTGGACTCACAGAAAAGCCTTCCTGAGGAGGTTGTGGGGTCTAAAACTGTGGGAGAATTCAAAAATGTATGGGACAGACATAAGGCAATTCTTGTGGAGGGTAGGAAGAAATAGGCTGTTGGTTAACTAGGATCTGCAGCTTATCCTGAAGGCAGGGAAATGGGCAGACTCGGTGGGCCAAGCGGTCCTTTTCTGCCATCAAAGTCTATGTTTCTATGTTTTTATTTTTTCCTTCCCCCCACTGGTCCCCATAGTGAAGGTGTTCCCTGACTTTGTTTTGCCTTCCTAGTTTCTTGCCTTGGTCCCCTCTCTGCACTGTCTGGTTGTGACTTGCCCTTCTCCCCCCCTCCACTGGCCCCCTTCCCAGCTGCCTCCCCTCCTCATTCCCAGTTCCCATCTCAACCTCCCTATTTCCTCCCCTATGTTTCCGAAGCTGCCTACAGACTAGACAACCACCATGATTCAACATTGTTCTCAGGAAGATGGCTCCTCCACTCCCGTTGCATCTGACCAACCTCCCAAATCCCTTCTGTATGCTCCATCTTCTATCCCCACCCACTAACCTTCCTCCATGCTGTTTCTCAGCCACCCTCAGCTGTTAGGTTGTCACATCCTTCCTAGTGTCTATGCTGTCATAGATCTCTACCATTACCTCAGCAGTTCCCTTCCCTAGTTCCTGTGTCCCAGCCCAGCAGACACCATCTAGACAAATGCTATACTCGTGCTTTATGGCACTCATGCTTCGGTGTTGCTCATGAAAGGGGTTGCTTGGCCTCCTGGGTAATATATTGTGACTTCAGCCACCCAATTGGTCCTGTCATGTCACGTGATCTCTGTTATGTTGTCCCTCCCTTACCCTCCCTCATTCGGCTTCCTCCCACCTCCCAAGTTCCAGCAAACACCCTCCAAATACTTCTTCATCAGCCCGACATTAACTTACAGCCCCATTTGCACAGGTTGCTCAGAAAGTAAAGGCACTTAGTTGCTATCAGCTCCACATGGCATCCGTTCCCTCTTGTTATGACACAAACACTGATGGACTACCAAAATGGCTAAGTTCTTACAGTAGTGACTCTGGCTGCCCAATTGGCCTTGCTGGTCTTGTGATCTCTGTTATGCTCCTCCTGCAATGTCCCTCCCTTACCTTCCCACACTCGTCTTTCTCCCACCTCTCCAGACCCAGCAAACACCCTCCAAATACTTTTTCATCAGCCCCACATTAAATTACACCCCCATTTGCACAGGCTGCTCAAAAAGCAAAAGCGCTTAGCTGCTATCAGCTCCACATGGCATCTTTTCCCCTCCTGCTGTGACACAAACATGTATGGACTATAAAATGGCTGCATTTTAACAGTAGTGACCCCGGATGCCCAATTGGCGCTGTCAGGTTATGCAATCTCTGCTATGATTCTCCTGCAATGTCCCTCCCTTACCATCCCTCACTCAGTTTCCTCCCACCTCTAGTCCCAGCAAACACCCTCCAAGTACCTTTTTGTCAACTCCACATTAAATTACACCCTCATTTGTGCAGGCTGCTCAGAAAGTAAAACTCCTTGCACACGATTCTCAAAGCATTTGGGACCCAAGTCCTGCTCCACAACTGCACTTGGGAACAGAAATTGCCCGCAGCTGCACCGGTTCCGATTCACAGCCTCAGCAGTTACGGAGGCTGTTACGTCTGCTCCCACCAGCCAAAGCATCTTTCCGCAGCTGTGGTGGTCTCCCTGGTGACACCACCCGCAAGCAGCCATACATCATGGAGCCAATCATAATCTGTCTCCACCTTTGTGAATACCTACCGCTGTGGGACTTCTGTGGCTCCACAAGTGGCCACCCTTTGGCACCGACGTTTTGTCGCAGCTGCAGGAATTTCACAATCTTTGTGAATCCTGCCCCTTGTCTGCTATCAGCTCCACATGGCATCCATGCTGTTCTACTGTGACACAAACATTACATCACATTTAAGTGATCACTCCAGCCCATGCATTAGTTTTTTATCATTTCTTGTGTAGCAGTTTTTCAAGCCCAAACCTATAAAAACCTAAACAGTGTATATTGAGAATAAACATTGGAAACATTGGAGCATATGCAGCACTTCTATTTTTAAAGAAATGTATTTGAAATTCCTTAACTGGAACATCTGAAATAACCACTATTCAAAACATATGGATCAGTTAGGCATTTCAAACAAGAAAATGAAAAACAGCAATGAAAAGTTCACATGTGCTGCCAAAAATGCTGATTTTTTGTTAAACTTGAGATATTAATGTAGAAATTACATTGTTGATGACACAGTGCCTTGACATTTTGATTTTAAGGTCAAAACCTGAAACAAAAATAGTCTAAATATAACAACGAAAAATAAACTTTCCTTTCAAGTGCTGAATGTGATGATTTTCACAGCTGCAACGGGAAAGCAAAAGTGACAGCTGCTGTGAGAACAGGCTCTAGTTATTTATGTCTGAGGCAGTGCTTATCTCCAGTAATGGCCAACCACAGGAAATAATTAGTTGAGCCCATTGAAAAACATTTCTCACCAGTAAATACATGGGGTAGTGAGAATAACATAGAGGACTGTGTATGAGCAGTCATACATAACAAGGATATTCTTGTTTCGAGAGGTTTCCTTGGTAACAGATGACCTCAAGAGCACAGCTCGAGAGGTACTCTGTTACAAAGGGAACCTCAAGGTACAAGAATGTCCTTGTTTGTACGACTGCTCATACACAATCCTCTATATAGTGTATGGGCAGTCATGAATAGAAAATCACACAAAATCAGCAGGAGAAGACAACAGAGAATAGAAATTGTAACATTTTCTTTTTTTTTTACTGACACAGTGTGCTGCAGATGTTTCTGCAAGTTCAAGTTTAAAAAAAAAAACAACTTCCAGCTTAACTGGATTGAGGAAAGCAACTATGTGGCAGCATTCCAAGTTGTTATGCTGCAGTAGTGACATAGCTAGTGCAGCAAGACAGCTGTGATGACATAGCTACTGCAGCATAACAACTCCATTCTAGTTATGAATTTCTATCCATAAGAACATTCTATCGTACACTATAAGATGTTTACACACACCTTCGGTGCTGGATGGTACATAAACCCCGAGGGTGAAGCTTGAGGGGTTTATACAAGCACCCAACGTTGAGGGTACATGTAAAATTTGAATTTTACATACTACCCCATGTCTTGTTTTATATATTAGCTGTGGAACATTTTTTTTGTCACAGCAATTATATAAATGCAACATGATCTCCTTGCTGGTGGCTGCAGATGGGCTGAGCAGGGCAGTGTACACATGCATGGAGCGAGGAAAACTCAGTGCACATTCACCACGAAAACCAACTGATTATTAGAGCATATGATAACTGGATTTCCCTATAGGAGAAAACACTCCTTAGTTATTGTATGCATTTAATGCACACCATTATCTATTACAGTAGGTTGAAACTCTTTCCCTGTGTGGTAGCCATTTTTTTTTCAGGTTAAGCAATGGAATATTTGAACTTTTAAAAGCACTATTGTAAATAAATATGCAATATGAAACAAATTAAAAGGACTTGTTGACTGGCAGGACACTACACGATCACCCAGGATATTATTAAATCATTAAATAAATCACACCTCCATTTTGATATTGCTCAATCTTAGACACTAGCTTAAAAATGTAGACCATTTCACTTTACTTACCTGTTCTTCCACAGCCTTTGAGATTTCGGAACTGCTCAGTGGACCACCAGTCACTTGTATTGTAGCTTGCCCAAAGAAAACTTTCTTTGGCATCCCTATAAAATAACATATTTCTCTTATAGTAAAGCATTATACAATGTTCACTGTTTAAAATGTAACACAATGCTAGTTTTCCTTATGGCATTTGTCTGGGTATGTTGCTTATAGAACACCTGGAGGGCCATAAAACAACACAGTATATAAAGTCAACACAGAAGCCTAAATAAACTCCACTATGAATATGGGCTTAGGCCATGGCACCTACAATTGTTTTAGGGTAGTGTACAAAAACACGCTTGTATGCATGGTCACATTCTGCAGCTGCTCTGTTGTTACTACAGGACTAGCTTTTGGTCTTACAGAAGGCTAAGGGTACACTGAGAAATATGTTTAATTATTATAGATTCCACTGTCAGGAGCATGTCTGCAACCCAATAGGAAGGGGTCAAACTGTTGATCAAAACCCCCTCGTCATACATCAGTAATTTATGTATTTTGAGCTTTGTTCCCTGATATACTAAAGATTTTAGGTTATACAGAATTTGCAGTATATACTCCCACTTTATGCTAAAGGTTTCATGTTATACAGAGTACATAGTACAGGCTCACATGTAATGCTAAAGGCTTCATGTTATATAGAATATACAGTATACTGTATACTCGTACTATGCTAAAGGATCATGTTATAGACAATATAGAGCATATACAGTACTCATGCGAATGTCTCATTTCTAATGCTACTGTACAAATTGGCCAGCAAGAAGAGGACTTTAATAATCTGTAAGGTCGGCCTATCTGATGGGTTTACAATAATAAACCATTTTTGCAATTGTGTAACCTGATTCTGCTTCCACTTCTGGCCACAAAGACAGATTCCATGCCTGATGTTGGCCACAAAACAGAAATGCAGTACAAGTCGCATTAAACTGTTTCACCAATGAGTTGCTTTAGAATTGATTTTTACAGTTAGTAATGCATTGGCAACTCATGCTGTTTTATTTTTCAGTGCTCAACCAGCTGAAGAGAAATGTTTGTAAAATATTTTTGCAGCTCAGTTAAATGCATCTGTAGTCCAGTCACAATGAAATGCAAAACTGAGTTTTAACTCTTAAGAAACAGTTTGTGTAGTATTTTGTGCTGGACCCAGCAACACTTATGCAACTCAGTCAGAAATGCTAAGACAACTCATTGGATAAACAGTGCAATGTGACTTGTATTCTAGTTATTCAGTTTGGACAGCAAAATGATATCTGTAATTTTCCTAAACTAGACAAGGTAAAAAGGAGTCAACTTATCAGTGATGTTGACTTTTAGGTGAGTATATATGGGTATTGTCACATACTGTACACAAGCCTGGAATCTTCTTATTAATTTGTTTGACAATGTTTTACCAGTTGAACGATACAGAAAGCAACAGTCTCTTTTACAGGGATCTATGTGATAATGACAACCGTGGAAAGGTGATTGCTGTTAGGGCAAATGCACAAAAATCCACTTTTCTGATGCACACTCCACAGCATGGCAAAAGGGCACTGGGAGCTTGATTTTTTTTTATGTGGAGGGTCTGTGCCCCCTTACCCCACCCACACACCCCTACTAAAGATTCTATACTCTGGCGGGTGCATGTCAGAGGGTGCAAAATGGGGACAAAAATATTTTCAGGCTGGGTGCAACAAAATGTATGAACCTGAGCCTGAACCCAGCACCCTTGCAACACTAGCTTGCCACCCACCCACCGTGCCATGGGGCAAGCTCAGCAGCCCACCACTGCACCATGCCACACAAACCCTCCCTCGCCTTCTTCCCATCACTCAGCGTGCTCGCTACCTCATTACATGAGTGTACATATAGCGACATACTGTCACTATATTAGTGGACCCCCATCCATCTGGTCACCATCCCTCCTCAGTAGCCCTGTTGACAGGCACCACAATTGAGTCACCCTTTTTGAAAGTGCCTACTCATGGTCACCAATGTCATGGGATACCATTTTAGAGATGTGAGTTGGAGGGAGGGGAAGGGATAGTAGCAGAGGAGAGAGAGCGATTGGGAAGTAAGCATAGCAGTGGGGAGGGAGATACAAGACTAGCAATATCATAAAGTATATTGTATAAAGTTTTTTAGACAGATGAAGTGAAAGTGGCAATCTGACTCATTGCTACTGTGTGTATTCTTAAAGGATGCAAATGGAAAATACTATAAATATGAAATCGATACCCTGTGGTTAGGAAAGTTATGGGCATCAACATCTCATTTTGATGTTAAGCATAATGTAGGCAAATTGTATACAGAAACATTTCAACACTGTTAATACCATACATGTGCATATATGAGACTGTAACCGCTCGAGGAATATGTGATGTCAGTGGTATCCTGACATATCAGAGAACAATAAATGAAGCAGGTTATCTCACTCTTTTTTAATTAGCTCTTATCCAAAAATCATCATGTAACATCAAAGACACTCATGACCTTGTTGTGCCTATGCCAATGTTTTTCTCTCATTGCAGCAACAACAGGAAAAAATCAGCAGTGCAGTGTGCTGTGTCACATGCTGCCAAGAACATGAGCTGTTGAAGAAGGACAATGACCCTTCAATGTCATGACATCAGCATGCTGCGCCAAATGCTACTGAGAACATGAGCTGTTAAAGAAGGACCATGAGCCTTCAATGTCATCGCTAGTGGTGTGCAAAATTCGAAAACTTCATTCCATGAAAAATTTTGTGGAGTTTCCACTTTACATGAAATTGTTTGCCAATGCGAAATTCAATTTCACAAGTGATGACAATTTCATGGAATTTGTGAAAACTTTGCAGAATGTGGTTCCAAGGTGCAACTTCGCCATTGATGCTAATTTTGCAGGCATAAGAAAACTTTGCAAAATACATGCCGCTGAACCTCGACAGTGAAATTTTTTTCAGAGGGCAAATGCTGCAATGCATTATGGGTAATTAGGTCAAATATCACCAGAGGGCAGTTTCCAGCACAGTCTGTCATCTGGAGAGTCAGAGAGCAGTCTTGTGTTGTGTATCACCAGTAGGCCAGTCAGACTGACATCAGTGGTGAGAAGATTAATGGAATCACTGCTGAAGGAAAGGATTGTAGAATATCTTGAATTCAGTGGGTTAGGAGTCCCAAAGCAGCATAGTTTCATAGGGGGAGGACATGATAGAAACGTTTAAGTACCTCAGTGGAATCAACAAAGGGGAGGGGGGACATGATAGAAACGTTTAAGTACCTCAGTGGAATCAACAAAGTCCAGGAGGGCAGCATCTTTCAGAAAAAGAGACGTGCAAGAACAAGGGGACACAATTTAAAGATAGAAGGGGGGCAGTTCAGGGGCAATGTGAGGAAGTATTATTTCACAGAGAGGGTAGTGGATGCATGGAACAGCCTTCCTGAGGAGGTTGTGGGGTCTAAAACTGTGGGAGAATTCAAGAATGCATGGGACAGACATAAGGTAATTCTTGTGGGGGGTAGGAAGAAATAGGCTGTTGGTTAACTAGGATCTGCGGCCTATCCTTTAGGTAGGGAAATGGGCAGACTAGATGGGCCAAGCGGTCCTTATCTGCTGTCAAAGTCTATGTTTCTATGTTTCTATGGGAGCTCACATCAAATGAATCAGACAAACTTCTTTGACTGAGTAACAAAGAAATTAGAGCATGATAGATTGGTGAATGTGGTTTACTTAGATTTCAGTAAGGCATTCAACACCGTTCCACATAGGAGACTAATAGGCAAGCTGGGTAGCTTAGAAGTGGGTGCAAATGTGGTAAACTGGGTAAGAAATTGGTTAGGAGATGGTGACAGGGGTGTTGGTAAATGGAGTTCACTCTTAGGAAGGGAGAGTGACCAGCAGGGGTCCTCAGGGATCACTGCTGGGGCTGATTCTCTTTAATGTCTTCATAAGCGACATTGTAAAGGAGCTGGAAGGGAAAGTCTGTATCTTAGTGGATAACACCAAAGTCTGCAGTAGGGTTGACACCCCAGGGGGGGTGGAAAGGATTAGCAGAGACTTCAAAACTAGGGGAGTAGTCAAGGGTATGGCATCAGAGTTTCAATGTGAAAAAGTGCAAAATAATGCAAATCCAGGGACAGAGTACAAAATGTGTGGAGTGGTATTGGCAACCAGCAAGCAGGAAAGAGATCTGGGGCTAATCATATCAGATGACCTAAAGGTGACCAGGCAGTCTGAAAAGGAAGTTGGGAGAGCTGGTGGGATGCTGGGTTGCGTAGGGAGGTGTATCACCAACAGAAAGAAGGAGGTGGTTTTATCTCTGTATAAATCTCTGGTAAGACCCCCACCTACGGTACTGTGTGCAGCTCTGGAGACCATATCTCCAGAAAGACATAGGCAGAGTGGAGGTTGTCCAGAGGGGGGCAACTAAAATGGTTCTGGGTTCTCATCAAAAGCCCTATGAGGAGAGATTAAAGGACCTCAATACGTTCACCCTGGAACAGAGGAGGGAGAGGGGAGATATAATAAATACCTTTAAATGCTTCACGGGATAGATAAGACACAGGATAGATATATTTTTCAGAAGAAATGGTGCTCAAGAACAAGAGGACATGCTATGAAGCTGGAAGGGGATAGATTCAGGAGAGATGTTAGGCAGTACTTCTTCACAGGAAAAGTGGTGGATTTCTGGAACAATCTTCCAGCACAGTTGGTGTGGGTGAAGACAGTGGCGGGGTTCTAGAAAGCATGGGATGATGATGGCCCCATTGTCCAAAGGGGGATTTTGAACCCCTTGGTTTAAAAGCTATTACCTAGCAATGGGCCTGTGGCAGATATGAATGTGACTTTATGCCCATAGGTGTTGAGAGATGAGATGACTAAAAAAATAGCAATTGAAGAGTACTGTATTTAGCCCATGGAATGGCACCTGAAAGGATCTTATGGGAGTCATTCAAAGTTAACCACAGCTACCCTATACATGAGTACACCCTAAGTATCTGGAAGGAGCTAGGTATAATAAGCTGCTCCCCAATGGAGATTCATTTACTCTGCTGGCCACTAGGGCATAACCCTAAACTGCCAGTGCGGGACAAACATTGGTGAGACTGGGCTGCTGGGGGTATCTATCAGGTTGCAGACCTATTCCATTCAGATTCTGGTCTGTTTAAGGATTTTTCAACACTTAAGGTTCAGGCCTCCATACCATAATCCCAAATGTGGAGATATTTACAGATCTGCCATTCAATCTTCTCTTATACTTGTTCACAACTTCAAGTGCTGGTGAGAGGCACATGTAATGACATTCTAGGTTTATCAGGAAGGGGCAAATTTCTTCGAAAGCCTACTAAAATAGGGCAGAATTATAAGGGAACCATGAAAGAATATACCATATACCATACAACAGATAAACAGAAAATTAGGTGGAAAAAACAGCTTGCCCACCACTGATTGGTGCCACATGGGAGGCTAGGAAGTAAGCTGGAAGGCACAGGGGCAGGGGCGATGTTGGTGGGATGAGTAGTGAACTGAGTGCTGGGAAGACAGCAGAGGGTGGTGGTGGTGGGAGAGGAGCTCTCAGCTCCCAGGGTAGTGACAAGCAGGGTGCCACAGGGCTCTGTACTGGGGCTGATGTTGTTTGGGATCTTCATAGCAGACATCTCAACAGGCATCAAGAGCAAGATCAGTCTGTTTGCAGATGACAACAAGATTGGAGCAGTAGTGGATGACTTAGGAGGGTGTCAGAGGTTGCAAAATGATCTGGAAAAACTGGAGGCCTGGTTGGACACCTGGCAGCTGGGGTTCAATGCCAAGAGGTGCAAGGTGCTACATTACAATGCAAAAAACCCAAGGAGGAATTACCAGATTGGGGGGGGTCAACTAGCCAAGAAGGAGAAGGATCTGGGGGTGATCATAATGGGTGCAATGAACAACTCAGCACAGTGCAGAAGGGCAGCTGCAAAGGACAACATGATGCTGGGCTGTATTGTAAGGGGTATATCCTCCAGGAGGGGGGAGGTGATACTAGTGCTATATAGGTCACTGGTTAGACCACACCTGGAGTACTGCATGCAGTTCTGGCGTCCGTATCTGAAGATGGACATTAGGTTACTGGAGAGTGTGCAGTACAGGGCAACAAAGATGATCCAGAGGCTAGGGGACTTACCCTATGACAGCAGGCTGAGGGAGTTGAACATGTACTGCCTGGAAGAGAGGAGGGAAGGGGGACATGATTGAAACCTTCAGGTATGAAAGGAATAGATAAGATGGGCATGGAGGGACTCTTCAAATTAATGGGGGAAGAGGCACTCAAGGGCATGAGCTCAGATTGGAGGGGGGGAGGTTCAGGAGGGACATGAGCAGACACTTCTTTATGGAGAGGGTGGTGTTTGGGTGGAATGCATTGCCGGAAGAAGTGGTATCCTGCAGAACAGTGGGCTGCTTCAAATGTGGATGGGACGAGGTAAGGGGAGGGTTAAGGGAGGGGAAGGGGGAGAGAGGGGGAAGCTGCAGTATAAGGGCTGCTAGTTGCACAACTAGTGGACTTCATAGACAATAAGGCATTTATCTGCTGGCAATTTCGTATGTTAGTATAACTGGAGGAAGAAGATTAGGAATGTTTTTGGTTCAATACCTATAGATCCTGTAGGGACACTGGGGGGAGGGGGACTTATGCAACTGAAAATGCAGCATCTATGGCACAGACCTCCCAATCATTTGAAAAAAATGAAATTGGTTAACACATCTGACTGCTGGAGATGCCACCAGCCATAGGGTGCACAGATATATATCTTTTGGTTTTGTCCCAAACTGGTGGACTGGTGAAGTCACCCGCAAGTCAAAACATTTGAAATCATGCAGTGTCAGATACCGATGGATGATTCCCTTATGGACCTGGGCAATACTAACAAACTCCCTGTCCAGCATAAACTCCTTCATCTATGGTTCATGGCAGCTATTACAGAAGCTTAAACAGTTGGTATGTAGGAAATGGAGGTCAGAAGATGTGCCTACCATGCATGAATGGGAGGAAATATGGACAAATTAGCAGGCCTGGAGTGCTTCTCTTCTATAGCTGCAAACAAATGGGCACTCTAAAAAAGGTGGGTGGGCCATATCTAACCCGTTTTTCCATTTATCTTTAATTATTTTTCTTTTTTTTGCAGTTGTTTAACCAGGAGTAGCAGACTAAGCTGAAAACTTGTTTACAGATGCGACCTGGGAGTACAGGGAAGTTAAGTGATTTGCTCAGGGTCATACAGTATGCAAGTGGGGGCTGTGGAATTCAAACCCAGGTTTCCAGATTTGCAGCTCAGAGCCTTAAACCACTGCAGTACACTCCTTGCACTCCCTCGAACCACCGTAGATGAATGTTGTTTGTCGATGAGTGATAATCTTACCCCTAGTCCACATCTGCATGGAAATATGGGGTGGGCTTTCATATACAGAGCCTATTTTTAGTTAGAAGGTAGCTCTTTCTACTCAGTACTCTACCATGCGCATAATATTTTGGGCGGTTATTTTTATTCTTAGGTCTGTTGTATTCCTAATTTGCATTGGAACGCTATCTTCAGGCTGGTATTTCTGCACCTTATTGGTTGCCGAAGATAACGTATTTTAAGGGCTACTACACTGTAACTAGCTCAGAGTGAAGAAATGTTGGGTTGCATCTGTGGGATATTTAAGCCCCTTATTATCTGACAATGTGTCTCTGTCTTTAGGATTTAGTGTGTAATCCATGGAATTTACATTCCTGACAGGTCAATGAGCTAGGAGAACATTGTTGTTTTTGTTGTGCACATCTATGACTTTTAATCCAAAATGCTCAATAACATATAAACTGAAAACCCCACACCTTACATCCATATACCTTATGTCTGGTAATCTCTTCCACCTAGGTAGTTCCAAACAGTTTATCACCATGTTAATTCCTTTCTGGAATGGGCATTTGTCAAGTGCACGTGGCCCACACAGAACACGGACTCTACTTTCCAGCCTGGGGTGGCTACATGTTTAGTGGACCAACTTGAGCCTCATATGATATGAATGGTTGAGTGGACCCACTAATCATTTAGGATACTGACCAGTGTAGGCTACAACATGTACATCTCTCTCCTTTAAAGGACCCCATAACTGGACATTGGGCACAGTGTTGTACTTGGGATGAGGTGTGGTGGTGTCTGTTAGAGGTTGTGGCATGTGTTTAACACAGGAAAAGAAACAGCAGTAGGCACTAAGCATGAGCAGCTTCAAGGGGAAACAATGCACCACTGATACAATAGAACAAACAGTGATGATGGTGATGCACTCATCAACAAGTGGTCAGGTGAAATATTTTATCGCAATACATGACTGACATTGAAGGTCAAGAAAATGGTAGGGGGTTTTACAAGTGGTTACAGAGATTCAGCTGTGAAAGTGCATGGTACATCCGGCAGACCACAGGTGTGATTCTCACTCTCATAGCCTCCACTTACAGATTGCCTGTTCTGCCTTGAGCAACATACTCAACCTCCCTGTGCTCCCAGGTCACACTTGTAAATTAGCCTAGTGCACAACAGTCCTCTTTCTTATCTGGTTGCCTAACATAGAAATATATAATTACATTAAGGTACAAAAATGATTTCCAATCACTTTTAAAGTCTGGTCTTTGACCTCACCCAGGGGTGGCAATGCTAGCCCCCTCTCCATGACAGCAGCCTCTACTGACTAGTACCTGATATCCACCTGACAGCTTGGGATGGCTCTTCTATTTCATTGTCACAGTTTGGCCACTGTGCCATAACTCTGCAGGCCATGATCAGCCCCCAACCTCCCCAATCCACTAGCCAGTCAATGTTCCAAATCCAGCCGATGACACCACACACTCCACTAAGGGGAGTACAATGACAAAAAATACTGCCAGTGCCAACTGCAGTGCTGCAGTTTAGTGACACAGACATGGTCGTCACAAGTAGTGGATCACCAACATTCACAAAAACTGACTGGGGTAGGCAAGGCTATGCCACTTCTTAAATTGGTATGGCCTTGGCCACGGAATTAGTGGTCCCCTCTTCCAAAAAAACATGGAGTCATGCAAATGCACTGATTTTAACAGTTGTCATCTGGTACTTTATAACAAGTTACAACACTCATATAGATGAATGACCACCTGATGCTGTCCCCTGACTAGTCCTGGTGATGCTGAGCTCCACACCTATACAACTGTCATGATTCACACCATGCTGCCACCACTCTGCTGCATGGATAGCAATGGAGGTGTGTTTTACAATGTCTTGCATTATGATTTACACAAGGCCTCTGGGGGAATATCAGTGGTTATTCAGCAACAAGATGTGGGAAGGGGTCAGGCAGGCAGATGTTCCTGAGGAGCACTTCAACTTCACAACACAGCAGAACAAAACTTAAATGACTTTTGACCATGGTGCAGGCAAGCTTCTGGTGGTTTACTGTGGTGCGACACCAAAAGTGGTAGTCTTTCAATTCAGTTTTTCATCATTGCATTTAATTGGTTTACAATATAAATAGCTTACCAGATATGGGATTCTCATTTCTCTTGCAGTTGTTCAGTCCTGGTCCTGTGCTAGTGCTGGAATAACTGATGAAGGCTAGATCACTTGTGGTTCCTGCAGAACCTGATGCAAATGGACAGGATAGTTCAAATCAGTGTTGGAAGTTGGAACACATAGGATTAAAGCACCAGTAATTAAACACATTTCATCTTGTGGGGAAGGCCAAGTGCCAAAATACTTATCCATTGATCAACACAGATAATCCTATGAAGGGAGGTCAGGAGGATACACTAAGGCATCCAGCAAAGAAAAGTGCACATCTGCTAATCAGATAAGGAGAGCTGTTGGAAACAGCCACAGAGTGGCATGAATGTTCAGGGTGAAGATTAGGATTCAGGATACACACGGTACAACTAGCATGTGCAGTGGATGACAGCATTGCTGCCTCCTTGCTACAGAAGCTGCCATAAGAGGGGATTTATGGATCAGAGGGCAATCCTACAGACTGCCCACTCTCACTGGACAACCTGGATGAGGACAGAGATGGCAGTCATTACACACGGCAAGTCAGAGATAGTCACAGTGGAGACAGCTGTCATGCACACAATTGCAGACACATCAAATGCTAATGTCGAGGCTGGACAAAAACAACCAGTTGGAAATCGATTCAAAACAGATGTCATATCCTCTCAGTTCATGCATCTGCACCTGCGGATCCATGTATGCAATATGGTGGTGCTGTGGCATGCCCATATGTGACACACACCATCACTTTCACAGAAGGGTTGTAGCCAGGCACTGTCCATCATGCATGCTGTCACAGGCAGGTATGTAAGAAAACACAGAGTTATTTATTGATCTTCCTCGGATTAGTCTTCATCATTCATTGCTGCTGAGTTTTAGCCAGAGGCTTCAGTCCATGCAGTAGCTTATAACTTTAAGAATTAAAGCTTTTCTCTCTGAAGAAGGGGGCCGACGTCAGAGATGGCACTGCCCTTGAGGTGACATATTACATGGTGCTTGCGGGTTGGCCAGTAACCGAAGCCAGCCCCCCCAACCTCCTCAGTTCTTCTTGCTGGAGAGGAAAAAGATCAAGAATAGAAAAGGAGGGAGAGAGGGATAAGAGAGCCCAAGGGATAGAAAAAGGAAAAGATATACTGTATAGCGGCTTATATTAGTGTCATCTTTATTTAGCACTCAATGGGACACTGCAGTAGTTTGCACTGGGCTGAATTCGCACAGCAGCTGTTTGTACAGTAACATTATTCTGGCTAGCACTGTCACACTTTCTAATCAGCTGCAAGGCACTGTAATTACAGTATTTTGCACATCTTGCACTATAATGCACTTTAAAATGTTATTGAGCTCCTTGTGTGTGCACTGGATTTTTTGGGTATTCTAAGACATTTTGCTGTTTTTGGGCAGCACCCATTGAGGTGAGTTCACAGCATTTCTCAAATGAATTGTCCTGGGATTTGCAGGGTCTTCAAGAGTCATGGATTAAAGTAGCTCATAATCACTGTTCCAACCGAGCCAATTGTTTTGCTTTTGTTGTTGTTTGTTAGTATGTATGGTAACATTCATTCTTACCTGCATTCCCGTGCTGTAAATTCACAGTTGCAGCTATTCCCTCATGCCCAATCTCACTGAGGCTAGTGTTAGTTTTTTGTATCAATATTTAATTTCAACTGCGTCGAGGATTTGTAAATGGCAACAGCAGTCAATGGACAAGGGGCCACACGGACAGATCCAATGGATACAGCACATCCTAGAGGGAAAGGAGGAGGCAGCTCCTGTTTGGAGGATATTGCAGCCATTGCTAAATGACATTTGGAAATAAGACAAGCTACACACCCATGAGCTTCAGGTACCAAGTCAGACAACCATAAAACTGAAGTAAAAATTATTTTTGTGACACTAGAACATTTACTTATAAAAGGGACGAGTTTATAGTATAATTTACTTACAATTAAGTTGTTTCCCACATGGATTAGATTTTGGATAAACATCTGTCTGTTGAGCTAGATAACTTGAGCTATGTTCCACATAGAAGATTAATTAATAAGCTGGGTAGGCTTGGGGGGGTCAGAAGTTGGTCAACTGGGTGGCAAACTGGTTGACGGGCAGGAAACAGAGAGTAGTGGTAAACGGTATACAGTCAGAAGAGATGCAAGCTACAAGTGGGGTACCTCAGGGATCAGTCCTGGGGCCAGTCCTCCTCAACATCTTCATCAGTGACATTGCAGATGAACTGGAGGGTAAGGATTGTCTGTCTGCAGATGACACCAAGATCTGCAACAAAGTAGATGATCCAGATAGGGTGGACAGAATAAAAGAGATCTGTATAAACTATCAAAATGGTAGGAAGAGTAGAAACTGGGGTTTATTGCAAAGAAGTGCAAGATCATGCACGTAGGGAAGAGAACCCCTGAAGCCACTTATAGGCTGGGAGAGGAGTTGCTGGCAGTCACAAGGGAAGAAATAGACTTGGGCATCATCATCACCAATGACCTGAAATCATCCAAGCAGACCACTAAAGCAGTAGATAAGGCTAGGGGGATGATCTAAAAAAAACAGGAAGAATGGCCATGGGTATGGCAGCTTAGTTCCATCACAAAGTCTTGCAAAATCATGCACAAGGGGCACAGGAACCCAGGGGCAACATACCAACTGGGAGGAGAGGTGTTAACAGCCTCAAAGCAGGAAAGAGACCTGGGGTGATCATTTCTGATGACCTGAAGCTAGCTAAACAGTTTGACAAGGCAGTGGGGAAGGCTAGCGGGATGTTGGGATGCATAGACAAGGGAATCACCAGCAGAAAGAGAGAGGTGATCATACCCCTGCATAGATCACTGTTGAGGCCACACCTCAAGCATTGTGTGCAGTTATGGAGGCCCCATCTCCACAAGCACATAGATAGGGTAGAGACAGTACAAAGAAGGGCAACCAAAATTGTGCATGGCTTGCATCAAAAGCTGTACAAGGAAAGGCTTAAGGAATTAAACATGTACTCGAAAGAGGAAAGGAGGGAAAGGGGATATGACAGGAACCTTCCAATACCTTACAGGTAAAAACAAGGAGCAAGGAGGAAGCATTTTCCACAGAAAAAGATGTTTGAGGACAAGGGGTCACACTATGAAGATGGAACAGGGCAGGTTCATTGGAAATGGGAGGAAGTACCTCTTTATGGAAAGGGTCATTGACACATTGAACAGCCTCCCAGCGGAGGTGGTGGTGGGGGGGGAGAAATGGTTTCAGGATTTAGGAATGCATGGGATAGGCACAGAGAGTCCCTAGTAATAAAGGTGGAGGGGTGGCTGGAGACCAAATAGGGTCTGTGATGTCATTGTATGTAGGGAAAACATGGCAGAAGGAAGGGAGTGGGCCAAAAGGCGCTAGTGTAGCATGACAGAGAATGAAGATCCCAAAGGCTCACCAACCAAGGATAGGGACCTGAGAAATCAGGGGTAGCCTCTGAAAGTTCAATTGCACAAGTTAGTTTGCAAGGGGAGGTTGAGGACACTGTGCAGTGATGGGGGGAGAGAGAGAGAGAGAGAGAGACTTCTGTGGATCCCCTTCTTTTTCTGTGTACAAAAAAATGGCAACCTGTGAGTGGAGGGGGCAGGAATAGTCTGCTCCTCTGCCTGGCACATTCCTATGTTACCTAACTCCCATAGATCTCTTCTGTGAGACTACAGGGCTTTTTTAGCCAATCCTTAAGTTCCACTTATACTCTGCTGGACTTCAGTCCATCCACTTTTGGAGGGGACCATTGTCCCTCTTGGTCCTCAAGTGGACCCTTTCATCCTTCTAGGGTTATTCCTTTCTAGGGTTCACACTTCACTTTCTCTTTCTTGCTCTTTCTCTCTCTCTCCCTAGCTCTGTGTCTTCCTTCCTCCTTCATTCTCTTCTTTCCTTTCTTCCTTCCTCCCTCTCTCTCTTCCTTTCTCCCTCTACTTTGACCTGCCCAGTGGTTGGGGTATTCCTACCCAGAAACCCCTAGGGCCCTTACCCCTTCTCCTGCTGTTGACATTTTTCTCCTTTCAGTTTACTGTACAACACTAAATAATAGTGATCAGTTTATTTTTGCTATATTAGCTGATGGAAGAAATAGGCTAAAATAAACTGCCTGCTGATATTTCGGCATGCGAGATGCAACAATACAGAGAGCATGTGGAAGCTTCAATCTTTATCAGTGAGTAAAAGGTCAGTAACAATAATTCAGAAATAACTCCCCAAAACTCTTCACAATGAACAGCCAAATAAGGCTGCAGTAAAAAAGATGTGCTCCCCCCTGGCAGCACTAGAAAGGTCAACTTTGAATAGCAGCTTGCTTGATACTCTTTGATACTGCAATTTATTCTCCTTGAAAATGATCTCAATTAATACCGTGGAACAGACATGTAGCTCTGTTTCCCATTCGGTTATATGCACAAACATAGAAACATAGAAACAGAGAAGTTGATGGCAGATAAGGACCGCAAGGCCCATCCAGTCTGCCCATTTCTTTTTCTACCTTAAGAATGTACCATTGGCCTTTGCTCTGTCAATGGCCTATCTATTCAAACTCATCTGTATTGCTCCCTTATGCCTTTCCCATGCCTGTTTGAAGCCCTGCACTGTATTCATATTCACCACTTCCTGAGGTAGGCCGTTCCATGCATCCACCGCCCTTTCTGTGAAAAAGAACTTCCTCACATTACCCCTTAATTGGCCTCCCTCTAATCTCATGCTATGTCGTCTTGTCTTGCTATTTTTCTTATAATGAAACATGTTAGACTAGTTCACCTTGTTAATGCCCATAAGATATTTGAATGTATCAATCATATCACCTCTCTCCCTCCTTTGCTCTAGGGTATACATATTGAGCTCCGTTAATCTGTCCTCATATGTTTTCTGATGCAGTTCCTGCACCATTTTGGTTGCCCTTCTCTGGACTGCCTTAATTTGGTTAATGTCCCTGTGAAGGTGTGGCCTCCAGTACTGCATGCAGTACTCCAGATGAGGCCTAACCAGTGTTTTGTAAAGAGGGATTATTACCTCCCTCTTCTGACTTGTGATACCCCTACTAATACACCCTTTCCTTCAATAGTGATTCCATGACCTTACCCACCACTGATGTCAGGCTGACAGTCCTGTAGTTTTATGCCTCTTTCCTACTTCCTCTTTTGTGGAGTGGGACTACAACTGCCCTCCTATAGTCCCCCGGTGCCTTCCCTGTTTCTAATGACAGGTTGAAAAGAGCTGTCAGGGGGACTCCTCTTTCAATTCCCTCAATATCCTGGGCTGCACTTCATCTGGCCCCATTGCCTTGTCTACTTTTAACTTTGCTAATTCCTTAATCACTCTTTCTTTTGTAAAAGGACTTGTGTCCACTTCCAAACCTGTTATATCATTGGTCTTTAACTTTGGCCCATTTCCCATCCCCATTTCCTTAAATACTGAGCAGAAGTAGTTGTTCAACGTGTCCACTTTTTGGTGGTCCTCTTCCACACAAACTCCCCTTCCCCTCTCAGCCTCACTATCCTTCCCTTTGTTTTTCTCTTTTCTCTTACATACCTAAAAAAGGGTTTGTTCCCCTCCCCTTGACATTAATATGGCAATCTGTTTTCTGTTTGTGCTTTTGCAATCATATCTGCCTTTCCTGCCTCTCTCTGTTTCTCCTGGCAAGTCTCCTTATCTACAAAGTCGTGGCCAAAAATATTGGCGTCCTTGCACTTTTTCAAATAACTCACAATTTCCTCTAAACATAAGTTGAAATTAACAACAGTACAGTATTTGGTCTCCACAATTCTTTATTTCTCTGTTAATAGTACAGAACATTTGTTTTTGATTCAGAATTTAATATATCCTTTAAAATCAGAAAATGAAAAGAAATGCATTGACAAAATTATTGACACCCTAGACTTAATATTTGGTAGCACAGCCTTTGGTCAAATTAAGTGCAATCAACCGCTTCCTATAGCCATGGATGAGCTTTCTGCACCTCTCTACTGGCAGTTTGGCCCACTCTTCTTGTGCAAACTGCTCCAGTTCTCCCAGATTTGAAGGGTGCCTTCTCCCAACTGCTGTTTTCAGATCTCTCCACAGGTTTTTAAAGGGATTTAGAACTGGACTCATTGCTGGCCACTTCAGAACAGTCCAGCATCTTGTCTCGAACCATTCCTGGGTGCTCTTTGAAGTGTGTTTGGGGTCATTGTCCTGCTGGAAGACCCATGACCTTAGACGGAGACCCAGCTTTCTGACATTGGGTTCAACATTGCACTCCAAAATGGCCTGATAATCTCCAGATTTCATGATGCCATGCACATGTTCAAGGCACCCAGTGCCAGAGGCAGCACAGCAACCCCAGAACATCACTGAACCTCCTCCATGTTTGACTGTAGGGAAGGTGTTCTTTTCTTTGAAGGCTTCATTTTGTTTTCTGTAAACATAGAGATGATGTACTTTACCAAAAAGCTCTAATTTGGTCTCATCTGTCCACAGAACATTCTCCCAGAAGGATTCTGACTTGTTCAGGTGTGTTTTGGCAAACCCCAGTTGGGCTTTCTTATGTGTGTCTCTCTCAGCAGTGGGGTCTTCCTGGGCCTCCTACCATATAACCCCCTTTCACTGAGTTGGCGACAGATGGTGTGAGTTGAAACTGTTGTACCTTGTGTCTGAAGGTCAGTTTGAATCTGTTTGGCAGTTGATCGAGGTGCTTTCTCTACCATTCGAACAATCCTGTGCTGCAATCTTCGATCAAGTTTTCTCTTGCAGCCACGTCCAGGGAGGTTGGCTACAGTGCCATGGGCCTTAAACATCCTGATAACATTATGTAAGGTGGAAACAGGAACATCAAAGTCTCTGGAGATTGATTTGTAGCCTTGAGATTATCCATGCTTGGCTACAATCTTCTCTCTGACCTCCTCAGACAATTCTCTGGCTGTCTTTCTTTCTCCATGCTCATTGTGGTACACAGTGACACAAAACAGGAGAATGAGTCCTTTTTCTATTCAAACTGGTTGAATGAGTGATTTTTATATTGCAGGCACCTGCAACTCACCACAGGTGAGTTCAGTTCCAAAGTGAAGGAGAATCACCTGCTTGAATTCTAATTATTTCTAACTACTTCTAAAAGGTGCCAATAATTTTGTCCGGGCCATTTAAGGATTTCTGTGTGGAATAAGCTAAGGCTTAGTAAATTGTTCTGCTTTTTGTGTTTTATTCCACTGCAAACCAAAGAAATACATATGTGGATACCAAAATATTTTTTAATTTCAACAATTTTCTGGAAGAAATGGTGCATTATTAGAAAAAACTGCAAGGGCGCCAATATTTTTGGCCACGACTGTACCGTCCTTTGTGTATTTGTATACCTCCTAAATGCCATCTTTATTGCTCTCACTTTTTCCGCTGCCTTTTCTGAGAACCATAGTGGTCTCCTCTTTCTCCTCCTTTTTGTGCAACTGCTATCACTGTGCTCTTTGGTTAAATAGACCTGGTAAACCAAAGCTTGAAGGAAGTTAAATCCAAGTTCTAGAAGCTAGAGGAAGCGGAAGGGGAAAACAGACTTATGGCATATATTAATTTTTCAAAATAAATGTAGAAAATATATATTTGCCTTAATGGTTCTGTTAGCGTCAGTGGTTCAGCAAGTTGCACACTCACTTCTGAGGCTGGAAGATCAAAGGTTGTGGGCTTTAGCCTCACACCAGACTCTTTGGGTAAATCCCAATACTGACACTGTAGTCCATCATGAAGGGGTGCTGCACTCCCGAGGTGCTGTATTTCAGATGAGATATTAAACCGAGGCCCCGCCTGCTAGTTCTAGTGGTTGTTCAGGTAGATGATATAGATCCCATGGCACTTCTATAAAACAGCAGGGGAATTTCCATAGTATCCTGGCCAAATTTCCCCCATTCATTGAAAATGCCACCAACAGCTTAATCTGGTTCAATTTCAGTTGGTTACCATCTGTATACCCCACCAGGGTCGCCACTGAAAAAGGGACTTCTAGTCTCAGTGTGCCTAGCCGTCCAACAAAATTAAATACATAAATAAACAGGTTATCACCTGAAAAAAACCAAAAAACTTCTCTGACTATTGAAAAACGTGCTCCTATGGATTAAATAATGTATGAAAAGTGTAAGTCTTTAAACACTCAGCTGTGCTTGGTGTAGATAATACAATATGGTTGCAGCCATTTCCATGGTCAGATATTTCCTGAAATGTCTGAGATATCTGTTGAGAAATTCCTGCCTGCCTGCAATACCACATTAGGGCCACCAGAGAGAATCTCTTTAGAAATATTGGGAAATATCTGGAAACACTGGAAGCTCTTATCACACTATGATTAGCCCCAGAGAACTTCATGGCCATTAGAGGGGACTCTTGAGAACAATAGCCAGCATCTAACTTGAGAGGAATCTTAATAACTTCCTGGAGTGAGCTAGTTACATTGTTTACCTCCTGAAGGGCTATTCCAAAATGAGTTAAAGGAGAACTGTACTGAACCTGTAGATCATTGTCCCCGTAAAAGCCTATTTTTAAATACTGGTTTAAATTCTGCTACTGTTCCATTTCTCCAGACTTTTTAGTTATCCTAGTGGGTATTTCTGATTCACACTAATGTAATAAGAGCCATTTTATTTATTTATTTATTTAAAATGTGGCACACTGAGCTGAAGCTCATTTCCAGGTGCGACCAATGGGACAGGAAGTACAAATACAACAAAGGGATTACAAAATTCTGATACGGCGTAATACAATGTGCAAATTAATTCTGCATTAGAGTATAATACAATGTGCAAATAGATTTTTCATTGTAAGATTAGATTACAGAATATTGTACAGGAGATAAAAAGTTAAGCTGAATGAGACAACAAGAACAAAACATGTAGTCACTAATACAGGAAATGCAAGAAAGGGAGAAGGACAGGAGTATAGCTGTGGATTAGGACAATTGACAGCTACAAGATGTAGCAGGGGATGGACCGAGGAGTTGCTTAAGTGTAGGAAAGGAGAGGGTAAGGTGGGTTTGGGGGGTAGAGGTTATTCCAGAGGGAAGGGAGTCTATAAGAGATTGCCAGTTTCCCAATAGAGGTGTGGGTTTGTGGGAGGGCAAAGGAGTGGATGCAATCCATATGCAAATTATAGGGGAATGGAGTGGCAGGATTTAGGAGAGAGGAGAGGTAGGAAGAAAGAGTCCCAAACCAGTATTTAGAGATGAAAATGGAGCAGTAGAATGAGCGTATCTGTGAATAGGATTGGGGGGATAGTGAGGAGTAGAGGTCACAGTGGGGGGGGGGTCTGTGTGCCTAGGGGGAGTTTGAGGTAAAATGATAGAAGGCATTGAAGAGGACATCAGGTTTGGTGAGGGAGGTGGCTGGGGCTGCACTGAAGATGACATTGGTGTAGTTGAAAGCTGAGAGGATACACTTGACCAACAGGTCGTGTCTGACTGTGAGGGAAAGACTACCCTTGTGGTGGTGGAGTTGCCCCAGTTTGGGGTGTAGTTTGGAGTGAAGGGTATTAAAGTGGTAGGAGAAGTCTAGCGAAGGGTCAAGCCACACTCCAAGATATTTGTAGGCTGGGACATCATCAAAAGGAGTGTTAGCTGGGGCAGAGAAGACAGGGAGGAAGGGGAGCCTGATAAGATTCTGTTTGGAGCCAAAGGTCATGGCTATAGTCTTTTTGGCATTCATTTTCAGGTAGCTATCATTGAACCAGTTTGCTACTGGTGTAAAGTCATGTTGAAGGGGAGTTTGGACGGCTGTGGCAAAGGGACCTGTTAAAAATAGGATAGTGTCATCCACATACAAATGGATCTTAGTGTGGGTGCATACAGAAGGGAAGTCATTAATAAACAAGAAAAAGGGAACAGGTCCGAGGATCGATTCCTGGGGGTCACCTGCAAGGATAGGGAGGGACGGAGACAGGACATTACTGATTTTTACTGACTGGAACCAGCCAGTTAAATAAGAGCTAAACCAGGAGACAGAAGCTGGGGAAAGGCTGGTACACTTAGCTCGTTTAGAAGGAGAGGGTGAGAGATGGAATCAAAGGCCTTTGCAAGGTCAATGAAAATAGCTGAGGTGATCTGCCCTTGATCGATTGCAAAGTGAATGGCATCTGTAAAGCAAAGAAGGGAGGACGTGGTTGAGTTAAATTTCCTAAATCCTGATTGGACAGGGGAGAGATTGTTGGTGACAGAGAGGAAGTCATTTAGCCTCGAGAGGACAAGGGATTCTTGGACCTTGGCAAGCGAAGGGACAAGTGATATGGGGCAGTAGTTACCAGGGACAGTGACATCACCCCCTTTATAAAAGGGGAAGAACCTAATGGACTTCTAGGCTGAGGGGATGGTAGAAGAGAAGAGAAATAGATTGAAGAGGTAGGTTAGAGAGGTCAAAATGAAGGGTGCAGAGATTTTGAGGAGTCTAAGGTGTAAACCATCAGGCAGGATTCAGTGGAATTTAGGGAGCTTAGAGATCTAATGACTTCTGCAGGGGATACCAGAGGCAGTTGAAAGCCAGAGAGCCATTTGGGGGAGGGTCAGGAGAGGAAGGTAAGAGGTCTTGTGGGAGGGCACAGTTTGTTAAGAACTTATTTAGGGCATCTGTGACAGAGGTGGGGTCTGAAACTAGGGAACCTGCCATGCAATGAGTGGGTGGATGGGGTTCAGAGGAGGGGTGCAGGAGCAAATGGAGATCATTCCAGAAGGAGGATGGAGAGTTGTTGGAGGTGTGCAGTCAGGTTTTAAAATAATCAGATTTGGCCTGTTGAATTCACTTAGTACAGCCATGTTGGAGGGTTCGGTAGGTCTCCAGGTCAGTTGGGTTGCATGAAATTTTAAAGTGACGACAAGTGTGGTTGCGGGTCTTGCACATGGACAGGATTTCTGAAAAGATCCAGGAATTGCGGTGACATTTTACCATGACTGATTTCAGGGTACCATGCACATCCTACATTTTTAGGAAGGTTGTTGTGAAAAGGATGAGGGCAGCATTAACAGAGGGAGTGGAGAGGACCAGTGACCAATTTACAATGGCCAAGTCAAGGAGTAATTTATTTGAGTCAAGCATTTTGAGTGATCAATATGGGATATATTTGGTGGGGTTTGGTGAGGACATATCTTCTTGGTGTAAATGGTGGGGCAGTGATTGCTAAGAACATTAGGAAGTATGCCTACAGAGCTGATTTGGTGTGGGTGGTTTGATAGCGCTCAGTCAAGCAGGGCATGGGACTGGGAGTGATGGTTGAGGCGAGTCGCCTCTTTGATCAACCGGGTCAGGTTTAGTGCTTCAATTTGGAGGCGTGAGTTTTGGGATGAGGAGGAGTGCCAGTCATCAAGTCACCAAGAAGGATCAATTTACCTGCAGAAGCAAGGATGGTAGTGGTGGTGACATAGGAGACATGGGAGGAGGGAGGAAGTTTGAAGGAGGAATACAGAACTCTGACATAAAGTGGCATTGAGATCAGAAAAGTGAGCTTTGCTAGGAGTTTGTGAGATAGAAGGATCACTTCACAATGGGAGATAGTACAAGGAATGGTGTTGTGGGAGTAAATTGCAACCCCTCCTCCACTTTTTCCACAGTATTGCTGGTGGAGGTTATAGTCAAGTTGGGCAAGCTGGTTGTCTATCATACATGAGGACAGCCACGTTTCCATGATGCATAGAATGTCAGGGGAGTGCTGAGTGACCCAGATTTGTAAAGCATTCAGATTAGGAAGGAGGCTACAAGCATTTATATGATAGAACTTCAAGCCCTTAAAAAGATCCTTTGGAGAGGAGGGGTTGGAGTGGCTAGGGTTCAGCTCAACATCCCTAGCTAGGAGTAGGAGAAAGCCTAGAAGGTGATTTTAGAATTGTGCGATGCAGTGGGTGAGTGGGAAGTAGTTTGGTAGATGGAAGGGAGGGGGGAGGGTCGCTTTGGGGGAAGGGGAAAAAGAAAAATATTGTCGGACCATACTATTGCACCAATTCCTTACTCTTGTACTCACTGTTAATTTTTTCATTATAACTTGGAGAAGTTAATTTGCTACGGTACTTGTTTGGAATAGTATGTCCAATAAAGTATACTGAATTAAAAAAAAAGAATTGTGTGATGTAGTTTAGAGTATGTCCCTTGCTCAGCTCTTCCATTGTTGGCATAATGCATCTGTGTTCTACTATAGAACACTGTGGCTTAGAGGGACATAAAGTAAATCATACAGTTCCAAAATGGCACTTAACAACAGAATGTAAGTCAGAAACATCCAATCTGTTTACTAAGAGGTCTGCATAGAGGAAATAACAGCAGAACTGGAACCAATACTTACAAACAGTTGCTACTGGAGGAAGTTGCTTACAGAGTCAGCACAATTCTCCTTTAAAACTGGCCGGGGTTGAACAGAACTAGTCAGATATACACAGATACACAATTGGTTGACCTGGGTACAGCATGCCTCCATCCTGGAATTCTGGGAGAGAGGACCCAGTAGCTTCTCAGAAAATAACAGATGCACTACACAGAAGGAGAAAGATGAGCCAAGACTGATTACATTGTGGGAAAAACACAGTGCATATTTTAAATGGGAGGCAGAGTTAGGACCAATGTCTTTCTCTGGAGATAACTACAGGAAAGAAACAAAAAAATGCTGGGACAGTGCGTGCTACAGGAAATCTCAGGAAACCCTCCATACAGATATCTAGATAAGTTATAAAATAACATGCCTAATAAACTGCTCCAGCTGTCGTTTAAATTGTGTTTCTTCTGAATTCCTTAATGTGTTTGTATATGCTACTAGCTAGGTCTGTATCATAAACATTTATGTAACCCTCCTGCAAAATGGGGGCTTACCTGCCACCCTGTAGCTCTGTCCTTCTGCTCCTCTCCCGAGTGTCCCTTGATCCAGCCAGCAATTTTTTTCTGTCTCCCCAGGTCCTGTTCCTGCCCTTGATGCCCTCACTAATTAGCCCAAGTAAAAATGCAGCCCTGCAGGGCTTGCAAATTACAACCATGATCTCCCGCTATGTTGTCTGCCCTTGGGGCAGCGGGATTCATGCAGGCATGACCGGCGTCTTTGATCTGAGACCACATGATTTTGCAGTCAAACCGGGGAGTGTTACATGGGTCCCGAGATCCCCATCAGCTAAGTGGGACCCAGTACCCATGAACAGGCCACTGAGAGGCTGTTCTCCCCACACTTATGGGAGATTCAAAAAGGAGTTTGATTGGGGCTCATTAATATTCATAAGCAGGAGCCCCAATCATATTTAAATATTGCCCCTCGGGGCAGCATGTTCTTGGCTATGGCCATGAGACAGAAAAGGGAGCTTTTTTAAATAAATATTGAACTGCAGTTAATGTTCGGAAATTGTTGCCAAAGGGGGGAGAAGTGTTTAAATTAAATAAATTCTTTACCCTGGCTGAACCAGAAACTATTGGGACTCAGAAAAGTGTCAGCCTGCCTGCTGCTGCAAAATCAGGGCTCACTAAATATTGGCAGCAGTGACATAAAAACGAACTGAGCAATTCAGCTAATCTGTGCAGTGACAGCAAGTACACTACCAGGGCTAAAGAACTGTGGGGCAATGGGACAAATATTTGTTTATTTCTGGCTGCACCAGGACAATATTTAGGATTGCATCTAATCTGCTAAAAAGACAATGGGTTAAGCAGTCATTGCAAGCAGCCACAGCAAATCAGAAAACCAGGAAAACAAAAGCCAGGACTTGTGGGACATGCACAAAAGCTCACAGGTAAATGTCAAGTGCTCATGGGGACTTACAGGAACCTAACTCTAGCTGAGCACAGTAAAAAGACGGGCTCATGAAAACCAAGCGAAATAGACCAACATGGTCAAAATATAAAATCCTTTATTACTGGTGCACTGTTGATCTGCTGTTTTGGCAAATAAAATTTTTACTCCCTTGAGCTACATTTTTGTTCATTTCTAATTCTATTTGCCAAAACAGCAGATCAACAGTGCACCAAGTGAGGTTCATGCATTATTCATTTCTGTGACTGACATGTCCTCCAACCAATTGGAGGCATTGCAGCTAAATCTTACAGCCAATCAGAAACCTCAGAAAAGCCCTATAAGAGACAGTGTTTTCCAGCATTTTGCCAGATTCATGGAAATTCAAGTAAGAGACCCCCACAGGGGTGGAGGCTCAGGCCCCTGCCATGCTTCCAGGCCTGATCATTCCAGCTAAACCCCTCCATCCAGGAGGGGGTGTGTTTGTTTTATTTAAGTTAAAGTAAATTAGTTGAGTTTTGTTAACCTGCTAGTCTGGAGGTTGCCAGATTGTCCTCCAGGCGCTATCCCTCCCTTCCACGTCTTTGAAAGAGGCGGACTGAAAACCAGATTACATCAAGCAGCAGTGAGAGCACTGACCAAGTACCTCAGTCATGAGAGGATTGAAGACACTAGGAGCCTTCTATAGCCAGAATAGACAGTGGAGGACCTGCGTAAAAGTACCCTTATATCCCCATGCAAGGAAATTATACACAAGCAGTGTCTAGGCCATCATACCCTTGTACCTATTAATGCCAAGGGAAGATAAGTAACTATGAGCTGACATGCCCTGTACCTACAGTTGTGAGAAAACGTGAGAGTAATTAGTCTGGGCCACTTTGCCCGAAGTGACTATTAACTTTGTAGTTCTTTAGTTCACACCTTGCCTGATGCCCTACTGGCCCAGCGCAGGTGTATCTTTGAGAATGTGCTTACAAATTGCAGCTGTTGCTGGGGGTACCTAAGAGAGCCCAGGCAGCGTGCACTTAGGTAAAATCATATAAATGTGCTGATATCCATCTGTACCATCTATCTGGTCAAGATTGTCCTATGGAGCCACCAGCCATAGTAGCCACCTTGCCACTTCAAGGGACATGTGACCCTAGAGACATTGAAATTGTCCTTTGAACCTGGAAATTACAGTTTTCCACCATGTTTAATTATGACCCAGACTAGATATGCCTGCTTCTGTTGGAAGCTGAGAAACTTGCTGTACTACAGAGAACAAACTAGAATGCATTTGAGAAACTGGGAACCTGGTAGAACATAATATTGTTGGGGACTTGGGAAGTTAAGCTACGCTTTCTACAGAAAGTTTCATTATTTTCTTATTGGCATTAAGAATTGCAGGATTCCATTAAAGTGTAGTTATTTTATAACCAGCAGGGGTGAAATACAACTGAAGTTGTTTGATTTATGTGCTAGACACCTAGGATTTGGAAGGATATTTGCGCAATATTTTAGAAGTGTCCTGCTGGCTGAACAGTGAGTTTATCCCTGGTTTCAGATAATGGGATGGTGTATTAGAAACAGACGTAGCAAAGTGTCTACATTGAAAGGCCTGCTTACGTCGCAGGTGTCACTAGTCAATCAATTGATTCTGGGTGGGGCTTTTATCACTGAGCTGTCTTAGGCAAACTACACAGTGAGAAGCCAGTCAGAAAAGACTAGCCTGCTTCTGTTGGAAGCTGAGAAACTTGCTATACTGCAGAGAACAAACTAGAATGCATTTGAGGAACTGGGAACCTGGTAGAACATAATATTTTTAGGGACTTGTTGGGAAGGTAAGCTACGCTTTCTACAGAAAGTTTCGTTATTTTCTTATTGGCATTAAGAATTGTAGGATTCCATTAAAGTGTAGTAATTTTATAACCAGAGGGGGTGAAATACAACTGAAGTTGCTTGATTTCTGTGCTAGACACATAGGATTTGGAAGGATATTTGTGCAATATTTTAGAAGTGTCCTGCTGGCTGAGCAGTGAGTTCATTTTTATCCCTGGACTCAGTAGAGTGGTTTGTGTAGGAGCAGTGGTCTAGTAAATTGTGGTGTTGGTTGACTTACTATAAAGGGCAGTACTCACCTGGATGCTGGAGCAGTGGTGTATTTGATTGTTTCTAACAGTCACCAGTGGTTGAGGCTTACCCACCCACCCTTCTCCTCACCCCACCCACCCCAGGCATGGCATTTCCTTTATAGCCAAGGTTCTGACATCACTTCCTCAACAGGTCTTGGGGCAGAACTGTCATATTCTTAATTACCCAGCACAGTGCATGAAGGGTAAGTACACACACACACACATAAAAAAATATATATTACTTATTGTATATTATAAGGAAGAGGGACATGTGGGGAGTTGTGCAATGCACTGACTGTGGGGCAGCAATTTTCCGGGAGACATTCTGGAACCTGTGTTGCTGCCCTATTTGCAGGCAACTGTCAGCTCTGAGGGAGGAGGCTGCCCACTCCAGGCTAAACTGGCAAGGACTAAGGAGGCCTCCCACACCCAAAACACCAGTTCCACAACCACTGCCCCAGAGGTTGCCATGTGTGAAAAGCAGATGGACCACAGTAGGTTCTGGGAGGGTGAGGGTGGTGGAACAGAGCAGCGTCCCCAAGCTGTACCTCTACACAAATCATATATCAGTCTGGCAAATCAAGGTTCCTCTATGATGACACCCTCAGTGGAGACCAAGAAGAATGCTGGGGACATCCACAAGGAGCCCCACAAAAGAGTGGCAAGGGACACCACAGGGGAAAGAAACAGCTTCTGATAGGGGACCCAATTGTTAGGTGTGAGACCTGGGGAAGGAGAGAGGAAATGGAAGTAAGGTGCCTGCCTGGTGCCGGCTTGGAGGGACAGGAAGCAAATCCTGGATTGCAGAAGCAGCATCACAGGAGAGGAAACTAATATCATTGTCCACCTCGGGACAAATGACCTAGCTAGGCATGAGATCAATGCAGTGCAGGATGAATTTGTGGAGTTGGGGAGGGCCTCAGACAGGTAGTAGCAGTAACCTTCTCCAGAGTACACCAATCTATGGAAGGAGTGAGGCTAGGGTACTGCCACTGCAGAGTTTAATGAATGGGTTGCAAAACTAGTGCAGAGCACAGGGCTTTGGGCTTTATTGGGACTGGGGGTCTACCTGGAGATGAAGGTCTATGCTGGCAAGATGGTCTACATCTGTCCAGGAAAGATATCTCCTAAGTGACAGGTTTAAAGGCTTCCTTGGCAAGCTTTTAAACTAGCCAAGGGTGAGGTGCTGATAGGAAACAGGAAGGTTCAAAGCATCCTCCCACAAAACATGGCAGGTAGTAGGTAAAACACAGGTACAGAGCTTGACAGAGGGCAGAACAGGGTAAATGGAAAAAATGAAGGGCAATAAGAGCAGGGATGGGGTAAAAAGGATAAAGCCAAATTAAATGGAGGCAATGAGTACCAATGCCCATAGTCTGGGAAACAAGCTTTCAGAGCTAGTAGCCCTGATGGAAGAGGAACACTTCGGATATTTTGGCAGTCACAGAAATGGTACATGGAGAACCATGACTGGGGTCAACCATACCAGGGTACACAATCACAGAAGGGACCAGGAGGAAAAGAGGAGATGTGGAGTAGCTCTCTACATAAGGGGAAGGGATCAAAGCTAAAAAGCACAGAACTAAAGAGTAAAGGGGAGATAAGAGCATCTCCCAATACCTTGAGACAGGGGAATGCATCACAATCCGCACAGGGGTTGTATACAGACCCCCATCTCAAGGGAGGAAATGGACAAGAAAATGATAGAAGGCATTCTCAAAAATGGCTGAAAAAGGAGATACTGTTGATAGGGACCTGAATATGCCAGATGTTAACTGGATGACAGGGACTGCAACCACATCAAGACCAGGGTCATTCTCACGTCCCTACTAGGCATGCCTTAGACAGCTAGTAGTGGAAGCCACTTTGGAAGGGAGCAATATTAGACCAGGTACTCTCAAATGGAGAGGATCACAAATTTAGAAGTCAGTAGACATTTGGGAACAAGTGACCACTGCACAGTCATGCTTCACAATAAACACAAGAATGGAGACAAGCCATGCAAAGACAAAGATACTGGACTTTAGAAGGGCTGACTTTGGCAAAATGGGTGAATACGTGAGGAATGCATTAGCAAATGGCCAGAAAGGAGGGGTGGAAGAACAATGGAGAAAAATCAAAACTGCCAGCATGGAGGCAACAAGCCTTTGTGTGAAACAAATAAAGAAAACAGAGGAATAAAAAAACACTATGGTTCTCAAAAGAGGTGTCAGGGAAGGTAAGGAGAAAAAGGCTGCATTGAAAAAGTCTAAGGAATTACAGAAGGAGCATGACAGGGAACTGTATCAATTAAAGCAGA
The DNA here is from genome assembly GCA_016271365.2 of Neoceratodus forsteri. NCBI lineage: Eukaryota > Metazoa > Chordata > Ceratodontiformes > Ceratodontidae > Neoceratodus > Neoceratodus forsteri. The sequence goes on along the minus strand of CM057454.1, from coordinate 1,288,441,222 downwards.
AAGAAGTGGAGAAGGCAGTCAGAAAAGCAAAGGCCCAAACCGAGGAAAAGATAGCCAACTCAGTTAAGAAGGGGGATAAAACCTTTTATAGGTACGTTAGGGAGCATAGAAAGGTTAAGGGAGGGATAGTGACGATTAATAAAGAACAGGGGAGGTGGACAGAGGGAGACAGTGAAAAGGCAGAGATACTGAATGAATACTTTTGCTCAGTATTCACAAAAGAAGAAAAGGAGGAGTTACCTAAACCAAACAGTAGAAGCACTCTGGGTAGTGGGGTTGACGCCAGTCCATTTACAGAAGAAAGAGCCCTGAAAGAACTCCTAAAACTCAAGGTGGACAAAGCAATGGGGCCTGATGGGATTCACCCCAGAATCTTAAAAGAACTAAGGGAGGACCTAGTGACACCACTTAGCACTCTTTTTAGCAAATCATGGGAAGATGGGGTGGTACCTGAGGACTGGAGGAGGGCAGATGTGATTCCCCTTCACAAAAGTGAGAGCAAGGCAGAAGCAGAAAACTACAGACCTGTTAGTTTGACCTCAGTGGTGGGGAAAATGATGGAATCACTTCTGAAAGAAATAATTGTTCAGTACCTAGAGGCCAGCGGGGCACAGGACCCAAAGCAGCATGGATTCACAGCAGGAAGGTCATGTCAGACAAATCTAATCGATTTCTTTGACTGGGTGACCAAAGTAAAAGACCAGGGAGGGACTGTGGATATGGCCTACCTAGACTTTAGCAAGGCATTTGACACAGTCCCACACAAAAGATTAATAATCAAGTTAGCCAGCCTGGGAGTGGGTCCCAGGGTAGTAGCCTGGGTAGCTAACTGGCTGCACAACAGGACACAGAAGGTAATAATGAATGGAACACATTCTGAAGAAAGGGAGGTTACTAGTGGAGTACCTCAGGGCTCAGTACTGGGTCCAGTCCTGTTTAACGTCTTTATAGGTGGCATTGCAGAGGGTCTGGAAGGAAAGGTATGCCTCTTTGCAGATGACACAAAGTTCTATAACAGAGTTACATAGAAACATAGAAAGTTTTGGAAACCTCATCTACGCAAGGACATAGACAGGATGGAAGCAGTCCAGAGGAGGGCAACTAAAACGGTGCAGGGTCTACATCAGAAACCATATGTAGAGAGAATGAGAGAGTTTAATATGTATACCCTTGATGAAAGGAGGGATGGGGTGACATGATAGAAACTTTTAAGTACCTCAAGGAAATAAACAAAGTCCAGGAGGGTAGCATCTTTCAGAAAAAGAGATGTGTAAGAACAAGGGGGCACAATTTAAAGTTAGAGGGGGGATGGCTCAGGGGTAATTTGAGCAAATTCTTTTTCACGGAGAGAGTGGTGGATGCACGGAACCACCTTCCTGGAGCGGTTGTGGGGTCTATAACAGTGGGGGAATTCAAACATGCATGGGACAGACATAAGGCAATTATAGTGGGGGGGTTGCAGGAAGTATGCTGTTGGTTAACTAGAATCTGCAGCTTATCCAGTAGGTAGCAAAATAGGCAGACTGGGTGGGCCAAGTGGTCTTTATCTGCCATCAAAGTCTATGTTTCTATATTTCTATGTCTAAGAATACCGATGAGTTAAAGATGTATTGGTACATGAGTGTACTGGATGTGACTACAATCAATCAATCGATCAATCAAATCTTTATTTATCCAGGCGAATCACTGTTGTGCAAGCTCATTTACAAGGTGGACCTTCATCACACAAGGTCGAAGCAAAGCAAATGATTACAATTATAGAAATTACATGCACACATAGTCAAAATATATGTGCTGAATATTCAGGATTTGCGAATCCAAGATCTAGCCCAGGTAACCTGGATAGTTGCCTTTTCTGAAATGTTCATCTCTGTGGCATTCGGGGCAATCCCTGCTCTTCTGCTAAAAGCAGGGCAACGCCCCTGCACCTCTGATAAGGATCGACAGCTGTTGTTGCTTAATTTGTCTTCCAAGTTAGCCCCTTCCTTTTAAATCAAAGCTGGCCACCACAACTAGCTGCAACATCCACCAGGTCTGCAAAAACCAGGACCTTGGTATCGGGCTAACCAGGGTGTAGTGTGAGATTTTGTGGTTTCACATGTTTCAGGGACTGGTATCAGTGGTGGGGATAATTGTTGTGTAACATCTGATTTAGTCAGCAGCTTAGATAGTCAGGACTCTGGGTATCATTTTCTGGTCATTACACTGTGATTGCTTTTTCTGTTTAATTTACTAGCCACCCAGCTGGAGGGTTCACCAGCACAACAAAAGACTATGTACATTTTGTAAATAGGAACCAGAATAACTTCTACTCCACCAGTTTCCCCATCCTAACTCCTGTGTCCTCTAAATAAATCCTATTATTACTGTTTTTGTAAAACATAGTGTGTGTGCATATTATTAGTGAGTGTTTTTAATTCAAAATTGCTTAAATGTGGGGAAATGTCTGTTGGGTCATGTCTGGGGGTGGTAAATGGCATTTCTGGGTGGTATAACATCTCAGGGGTTATACCTGGTAACAGCTAGCCCATGTTAAGGTAAACTCTCAGTGGAGGCACTGAGCAATTATTTTAAACTTGATATAAGTTCACAAAAACAAACCTCTCAGCCTATTGTCCAGAGTAGTAGGCAGGGGTGTAACACTAGGAGTAGCGCTGCCTAGGGGTTACATTTAGAACACATTTTAAATAGTTTATATTTAATTTAGGTCTAAGACTGTGGGTTGTGAAAAAGCACAGGTAATCTTTCATATTGATAATTGCACTGATCTTCTACTGAAAGCATTAGCAATTTAAAAGGAAATAAACTGTAAACGGACTTCTGATACAGAGCAGGGCAAGGAGTGCCTTATGGTATTTCTATATCAAAAAGGCTTAGTTCTGTGTGACCAGCATCCTGCACTTGTACTGTCTGAGAAACAGCCTATGGTAGGATGAGAAAGGATTGCAGTCCCAACTGAGTTATAACCAGAATCGTGGCAGCATCGTTAAAGTGAGAATGACAGACAGTCAGCCACTCGGAGGGTCTTGGCTGATTATGTGAAACACTTGTGGCAGTGGATGGGATCCAAACTACTGGAAGTATCTCTCATCAGAAAGTGAAGTATGTGCACAGAAAAGGTAATTGCCACTCTACTAATTAAAGTAATACACTGCCAATAAAAAATGTCCTGTTCAGTCACAGAGCATGATATACACAGAGATACTTCATATACTGCACAGCTTGCATTGTTCTTTCCTTGGTAAGTGTACTATAATTAGCAGACATTATGCTTGCAGCAAATACAAGGCTTACCGTTTTACAACAGCTGAACTTGTGCTAAAGGAGAGGGCTGATGTACAAGAAGCAGATAAGTTCAGACCTCATAGGGTCCACTGGGAAAAGTTACCAGGAGAATGGTGAGACCATGGTCACTGAGGAGGATGACCAGATGTGTGAGGCCATGGCCACAGAGAGTGAGCCAGAGAACAGAACCAGGGTGGCAGAGCAACAAGCCCAGGTTGAGAATATGAGACAGGAGGTTGCCCTTTTATTTATTTTATTTTTTATTATTAGATCATCGGTTTACAGACCTTTGGTCATAGACTCATTTACAAAGGCATCTCATCAAGAGAGCAATACATCATAGCAAACAAACAGTACAACACATAACGCTTAGATTAAAAAAGCAACCAGTGTTATAGGCATTCACTGGTGGTACACACTTGGTAATAGGTAGATCACAGTAGTAATAATATAGGTGCATGAGTACCACATTAGGTAGCAACCAGTGATATTTTATTACATTAGTCAGCAGATGTTGCATGAGACCCCAGGTATATACAGCAAAAGTAGATAGGGCAGACCCAGCCATGGGGTGAAGGTAAGGGGCAGGTGGGGGATTACATAGAAACATAGAAGTTGATTGAGATAAGGACCTGCAATTTATCCATAGTCTGCCCATTTCTTTTCTACCTTATAAATGTGCCACTCTGCCTTTGCTCTGTCAGTGACCTATCTATTCATAGTCATTGTATTGCTCCTTATGCCTATCCATGCCTGTTTGAAGCCCTGCACTGTATTCATAGCCACCACTTCTTGTGGTAAGCCATTCCATGCATCTACCACCCTTTCTGTGAAAAAAATTTCCTCATTCCCCTTAATCGGCCTCCCTCTAATCTCATGCTGTGTCCTCTTGTCCTGCTATTTTCTTATATTTAAACATGTTAGACTCTTTCACCTTGTTTATGCCCTTAAGGTGTTTGAATACCTCGATCATATCACCTCTCTCCTCCTTTGCTCAAGGTATACATATTGAGCTCCGTTAATCTGTCCTCATATGTCTTCTGATGCAGTCCCTGCACCATTTTGGTTGCCCTTCTCTGGACTGCCTCAATTTGGTTAATGTCCTTGTGAAGGTGTGGCCTCAATACTGCAGGTACTCAGATGGGGCCTAACCAATGTCTTGTACAGAGGGATTATTACCTCCCTCTTACGACTTGTGATACCCTGCTAATACACCCTAACACCCCTAACACATAGCTCTACTGCTTTAGAGGTCTGCTTGGATGATTTTAGGTCATCAGTGATGATGATGCCCAAGTCTCTTTCTTCCTTTGTGACAGCTAGCAACTCCCCTCCCAGCCTATAAGTGGCTTCAGGGTTTCTCTTCCCTATGTGCATGATTTTGCACTTCTTTGCATTAAATCCCAGTTGCCACTCTTCTGACCATTCTGCTAGTTTATCCAGATCTCTTCTCATTCTGCCCACCCCATCTGGATCATCTACCCTGTTGCAGGTCTTGGTTTCATCTGCAAACAGACAAGCCTTACCCTCTAGTCCATCTGCAAGGTCACTAATGAAGATGTTGAATAGGACTGGCCCCAGAACTGATTCCTGAGGTACCCCACTTGTGACTTGCATCTCTTCTGACTGTATACCATTTACCACCACTCTCTGTTTTCTGCCAGTCAACCAGTTTGCCACCCAGTTGACCAACTTCTGACCCACCCGAGCCTACCCAGCTTATTTATCAATCTTCTATGTGGAACAGTGTCAAAGCTTTGCTGAAGTCAAGGTAGGCGACATCAACTGCTCCCCCTTGGTCCACCACTCTGGTTACCCAGACAAAGAAATCTATGAGATTAGTTTGACAAGACCTTCCTTTTGTAAACCCATGCTGTCTTGGATCCTGTGCCCTATGGATTCCAGGTGTTGCACTATCCTTTCCTTAAGGAGTGCCTCCATAATCTTGCCCACTACTGAGGTAAGACTGACTGGTCTGTAGTTCCCCGCCTCCTCCCTGCTACCACTCTTGTGGAGCGGGATCACATGAGCCCTTCTCCAGTCTTCTGGAACCTCTCCTGTGCTCAGAGACTTACTAAACAATTCTGCTAATGGCTCTGCTAGTTCCTCCTTTAGCTCCTTAAGTACCCTGGGATGTATGCCATCAGGTCCCATTGCCTTATCCACCCTGAGCTTAGCAAGCTCTTGTAGGACCCTTTCTTTTGTGAAGGGAGTAGTGCTCACCTCCCTCCCCCTGTGTCCATGATGCTGAGCTGTGGGCCTGCCCTACCTTCTCTTCAGTAAATACTGAGCAAAAGTATCTATTTAGGATAGATGCCTTTACAGAGTCCTCCTCCTCACATGCTCCCTTTCTCCATTAAGCTTAATACCCCTCTGGACTTTCTCCTTTCACTAATGTATCTATAGAAAGTCTTGTCACCTTCTTTTACTGTTCGTGCTAGTGTTTCCTCAGTTTGGGACTTTGCCTGCCTTACCTGCTTCCCTTAGGGCAGTTTGGTATGCCTCTCTATCTTCATCCCACTGTGTTCCCTTATATTTCCTGAAGGCCAGCCTTTTGGCTCTGACCTTTTCTGCTACTGTATTTGAGAACCAAAGTGGTTTCCTTCTTCTTTTGCACTTCCTTTTCTGTCTAACACAATGGGATGTTGCTTCAAGTATTGCATCCTTAATGCTTGCCCACTTTGCCTGTACCCCCTCACCTGTGTTTCTTTTTGCCAGGGCTAGCTTAACTCTGTTGGCCATCTTATCAAAGTCAGCTCCTCTGAAGTCCCATATTTTGCCTTGGAATGGGATGATTTAGATGTAGTAGCCAAATTGAACCATACCATGTGATGGTCACTGGCCCCAGGTGACCTTCTACCTGGAGATCTGTGATCCCTTCATTGTTAGTCAATACTAGATCTAGGATAGCCCTGTCTCTTGTGGGTTGCTGTACCAGTTGTTTGAGGCCCTCCCCTGCAGGGAATCCACTATGAGTCTAGTTCTGGCAGATGTTCCTGCTGGTATTGACCAATCTGTATCCGGCATGTTGAAGTCTCCATTATCAGAACCTCCCTTTAGCTGTCATGTTTTGTATATCTTCTAACAATGTGTCTATGTCCTCCCTCTGGTCTGGGGGCCTGTAGACAACCCCAGTTCTTATGGCTGTCCCATTTCCTGTTTCAGGGTGACCCACAGTTCTTCTGGCTCCTTATGTGTATTCTGAATTTCTGTAGCTTTTGATATTTTCATTAACATACAGGGCCACCTCCCCCTTTTGCACCACGGTCTCTTCTGAACAATACATAGCCAGGTACTGAAGTCTCCCAAGTGTGGTTACTGGTAAACCACGTCTCACTAATGCTACTATGTCCAGTTTAGCCTCTGACATTGTGCCTGCAGGTCTGGGATCTTATTTCCCAGGCTGTGAGCATTTGTGTACATGATTTTCCATTGGCCAGATTTTTGGTGTGTTAGTTGTTGGGTGAAGTTTGGCATTACCCGTGTGCATCGTATGGGAGACAAACCTTTTTCTTACCTGGTGATGCAAATGAACAGCAAACACTTTGAATTCCTGTTTGACCACTACTGAGGGGAGGGGTGTTCTTCCCCTACTCGACGTATATGGGTGCTGCACCCTCTCCCATTTGCTAGTTTAAATATTCTGCAAAGACGTCAAACTTCTGCCCCAATGCACTGACTCTCTCTTAGTCAGATGCAGTCCATCAAATTTAAAGAACTTTCCTCCCAGAACTGTTGCCAGTTCCTACAAATCTGTGTCCTTTTCCTGGCACCAGTCCTTGAGCCACGTGTTTAGCTCCCCTATCTCCCCTTCTCTGACCTTCCGTCCATCTGCTCCCCTCTCCCAGACTGGCAGGATCTCAGAGAAGGAGATGCCAGACGAAATAGATGATAGTTTGTCACCCAGCCTAATCAGGTGTTCCTTGGTCTCCACAACTGACCGGCTGGCGAGGTCATTAGTCCCTATGTGTACTAGGACATCAATGTTTTATTATGGATTATGGATTATGTGCAGTTGCTGCAGTGAGTGCTTGTCAGATGGCTTCTGAGGGAGACCTTGAAAGGACCATGCTTAGTGGAGTCAGCTATATTGGCTGGGAGGGAATTGAACCAGGAGGGAGCCCGATAGCAAAAGGATCTCTGGGCCATAGAGATCCTTACCCTGGGGACAATAAGGGAGGTTTTGACAGTGCTGCAGGTGGAGACAGAGGGGGAGGCACACTGCAGGGAGGTGGTGACCCCAGGGGGGAGAGCCTTAGCAGGGTCTTTTTTACAAGAAGGCAGGTTTGGAAGTGGAGTCTGTCTTCAAGGTTGAGCAAGTTGGTGGTGGAGTACAGCAGGCATGTATGGGTGTGCCTAGGGGCTCCCAGCATTAGCCTGCAGGCCTTGTTTATAGAGAGCTGGATTCTTGCAAGTGCAGTGTTGTCGGCTGCAGCATAGATGGGCAGTCCATAGTCAATTAATGACAGAACAGAGGAGGTGATTGCCAATCTAAGGGTCTCTTGTGGTAGGCAGTCCTTATGGTGGTGTAACAGTCCAATCCTGAAATTCGTGGCAGCAGAAAGGGCATTGATATGGGAATGGAAGGAGAGTGCCGAATCAAAGGTAATGCCCAGATTCTTGTAGGAAGAAACCTGCTCAATGGTGTTTAGTGTGCTAGGCAGTATCATGAGAGGGGCACCACTGGCTTTGCTTTGGCAATACGAGAAGAGCATAGCTTTGGTCTTTTTTAGGTTCAGGACTAGCCTTCGTGATGTGAACCAATGCTCAGCTCTATCAAAAGCTTGTTGGAGGGTGGCCTGGAGTGTGTTGGGTTTGGGGTCAGCGGCGAAGAGCACAGTGTCATCCTCATAGAGGAGCATCTTACTTGGGCAGGCCAAGGGGAGAGAGTTGGGCAGACACTGAAGAGGAGAGGGCCTAAAATGGAGCCCTGGAGAACCCCAGAGTGGACAGGTTGTATGTCAGATAGGGAGCTATTGATTTTTAGACACTGAGTTCTGGCAGAGAGGTAGCTGGTGAACCATGCAAGGGGTAATGCTGGAGAAGAGTAAAAGAAAGAGCACTTTAAAACGTAAAACATAATACCAAGGAACAAATGAATGTGCCCCAGGCAGAGGAGCAAGAAGGAAAGTGGGAACACGAGATCCAGATGTGAGTGGACTGGAAGCAACAGTGTCTGACATGAGAGCAAGAAATTCATGGAGAAAATGAGAATACGATAGAGAGATGGATATTCTACAACAGAGAGTACAATCATAAAATGTAAGTATTGGCATATAAGGTACCACCCAGAAGCCAAATTACACAATGGCAAGAAGGAATGCTGGTCCTTGATTGGTCAGACTGGGACTGGACCCAGGATATTATCCCAGCATAACACCCTGGCTCTAGTCCCAGCACAATCATGACCACATTAATTGTAAAAAAAGAATATATATCACTCCACAGCCATCCCCATGATCTGCTTCAGTGCTTCCCGCTCCCAGAGTCAAAGTGAAAGCTGTGTTTTCGAGTTACTTCAAACTCATTCCCGCAAACAAAGATGCCTTCTCTTATTAAAATAAAGAAAAACCACAAAAACATAGCCAAGTGAACACCATCTTTACTATCGGCTCCATACCAGTCCCCTGCTCCTTTCCCGCTGCCCTCCTCGATGACACCAGCAGCGGTTTCACTTTCACTTCCTGCTTACAGATGCATCAAGCCAGGACAAAGTGCAGAAATGCTGCAGAATAACACAGAATACTGCAATTTACTGCAGGGGGCCATTGTAAGTCAACAGCATTTAAACCCTTTTGTCATGCAGGATTTTGTGACATGACATTACTGCAAGTTATTGCACTTCATCATGGCTGACACATCTGTATGTCTGTTCCACAACAAACAATTTAAGTGGGTTCCTAGTTTCAGTAAAAATCTGAAACATAAAAACTGTAAAACAATACTGTGATCCCTATGACTGAAAACTGAGCCAAGTGACTGAATCAATTATGGCATCTTTCAACAGTCAGCATGCGACCGTTGTAGTCATGCTCGCTCACCGTTCAGCTCTTCTTCTTTTGCATCCTCAGCAATGGGCAGCCAGTAGCACTTAAAAGACTTTTTGTTTGTTTGCTTATTACATAAGGTTGAGAAAACAAAACATTGAGCATAGCTCATTTACAGTGGTGGCATCAAACATACTAATTTCATCAACAACTAAACAACTTCACAAATAACATACATGAATAAATAGAGACACATACAAAATGTCTTAAAAAGAGTCCATATGACTGATAATCACTTAAGATTTAGTAACAAGTGCAAAGTCTAGGAATAGATACTAAATATTTTTTCAAAGCACACACAGAGGGAGCCTTGTTACATCTGAGCTGGAACTGTCTAGGTAGATTATTCCAGTACTTTGGTACCATTTCACTGAAGAATTTGTCAGCATGATTTGTTCTCGTACAGGGCACAACCATCTCCCTGATACCACTGTTTCTTAGTGATGCATCAGTATCATGGAAACTTAACCTGGATTTTAGGAACTCAGGAACCTGGCCCAGACCTGTCCAGTAAGAGAAAATACTTTTATATACTTCCACCCTGTCTGATAAAGACTGCCAACCCCTGGGGGGGGGGGCGTGGCCTGACCAGGCAGAAGATGGCAGCATAGTTCAGAATCTCTGCGGGAATGATGGCAAACTAACCTCATACAGCCTTCACCAGACATTTCTTTGGTACCAACTCCTGTGACCGTCCTGTAATCTTACTGCCTGACACAGTTTGTAAGTCATTTTTGATCCATCATCTACTTATATTCAATTATTCTACACTGTACTGCAGGATACTAGGCCTCATCCTTCAGCATTATGGCTGATCTCCAAGTACAGCAAAGCTCACTTGCTATAGTGGAAGTAACGTTTTCTAAACTGATGGCTGAGATTAATGATCTAAAAACCTTCACCCAACAGAATGCAAATACTCTTGAAACTTTTAGCCAGAAAATTGCATTTAATGAGAAAGCAATGGCCTGTAACACCACTACTATTCATGACCTCCAGGCTACTGTCCACAATCAAGATCAAACTATTAAATCCCTACAAGCCAAAATTGACGATATTGAAAATCATAATCATTGCAACAATTAACAATTTTTTTGGCTTCCCTGAAGGTGTAGAATTAGGAAACACTACTGCGCTTTCATTACATGTGCTGTCTCCAATGCTTAAACTGCCTCCTGACCTAATGTTAATCATTGAGGGGTCTCACCGCACTCTGGGTCCCAGGCCAACATCAGACCAGTGACCAAGGCCTATCATTGCTCGCTTCTTGAACTATTCCCACACAAAATTAATACTGAAACAAGCCAGAGAAATGGGGAAACTTCAGTGGCAAGAGTTTATATATTTCCATCTATAGAGACTTTTCAAAAGATTTAACCATCAGAAGGAAGGTCTACAGTCCAGTTAAACAAATCCTCCACCAAAGAAGCATTAAATTTGCTCTATGTTACCAACATAACGCCATTACTCAGGCTCTTCCTTCAAGGATTTTGAAACCCCTGACGCCTTAGCCAACTATCTGGAGGTCTTTCTCTGCAATCTTACCCTGGGAGGTTCAGCAGCAATTGGCAACATGAACACAGCTTTGGTATCCACACAAAGGGTGGACAACAAGGTACAGGAATGAGGGGAAAGTGTTGCAGAACTCGCAGCCCCAAGCAGCAAAGCCACAACTGATTTGATCCCAAGGCAATCAACATGTCTGCGAGAGAAACTTCTGTTGGGGCATTATTCTTCAAGACTTTCATGCTGTTCTAGCCAGGTTTCACCCCAAACACCCCAAGCTGCAGCCTCTCACCTTCAAATCAACCCCTCTATTCCCTTGAGCAATAAGCTTGCTCTCTTGGAGGATGACATGCACTCCTCACAGGAGGATCTTTCCCAGCAAATTTCAGATAAACATCCCTCTAATTTGGGCCCTGTGCCTCAGGGATGTATTTCTGCCACTACTTCATGGGCAGAAGTTGTTGCAAGTTCCCCACTCAAATCTTTAGAGCCACCCAAAAAGAAACATAGGGCAAAGACCAAAAGCAAGAACATCAATAGTCACAATCCTGCTAATAAATCTAAGGGGTCATGAGCCAGTTATGGCCAGTAATATGGTCACAGTTGCTATATCTTGGTAGGTTTTGCTTCCAGGATACTTAAAGGGAGTACTAGTACACTTTTTCTGCCTAGCCGCCTGCTCTACAGTCTATGCTACCTGGTTGCTTTCACTCCCAGTGGGTGTAGAAAGCAAAGGCTGCACATCGCCGTGTGATAAATGTACTTTTTGTTGTAATGTTTAAATGAGCAGCTTAAAGGTCTTCAAGGGAACTTTGGTATATCAGCAATGCTTTTCTAGCCCATTATTTTAGTATTAGATCTTATACATTACCTCACTAAACAGGCTTTCTGTATCTAGCCTTTTACTCTCCAGTTTAGCAGTGCATCAGGTTTATAGTGTTTTGGCTGTTCAGTTGCATATCTTCAATCGGTATGCATCCTCATTATTGCCTTTTCTTTTTTCATATGTGAATTATTACATATTATAAGGCAATTTACCCCTTCCCTCTCCTGATGACAGGTTCTTAAGTATTATTGGCAACTACATTTAATCTGTCTCCTTCCCTAAGCTCCATTATTCATACTACCTCCTGTTTACAATATGGAACTATCATTAACACTCAAAGAGGTGGGCTAATTTGGTGTACTGTTGCAAAGGATTGTCAATCTACATCTTCCTTATGCTTCTTATTTTACTTGAAGCCTACAGATATTATAGAAATCCACTGCTATGTGGTCCCTCCTGTTTTGGGGCTCACTGGGCCTAGTCTTCTAGACCTAGTCACCCCATATAACACCTATTTAGTCAATTTTCGAGTAATCGGAGCTGATCATTACTATGACTATCTCTTCTGTCTACAGTTATCACTATGACTATCTCTTCTGTCTACAGTTATCACCAAAGCCTGTACCTTTCCACATAATCCTGATTTGCATTTGGCTCAGGGTGTAAGGGCTTAAATTGACCTCCCCTTTCTTCTTTCCCTCTCAATATTGTATTTATTATGTCGTTATTCTGTTGCACTGCAAAGTATACTCAGAGTCACTCTAATGTGGTAATGAGCTACTTTTCCTTTTATATTTGTTCATTTGCATTCCACCTGGCTCCCTGAATTCCTTGCTCTATGTCTAGGCTGTACTGGCATCTCATATATGGTTCTTTAATTTACTGTTATTTTGAGTTGGCATATCTTGTACTCTTACTACTAATGTTTATAGATAAGTTCTGGTGTTTAGCTTTATTCTTGTACCTTGTCCTGTTAGCTTAGAATTAAGCTGAGGTTATTACAGTCCCCTGCCTTTCTTGGTATTATTCCCTTTCAGTTTAGCATATCAGGAATACGTACTTTATTATATTACTGGGATCAGACTTAGGTTTGGGCTGATATTTATAACCAGTCCTCCCTAGTCTCCTCCCTACATCGACGTCCCAGAATGTGGTGAAAGAGTCTCTTAGCCAGTTCGCTGACTCATATTTCCTCACACCCATAAAGCATCTTCTTTGTTATTTAGCTTACTAGTAGTGTTGTTGTTGTTAATGACTTTTCTCCTTTCCCATCTCTAGTCTAACTTTAATAAGATATCTGTGCTACTCATGTATCATGCATCTCATTTTTTTGGCTTGAATGTTCCTGCCACTCTCTGCGTATATGTACGCTATCTATATTGTATTCTAATCATCCTCTGCCTCATTTATTTGTCCCTTCACACTCCAGCGATTATTCCCTTTCTTTAACACTAACAATATGAGTGACATACTTTTATACACATGGAATGCGAAGGGACTTAATTCTCCTAGTAAGCGGAAGCAAATTCTTTCACATTTCAAAAAACATAAAACATAAACTGCTTTCCTTCAAGAAACAAAATTGTTAGCAGAGGATGTCCGTAGACTTAAAAAAGATTGGGTCAGTCAGATCCACGAATCATCCTACACTTCAAAAAAGAGGAGTTGCTATTCTTATTCATAAGAGTCTCAAATGGTCCCTTGTAAATGCCGTTTCCAATACTGATGGCAGGTGGGTGATGGTCAAACTGAATACCAACTCTGGTCCTCTTCTGCTTGTTAATGTCTATGCACCCAACTCCGATTCCCCAGAGTTTTTTCATAATTTAGCTCAACAGATTCTATCCTTTAACACTGATAATACACCAGTTACTCTTCGAGGGGATCTTAACTTAGCTTTAGAAGCCAGCATTTACAGAAGTAGCCCCACTACAGAGGCTCGCCCTAGAAGTATTAAAGCCCTCTCCTTAACAAGATGTTGGATTAGCTGATATATGGTACCTCCTTAACCCCCGTGATCAATAATTTATTTTTTACTCTTCTCTACATAAGAACATACAGTAGAATTGACTACTGGTCAGCCTCTCCTGTTATAATGGAAAAAACTATTGATTCATCCATCTCTTCCATCATAATCTCGGACCATTCCCCTGTCAAATTGCAACTTTTGTGGGGCTCATTAGTACCTAAATCTTCTTACTGTCGGCTGGACCCTTTCCTTCTCAAGGATCCCAATTTCTTACCCGTGATCAAAGAACAAATTCAGGACTTCCTCTTTCACAATACCCCAACTGAGTCTTCTATGTCCTCTGTATGGGAAGTTCTTAAATCTACAATTCGAGGGAAAATTATCAGTTATGCTGCACATAGGAAAAGAGTAAGGGAACAACAGCTAGCTGACTTGGAAAAATCTCTTAAGGCTGAAGAGAATTTATACTTTTCTTCTAATAAGCACTGTCCTGATTCTCAACTTCATCTTGAAATTCTTCAACTTAGAGTTAACATTAATTAATTAATTTATCGTAAAACCGAACTGGCCTTGTTTAAACTTAAATATAAGTTTTGGGAACATGGTGATAAAAATGGGAAACCCCTCTCTTACCAGCTCAAAGTACAACAAATGGAACGACACATCCTAAGCCTAAAAGATGAACAGGTTACGATTCACTCCGACAACCCCTCTATAATGGCATCATGGAAACCTTTTATCAAAAACTATACTCTAACACAAATCCTCCATCTGCTTTACAAATTAAACGGTTCCTTAAATCGTTATGTCTTTCTCATCTTTCTACTCTTGAAACAAATTCTTTAGAGGAACCTTTCTCACTTCAGGAAATCCAGAAAGCTTTGTCTTCCTTGAAATCCGGCAAATCCCTTGGGGGTGACGGATTCCCTGTCAATTTCTATAAAATGTTTTCCGACATCTTATGTCCCCTTCTTCTTAATGTTTATCAAGAAGCTTCCAGTACTGGCAAGCTTCCCCATCTTGCACCGAAGCAATCATAACCCTAATCCCTCAGAATGAAAAAGACCCTACTCACCCTGCAAGTTACAGGCCCATCTCTTTATTAAACACGGATGGGAAGATATTTGCTAAACTACTAACTTCTCGATTTGAATCCTTGATTCCCAAGCTAACTCATTGTTCACAAGCTGGTTTTATTAAACATAGATCTAGTTCTGATCACCTACATTGCTTATTTAATGTAATTTACAAAGCCAAATCCCTCAAGACACCAGCTGCAGCCATAGCTATTAATTTTGAGAAGGCCTTTGATTCCTTAAACTAGGACTACCTTCATTAAGTTTTATCTTATTTCGGTCTTTCTCATAGCTTTTGCTCCTGGATCAAGCTATTATATAACTCCCCTGTTGCTAAAGTACTTACTAAGTCCACCCTTTCCTCTTACTTTCATCTAGCAAAGGGAACTAGACAAGGCTGTCCCCTGTCACCTTCCCTGTTTATTTTAGCCATGGAACCCCTGACTGCTTATTTACATCAATCTTCTGGCATTACGGGCATACGTGTGAGCAATTCAAGATATGTTTCTCTCTCCTACTCGGATGACCTCTTAATCTTACTGAAAAACCTGAATGAGGCTGGGCCCCAGTTGGTTGATTTGCTTAATAATTTTACTAAAATTTCTGGCCTTGCTTTGAATTATGGCAGATCACAAATTATGCTCCTTAATGACCACTGTAAAGCCTTTATGAACGTATCTCTTGGATTCTGCTGGTCACCACAGGGTATAGATAACATATCTAGGAATCAAAATTATTAGTAGCTTAGGGAAGATCTAACTTTAACCACTTATTTGATTATATCAAAACAATTCTGGACAGATGGAAGGTTCTTAATCTCTCTCTTTCATGGGGAAAATTGTAGCCATTAAGATGTCCATTTCTCCCAAGATTCTTTGCCTCTTTGCCAATATTCCTTTAGTCTTACCAGCCTCCTTTTTTGCTAAAATTGATAAATTAATGGGTAACTTTATCTGGGATGGGAAACCACCGAGATTTAACCACAACAAACTTCGATCACATTGGAACAAAAGGGTGATTCAGACTCCCCTGGTTCAAAGGCTACCTCTGGGCTTTCTGAATGACCCAAACCATTAAATGGTTTCAGAAACTGTCCCCTCACTCACCACTATGGGTTGCAATAAAATCCTCATTACGCCCAGGAGGAGTTCACACTTCCTTCGTTTTTAATCCTATTTCCTGTAAACTAAAATCTCACCCGACTATATTATCCTCTGTTCTTTATTGGAAACTAACTCACAAATTCCTGAAATCCAATCCAACACCCTGGTTTTATGCCCCCTTATGGGACAATCCACTGCTCAGTCTAGAAGATCACCCAGTTTTCTGTCATACATGGAGGAACAAAGGCATTTTCTTTCTCAGAGATATCCTGGACCAGAATTCATTCTCTCTTAGATCATTCTCAGACTTGCAGGTCACATGAAAACTTCCTAAACAGGATTTCTGGAAGTTTTTACAAATTCAGGCAGCTTATAACTCTCTCTCTCTAGTTTAGTGTATAGGCATGCTCTTCTAAACCCATACCTCTCGCACTGGACTAATTCATCAGTAAAATTAAATAGCTCCATTTACAAAGACATTATTGATAATATACCTGATCAGTCTATACAGGGGAAAAATAAATGGAGTACTCTTCTTAACTACAGTATTTTAGATGCACAATGGAGTAATTGTTGGCGTATTGCACATAACACCTTTAAAGATGCCCGTAGTTCTTTAATACAAACTAAAATCCTACATCTTTGGTATAGAACCCCCTTCGTGCTTCAGCAAATGGGCCTATTAAATAATAATAATTTGCTGGTGCTGCAATTTGGCCAGTGGGGATCTACTTCATATCTTGTGGTCTTGCACTCCCATTAATAAACTCTGGCATAAAGTCTGTTTACTTGCCTCCAGAGTAACAGGACAAAAACTACCTTTTGACCCCAAGCTGTTCCTTCTAGGCATCCTTATCCCCAATAGCTCTCTCCTCTCACATGCACATTTTAGATGGCTAAACGTACTTTCTCTTCTGGTCAAACGTCTGATTCTTATGCAATGGAAATCAACTCTGATGCCTTCTCTTTCAGATGTTCTTCGAAACCTCTCTCAGTATGCCTCCCTAGACTGATTATCTCATGTTACTTATAACCGACTCACTGTATATGACAGATGTTGGCAGGATTGCTTCAAGTACATTGAACCTAGTTCTTCTAGACCCTAATTCTTAGGGGATATTCAGCCCTCTTTCTTATTTTGCTCTCTGATTAGGTTTTCTCGAAACTTTTGTGCACAGATTTCTCCTCTTTTTTCCCTTCTTCCCTGTTTTCTTCCTCTCTCCTTCCCTCCTTCCTTGCTTTTTTCTCTCTCTTCTTTCTTTCCTTGCATACTTTTCTCTTATCTTCACCTCTCCATTACTGAACATTGTTCATATTACCACATTTATCACTTTTTGCAATTTACTGAATGCCTTGCCATAGCCTGCCCTAGCATGTATTTCGTACATGGTTGCTATTTCTGATCCTATAATACCCTATTGATTGTAACCCTTCTGCTCTCCACTTACATCCTGTCTAGGTTTGTGTTTTATTACCAATACATGTATAGAAGGATTCTCCAATATGTTTACCCTAAATACTGTGTTTTGTTAAGTGATATTTTATACCTTACATGGAGGATAGTCTTCTATTGTATTAGATGTGTGCTTTCTTATATTCTCGAATTTCAATAGAAAGATAAAGTGAAAAAAAAAGACTGCCAACCCAACCTCTGATAAAGCTTACAATGATGGACTTGTTTTGAGCAATTTAATATAAGCCTAGCCATTCTATTATAAAGAATGTCCAGCCTATATAATCTAACAGAAATGGCACTGCGATATAAAATGTCCCCATAGTCTAGTAGTGGAAAGTAGAGATGCAGCAAAGTTATATTCCACCTGTGAAGTGGACAGGAGGTGGCCCACTTCATGTTACCATCCTGCTATGTGAAGTCCTCATTTTAAACCCTCACTTAACCACTTTGCATTGTAATTATGACTGCGTTGTTCACTCCACCTTACTTCACTTTAAGGCAGAGTGAGAATTCACAAGCAGCCCACACACATCACATGGCTTACACAGCGTATGTCACATGCTGCAGGCAGCTGGCAGGAAGGCACTCATGCTTGAAAGAGAGATCCACTTTCACCTTTTAGTAGGAGAAAGAGGTTGTGTATAGGGATACAGCAAAGTTAAATTCTGCCAGTGAAGTAGATGTAAAGTACACCACTTTGCATTACTTTATGGCTAAGCAAAGTGCCCATTGAAAGTGCTACTTCACCACTTCATCTTGTGATGATGGTGATAATGACTTTGTGTTGGTTGCTCACTCCACCTTTAAGGATGGAGTGAGAATTTACAGGCAGCCCACACACATCACATGGCTTACACAGTCTAGGTCACATGCTTCAGGCAGGAAGTGAATCAAGCTTGAAAGAGAGTTTCACTGCAGCAGCAGCCCCTGGCTCCAACAACATCTGCCCCCCAACCTGTGCCTGGTCCTCCCTGCACCTCATTAGTGTGGGAGTTCTTTACTACACTGCCTGGGGACAGCAGTGTAGTGAAATGTAACCTGTGTGGTGTGGAGGTGCACTTTGGCCCCAAGGAACTCACTTTGGCACAGATGGTCATCACACCCACCTGTATAACCACCTCCATGTACAGTGGCAGGCCAAGGTTGCAGAACAGGGCAGTAATGCACCTGCTGCCCCTGCTGGAGAAGTGGGGGCAGCATGGCATCCATCTGCGCATAGTGGTGTGAAGCAGAGAAGGGGCAGGTATCAAGTGGCTGGCTGCTCCACCACCACAATCTTCAGCAGGTGACAGTAGCAACCCTGT
This sequence comes from Neoceratodus forsteri, assembly GCA_016271365.2. Taxonomy (NCBI): domain Eukaryota; kingdom Metazoa; phylum Chordata; order Ceratodontiformes; family Ceratodontidae; genus Neoceratodus; species Neoceratodus forsteri. Next base: position 1,288,422,650 of record CM057454.1, on the reverse strand, counting down.
CCAACTACCAGCCATGCAGGACAATTTGGGCCTGATGTGGAGAGAGTCGGAAGCTGTTCACCACTGTTTTGACAATGTTAAACAGCAGTTGGAGCAAAACTCTGGGGCACCAGTAACAAATTATGGGGATGCCTCAACTGCTGCTGTCCCATCAGAATGTTGATCATTACTTTTATTTTGTTCTTGCACCCACCACCCTCTGTGTGTAAGAAAATAGGTCCTGATGTTGCCCCTGATCCGTCCCCCCTCTATCTTCAAATTTCGGGCCTTTCCTCATGCACATCTCTTTTTCTGGGTGATGCTACCCTCTTGTATGTTGTTGATTCACTTTTGGTACTTGATATTTTCTATCATGCCCCTTCCCTGGGTCATCATCATCTTCAACAGGAACCGCTATATCACAACCTTTTTCAGGAGGGAGGGATTTAATACCAACAGACCCAGACACAGCTACCTTAACTTTCTTTTTCTCTGGTTCCCAATCAGTGTATCATCAGAACTGAAAGAAAAATATATGACTGCTGTGATTTGTGAAGAACGTGATTTGTCTCATGCAGAGTGACTGGTGTGACATGACTAATGAACTGTACGCAAATACCTACGGCTGTACTTCTCTAACTTGTATCACCCCAAATACCTTGACTTGAAAACACATATTAGTGAGTACAATGGTCAAGCTGAGATACTAAAAAAACAGGGTCACATGCAACTTACAACCCCGAAACTTCATGAATCATCATGACCATGAAGATGAAGAACGCAATTTGTATCATGAATGACTCATGATCGCCCTGACTTAAAAACGCACGTTAATGAGTACACTGTTCATGCTGAGATATGCACCACAAGGTACTCTAAAGGGAAGGCAAATAAACAACTGTGATTTTAGTTACAGATGGAGATTAGGTCCTAAAGAGATGCAAGCACATAGACAGATTAAAACCGTGCTGCACACTCGAGATACAGATGCAAAGGCACAACAACACATTAATTAGTGCTCACAAGTCACAAATCCAAATCTAGAAAGAATACATTTTGCTGGTTGGTGGGGGTGGGGGTGGGGTTTCACTGAACTGCAGTAACCATCCACTACCAAAATACCACAAAGCAGTACAAAATAACGCAGGTGCAGTGTATAACAGGTTCACACTGCTGCAATTACTTTGTGACACAATAAAAGATGTCTGATTTGATGGCATGTATCGCAGACATACTACAAGTAATGCATTGCAAATTGAAAACTTCAGTAATATAATCAAATATTTTAAACAAACTGAAATTATGCACTGCTGCACCATGACAATCGGCAAAAAAATGTCAAGAATCACTGAAAATATTACTGTGTGTACATTAACACAGTTATACAAGAAAAGTATAACCAAAACAGAAAGACTGCCCTCCACCACAGATGTGCCCCTCCCCCAAAGCACAGTTTAAGTGTCTGTCAGTACACAGACTAAATGTTCTAAATTAACATTTAAAATCCACACACAAAATATATAAACACTTGATAATATGAGCACAGAATGGTTTTGTACAATCGATGTACTCAATTTTGAGGAAATAAATGGCTCAAAAATGGCTTTTTTAACAGCTTTTAGAGGGTTTCAGTTTCAGAGTTCTGACTGCAAACTGTCTCCAGCTACCACTACACACACACTACACAGAACTGAGGCTGTGCAGAACAATCTAGAGCCCATGTGACCTGCAATCCCATGAATCACTGCAAAATTTGCCTTGGAGCTCACAAACAAGGCAAAGTGATGCAAAGTACATTGATTTCTATGTACTTCACCTTAAAATTGGTGCAGATGTGGTTGGAGGAAGGTAGAGTAACACAAAGTCATTGTTTTCAGTGGTCTTTGCATTTCTCATTATGACAGTGAAGTACTCAGCTTCGCATTGTGGATTACTTTGAGGATTCCGCATTACTCCGTGAATTGCTTCACGGAGCAAAATTTGGCCACTTCGACCACCTCTAGTGGAAAGATCTGCTTCTGGACTATTTGTCTAATAGTTTCAGGCTCCATACTACCTCTGTGGTGAGATAAAAAAAACACTCGCTTATTTATCTGAGTAATTAAATTGTCCAAACTTGCATTTCCCGACTCAAATTGATTTAACCAGTAACCTAAATACCTTTAAGTAGCAATATTTTCAAGGGTGACACCAATATCATCATAGATGTATAATTGATTGGTAGTAATAACCTGAGGTAATGATCCAAAACTCATACATTTAGTTTTAGTTATATTTAGTTTCAATTTAGTTTTAACAAAATAAATCTGAAGGTTATTAAAACTATTCTGTAAAGTGTTTTGAACATCCTCAGAGGAGGAACCAGAGACATAAATAACCATATCATCTGCAGAGAGACAGTAAGAAGCGTTTCCTACATTTTTGCTTATATCCTTTAGATAAACAAGAAAGAGCATGGGTCTGGGGACAAAGCCTTGGGGAACACCTCTCTTTACCAGTAATGGAGCAGATGTTACACCATTGATGGATGTATGCTGATAATGATTAGACAAGTAAGAACTAAACCATTGCAAGGCTGAGTACCAATTCCAACCTCAGCAAGATAGAACAGCAGTAACTGATGGTCCACTGTGTTGAGGGCACTGGAGAGGTCAATCAGAATGGCCCCAGTATAATGTTTGGACCCCATAGCTGATCCAACATCATCCAGGAGTCTCAACACAGCAGCCATTGTCCCGTGCTGCTTCCTAAAACCAATCTGGTACTGGTCTAATAAATTAGAGTCCTCTAAATTGGCTGTTTACTGCTGTATTAATATTTTTTCTAGAATCTTACTAACCAGGGGTAATAGCGAAATGGGATGGTAATTTATTAAATAACCATGGTCTGATTCTGAGGAAAAGTATGGACTCCAGGACTTCAGATTGGTTTAATTCTGAGAAGGTAAAATGAGAATCCTTACCAAAAATCTCTTCTTCATTTGGTGGTGTGGAATCAAAGAACTTTCCTGATTCAATAAAAAACTGGTTAAACTTATCCGATAAAGATTGGTCAGCCTAGTATGCTTCTAAATTAGACAATTGAATATAGGGGGCAGTACTAGAACTGCCACCCATATCTTTAACCAACCCCCAAAATGTTTTCAGATTACCCTTAGATTCTGAAAGTTTAGTCTTAAAGAATTGATTACTGGCCTTCTGAACGGCTCTTACATAAAGATTTCTTTCTCTTTAGTAAATTGCCCAATCTTCTGACTTCTTGGAATAGATAGCTTTCCTACAAGCTCTTTCTTTTTTCTGTTTTGTTTTGCCAAGGCTCAAGCTGTACCACTTAGCTGAACTGAATTTCACCTACTTCGATTTTAAAGGCATGTACGTATCGCAAATCTGTATCAACTCCCCCCTGAAAAATTCTCAGGCTAAGTCCAACTCCGGAATAATCTCCAAATGATCCCATCTAATTGTCTCTAAATCAGAAAGAAATTTAAAATAATCAAAATATTTAAAAGATCTAAAATGTTTTTATTTTGTATTTATTTATATGCACATCGGAATTACAACCCTTTGAGTCACAGACTCATTTCCAAAGGCTCCACATCATGATACAGAGAGCAAAACTACAGATAGTAATGAAAATTGAAGGAACAGGTAGTACATACAATGGAGAACATTGAATACAGTTAGCAGGGTGTTAGTGTCATTCAGCAGATGAGCTTAAGTCCTATACATACAGTTGCTAGGCAGTTGTTAACATGTCCATTAGCAGAATGAGCTGTATTCCTATACAGTCAGTAGCTAGGCAGTTGCTAACATACAAGCACAGTAACTTCTTATGAAGTACAAAGTCTGCTGCCTCAAAGGAGGCTGGCTAGGCTCTGGCTCCTGAAGAGAGGAACCTAGAGGCCTACGGTGGATTTGGAAGAGGACACCCATAGTTGTGGTTGTACAGAATGTGATCCTTGAGTGCAAACTTGAAAGGCCCTATTTTGGTGAGAGAGGTGATGGTGGGGGGGGGAGCATTGTACCAGGAAAGTGCTCTGAAGGGGAAGGATCTTTGTGCTAGTGCAGTCCTGACTCTAGGGATCTGCAATATAGTCTTGGAGGCACTGTGAGTGGCAACAGTAGGGGTGGCAGGGATAAGGGATGTGGAAAACCCTGGGGGAGTCATAACCAGTTGTATTTTTCTGGCAAGGAGGCAGAACTGATATTGAAGTCTCTCTGCAAGTGTGAGTACATTGGTTAAGGTATAAAGGGTGCAGGTATGTGTCCGTTTATTGGCTCCAGACAGGAGACGGCATGCCTTGTTAATGGAAATTTGGATTTTGTTTAGAGTGGTGGAGTCAGCTGCTGCATATACTGTGAGTCCATAGTCCACTAGGGACAGTACAGAGGAGGTGACTGCCAGGTGGAGGGCTTCAGGTGGCAGGCAGTCCTTATGTCTGTAAAACAGGCCAATGCATGCATTGGTGGCTGAGGTGAGTGTATTGATGTAAGAGTGAAATGAAAGGGTAGAGTCAAAAGTGATGCCCAGGTATTTGTAGGTGAGAACTTGGTTGAGTGGATGGAGTGAGTTGGAAAGAATCTGGATCCCCTTGGTCTTAGCTTTGCTGTGGCAATGGTTAAAAAGCATGGATTTTTTTTTAAATTTATGTTAAGTCTGCGGTCCATGAACCAGTTCTCAATTTGACTGAAGGAGTACTGGAGGGAGGACTGGAGTGCAGAGGGATCACAGTGGGAGATGAAGAGGACTGCATCATCTGCATAAAGAAGAACCCTGCCTGAACAGAAGCTGGGCAGGGCATTTAGATAAAGACTAAAAAGTAACAGGCCCAGGATAGAGCCCTGGAGGACAGCAGAGCATACAGGCTGGGTACTGGAGAGGGTGGTGTGTGAATTTTTACACATTTGCACATTGAGGAAAGGTAGCTAGAGAACCAGGAGAGGGGTCCATGAGAAAAGCTGAGTTGGTGGAGTGTGTTCAGTAAGAGGGGGTGTGAGACCATATCAGAGGCCTTGGAGAGGTCGATAAAAACAGGACAAGTGAGGTGGCCCTTGTCTAGGGCAGAGTAGAGGAAGTTGGAGAATTCCATGAGAGCAGTGATCATGCTACGGGCAGACTGGAAGCCATGCTGCTCCCTGCATAGCAGGCTGTGGGTGTCAAGTTACTCTATGAGTTGATTGTCCAGTTTTTTTTGAGAGCTTTGGAGAGCGGAGGAAGGACGGAGATTGGTTGATAATTGTTGGGGTAGGAGCTCTCCCCACCTTTCAGTATGGGGGTAATGACTGCCATTTTCCAGGTGGTTAGAAACTGTCCAAGACACAGAGAGTGGTTGAGTAAGTCTGTGACCGAGGCAAGGACAGAGTCAACGACCAGTTGAAGGAGTCTCGCGTCAAGGGGTTCATTGCAGGGGCTAGTGCCACTAAGTGCTTTGGTTAAGTAAGGTTTGGCTTCTTGCGGACTAATGACCCATAACTGGAATGGTGGGCAGCAGAGATTAGCCATAGGAGAGGGTAGAGCTGGGTCAAAAAAGTTGCCAGGGAGGACTGCACTGAGATCAGAAAAGACAATGTTGAGGCAGTCAGCAATGTTTTTTGGGTCTGTAGTGGTGGTGCCGTTAATGTCAATTTTGGATGGGGGTGGAGAGCAGGATTTCCCATTAAGTTCTTTTATATTGTTCCAGAACTTGCAGGTGCTCCCCTAGGAGGCAGCCAGAGAGGGTCTGTAGTATTCTGCTTTGACTTTTCATATGGCCCAAGTGTATCTGTTACACTCGGTATTACAGACTTGTCTATCTGTCTGTTTGCCAGAGGCGGCAGCTTTGTGCCAGAGGTTGTCCATCAGTTGCAGTTGCTGAAGAAGCATGGGACTGACCCAAGCCTCATTACGCTTCTTGGTATGGTTTTTGACAAATGGGGCAAATATATCACAGCCCTTGTTGAGGGAGCAAGTGAAGTAGTTGAGGGTCTCGTCTATGTTCTGGGCCAGTTTTATGGGGGACCAATCCCAGTAGGCCAGGTAGTGTTTGAGCTTACTGAGGCTGCCAGGTCATAGATGGCAACAGGAAACAAAGCAGTGTCAATACGTCTGGTTAGTGTTGCACTAGCCAGCATTGGAGTGATGCAGTCTTCTTCGTGAGGCTGCAGATGTTCATGGAGGTGATTTGTAGCACTGGGAAGGGAGGGTCAGCAGCTGGTTGGAGGTGGCAGGGCCTGGGTTGGGACTGATGTTACCAGATGTATCATTCTAGAGGGGCCCTTCTCTCTTTGATGTCCCTTAATACAAAAGTTCATATTATGATTGCTTACTAAGTTAGCAGTAACACCTGAATAATGATACTGATGAGAGCGTTTGTAAAAATTAAATAAGTTAAAGTGGAATCTTCTGGATTGTTTACATTTATACGTGCATGTTCTGTTATCATCATCTGGGTTAGACCTAAACTGAGGGAAAAAGTTAACACCTTTTTGGATTTAGACACATTTAGGCAGTCTATATTGAGATCACCAATTAAAAGTAAGTCATGGGAGGAGACATATAGTAATATGACACGTTTTGTGTCTAACCCCAGTAATGAGGACTGGGGGGGCCTATATAAACCAATTATTAAAAGTGGTTTCCCAGTATAGAATCTAAATTCCAAGGCTAAGTGTTCACATAATGACGAATCAATATTCAAAGAGATCTTTATTGGGGAGTACTTCTTTTGGTAATAAATCCTTATATCTCCCCCTCTTTCATTCTTATCAGTTCTGAGAAACCTATAGCCTGGTTCAGACACCAGGTTATCCTCATGTTTCCTCCCCAGCCAAGTGTCTGATAAAACCATAACATTAGTCTTCTCCTGGATGGAAAAAGCATTTATTCTACTGGAACAATACAAGGAAAAACTGTAGAAAGTTAAAACTTGAACTGAACATGATTCCACTAAGACTGGGGGGGGGGGAGGCAGATAGCAATTACACAACCACTGGACAAACACTTTAAGGACTATTAACTAATTTTTTTAAACTAATAACCTTCCACAATAAAAAAAACTGCAAAAAAAAAATTCAAACGCAAATTTTTAACTAATTTTTTATCTAAATGTAAATTAGCCATTGTATGATAGTAATAAAGCACTTCAGGGTGGGTGTTATGCTGGAATAACATCCTTTCTCTGGTGTTGAATGCCTCAGCCTGCAGCCTTGTGTCCAGTCACCTGAGGTGGGATGTTATCCCAGCATGACACCCACCCTGTTGTCAATTGTTCCTTTAATGAACCCAAACATTTCCAAATAACTGAAAAAAGGATGATATTGACTAGAGCTGTGTGGAATATAAAATTCTGCCAGTGGAATGACCATTCTGATTCTGTGGAATGTTGCAGAATTTTCATGAAATGTCCTCAGCATTTTGACAAATTTAAAATTGTCATTATTTTGCTATAATGTTAAAAGTACATGGCCAAATAACATCAAATTTGGAACATAAACAGTACCCAATGGATTACAAAAGTGTAGCAAATTTCAGCGTCATAGGTTTTAAGAGGCAGAATTATGGATGGCCAAGCATTTAATCAAAATTTAAGTTTCAGCTATTTTGGGATAATTTTAAAATTCTTATCCAAATTTCTCCACAATGTCAATATTTAGAGAAGCTCCCACCATGGGTATATGCACCACATTTTAAGTGTCAAGCTTCAGTGGAAGCTGAGTTATAGGTAGCCAAACATTTTGCCAAAATTTAAATACCTGTAATTTTAGTATAATTTTAATAGTATTCATTGAAATGTTATAAAATTTGACAGGTACACAGGTTATCACTACATGTGTGTATGTACATAGTTTCTGATTTCCAGCTTCAAATGGAATTGAGTTATAGCCTGCCAAACATGTTGCCAACTTTTAAACTTCAGGTATTTTCCTCAAATTTTAAAACAACATATTCAAATTTAACCAGAGTTAAAACATTTAAACCACTTTATAAAATGGGCAAATAAAATCCTAAAAGATGATTGGCTGAAATGGCTTCAGTGCCATGTCCTTTTCAGCCCATAACCTTTCAACCAGCACTGTCTTGTGCCAGTGTGAGTAACACCACAGAATGATAGCATTGTGCCCAACGTCCAGACTTTCAAAGTAGCTGGACCTCTGTGGTGAGCTGGAGAGGAGTCACCCCCCCCCAAATAAAAACACCACCAGCGCAAACACACACACACACACACACACACACACACAAAAAACACTGCACATCATTGACTGATCAAAATCAGGTCAGGTCTAAGTCTGTTGCGAAAAAAAAGTGTAAGTAATTTGTCCCATTGATGGTCTGCTGTATCAGCAGAACGGCAAATCCCCACCCCATGTGCCATTGAACTTTCAGTACTGGTGCACTGTCATATGGTAACTAATCAGTTTCAGGCACTGGGCAGATTGTGAAATTTATGCATTTCCCCCCAAGAGTCAGCAGCAGGCTCCTCACAAGACATGCTGACTGAAAAAATTCCTCATGTAAACGAGATCAGCCATGGAGATACTGGGACTTGTAGGTGGTGGAGCAATAAGAGCTGCAAGCACAAAACACAGAAACAATGCTGGGTTACAGGAAGGGATACACTGGTGTTTATCAGCTACAGAGAGCAAGAATGTTTAGTTTTTGGTGGGGCAGAATGCTGTGCTGCTGTGGTCAAAACACCCAGCCACAGTGAAGCCAACTGATGATGCTACCACCTGGATGTGTGTCACAAAACCACAGACCCACTCCTCCACTGCCTATATTATACCCCACTTTAAAAAAAAAAAAAAGATGTATTAAAAACTTACATATCATGCACTATAGAAACAGAGTGAGTGGTGAACAAGCAGCCCGATATCAGAAACCGTGATTCTAGAAACAGTAACTACGGCGGTGACAAGGATCATGCCCACTCCTAATGAAAGCAGCCACTCACTCTGAAAGAAACAGCTGCTCTGCGCATCACTACCAAGTTTGTGCAAGTGGGACATTAATACAGTGTGTGGGCAGAGGGAGGATAATATCACCATTATGTGTCTGTGTGTGTTCTTGGTGGGGGGAGATGACCTGCCTGCCTGCCTGCACTGCCCATCACAGAGCTCAATACTAGGACTATTTTACTTCTTCAATATTAAAACCTCAGGCTTGTAAATTTTTTTGCAATCTTTTTATACTCTTTATTTTCTTGTCTCCCCTCCTCCTCCTGCTGCTACCCCCACCTCATCCCCTCCAACACCAGCACTTTTTGCTCCCCTGCCCCTATCCCTACCCAACTAGCACTACCCAACCATACACTTATCAATCCCTCATCTCACCTTGACAATGGCCTCCAGCCTGCCCGCTCCCCTGGGAATACCCTCCTCACTGTTCTCCCTAAATCTCCTTCACATTTAGCCTACCTATGCACTGCTCAGTTCTTAGTCTGAGACACTCTCTCCATGTCTGCTCACTAGTCTTTGCTCTACTCCTACCCAACATGTGTAGTCTTGCATTTTGAATAATGATTTGCAAACCTGCATTTGCTATACCGTCTGTGCTACCTCTGTATAATTTTTGTAATGATGTTCACCCTGTTTGTCTACCCATACTATGACGTGGAACCTTTGTAAATTAGCAGTTCCTGCTCAAAGGTGTTAATCCTAGAGTTAATAAATAAATGAAAGAAATAAAAAAATATTTTCTAGGGGGGCCCATTTTATCAGCAAAATAAGAAACTTTGAGGTGTGGGCTGTGGCCTGATAAGAGCACTTCCCAGGTGCTAAATGCACTCAGTGCAAGTGCCTTGTGCCTCATTATGCACCTGGGGCATGCTCTTATTAGGCCATAACCCACACCTTGTCATCTCTTATTGATTGCATACCACATGCTCATTTCTGAAAATGTTCATATTTGCAGCTTTAAATGGGATTGAATTTAAAGTAGTCAAACTTACACAACCTTTAAAAATGTAATTTTGCAAGAATATAAACTATACATTTATAAACTCCTGAAACTGTAAAACTAGAGAATGCATTACCATTAAATCTGGCAGGTTCTTAGACCTTATAAGGAGATTGTGTGTGCCAATTTTTTTAATTGCTTGCTGCCAGACATTGAAAAATAATATTTGTACTTAAAGTCAAATCCTGTGAGTCTTTATAAAAATTGCAGAATTTCATGGAAAATTCCATAAAATTGGAATTTACTAATTTCGCTCAGCCTTATCTGGGATTCTAATTAAAGGACAGGGATGTGAGAGGCAGGTAGTACAGGGGGTCAGCAGGTTCAGGAGTTAGATGCACAGTTTCATTAAGAAATTCACAGTTAAGCTGGGTAGCATACCTGTGGTAGGCCCCCTAGCTGAAGCGAGGAAGCACAAAGTGTGAACAGTTCCAAACAGAATGCAGGATATTTAAGGATCACATCCAGTAAATTTATGATCCAGGGAACCTGACGTGCATGCAGGTCTTGGACTTAGAGGCACTCAAAACAATTTAGTGGGGGAAGACAATGTCTGGGGCAGCAGGAAAGAAGGATTCTGGTTATTCCAACATGGTAGGTCAATTAGAAAAGGAGTAGGTGACACGCTTTAAGGTAGTTTGTCACTTACAGAACAAAAAGGATATCAGCGAGATCAGTAGTTCTACTGAGTCAATCTGGCTATGCCAAAAGAGAAGAGGGGGGATGGTCACCGAGAGTGGAATGGCAGTACTGCTAAAAACTCAACCCAGCTTTTCAAACGAAGTAGTGATACATGCATTCTTAATGTTATATTTCACAAAATGAATTCTGGATGTTTCATCTATATGCTACCATAAATATATGAGAAAAATGTTACCCTATTAGACACCAGGATACACTGACTATGGATATGCGTGTCACACATTAAGTCTATGCCTGTAAGAGCATAGAAGTTATAAACATGCACATTTCTGAGTTTTCACATTTTGCAAATATTTACATAGTAAAGATATGAACCCTTGTAGCTTACAAATCTTTAATCCAATTCACTCCATATTTTGATCATTCTATAAGCATTGCAAAATGGTTATCCATGCTAATTCACACATGTCTAGCTCTAAAGTTGCCTGAGTTATATGCAGATGATTTTTTGTTCATGAAATTCCCCACAAAAGATAAAATGACAGATTCTGAGCAAATATAATTTTGAGATGATGCATCATATTGTCATGAAATCTGGCACATTGTTATAGCACCTATCAACAAAGAATAATACAGAATTTAAGCTCTCTGAACCAATAGATGGCTGAGGTATCTGCAGATAAAAATGTTCATGAAAGCTTGCACAAAAAATAAAATAACAGCTTTGAACATTTCTAATTTTGAAACTATCCATCCGAATTTCATGATATTGGGAATGTTATTGGCCCGTTTCCCAGAGAGGGGCTTGCCAAATTTTAGAGCTCTAGCTTGAATGCTGACTGAGTTATGGCCAAATTACTAAATTAAAAAAAATCTGCATAATTCCAATGAAATTCAATGAAATATTGTGGAATTTTGCAAAATATTGTCAAAATTCCACAAATTCGGAATTTTACACTTCTGCACAGCTCTAAACTGACCTTTTTCTAAGTGATTTTAAGACTGTGTGGGCAGTTTCAATTCACTGGGGTTTCTTGTTTACTCCCATGATGCCAGTACTCACTGGCAATACATTAGAGGCGTTGAGCAGAATGAATGGCACCAATTGAATGGACAATATGAAAGTAAAATGACAGCTGAGGCATATAGACTAAGATTTAGGGTCTAAAAAGGTGCCAGTGGTCACTTGCACAGGAATGTATTTTTAGCTGTGAGATGCACTGCTATGTATAACTGTACTGTATTCCTTGTTTTTATGGCTGCAATGGCGGACCCTGCAGACATTTTGCCATCACTGTAACAAAGGAAAGGGACACTGACCGGATATCATCTCATTTCTCTTCTACAGTGCAGCAGTCATTTATCCACGGTACTCTGCTCATTGGTGGTGTGTGGTGTTCCCCTGCCCTTCCCCTCTGTGGTCAAAGAAGCCACCCCCTGGAGGTGCACTATTTTACTGCCTGTACTTCCAGAGCTGGATGAAACATTTTTTTACCTTAGCAGCTTGGCTGATTCTGTGTGTGCATTAAAAGTTTGGGAAGTTGAGTGGAACCAGCATTGGCAGCAGCAGAGGAGGCTGAGAGAACTTTTCTACTAATAAGAAATACAAAATCACACATGCCCCCATAATGCAAAGCATCATGGGCTGCATATGCAAATCACCACAGAATATTATGCTGGTTTAACTTTAAGCAGAAATGCATGGTGCCGAAAGGCCTCTCACACAGTTTGCAAAGGGTGCTAACAGAAGACACAGACACGTGTTTCATCTTTTAACTTGTTGTTTGTTTTAATTGGGTTCACCACACATAACCCAGATAGACCATCTTAGGATAGCTGGTTCATTCCACTGGGGTGTCAAACATATGAGGCACACTGATGAGTCCTGGTAGGACGAAACACATGTCTGTGTCTTCTGCTGGCACCCTTTGCAAGCTGTGTGAGAGGCCTTTCAGCACCATGCATTTCTGCTTAAAGTTGAACCAGCATAATATTCTGTGGTGATTTGCATTATGGGGTATGTGTGATTTTGTATTTCTTTGAAACTTGGCTTCCCGGCCAATGCCCTTTGGGGTAACCATTGCCTCAGCGCTTTTCTACTAATATAGGTATTTTCCTCTATAGCTCAGTGAATATGTTGTACTCGCTCACTCTGTCCCTCTCTTACTCACTCATTGCACTCTGTCAGCACCAACACCACCACTACCACTGAACTTTCCACTCTACTTATAACAGCAATGGCAGTGACGCTACAGCAGTGTTCGGCCATTCTCTTCCAGCAGTAGCAACAGGGACTCATTCAAGGAGCTATGGAGGAAAAGATAGATATTAGTAGAAAAGTTATTAGATATTAATAGAAAAGCTCGCTCCACCTCCTCTTCTACTGCTGCTTCCAACAAGATGGCTCTGTGCTTACTTTACGTCACAGCAGTTACATAACTCAGGCATGTAGCAACCTTTGCCTGTGGGTCTGTTGCCAGCAGATGCCAGCTGGCCTCCACTGCCTGCCTTTCCCCCTCACTCTGTCAGAGTGAAAGATGCTCTCTTTATTATTATTTTACTATGTTTTTGCAAGGCACCAAAATGCAATAATTATATGTTTTTTCATTAGTGCAGAATTCATCAAAAATTAGTGCTAGTGTTTTAAAAAAGTAACAAATTCAGAAAAGTAAAATACAGTATAAGAAAATATGGAGGGAAGCAGATACAATACGTTTAGGGAAAAACACACAAATACTACACAGAGAGGAGAGATCAGAGACATGTCAAATTGTTTAAAGCCACTCAAATACTGTTTCACAGCCATTTTGTTGTTATGTAAACATCTGGCATAACAAGAAAAGAGTTGATGTGAAACAATAGAATTTTATTAAAAATATGGAAAAATAATGCTGCAGGATGTTAGAAAAGGTACTAGACTATTTGAAAATGTTGCAATATGTTTTTAAATGAGGCACGGGGTCATAATGTCGCAAGGCATTATGCCACATGGCAAAATCACACTGTCAATACAGCGCAATTTATGCCATGAGACACAAATCTTTTTTCTGTGGGGGGGGGCTCTGCCCCCACGCACCCTCGGACCCTCCACTAAAGATTCTCTACTCTGGGGAGGGTCCAACTTGGGGAGCGCACAAGCCCGAAAAAAGTAAAATGTTCCTGGAACCGGGAATCAAATCCAGTCCCAGATGCAGTGCCTGGGTTCCTACTGCTGTGGCTCAGTCCTGTGAGCCACAGCAGCTGCTCATCGGAACCCGCTCCCAGCAGAGGTCTTATCCTCTGTCTGGGAAACTGCTACTGGTGCAATACCGTGTACATCAGTATACGTGGTATTGCACCATTAATGGTTGCATACTGAGCTGTACCGGGTTAGCCATAATGTCATACGCTATTAAATGTGTGACACTATACCCCAGTACATTTAAATGATGGATAAAACTGGCATGTGTGAGTGGTAAGTGTGCATTTTTCATTGGTACTTTACATGTGCGATATGCGGCCTAATTCGGCTCACTTTTTAACAGACTCACTAGGAAAAGTAAAACTTAACTGCATTTTCCTCACTGCAGGAGTTATGTACAATAAATAACTTTTGACTGAACTTGTTGTACTGTATGCTGTGCCTGTGTACTGTAAGTAAAGGTAGTTTCTGTAATACTGCTCTCAGGGTACTCTTGGAAAAGATGTCCTTTTACCTCAATACATTCTTAATCTAGTAAAATAAAATAAATCATTAGTGCCCAGTGGAGCTGTTCCATGCAGGTTAGTGGTACAAGGTTCCCCTAGTCCTATTACAGTACATATCTGTAGTATCAACAACATTTCATTAAAGAACCTATGATGTCATTGGGACAAGTTTGACAATGGAATACTTAGATACATTTTAGCATGTATTGAATATATTGTCTGTAAATCTCACCCTTATTTATTTCTTACTAAAGACATCTGCATGGAAACAAGATCACTGCTTTATGTGCACTGGCTGCCTGTTAACACCTACAGTTGCAGTTCTGTTTCTGACATCACAATATGTTGCTGTGGAGATAAAGATGATGTCAAAAAGGCACTATGATGTCATGTGTAGACAATTATCTAAAGAAAATGAAATCATGGGGCCTGTGTTCTTGTTTTTATGCAACTGTCCTCCGTAATAAAGAGAAAGGGGGAAAGAAATGCACAGCATATATGAAGTATAAACTGAAATGTGTCTAAATCTCACATCCTTCAGTTGTCCAAATGGTGTCAGGGGCTCGCAAAAGGAAGAAACATAAAATCTGATACCTGTGTTGTAATCTATGAGGAAAATCTTGCAGTGGGGATCTTTTTGTTGCTCAAACATTTCAATAGCTCCAGACATCCATAGCCCATGTCAGTAACTCAGTGAGAAAAAGAGTTACACTTGCCACCTCCCTCCCTCATACACACATCATAAGGAATATCCATTTCTTAACTGAGTCCCCAATCTACACCACTTCAATTGCTGTAGTGACTAACCTTGTCTCATGGAAGAAGGGCCATCCAGTATCGATCTCAATCACTTATGTTCCCGCCAATTCATCAGTCAGGAACACACAGATATGAGGTAGCTTTAACCCTTTTCTTCCCCCCCCCCAACACCCATCTGTTGTGGCTATACCTTGTCTCTGTGGAAGTAGACTCACCCATAACCTTCTCAGCAGCCATCATCTACAGTATGCAGATCAGTCTTAGGGAACACAATTGCTAGACAGTTCTACTCCTCCCCTCTGGTGCTTGAGCGCATCGCCCGTGTAACGTAAGTCAAACTTGGCTGGCCCACAATCTAAATCCTGGGGTTCAGCAGTGACTATTGGGCAGCTATGTGGCTATGCAGATAAACTTTTGTCAGTTCAATGAGTCACTCTGTTTTATTGAAAATAAAAAGACCAGGAGAATTTAAAAGACATAACTTATAACTGAGTGAACATCAGCCTACAGTATTTATATTTTCTTTAAGCACTAAGTTGAGCAAAATCTATACACCCCAGTTTAAGATCCTTATAGGTGACCCTTATGAGTTGCACTCTGATGTAACATATACATGCCCATTGTTATAATGTGAGGGATTATTCCAAATAGTACAGACACTCTCCACTCTCTCACTACCAAGGTATTCTGTTTGAAAGTCTTTTATTGTGCAAAACATTTCCCTAACAATTCAAGCATACCTTAGTGAGCTAGAACCCAGGTGTCAAATAAAGTGCAGAGAGCTACCTTCTCACACCACCACCAAATACTTCTTCCAGTGCATAAATGGAAGGAGGATAGTGAAGGTGGAGACTGGGCCCAAACAAACAGGGGGACAAGTATTTTTAAGAAATCAAAAGCAATGGCTGAGATGCTCAATAAATACTTCAGTGTTCACCTAATAGCCCCTCATGCGGGATATTCACTGGGAGGGCAGAAGGCATCAGAGAGAGCCATGATGAAGCCTGCAGACAGAACCCCAGCACTAGTAACAGACAACCTGGCAACATTCAAGCCACATTATTCCCAAGGGGTAGACAGGGTACACTGAGATCATAGTGGACTGAAGGAAAAAATTGTTAGAGCTGCTAACCATAATCATTTATCAGTCTGTCTGACCAAGTGTCATGCTGGAGAACAGGAATATGGTCAAGGTCAAACCTATCTTTAGGAAGTAGGCAAGGTCAGATTGGGGCAACTACATGCTGGTCAGCTTGACATCATTTTTGGGAAAGATCCTGTAAGTCATTATCGGGCATGGAATAATGGAGTACTTTGTGCAGTCCAAGGTTCTTCTCCCTACTTGGTATATGAAGGGTAGATCATGCCAAAACAACCTGATCATCAGCTTTGATGGGGTGACCAAGGAGGTGGACAGAATCAAGACAATGCATATAGTTCATCAGAATGTCAGCAAGGTACTTGATACTTCTGCGTAAGACAAGCTTTTGGGCAAAATGCGTGACATATGAGGCACACACATAGTTGAATGCAACTGGCAAAGGGGCAGGAAGATTAGGGTTGTGGTGGATGAAACTACTAAGTGAAAAGGGGTACTAATCAGTGCTCTCATGATCATCCTACTGGGTCACTCCTCTGTATGGAAGATGGTGTATGTCAAAACCACACAACACGCACCGCATGGGTAGGAATAGCGAAATGGTGCAAAACTGTTAAATGGTCCATGCACAATTGTGCACCCTGCCACTGTTTTCTGGCAGAGGATAAGTTCTTTGCTGGGAGAGGGTCCACAAAGCAGCTGCTGTGACTCGACAGGATGAGCCACAGGCAGCAATTGAGGTGATGTGTCTGCTGACTGGGTATTGAATCCCTGCCCCAGATGCATGCAATTTTTCTTTTTCTTGCACTTTGTGCGATGTAAGTCTACAACTCCCCCACCCTTGGAGTTGATTATTTTAGTTGGGTGGGTGCAAGGGCAGAGCACCCCGCAAAACAAAGAAATGCCACTGGCAATATGTTGTGCTGTATTGACAGTACGGAACATTGCTGCAGCATTCTCTCTTGTGACATTAAGACCCTGTGCCCATGGTCACTGGTGAGACCACTGCATTTCAACATTTTCATCAGCAATCTGAAATCTGGGGCATCCAACAGGCTGCTTAAGTCAGCTAATGACACTAAGCTGGTAAGAGTACTGGTCTCTTTTGAGGATGGGGAAAAACTTTTGGAGAACCTAAACAAGCTGGCAATTGGTTGGACTCCTGAAGTCTCAGATTCAATGTAACCAAATACAAGATGCTAAAATGGAGGAAGAATTTAAACACTGTGAGGGGCTCTCCATGTTACAGTGGAGAAGAAAAAGGACGCAGGGGTCCCAACAGGCAAGCACCTGAAGTGTGACAAGCAGCGCATGGATTCTGTCAAGAGGTCTAGCAGGCTGCTGGTTATGCATTTAAAGTTTGGTAACCAGCAGGGTAAGTGAAGTAATCCTGTTACTATACAAGGTACTGGTCACACACCAGGTGAACTGATGAATTGTTAATTATGTTTTTTAAATGTCGGTCATCAAATGTCACCATATAATTTTCAAGGGAGATTGTGATCTAATATCATCAATCAGGTTGTGATTTAATAATCAAACCCAAACCTTTTAAATCACCAACTAATGAATATTGATTATTTCTGTAAGCTTGATTTATTGATGATCTGTAAATGATCAAGTGATGATCAGTAATGATTGTATCCAGTTCCATTAGGTAAATTTGTAGGTCACATGGGGGATATTAAACAAAGTTTTGTTACAAATATTAATGTGTAAAATATCTTCAAAAGAGGTATTTGTTATGTCCTTGAAAAAAATTAAACACTAAGTAAAGAACCAGCTAGAACTAGAGTGTTCCACCACTGAGGAGAAGGATACCATCGCCATAATCTGTTTCTTAAGTGAGACGTTCTCTGCTGTGACAGAGAAGGATGGGTCATGTGACCTTGAGCAAGGCACACTGTAATTCAAGTTTAAGTTTTATTTATATTTACCCAGGATAAGGCACTAGACAAAGCCTGTTTTCAGGTCCATCTTGGGTTAGGCATGTTACAATACATACAGACACAATATAAATATACACAGCACATGTACCATGTACTGTGGGAACAGTGGCTCTGGAGGGACCAGAACCTGGAAATACCCCCAAAACAATGTCAAAACTGGGTGGTGACAGCCAATGAAGTGTTGAGAAATCTGGTAACAGTGATGCAGGCTGAGTCTGAGACAGATCAGTTTGCCACAGATGTTTTACATCAATAGATGCGGGATGCTAAATCAGTTTCTGTAGAACAAATAAAAGGTGTGATTTTGATGGAACAATTTCTCTGTATTGTGCCTGAAGAACTGCAAGCGTGGCTGCTGGTTCAAACTCCCAGCATTTCAAATAAACAGGTCATTAAGCTGATCTGTTTTCATCCATTAATTCAGTAGAGGACAGCACAGTCACAGCTACTAAAGGACAAAATTGATTTTATTTTCAAAGTCGCCGGTTTCATTTAAAGTGCAAGACAAAAGTGCTTAGTGATATCTCTTAAACTAAAGGTGTGCAGTTTGGTTCGGCTGTCATTCCATTCCACTGACTCAGCAACATATTAATGAGACCCACCTCTGCATCAGCCTGCAGTGTGGTCCAGCTGTCATTCCATTCCTCTGACTCAGTTACATATTGAGGTGATTCACCTCTTCATCAGCCTGCAGTGTGGTCCAGCTGATATTCGACTCCAATCACTCAGTTACATATTGAGGTGATTCACCTCTTCATCAGCCTGCAGTGTGGTCCACCTGTTATTCCATTCCACTGACTCAGCAACATATTGAGGTGACCCACCTCTTCATCATGTTGCAGTATTTACTTGTTTATTTAGTTATTTATTAATTAATTAATTTATTTATTTAAATTTTCGTAACTAGGTAGGCCCACTAAAACCTTGACGGTCCCTTTTTCATGGACGACCTGGGATTAGTTATAAGTACCTAGAGAGGAAGGAAAAACTAATGCATTGATATGTACAATATAGCAAGCCTTACACAGAGTATAGGAACATACATCACAGCAAGCAGTACATCACCGAAAATTTCAAAAATGGTGCAGACATTTTTTTTTTGTTAGAAACAGACAACTGACAATTCTCAACAACAATAAGTGCAAGGAGCAGTGCTGCTGCTGTTACAGCAGCTGTTATTCCATTCCACTGACTCAGCTACATATTGAGGTGACCCACCTCTTCATCAGCCTGCAGTGTGGTTCAGCTGCCATTCCATTCCACTGACTCAGTTACGTATTGAGGTGATTCACCTCTTCATCAGCCTGCAGTGTGGTCCAGCTGTCATTCCATTCCACTGACTCAGTTACGTATTGAGGTGATTCACCTCTTCCACTGACTCAGTTACATATTGAGGTAATTCACCTCTTCATCATCCTGCATTGTGGTCCAGCTGTAATTCCATCCAGTCCAATGACTCAGCTACATATTGAGGTGATTCACCTCTTCATCAGCCTGCAGTGTGGTCCAGCTGTTATTCAATTCCAATGACTCAGCTACATATTGAATTGACCCACCTCTTCATCAGCCTGCAGTGTGGTCCAGCTGTCATTCCATTCCACTGACTCAGCTACATATTGATGAGACCCACCTCTGCATCAGCCTGCAGTGTGGTCCAGCTGTCATTCCATTCCTCTGACTCAGTTACATATTGAGGTGATTCAACTCTTCATCAACCTGCAGTGTGGTCCAGCTGTCATTCCATTCCAATGACTCAGCTACATATTGAGGTGACCCACCTCTTTATCAGCCTGCTGTGTGGTCCAGCTGTCATTCCATTCCACTGACTCAGCTACATATTGAGGTGACCGACCTCTTCATCAGCCTGCAGTGTGGTCCAGCGGTCATCCCATTCCACTGACTCAGTTACATATTGAGGTGATTCATCTCTTCATCAGCCTGCAGTGTGGTCCAGCTGTCACTCCATTCCAATGACTCAGTTATGTATTGAGGTGATTCACCTCTTCATCAGCCTGCAGTGTGGTCCAGCTGTCATTCCATTCCAATGACTCAGCTACTGTGTGTATTGAGGCAATGCATCTCTTCATCAGCCTGCAGTGTGGTCCAGCTGTTATTCCATTCCAATGACTCAGTTACATATTTAGGTGATTCACCTCTTCATCAGCCTGCAGTGTGGTCCACCTGTTATTCCATTCCAATGACTCAGCTACATATTGAGGTGACCCACCTCTTCATCATGTTGCAGTATTTACTTGTTTATTTAGTTATTTATTAATTAATTAATTTATTTATTTAAATTTTGGTAACTAGGTAGGCCCACTAAAACCTTGACAGTCCCTTTTTCATGGACGACCTGGGATTAGTTATAAGTACCTAGAAAGGAAGGAAAAACTAATGCATTTATATGTACAAAATAGCAAGCCTTACACAGAGTACAGGAACATACATCACAGCAAGCAGTACATCACAGAAAATTTCAAAAATGGTGCAGACATTTTTTTTTGTTAGAAACAGACAACTGACAATTCTCAACATCAATAAGTGCAAGGAGCAGTGCTGCTGCTGTTACAGCAGCTGTTATTCCATTCCACTGACTCAGCTACATATTGAGGTGACCCACCTCTTCATCAGCCTGCAGTGTGGTCCAGCTGCCATTCCATTCCACTGACTCAGTTACGTATTGAGGTGATTCACCTCTTCATCAGCCTGCAGTGTGGTCCAGCTGTCATTCCATTCCACTGACTCAGTTACGTATTGAGGTGATTCACCTCTTCCACTGATTCAGTTACGTATTGAGGTAATTCACCTCTTCATCAGCCTGCATTGTGGTCCAGCTGTAATTCCATCCAGTCCAATGACTCAGCTACATATTGAGGTGATTCACCTCTTCATCAGCCTGCAGTGTGGTCCAGCTGTTATTCAATTCCAATGACTCAGCTACATATTGAATTGACCCACCTCTGCATCAGCCTGCAGTGTGGTCCAGCTGTCATTCCATTCCAATGACTCAGTTACATACTGAGGTGACCCATCTCTTCATCAGCCTGCAGTGTGGTCCAGCTGTCATTCCATTCCAATGAATCAGTTACATATTGAGGTGATTCAACTCTTCATCAGCCTGCAGAGTGGTCCAGCTGTCATTCCATTCCAATGACTCAGCTACGTATTGAGGTGATTCACCTCTTCATCAGCCTGCAGTGTGGTCCAGCTGTCATTCCATTCCAGCAACTCAGCTACATATTGAGGTGATTCACCTCTTCATCAGCCTGCAGTGTGGTCCAGCTGTTATTCCATTCCAATGACTGAGATACGTACTAAGGTGATTCACCTCTTCAACAGCCTGCAGTGTGGTCCAGCTGTTATTCCATTCCAATGACTGAGATATGTACTAAGGTGACCCACCTCTTCATCAGCCTGCAGTGTGGTCCAGCTGTCATTCCATTCCAATGACTGAGTTACATATTGAGCTGACCCACCTCTTCATCAGCCTGCAGTGTGGTCCAGCTGTCATCCCATTCCAATGACTCAGTTACATATTGAGGTGATTCACCTCTTCATCAGCCTGCAGTGTGGTCCAGCTGTCATTCCATTCCAGTGACTCAGCTACATATTGAGGTGATTCATCTCTTCATCAGCCTGCAGTGTGGTCCAGCTGTCATTCCATTCCAGTGACTCAGCTACATATTGAGGTGATTCACCTCTTCATCAGCCTGCAGTGTGGTCCAGCTGTCATTCCATTCCAGTGTCTCAGTTACATATTGAGGTGATTCACCTCTTCATCAGCCTGCAGTGTGGTCCAGCTGTCATTCCATTCCAGTGACTCGGTTACATATTGAGGTGATTCACCTCTTCATCAGCCTGCAGTGTGGTCCAGCTGTCATTCCATTCCAGTGACTCGGTTACATATTGAGGTGACCCACCTCTTCATCAGCCTGCAGTGTGGTTCAGCTGTCATTCCATTCCAATGACTCAGTTACATATTGAGGTGATTCACTTCTTCATCAGCCTGCAGTGTGGTCCAGCTGTCATTCCATTCCAATGACTCAGTTACATATTGAGGTGATTCACTTCTTCATCAGCCTGCAGTGTGGTCCAGCTGTTATTCCATTCCACTGACTCAGTTATATATTGAGGTGATTCACTTCTTCATCAGCCTGCAGTGTGGTCCAGCTGTCATTCCATTCCACTGACTCAGCTACGTATTGATGTGACCCACCTCTTCTTCAGGTGGCAGAGTCAGTCACCCAGGTCAGCAATTCAAACTTCAGCTTTTTTTGGGAATAACAGTTTTTAAATAAAAAAACAACCTATTTAATTCCTTCTGGTAATTTCCAGTTGCTGACCATTGCATACTGAAAGGCTCATTATACTGTGGTTTACACTCAGAAGGCTGTGCATTCAGTGCAGACATACTGGGGAGGAACATTAGGATGTTTTAAGAGAAAATAGGGTGAGGGACAGCTTAAGGTAAGCCTGAAACTGATCTCAAGATAAAAAGTAATTCTCCCAAATCTAAGGAGTCAGGGGAGCAGAGGTGCTGAACATGCCAGAATCTTGGTGGATTATCATACTAAATGATTGCCCAAAAAATTGAAATAAAGGGCTGAGTGCAGAGAGAAGGAATAACACACTGAGTGATCAGCAGTTAGTACCTTGCACTGAGAATACAGCCCACACTAATTCCACTACCCAGATGTAGAACTGCCTTTATCAATAGTAAAATAACACAGAGGTTAAGAGGCACAGGTGCTTCCATTTCTATTTAGCAGAACATAATGAGCAAGGAATAGATCCTGCCAATTCAGTTAACATAATTTAGGGAGTGCCTGATCTTGTGGTCTCAATGCCTATAGAGTTAATATTCCCTAAGCTAGGAAGATTGACAAGGGGTGCAGAAAGTGGGTGGGATACCAGCCCCCGCCCCCCGCGTCGATGTAATTATGTGCACTGATTTTGATAGCAAAACAAATTGATATATCGCATTTATTTGTTTTACCTGAAAAGGAGCTCCATTATGCAATGCTCATTCATGAGCAGGTCCTGCTTAGGACAGTCAAAAAGGTATGTATGGCACATCAGTACTGTAGCATAAACAGACAATTATAGATAAAGCTACAAAGCAACAGATACAAGGCATAGGTACAGTATCAGTAAGGAATAAGACACGATGAGGTGTGGTTTATGACCTGGTACGAGCACACAACAGCTGCATAATGAAGCATGAGATACTTGTGCTGAGTTCATTTAGCACTTGGGGAGTGCTCTTATCAGGCCATAAACCACACCTTGGCATGTCTTATTCAGTTTATAAAATAGGTCCCCTGGTCAAAATCACAATTAAATATTTTCATAAAAAAAAAATTCGACAACAGATACAAAGCATGGGTATAACACTGTAATACATAATTCCTTTTAAAAGCAATTCATTTTGAACATCAGCATGAAAAATAGCACAGAACAGCAAATAGAAGCAATAGGTATGGAATATAACCTTAAAATCATGCTACAAAGTACAGTACTATTTAAAGAAATAAACACAAATCACCGTAACAGTTAATGCCAACTCATTAAGACAATGAGATAATGACCATTTCAGTAGGAGAACACTGCACAAGGCTGGGGTGCTGGGATGAAACAAAGAAATATCATTCTCTCACAAATCTCACACCCATTACCACCATGCAAGAAAGACAAGCTGCTCACACTATCTCCAAAAGTGCAATCTTTTATTCAGTGCCGGTGCAAAACACACTACCCACTATATCCCTTGATGCATTTCAGATCAAAATCCTTTTTCAAAAGACATGATACATAGTAAGAAGACATCTGGGGCAGGATTCACAAAGAAGGCTGCCCCGATGCAGGGGAGATGTGCTGAGTGCAAAATGTGCGATTCACAGAGGACGTGGAGGGAGATGCCCCCGGCGCATCCCCTCTGTGAATAGCTCAGTTGTGCCCTGCCCAGGATGCACCAGCATATCCCAGGCTGTGCCGGCGCATCCCCCATGTTAGGCTGTGAACCTTTGGGGCAGCGCATCTCAGGATGCACTGTGTCCAAATTTGCTATTCACAGCCAGGGGTATGCAAATAAGACTATTAGGCAAGAATGGTGCAATGGGGCCATTTGCATGCCATTATGGCCCCATTTGCATTGAGCCTGCAGAGATGCACCAGGTGGAATGTGCCTGGTGCTGTGCAAGGGCTGTGGTCCACATGCATAGCCCCATGTAGAATAAGAGAACCTTCCACCCTTTCCTGGCCTGACTGCATCCCATGGACAGATCAGGGTGTATCCCTGGTTGTCCAGTGCCCCCCACCTGCATCCCCAGTCAAATACCACTGTCTGCAGCAGTACAGTATTAGAACCCCTCTCCCAGCTGCAATCTCCATTTAAATGTCACTCTCTGTGGCGGTAGGAATGTAAGGACAGAACCCCCACCCCAACCCGATCACACCACTGGCCAATTGCTCATCAAGACCCCCCAAGTAGACAGCAGCACCACCCACCTCAGGCATTCCCAACCCACCCGCTTCCCCATCCCAGCACGGTTCCAGTTTTGGGGTCAGCTCAACCCACCTGCATACTACCATGGCTGCCCACTGACAAAGCTGTCTGAGGATGACAGCTACCATACAGCCTGAAGCCCATTGGTCAACAGGGTCCACCAATGGGCTTCAGGGTGTATGTTAGCTGTCATTCTCAGACAGCTCTGTCAGCAGGCAGCCATGGTGATATGCGGGTGGGTTGAACTGCCTGCCGACAGTGGGATCATGCTGGGATGGGGAGAGGGGTGGGTTGGGGTGCCTGGGTGGGTGGGTGGAAGGAGGATCTGCTTGGCTATGGGGGGTCTTGAGGTGCTGTCGGTGGTGCGATGGGGTTGGGGTGGGGGGTTCTGTTTTTACATTCCTACTGCCACAGAGAGCACCATATAAATGGAGATTGGGGCTGAGAGGGGGGTTCTGATTGTAATACTGTACTGCAGCAGAGTGCGGCATGTGACAGGGCTGTCAGGTTGGGGGGGACACTGGACTGCCGGGGTGGGCAGGCTGCTGTGCTGCTGCCTGTAGTATAGCAGCCTTCCTGTAGGTGGCCACCCACTTAAGTCTAGAAAACCTAGAATTATCTTACTGTGGCACATCCCTGAACTTTTCCCGGGGATGTGCCTCACATTTGGGCTTTGAATGGGGTTGCGCCCGGTATGTATGGGCATGCCCCCTTCTCAGCCCCTCCAGATGCACCGCATATCATTACAGGTGGTGTGCGGTGCATCTGCAATGTGCTGGTGGATCGGGGTTGCTCCAGCGCATCGGTCCCCTACCAGAATCACCTTTCGGTGCATGTCGAGGATGCCCTGGCACATCTTGGATGCCTGGGCACATCCCTTTTGTGAATCCTGTCCCTTAAATATGGGCTGTGACATTGTCTAAGAAAGACAAAAGGTAAAGTGTCATGACACAGTGCAGTGATTTTAAAAACAATTAAAAGAAACCTCTTTGTATATCCTGGGTACATACAAATATAGTGCAAAATCTCACACTGTACTAAAAACCACCACCACCATTAAAACATGCCAAAAGAGAACACCGTATAATATAATAAAAATATTAGGTATTTTATATCTGCATCAATTTAAAATCCTGAGACTCTGCCTCATGCATAATATACAAGGTCCTGTGAAGACACATAGATATATGCAAGTGTGATTTTCTCGAAGATTTTTCAGCAAATCTGAGTTCACCTAGGAGAGAACAAAGAAAAGTTAATAATACTGTGCCAAATAATATATATATATATATATATATACAGTATATAGATATAGATATATATACAGATATCTATATATTGTGCTTTCTGTGTTTACTATTACTGACATTATGTACAATATGAGCAATAAACCCAAACCGCACTATTTGCATCACTTTATTCTTTCTGCATCAGTTTTTCTAATTTAGCCCTGGGCAGCAATTTATTGTTTAAGACAGGGAGATAGGTCAAATTGTTCATTCAACCATTCATACCTGTAAACTTTTAAAGTAAAAATCCAGAATCCTTCCCTTTGCAGGATCAGATTATTAAAATGTCCCCCTCTATCTTTTGGAAACACTTTCTTAATGCCTAAAAACATGAATTCATGATCTGTTTGGTTAGCTGCTGTTTTATGTGCAGGGCTGTGGCATATGTTTCATCACCACTTTTTATTGCTCTGCAATGCTCACCAACACGTAATTTGAACTGTTGCCACTTGGTTTTTCCTAAGTAGAAAACCCCACACTTTTTTTTATTTAGTTGTTTAACCAGGAATAACACACTAAGCTGAAAGCTTTTTTACAGGAGAGCTTTTTTACACTTAGCTTGATAGATAACACCACTGGCATTACAGGTAATGAGTTGTCTAATATGAAACATTCTGGGTACCATTTGACTGCTCATCAATACACTAGGGCTGCTAAATTCATTTCCGTGTGTCACTGCATAACAATAGGTGCATCTCTGGCACTTATAGCAACCAGTGTATTTGTTGGTTAACCAAGTGTCCTCAGACTATATGGGTTTTCTACTGTGAACTAAAATGTGCCTAAGGTTTGTGGCTCACCTCTATGTAACCCAAAGGATTTCTGCATGGTAATCTTTCAACCCTAGGTCCCCTTATAAGGTATTCCAATTTTTACAGATAATCTTCCCCACTCTGTGGCCTCATGTTGAAAAAGTTATCATAACGTTTACTCTACCTTTCTCCAGAATACTGTTATGTTTCCTAGTTTGTAGTGTGGTTTGCCTATCCATGTTCACACTTCCTGACAAGTACTTCTAACATATTCAGTTTTATCTCCTTTCCACAAATCTGTCAATTAGATTTTAGCCGCTCTGTCATACAAGTCTGTGCTACTGCAATTTCATCAAAGGCATTGAAATTGTCCTTTCAGGATGTTTTGAATTGTGTGTCATGGATGACAACTGGAATGATGTAGTAGGGTGATCTTATCACATTCTGTTCTATAAATATCTGTGATGATCTCCCTGCTCTCTTCCTTCCCTATACACAGATCCACAAATTGGACCTTGTGTGTATCAGCTTTATATAAACTGGAGGTTGAGGTTGAACTGGTGCAAATATTCCACAAAATCTTCAAATTCTGTTGAAGTACCCTTCCACACAATAAAAATGTCATCTGTAAAATGACAATAAAGTTTCAGCTTGGAGAAAAAAGGATTTTTGTTGGGGTCCTTAATGATGTCATTCTCCCACTGGCCAACATACAGTATAAGTTGACCAGACCTGGGGCAAAAGTCACCCCATCACGGTCCCTTTAGTTTGAAGACAGTAATCCCTAAAAAAGTGAGGCAGCTGTACTTCAGCACAAATTCTGACAATTTTAGCAGAAATTCAGTCAGAGGTTCTGTTCGTATAACCCTAATGTTAAGAAAGTGGGCAATACTATCTAGAACATCCTCCTAGCGGATGTCTGTGTACAGGGACTACATATCCATGGCGATGAGAATGGAGTCCCTGCACACCTCCAAATCCCTTGGGGTGTGCAAAACATCCATGGTGTTTATGATGTAGGACCCCAGTTGTTCCACAAAAGACCTAAGAAAGTAATCCACATACTGAGACAAGAGTTCCGTAAGTGATCCCACCCTGCTGACAACAGGCCATCCCGGTGGGAGGGGGGGGTGAATTCATTTTGGACTTTTGGTAGTGTACATAGTTGCTCTTATTGGAAAATCAACTGTCATAAAATGTTTTGTATCAGTATCAATCCACCCCTTCTCATAAGCTTCCTCAATAAATTCATATGTATTATATTTAAATAGGGGTGTTGGACCTGAATTCAATTTAGCATAAAAATGAGTATTTCCAACTATAACTTTATTTCACATATATAGTCAATGGTGTTTTGAAACACCACTGCTCCCCCTTTGTCAGCAGGTTTGATAACACCAGAGTCTTGTTTTAAGTAATCAAGTGCCTTTCAATCTTATTTTTTTATTTATTTATTAATTCTAGGATTACAAGTACCCTTGAGCCAAGGCTCTTTTACAAAGGTTTCACATCAGAAATAACAAACAACAAGGAAGCAACAGTGAAATAGCAGTAAACAATTCATGTACAACAGTGCTATTGAAAGGGGCCAATTATAAGAAGAGTAAGGTGTAGAGGAGGAGGAGGAGGAGTGTAGGTAGCTAATAGAGGCAGTTATAGTAAAATGGTAAACACAGCTAGGACACATGTGCCCACAAGGAATGGGTAGGGTCAGGTGCCTGGGGGTGGCAGAGAAACAGGGATGAGAGGAGAGAGGGAGGATGAAGATGCAGCCGGAGGCAATTGTTGAAAAATAAATGGGAAGGAGTGATAGAAGACAAAAAGAGGGCAGGGTGAGGGGGGGAAATAAGTGCTATAATGGGGCAAGGAGAGACTAATGAAGTGTTATGAAGACCTGAGATTTGAAGTGGCATCTCAGGAGCTGGGGAAAGGTGTACTGGGGTGCCTGGGGATAAGCAGTATATACGTTAGGATTAAAGCTGTGTAGGTCATCATCTAGGAGAGGCAGTCACAGGAGCTAGAGGCAATGAGATGGGCCCAGAGCCTGGTTTTGAACAGACCTAGTGTTGAGGCAGAGGAGATGGTGTGGCTGAGACCTTTCATCTATAGAGGAACCCTGTAGGTGAATGAGCATTGGCTCTGCATAGTTCGACAGCGAGGAACTTGTAGAATCTGGGTTGTCAAGCTCCTGGTGTTCTGTTGGTTGGTGTTTTGATGTAACAAGGCAGTAACACCGGGGTGTGTGAGGCCAAGGCTGATTTTTCCCACCATAGGACAAGTGAGATACTTTATATGGTTGGAGAGTTGGAGCCATCTAGATTGTTCATAAAGGGCACAGGTGTGGGTGAGGCAGTGGGCACCAGTTGTGAGTCGGCATGCTTTGTTAAGTGCAGTTGTTATATGTTGGAGGGAAGATGTTGTGTCGGAGCCATAGATAATGAGGCCATAATCAATAATTGACACCACAGAGCTCTGGACGGCAATCTTCAGGGCCTCTGGGGTGAGGTGCTGCCTGGGCTTGAAGAGTAATCCAAGGTGTGTGCTGGCAGCTTTAGCCATGCTGTCAATGTGAGTCGTATAGGAGAGATTAGGGTCAAGCAGAATCCCTAGGCATCTGAAAGAGTAAACTTGTTCGAGGACTGTCCCCTGTTTGGTGGAGATGGCAAGGGGGTGTTGCTTGTAACAGTTATGTGAATGGCAGAATAGCAATGTCTTGGTTTTCTTGTGATTGAAGACTAGTTTATGATTGGAGAACCATGTTTCAAAGGCACTAAATCCGAGTTGGATGCTGTGTTGTAGTGGTGAAAGGTCCTTGTGCGTAGAAAGGACAACAGCATCATCCGCATACAGGATGATTTGTTCTGAGCAGAATTGTGGTAAAGAGTTTAAAAAGAGGCTGAAAAGGAGAGGGCCCAGCTGGCCCGGTGGTGCTGAGGGTTGAGGCGCTGGATGCCACACCTCGCACCACGCCGGCGACCCGGGTTCAGGAACAGACTCAAGTCGTCAGGAGGCGGTGGAGGATAGAGCATCCCAACAGATGTTCTCCTCCTCCAGGGGTGCTTTGAGCACCTGACGCACCGGTGACTGTGGAAGCAAGGGCACTGGGGCACAGGTGGTTCTTCGGAACCAGGGAGGGGAGGACATTGTGGGCACTTGGCAACAATGTGCATAAGCATGCCGTCTACCTGGACGTCAGTCCTGCATGCAGACGTCATCAGGGGTAGTGGGACCTAAGGGGAGTAAATGGGAAAACACCCCTCTCACCAATAAGATGATGACTAACCTAATCTCCAGGATCACCTACCATGGGCAGACCCCAATGTGTAGGCACTCCAGAGGGAAGAAGTATGCCTGACACTCTAGGGGCAGACTCCTTGGGATGGTCACTGGGAATGGTCAAAGTCTGAAGGAGTGGAGATGAGTGGGTAGTAAGGCAGGATAAAAATAAAGTGTAAAAAAAAAAGGAGAGGGCCCAGTATGGACCCCTGAGGTACTCCGGAGCAGACAAGCAATTTATCCGAGATAGCATTGGCAATTTTTACTCTTTGGGAGCGGTTGTCAAGGTAGCTTCTGAACCAGCCGGCTGAGTCCAGTGTGAGGCCAGAAAGGAGTAGTTGGTCATAGAGCAGCCAATGATGGACAGTGTCAAATGCCTTTGAGTGGTCAATGAAGACAGCCCCAGTAAGAAGTCCTTTATCAAGGGAACTATGCACAACCCTAGACATGTTATTGTGTTTAAAAGGTGGTAAATCTAAAAAAAGGGCTTCCAGTTCTTTCTCACAAACTTCCTGAAATGCGTCAATAGCTGCAATGGAGAATGGATAAAATGTAAATTTAGAGGAGTCACGTGATGCTGTGCAGGGGCTAGGACGTGATCGTCGGAGCTCCGCTCTCTCACCGACCCAAACCGCTATTAACTCCCATTTACTCCAGCTATTTTCCTGATATTATAAGAAGTTCAGAGATCGAGAGTCAAAGGTGGTGTTTGAAGCAGTTGAGCATTTCTGCAACATGTCGATGCAGCAAGTAGCTGAGGAGTCCATGCAGGAGTCAGAAGTCAAACACCCTCACCGTAGTTCTTCTCTCCCCAGAGTCCCTCGGAGGAGCTCTTGCCCTCGCATGTTTATACAGAGCTATCAACAATCAAAGAGGCTCTGATGAAGCTAATTGAAGATGTTGCAGATTTCAAGCCTGCGCTTACTCAGCTAGCCCGCAGGGTAACAGATACAGAAGCCAGAATAGCCTATGTGGAAAGAAAGCAGGATAAAATGGAACCTGAGGTGGTGGAAGTTGAAAGGACTTTAACCAAAGTGTAAGATTGTCACGATGATTTAGAGGGGAGAAACAGGAGGAACAACCTGATGCTGATAGGGTTGCCAGAAGGGGAAGAGGGCCCTAGGGGATAGGGGGGGTCAATCCCAGTCCTTTCACAGAAGAAAGGGTTCTGCAAGAACTCCTAAAACTGAAGGTGGACAAAGCAATGGGTCCTGATGGAATTCACCCCAGAATTCTAAAAGAATTAAGGAAGGAACTAGTGAAACCACTGGCTACTCTTTTTAATAAATCATGGGAGGATGGTGTGGTACCCGAGGACTGGAGGAAGGCGGATGTGATTCCCCTTCACAAAAGTGGGACCAAGACAGAGGCAGGAGAACTACAGACCTGTCAGTCTGACCTCTGTAGGGAAAAGTGATGGAGTCACTTCTGAAGGAAGAATAGTTGAGTACCTAGAGGTCAGTGGAGCACAGGATCCAAGGCAGCATGGGTTCACAGCGGGAAGGTCATGTCAGACGAATCTAATAGATTTCTTTGACTGGGTGACCAAAGTAGTAGACCAGGGAGGGCTGTGGACATGGCCTACCTAGACTTTAGCAAGGCATTTGACACAGTCCCACACAAAGATTGATAGTCAATTAACCAGCCTGGGAGTGGGTCCCAGGGTGGTAGCCTGAGTAAAACATTGGCTGGACAACAGGACACAGAAGGTAATTGTAAATGGAGTCCACTCTGAAGAAAGGGCGGTTACTAGTGGGGCACTGTAGGGTTCAGTATTGGGTCCAGTCCTTTTTAATGTCTTCATCAGTGACATTGCAGAGGGACTGGAAGGAAAAGTATGCCTTTTTGCAGATGACACAAAGATCTGCAACAGGATTGATACACAAGGAGGCGTGGAAAGGATGAAAAGGGACTTAGCAAGGTTGGAGGAATGGTCAGACGTAAGGCAGCTAGGATTCAATGCAAAAAAGTGCAAAATAATGCACCTGGGAAACAAGAACCTAGGGGAAGAATACACAATGGGTGGGGAGCTAGTAACAACAACAAAACAGGAAAGGGACCTGGGGGTAATCATATCAGATGACCTTAAGGTTAGCAAGCAATGTGAGAAGGCAGGTAGGGAGGGCCGGGGTATACTGGGATGTATAGGGAGGCATCAGCAGCAGAAAACAGGAAGTTGTTATCCCTCTGTACAGACAGTTGGTGAGACCCCATCTGGAATACTGTGTCCAGTTCTGAGACCCCATCTCCGCAAGGACATAGACAGGATAGAGGCAGTCCAGAAGAGGGCAACTAAAATGGTGCAGGGTCTGCAAGAGAAGCCGTATGAGGAGAGACTAAAGGAGCTTAATATGTATACCCTTGAGGAAAGAAGGGAGGGGGACATGATAGAAACTTTCAAGTACCTCAAGGGAATCAACAAAGTCCAAGAGGGTAGCATCTTTCAGAAAATAGACTTGCAAGAACAAGGGACACAATTTAAAGATAGAAGAGGCGGTTCTAGGGCAATGTGAGGAAGTATTATTTCACAGAGAGGGTAGTGGATGCATGGAACAGCCTTCCTGAGGAAGTTATGGGGTCTAAAACTGTGGGAGAATTCAAGAATGCATGGGACAGACATAAGGCAATTCTTGTGGGGGGCAGGAAGATAAAGGCTGTTGGTTAACTAGGATCTGTGGCCTATCCTGTAGGTAGGGAAATGGGCAGACTAGATGGGCCTAGCAGTCCTTATCTGCCATCAAAGTCTATGTTTCTATGTTTCTATGTTTCTAATACAATCCAGTTTCTACAGCGCTTTTTGAAGAAAACTGTGGGTCCCTCCCCGAAAGGTCCAGAGTTTATTATTGAAAGAGCACACAGATCCTTGAGGGCAAAACCCACTCTGCCTGACCCGCCTAGGCCTATAATCTTTAAACTACTGAATTATCTAGACTGGGAATTCATTTACAGGGAAGCTAGAAAATTATCGGCTATTCTGTGGGAAGGCAAAAAATTTAGGCTGGTTCCTGATTTAACATTGAAAACCCGTCAGCTAAGAGCTTCATTTCGCCCCATGACTTCTAAGCTGTGGGCAGCTGGTATAAAACATTGTATGTTATACCCAGCTCATCTGGAAGTGTCCCTAAAGGAAGGAGCTAAGCGTTTTGACACCATAGAGGAGGCTGTTAAACCCTTAAAAAAGAGTTATCCCGATTTATTTCCTAAATGAGAAGGTTCTAGTCTAGTTACATGAGGACTTAAAGGATCAGCTTTAAGAACATTCGAGAAGGACTGTGTATTTCTGTACTGTTCAAATACTTTTGGGCAGATCTGTCCTATTGAATGCTGGTTAAAAGAAGTGCATGTATTTTTTCCAACCGAATGGGAAAAGTTTACTGTTTGGGACACTATTGGACCTTTTCTAGTTAATTCAGATTATCTGTCCCATTTTTTTTTCTGGTTGATTTATGAAGATGGTACGAGAGTTGCCATAGTCTGGTTTGTCCGCTAGATGGCGCCAAATGCTTCTGGTTAATTGACAAGTGTTTACTGACAGATCTCTGGTTTTAAGTTTCCTGATTTCTCGGTACTATAGTTATTTCGGCGTCTCCCTCTCTCAATTTTGTTTTCGGTGGGGGTTTACTTCCCATTGTGTTTTTCAGTTCAGGGGAGAGACAGAAAAGTTTCCTTTTTGACTTTGGACAGTTAGAGACACTGAACAGCACTCCCAGGGGAGAGCTGTGACGATTTAGTTCCATAACAACTTCGTTGTTTCTTTCTCACTGTTTCTTGTTTAGTCCCATCGTTACTTATTCTGGCATGGCTTTCACTAATTATGGTCACCCGGAGAAAGTGCTTTACAGCCTACATGAGAGTTTGGGTCATAGGCTTAAACAGGAGTGTAGTAGGCCATTAAATATGTTTGGATGTTATATTTGCACCGGGAACAGTTTGGTCTTTTAAGGGATTATGCCTGTTGGGATCCTAAGCTGGATTTATTTTATTATCTAAGATTCTGGAGTTGCCATTGCATACATAAATGATAGAGCCCTAGTCAGAGCGAGTTAGGAAAGGCTGCGGTTATGTATGCTGAACAGCAACAGGTTTTCTTTTCTCATCTATCTCTGGAAATCCAGTTTTCTAACTAATGTTGCAGTGACAATTAATATCCCTTCTGTTATACCATCTTATTTGGGGGGAGAACATATAGGGATGGGAGGATGGTGGTTGTCCTGTGAGTTTCTCTCATATCGTTTCTCGTTCGGGGGTTGGGGAGGTGGTAGAGCGACGCTTGCTCTTTTGTGAGTATCATGGACCATGTGGTAAGGTGGAGGCTTAGGGCCTGGGTATGGAGACTTGTATATAGTTCAAAATTTTTGAGGGTTAGTTTAAGTTTAGGGCACTTGGAAGCTATTTTCGTGATAGTTTATTTTTTTTCTTTTGGGGAGGGGGGATGGCAGTAGATCAGCCCTTCAATTACTTTTTGTTACATGGCACAATTAAGGATTCATTTATGTCCAATGGCCTGACTATTCTTTCGTGGAACATAAAAGGGGGGAAGATAACAAGAAGAAATACATTGTTCTAAACCATCCTGCTAAGTGTGACCCTTCAATAGTGTTTCTTCAAGAAACACATATGCTTCCAGAACAGTTACAGTTCTTTAAAAAGAGCTGGGTAGGCCAAGCCTTCGGAGCGGGTTTCAGCTCTAGTAAATGTGGGGTGGCCGTGTTACTAGCTAAAAAAGTACCCTTTACCCTGGTGGAGTCTATCTCTGATCCTGAGGGGAGATTTATTTTGTAGTTGGCAAACTGGGCAGTTTTGGTATAGTACTGGGATCAGTTTATGGCCCTAATGTGGAAACCCCTTCTTTTTTTACTCAACTTGCCATGGCATTGGCCCCCTTTTTGCAACATCCTATTCTAATTGGAGGAGACTGGAATTTATTTCAAGCAAATGATCTGGACCGTACTTATCAAAGGGAGTGGGACTGTCTTCAGCGCAAAAAGCCCTAGGTGAATTTACCTCCTCCTTGGGCCTTCTAGACCCTTGGAGAGTGCTTAATCCATCAGGAAAGGAGTTTACTTTTTTTTTCCCCAGTACACAAAAGCTATTCTTGTATTGACTACTTCCTAGTAAGTCACCGACTAATTTCGAGTATGATTGATTCCAAAATATTAGCTCGAGTGGTTTCTGACCACTCCCCAATACTAACTCAGATAGAAATACCTAACATCCCTATCAGGTCGCATACATGGTCACTAAACAACAGGTTATTTAAAGGCAAGTTAATCACCTCAAAATTCCAAAATTTTTTCAAGATTCTATTAAGGTTAATTATAATTCGATCCCTGCTGTGGATCGGGTTTGGGCATCTTTAAAGGCAACTTGAAGGGGAGAACTTATACGTATTGCTACAGTACAAAAAAAGAAAAAGATCAGTCAAATGAACAATTGCCTGCAGAGAATTAAAAGTTTGGAAAATAAAGGTGTGGACAAACTTTCGTCTTTAGAAGACCAGGAACTTACTAGGCTAAGAGCACAGTATGCTAGCTTTTTACTGGAGAGGGTGGAGAGGCCAGCCTCATTATTACAGGCATCTTACATTGGCCAAGGTAGTAAAGCGGGTAAATCACTTGCCTGGCAACTAAAGCAGCAGTCCGCTTCTAAATGGATCGCAGCTATTAGACATCCCCAATCAGAATCTTTGGTGGTTAGTCCTCCAGAGATTCTAACTCTATTTCGGGAGTACTATAAGGCACTGTATTCTCCAGACCCGTTGCTGGGGGACCAAACTGAGAAAATGTCAGCATTTTTGGAGAAAGCTGTTTTACCCACCTTGTCTAATGATAGTCAGACCCTCATAGTAGCCCCAATCACTGAGGAAGAAATTTCGGCAGTGACTGATTCTTTAAAACCAGATAAGGCACCGGGCCCAGACGGGTTCACAGGCCTATTTTACAAAACCTTTAAAAAATATCTTATCCCTCTGTTACTACAGCTTTACAGTTACTGGAGCTCCTTCCCAGCCCTGGACCAGTCATTATTTGAAGCGAGAATAATCCTTCTACCTAAGCCGGGGAAGGACCCGTCAGCGATCAGCAATTACAGACCCATTTCACTGCTGAACATTGATGTCAAAATATATGCAAAAATTCTAGCTAACAGGTTGGGGGGAGTATGGGAATGTCTATTACGTCCTGAACAGGCAGGGTTTGTGGCGGGGCGCACTTCAGCGGATCATTTTAGGAAATTGTTCAACCTGATTTATGCATCCAGGGACCCCGAGCTGGAAGCGGCTCTGGTGTCCCTGGATGCAGAAAAAGCATTTGATAGGGTAGAGTGGAAATTTATGTTTGAGGTTCTTCTAAAATTTGGTATACTGCAACTTTTTATTAACCAAATTCGGGTTTTGTATTGTTGTCCGTCAGCAAGACTGCAATGTAATAATTTTATCTCTGATGTTTTCCCTCTGCATCGAGGTACCTGACAGGATTGCCCTCTTTCCCCCTATTTATTTAATCTTTACATAGAATCCTTAGCCAGAGTTCTTAATTCGGATCAAAAGATAAAAGGTATTCGATTGGAACACCTTAAATTTAAGCTATCCCTCTTTGCCGATGACTTACTTTTTCATATATCAAGCAGTAGACACTCCCTCCCCCGTGCTCTCTAAATTATTTCTCAGTTTAGTGAATTTTCAGGTTATAAACTTAATAAAAATAAAACTATGGTATATTCCTTATCTCCTCTCTTCACGAGAGACCTAATTGTAAACATGGGCCTCCAATGGGAAAAAGAATATCCAACCTACCTGGGTATCAATATCTCTAAAGACATGGTCACTCTTAAGGACCTCAACTTAGCCCCACTGATAAAATCTACTAAAGAAGATTTGGCGAGGTGGAACAATTTACCGCTATCCTTTCGGGGTCGGGCTAATGTTCTCAAAATATCAATCTTGCCCAGATTCTTTTACCCTTTGAGTAACCTTAATATTTATCTCTCCAAATCTTTTTTCTTATCGCTTCAAAGGCTCTGCTCAGACTTCCTTTGGAAAGGGAAAGCTCAGCGTAGGGCTTACGGAAAACGTACCCACCCTAGAGCTTTGGGGGGGCTTCAATTACCTGATTATTATGTTTATTATCTAGCAATTCATGCTAATAGATTTGTACATTGGTTTACATATACAGCCTGTACATTGGATAGCCCCCATTGGCTGCTTTTAGATATTCAACAGGCTGATTCTTGTAATATGGACCTGGAGGCTTTCCTATTTAATCCATGGTCGAATATCCCAGGGAAACTTAGGAACTCCCCCCTAGGCTAGGATGTGAGAGCTTTATAGCAACTATGCTCTTTGCTCCAAATTTCTACTATAAAAGACCTGAAGCAACCCCTGCTAAATAACCCAAATTTAAAAATAGATAAGAAAACAATGAAAACATTTTTCGGAGGATCCCACAATAAGTTATATCTAGCTGATTTTGTTTTGGATAACTCGGTCCTATCTATCTGTACACTGCAATTAAAGTGCCTCAAAAAAATCTGTTTCGGTTATATCAAATACGGCAGTGTATTAATCACTTTCTGGGTAAACCTCCATGGTTGGACAATGCGGGGATTCTATTAAATAACCTCTGGTCAATATCTAAGGGGAGGAAAGCGATAGCTAAATTGTATAAGAAAATTACAAACTATGTTGTGTCTAAGGTTTCTCCCATAGCCTACTATTGGAAAAACAACTACAACAAGGACTTCTCAGATAAAACTTGGGAAAAGATCTGGATGGATAATTATCTTTTAATTAAACAGGACCGGTTAAGGAATACCCAGTTTAATATTCTTCATAACTTATACTTTACACCCACTAAATTATTCCAGATTGGGAGGCTAGCCTCAGCAGAATGTGAGGATTGTGGCTCTGATTTCACCACTTTACATCATAAACTATGGTCGCGCCCAAAAATAGTTAGATTCTGGAATTCAGTTAAACAATGGGTGGCATCTTACCTTAAAATTGCCGCATATTTTAATGAGGATACTTGTTTGCTAGGTATGTATTCAACGATCCCTATGTATTCTCAAAAAACTCAATTAGCATTGGTCGCTATGGTCACTAAATTAGTAATACTTAGACATTGGAAAGAGGAATGGGAACCTTCACTCCGGGAATGGTGGGCAGAATTTCTTACCACTCTAAATGCAGAAAGATGTGTAGCCTGGTCCTCCCACTCTGGCAAGAAGTTCCAAGAATGCTGGGGTGAACTTTTTTCAATTCTTAAGGACAAGTTTGGTTATTGAATTAATCCCCACAGCTTTCTTTTCCTTCTCCCTCTATTAGGCCTAATACTCTTTGGTTATAATTTTGCTAAGAGGTTTGTTGTGCTAGATACCCCTTTGTTAAGAGATGGTTATATTTCTAGGCTCCTTTATGGGGAAATAGTAACTTCCAACATGTTCCTTTTAGCTTATGGTTTCTTTTTTTCTTCTTTTTTATATTGATTCCCCTTGTGTGGCACCTTTTTTCATTGTTTCCTCCCTTCTACTATATCTATTTTTGTGC
Organism: Neoceratodus forsteri; assembly: GCA_016271365.2. Classification (NCBI taxonomy): domain Eukaryota; kingdom Metazoa; phylum Chordata; order Ceratodontiformes; family Ceratodontidae; genus Neoceratodus; species Neoceratodus forsteri. The sequence goes on along the minus strand of CM057454.1, from coordinate 1,288,384,235 downwards.
TGGATTGGTTAAGGGTTGTGCCATGAACTCCTACTTGTACTATTCAAGGATTCTTGTATGGGCCTATATGGTTCGTACAATATCAGTTGTAGAAGCATCTAGAGTATGCTAAAAGGGCTGCTGCGGGCTGGATGGGGGGGAGGGCTTTGTTTTGGTTATATTTGGTTTTTTTTTGTGTTTTTATGTTGATTTATTTTATGGTATACAAACAAATCTGTGATTGTCCAATTAAGACAGAATGTTGGTTTGAGACCTCTGTTTCTTATGAGTTTCTGTAATCTATTTTTCTAAAATAAAGTTATTTGCAAAAAAAATAAAATGTTGATTTACCCCTAAGCTTTTGACTGTGCATATCACTATTAACAGTGGAATCAGTAACAAGAGAGTCACTAGACTCAGGAACAAAAGGCAAGGCAGAATCTGAGCATTGTTTCTATTAAAAAAAATTTTAAACTTAAGTTTCCACAAAACCTTTCTAAGTCTAGGAAAGTGTTGAATTAGTTAATGCCAGTTGTAGGTACAAATGATAATCCTTTGTTCAGGACCTTGATTTCTGTCTTAGACAAAATGTGGTTAGACAAGTTAGTTACCTTCTGTAATTGCTCTTTTGGTGGGGGTGCCCAGATGGATGTTGTTGTTTCTGTTGCTGCTGGCAATATTGAAGTGGAAGTTGGCAGGACTGAGGTGCTTGTTGCTGGTACAGCTGTCACTGCTGTTCTAAATCTTCTTCTCTTCCCCCTCCTCATTTTTCTCTGCCGCTGGTTCACCTCCTTCCTCTGCCTCTCTGATGTGACACTTGAAAATCCTCCTGATAAATGTTGTTCCTAGGGCTCCATCAGGGTATAACACTTTCTGTAGAATAATTGTTTGGGGCCACTCTCCTTTCAGTGGTATCATCACCTGAGTTCACTGGATCTGAGCCAACCATGTCCATATTGAAATTAAAGGAGACTCAATGCTGTTTGCCTGAGAATATTTTTAGGTTGGTGATTAGGGTTGGCTTTTTTCCAATTATACTTCCGCCCCAGCTGATAATCATCTAGGTTTGTTTTAAGTTTGACTGACTTGTTCTTTAACTTGAAGCATAATTTCTCAGTAGTCTCTTTTAAACTTGTGTTATGTCTATTGAAATCAGCATGATTTTTAAAGGACAGTACTACTTCTTGTTTTTTAATTTCTATTGTCAAAATCTTACTTCTTTGCCATAGTCGATGATAAGCTTTGTAAATGTATTAGAAGCTTCATCTAGTATCTCTTGCCATTTTTCATAAAATGTTCAATATCAATGCCAAATGCTGGATTTTTTAGGAGTCTTAAACCTCGTGGGATACACTGCACTTGCAGGTATACATCTAGATTAGTTATGTCCCAGTGTATTTTTTGTGTTTTTGTTAGCATTTTCTCTAAGATTTTGAATGCTTCCAGTAAAGATGCAGTTGTTCCCCTGTTCATCCTGGCAGGAACTGAAGTATCAATAAGAAAGGGATTAGCCCTTCTTGCTTCTGCCAGAAGTCTGTTAATGAATGAAAATGGATCTCCATTCCTAAAAGGAGCCAGTCTGGAGCCAACTAACCTGTGCACTATGATAGTGGCCAACGGGAAAAGAAGAAAGAAACCACTATGGTTTTCTAAAGAGGTGGGAGACAAAGTAAGGGCTAAAGAAGCAGGTTTCAGAAAGAATAAGGGGACCCAAAGGGGGGACGAGAGGGAGGTGTAAAATGAATGTCTCAGAGAGGCAGGGAGGGCTGTTAGGAAAGCCAAGGCACAGACAGAAGAGGGTTTAGTGCAGTCTGTGAAAAATGGGACAAGACATTTTATAGGTATATTAGCGATGGAAGATAAAACTGGGGAGGGGGTTGTGAGGCTCAGAGGGGAGGAGAGGGATCTAAACAAGGCAAAAATACTAAAAAAATACTTCTGTTCAGTATTCACTGAGGAGGGAGAAGGTCAAGGATTACAGTTGGGGAGGAGAGACAACCGGGGGGGTGGGGAATGGACACTAGTCCATTCACAGTAGAGAGAGTTCTGGAGAAACTCACAAAGCTGAAGGTGGATAAAGCCAAGGGGCCAGATGACATAAACCTGAGGATATTGAGGGAGCTGCGGAGGGAACTAAAAGCACCTCTGGCCACCCTGTTTACAGACTCACTCAACACAGGTGTGGTTCCAGAGGACTGGAGGAGGGTGCATGTAGTCCCACTGCACAAAAGTGGCAGTAGGGTAGAAGCGGGGAACTACGGGTCAGTCAGCCTCACCTCAGTGGTGGGGAAGATCATTGAGACACTGCTGAAAGAAAGGATAGTGGCATACCTGGAATGAATATGGATCTGAGGCAATACAGATTCACATCAGGAAGGTCTTGCCAAACAAATCTGATAGATTTTTTTAATTAGATGACTAGGGAAGTGAATCAGGGAGGGGTCGTAGATGTCACCTACCTGGATTTCAACAAAGCCTTCGATACTTTCACACACAGAAGGCTGGTTTACAAGAAGAGTAGTCTGGGCATGGGGCATAAGGTGATACTGTGGGCTAGAAGCTGGCTGACAGACAGAAGGCAGAGTGTGGTGGTAAATGGGATACAATCTGGGGATAGAGGGGTGACCAGCGGAGTGCTACAAGGATAGATACTGGGACAAGTCCTGTTCAGTGTCTTCATTAGTGACATTGCAGAGGGGCTAGAAGGAAACGTTTGCTTATTTGCAGATGACACCAAGATCTGAAACAGAGTGGATACTCCAGAAGGGGTGCAGCTGATGAAGAGGGACCTGGGGAAGCTAGAAAGATGGTTGGAGGTGTGGCAACTGAGGTTCAATGCAAAAAAATGCACCTGGGTAGGGGGAACCCTGGGGGGACTTACAGGCTGGGGAGGTGCTGACCATCACCAAAGAGGAGAGGGACCTAAGGGTTATCATATATGAGAACCCCAAGGTATTAAAGCAGCATGCAATAGCTGTAGGGAGGGCCAGTGGTATGCTGGGGTGCATAACTAGAGGTATTATTAGTAGGAGGCAGTAAGTGCTGATGCCATTGTATAAATCACTAGTAAGGTCTCACCTGGCATACTGTGCGCAGTACTGGAGACCACACATGCATAAGGACATAAACATGGTGGAGGCTATTCAGAGAAGGGTGACAAAGATAGTGCATGGTTTACACCATGAAACATATGAGGAGAGTCTAAGAGGCCTCAATATGTACTCACTGGAGGAGAGGAGAGAATGGGGCGACATGATAGAAACTTTTAAGTACCTCAAGGGCATAAACAAGGTGTAGTTGGAAGATCTTTTCCAATGTAGAAAAGATACCAGAACAAGGGGTCACAATATGAAATTGGAGGGGGGGGGATTAAGAGGTAACGAGAAGAAGTGTTTCTACACAGAGAGCGTGGTGAATGCTTGGAATAGTCTGCCACAAGAGGTGGTAGGGGCAAGCACAGTTGAGGGGTTTAAACATGCTTGGGACAAGCACAGGGAAACCTTGGGCAGGAAGAGAGTGATGAAAAGCCATTGACCACTTAGAGTGAGTGGATGAATACATGTATAGGGCCTATGGAATGACTGGATGGGCCTAGCGGTCCATATCTGCTGACAGTTTCTGTGTTTCTGTGTTTCTATGTTTCTGTCTTGGGTTGGTTCCATAAAGTTTAAATCTGATGTTATTTCCAAAGACATTGTGAGTATGACTGGGTGGTAGTGCTGTAGTGAGGTAAGCTGGTCACTTAAGAGGTGCCATCTCGGAGTGTGTTAAAGGAGCAAGAGCAACAGTGGTTTTACACTTCACTCTTTGAGTTGTAACCTGCTCAAGCTGCAATGTTATCATTCTTTTATAGACAACATTTTTATTTGTGGAAGAGTACTTTGACATAATTTGAAGATTTTGTGCTATATTTGCAGCAGTCCAACCCCAGCCTCCATTTTACATATAAAGCAGATACACACCAGGTCCAATTTTTGGATCTGTGTATATGGAGGGGAGTGGGGAAATCATCACAAATATAAATATAGATAGAATGTTATAGGAACACCCTACTACATCATTTCAGTTGTCATCCATGACACACACAATTCTAAACATCCCGTAAGGACAATTTCTACGCCTTCGGCGACCTTGCACTTGTATGACAGAACAACTAATAATCTAGCCGACAGATTTGTGGAAAAGGAATACAGTTGCGAATATGTTAGAAGTACTTGTCAGGAAGTGAGAAACATGGATGGACAAACCACACCACCCTACAACCTTCTAGGACACATAACAGTACTCAGGTGAAAGGTAAATTAAACTTTGTGATGACTTTTTCAACACGTGGCCACAAGGTGAGGGAGATTCTTAGAAATAATTGGAATATCTTAAAAGAGGACCTAGGGTTGAAAGATTACCATGCAGAAACCTGTAACATTACATACAGGCAAGGCACAATTGTTAGGGACATTTTAGTTCACAAAAGACAACCTATACAGTCTCAGAACACTTGGTTAACCAACAAATACACTGGGTGCTATAAGCACCAGAAATGCACCTGTTGTTATGCAGCCCTAGTGTATTGATGAGTAGTCAAATGGTACCCAGAACATTTCATATTAGACAACTCATTATGTGTAATGCCTGTGGTGTTATCAATCAAGCTAAGTGTAAGTGTGGAGCTTTCTACATAGGAAAAACCAAGCAGCAGTTCAAATTACATGTTGGTGAGCATTGCAGAGCAATAAAAATTGGCAATGAAACCTACTGTATGCCACAGCCCTGCACATAAAAAAGCAGCTGACCAAACAGATCATGAATTCATGTTTTTTTGGCATTAAGAAAGTGTTCCTAGAAGCTAGAGGGGCTACTTTAATAATCTGATCCTTGAAATGGAAGGATTCTGGATTTTTACTTTAAAAGCATACAGGTATGAAGGGTTGAATGAACGATTTGACCTATCTCAGTATCTTAAACAATAGAATGATGCCCAGGGTTAAACTAGAAAAACTGATGCACAGAGAATAAAGTGATACAGATGGTATGGTTTGGGTTTATTGTCCATATTGTATATAATGTTAGTAATAGTAAACACAGAAAGCACAATATATATATATATATATATATTATAGTGGTGCGGTCACTCTACTATAGTTAGGGTTCAGTTGTCACTTCTATGTTAAACTCAAAATTTTGCACGTTAATAACTGTGGACCCATTCATCGGATTTGCCTGAAATTTGGTATGCGTGGTGGGGGCATGGTAGATCTCTTGATTTACCAAATTGCATTTTGGTTGGACTTACGGTCTTTACGTACAAAAATGCTGAAAATGCAAAATTATTCGTTTTTGGAGGCAGCTTTTGGGATTTTGGATGTGGCCCTGCACGGCCGTTGTGTGGTGTGCTGCTCTGTGAGATGGCTCATTTGAAAGAGCTTTGGTGGCAGAATATGCAGCTTTTTGTTTGGTGAAAACATGTTAAGGCATTCAAAAGTTATGCCACGTTTAAGTTCCATTTATAAGTCAATGAGAAAATTTATATGTATGTTTTGCGAACAAAGAATGGAATTCTGGTCATCTGATCCCACCTGGCAATCAAAGAATTTGCAGTCTCGCGGTTCAGGAATCTTTGTCCCTGAGAATTTTAAAAATTATTTGATCGCGATGTCCACTATCTTGTTTTTAAAGTTCCGATCAGGAAAAACACAAATATCTTGGCTCAGGGGTCACTTCTGAAGTAAAACTTGGATGGGTTTTACTCAGAGGACTCTGATCTATCGAGCCATGCCTTTGGATTCATCCAAATCGGTCAAAAAATAGAGTTATAAACTTTTAAAATCTTAACTCACGGCTTGCTAATGATCTTTGATCGCGAGCCTGCAAATTCTTTGATCACAAGATTCTTTGATCGCTATCTTGCATTGCGACTTAAAAACACAAATATCTCGGCTTAGGGGTGGGCTAGGGACACAAATGAGGCTGGGTTTTGTTCAGGAAGCTTCATTCTATCAAAGCATGGTGTTGGATTGCTTCAAATCGGTGAAAATAAATCGTGTTTCACCATTTTTTATTCTTTGATCGTGAGCGTGCAATTTCTTTGATCGTGAGCCTGCAAATTTTTTGATCACAAGCTTCTATGATCGCAATCATGCATCATGAGCAAGGGATGAGATAGCCAGATTAAAAAATACATTTTCTCAGCTCAAGGGTGTCATAGGAAGACAAATGAGGATGGGTTTTACTCAGGGGGCTTCATTCTGATGAACCATGGTGGTAGTTTACAGCAATTCTTTGTATTTTTTTTAAATTACAATAGTTTTTATTTTTTGATCATGACCCTGCAAATTCTTTGATCGCAAGCCTGCAAATTCTTTGATTGCGAGATTCTTTGATCACGATCGTGCTTCCACAAGGGATGGCCAGATTAATAAATCAATTTTCTCATTCCAGGCATTCCCTAGGAAGTCAAATGAGGGTGGATTTTGCTCAGGGGGCTTTGTTCTGTCGAACCATGGTGGTGGTTTACCACAATTACTTCAGGTTTTGATTTATAGCATTTTTTATTCTTTGTTCATGAGCCTGCAAATTCTTTGATCATGAGCCTGCAAATTTTTTGATCGTGAGATTCTTTGATCGCCATTTTGATTGCGAGGGAGGGACAATATGGCTGGATTTTTTATAATGGAATAGATAGGGAAATGTTACCAATCTTTAACATTGAATATCTTAGAAACAGTTTGGTCATTTTACTTGAAATTTGGAGGGGCATGTACGGCATGTCCTGTAGATGTGAACTATGGTATTTATGTGTCAGAGAAAATGCTGTTTGTGGCGATATTGTGTGATGCACTTTACATGTTGCGGACAGTGTTTTGCATTATTCTGGTGGCTTGAAATTGACAGGGTGCCTAGCCTTAGTGTCATGGATGTAGTTTTCAGTCATTGTGTGTGTTAAATGTCAACAGGTGTGGAACTCTGCCACTCTGATGAATGACAATTTCAAATTTTTATATGTTATATCTCGGACACGGTTTGGTCTTTTTACTTGAAATTTGGAGGGTGTTGATGGCATGTCCTGCAGATGTTAATAGCAGTGCTTACATGTCAGACAATGCATTTTTTGCAGAGATATTGTGTGGCATAGTTTACATTTTGTGGACAGCATTTTCTATTGTTCTACTAGATTAACATTTGTTTGGTGGCTGTCCTTGGTATTGTCAATGTACTTTTTAGTCTTTGGGTATGTAATGTGGCCCGACACTTACAAGCTGGTGGGAGCGCAGGGCCCCTCTCACCAACTTGCGCAACTTTCTATTTTTCTATTCTTTCTTAAAAGGTAAGGAAATTCAGTGCAAAAAATGTTGTCAATGCATCAGTTAAGGTTCTTCTACAGTAACAAAAGTGAGGCGATTCAATTTTAGGGTTCCAACCCCTTGCCCCACCCCACCTGCGCCAGCAGGCATTAGGTGTGCGTGAGGTCATCGGCCCTAACTCTCACCCCATTCTCCTACACTGCACCACCTCAGCTTGTTTACACATGAGATGAGGTGTGAGTTAGGGCTGATGGCCCCAATGCACACCCCGATGCCTGTTGGTGGGGGCGGGTTGGGGTTTGGATGCAAGAGGTGGGAACCCTAAAATCAAATTAACTCACTTTTGTCACTGTAGAAGAATCCTAACTGATGCATTAACAAAGTTTTTTGCATAGAATATATATATGTATATATATATATATATATATATATATTGTTTTTGTTTGTTTTTTTTGGACACAATATTAGTAACTTTTCTTTGTTCTCCTCTCCTAGGTGCACTTAGATTTGTTGAAAAATCTTCCAGTGAGTTGCGCTTGCATATGTCTATGTGTCTTCATAGGACCTTATATATTATGCATGAGATGGACTTTCAGGATTTCAAATTAATGCAGATATACAATACCTAATATTTTCATTATATTTATATGGAGTTCTCTTTTGGCACTTTTTAATTGCGGTGCTGGGTTTTTGTACAGTTAGAGATATTGCATTATATTTATATGTACACAAGATTTACAAAGAGTTTTTTAAATCATAGAATCATGATGGCAGAAAAGGACCACAAGAGACCACTGAGTCTGCCCTTCCCCCTTTATAAATCTCCTTTATCAGTGGCCCACTTCTTCCCCCTGCTGCTCAACTCCCTGTGTCTGTCATATAGCCTCTTGAAACCCTGCACTGTTTCTGCCCCCACCACCTCCTCTGCCAGCCTGTCAGGTAGTGCTGTGCTAAATTGCTTATTTTCACTCTGCTAAATATTTTGCATAATTTACACATTTTGTAAGTAGGTACAAAATGTGAAATTCTGCTGGCAAAATACAGAATTTCACTGGAAAAATGTGAAATTCCACCGTCGAAATGCAGAATTTTGCCACTCGGAGACATTCTGCCATTTGCGGGCGACATTCCGCATTTTGTTGGTGAAATTCTGCATTTCACGGGTAAAATTTCACACCCATGAAACCCAGGATCCCCTGCAAACCAGAGCTTTCCTTTAAAAGTCTTGGGGCAGCCTTGAATGTAGACATGTGGTGCATGATGAGGTAATCGGATAGCAGCCTGTAGTGGTCCACATGGTTAGTTGCTCCTAAGATATAGCACTTCAGCCCTATGGGTAGCTAGTTCAATGCTGAGGGCCTTGACTTAGAACATCCAACAATCGTAGCATCCACTAACCTCCCAGATGACAATGACAGGGGTGGCAGCACTCCAATCGATACACAGTGTCTGAATGCAGTGTTTGAAAGCATACATCTTTGCCAAGCCAGAATGTAATTTGCAAAGTATTTATTCAAGCACAGTCATCAGGAAATACTGGAAGACACTGCAACACCCTGAGAAAGTTCCACTGATGAAACGCCAGGCACCTGATCCTTGAGTTACTGGCATAAGGCCATGTGGCCATGCCTTACAGTATTTTCTAACAACTGTGTTGAACAAACAGTTAGCAAATCACCTTCTGGCTTGGCAAAGATTTGGGCTTCCAGACACTGCATGCTGATACTGTGTATCAGGTGGAGTGCTGCCACCCTCTGGCCTTTTTTAAGAGTTTGGGAGTATTGCTCCCAGTGACAGCGCCACTTCCTGTTTTTGAGAGCACATCAATGCCTGGCTTTTGTAACCTCCCAGATGACCCTGTGGAAGATGGCAAAGCCGCAACCAACAGATGACTAACTACCATAGCCTACTTCTTGTGTGACTATGATATAAAGTTCACAGTTTTGGAGTCCAGCGGCTATAAAAAATGCCCTCATGAAAATCAGTGTCTCCTGTTATGGAGACCACAAGTTATAAGGTTTGTACCCACAGAGAATATTTTGTCTGACATGATTATATTCTCATAAACAAATACATTTGTTACCTTGATTCTTCACTTCACAGTCTCTCAAAGAAATCCGAAACAAATCCAGATAAAGTGATGATATCTTGCAGTACAGGAATGCTTCCTACTTGCCTGAGGTAGCACTGAGCTCTAAAATAAATAATACATTTCAGTCAGATAGTATATCACACAGTGGTAGAGTTATAATAATGATATTATATTCCTAATGAGGAGTTGGTTATGACGTTATTTTTAAATGCAAGGAACATAGTACAACTGACAGAAAGATGGTTAACAAATTCAGCTCTTTTCTACAGCTGCTGCATTGTAATATGTCAGACTGGAAGAAAGTCACAGGTTCGATTCCTCACTGGCCAGAATCGGGACCCATGCTGTTTACTATTTTATTGATGAGCTGGAGTCAAAACTTGGACGTAAGGTCATTAAATTTGCAGATAGCATATGGTAATTGGCAAGGTTCATTCCAGGGAAATGGAAGGAAGTCTGCAAAGGAATACAGATGTTCTGAGGCAATGGGTAAATCAGATTCAAGCTGGATAAATGTAAATTCCCAGCCGTATGCTCAATAATTCGGGATGGAGGTAGTGAACTGCTTTGTGTGCATGTCAATCAATTAACAAGCATGGTGCCATACTCAAAGGCACAGCTAATACAGTGTGTGCCTGTTAGAGCAGGAGAATTGAAGACAACCAGTCATGCATGCAAATGAAGGGAACCGGCATTTACTGTATAAAGGGACCAATGGTACTGTACATTCAATCAGTTAGGGAACCACAGACATGTTGTCTGTGCCATTCTAGAGCTTCTGAAACCTTCACATAATCTAAAGCATGTTAACCCCCTCCTCATCCACTTGTTAGGTACTGTATACCTGGATCTAGTGGCACAACCCTATCTTACCTGAGCCCACTAATGTTGCAAATAAATATGCAGTATCCATCTCTCTATTGGTTCCCTTGCCTCATCCGTTCACATTGACATTGAAAAAACATTAATCCCAGGATCCCTGTTCCTCAACCTATCCTATAAATATGTAAGCAATAAGACACAATGAGGTGTGCACTTATACTGTCACAATGCACACCCAGAGACATTGTTAAAGCACAGTGCTAGAGGTGGAGTTCCTTCTTCCCCTTTGTGCTAACAAAATGGACCAATAAATTACTAAGTTTAAAACTATGACACTGACACATACATTTTTAATTTAAAAATCTCTGAATAGTTATGTAAGTTAATGAGTGAAAATAGTCCAAAGTGTGTGTGTGGGTATGTGTGTGTGCGCACGATAGTGCAAAGCAAAGAAACAGTGTTTAGTTTGGTATTTACTTCAGTGACTTTTTCCTCAATAGTGCCAATTACATTGGATAATAGTTCCAGATATCTACCAACAGAAACATAAGTTTTTCATTCCTTTTTAGAGGTTGTTCTGCTCCACATTATCTGTCATCCTCTTGAAACCTTTCAGAAAAGTTGAATCATTCAGTAGTTCAAATTGAGAAGCTAGTAGTTCTACCATTGTCTCTAGCTGCTGTTAGTGAGAGTGAAAACATGGCTGTTGTTTGAAAAGTCAAAATTTCAAAGCTGCTCACTGATATTCTAGATTGGTTAATCTGGAGACCTGAACTGCTGCTACAGTAGCTCGTGGAGGTGGAGTCAGGTGAGAATTCTGGGAGAAGCAGTGACTGCACGTCACATTGCTGTGGAGAAGTACTGGGAGCAGGGCTCTGTAAAGGTGATGTTTATTTTTTAGCAGATATGCCACCATTACTAGTGCATGTAATTATTCTTTAGGATGTCCCTTACTGGTGCTGAAAACTTTTGCAGAGCCTTTCCAGACCATCTGTTACTGGGTTATTGAGGTTTCTGTCCAGTTGCTCTGACCAGAGCTTGCCCAGCCAAAGGAGTCTATGCTGGCCATAGCTGGGTGGGCGGCTCTGGGTCAGTAAACCCTGCGGAGGGTAAAGGCAGGGTAGGGCGCAAAGAAATAATACTATGTATTTTTAGCAAAGTGCACTATATGATTAAAAAACTCTCTTTTAAGGTTTTTTGCACCACCCTTGTGACCTGCGACTGGATATGCAAGGTCACTAAGAGGTTTGTGCTATGGCAGAGCTCACATTTCTGATTACAAGTGCCCCACTGTGGACATCACAATGTCCACTCTGACTTGCCAGGAGATGGTCTAAGCCCCTTGCAACTGATTGGCACCCCATAAAGTGAGGGCTACAGGTGGGGTTTGTGTGCAGGAGGGACACAGAGAGGCATAGGGAGGGTCTGTGTGGCTGCTGGGATGTGCGGGATCACTGTGGCACTGGGGGGGTGCAAATGCCGCCAATTCTATTTATCATGGGCATTTGCACTATGCCGGGTGCCACAGCAATACCCAACCATTCTGCTGGCACCCCAACCCTTCCTATGACTCCAACTGTCCCCACATGCCCACTGGGCACCTGCGTCCCCCCACACCATTGCCATCAGTGCTAGCTGCACCTTGCTGCCCTGGCATAAGGGGTGCTGCAGCCTTGCAGCATATGCTGCCAGTGCGCAGTTGATCAGGTGCAGTCCTGCACTTGCGGCAATCATGGGGCATTTAGCACAGGAACTCTGCTTTCTTTCAGAATATGTTGCAGGGTTCCTGGTGCACCCCACATTGTTGTAGCCCTTGGAGCAGCACAACTTGAGTTGCTCCAAGGGCTCCTTCTGGAATCATGCCCCGGGAGTTAAAGTACACTTGTGTCGGCATTCTGTGGATACCAGCACCATTTTTAAAAACCTTTTGGACATGCTGACAGCCTTTAGCTGAAGGCTGCACTGAAAAGTCATATTGAAGCACCGAAAATACAGCTGATAGAGAAACTTTCTTTTTATTCGGCTTATTCAGGTATGTGAAAGATTGGACCATAGTCCTTTAGTGTTATTCGGAACCTTCTCACTTTGTATGCTCTTATATATTAAAACAGAAGAATCAGTATATTGTATAATGAAGGCAAATGTAGCTGTATTTCAGCATTTTAGAAACTCGCTGAATTGTCGTTTCATCTGACCAGGAGATTCTGTGTAGCCGCCAACATTAGCAGGTCGTTGGCTGATTTTAGCAATACTGAATAAAATTTAACCAAATGTTTACATTTACTTACGTGCTGAGGTTATATGAAAAAACTGGCAAAAGGAATCACTGGTACATGCAGACTGGCACATTTCTACATTGTCAGCACAAACATTCCGTTGGTCAGTTCCTATAAAATCAGTCCCTGGGTAGAGGTTTTTACAAACTGAAAGACATAAAATGATGGTTGACTTAGTGCACTTACTAATTAAGTAATTTTACAATTGTGTAAAACAGTTCAAGATTCCTTTAAATCCATTTTTGTTTATTTTTTGTTGTTGGTCCCATTCAACACCATCCAGCCCAGTTCTGGGAGCCTCCCACCAAGCCCTCTAACCAATTGTTTTTGGGACTTGCCTCTTACCTTCCTTATCCCAGTGGATTTTACCTCATTTTAGGGCTACAAGTCATTAGGACTTGCCACAGAACCCACAAGACATCTTCAGCTCACTTGCAGAGGTGGATGCTACCACTAATTGTCTGGACCTATGGAAGGGACCTCTCTTTACATTGCTCAGTTCATGTGATTATTCTCATTGCCCTCAACCCTACAGCATGTCAGTACACAAGGGGCTCACAAGGACTGGTGCATAAACACAAAAGTGTGGCAGCCTCCAGCCTGACTGATAGCCACCCACTTGCTCTACCTACATTGCACTTCCACTCATAGTAAAGTGTGTGTTTGGGGGGGTAGTGTGGCAGAGGCAGTAGCTCTCCCTTTCTCACAGGATCAGTACATACTGTGGGGCACTTGATCCTTCTACCCCTGCTAGCCCCAATGACACTGGCTTATTCCAGTCATCATCATTATAAGGGCTCTACCACTGCATCCATTGGATATGCAACATGGGCTGGCAGTATAGCCTGGAGGTTACAATAATGAGCTGTGAATGAGCTTGGTACATCCAGCAGATCAGACCCTGGTTCAATTCTCACAACCTCCACTTGCATACTGTGCTACTGTGAGCAAATCACTTAACTGCCCTGTGCTCCCAGGTCACCCCTGAAAACAGGCACTTGTGCCTAGTGAGCCTTACCTACCTACCAAAGATTGAAAAAAAATATCTAATTTCTAAGCCTCATCTAACACAGTAACATTGGATTGTGTTGATGGACACTGGGTAGCCAGCACTGTGAGTTGTAGCACAATCTCTGTGCAGCTCAGCTATCTCTTTTGTATCCACATGTAACATATTAACATATTGTGCTAATGGTGGAAGGCTTGATCCCTGCCGAAACAGTGATTCGTTTCAGTATGGACTGATATCTACGTATATCAAAAGGAATATTGAACTTATTCTACATTTCCCTCATGACCCTTCTCCCAAAGGAAGCTGTTACACAGAAACATTGAATTTGATGACAGAAAATGACTGATTACCCCATCTAGTCTGCCAAGAGGTTCCCTACATATTCTGTCTCTGCAGACCCTGTCTAGTCTCTGTTATGGTGTGGGTTCCACAGATGGACACAGGAGTCTACAGATAAGGTGCAACCCACGTTGGCTTGTGGGATGTTTATTAATCTTCATAAACAATTCCTTCTTGCACCATCCAAATAACAGAAAAGTCAAATTAAAATAACATCAAAAGGAAAAAAAAACAACAACTGTGTTCAAGCAAAGTAACACAAGTATAATCCTTACAGCAGGAACCTTCTCTCTCCACTGGTCAGAAGATACTGACCCTATCTGTCTAATAATTGTTCAGGTAGGGCTTAAGTACCCACCTACCTGAATCAGGTGACACAGCATCATCAAAAAAATAAAACTCTTTCATTAGCTATCAAAACCATTATAGGTATATCCCAAAAGAGTCTGCTAGACATAAACAATCAGGGATCATACATAACTTGCAAAAATATGCCTTCCTAAAGTTTTTTACTTTCAAGAATGCTCTCCTGTGTTTGAGTGACAGGTATCCTCTTATAAAATTAGGCTACAAGGGCCGCTGCTTCCTATAGTGAATCTCAGTTAACTGCAGAGACTGCTAGCAAGCAGACCTTCTCTTTAATCTGCAAGATCAGTTCAACACCCAGTACAGGTAACCTCCTTATTTGGACACAATGCTGACACTTACAAATGTGAAGTTTTATACTAGAACTCTCTGTTTTTATTTTGGGAGTACAGAAATAATAAGTTTTGAAAATACTAAATAATGAAGTTAGTTCTCTTTAACAAGAGCTCTCAAAACAAGCTTTGTTATTCCTGGTATCCTGCAGTCGGTACTTTCAGGAAGGTTAGAGCTTATTTGAACCTGCCTGAATTATCCAAGACAGAGGAACCTTGAAGATATTGTAAACTGTATACCCAGAGCTTTAAAGGACAAAAGCCCATTTTCTAGAGGTTTGTGGTGGTAGGCAGTGGTTTTACAGCAGCAGAAATAGGCTGCAACACAATTTAAACTGCAGGGAAAAGTTACCTACTGAAATTTCAAGCTGTCGGCTTTTCTTTTCCCCAGCAAACAGAGGACTTCAGAAAGGGCTGATTCTCACAAACTAAGCAGTTCTACACTACTATTTTGAGAAGAACCCTATCCCAGGTGAGCCCATAAGTGGCTCAAGTCTTAGATTTCCAAGATTTTATGTGCTCTATGTGCTTCACAATAGCAAGATGATCACAGCAGCCCCTCACGATCGTGCGAACGGTCGTGAGGGCTGGAATCGCTGAAGCCACAACAAGGAGAGTGCTTATATTGAAACCCTGCACAGAAAACACTCTCTTTCTGTCCCTAAAATATGAACTAAACATCATTTCAGTGCCATGCTACAGACAGAGAATTTGCCAACTCCATAATTTTATACAAATGCACCCAAAGGAAAAATAGAGAAAATAAAGCAAGAAGGGGTTTATGAAGATGTGGGTGGGGCTGTGTAAGGAGGTGGCCTGCCTGCATACAGAAAAATACAGGTATAGCCTTATAAGAGGGGAGGATAGCAGTTGCAACCAGAGAAAAGATAAAGGATGGGTACCTCTATAAAGTGGCAGGGCTTCATACTGTCACATTTACCCCCCCCCCCTTTTTAGAAGGGAAGGTGTTTCAATAACTTCCACCTCCTGCTACCCCAGAGGGGTTTGAACTCCTGCCCACCCACTCTCAGGAGTTCCATCCCAGGATCCCACAACAAAACACACTGACATAAGGCATGCCAGCATCACACATACCCTGGGATATTTAACATTATAAGGGACTACACATAGGGTGTATGCAACAGACTGAGGGGCACAACATCCATCTTTATGATCATACACTTCCATGATCTAAAGTCCAACCCCTATACCATACGAGGGTTGGAGGAGCTCAGACCTTCCCACTCCATGAAGCTCCATCCCAGGGTCCCAAAATTATTAGCACAAAAGTACAAACACTAACAAAAACCAAAAAAGTTAATTCATTACTACATTACCCTGGGATCTTCATTAAGTAACATCTCCTACTATGAACCTTCTATTCCACTTCAATGTACAGCTATTAAGCCATCAGTAATTATTTTGTAATGTTACCTGCTGAATTCTCGATTCCCACCCCATATCATGAAAGGAAATCAGCATTGGCGTGTTCCCTTCCCTTTTTATGTAACACTGTGAACTGGTATGGCTGCAAGGCCAAATACCATCTCATTATGTGGGTTTTTTGTTTCCGCATCTGATGCAGTCAACAAAGGGGGTTGTGATCTGTAACCACTGCAAATTCTGCCCCCAGAGGTAATACTTAAATGCTTTAATAGCCCATTTTAGTGAAAGACATTCTTTCTTGATGGTTGCATACCTATGCTCCCTTTCATGCAGTTTTCTGCTCAAATAGATAATGGGATGCTCTTCATCATCTATGACATCTGTTAGGACTGCCCCAACCCAACCGTTGATGCATCAGTCTGTACTATAAAGGTTTTGTAAAATCTGGGCTTCTTACATAGAAACATAGACTTTGATGGCAGATATGGACCACTTGGCCCACCCAGTCTGCCCATTCCCTACCTACTGGATAAGCTGCAGATTCTAGTTAACCAACAGCCTATTTCCTGCAACCCCCACTATAATTGCCTTATGTCTGTCCCATGCATGTTTGAATTCCTCCACTGTTTTAGACCCCACAACCTCTCCAGGAAGGCGGTTCCATGCGTCCGCCACTCTCTCCATGGAAAATAATTTCCTCACATTACCCCTGAGCCGTCCCCCTCTAACTTTAAATTGTGCCCCCTTGTTCTTACACATCTCTTTTTCTGAAAGATGCTACCCTCCTGGACTTTGTTGATTCCCTTGAGGTACTTAAAAGTTTCTATCATGTCCTCCCGTCCCTCCTTTCATCAAGGGTATACATATTAAGCTCTCTCAGTCTCTCTTCATATGGTTTCTGATGTAGACCCTGCACCATTTTAGTTGCCCTCCTCTGGATGCTTCCATCCTGTCTATGTCCTTGCGTAGATGAGGTCTCCAAAACTGCACGCAGTACTCCAGATGGGGTCTCACCAACTGTCTGTATAGAGGAATAACCACTTCCCTTTTTCTACTTGTGATGCCTCTCCCTATGCATCCCAGTATCCCCCTGGTTTTCCCTACTGACTTCTCACATTGCATACCCACCTTTAGGTCATCTGGTATGACTACACCCAGATCCATTTCCATTATTGTTGTTGTTAGTACCTCCCCTGCTATTGTGTACTCTTCTCCTGGATTTTTATTTCCCAGGTGCATTACTTTGCACTTCTTTGCATTGAATCTAAGTTGCCATATGTCTGACCATTCCTCAAACCTTGCCAAGTCCTTCTCATCCTTTCTACACCCCTTGTGTATCAACTCTGTTACAGATCTTTGTGTCATCTGCAAAGGGCATACCTTTCCTTCCAGACCCTCTGCAATGTCACCTATAAAGATGTTAAAGAGGACTGGACCCAGTACTGAGCCCTGAGGTACTCCTAGTAACCCCTTTCTTCAGAATGTGTTCCATTCACTATTACCTTCTGTGTCCTGTTGTGCAGCCAGTTTCTACCCAGGCTACCACCCTGGGACCCACTCCCAGGCTGGCTAACTTGATTATTAATCTTTTGTGAGAGACTGTGCCAAATGCCTTGCTAAAGTCTAGGTAGGCCATATCCACAGCCCCTCCCTGGTCTATTACTTTGGTCACTCAGTCAAAGAAATCAATTAGATTTGTCTGACATGACCTTCCTGCTGTGAATCCATGCTGCTTTGGGTCCAATGCCCCACTGGCCTCTAGGTACTCAACAATTCTTTCTTTCAGAAGTGATTCCATCATTTTCTCCACCACTGAGGTCAAACTAACAGGTCTGTAGTTTCCTGCTTCTGCTTTGCTCCCACTTTTGTGAAGGGGAATCACATCTGCCCTCCTCCAGTCCTCAGGTACCACCCCATCTTCCCAAGATTTGTTAAAAAGTGTGGTTAGTGGTGTCACTAGGTCCTCCCTTAGCTCTTTTAGGATTCTAGGGTGAATCCCGTCAGGCCCCATTGCTTTGTCCACCTTGAGTTTTAGAAGTTCTTTCAGTACTCTTTCTTCTTTAAATGGACTGGTATCAACCCCACTATCCAGAGTGCTTCTACTGTTTGGTTTAGGTAACTCCTCCTCTTCTTCTTTTGTGAATACTGAGCAAAAGTATTCATTCATTATCTCTGCCTTTTCACTGTCTCCCTCTGCCCACCTCCTCTCCTTTATTAATCTTCCTATGCCTCCCTTAACCTTTCTATGTTCCTAATGTACCTATAAAGGTTTTATCCCCTTCTTAACTGAGTTGGCTATCCTTTCCTCGGTTTGGGCCTTTGCTTTTCTGACTGCCTTCCCACTCCTGTCTGTTTTAATTGATACAGTTCCTGTCGTGCTCTGTCTGTGATTCCTTATACTTTTTGAATGCAGCCTTTTTTCTCCTTAACCTTCCTGACACTTCTTTTGAGAGCCATAGTGGTTTTTATTCCGCTTTGTTTTCATTTGTTTCACAACACTGGATATGCACATAGGAGGCCTTTATTTGTCTAGATACTTCATCACATTCTCAGACCATTCTACTTTGTTAGGATATCATTTTTAGTTAATTCTGTTAGAGGGCCTGCTACTGCTGAGAAACTGGGGGTAAAGCATCTACAGTACCCTGCTAACCCCAAAAAGGCACAGACCTGTTTCTTGGTTCAAAGTATATCACAGGAAGAGACTGCTTCCACCTTGTTTACCTCTGGGCATATAACCCCGTTCCCGATAATCAAGTCAAGGTATTTGGTCTCGGTCTGCCCCATACATTTAATGGAGTTTATGGATACTCCTGCTTTTTGTATTGATCTCAGAATTTTCTCTAGATGCTGCAAATGAGTCTCCCAATTGGGGCTAAACACCACCACATCATCCAAATATGCAGCACAGAAAGCTGTATAGGGTTGAAGCATTTGGTCCATGAAACACTGAAAGGTAGCTGGCACTTCATGCAGACCAAAGGGCATAGTGATAAATTCAAACAACCCTACAGGGGTACTGAATGCCATTTCTCTACAGACTAAGGGGTAAGAGGTATCTGCCAGTATCCCTTGTGAGATCAAGCATAGAGATGTAATTAGCATTCCCCAACGGTCAATAATGTCATCTATCCTTGGCATTGGATATTTTTCTAGAAGGAGATGGCATTTACCCTCCGAAGTCTAAGCAAAGGCAGATACCACCTTCCTTTTGTTAACTATTGCCAAAGAGGATGACCAGGCGCTACGAGAAGGCTGAATAATACCTAACCGTTCCATGGATCTTACTTCCTTTACTACTTCATCCTTACATGTATGGGTAGATGATAGGGTTTTGATGTATGGGTGTACTCTGTGTCATTCTGATGTCATGCTCTATGCCAATGGCTCAACCAGGTACATTGGTAAAAGTATCAGTGAAGGTGGTTAACAAATGTTGCAGTTGGGTATGTGGGTGAGGCATTTAGGTGGGGTTAATTTTTACTTCCTGTATCTGACTAGGGCATTCTGATCTCCTATAGGCTACCTCTATCTCAGATTCTTGAGATTCTGTCTGAATGTAACAGCTTAGCTTAGGGATTCTGGTCTCTCATGCCATAGCTTAAGCAGATTGGCATGATATATCCGCTACTGCATCTCCTATTAGGCAGGTGGGCTTCATAAGTGACCGGTCCTACCTGTCTAATGATTTTGTAAGAGCCTTGACATTTCATCAAAAGCTTGTTCTCGCTGGCAGGTAGCAGGAGTAATACCTGATCTCCTATGGAGGATTGTTTGTGTCCTACCCCTTTATCATACTCTGCCTTTTTTGGACTTGTTTTCTAGTAATGTCTGATGGGCCATTGTGACATATTTCTTAAGGCACTGCCTTACTGCTGTCATATACTGTAACACTCCCTGTTTTCCTATTTGATAATTTTCATCCCAATGTTCTTTGATAACATCTAATGGCCTGCAGGGGTTTGGCCATACAAAAGGGAAAAGGGGAAAAAACAAGTTGAAGCTTACGGTACTTTTCTCTAGGAAAACAGGAGGTAGGACAGAAATATGCCCCAATTTTTCCCTCCTCATTAACAAATTTCTGCAGCATTTTTTTAAGTGTCTGGTTAAACCTTTCCACCAACCCATCCATTTGAGGATGGTATGGGGAGGTTCTCACTGCTTGTATTCCCAGCAACCTATATAGTTCTGTGAGCATCACTGAAGTAAAATTGGTACCCCTGTCAGTTAAGATCACCCATGGGATGCCCATTCTGCTAAATACCTTAGCCAGATCTTCTGCAACCCTTTGGGCTGTTACTGTTCTCATCGGAATTGCCTCTGGATACCTGGTAGCGTATTCACAAATGACTAGAATAAATCTATTACCCTTAGAACTAGTTTCTAAAGGCCCTACCACATCCATAGAAATCTGATCAAAAGGATGGCTAACCAAGGGTAAACTCTGGAGGGGCACCATATCCTTCTTCCCAATTCGAGCTACCTTCTGGCATTCTGGGTAACCCTGGATATATTCAGCCACTCGCTCATGAATACGTGGCCAGTAGAATCTACTCAGAATTCTATTCAGAGTGGTGTCCCTCCCAGAATGCCCTGCCAGAGGGATATCATGAGCCAAATGTATGATGTAATTTTGATACTTCTGGGGGACAATTAACTGCATTATGGTATTCTCATTTCTGGGATTGGTACACTCTCTATACAGGATATCATTTACCAACAGATATCTAGGGGACCCATCATCAACATGTTTTCAACCTGAGAAAAATAACTAGTTAGTGATACATCTTGTTTCTGGTCATGAGCTATAGTCTCTGGTTTAATGTTCACAACTCCTATAATGTTTTTATTGTGCCAGTCTTTCTTGTTCTTTATTTTCTCTGCTTTCCCTTTCCTAGCTTTACTTGGTGCTCTATATACTGTAGTTCTTCTGTAAAGAGAAAGACCTTCTCCAACTGTTCATCTATTAGTTTGGCTTGTGATTGGGTTGTTATGGCTACAGCGGTGTTCTCATTATTTATCATCAGGGTGGAAAAGTCAGGGTGATCCTGTCCAATAATGACTGGGACAGGTAAATGTGGTACAATCCCAATGGACAACTCTTGGGAACTTCTGTTTATCATTAAATCCACAGATGTAGTTGAATAAAAATGCATGTCACCATGTATACATGTGACCATGATCCCTCCTCCAGATTTCTCTACCCCTTCTACCAGATCCGCTCGAACCAGGGTCTGATAGCTTCCAGAGTCTATTAGCCCAAGTACCTTATGAGGACCCATCTTAACAGTAGTAACATAGGGTGCCCAGTTTGCTAAGGCCAAATGTCCAAAGTCTCTCTTTACTGTTGGACAATTTCTTATTAGGTGACCATTCTTCTGGCATCCATGGCACACTATCTCAGATAGGGTACTCTCTCCCTTCTCTCTCTTGCTTCTAGATTTGATCTAGTATTATTATTATTAGAAAAGGTAGTCCTCACGATATCTAGAGAAGGAGAGGATGCAGGCCCTCCAGGGTGAGATACTGACAACAGTAAAATGGAAAGGGACCTGTGGTAATTATATCAGATGACCTAAAGGTGGGCAAGCAATGTGAGAAGGCAGTAAGGAAGGCTGGGGGGATACTGGGATGCATAGGAGAGGAATCAATAGTAGAAAACAGGAAGTTGTTATCCCTCTGTACAGACAGTTGGTGAGACCCCATCTGGAGTACTGTGTGCAGTTCTGGAGACCCCATCTCTGCAAAGACATAGACAGAGTGGAGGCTGTCCAGAGGACGGCAACCAAAATGGTGCAGGGTCTGTACCAGAAGACATACGAAGAAAGACTAAAGGAGCTTAATATATATACCCTTGAGGAAAGAAGGGAGAGAGGGGACATGATAAAAACTTTCAAGTACCTCAAGGGAATCAACAAAGTCCAAGAGGGTAGTATCTTACAGAAAAAGACATGTGTCAGAACAAGGGAGCACAATTTGAAAAAAGAGAGGGGACAGCTCAGAGGTAATGTGAGAAAGTATTTTTTCATGGAGAGGGTTGTGGATGCATGG
This sequence comes from Neoceratodus forsteri, assembly GCA_016271365.2. Classification (NCBI taxonomy): domain Eukaryota; kingdom Metazoa; phylum Chordata; order Ceratodontiformes; family Ceratodontidae; genus Neoceratodus; species Neoceratodus forsteri. The sequence continues at coordinate 1,288,362,282 of CM057454.1, read as the reverse complement.
AACAGCCTCCCTGAGGAGGTCGTGGAGTCAAGAACAGTGGGGGAATTCAAGAATGCATGGGACAGACATAAGGCAGTCCTAGTGAGGGGTAGGAGAAAGTAAGCTGTTGGTTAACTAGGGTCTGCAGCTTATCTGTTAGGTAGGAAAATGGGCAGACTAGGTGGCCAAGCGGTCCTTATGTGCCATCAAATTCTATGTTTCTGTGTTTCCTCTATCAGGCCTTGCAGCCAGGAAATCCTCTGCCAGAGCAATAGTTTTCTCTGCTTTTTCAGGCTTATGCTCTCAAACCAACAATTGGACATCTTGTGGCAGTATTTTAATGAACTGTTCAATTGTGATGGCTTCCATTATTTGTTGAACTGTTTTAGTCCCTGGCTTTTGCCACTTTCCACTCAGATCCTTCAGGCGGCGTAAACCTCCCTTAGGGCATCCGTGGACTGCATTTTCAGGAACCTAAAATGTTGCCTGTAGGTCTCTGTATTGATGTCGTACCTTTGTAAGATCTCCTTCTTCACAAGTTCAAAGTCATCTGCATCTTGTATGGCCAGATGGCTATACACCACTGAGCTTTTCCAGTTAGCTGAGGGGCAAGGTGTACTACCCACTGTTCTTTGGGCCACCCACACGGTTGAGCTACCCTCTCAGATGTCATAAGGTATGCCTCAATATCATCAGAGTCTTGTAAGCAGGCCAGTTTAATGTCTCTTAGGCCTTGTGGTCTTTCTGCATGTTCAGTTCATATGGCCTGTAACACCAGCATAGTGTCTTCCCATTTGGTGTCTTGCCTTCTCCAGTCAATTTCCCGTTCTCTATCCAGCTGCATCTGCAGGACACATAACAATTGTAATAGCTCCCCTACATCTTCCATAGGAGCCTGTTCCATATAGGAAGCATCCACCTCTTTCTCCAGGTCTTCAGTCTCTAGGGGTTGCTCCAAGGACATCTCATCACCAAGCTCACTGTGCTCCTCCTCAACCCTCTCTGATGGTTGCCTTTTAATTTTGGGAATACATAAGGTAAACCAGCCAGCAACTGTACCCTTGTCTGGGCCGCCATACTTCAAGTAAGGGTGCCTTGTGCCTGGCCACCCTCTGCCATGTCCACCTCGTGTATCAGGCAATACCACCATGATGTCTCCCTTCCTTGGCAAGATGAAGCAGGCAGTAGAATCCCACTTCCTAATACCACTTGTTACAGTGTGGTTCTACAGATGGACACAGGAGTCAACAGATATGGTGCAACCCATGTTGGCTTGTGGGATATTTATTAATCTTCATAAACAATTCCTTCTTGCACCATCCAAATAACAGAATAAAATCAAATGAAAATAACATCAAAGAGAAGAAAAAAACAACTGTGTTCAAGCAAAGTAACACAAGTATAATCCTTACAGCAGGAACCTTCTCTCTCCACTGGTCAGAAGATACTGACTCTATCTGTCTAATGATTGTTCAGGTAGGGCTTAAGTACCCACCTACTTGAATCCGGTGACACAGCATCATCAAAAAAATAAAACTCTTTCATTAGCTATCAAAACCATTATAGGTATATCCTAAAAGACTCTGCTAGACATAAACCAATCAATCAATCAATCAATCAAAATCTTTATTTATTCAGGCGAACATCATTGAGCATAGCTCATTTACAAGATGGACCTGAGTGGTCATAACAAAAAGGTTACAGATTGTATACAAAAACATGATATTGAATAAGCACAAATACAACCATTTATGAGTGAGATAGATGTACAAATATTTACATATATACAAGGCAAAGGACAGTAAACCTAAAACCTAATAAAGGAGAGAAACAAACAGTTTAGTAGGGATAAGGCTTGGATAATGGTACATGGGTGGGCATATATGTATGAGGTTTGATGGGGAAAGGACCAGAGGAATGGTAGAAGAATAGGGAGGAGCTTTAAAAGAGGGGGTGGAGGAGAGAGGGGTGTGGGAGGGGTGGGGTGTGGGAGGACTAGGCCTTGTGGAAGCAATTGCACGAATCTGGGATTAGGCTGGTATACAGCTTTTTGAAGGATGTAAGAGGAATCAGTGTATCCATTTTCAATGACTTTGGATAGAATTCAGATAAGTGCCAGGAATAACTGATTGCAGCTCTTCCATACCGGGTGCAGGTGATAGGAATCTTCAGCAGGATCAGTTTGTTGATCCTCAAGGTGTAAGGCCTGGATGTGATCCGTTGAAGCAGTCTGAGATGTAGGAAGGGAGTTTGTTTGTCAGAGCTTTGTAGATCCAGATAGCAGCATTTTTTTTCTTCTATGTTGAAGGGATGTCCAACTGACTGCATTGTAGAGAGAGCAATGATGGGTGCTAGAGGGAAGGTCAGTAATGAATCTAATAGCTCTATGATACAGGAGTCTAATTTGTTTAGATGGGAGAGGAGCAATGACCATAGAGGAAGTCAGCATAATCAATGAGGGACAGGAATGATGCTAGGATTAATCTTTGTTTGGAATCTTTGGTCAGGTAGTGTTTGATCCTATAGAATAGACCAAGTCTTTGTCTTAGCTTTTCAGGAGCTCTTCAACGTGGGTAGTATAGTCTAGTTTATTGTCTATCCATACTCCTAGGTATTTGAATTTGTCAACATATTCCAGATTTTCACCAAGGATGGTAGAGAGTTGTGGGAGGGTGAATGATGGGATAGTGGAAGAACAGTTCTTGGTGGCAAAGAACATAGCTTTGGTTTTCTTGGCATTTAGTAATAATTTCTTTCTAATAGGTTGTGCTGAAGGAGGAGAATTCAGACTGTAGGAGCTCACAGGCTTTTGATGGTGAGGGATTGCTCACATATAGTACAGTGTCATCTGCAAAAGGTGGATATTAGAAAGTGAGAGATTGGAATCAATATTGTTGATGTAAATGGCAAAAGGATGGGACCAGGATGGAGCCTTGCGGTACACCTCTTAGGAGTGGTTTAGAGGTAGATAGATCACCTTCATTTTTACCAGTTGTAATCTTCCAGAGAGATAGCATCTGAACCATTTAAAGAGAGTGAGTCAAGGCCTATGGAGTTCAGAGAGGAGATTAGAAGATCATGATCCACAGTGTCAAAGGCTTTGCTTAGATCCAGAAACACAGCACAGGTATTATTCTTTTTGTCTAGGGCAGTCTGCCAGTCATTTGTGACTTTTGCTAGTGCAGAGATGGTACTATGCATAGATCTGAACCCAGATTGAGCTGGATTTAGGAGATTGTTGGTATCAAGGTAGGCAGTTAACTGAGAGTTTACCAGCTTCTCAAGCATCTTGGATAGTACTGGTAAGATGGAGATGGGCCTATAATTATTGGGGTCCATGGGATCACCTGCCTTAGTAATGGAAACACTTGAGCTGTTTTCCATATTGAGGATAGAACCAGTGGCAAGTGATAGATTGAAGAGGTGGGTGAGGGGCGGTTAAGGCATGCAGAGCTACTTTTAGAAAGTAGGGGTCCAGGAGTCTGCACCTGCACTTTTGGTGGTATCTAGCTGGAGTAGAAGGTCTTCTGCTTCTTTGAAGAATATTGGTTTGAATGAGAATGTGAAGCAACCTTTGACCCTCAGTAGATTGTAAGTTTAGAGATGATCTTAATAGGTTTGCAGGAGAGGAGTCGAAAGCCAGGCCAGCTGTAGTGAAATGATCATTAAAGGCATTCAAGATATTTTGCTTGTCGGTGATTTCAATACTATTTAATTGAATTTTGGGTGGTAAGACACGGGTAGAAGTTTGACCTAGGATGCCTTTTATGGTACCCCAGAACCTGGAAGGGTTGTTATAGGAGGCATCTAGTTCAGCTGTGTAGAAGGCTGCCTTGGCTTTTCTTACTTGTTTTGTGCAGGAGTTTCTGGCTTTTCTGAATTGAAGCCAGTCATTTGGGTCCTTTGTCTTTCTTGCCCTTTTCCAGAGTTTGTCTCTGGCAAGCAGTGCGGATTTAAGGTCGGCAGAGAACCAGCGACAGGATTTGAGTTTGGTTCTGACACTGGTGAGGGGTGCATGTGAATTGAGGGCACTTGTGATTATATCATTTAAGATTTGAAGAGCTGTCTCTATTGAGGCTGTGAGATAGAATTCTTGCCAATGTGTGGTGTGGCACAGATCATGGAGATATCCTGAAATATTAAAGTTCTTTTTTGACCTTCGTGGGAGGAATTTTGCAGGATTGGGTGGCTTGATTGTTGATCTAATGGCAGCTATGGGACAGTGGTCACTTATGTCACTGAATAGTACTCCTGCATAGGGATAATGATGAGGTTTATTTACCAATATAATATCCAGGAGTGTGCTGTTGAGAATATTCTTTGGGTTGATTCTTGTTGGTTCTTTGATTAATTGAGAGAATCCATAGGTGTCACAGAAGGTTACCAGGGGTGCAGATGCATTAGTCAGCCAATTCAAGTTCATGTCTCCTAAGATGATGGTGTCTTCAGGGCCCAGATTAAGTATAGATCCTAGGTGGGATAGAGTTTGAGGCCTGCAGAGGGGGCCTATAGCAACCAATCAGTTGAAAGGATGATGTGTTGGGAAGGGTTATTTTAATTGACAAGCATTCAAATTCCTTTGGTTGTGATGTAGAATTGAGGCAGGATGCAGAGAGTTTGCTTTGACATAGATGGCTACCCACCGCCCCTGGATAGACGGTCAGATCTGAAGAGCTGGTAGTTGGGAAGGTTTATTTCACTATCTTTGTTGCAGATTTGAGCCATGTTTCAGATATAACCAGAAAGTCAGGTATGGTGTGTGCAACCCAGGCCTGTATTGATGAGAACTTTTTTAGGAGGCTGCAGGCATTGATGTGAAGAAAACTCAAACCATTTATGGAGGTTAGGTCAGTTGGAGAGATCGAGCTTTCAGTGGGGCCAGGGTTGATTTCCACAGTGCCAACACAGACCAGCAGAAAGAAGATTAGCTTGATGAGGGCACCAAGCGATAGGAGTAGTGAGCAGTCAGGCAGTTTTTTCTTCTTTCTTAAACAATCAGGGATCATACATAACTTGCAAAAATATGCCTTCCTAAAGTTTTTTTTTCTTTCAAGAATGTTCTCCTGTGTTTGAGTAACAGGTATCCTCTTATAAAATTAGGCCACAGGGGTCCACTGCTTCCCTATAGTGACTCTCAGTTACCTGCAGAGACTGCTAGCAAGCAGACCTTCCTTTAATCTGCAAGATCAGTTCAACACCTGAGTACAGGTAACCTCCTTATTTGGACACAATGCTAGCACTTACAAATGTGAAGTTTTACACTAGAACTCTCTCTTTGTTTTTATTTTGGGAGTACAGAAATAATAAGTTTTGAAAAATACTAAACAATGAAGTTAGATCTCTTTAACAAGAGCTCTCAAAACATGGACAGCTTTGTTTATTCCTGGTATCCTGTAGTCTGTACTTTCAAGAAGGTTAGAGCTTATTTGGACCTCGTGAGTTATCCAAGACAGAGGGACCTTGAAGATACTGTAAAACTGTATACCCAGAGCTTTAAAGGACCAAAAAACCCCGTATCTAGAGGTTTGGGGGTGGTAGGCACTGGTTTTACAGCAACAGAAATAGGCTGCAACACAATTTAAACTGCAGGGAAAAGTTGTCTGCTGAAATTTCAAGCTTTCTGCTTTTTTCCCCAGCAGACTGAGGACTTCAGAAAGGGCTGATTCTCACAAACTAAGCAGTTTTACACTATGATTTTGAGGAGAACCCTATCCCAGGTGAGTCTATATGTGGCTCAAGTCTTAGATTTTCAAGATTTTATGTGCTCTATGCTCCACAGAATAGTGCGCACAATCACGCAGTCCTTGCGATCGGCGAATGGGCGTGAGGCTGGAATGGCTAGCGATACAACAGGGAGAGTGCTTGTATTGAAACCCTGTACAGAAAACACTCTCTTTCTCTCTATAAAACATGAATTAAACATTGTTTCAGTCCCTTGCTACTTGTAGGACTTAACACAAATATTGATCAGAAAACAATATTTGAATATGACAATATTACAAAGCACTGGCATCTGCATATATTCTTAATTACAGACAGAGTATTTGCCAACTCCATAATTTTATACAAATGCACCCAATGGAAAAATAGAGAAAAATAAAGCAAGAAGGGGTGTAAGAAGATGGGGAAGGGGCTGTGTAAGCAGGTGGCCTGCCTCCATACAGAAAAATACAGGGATAGCCTTATAAGAGGGGAGGATAGTGGTTGCAACCAAAGAAAAGATAAAGGATGGATACCTCTATAAAGTGGCAGGGCTTCACACTGTCACAGTATCCATCAACCTTCCCACCTCCCTGCATCCTATCTAATATACCTCTATGTCTGTCCCATGCATGCTTGAAGCCCTCCCCCCACTGTTCTAGCCTCTACCACTTCTACTGACAAGCTATTACAGGCTTCCACTACCCTTTCAGTGAAGCAATATTTCCTTTCATCACTACTGAATCCCTCTTCCAGCTTCTTTAGATGCCCCCACATCCTGGATCTTGTTCTTTTTTGAAAGAGACTCCTCACTTTGCCCTATTAACCCCTTTGAGGCACTCCTACTGTAGGTCTCCATAAAATCCCTTCTCTCCTTTCATGCAGGATGTACAGGATGAGATCCCACAATCTCTTCTTATAAGGCTTCTTGTTGAAACCAAGCTCTGTTTCAGTTGCCCTCCTCGGGACCACCTCTACTGTGTTTACGTCTTTTTTGAGGTATGGTCTCCAAAACTGAACACAGTACAGCACATGCAAAGGTCCACTCACATGCCTTAACATGTGCCATACATGCAAAACCTTTGGCTGCAGTGAAGTACAAAGTGATGTGTACAGTGCCCTGAATATAGTAAATATGGGCCAGGAATTTCAAAGGGGTTGTGCATGGCACAACAGTGTTACACCATGCGCAACCCACTGATGCACCCCGGCGAGATATTCAAATGGGGATGTTTCGCAGTGCAAATCCCGATGTGCCAGGGTGCATCAGTAACGTATGTGGCACAAGTGTGGGGGGTGTGCCCATGCATCTTCGGCACATCCCAATATTCATCCCAGGATGTGCGGAGCATATGCAGGCAAACACCCACCTTGTGCCACACAGAGGGTGCAAACATATGCAAAATGAAGGAAGAGTCAGGGGACACCCACAGGCCAGTCGCCATATTGCTGGGTGTTACATGGCAGCCGCCTGCTGTGGGTGGCCACGACCTTCAAGTCACAGGCCAGGCGTCGACCTCCCCCACACCCAATTGTGGGCATAGTAAAATTAAACGTATCCCTGGTGGTCCAGTGGACCTGCCCCCCAGCCCGATTGCGGGCATAGTAAACTTAAATGTTTTCCTGGTGGTCCAGTGGACTGAATCCCAGCCCAATCGCAGGCTTAGAAAATATAAATATTTCCCTTGTGGTCCAGTGAACCAAATCCAAGCCTGATCGCGGGCTTAGAAATTATAAATGTTTCCCTGGTGGGCTAGTGGACTGAATCCCAGCCCAATCGCAGGCTTCATAACTGAAGATAAATCCCTGGTGGTCCAGCAGTACCCCTTCCCCTCCCACCCTCTCAGACCTGCCACCCCACTCCCCCCAGTCAGTTGCAGGTGGCAGCTCCCCACTTGTAAACCACCTGGCCACCTGCCAACTGACAGCATACAGTACAGCTGTACACCCATTGGTCCACTGCATTAAGACCCAATGGACACTCTGAACCATACTGCTTACTATACAGTCCCGATATGTGAATGGTTCATTCACATATCGGAACTGTAACTCAATCTGATCTGCATGCCCATGGCCCATGCTGGCGAGCAATGGGCATACAACTGTGCTGTCCTATCTGTTGGCGGGTGGCTGGCTGGCTTGCAGGTGAGAGCTACCACCCCGCTGACTGGGGTGGAGTGGGGTGGAGGGTCTGGAGGGCAGGTGGGGAGGGGGGGTACTGCTGGACCAACGAGGATTGATTCATTTATGGAGCCTGTGGCTGGTTGGGATTTGTCCACTGGACCATCAGGAAACATATATAGTTTTAAGCCCATGATCAGATTTTGATTTGGTCCACTGGACCACAGAAATATTTATATTTTCTAAGCCCAGGATTAAGCTGGGATTTAGTCCACTGACCACCAGGAAAACATTTAAGTTTACTATGCCTGTGATCGGGTTGGGGGCAGGTCCACTGGACCACCAGGGATACATTTGATTTTACTACACCCGCGATCGGGCTGGGGGCAGGTACACTGGTCCACCAGGGAGTTTGCATTTCTACATAGCCTGTGATTGGGCATTGGGAGCTGCTGTACGAGAGGCTATTGTTGCTAGTCTTTGCTTGTAGAGCAGAAAGCAGCTAACTAAAAGAAGCTACATTTTCTTATTAATTTAAAACTTATATCTCAGCAGGAGTCAATGACTGTTAAGATTAAGTAGACAGATAACTTTATTAGAAGTAGAAGGGGTCTTATTTAGGGTTAAAAAAAGAAAGAAAAGAAAGAAATCAGTGTGTGTTCTGTGCAGGGAAGGGTACTATATCAGCTGACTTTGCTAAACCGGTAGGAGGAAAGAGAGCTTACCTGGGGTGTGGTTTAGACACTATAAAAGCAGGTGAGTCAAATTACAACTTCCTGTTGCTAGCCTTGCTTGTAGAGCAGAAAGCAGCTAACTAAAAGAAGCTACATTTTCTTATTAATTTAAAACTTATATCTCAGCAGGAGTCATTGTCTGTTAAGATAAGGTAGACAGATAACTTTATTAGAAGTAGAAGGGGTCTTATTTAGGGTTAAAAAAAGAAAGAAAAGAAAGAAAGTCAGTGTGTGTTCTGTGCAGGGAAGGGTACTAATCAGCTGACTTTGCTAAACGGTAGGAGGAAAGAGAGCTTACCTGGGGTGTGGTTTAGACACTATAAAGCAGGTGAGTCAAATTACAACTTCCTGTTGCTAGCCTTTTTCTTATTAATTGCCCTCCATCCCACCCACCCAAAGCCAGTTCTACTTTTATAGCCACTGGATTTGACTGTCAACAGGAATGTCCTGTGTGGCAGTAGGAAGGAAAGGATCATAGAGAAACATTGGTTTGTCAACCCTAAAGGAAAAAGTAGCTCACTCCCCAGCTGCTGGTGGTCTGATATTGAGCAAGGAAGAAGGAGGCTACTGAAGAAGATAGAAATTGCTGTCCTAGAACAGGAAGGGTCAGAGTTGTAAGGGAGAGAGAGTAAGCATCCAGAGAAACAGTAGAGAGGACACAAAATAAGACATGATAGGAGTGGTGCAGTGCAATGGCTGTGGGGCAGCAGTGTTCTGGGAGACATTCTGGAGGCTGCGATGCTGCCCTATTTGCAGGCACCTCTCTGGTCTGAGAGAGGAGGTTACCCGTCTCCAGGCTGACCTGGCTAGGATTCGTGAAACCTCCTCCCCCACCCAGGGACCACCAGGGCCAATGCCACTACCTCAGAGGTTGCCAAGAATGAGGAGAGGCTGGACCAGGGTGGGCTCAGGGAGGAAGAGGATGGTGAGCAGTTGCATCCCTCCAGCTGTACCTCTCCACAATTAATTCACTCTTCTGGTGGATAGTGGTTCCTCTATGGAGGCACCTGCAGTGGAGACCAAGGAGGATGCTGGGAACCTTCACAAAGGAGACCCACAGGAGGGTGGCATGGGACCCCACAGGGAAAGGAAACAACTCCTGGTGGGGGACTCAATCATTAGGGTGGTAGAAATGGGGGAGGAAGGGGAGAGGAAGGTAAGGTGCCTTCCTGGCGCCATGGCTTGGAGGGACAGGAAGCGAATCCTCAGGATCATGGGAGGAACTGAAAGAGGGAGGGAGCTAGATGTCATTGTCCACCTAGGAACAAATGACCTGGCTAGGAATGGGATCAGAGCAGTGCAAGAGGAGTTTGAAGAGTTGGGAAGGGGCCTTAGACAAGTGAGCGCATCACGTAACCTTCTCGGAGGTGCTGCCTGTCTTGAAGGAGATGCTAGGGCACTTCTCACCAGGGGAATTCAATGAGTGGTTGAAAACTGGTGTGGAGCTCAGGGTTTAGCTTCATTGGGGACTGGGGAGCCACCTGGAGGATGCAGACCTATACTGGTGCGATGGTCTGCATCTGTCCAGGGGATCCAGGATCCTAGGTGAGAGGTTTAAATGCTTCATTGGCAAGCATTTAAACTAGCCAAGGGGGGAGGCACTGAAAAAGAGCAGGGAAATCTGAGCTTCCGCCCACAAAACATGGTGATTAGTGAGGTAAACACCAAGGTACAGAAGTTATTAGGGAGCAGAAAAGATTTAAATGTAAAAAAAGGCAAAGGCAGTAAGGACAGAAATGGGGATAAAAGGGGTAAAGCTATCAAAAAGTGGAGGGTGATGAGTACCAATGCCTGTAGTCTGTGTAACAAGCTCCCTGAACTAGTGGCCTTGATGGAAGAGGGTTGCCTGGATATTGTGGCAGTCACAGAAACATGGTACACAGAGAACCATGACTGGGATGTCAACATACCAGGATGCACAATCTACAGGAGGGACAGGAAGGGTAAAAGAGGAGGAGGAGGAGTAGCTCTCTATGTAAAGGAAGGGATCAAAGCAACAGAACTAAAGAGTAAACAGGGAACAGATGAGGCACTTTGGGTCACCCTGGAGACAGGAAATGGCACCACAATCCGCATGGGGGTTGTATACAGACCCCCATCTCAGGGGGAGGGAATGGACAAGGAAATGATAGAAGACTTTCTTAGAAAGGCAGAAAAAGGGAAGATATTGTTGATGGGGGACCTGAATATGCCAGATGTTAACTGGAGCACCTTTGCTGTAGGCACATCCAAGAGCAGGGCCATTCTTGATGCCCTACAGGGGGCATGCCTCAGACAGCTAGTATTGGAACCCACTCAGGAGGGAGCAATCTTAGACCTGGTACTCTCAAATGGGGACGGAGAAAGAATCTCAGATTTAGAAGTGGGCAGCCGTCTGGGAACAAGAGACCACCAAACAGTGTGGTTCATGATAAACACAGCCATACAATCAAGCCATACAAAAGCAAGAGTACTGGACTTTAGGAGGGCTGACTTTGGGAAAATGAGAGAGTGCCTCAGAAAAGCACTAGCAAACAGGCAAGAAGGAGGGGTGGAGGAACAATGGGGAGTGATCAAACCAGCCATCACAGAGGCAACAAGCCTTTGTGTAAAGCAAATCAATAAAACACAAAGAAAGAAAAAAACGCTATGGTTCTCAAAAGGTGGCAGGGAAGGTTAAGGAGAAAAGGACAGCATTCAAGAAATATAAGGAAACACAGAAGGAGCAGGACAGAGAACTTTATCAGTTAAAGCTGAAAGAGGCTGGGAAGGCAGTCAGAATAGCAAAGGCCCAAACTGAGGAAAGGATAGCCAATTCTGTTAAGAAGGGGGATAAGACCTTTATAGGTACATTAGGGAGCCAAGAAAGACCAAAGGAGGGATACTGAAGCTTAATAAAGGAGGAATGGGTAGAGGGGACAGTGAAAAGTTGGGATACTGAACTAATATTTCTGCTCAGTATTCACAAAGGAAGAGGAGGGGAGTTACCTAAACCAAACAAGAAACACTCTGAAGACAGGGGTCGATACCAATCCATTTACAGAAGAAAGGGTTCTGAAAGAACTAATAAAATTGAAGGTGGACAAAGCAATGGGGCCTGATGGGATTCACCCAAGAATTCTAAAAGAACTAAGGGTAGAACTAGTGACACCACTGACTACTCTCTTTAACAAATCATGGGAGGATTGGGTGGTACCCGAGGACTGGAGGAGGGCAGATGTGATTCCTCTTCACAAAAGTGGGAGCAGGACAGAGGCAGGAAACTATAGACCAGTTAGTTTGACCTCAGTGGTAGGGAAAATGATGGAATCACTTCTGAAGGAAAGAATTGTTGAGTACCTAGAGGCCAGTGGGGCACAGGACCCAAGGCAGCATGGATTCACGATGGGAATGTCGTGTCAGACAAATCTAATAGATTTCTTTGACTGGGTGACCAAAGTAGTAGACCAGGGAGGGGCTGTGGACATGGCCTACCTAGATTTTAGCAAGGCATCTATAGTAGAAAACAGGAAGTTGTTATCCCTCTGTACAGACAGTTGGTGAGACCCCATCTGGAGTATTGTGTGCAGTTCTGGAGACCCCATCTCCGCAAAGACATAGACAGAGTGGAGGCTGTCTAGAGGAGGGCAACCAAAATGGTGCAGGGTCTGCACCAGAAGACATACGAAGAAAGACTAAAGGAGCTTAATATGTATACCCTTGAGGAAAGAAGGGAGAGAGGGGACATGATAGAAACTTTCAAGTACCTCAAGGGAATTAACAAAGTCCAAGAGGGTAGCATCTTCCAGAAAAAGAGATGTGCAAGAACAAGGGGGCACAATTTGAATAGAAGGGGGATGGCTCAGAGGTAATGTGAGGAAGTATTTTTTCACTGAGAGGGTTGTGGATGCATGGAACAGCCTCCCTGAGGAGGTTGTGGAGTCAAGAATAGTGGGGGACTTCAAGAATGCATGGGACAGGCATAAGGCAGTCCTAGTGGGGGGTAGGTAGGGTAAGCTGTTGGTTAACTAGGATCTGCAGCTTATCTGTTAGGTAGGAAAATGGGCAGACTCGGTGGGCCAAGCGGTCCTTATCTGCTGTCAAATTCTATGTTTCTATGTTTGTATGAGGCAGGAGGCATTGTTCCCTGACGACTGCAGCCTGGCAGGGCTCCAGGTGTAAGTTGCCGGGGATCAGTGCACCTGCATGCAAATGGAGCCCTAATGACATGCAAATAGCCCCATTTGCACTTTGCATGCATAATGACCCCATTTGCATACCCACTGCTGAATATCACAGTTCCTGCACCTAGTGTAACCGCACTTGCGCTGGTGCATCCCCCTGCTCCTCTCTTGCCACTTGCACTGGCACAGTGCCACTGCACCATGAGCAATGCAGGCGGCCACGGTGCCATATTCAACGGTGCTGAGCCTTGGTACAGCACGGTTGAATATCACCCAGGATAAGCCCTGGCGCATCCCACTTGCGCTGCGCCCAGGCTTGAGCCCCTGCCTGGCTCAGTCTGAATATCTGGCCCACGGTATCTTAGCAGTCTGTTAAATGCAGCATAAATTGTCTTACCATTACCATACCCTTACCTTACCATAGATGCCATTTACAGTATCTAAATTATGAAATTATGTGGAAAACCTCAGGGAGTACTCCATCTTTGTTTTCAACCCAAATTCTACACTTATTATGAATATGTAACCCCATTTCGAACCCCTCTTATGATATATTTTGCCATTAAAGAAAAAGCAGAAGAAGAATAATCAGCATTTTATATAGCACTTTTCATAAAAAGTGTATCCCAAAGAGCTTTACAAACAATGCTAGACTGGTAGTGAAGTGACTGAATGTGTGGTGGCAGCCATATTGCACATCATCACCCACACACAGCCTGGATAATTGCATGAACCGGTTTATGGGAAGGGGAATGTTGGCTAGGACACCAGGAATGTCTCCTACTCTTTGTGATGAGTGCCTTGGTTCTTTTACTTCCACCCGGACACCCACCAAGACAACACCAGGATGTAGAAGGGACTTCAGTTTAACATCTCGTCTGAAGGACGGCACACCCCAGCAGTTCAACACCCCCCAATACTGCACTAAGATGCCAGCATTTTAGGTGCAAGTCCAATTCCAGTGTGGGACGAGAACCCATGACCTTCTGGTCCAGAGGCAGATGTGCTACCGACTAAGCCACGCTGACACCCAGGGTACTGTCAGCCCCCTCAGGCCTCAAAGTGTCCCTAGCTTAAAACAACACATGTTATGATTGCTCACATTCTGTAGAGACTGCTGATGTAGCTGCTAGTTTGATTTTGATTCCTTTTTCTTTTTAAAAGTGAACAAAACATACTGCCCATCATACTAGTGTTACCACACAAAAATAGGTTTGTTTACATTCCTTGATCAACTCCCCTACATCCTTCCTGGACTGAGAACACCTTTAACACAGTATAACCATTCATAATGCAGTGGAAGTCGAAGAGCCCATTGCATCATGAGTGGCTACACAGTTTTGGAGTGTTTCAAATGTTTAGGAAGTATTCAGTAAGAGTAGATCAAGAATTAGAAACAAATCAAGGTTGGGTGTAACTATACATTAGTATGCATTTCAGTTCAGCCAGGAACATCAGTAAATTTAGATATGGCAAGCACTCATAAAATGTGGGGTTTTGAGTACAAATAATATCATCTAAAAAAGGTTGACAGTGTCCCTTTAAAACTGTCACCTTTTTCAGCCTGCTACTGTATGTATTTTATGATTACAAATGCGTGCAAGGTGTCAGTGCAGGTGACTCTAGACATATTCCAAATTATATTTACACCACTAAAAGAGGTCATTCTTGGGAATTCGAAGGCATCGGCTGTGTTGCACAATTTGTAAAAACAGTTTACCCAAAAAAGTTTCTGGGGAGTATCTTTATAGTGCATAATGCAAAGGGTCATGAGAGTCACTTTACCGTAAACAACCCTGCAAAAGATAAAATGGAAGTGGGGCAATCGACTCAGTAAATTATTGTCCTTAGCCACAAGCAAGTGAAATATCTGTTTCATTAATTAATTAAACTTCTTTCCTATGCATCTTGCAGCCATGCCTTGGGCTATGGGTTTCGAAGGTGTAAAATGGTTCTTCTTACAGTTTATTAGCAAACCAGAAAATCAGAATTATGTAGGGCCTATGCCAGACCCCAAATATAATGGTGTGAACTTGTGGTGGCTGAAGAAAACAAAATAGTTTTTGAAGTAGTATGAATTGCTTAAAGAAGATGTATTTGATTTTAGAAATGAATTATGTCACAACTGTTAGTCAGATGCAGAGATTCTAAAACAGGCATGTGAAATGCCTCAATACAGAGTATAGGAAATGTTGCAAATAATGCAGAGGAAAGAAATCAAAATGTCCCTTTCAGTACACCACTATGGCATCAGTTTGCATGGATAATGTTTCTGTTTAATGTTTTAGAGCCAAACACCATAGGGATTATACCAACTGGCATCTGTCACCGCCAGTGCAAAAGTCACTCCGTACCTGCTATATAGTGGCTCAAGTATTTAAGTAAACAAGACTCAGTTTCCATACCGCATGCTTTGAACAGTGGGGAAGTGGAGGTAGACCAATGTTTTCTCAGTGGTTATGCTGCAATAGATGACGTTCCCCCAGCATTTGAATCTTTAGGTGTGTTTATTATGGCTGCAGGGTGTGTTACTTTGAAAATCAGTTTAACACAATTTCTAGCAAACCTACAGGCATGTACATTACCTAACAATCAAGAATTAAACTATCTCAAAAACTATCTCAAACTTGAAAAGGGTATGAACATTAAGGTTATGTGGGAGCATGAATGGAAACAGCTGGTGTTTGAAAATTCACAGTTTACAGGATTCATAGGATTATGAGTCAGTTAGCGTTAGCCTTTGTGGGTCACTATTTCTCAATGGAGATAGCCAATATTCTCTTTTGCTAGCATGTCCAAAGTTATTTTGTATATATATAAATATATATATATATATACACAATACATATACATATATACATTCATAGTTTGCTGGAAACCACATTTTCTGTAAGAATATTTAAGATAGTTACCACCCTCCGATTAATCCATGCTCCTGTTCTTTTAGTTCTATGTCTCCTCCTTTAACTATGAATTATGCTGTCTCGTGTCTTTGTTATATTTCTTCCTCTCTAAATATATACAGTACATTCCCATAATAGTATTCCTACTTATGGGCCTTGTAAACTAAGCATAAGTCCCCTTTTTGCCTTCAATACTCTAAGGTGTACATATTTAGCTCTATCAGTGTCTATTCAAATGGCAGTTCCATTACACGTGAAACCCACTTTGTGGTTCTCCTCTGTACTCCTATTTTTCTAGTACTGTACTTCCCTGATTATGAGGTTCCCTTAACTCTCAATACTATTTTAAATGAGGTTTAACAAATGCACTGTAAAATGGCATGTTCACCTGTCACCTCCCTATCATCCTCCTAGCGCTGTGGCTTTATATCCCAGGATATTATTTTTATCTTTTTGGTAACCTCTCTGCAAAGTTAATCAGATGTCAATTTATTTGTTGTTTGTATATCAAGGTCCTTTTCTTCAAGTTCTCTACCATTTAGGAAGTATTTAGCAACTCTGAAAGGTGGGATTTATTTATTTGTACATCAGTTTACAACCTTTGAGCCAGAGGCTCATTTCCAAAAGTACCTCTTCACATTGAGGACAAATACGTTACATTACAGGCTCACTGCTACATCACAGTTTCAAGTTGTAGTAAAGGACAACCACATATATTTACAAACATTTGTAGAGTGAGAAAACCAGTCTAGTTACAGTGGTGCTGCTCATACGAGCTTTGTCAGTATGTGGTAGACTAAGTCACAAGTAGCGACAGGTGCAGTTATGTGTATTAAATAGCTGGTTCCGCAGTGCAGTTTTGAAGGTGGAGATTGTGGGGGTGTCTGAGATGGCGGGAGGGAGCACGTTAAACCAGGATGGGGCTCTGTAACAGAAAGACCTTTGTCCTTGGGTTGTCCTGGTTCTTGGGATTAGAAGGGTGGCCTTGCAAGAGGTTCGGGTACAAACCAAGGGTTGGGCTTGGTAGATGGAGGCTGTCAGCCCGGGAAGGGGGGGCATAGTACGAGAAGGGTTTTTTCATTATGAGGCTGGTTTGGTATTGAAGTCGTTCATCCAGATTAAGCAGCCTTGCCATGTCATATAGCTGTCAAGTGTGAGTGAGCCTGGGGGCCCCTGTAATAAGCCTGCATGCCTTATTCAGGATAAGGCGGATTTTATTGAGGGCGGTCCAGTCAGACACACCTTATACAGATAGGCCGTAGTCCATCAGGGACAGTATCGAGGATGTAACTGCTAGTCAGAGGGCAACGGGGGGGAGACAGTTTTTATAGTGGTAGAGGATACCTAGCCACACATTAGTAGCAGAGGCAAGTGCATCAATATGAGTGTGGAAGGAGAGGGCTGTATCGAAAGAAACCCCAAGGTACTTGTACGAGCGGACTAGTTCCAGGGGTTGTTTGGAGCTGGGGAGGATGTGAAGTGGGAAGTTACTGGCTTTGTTTTGGGGGTGAGCAAAGAGCATTGTTTTAGTTTTTTGAGATTGATGACAAGTCTGTGCTCTTTAAACCAGGTTTCGGCATCATTAAAGGAGTTGTAAGGTGTCCTGAAGGCGTTGGGGTTGCGGTGGGTGGCAAGAGGATGGCATCATCTGCATACAGCAGAATTCTACCAGTGCATGCAGTGGGTAGGGTGTTAAGGTAGATTGAGAAGAGTAGCAGTCCCAGGATGGAGCCCTGGGGACACTTGAGCAGATGAAACAGGCTGTGGAAAGTGTCTCCTTGATTTTGACATGTTGAGACCGGTCAGATAGGTAGCTAGTGCACAAGAGATGGGCCCAGTAGATAGACCAGTGTGGGAGGGCATCCAGCAGGAGGGGTGGAGACAGTGTCGAAGGCCTTTGAGAGATCTACAAACACTGCCCGGCTAGGGCGCGGCATCCAGGAGGAGTGTATAAAGTTTGAAAACTCAATTAGTGTCATACGGTCATGCCCTCCTGCACGGAAGCCGTGCTGTTCTGGGCAGAAGATGTTGTGTTTGGTTAGGTACTCAGTGATTTGAGTGACCACCAGCTTTTCTAGGGCTTTGGAGAGGGTGGGGATGGAGATAGGTCGGCAGTTCCCAGCAGTGGACCTGTTACCACCTTTGTGTGTGGGCATAACTATGGCCATTTTCCAAGAAGATGGGAATTGCCCTAGGCAGAGGGATTTGTTGAGAAGGGTGGTGAGTGGAGCAAGTACCTGATCCAGCACCCGATGGAGAATGCTGGGGTCTAGGGAGTCGCTGCTGGGACTATTGCTCTTTAATGCTTTGAGCAGAGGCGGTCTGGCTTCCTGATCAGTTACTCTGCATAGGTGGAAACAAGGGCATTGGATGACAGGGGTTGGTAGGGAGGGTTGAAGAAATTGCTGGGGAGGACCGAGCTAAGGTCCGTGAAGGTTGTGTTTAGGAAATTGGCTATGCAGACCGGGTCAGTTGAGGTAGAGCCATCAATGGTGATCTGAGATGGGGGGGGCGGGCACTCCCATTCAATTGTTTAACATGCTCCCAGAAAGTCTACGCACACCCCCAGGAGGAGGTGAGTGTGGCCTGGTAATGGTCAGCCTTTGCTTACGGATAGCCAGGTGCACTTGTTCACACTTCGTTATATGCCCGTCTGTCAGCTATCTGGCCTGTTTCAGTGGCAAGGTACCATAGGTTATCCTGTGCTTGAGCAGTTGACGTGGGGCAGGGGTAACCTCAGGGTGCACTGAGCTTTTTGGCTCAGGTTCTAGTAAGGGGTGCGAAGAGGTCACTGGCTTTGTTAAAGGTTTGGAAAAGAAGGTGAGGGCAGTATCTATGTCATACGCATGCTGTATGGGTGACCAGTTTATCTGGGCAGAAGTTGTTTCACACTTTTAGCCCACCAGGTCTGAGGTGCCGCGGAGTGTGGATTGGGCTTTAGTTGGGGGTGTGGGGGTCATCCAGCGGAATAGGATAGGGAGTGATCACAAAGTGAGTCTGGGAGGACCTGGATATATTGGATTTTTTAGGTGGTTTGTGATGATTATATCTAGAAGGGTACTGGTACCTCTCTTAGTGTTTACTCTTGAAGGTTGGGAAATGAGTTGCGTCAGATCCATAGCCATGAAGGTGTCCCTTGGTTGTGGAGGAGGAGGCTGAGCCAGTTCACGTTAGGTCCCCCACAAAGATTTGATCAACCCTGTGTTGGAGGGTAGCAAGATAATATCTAATGGGCTTGACTGCAAGCTCCCACACCTTTTTGCCTCTGCCACTGCCTTTCCCTTCTCCTCCCTCCTCAACCTCGCCTTCTCTTTGGCCTCAGTCCCAGACACCTGCAAGCATGCAGCTGTTATTCCCCTTACGAAAAGAGGTGACTCCTCCTCTCCCAGCAACTTCCGCCCTAGCTACCTCCTTCCTGTCTTATCTAAACTCCACAAGCCCATAGTGTTCTCTCAGCTCTCCCCTTTCATTGACTCCTTCTCCTCCTTTTTCACCCACCTTCCAGTTTGGCTTCGGAAAAAAAAACACTTCACCACCTCCTCACTAATCCATACTGGCATGGACCAGGGTCTCATCACCACCACCATATCTGTCGATTTAGTTCAAAATAAATAATAACAGAAGCCTAGGGAGCAGTGTGGCCAGCTGACCAGCTGACTCACGGCTGACTCCAGGCAGACTTGATACCCTTATTCCTGTGGCTCTTAGAACTCTGGGCCAGCAGCGTTGCATGCCAGACCATAGGACATAGAAATATAGGGAGACATTCCCCTCCTATAGAGCGTCCAATTGGTTGGACTCACGAGGGTGTCCAATCCTCAGCTCCGGTGGAGCGGGACCTGTTGCTAGTCTTGGAATGTGTGGAGGGGAGAGGTGATAAGTGTAAGACTGCCCGGCCTCAGACTTCTAGCTGGCTGCAGGTTGTTGGGATGCTGCACAGAATGCCTGTATCAAGCCGCAAGCTGCAAGGAAAGTCTTGTCAGTTTGAAATTGATGCTCTTCAAGTCCACCCCACAAAGTGCCAGTTTCACAAAGGGTCCAGTCCTCAGCTCAAGTGGAGTGGAGCTGCTGCTGGCCTTAGGGTGCTTACAGGAGAGGCAGGAACTGCAGGACTGCCTGACCTCAGATACCAAATTGGCTGCAGGCTACTGCTATGCTGCAACAGAACACCTGTATCAAGCTTCAAGCCACAAGGAAGAGTCTTTTGTCCAGTTTGAAACTGCTGTTCCATGTCTAACTCCCATCAGCCTGAACGTCCCTACGCACAAGCAAGGCAGTCCACAAGTATAGGGCCATACATCAACAGTATGGTGCTTAATACTCTTGGGGTCAACATATTTCACATTTTGTATACTGTAGCAAACTACCTCCGCACCCTACTCTCTTGACCAATATGAGACAAATTGGTCAGCCATGATTCTTATGACCCTTAGAAAACTAGAAACATAGAACATATTTGCCAGAAAAGGACTGCTAGGCTAACAAGTCTGCCCAAGGGTTCCCAGCCTGCTGCATCATAGGAACCATAGGCGTTTTTCTGAGTCAATTAGCATTAGCCATAGTCACTTGCCATTGCTCAGTGGAAATAGCCTGAAGTCCCTTTACTAATTAAGTATCCATCTAGTGAACTTTTGAATTGATTCATATTTGGGGGGGAGTAGTAACAACAACAAAAATGTAAAGGGACCTGGGGGTGATCATTTCAGATGACCTTAAGGTTAGCAAGCAATGTGAGAAGGCAGTAGAGAGGGCTGGGGGAATACTGGGATGTATAGGGAGAGGCATAACCAGCAGAAAACAGGAAGTTGTTATCCCTCTGTACAGACAGTTGGTTAGACCCCATCTGGAGTACTGCATCCAGTTCTGGAGACCCCATCTCCACAAGGACATGGACAGGATGGAGGCAGTTCAGAGGAGGGCAACTAAATGGTGCAGGGTCTGCAAGAGAAGCCATACGAGGAGAGGCTAAAGGAGCTTAATATGCATACCCTTGAGGAAAGGAGGAGAGGGGGGACATGATAGAAACATTTAAGTACCTCAGTGCAATCAACAAAGTTCAAGAGGATAGCATCTTTCAGAAAAAGAGATGTGCAAGAACAAGTGGACACAATTTGAAGATGGGGGGGAAGGCTCTGGGGCAATGTGCGGAAGTATTTTTCACAGAGAGGGTGGTGGATGCATAGAACAGCCTTCCCGAGGAGGTTATGGGATCTAAAACTGTTGGAGAATTCAAGAATGCATAGGACAGACATAAGGCAATTTTTGTGGGGGGTAGGAAGAAATAGACTGTTGGTTAAATAGGACCTGCAGCTTATCCACTAGGTAGGGAAAGGGGCAGACTAGGTGGGCCAAGCGGTCCTTATCTGCCATCAAAGTCTATGTTTCTATGTACTATGAACAATGTGGTCAGGAACATATTCTATACTTAAACCACGCTCTGGTTTAACCAAGTTCCTCTTAAATTTTGCCTGTATGTTTCTCCTTTTAACTGAAGGCCATGATATTGTGTCACTGCACTGTTCTTTACTTTGTAGTCCAATGCATTCCTGAAAGGCCTCCTCCCTGTTGCTGTAAAAATCAGAAATAAGTCTCCTTGTAACCACCTTTACTCTAATAAGTACATATTCAGCACTCAAAGTCTATCCTTCTACACTAGATCTTTTATGTTTGGGACATATTTGGTAACCTTCTTTGTTCCCACTCCAATTTCCTAATGCAGCCCACAGTACTCCAGGTGGGGCTTCACCTGGACACCATACAGGGCATCACAACCTCCTGAATCTGCCATTGATGTTACGCCAATACATGCCAGGATTTTATTGTCTTCCTAGTGGCAGCCTGACAGTGTTGATCACAGGTTACGTTATTTGTTATTTGAATGCCTCAACCCTCTGCTTCTCTCCTCCATGCTCGCTGTTTCTTTATGCTTTTGTTGTTTGATTCAAAGTGTATTAGTTTACACTCATCTGTATCACATGAAAGTTTGCTTTGATGGGACCAGTTTTAAGATAGTTATTTCTTGTTGAACATTTTTATTACGTTATGGTTGTCCACACTACCTCCATCTTTGTGTTATCCACAAACTTACATAACAAACCCTGCTGGTACATTGCACTGATGACACAAAGATATTGAACAGTGTGGTCACAGTGCTGAACCCTGTGTCACCCCACTTGTCACTCTAATCAAGCTTGAAAAAGATTGTTTGATACAATCTCTCTGTTTTTGCATATTTATCCAGGAAGCTACCCAAGCCACTATAATTTTTACTTATTTTCATATCTACTAGCATTTTTATTTTATCTCAGTGGGGTACTGTATTGAATGCCTTGGAATAGTTCAAGTACAGTAAAGTATACCACATCCACTGGCATGCTCCTGTCCAATGCCCTACTAAAGGTTCAAAGACATGGACTAGGTTAGTCAGAAAAGATCTTTTTCTTTGAAGTCAGTCTCTGTTGGGCCTGCCCACCCTGTTGCCTAAATATGCTTTTCAATCATTTCTTTAATCATGCCTTTAAGAATTTTACCAATTGTTGAAGTCAAACTAACAGCTCTATAATTTCTGTAGTTCGATCATGATCCCTTCTTAAAAATGGGAATAACAAGTGTCTCTCTGAGACCACCAGTCCTTCGTCTAAAGATTTTTGAAAATCATAGCTATTGGTCCAGCTTTTTCCTCTTAAAAGTTATTTTCATAGTCTTGGATTCAACCTGTCAGGGCCCTGGGATTTATTAGAGTTGAGGCTGTCTAATTTGTTTTAACCTGTGCATAACATTTTCAAACAGTTTTATTTCACTGTACTTCCACATATTTTAACTGGTCTCCTGAGACCCCCCAATTTCCGTACAAACATGCTCCTGTGTGTAGTCCATGCATGTTTTAAGTCTTCAACTGTCCTAGCCTCCACAACAGAGATTGGCAGTCAGTTCCATGCTTCTACTATCCTTGCTGTGAAGATGTATTCCTCACACTATTCCTTAAATTTATTCCCTCCAGTTTCATTGCACAGGTTAAAAACAAATTAGGCACCATCACCTCGAACCAAGTATCCATGACTAATGCATTTAATGCTACCTTCATAAACCTTGGTCACGTGCTACCCCCAGCCTTCTTTGATCCCTCCCCTGACACACTACTCTCGGATAAAGCTGAACGATGCAGGGGCACCCGCCGTTCTACTTTAAAGTAATTTCTGAGGGTCTAACTAGAAAGCACTAACTCAAAGTGCTTGGGAGGTCCAGATTCAGTGGAGATTCCCTGGATCTGAAACTTTTCACCCTTACCATAGACGAAGTCCTGTCCCATCTCACCAAAATCCTGAACTGGTCCCTCATGCTCTCACAGTTCCCCCAAAAACAGAAATTCGCAAAAGTGGTGACAAGACCTTAACTAGCAACTACAGACCAATCTCCACACACACACCCCCACCAACTCTCCAAAGCCCTGGAATTGATAGTCACTGATCAGCTTTTAAAAAATGCAACCTGCTATGTCCCAGGCAGCACAGATTTTGAAAGGGGCACAGCACCACCAGTGCTCTCCTCAAATTCACCTTCTACATCCATAATGCCCTTAACTTGGGACATCTTGTCAGAACCACTTTTATCGATCTAATAAAGGCATTTGACACCATCAACCACTCCTTGCTGATCCAACAATGATCTCTCCTAGGACTCTCAATAGATACTACATGGTGGCTTCAAATATACCTCAGTGACTCAACCCAACAGATTAAAATTGGTGAATCCCTCTCTACTTCCCTCCCAGTCCATTCTGGAGTCCCTCAAGGATTCATCTTGGGTTCCTTTCTCCTCAGCATATTCCTAAACAAACTTCCTGCCTCCTACAGTGACAGAATTATTTTGTATGCAGATTATGGAATAATCTATACCTGCCACTGGATCCATCCTTTCTACAGTCACAGCTGCAGAAAAGCTTTGCAGAAATTGAGGCCTGATTTAAATCACATAAACTCATCCTTAACTACAAAAAATATATATATATGTATTGTTCCATGGAACCCACAGCAAACATAAAGACCAAGGACTAACTATCAACTACAGCACTGGGATAATGTTGGAGCAGGTTTATCTGTTTAAATACCTGGGTGTGACCCTTGACTGCACTCTTGCATACTCTAAACATATCAACAACATTGCTCAAATGGTGGATTGCCACATAGGACAACTGTATAATCATAAGGACTGCCTCACGGCTGAAGTCCTAAACATTGCTATTCAGAGCTCTGTTATCTCAAGTATCAACTATGGGCTCATGATACATGGATCAGTTACTAACACTGTACTCCAGCACATAGCCTTAGCCCTAAACAAGGCTTGTCATCTCCTAAACTCAAGCACTCACCTTGCCCACACATGTGATATCTACAAGCAAGCAAACTGACTCCAACTAACTGGCAGGCTCAGGTACCAGACCTGCATCCTAACTAAGAAGATCTCTTTGCCTCTCCTTCCCCCTTGGGTCCAGACTATACTGACTCCTACGAACATAGAAAATTTGCCAGCAGATAAAGGCCCAGAGGTCTATCAAGTCTGCTCGAATGTGCAGCTAGCACCCCTTATTTTGCAGCTGCCCCTCCCTTCCACCCTTCCCCTTCATTAACCCTCCCCCTTGTCATGTCCCATCCTTGTTTGAAGCAGTCCACTGTTCTACTGCATACCACTTCTGCAGGTAACGCATTCCACCCAGCCACCACCCTCTCTTTAAAAAAGTGTCCCCTCATCTCCCTCCTAAACCTTCCTCACTCCAGTCTCATATCATGGCACCTGGTTGCCCTCCCCTCCCTTACTTTGAACAGCCCCTCTGTACCCGTCTTGTTTATTCCTTTCATGTGTTTAAAAGTTTCAATCATGTCACCCCTGTCTTTCCTCTCCTCCAGTGAGTACATGTTCACCTCCTTCAACCTCCTCTCGTATGATAAGTCCCCCAGCCCCTTGATCATCTTTGTCGCCCTGCGCTGCACCCCCTCCAGTAACGTAATGTCCCTTTTCAGATACAGATGCCAGTACTGCACACAGTACTCCAGGTGTGGTCTAATTAATGACCTATACAGTGGCAGAATCACCTCCTCCATCCTCGAGGATATATCCCTTGCAATACAACCCAGCATTTTGTTGGCCTTTGCAGCTGCCTTCCTACATTGTGCCGAGTTGTTCATTGACCCTGTAAATGAGCACACCCAGATCCTTTTCCTCCTCTGTCTGGGCTAGCTGCACTCCCCCTAGCTGGTAACTCCTCCTTGGGTTCTTCATCCCAAAATGCAGCACCTTGCACTTTTTGGCATTAAACCCCATTTGCCAGGTATCTGACCAGGTTTCAAGCTTTGCCAGATCATCCTGCAACCCCTGCCATCCCCTAGGTCGTCCACCACTGCGCCAACCTTGGTATCATCAGCAAACAGACTGATCTTGCTCTTGATGTCCCATGATATGTCTGCAATGAATGTCCCAAACAACACTGGTCCCAACACCGAGCCCTGTGGGACACCGCTCGTCACTGCCCTTGGGTGTGAGGCTCCCCACCACCACCACCCTCTGTTGCCTTCCCTGCACCCAGTTTCCTACCCATCTCACCAGCTTTGCACCCGCCCTTGTGCCTACTAACTTCCTTCCCAGCCTTCCATGTGGCACTGAGTCGAATGCCTTACTGAAGTCCAGATACAGGACATCCACTGCATGGCCCCTGTCCAGTTGCCTAGTTACCCAGTCATAGAACTCGACCAGGTTGGTTTGGCAGGATCTGCCACATATGAAGCCATGCTGTCTGCTGTCCTGTAGTCCTTTGGCCTCTAGGAGGGCCACCATCCTCTCCTTCAGGATAGTCTCCATTAGCTTACCCTCGATAGATGTGAGGCTCACTGGTCTGTAGTTTCCTGGTTCATCCTTGGGGCCACTTTTGTGGAGGGGTACCACATGAGCCATCCTCCAGTCCTGAGGTACACACCCCAAATGTAGTGAGGCATTAAATAGGTCTGCCAAAGGTCCTGAAAGGACCTCTGCCAGCTCCTTTAGTACCCTGGGGTGGATGCCATCTGGGCCTGGCGCCTTGTCCACCCTCAGTGCCTTCAAACCCTCTCGAACTCTGCCCTCCATAATTTCCCCATCTGTCACCCCTCCCCCCCAGTTTCTGCCATTTCTTCCACCTTGGGTGTCACCCCCCCCTCTTCTCTTTAGTAAATACTGAGCAGAAGTACTCATTTAGTGCTTCTGCCTTATCTCTCCTGCTTCACCAACCCCTCCTTCCTAATCCTTACTATGTGATTCTTACAGCTCCTTTCTCCCTAATGTACTTAAAGAAGTCTTTCTGTCCTTCTTAATGCCTTGTGCCAGCCTGAGTTCCGTAGATGCTTTGGCTCCCCTTACTGCCCGTGTCACCTCCTTCGATTCTGTCAAGCACTCCTCTCTGTCCTCCACCCCTCCATGTTTTCTTGTACTTCCTAAAGGCAGCTCTTTTCCTCCTTACCTTTTCTATGACCTCCTTGCTCAACCAGCTCAGTTTCTTAGCCCTAGCCTTCTTGCTCTGGGCTTTGCAGCAGGTTTTGGTTGCCTCCACTATCCCCAGCTTTATGAGCTCCTACCTCTGGTTAGTATCCATACTAGATTGAATTCTGGCCAGGTACCCTTTTACCACTTCCCCCATCATCCCAAAGTTGGCCCTCCTGAAGTCCAGCACTCTTGTGCCAGATTCCACTCCTTCCTTGCCCATATCCAATGTGAGCCATACTGAGTGGTGGTCACTCTCTGACAGCAGTTCCTCCACTGTAAGTTCTCTCACAAAGTCCCCATTTGCCAGCACAAGGTCAAGGGTATTCCCTAACCTGGTTGGTTCACTGACCATTCGCAGCAGGAAACTGTCCTGGAAGGCATCCAGCAGTACCTGCTCCCTTCTGTTCCTGGTTGTTGGGATGCTCCAGTCCACTCCTGGCATGTTGAAGTCCCCCACAATCACCACACTACCCTTCTCGCAGGTCCTCCTGATCTGTTCCGCTAGTTCCCTGTCTAACTCCTCCGTCTGAGATGGTGGCCTGTACACCACTCCCATTCTAAGAATCCTATTCTTGGAATCCTGGATTTGCACCCAAAGTGACTCCGTACTACCCTCCTCCCTTTCCTCCCTAACACACTTCAGTCCTTCCTTCACATATAGTGCCACCCCCTCCTTTCCCAATCACCCTGTCCCTACGAAATAACCTGTACCCTGGTACAGACAGGTCCCAGTCATTATATTGGGTGGCCCATGTTTCCATGATGGCTGCAATGTCCACCTCTCCCTCTGCCATGGGAACCTGTAACTCTGCAGTTTTCCTCCCAAGGCTCCTAGCATTAAGGGTAACCACCTTCCACCCTTTCCCCCCTCCCATCCTGCCCTCCTTTCCTAGCATCACCAACAGTACTTGCCATTTGTCTTTTGTCACTGTTATGGGGGGTAAGCTCATATGATTTCCCAACCTGTGGTCTCTGCATATCTCTTCCCCAACTGCCACCCCCCACTCCTAGTTTAAATTCCCAACTTCCTCTATATACTCTTCCATCCTCTGTTTCAACACTTTCTTCCCCTTCTCACTCAAGTGTAGTCTGTTCTAGGCATAGAGACTACTGTTCTCCCAGGTCCCTCCCCACCCCCCAACAGCCTATACCCTTTAGCACAACACCAGTTTCTTACCATCCGTTAAATTCCTCTATTCTCAGCTTTCTGGTTGTGCTTGCCTTTGGCACCGAAGTATCTCAGAAAAGGTTACTGATCTTTCTGCCCCTCACATAATTGTGCTAGTTCCTCAAACCTCCTCTGGACCATATCTACTGTCTTGTCAGCCAGACCGTTTGTCCCAAGATGTGTAATTAAATGAGGCTTGTCCCTACCCCTTCTAGCATATTTCAGAACAGACTGTCCCACCCTTTCCGCTGTCATTCCTGGCATGGCCTCCACCCAAATGCGACTATGCCTCTCCCCCTTGCTACCCCAACTAACTCCTCTTAGTATTGAGTCCCCCAGCATTAAGATTCCACCCCTCTTACTCCCTGCTTGCTTCCATTCATCTCCCTCTCTCATTTCCAGCTCCTCTTCTTCCTCCTGCACATTATTTCCCCCTTTTACCCCTGTTGCAATTCTCCCAGCAGAACTTCCTCCCATTCCAATTTGGTCAAGGCATTTATCAATTAATCCTCTAATTTCATCATTTACCTGCTCCACTTTCTTCCTCTCTAGCAGTGCACTGCTGTTTTCTGAAGACCCTTCCCAAATGCCCATTCCCTATCTCTTCATAGTAACCTGTTCTCTCCTTTCCACTCCATGACTTTTTGCCACTTCTTGCCTCCCTCACAAGTCCCTATCTCCTCCTTCCATTTGTCTTTTGTCTCCTGACCTGGTTTCCCTGGCAATCGTTCTTCCTAGCCTGGGCCCCTTTGTCTCTGCTTCCCTTCTTCTGACCCTCTCCTCAACTGTTGGCTTAAATCGCCCTCCTCATCTCCCTTCTTCCTCCCTCAGTATTGGGCTAAACCCACCCCCAATCTGCCTTGCCTGTCTTAGTTCCTCCTGCAGACCCTCAATCTCCTTTCTAAGTTTTCTATGTGGTTGCACACTAAACATCCTCCCACACTCCAGGCAGTGTTTAGAAAGATTGGTGCACCGGAGAGCCAGAGGGCGCTGTGCTGAAGATGGCTGCTTGATTCTTCATCTCCCTGGATTCACCAAATATCATCATCCATCCTACAGATTCCAGACTTCCTACCTTCACCAACATCTGAGATCTTACTATATGTGCATCATGAGAACAGCTCTGGTACAGTATTTTATTGCCTCATAATTACTGAGCAGAGTTATCTACAGCTTTTCAATTTCTCTATTAAGGCCTACAATAATGGCAGACCAATCTCCACATAACAGTTCTCTTAATAGAGTGGAGGCAATGTTTCAGCAACTAATGAGTGAAATCAATGTATTAAAAATTGCATCTCAAGAAAATATCAATAATATGCAGGCACTTGATCAAAAATTCAGTGCTACTGATGTTAAAACATCTCAAAATGAAGATTCCATTAACACATTACAGGCTATCATCAGGGAGCAGGACAGAGTTATTAGGAACCTTCAGGACAAAATAGATGAGATTGAAAATAGAAACAGATGTAACAACCCTAGATTTCTTGGATTTCCTGAAGGTGTTGAACTAGGAGACACCAGTGCTCTTCTAACTCATGTACTTCCTTCTTTGCTTAAATTACCAGCCGCCAAGACCTAATCATCGAGACATCTCACTGCACCTTAAATCCAAGGCCTGGACCCGTACCAGAAACCAGGCCCATCATTGCCAGATTTCTAAACCACGCACATACTGAACTGATTCTTCAAAAGTGAGGCAATTAGGTGCACTTACTTGGCAAGAAAACAGAATCCTAATTTTCAGAGACTATTCTAAAGAATTATCTAACAAACAAAAAGCTTACAACCCCATTAAAACAATCCTTCATCAGCGTGGAATTAAGTTTGCACTCGTTACCCTGCAACAATGCGTCTTTTTTGAATGATTCTACCAGAGATTTCAGTACCCCAGAATCTCTCTCTGAATTTCTGAATTGGACCAGTCCAGACCTCTACATTGCCCTCTGCGATGCTAATGCAGCTCATTCCTGCTCCAGCACAAGCACTTTGCAATTACAATGTCTTGCCCTTCCTGCTGAAACTGTCCTTCAGGTCCCTGAGAAATCTGCAGCCATCATATCTGCCACTGTAGCTCCTGCCAGAAGCTCTGCATGCATAGAAGAAAAAGCATCTGGTTCTTCTCTAAATAATAATACCTGCTGTTTAAATAATATTTCCACCTCTCCAGCTTCCCATGTGGAACGTCAACATCAGTTTTCTACCTCTTACCTTGTCTAACAAATTCTCCCCACTCCAAGAAGATCTGCTCCAAGAAGATCTGCACTCATCTATGGAGGATCTGAGACAGACTGTATCGAACCCTTTACTCAAGACCAGAAGAAGCTCTCAACGGTGATGACTCTCCGATTCTTCCTGGGCTGATCTTGTGTCCAGCTCTCCCTTTAAATCATCTGAACCACCCAAAAAGAAAAGGAGAAGAAAATCGAAGAGCAAGGCTACCTGAGGCTTTTCCCACTAAAAAAAAAAAAAATTGTAATAAATACTATGGCCCATAATTTGATGTGGTATAGCAGTTTCTCACCAGAATCCCTCCTCTTCACACCACCTCACTCGATTCCTTTGATACATTTACCGCAAAGCGCAGTCTCTATCGCACCCAACAGGTTTGGAGCACTTAAATGAAGTAAATCGCTATCGCTGCTGAGAAGCCTGTATCTGTCTGTGGGAGGTGAGCCAATTGACACTGGAGGTATTTAATCCATGCGGGAGTTACTCTCAATGTTATTCAATGGAAAAAAAAATAAATGAGAAAAAGAATAACTATTACAATGTTTGTAAGATCTCTTCTAATTAATCCTTGTGTAGTGCCAGACATTAGTATATATAATTGCTATTTACACTCTAATTTTTCATAAGCTTTAGCGCCACCATGTGGTCAGGCGCATACATACATATATAGAGTTCTGTATTTCATATTAGTGTGCCCTTAACCCCTACTATTATAGCATTTTTCCTCATAAATCCTATCATTGGGAATGTAGAGGATGATTAGACAAATACTCTAAAATCATTTACTTATTTAATATTTATTTTGCATCACTTCTGGTATGTAGTGCGTCAGGTGCATTCCCATTATATCTCACTGATTTTGCACCAAAGTATGCTTCCAATTGTATTTCTATAAATTGAGTTTTTCCGCCTTTTCACATTATTTTTCATCCCATTTTCTTCCAAATCATTGGAACTTATAAAAATGATTCCACAATCCACTGATGCACTATGAACCTATAATATATACTGCATTCCCTAACCTAGCTCATGTGGATTAATGCACATTGGGCATCCTTTTATCTGGCTCACACTGTTTCAGCATTATCTGCCATCATGTCAGTATACTTTATTTAATATTGGACTTATTGCTAGGTCCAAGCTAATTCATTATGTTTGGAATTTAACACTATTACATAATTATCCTTTTTTATTTGGTAGAATGATGTTTTGTTTTTTTCCAGGGTAATGCTTTAATTACCTCAGCACAAATCTCAATTACACTTCTTTAATATACTGTTATATAAAGTTTAGTATCTTAAGATTATAGGTAAACCGTATCTTGAGATTCACTAAATACTCTACACCTAGTAGTGTAGACTGAGAGTCCTGGTATATTTACCGACT
This sequence comes from Neoceratodus forsteri, assembly GCA_016271365.2. Lineage (NCBI taxonomy): Eukaryota > Metazoa > Chordata > Ceratodontiformes > Ceratodontidae > Neoceratodus > Neoceratodus forsteri. Next base: position 1,288,331,405 of record CM057454.1, on the reverse strand, counting down.
CCTATTGCTCTGCATTTCATAAAAGTTTCAAATTAATATTCTTGTTACTGAGTTCATACTAACGTTTGTTGGTTCTAATGTTTAATTACTTGATATTCCTATCTCTATACTGTCCCTCTGCGAGACAAAATGAATACAAATACTCAATCATCTCGAACCCATACAAGTTAAGGACCCTGCATACATTTGTTTATTATATATATTTACCTTTTGAATCTGTGACATCCTCCAAATTAATGGTATTGAGTCCCTCATTCCTATTTGTAACTAATTACCTTATATCCTAGTACCATGAGTGATCTAATCTTACATTCATGGAATGTTAAGGGACTCAACTCGCCTTGTAAACGTAAGCAAGTACTTACCTATCTTAAAAAGCATAAAACACATATTGCTTTCTTACAAGAAACTAAACTTTTATCAGAGGATGTCGACAGACTTAAAAGGGACTGAAGTCGGTCAAGTATATCGTCATCTTCTCCATCCAAAAACATGGGGTTGCTATCTTAATACATAAATCTCTTAATTGCCCCCATAAAAATCATTAGAGACCGGATGGTAGGTGGATTATAACCCTATTAAACACCACAGCAGGTCTGCTTATGTTTGTGAATGTATATGCACCAACTTTGATTCACCCATTTTCTTCCTTAATCTATCCCAACAAATTATGATTAATAATAAAAATAATTCACCTATTCTTATTGGTGGTGACTTTAACTTAGCTCTCAAGCATATTTAGACAGAAGTAACTCATCACATGATGCCCACCCTGTAGTATTAATGCTCTACCAATGCTTATGAAGGATTTAGTTCTCTCTGACATTTGGAGTCTACATCATCCCAGAGAACTAGATTACACCTTTTATTCCTCTTTACATAAATCATATAGTAGGATTGATTATTGGTTCTCTTCTCCCCTCATTACTGAAAAAATTATTGATACATCGATTCTCCCTACATACATAGATACATAGACAGTGTCGGCAGATAAGGGCCTATGGCCCACCCAGTCTGCCCATTTGAACTTGGAAGTTCAGTTTGTTTTCCTAGAAGTCTGTTGCCCTTACCCCTGACCTCCAGAATTCCTTTATGTCTATCCCATGCATTCTTAAATCCGTGTTTGTTTCAGCCCCACCACTTCCTCTGCGGGGTGTTCACTTGTCCACCACCCGTTCTATAAAGATTTCTTTCTCATGTTTCCTCTGAATCGTCCTCCTCCAACTTCATCCCATGCCCTCTAGTCCTGAAACATCTTTTTCGCTTAAAAATAGTGTTTTCCTGCACCCTGTTCCTCCCTGTAAGATACTTGTATGTCTCTATCATATCCCTCTCCCTCCTCTCCTCCAGGAGTACATGTTCAGTTCCTTCAACCTGTCTTCATAGGACTTGTGATGCAATCCATGCACCATCTTTGTTGCCCTCCGCTGAACCTTCTCTACCCCTGTCTATGTCCTTATGTAGGTATGGTCTCCAGAACTGTACACTGTACTCCAGGTGGGGCCTCACTAGTATCTTGTATAGCGAATTATGACCTCCCTTTTCCTGCTGGTGATGCCCTGCCTATACATCCCAGCATCTTATTTGCTTTACCTGCTGCCTTGTCACACTGTTTCCCTACCTTGAGGTCATCAGAGATGACAACCCCAAGATCCCTTTCCTGCTTGGTGCATGCTATATCCTCACCCCCCAACTGATATATTGTGCCAGGGTTTTTGTGCCCCATATGCATTATCTTGCACTTCTTTGCATTGAATTTCAACTGCCAAACCCTTGACCATTCTTCAAGTTTCTGCAGGTCGCTTCTCATTCTGTCTACACCCTCTGGTGTGCCTACTCTGTTACAGAGCTTTGTGTCATCAGCGAACAGTGAAATTCTGCCTTCTAGATCCTGCACAATGTCACTGATGAAAATGTTGAATAGGACCGGTCCCAACACTGATCCCTGTGGTATCCCACTGGTCACTCTTCCCTCTGTGGAGTGACAGCCATTTACCACCACCCTCTGTGTCCTGCCACCCAGCCAGTTACCTACCCACCACACTACTGTCCTGCCCACACCCATATTCCCCAGTTTGTGTAATAGTCTTCTATGTGGCACAGTGTCAAAGGCCTTGCTGAAGTCCAGATAGGCCATGTCCACTGCCCTCCCGATCCACCTCCCTAGTCACCCAGTCAAAAATTCAATGAGGTTGGTCTGACATGATCTCCCTGGTGAAACCATGCTGCCTTGGGTCCTGTAGTCCATTGACAACCAGATGTTCCACCAATCTCTCCTTCAGTAGTGCTTCCATGATCTTCCCCACTACCGAGGTGAGGCTGACTGATCTGTAGTTCCCTGCTTCCTCTTTGTTCCCACTTTTGTATAAGGGGACTACATCTGCTGTCCTCCAGTCTTTGGGTACCTCCCCTGTTTCCAGTGATCAGCTAAACAGGATAGCCAGAGGTTCAGCCACCACCTCTCTTAGCACTATTGTTATATCTGATCATTCCCCTATCAGTTTGCATTTACTCTGGGATCCACCTTCTTCTAAATCCCCATCTTGGCATTTAGATCCACTTTTACTCAGAGACCCTGAATTCATTCCTTGGATTAAAACCCAGATTCAAGATTTTCTTTTTATTAACGATACTCCAGATATGTCTCAAGGTACTATCTGGGAAGCATTAAAAGCCACTATTAGAGGTAAAATTATTAGTTATGCCGCATAGAAAGAAATTAAGAACAAACAATTAGCTAATTTAGAAAATCCCTTAAAGAAAAAGAAACCCAATACTATAAATTAAATAAACCCAATCATAATTCACAGCTTCATCTGAAATTCTACAATTAGAATTAAAATTCATGAGTTGATATCCAGGAAAGCTGAACTTGCCCTTTTAGGATTAAACGGTTATTGGGAACAAGGGATAAATGCAGAAAGTTGCTCTTTTACCAGCTAAAACTCAACAGATGCAGAGACATATAGCAGGTCTAAAGATCCATCAGGTCAGACACACACAGACAACCTTTCAATCAATCGTATTATGCAATCCTTTACCATCAACTATACTCGCAACCTAATACTACAAATCCCAACCTAATAACATTTTCTGGAAAATTGAATCTACCCCACCTATCCCTCAGGACAAAGCTGTGCTTGATAAACCAATCACTTTACAGTAAATCCAAACTGCTTTATCATCATTAAAAATGGTAAAGCACCTGAGTGATGGGTTCCTATTGATTTTATAAAACCCTATCTGACACTCTTTGTCCTGTATTAGTCAATGTATTCCAAGAAGCAACCTTAATAAAGAAACTCCCATGCACAATGACTGAAGCCATCATAACAGTCTTACCAAAAAAAGACAAAGACCCTTTACTTCCTTCAAACTATAGACCGATCTCACTTCTTAATACTGATGGAAAAATCTTTGCCAAATTATTAACTCTCCACTTAGAATCTTTAATGACTAAACTCATCCATACTTCTCAATCAGGATTTATCAAAAATAGAAACAGTTCCAATCATCTTCGCTCATTATTCAATTTAATTCACAAAGCAAAAACTCTTAAAACCCCTGCAGCTGCAATAGCCATTGACTTTGAGAAAGCATTTGACTCTCTCAATTGGGAATATCTTTATCAGGTGCTATCTCATTTGGCTTTACAAATAATTTTGTGCTTGGATTCAATTATTGTATACCTCCCTTCAGCTCGAGTTCTCACAAACTCTATTTTGTCCCCTCCTTTTACTTAGCAAGAGGCATCAGACAAGGATGCCCTTATCACCTTCATTGTTTATACTTGCCATGGAACCTCTTTCTGCATCCCACGTCAATCCGGTACAATTAAAGGCATTACTATTGATAACTCTCACTCTATACTCACTCTCATATGCAGATGATCTCCTTATTTTACTTGAAAACCTCGAAAGTTCTGGGCAACCTTTAGTTAAACTAATGAATGACTTCATCTCCCACTCCGGACTAGCTATAAACCTTAACAAATCTGAAACATTACCACTGAATACGCTTTGTAGTCCCCTCATGAACAACTCATTAGGCTTTCGTTGGGCTCCCCAAGGTATATCTTATCTTGGCATTTGGATCACCCTGACATTGAATAAATTATGGGATGTTAATCTTTCCCCTCTGTTAACCAGTATCCAAACAACACTTGATAGATGGAAGCTACTTAAACTTTCTTTTAATGGTAACATTTCTGCCATTAAAATGTCAATAACTCCTAAAATATTTTTTAAGGGTTCACCACAATATATCCAAGGCACACTGCCTTAAGGGTAGCTGGTCCATTCCACTGGGGTGTCAAGCAGACGAGGCATACTGATGAGTCCTGGTAGGACGAAACACGTGTCTATGTCTTCTGTTAGCACCCTTTGCAAACTGTGTGAGAGGCCTTTCAGCACCGTGCAATTCTGCTTAAAGTTGGACCAGCATAACATTCTGTGGTGATTTGCATATGCAGCCCATGATGCTTTGCATTGTGGGGCATGTGTGATTTTGTATTTTCTTGAAACTTGGCTTCCCAGCCAAATGCCCTTTGGGGTAACCCTTGCCTCAGTGTTTACGCACAGAGGTTCTTTGTCTTTTAAATAGTTTTTTATTTTAATGGGTTCACCACAATATATCCAAGGCACACTGCCTTAAGAGTAGCTGGTTCATTCCACTGGGGTGTCAAGCAGACGAGGCATACTGATGAGTCCTGGTAGGACGAAACACGTGTCTATGTCTTCTGTTAGCACCCTTTGCAAACTGTGTGAGAGGCCTTTCGGCACCATGCAATTCTGCTTAAAGTTGGACCAGCATAACATTCTGTGGTGATCTACATATGCAGCCCATGATGCTTTGCATTGTGGGGGCATGTGTGATTTTGTATTTTCTTGAAACTTGGCTTCCCAGCCAAATGCCCTTTAGGGTAACCCTTGCCTCAGTGTTTGCGCACAGAGGTTCTTTGTCTTTAAAATATTATACCTATTTTCCAATATCCCTTTGATACTTCCCTCTAGTTTTCTTACCAAAATTGACAAAATTATTAGCAGCTTCATTTGGGAAGGCAAAATACCTAGATTTAGTCGTAATAAACTTAGATCCCATTGGTCAAAAGGTGGCTTTGGCCTTCCTTGGTTCCAAGCCTACTTATGGGCTTTCTGTACATCTCAAACAATTAAATGGTTTAACAAACCCAACATCTAGTCTCCTTTATGGGTCAATATGGAAACATCCTTATGTCCTGGTAATGTGGCGACTTCTTTCCTTTATAACACTCTTACCTCTTCTTTAAAGTCTCACCTAACATAGCTGCTTCTATATTCTATTGGAAAATCATTCACAAGCATATTAAATCTAACCCCAAACCCTTAGCTTACACCCCCATCTGGGGTAACCACCATATATCTTTTGATAATCACCCAATTTTTTGTCGTACCTGGAAAAATAAGGGTATTCTCTTTTTGCAGGATATACTTGAACCCAAGTCATTAAAATTAAAATCTTACACCGACCTACGAGGCATATGGAATCTTCCCCATCAGGATTTTTGGAAATATCTACAGCCGTACGCATGCAACTCTTACCTCACACCCTTCTCTATCAATTCTCTGTATGATAAGCACATCTCTAAATGGATAAAACAACATCCAATTTAAATAGCACTGTTTACAAAGATATTTGTGATATCCTTCCTGACTACTCTGTCAATGCTAAAACAGATGGAGTACTTTGCTACAATATAATATCACCAATGCACAATGGTCCAGATGTTGGCTCTCCTGTCACAAATCTTTTAATGATAAACGCAGTTCCCTCATTCAAACCAAGATCCTTCATTTGTGGTACAGAACTCCTGTTGTATTACAAAAAATGGGTTTATTGAACAATAACAATTGCTGGTGCTGCAGTTCCCCCAATGGGGATTTATTGCATATCTTATGGCACTGTCCCCTCATACAAAAGATTTGGCACTGTACTCACAGATTTGCAATGAAAGTGGTAGGTCAACCTTTTACACTAGACCCTAAACATTGCATTCTTGGTATTTTTAATCACTGTTCTTATAAAATTTCATATTCACAGAGCAGATGGTTAAATATACTCTTCCTTCAAGTTAAACACACAATCCTCATGCATTGGAGATTCAACATAATCCCTACCCTTCCCGGTATCATTAACCAACTATTGCAATATGCCTCTCTGGACCGTATGACATATATCTTGTCTGACCGACTTATGTTATATAACAATTGTTGGCAGGACTTTTTTAATTTTTTTGAATCAACTAAATCTTCCAACACCAATGTATGGACTTAATATATATGGATTTTCCCCTTTTACTGATACATCATTGTAGTCTAGCTTTTCCCTTTTTCATAGTTTCCTCTCTCTTTCTTAACTTTCTTATATATCTTTTCTTTCCTATACTCTATTCTCAATTGTTCTTTATTACTCCACAATCCTTTTACGAATGTACTTTTTTCCCTTTTGCAGCATCATATATAATTATGTAACATTTTAATATAAACCGTGTCTAATCATACTATCCGCTTTAAGTTCACTACAAATGTCAAGTATATGCTAATTACATGACCTGTATTGTTTACTATATTTTAAACCAAAAGCTCCTTGTATTATTGTAACAATGTTCTTATTATATGCTGCCTCAATTTCTTTAAAAAATAATCCTCACATTGTACTCTACTGTAAGAGGTTTGTCTGTATATCTTATGAAAAATTAATAAAAAAGTTTAACTGCAACAAAAAAAAAAGATTGGTGCACTGCAGTTGTTGCAGCCTACCACCCTACCCATTGCTGTCGTTGCCCACCAGCGACCCCCCACCCTTCCAGATGCAGGATGCAAACACTCCCCAAGTCTCCCCTCCCTCCTCTATCAGTGCAAAACATTCTTTTCTTTATTTCCTTACCTCCTTTGTTGTACACATTTAGATATATTGAGCAACTGCTTTTTATATTCCTATTCTTCCTTTCCACACTCAAAAAGAGACTTTAAGTAGCCACTGCACAACCTTCTCCAAACTCCTACTCTTCCTTTCCCCAATGCAATAGCAATGCGAAGAAGTAATAATGAAAGCTCCTAGATTTGCATTTACTTCCCTTCCACTGAGATAGCAGTCACCTCTTCATTCGCTGCTGTTCCTTTCCTGGATTTCTGCTTCTGCTATGACAGGTGTATATCCTTTACCTGTTTGAGGAAGTGATGTCAGGACCCCTAGTATAAAGGAAATAATGGACCAGGGGTGGGTGGGACCAGCCCAAGTCTTCCAGAAACAATCAGGTAGCTGAGGCCTCTGGTCAGACCATTAGCACCCTTCCCCCACTGTGCACTCAAACTTTGCAGCCATTGAAGCCAGCAACAATGAATCACAATTCTACTCAAAGCCCCCAAAATAGGTTTGCCACCCAAAGAAACAGGACTCCAATTCAAACAGCTTCACCAACAACACATCAAAATAGGCTTGGAATTAGAAGATATAGGTCTCCAATTCAAAGAAACAGACACAGTTAAATTACACCAATTATGTTTTAAAACAGAAGAAATAGGCCTCTACAAATGCAGCCTGCCACACAGTGAACCAAACAAATGAGCCCACTTATAGCTACAAAACAGGTTTCAAAATTCCAACAGCCCCAAACAATACCCTGCTAGCCCCTTAGTAGTAAGAAAGAAAAAGAAATACCATTCTACCAAGTAGAATCCATGAAAAACAATGTAAAACAAGAAGCTACTGTACTGTAGATCTGATCCTGTCCCCCTTCTAGTTCCTTCTATGACAAAGCACTGACTCCTCACTGTGTCTTCTGCCCAAACAGAAGTTCGAATGTCTAACATTTTCCTAACCCACTGCCTTACTACTCAAGCGTAATGCTCCTTCAAAGCTAAAGCCTCAAATTGGTTCAACTCTCTTCTGCCAGAAATTGCCAACATTGCCATGCTGGTTGCTTTTAAGCACAATCTTCACCAGCACCTTGTGGCCAGGGCCTTCTGTGACTGCTTGTCATAACTTGGTCAAGGCCTGCTCCCCCTGCCTTCCCCCTTGATGCCTCTCTTCCTCCCTGCTCACATTTTCCCGCCTTCCTTTGTTCACTTGCTCTCAGTTTCACCAGCATTTCCATCCATCTCCTTCCCAAGCTTCACACTTACTGCCTCCCCACTTCTAGCTCTCTGCTCTTGTTTTCATGCAGATTTTCCTTACACCACCACCCCTCCTCAATTTTGCCCCATCCCCTCTAACCACACTTTCCTCAGTACCTTCCTTCTACCTACTTCTATACCTTAGCCCCCTTCCTTTCCCACATCCCTCCCCTCAACTTCCCCCCTCTGACAATGCTCTTTCAGTTGCTCTTCCCCAACCTGTTAGTCCTGTCTACCTGCTTATATCTCTTGCCTCTGCCCTTACCATTCAAGCATTGGCTCCATGCATATGGTGTACAATGTCCTGCTGTAACTATGCTTGTTGTGGTACATGACAACGCCTCTGGCTGCTCATTATTGTATACCTTGTAGCATGTTTGTAATTTTATTCATGTTGTTTTACACCCTACTTGTTTGTTTCTGATGCGGAACCTTTGTAAATGAGCCCTGGCTCAAGGTATTATCTGATAACTTAATAAATAAATAAACAATAAATAAATAGAATCCCAGGAGCTCCTCCTCTTTTGGAAGAGGCTTCCTTCCTGCACTCTGTTTATTCATGTGAGGTGTCTGAAGGTCTCAGTCATGTCACCCTCTCGTTCTTCTGTCCACCAGAATGAAAAAATATAGAACACTCAGTCTCTCCACAAAGGGCTCTAGCAACCCTTGCACCATCTTGGTTGCCCTTCCTGGTATGTCTCCACCCTGTCTATGTCTCTCCTGAGAAATGGTCTCCAGAACTTGGCACAGTATTTTAGTTAGGAGTATACTAGAAAGTGGTACAGTGGCAGTGCTGCCTCCCTTTTTCTGCTGGTTATGTCCCTCGCTATGCACCCCAACATCCCACTTACCCAGCCCGTGACCTTGTCGTTGTGCACTGTGACTTTGTGGTCTTCTGAAATAATAACCCTGAAATCATGTTTCTGCCTAGTGACTGCCAGCACTTCCCCCATCATACTCAGACCAGGAATTCCATCCCTTCATGGATTTCTCTCTGCTCAAGGTATTTTCTGATGTAGACCCCCCATGTTTTCAAAATCGCACATAACCATAGTTTTGCACTCAGCAGGATAAAGCCCATTTTCTGGGGTTGCTCTGTTAGTGGAATCTGCCTCCCTTCCTAACTGAGATGCCCACTGACTGGCAGCTGTCTCAGTTGTGACCAACCTCGGACATGACTTCCTGGGTTTCCTTCAGAACCCAGGGCATCAACATGGCAGTGCAACACTCTGCTGCTGGGCTATAGGGGTTGTCTTAAAGAGTTTCTTATGTCATTGTGTCAACTTGGAAAAACATTGAATATGCAGACGCTAATTAACTTATATTTAATCATTTTTTCAATAATTCTCTTCTTTACTACTTTATTAGTAAGAACATTTGCACGTAAACAGGATTTCTGCCAGTCTGTTCTGATTGCTTGCCTACACCGGCATCCCAGTTCTGTTTATGACATCATAGTTTGTCGCTGTGGAAATAATTATAATGCCATAAGCAAGGAATTACGATGTCGGGTGCAGGCAAGCAGAAAGAGCAAATAAAGTCTAAAGAACAGTAATCCTCTTTCATACTATGGAAATCAGTAATAAAGAAGTAAGGGATAGCTGGGATAGCTTTATAGAAAATATATGAACTAAAAACTGAATTGTGTCCAAATCTCACAATTTCAAGGTTTTCTAATGGTGTCAGGGGCCATTGAAAGCCTAATATTTAGGGTCGATGAATCTAATAAAATTGGTGCTATTCTGTTCTTTAGTTTTAAACTTATACAGGTTCAAAATTCTGCAGTTTACATAATTGTGAAATGTAATTTTATTATTTCTAAAAGTTTGGAGGTTATAACTCATTCAACTTTACAGTAAGAGATTTGAAACTTTGTACATGTCTGTAAGGACCATGGGCGAGTCATTGTATCAAATTTTGTGCAATTTGGATGAATACTTTTAGTTTACAATTTCAACATGTGCAAGAGTGTGGGGATTTATAATGTTACCACCTTTAAAGATAGAGATCTGAAACTTGGTACATTCCTGTATGGACATTGACAAAGTTATCATGTGAAATTTAGACAAATGCATTCCAAATCAGATAGAAATAACTAAAATCACAATTTTGGCAACATTTCGCAAAATGTTACGGAAATGTCATGAAATTTGAGGGAAACAAAATTGGAATTTCACCAGAATTTCAATGGCAGAAGATAAATTTCACATAACCCTAGTGAAAGACTTAAAAGGTTACCTTGGAGATATTGCCCACTTTCTATAAACTAGGCCAGGTCTCATGTAATTATTAATGAATTGACTATGACTTCTGGGTATGGTGCTCACTGGAATTTTACAGTATTCCTTTTGTGAGAGATCTTCCCAGTTGCTTAGAAAAAGGCACTTGTATGGCCACTGTTGAAGAAGCATCTCTAGACCCAGACATTTTGGTGAATTATTGCCCTGTCTCTAACTTTTTCTGGTAAGGTTATTGAGAAAGATGCGGTGCTGCAGCTCAAGGCACACCTTGCAGCTCATGACATCTGTGAACTCTTCCAGTCTTGTTCTAGATCCAGGCACAGCAATGACTCAGTATTTATCATGGTGCACAACAGCCTACTCCAGGGTGGATGGGGTGAATGGTCAAGTCTCATCCTTCTCAATCTCTCTCTTCACTTTTGTACACTGTGTATTATGGGTTGTTTCGGACAGGCTGATGCAGTAAGAAGGTCTCACCAGCACCTGCTGGTTTGAGTCCTACCTTGGGAACAGGACACAGAGGGTGGTGATGGGACATTTCTCGTAGTCTCCAATGCCCCTGTTCTGTGGAATGGCCCAAGTATTCGTCCTCTTAACTTTGATGTTCAGTGTATATGCTGCCCCTGAGAAGGACCTTTTGACAATGCAATCTAGATTTTCACTGCTATACAGATGACACCCAGTTGTATATGGCATTTGCAACCAGGTATCATGGCACTGTCGAGGTGCTACATTTGTGCTGGCTGAGATTCAGAATTAGATGGCATCTGTTTGGTTGAGACTTAACCTAGACAAGACTGAGGTACTGGTGATTGACCCAGGTCATGAAGGCATGCAGATGTAGCCAAAGAAGAAACTGGGCTTCAGCTCATACTTTCTATGCTGTTGGCCTCTGCTGAGGTGAAAAATCTGAGAGTCATTCTGGATGGCGACTGCATTTGAGGCTCAGGTATCAATCAGCTGCAGTCTGGAATGGCTTTTATGGTGTCAGGAACATTAGCCAGATTAAGTCCCCTATCTCTCCAAAGACCTGCCTGCACTGGTGTATGTGTTTATGATGTCAAGACTTGATTACTGTAATTTTCTCACTCAGAGACAATGGTGGTGCCTTACAATGCTTGCAGTGGGTGCAGAACACAGCAGCCCAACTACTGACTGGCCTTTTGATGCCTAGGCACATGATCCCAGACCTTTGTGAACTGTATTGGCTGTCTGTGAAGTGGCATGCTACCAGCAAGGTTGGTTTGCCAACCTACAAAATTCTCCATGAGTTGAGCCCAGGCTGCCTGGTGGAACTTCTGAATCCTCTCCAGTACTCATGCTGCCTTTGCTCCTGAATGGTGGGTCTCCTATCAGTCCATAGGGCATGGCTTAAATCTTTAGGAAATTGTTCTTTTGAGGTTGCCAGCCCAGCATTCTGGAACACCCTTCTCAGGGCACTGAGGGAGGCCCCCTTGGTGGAGGACTTTGAAAGGGCCCTAGTAGGGGCTGGACTGCCAGTGCAGTGGCAAGGTGTCCAGATACAATGCCAACATGCCAGGCTCAGGAATGGACTCAGGAGTCAGAGGGTTGGCTGGGTTGGGCAGGACTGAGCATCTCGGATGGCTCTCCTGCTCCAGGAGGGAGGGGTCTGAGTACTCGCCATCTCAGCAGCCTCTGGTGGAGGCTGGAGTACCAACAACATCCAGCATCAGGCTAACGTGGGAGGCAGAACAGATGCTGGTATCACTACATGTCCCACCTCCTAGGGGGATTGCTGCAAGTCACAAAAAATTCAGGTCCCGAGCATGACGCCCTGCTCCACCACCATCCCCGATGCCACAATATCCTCCCAGGGGAGGGGGGTTCTGCTCCTGTGGCACCACCCTGGGGGGTAAGCCAGGGCAAGATACCAATGACTGTGGGGAGGTGGCACCCACTTGGCAGCCCCTCCCGGGGTGTAAGCCTGGGCATGGGGGAGCAGCTTGAGGGCATAGGCTGAGCTCCCTTCAGGAGAGAGGAGGAAGACCAAAACACTAAAAATAAAAAGGGCCTTGAAGGCATGCCTTTATAGACAGGCATTTGTGGACCTTTGAATGTCCCTTCTATCATCTGTGTTTGTCTGTGTTGCTGCTGACTTATTTTATTTTACTGTATTAATTTATGTGATCAGTCTCTCATGTGCCAGGACTAGATCCATGGTGTTGTGCTAGGATATCATCACAGGGCTATCCCTGAACTGACAAATCAGAATGTTGGATTCTTTCTTGCCATTTTATAATTGAGGGTAAAACTGAGCTAGAGAATTAATTTATTAGAAATTGGTCAACGTAAATCAAAATACATGATTGATATGGTTATGAAAGTGGGAGGGTTTTCTATCACTTTTGATGTCTTCTTTGACCTTACAACTGGCTCTAGAGGAAGAGCGACATACTCATGACTTATTAAAAGGGGTGTGGTTAGGGATGGAGTTAGGGGTTTGAGAAGTAGTGGTGGGGTTAGAACCAGCTGCAGGTTGTGGATAAATGGAGATAAGCCTTCGGGGTAACTTCAAAGGATAAGGTGGAAGTGTTGCATACCTTGGTAAGGATGGAGTTCCATAGTCCAGAGGGAGACAAGGAAAATGCCTGATTGACCCTTTAACCAAGCACATTAGAATAACTAAGTATGTAGCACCAGTAGAATGGAGTGAGCAGGAAGGACAAACACCATATAATAAGGAGATGGGCGTGACCAGGGAAGCAGACTCGAGCAGTTTGAAGGGAACGCAGCCTAATGCCGAGGAGCACGAGACTAAGGGAAGAGTACAGTGTGCAGTGATAAGTTAGGGAATGGGAAAACAAGGCAAAACTGCAGATGTTGTTATATGCAGCACCTCATTTAGTAGAAGATGAACTCTGAAAATATCATGATACAAGTTATAATTAAAATGTAGTACTTACAGTTCACTTTTTTGCAGGACTGTAATGGATACCCTGATGTAACATTAGCCTTAGCACTTGAAGTATTTTGTAAAGAATACCCCGTTGTGGATTTTATCAGGTAACAAAGGAATCCAGTAGGGAAGAAAAGTATCATGCATTCAGACCTATTGTACAGTATGCAATAAATGGCGCAGCTATGCTTTAACTTGTCATATCGGTCCAGATTCCTCTCTCTCTCTCTCTCTCTCTCTCTGCCTATGATCATGTTGTATAAAATGCTCATGCTCTGTTTGCTGTGACCTTAGTTTGCTAGCATGCTTTGATTATTTTTTGTATTTTTGTACCTTTACCGTTTTTCCCCCCATAAAAGCCTGTGCATAACTATTCCTGATGAACTTAGCTTTATTGGCCCCGTTCTCCACCCACCACTGTACCCTCTATAATACCCTTGGATGGCTACCGCTGCAAGGTCACTTTGACCTAGCCCTCTGCTGCATGGTGGACAATGTCATCCACGGCTCCAGAATCCCCTAACTGCCCTTCTAAAACCCGACACTCCTCCACAACCTCTGCTCAAATGGTACTCCCCTCTAGCTGTTCCTAGGTTATCCACCAACATGGGTAGCAGAGCTTGGTCGGCAGCTGCCCCCTTGCAGTGGAACAAACTACCGGCTGAACTCCATTCCATTGACACACACTCCAGTTTCAAGTCCCACCTTAAAGTCTGGTTCCTGGAAAACTCATCCTGCTGATGCTCCCAGGGGTCTCACACCAACCCACACTAGTCAACTCCCCAGCCCAGGGGTTACCGAACTACCCACACTAGTCAACTCCCCAGCCCAGGGGTTACCCACCTACCCACACTAGTCAACTCCCCAGCCCAGGGGTTACCCACCTACCAACACTAGTCAACTCCCCAGCCCAGGGGTTACCCACCTACCCACACTAGACAACTCTCTTGCCTACAACTGTTATATTGCATTTTTCACAGTAATATTTGACTTCCTTGCTGTACGTATTCCATACACATTTTTTTACTGAGTATTCTGTGTATTACTTGTTCACTGGACAATGCAGTCCCACGTTGTACACTGTGCCTATGATTTGTTTGTTTGTACCAAGTCTTCTCATGTCTGATATTGAAACCTTGTATTCACTGTTCTCAAATGGACCTATGCATCAAACCTGTATATTGTGCTTACTATTGTTGCTTGTATCAAGTCTGTTTCATGTGTATTACTGTTACCTTGTACTCCACTGTCACCCTGCGCCATGTGTTATGGCCCGGGTCATGTCTGAAAACGGTCCCTGGGATCAGTGCACTCACCCGGTTATCAAAGTCATTAATAAATAAAATAAATAAATAAAAACTGTGTTAGAGCAGAACTAAAGTTCACATTAACAAAATAAATAAATAACTATGTTGTGCAGTGTGTTTTGATTTGCAGGTATACTCTTAGCAAGTCCTTCTCTTTATTTGCTGAAGAGTTGTTGTTTTTTTTTATTTGCTTGCTTGTTTTATGACCCCTGGGGATCTCCATGTTAGCATCTGTTATGGCTTTTCTTAATCTAAAATGCCTCCTGTCTCATCTTGTAAGACAGTGATGTGTCAAGGACCACTGATCCAAATGAGCACTGCACAAACAACTTTCTCTTATGAACCCGATAGTCTGGCTTCAACTAATTAACTCTGTCTAAACCAAACGTACTGTTTTCTAGGTATGTGCTTAGGTCTAGCCAGCAGGAGTGAATGTTTGGTTTTAATGCTTTTCATTTTTATCAGACTACACACTAGCATTCATCTGGAATCAGGAGGTAATGCTGTTGGGAAGCAGTTCCTCAGAGAACTTTAGAAGAAGGTCCAGATTTTGAAGTTAATACTGTCCTCGAGGGATAACCAAGTTGCAGCCATGTAGAGGTGGTAGTGATGAGTGCTCCTGGGGAGTCCTGTGGTGAAATCAGTGATGCTATGGTACATGGTTTTTAGCCTACTGAGGATCTTATGGGATGTGATGGTGGAGTAAATTACAGAGCCATAGTCGAGAAGAGGAAGAATCGTTGTCACCCCGACCTCTTTCTCAGCCAATGGGAGGTCGAGGAGCCCGAAGGACTTCAGCAATGCTCCTGAGTAAAATGAGAGGATCGTACTTTTGGTGCCTGTATGTACAGCACAACCAATCAGGCATTTAGAGAATGGTCTGCATATTAATTTGGTGTATTGACAGCCTGTTTGACCAATGGGATGCTGCCCTGATTTCTTCAGACCCTAAGGGCAGATACAACTCAGGGCAGAGAGTGAGAAGGGTTTGGCCTAGTGTTCCTGTGAGAGGTTTGGAGGCAGTATAGTGCAGTGGTTTAAGGCTCTGAGCTGCAAACCTGAAGACCTGGGTTTGAATCCCATAGCCCCACTTGCATACTGTGTGACCCTGAGCAAGTCACTTAACTTCCTTTTGCTCCCAGGTCACACCTGTAAACAAGCTTCAGTTTAGTGTGCCTCTCCAGGTTAAAAAAAAAGGTTGGAGGCCTGTCTGGAACTTCCAAATCCACCCATCCAGGAGTTGCAGCATTGCATTCTAATATCTTGAAGAAACTCTGAAAGGATTTCAGTGCTGTTTTGCTGAATTTGCTCATGGATCCAGCTGGACCAGCGATAAACCAGCAGAAACTGTGTTTGCCTACTATTGGACTTTATGGCACAGCTGCTAGCCTGCACTGTAGACAAAGACTGTGTTTCAGAAATCCAAGAATTTCCAAGCCTGCTGATGGTCTGGATATTTAACAGTCAGTGCCACAGCTAGGTGCTTGCTATCACTTCACCCTGAGGGCTGGATGCCAGGATGGGTGGGTAATGCATGTGGCTCTGGTCCCTAAGACTGGTCTTTCCAATTGTCTGCAGAAGAAGCAAAACATATCAAGTTTGCAAAGAAAGCATGCTATCAATTTAATCTTCAAGACCTTCATCCTTGTTCAGAGCACCCCAGATCTGCAGCTTGAAAGACATACAACCTGAAAAGACTCAAAGACTGGTATCTCCAGAACTGTGAGTAACATCAGGATTTGCCCTTTGAGTGGGGGACTGTAAATGGTTTTCCGCTACAGCTAGTGCTTTGGTCATTGGGCCAGGATTTATAATTGTTTCAACTAAATTGCCATTTTCACAATCACATGGGGTTTGGGGTTAAAATAGTTGTTTAAAGTGCACCAGTGCCAGTCAACTAACTGCACTAACATTGGGCCTGCACCAGTTCAATGGCTGGGTACCCAGCGAAGAGAGAGAGCTTCCAATTTAGCTAACTGTGGAAAACTGGTACCAGTCAGGAGTGGGTAATGCCCCAGTACAGGTGTGGTGCTAAAACTGGAATCTGTACTGTTGCAGCTGCTGCTGGGAGGTGGGCACTGTTTCTGTTCATGGTGTTTACTAACAAAGTGGTTGTCATTTGTGTTGTGGGCTGACCATGACATTTTGACAGTGCAGTCCCCTACAGTGACTACAGCACCATGTCACTGTAGGGGACCATGCTGGAACCTGGCACTGTCTGTTGGGGGTCCAGCACCCCCCCAAATCAGCTCTGACTCTGAGTTGAGAATCCTAAGTTGGGAGTACGGGGGCACAGCCCCCGCATGGGGGGATCGGGGAGCAAAGCCCCCAAAGAAAACACTCTGTTTACTTCAAAACTGGCAGCTGACTGCACACTGTGGTCGACCTTCCAGTTTCGCTGTCTGGTCATTTGACAAAATTTTTTTCGCCGACCAGTCGTGGATCCCTTACTGTTCACTCTTTCAAACAATTGAACTGTGTTTATTCCCTGCATCCCTATACACTATTTGTAAGTAAGTAAGTAAGTAAAGTAAGTACATATTTATTTATATTACGCCCAATTCCAGAGACTATGGGTGCCTTACAGATATTCAAGCAGGGTTACACCAGTAAAATAAGAACATAGAAGTTACACAATAAATTAATACATAAATAAGCCATTAATAAAATCAGCATAAATATTCAGGGAAAGTTATCTTAAAAAGCTAGGTCTTCAGACAGCTCTTAAAAACTTCTACTGATGATGCCTCCCTCAAAGATTTTCAAAATGAGTTTCAGAGGACTGAGCTGCCACCTCAGATGAGCGGTCACCAGAGATTTTAAGCCTGGTACTTGGAACCACTAGGAGGCCCTCAGTGGAAGAGTGGAGGAAGCATGTAGATGTACAGAGGTCTGACAGGCAGCCAGAGCCTGAGCTATATAGGGCCTTATAGATGAGTAACCCTCTCCTTGAATAGGATTCTCCACTTGACAGGCAGCCAATGCAGATCCTGCAGGACCGAGGTCCCATGGCAAGTCCAGCAACCTGGCCACTGTGTTCTACACCAGCTGCAATTAGCAGAAGTTCCCCCTACTGACCCTGAAATATAGAGCATTACAGTAGTCCAGCCTGCATGTCACAAAGGCATGCACCAGTGAAAGCTGGTCCTTAGGCAGAATCAGGGGTTTGATATGGGCGATGTTCCTTAAGTGGTAAAACAACTTTGGACAACAGACGACACAAAGAATCACATGTCAGTCAGTTATCAAGGATGACACCCAGGTTTTCACCCTGGAGGATGCAATTAATGGGGTGGATCCCAGGACAAGTCCTGTTAGCACCCTGGAGCACCCTCATCATGCCTGTACCAGGCTCAATCACCAGGACCTCAGTCTTGGTGGGATTCACTGTCAGCCAGTTAGAGGACATCCTCTCCTACTTTTCAGCAAGGCAATTGTTCAGCACTTCAGTGGTACCATTTGTTCAAGGTGCAAATGACATATACAGGCAGAGAACACCAAGAGAAAGGAACTGCTGCTATAACTATACTTCTCTACTGGGGCTATACTGCCCTCATTCCCTCCTATCCACCACTCCACCCTAAGTCAGTTTTACTTTCATAGGCACAGGATTTGATTGACAACAGGAACTTCCTGTTTGGGAGCAGGAAGTGAGCGATCACAGAACCAAAAGAGACTCATCATCCTAGAAGGAAAAGAGTAGCTCTCCATCCCCCCAGCTGCTGGAGGTCTGACTCTGAGCAAGTAAGGAGACTACTGAGGAATACAGGAACTTCCTGTCCCAGAACAGGAAGGTCAGCAGCTTAAAGGGCACAGAGGCAGTAAGTAAGTAGGGAGAAAAATAAAATAAAAAAATAAATAAATAAATGGAGGAAAGAGTAAGTATTCAAAACAACAGTTAAGGGGCCAGAAATATGACATGCTGAGAGTGGTGCAGTGCAGTGGCTGTGAAGCGGCAGTCTTCCAAGAGATATCCTGGAGGATGCAGTGTTGTCCCATCTGCAGGCACCTCTCTGGGCTGAGGGAGGAGGTTGCTCATCTGCAGGCTGAGTTGGCCTGGATTTGGGGGAACTTCTCTCCCACCCAAGGACCACCAGGGCCACTGCCATTGCCTCAGAGGTTGCCAAGAAAGTGGAGCAGTCGGACCACAGTGGGCTCAGGGAGGGTGAGGGTGGTGGAACAGAGGCACATCCCTTCAGTTGTACCTCTCCACAGTTCATATGCCATTCTGGCAAAGTGTGGTTCCTCTATGGAGGTACCAACAGTAGAGAGTCAGAAGGATGCTGGGAACCTCCACAAAGGAGACCCACAGGAGGGTGGCATGGGACCCTACAGGGGAAGGAAACAACTCCTGGTGGGGGACTATATTGTTAGGAAGGTAGAATTGGGGGAGGAAGGGAAGAGGAAGGTAAGGTGCCTGCCTGGCACCATGGCTTGGAGGGACAGGGAACAAATCCTCAGGATCATCACAGCAGCTGCACAGGGGAGGGAGCTGGATGTCATTGTCCACCTAGGGACACATGACCTGGCTGAGAAAGGGATCAGAGCAGTGCAGAAAGAGTTTGTGGAGTTGGGGAGGGGCCTTAGACAAGTAGCATGAATAGTAACTTTCTCGGAGGTGCTGCCTGTCTATGGCATGGGTGAGGCAAGGGTGCTCCACACCATGGGATTCAATCAGTGGTTGAAAAACTGGTGCAGAGCTCAGGGGTTTGGTTTCATTAGGGACTAGGGATCCACCTGGAGTAATGCAGGCCTTTACTGGTGTGATGGTCTGCATCTGTCCAGGAAGGGAACCAGGATCATAGGTGATAGGTTTAAATCCTTCATTGGTGAGCATTTAAACTAGCCAAGGGGGGAGACACTGGAAAGAAGCAGGAAATCCTAGCACCCCAAAAAATTCAGTGTAATAAGTGAGGTATACACAAGATAGAGACATCGATAAGGAGAAGGGCTAGGGTAAATGGAGAAAATGACAAAGGCTATAAGGACAAGGATGGGGCAAAAGGGGTAAGGCCATCAAGAAAAGGAGGTAATGAGTACTAATGCCCATAGTCTGGGTAACAAGCTCCCTGAACTGATGGCCTTGATGGAAGAGGGAAGCCTGGATATCATAGCAGTCACAGAAACATGGTACACAGAGAACAATGACTGGGATGTTAACATACCAGGGTACACAACCTACAGGAGAGACAGGAAGGGGAGAAGGGGGGACTAGCTTCCTATGTAAGGAAAGGGATAACATCAATGGAACAAAAGAGTAAACAGGGAGGAGCGGAGGCACTGTGGGTCATCTTATAGACTGGAAATGGTGCCACAATCCTAACAGGGGTTGGATACAGACCCCCATCAGAGGGAGAGGGAATGGACAAGGATATAATAGAAGGCATCCTTAGGATGGCAGAGAAAGGGGAGATATGTCAGATGTTAACTGGAGCACCTTTGCTGCAGCCACATCCAAGAGCACAGCCATTCTCGATGCCCTACAGGGGCATGCCTCAGACAGCTATTTTGGAACTCACTCATGGGGAGACATGCAAACAAATAAGCACTCTCACAGCTCAAGCAACACATGAAAATGCTATTATGGAATTTTCATAGCATTTAATGTATTAAACGTGCAAAATGAATGAAGCCTGGCAGGCTCTAGGTGAAACGTTAACTATTCGCTTTAGCCACCTTCTGTATTCGTTTTGCACGTTTGATACATTAAACGCCATGAAAATTCCATAATAGCATTTCATGTGTTGCTTGATCTGTGTGGTGCTTATTTGTTTGCATGTATCATTTTTGAATAACAGCACCACACAATCCTGGTGCTCCTATTTCTTCAGTTTCATGTTTACTCATGAGGGAGCAATCTTAGACCTCATACTCTCAAATGCGGACAGTGAGAAGATCTCAGACCTAGAAGTGGGTAGCCATCTGGGAACAAGTGACCACAAAACAGTGTGGTTCACAATGAGCTCAGCTATACAGAGTCAAGAAATACAAAAGTGAAGGTACTGGACTTCAGCAGGGCTGACTTTGGTAAGATGGCAAAGTGCCTTAGAAAAGCACTAGCAAACAGGCTAGAAGGAGAGGTGGAGCAACAATGGGGAAACATTAAAACTGCCATCATAGAGGCAACAAGCCTTTGTCTGAAACAAATAAATAAATTAAAATGAAAGAAAAATCTACTATGGTTCTCAAAAGAGGTGGTGGGAAGGTTAGGGAGAAAATATAGCATTTAGGAAGTATAAGGATAGACAGAAGGAGTAGGACAGAGAACTGTACCAGTTAAGACAGAAGGAAGCAGGGAGGGAAGTCAGAATAGCAAAGGCCCAAACTGAGGATGAGATAGCCAACTCGGTTAGGAAGGGGGATAAAACCTTTTATAGGAACATCAGGGAGCACAGAAAGACAAAGGGAGGGATAGTGAGGCTGAATAGAATGGACGGTGGGTGGGCAGATAGGGACAGTGAAAAAGCAGGAATACTGAATGAATACGTCTGCTCAGTATTCACAAAAGAGGAGGATGGGGAGGTGCCTAATCTAATTAACAGAAGCACTCTTGATGGGGGGTCATTCTCAGTCCTTTCACAGAAGAAAGGGTTCTGAAAATACCACTACCAGTTTAATCTGGTTCAAGGTCAGTTGGCTTTTCGTCTGTATCCTCTCCCCTGGGTCGTACCTGAAAGTAGGCAGGATTTGTCTAGTGCACTTACCTGGTCAACAAAATTAAATAAATAAATATATATATATATATTTTTTTATTTAGCTTTTTGTTGACCGGTAATGCACTAGACAAATCCTGCCTATTTTCAGGCATGACCCGGGAGGGGATACAGATGAATGCCAACTGACCTTGAACCAGATTAGCTGTTGGTGGTATTTTAGTGAGTGAGAAATTTGGCCAGGACACCGGAAATTCCCTACTCTTTCGATAAGTGTCATGGGATCTTTAACATCCACCTGAACTACCACCAATCCAGGCAGATGGGACCTCGGTTTAACGTCTCATCCGAAAGACGGCACCTCAGAAATGCAGCACCCCTCTCATGCTGCATTACAGTGTCAGTACTGGGATATTAACCCAAGTGCCAGATGTGGGAACTGAACCCACAGCCCTCTGATCTCCCGGCCTTAGAGGCGAGTGTGCTACCTACTGAGCCACTGACACTGCTTTTGAAAGAACTCCTAAAACTGAAGGGGGACAAAGCAATGGAGCCTGGCTGGATTCACCCCAGAATTCTAAAATAATTAAGGGGAGAACTAGTGACACCACTGACTGCCCTTTTTAATAAATAGCGGGAGGATAGTGTGGTACCTGAGGACTGGAGGAAGGTGGATGTGATTCCCCTTCACAAAAGTGGGAGCAAGACAGAGGCAGGAAACTACAGACCTGTCAGTTTGACCTCACTGGTAGGGAAAGTGATGGAATCACTTCTGAAATAAATAATTGTTGATTACCTAGAGGCCAGTGGGGCACAGGACCCAAGGCAGCATGGATTCACAGTGGGAAGGTCATGTCAGACAAATCTAATTGATTTCTTTGACTGGGTGACCAAAGTAGTAGACCAGGGAGGGGCTGTGGACATGGCCTACCTAGACTTTAGCAAGGCATGTGACACTGTCCCTCACAAAAGATTAATAGACAAATTAACCAGCCTGGGAGTGGGCGAGGTGGTAGCCTGGATAAAACATTGGCTGGACAGCAGGACACAGAAGGTAATTGTAAACAGAGTCCACTCTGAAGAAAGAGGGGTTACTAATAGGATACCGCAAGGTTCAGTACTTGGTACAGTCCTTTTTAATGTCTTTATAAGTGACATTGCAGAGGGACTGGTAGGAAAAGTACCCCCTTTGCAGACAACACAAAGATGTGCAAAAGGGTTGATACACAAGGAGGCATAGAAAGGATGAGAAGGGACTTGGCAAGGTTGGAGTAATTGTCAGAAGAATGGCAGCTTGGATTCAATGCAGAGTGCAAAATAATGCACCTAGGAAACAAAAACCCAGGGGAAGATTACACAATGGGCGGGAGGTAGTAACAACAACAAAAATGGAAAGGAACCTGGGGTAATCATATCGAGATGACCTTAAGGTTGACAAACAGTGTGAGAAGGTAGTAGGGAGGGCTGGGAGGATTCTGGGATGTATAGGGAGAGGCATCACCAGCAGAAAACAAGAAGTTGTTATCCTTCTGTACAGACAGTTTATGAGACCACATCTGGAGCACTGCATCTAGTTCTGAAGACCCCATCTTCACAAGGACATAGACAGGATGGAGGCGGTCCAGAGGAGGGCAACTAAAATGATGCAGGGTCTGCAAGAGAAGCCATATGAGGAGAGACTAAAGGAGCTTAATATGTATACCCTTGAGGAAAACAGGGCAGGGAGGACATGATAGAAACTTTTAAGTACCTCAGTGGAATCAACAAAGTCTGACAGGGCTAAACCCTTACAGAAATAATTATATGAAATGTTTTCAGGCGCACATAAAACTACCCATGTGATATGCATGCTGCAAGCATGAGTTAAATGTTTAAATTTGAACTGATTACATGCATGTGACTTGTACAGCAAGGACGTGTGGAAATCATGCTTTTTATGTGAATTTGGAACAGACTTCATGCATGTGGCATGTGTACAAAAAGCAAGTGGTCAGCGCATACATAAAAGTTAAGTGACTTGCTTAGGATCACACAGTATACAACTGGGGATTGATGAGATTCAAACCCAGGTGTTCAGGTTTCCTGGTTTGCAGTTCAATGCCTTTAAACACTAAGCTATATGCTTGTGTACATATGGCTCACTTGTACTTCAGTACAAATCTGCACACATTTGCATGCATGCAGCATGCTTATAGCCACTGATATACTGTTTAGTTTTCTTACCTTTCCCATCTAAGCTGCACAGCTGAAATGTAGTGCACATACCAATGGAAACACATATGGTTCTTCCCTCCCCCAATACATACACTTACCCATAAAACTTCTGTCTGGCCTGTAATCCTACTGTTTTTTCTCCATAGTTTTGAATGCTTCCACGCAAATAGACTTTAAGTGGCAAAGACAAAAGTAGCAATAACTTGACACACACCCACATGGCCAGTCCCCTCCCATGCACTCACACTGTAGCGGGTGCAGCCATGCTGCTACAGACAACCTAGCAAGTATAGATATAAGTTGAGATTCTCTTACCTGAGTACTAGGGAGCCAGAGGTACTATAGGAGTCTTTAAGAGTTGATGTCCATGGGTCAGAGTTTTGGGGCATACCCCCTTAAAATGAAAGGGGTTATTTTTCATTACTGTTTTATACATTATGATGTTGAGTTGGAGAATAATGAAGTCCACTGTTTTATAAACAAGTTGAGTGGTAGCCTTCATTAATCACCATCTCTCCATCAATAATGTATAAAATAGTAAAAACAAATACCCTCATTTATTTCAATGGGGCACACCCCTGCAGTCTCCCTTGCCCTATGTCATAGTGTGCCTGAGCATGGGGATGTGGAGGTCATCTTCACGGGGGGCATAAGCCTGACTATAGTGAGGCTCCAATAGATTATGCATACCATACCACTCAACTGTCCCTGAATGAAAGAGACAGCCCACATTTTACCCCTGAAAACTGCCCTGCCCCTCATCCATCCCTCACAGAAAACCTGCTGCTCACACAGAAGATGTCTTGTAAATTTAGACTTCATAGCAGCAGTGCCATTTCAGATTTCAGCAAGGGGAGCTAACAACCAGTTTAGACCAGGTACTAGTTAGCCACTAGGCAGCAAGATATTGAATATCTGGAACATCTCTAAAACGTAAAACGTATTTGTTGTGACTGAAAAATGATATGCAAATCAGAAAAAAATCAAATATATAAGATTCATCTGTCTGTACCCCAGAACAGTGCATCAGAGTTGGGCTTAAACCCACACAGTTACTAAGCAATTGTTTTCCTGTCTGAAGTTCTGAACCACCCCAAAAAAACTGTGTCCCAAAATCTCTCTCCAACCCTATTCCATTCAATATCCATCCCATTTGAGTCTTGAAGCTGCCCAAAGGTGCAGAAACATGAAAAACATCAATATATCAGTCCTTCCTCCTTCCTCAATCCCCCTGTAAAAAAAATTATCTACTTTTACTTACCTAGCCATCTGGCCAGAACCTGTGGCCTAGACCAGTGTGCTACCAGCCCATTTTCAGTATGCTCCTCCTCTGTCCTCTGTCCTTCTGCCAGAAGCTGGATGCTAGAACTGACCATCCCAAGCCCCCTACATGGTCTGCAACCAAGTCAACTCACTGAATGAACTTGCCCAACCCGTGTTGCTTGCTTCTTGCTTAGCAGCTGCCTTGGCTGCTGCCGCACTGCACTAGTCAAGGCCTATTAAGGCCACCCACACTGTCATCACTGCTGCTGTGAGATCTAGCTGTCTCAGGGGGCCTGCGCTGTTTTTTTTAAAAGCAGAGACTAGTAGAGTAAGTAGGTAGCCTAGTCTCGAGTTAGTTTCTAGCTTCTCCCCAGCCCCTTCAGCCACCAAAGGGAGATGGAGACGCACTAAGAGTAGACTAACAAAAATATGCCTCCACAACATTGCTATTGAGACTACAGTGGTCACCGACTCCACCAAGCTGTAGTGTACAGTATGTCTACTCTGTGGTGGGAAAGCACATGCTCTTGATTTGCCAGAGTTCCTCCATGTCACGTGTGATGGTGCCACTGCTAACAGGTGGAGAGAGTGGACAGCACAATACAGACATAGTCAAGTCAGGAGTGCACCTGCAGCATGTTCACACACAGGCCAGGGGGCACTTAATCTGTAAAAGGTTAGATCCAAATTTAATGCTATTACTGACACACCACAAGAACAAGCTATGCACAAATGTGGGAAGGGGGCAACTGCACCCTCTACTTCCTAAATGGCACCCTGCTTTATGGTAGAAATTCATTCTTGGGTGCCAATAACTGGTACAAGTAAATACAATGGTTTCCACTTTGTTCTGAGGTACTCTATCTCCATGTTTCAGGATGTGCCCTGATCATTATGAGGGTTAGTTTCCCTCATTTTCCAACATATTGAGTGTCCATGTCCCTCATTTCAGTGCAAAAATGTGAGGTATGGTGTATGTTTCCAAGACTCTACTCAGCACAATGAGTGCTGAGCATGGCCATAGTGTATATGCTCCATACAGAATGACAAAGGGATAGTAAGTGAGATGAAACAGTCATGCAGAGACACATTTCTACCACTAAATATGCATAAGGGAATTTGCATGGCCCAAAAAAAAAAAGGTCAGGCTTCACAACACAGAGGCCCCTCTTCTCACATCTGGAATGGGGGATGTTGGCTGACTATATCCTAGGCATTAAATGCAGTAAGCAAACACTACTTTACAAATTAATGGCAATTTAGTGACAGTAATCAGAAGCCATTAAACAACCTGCAAAAGGATCAGAATTAATGAGTTTACCTAATGTTAATGGGAAATCAATTAAAAGGGTATTTTAATGGCTCTAATTGCTAGCAGTAGTATGATAAATAGAAACTGATATTTTTTTTAGGTGGGATTTTTAGGACTTCGAGATCACCAGCTGACATTTAGATCTATCATGCATTACACAATGCATGTACTAGGAAAATCCGCCTAGCAAAAGCTAACTATTTCAAAGACTCATTCAATTCCACCTTACATCAGCCAGCCAAATTCTGGAAAGTGGTAAAATCACTTCTCAGACCACCTTCGCAGCCCCCCTCTCCTACCCTACAGGTACGTGGGGTCACCATCACTGACCCCCCAGCGGTGGCCTCACAGTTTAACTCTCACTTCACAAATTGCCATGCTGCTCTCCTGTCCTCACCTAGCCTTGCGTGTCAACTCAGTTCTACCTCCCCTATCCAAGCCACATCCTCAGCCCACTCATTCTCATTTCAGCACATCACCCAGGATGAGGTATGTAATGCAAACCCCTGGCCGCCCTATTCAGCCTATCCTTCTCCCTTGCATAAATCCCCTCTGAATGGAAACTCACCACCATAATCCCCCTTCATAAGGGAGGGGATACCTCAGACCCAACCAACTACCGACCCATTTCCCTACTACCCATCCTGGCTAAACTCCAAGAGCGTCTAGATCTCTCTCGTCTGTCACCCTTTCTTGACTCTTCCTCCTTCTTTACCCCCTTCCAAGCTGGCTTTAGGAAATCCCACTCCACCACCACCTCCCTTCTCAGGCTCACCTACTCCATCCTCACTGGTATGGATGCTGGCCACTACACAGCCATCATTTTCATCGACCTGGCCAAGGCATTTGACACCGTCTCCCACCCACTCCTCTTGTCCAAACTAGTCAACGGTGGGCTGTCTAGCTGGGCTTCCAGTTGGTTCCATTCATACCTTGTAGGCAGGTCCCAATCTGTCAGAGTCAGTTTGGCCACCTCGGCCCCCTCCTGTTACCTCAGGAGTCAGCAAGGCTCAGTCCTTGATACACTCCTGTTTTCCATCTTCTAAATGACCAGCCAATCGCTTGCCCACACACTCCATTCACATGTATGTGGACAATACTGTGCTGTATACATTTGGCCCCTCAGCTGCAGAGGTAATGACCAGATTGCAATTGGACTTTGCTAAGGTACAGCTCTGGCTATGGTCTAATCACCTCACCCTCAATGCCAAGAAAACTGTCTTGGTGACCTTTGGGACAAGGCAGAGACTATTAAGGCTCCCTTCACCAATCACATTCCACACCCTGGATGGGATGCCCCTCGAGGCCTGTACCTCCTTCAGGTACCTCGGAATCTGGCTTGATCAGAACCTCAACTTTTCCACACATGTTGATTCCATACTCAAGAAGCTGCACCCCAGGCTCAGCACACTCTTCTGCAACCTTGCCAGTATCCCAGTCTCTGCCCATAGGGCCATCGTGCTGAAAATGATCCTCCCTGTCTTCGACTATGGGGACGTTGTCTACAGTGCTGGTCCCAAGTCCACCTTAGCCAGACTGGACCCCCTCTTCCACTCCTTCTGTCACTTTGTCCTGAACAGCCCTTATTCCACCCATAATTGTGCCCTCTACCAATCTATGAACCTTACATCCCTACATAACCATAGGCAATCCCATTTGTGCCAAGATCTCGGCCAAGTACTGGTCCCAGCTGCTCCCCCATCTCTCCACTGCCCTAGCCAACCCTAGCACCCTAGCATATTCACTCAGAAATAATGACTCAAGGACCTTATTTGTCCCACATAGATCCTCAGCTGTGGGCCAGGCAGCCTTCAGCTACCGCATGCCTAAGTTGTGGAACTCCCTCCTTGCAAACATTCGTCACTTCTCTTCCTCCCAGCATCTTAACTCCATGCTCCTAGCTCACTTCTCCCTACCTGCTCATGTGCCTGAGCCCTATAATCATTGCACAATTGTGGCAGCCTTGGCTGGACATCCTTTGAACGTATATTATTGCTTACCTATCCTAATATATTTAATGAAATGTACTTCAATTGTGCCTGTTTCAAATCTGTATCATCTGTTCTCTCATGCTATTCCTGTCTCCGTATCAGTACCTCTTGTATAGTGTCTGTACCTGTCATGTATTATGTATTTATACTTTGTATTTTTCCTACAACTGTTTATGCTGTACCCGCTCCCTCCAGGACGCATCTGGAATCGAGCAGTAGCCTGCTCAGTACGCCTCCCTGGTTAAATGCTTAAATAAATCAATAAATAAATATGGGATATACAATGGTGAACTGTCAGATAAATGATTTATCTACACAAGTGCTGTTTGACCTCGGGTAACTTCCGCAAAGTGGCATAAGCCACCCAGTGAGGTGTCGAGGTCAAACAACTAATATCGATCAATCATTTAATCAACTCACCATTGTATATTCATTATGCAATAGGGATGCTTCTTATTAGTGCAAGAACATTTGGTTTTGACTGTTTATCTTCTTTTTTAAATGATAATTTCTAGGACTTTCAGTTAACTTTGCTAGTGTATGTCCACCTAGCATGGTGGTCGCTATTAAATGAAACACCACTCATTTTGTGAGAACTTCTTGCTGAACAAATGTCATGGTCACAGTATCAAGCTACTTTTTTGTTTTAAAGTTATTCATATTTGTTTGTCGAAATAGTGAAACAAAAATTGAATTTTATGCTGTTTTTTGCTAATTATAAAAAAACTAAAATGTATTTATTAATGAAACACCACTCATTTTGTAAATATATTTGCATTGAACATTTTTCGTGCTCATAGTACCATGTTATCATTTTTAGTTTTAAAGTGATTCACATTTGTTTGTCGTAAAAGTGAAAAGAAAATTGAATTTTATGCTTTCTTTTGCTAATTATGACAAAACTAAAAGGTATCTATGAATGAAACACCACTAATTTTGTAGATATTTTTGTCCTGAACATTTTTCATGCTCACAGTACTATGCTATCATTTTTCGTTTTAAAGTTATTCACATTTATTTGACAAAAAAGTGGACAAAAAAGCTTTGATTGACAGTTTGCATTTATCCCACATATGTGGAAATAAATGGATTTATGCAATTGCTTTTGGTTCCGCACCCATTGCATAAATAAATTTACACCAGCTTAGTTGCTGCACACATGGCAAGCATGAAACATGTGATCCTGATGTGATATTTAAATGATGTTCACACCAGTTTAGTTGCAACACTCATGTCAAATGTGCAACATGTAAACCTGATGTGATTTTAGAAGATGTTCACAGGAGCTTACCTGCTGCACAAATGTCAAGCTTGCAGCATGTGAACCTGGTGCGCTTTTTAGACCTGATTCACATGGTTTCACTTTGTGTATCGAACCACATGCAAACATTGCATAATGAAGCGTGTGGCATGCATTCTGCATGTATGCAGCACGTATATTTCTGTAAGCGATGGAAAAAGAGAACTAATAATCAAACCGCTGACAAAGCGGTAACATTGTAGTCATATCTAGAGAATTTTACATCAGGGCTGTTTTGAACTTGCTAGAAATTATACAGAGCTATCAAATGTTTATTTTATTTATTTATTTATTTTATTTGGGTTTTGGTGACTGGTTAAGTCCACTGAGACAATACAGTCCCTTTTTCAGGGTCAACCCGGGGTCCTGGTAAATAGCAGAGAGACAATTGCCAGAATACAGTGGTACAAATACAATGGCAGCTATAGAGATACAGCATATATAATGGCAAACATTGAGATTTAACATAAACAATGGCAAATAAGAGAGACAGCTTATAGGTATTTACAAAAATGTAACAAGGAATAAGTACTTCGATAACAAACCACATTTCAAGGTACATACAATAGAAACTTAAAGCAATAACTAAAAATGAAGGGAAGGAGGGGAGGAGGGAAGGGGAGGTGAGGGGGGAGGAGGAAAGGTGGCAGTCAATGAGGAAAAGCAGGATAAGGACTGAAAGCAGGAATTGTGGTGATGCACAGGTGCCAGGCAGGGATAGGGATAAAGGAGGAGAGGGAAGAATGAATCATCAATGGAAGCAGGAGCAGGATACAGAGACTGAGAGAGAGGCATACAAATTAGATTGAAACATGGGGAGAGAGGAGCAGAAAAGGACAGAGGGAGGAAGGAAATTCCAGTCTGATGTCACTGCAAAAGATAAAGACCTATGGGTGGCGGCTAGTCATAGTTTCGGAATAATGAGAAGTGAGAGTGAGACAGATAGGAGGGCACTGGGAGCTTGTCTTAGTCATATAGTCTCACAGAGGCAAGGAGGTATGAATTTGTGGACAAGCTTGAACATGAAGCACAGGGAGGAATACCTCAGTTTGGCTTCATAAAGTTGCCAGCCCAGAGAGGAGAGGATGTCAGAGTGGTGAGAAGCGGGAATTTTCCCCCAGGGAAAACCTCCCCACCCTATGGGAAGTCTGAGTTGGAAGAGACAGGGAGGAGGAATTTGCAGAGAGCTGTAACAGAGCTCCATCAGTTAGGAGCAGAAGAAGTGACGCAAAAGCTATCTTACGGCAGGTGACAGAGGAAAGGAAGGGACATATGCAATAAAGGAGTCCATGTTTCTGGTAGAGATTTAAAGGCAAATGTTAAGATCTAACCCTATATTTGACCATATTAAGGAATTACACCAGCTTCTCACTAGAGCTGTTTCAGAAGGGGGCCATCACTGAGAATGTGCTAAGGTTAATTTCAAATCCCAGTCCAACTGAGCCCAGTTTTTACATTTTAATGAAAATACATAAGGATATAAATAACCCCCCTTGGAATCCTCATTGTTTCAGGAAATGGCTCTATCTGTGCGGATTTAGGGTAATTCTTCACTTTTTTCTTACAGATGCGTGTTATGAAATTACCAGGTCATTTGAAAGACACAACTGTCACACTGAATAAGCTGAAAGGTATAGTGTGAGATGACAACATGTACTGGCTACGTACTGATGTGAAGTCATTGTATACCTCTATATAACATGAAAAGGGCATACATGCACATAAATACTCTTGAGAATTTGGAGGCTAATAATGAGATATCTACAGAATCCATACTGGAGGCTTTGGATTTTGTTTTGCGACATAATGCCTTTGAATTTGAGAATGCATATTACCTGCATCTCTGTGGAACAGCTATAGGGTCCAGCATGGCCCCTAGTTATGCTAATTTGTTTTTAAGATAATGGGAGCTGATCACAGTTAACAACCCAAAGTCTAACCCCTACTTTAATTATATCAAAAAAATAGAATCAGTACATAGACGATTGCCTAATTATCTGGCAGGAAGATCCAGAAATCATACCTGAATTTATCGAGTGGTTGCATAAGAATGATTTGAACCTTATTTTCACATACACCAGATGGTATGCATGATCCCAATGTGCCCTGGATACTGGGCACATAGGGATGTATATGTGAAATGCTGTAGAACAGTGCCACGTGGCGTGCACCATCCGGATGCACAACAGGTACATATCATCCCCTGGCCATGCTGGGCGTGGGCTGGTGGCATGGCACCACTAAACACCGTTCACTAAGGAGCGTAGTGCAGCCTGCAAGGATGCAGAGTAGGGCACAGGTTATGGCAGTGGGGACCCTGCCGTGATGCAATGCGCACCCCCACAGCCATCACCCATTGAATGTGGCGGGACCTGGACTTGTCCAGAATTACTGTGTGTGTTGTTGTTTTTATTTTGTACTCACAGGGATTGTTACTGTTTGCTGCTAACATTTTATTGCTTTATTTTTCTCTGATTCAAATTGCTGTTGCTGGGTATACCTTCTGCTGCATTATTACAAGGTGTGCCTACGGTTGTGTGCTAACAGATTACTGCTGTAATCTTCTGATTCAAATTGTCTTTTGCAAGATATATCTTCTATTACTGCTTTATTTTTCTCTGTAGCAAAGTGTTTCTTACAGGGTATATCTTCTGTGAAATTATTACAGGTGGTGTTTAAATTTTTGTGACTTTTTATCATTAGGCTAAGCAAAATTACTGTTTGCCCCTATTTTATTTATTTCTTTTTTGCTGAAAAGGTATTTTTTGTCTCAGAGGTGTAGCAGTCTCCTTCTCACATTGAAGACAGGGAGAGTGAGAAAGCAGCCACAGCTTCCTTGAATCAAGGGGGTTATTTTCTAGACTACACTGAACTGAATTATTACTTTTTGGACCTGTGTAAGTAACTAGTATTGATTCTGTTTTAGGGGTGGACTTTTCTTAGTTTTAACTTTAATTTGCCTGGGAGGAACTGTAGCTGGGAGATATTTGCAGTCAGTTTTGACTAGACCTGTTACTTAGCCTTTGTGAAATAGGTGTCTGAAAGGAAGGAAGGCAGGCACTCCCCGGGGTGGAGGGTAAGAGTTGTAGGTGATTGTTTCTGGACAGCATAGGTTTACTCCCTCCCACCCTTCCCCTCACCACACACACCCCAAGCGCATAACTTCCTTTATAGCAGGGTCTCTGACATCACTTCCTCAAAACTGCTAACAACATACACATGTTCATATCTTTAAAGGCACAGCACACTAAATAGGGGGTAGAAACACTCACAAGCTTGCACACGCTAAAACAAGAACAAAACCAAAAAAGCATCTGTAACAGGAAGGGACACAGACATGTGGGGAGTGGTGCAATGCACTGGCTGTGGAGCAGCAGTCTTCTGGGAGACATTCTGGAAACTGCATTGCTTCCCTATTTGCAGGCACCTCTCTGGTCTGAGGGAGGAGGTTGTTCATCTCCATGCTGACATGGCAAGGATTCAGGAAATCTGCTCCCCCACCCAGGGACCACCCGGGCCATCGCCACTACCTCAGAGGTTACCAAGAAAGAGGAGTGGTTGGACCACAGTGGGCTCAGGGAGGGTGAGTGTGGTGGAACAGAGGTGCATCCCTCCAGTTGTGCCTCTCCACAATTAATTCACCACTCTGGTGAAGCATGGTTCCTCTATGGAGGCACCTGCAGTGGAGACCAAGGAGGATGCTGGGAACCTCCACAATGGAGACCCACAGGAGGGTGGCCCAGGACCCCACAGGGGAAGGAAATAACTCCAGGTGGTGGACAGAATTGTTAGGGGGTAGAACTGGGGGAGGGAAGGGAAAGGGAGGTAAGGTGCCTGCCCGGTGCCAAGGCTTGGAGGGACAGGAAATGAATCCTCAGGATCATGGGAGCAGTGGCACGGGGAAGGGAGCTGGATGTCATTATCCACCTAGGGATGAATGACCTGGCTGAGATTTGGATAAGAGCAGTGCAACAGGAGTTTGTGGAGTTGGTGAGGGGCCTTAGACAACTAGCACGCAGAGTAACTTTCTCAGAAGTGCTACCTCTCTATGGCATGGATGAGGCTAGAGCACTCTGCACCATGGGATTCAATGACTGGTTAAAAGCTGGTGCAGAGCCCAGGGTTTGCTTCACTGGGGTCTGGGGCTCCACCTGGAGGGATACAGGCCTATACAGGTGTGATGGTCTGCATCTATACTGGAGAGGAACCAGGATCCTAGGTGATAGGTTTAAATGCTTCAGTGACAAGCATTTAAACTAGCCAAGGGGGAAGGCACTGAAGAGGAGAAGGGACATCCTAGCCCCCCCCAAAAAATCAGGGTAATTAGTGAGGTAAACACCAAGATAGAGCAGTCGATAGGGAGAAGGGCAGGGGTAAATGGAGAAAAAGACAAAATCAGTAAGGACAGGGATGGGGCAAAAAGAAATAAAGCCATAAAAAATGGAGGGTAATGAGTACCAATGCCCATAGTCTAGGTAAAAAGCTCCCTGAAATGGTGGCCTTGATGTAAGAGGGATGCCTGGATAGTGTAGCAGTCACAGAAACAAGGTACACAGAGAACCATGACTGGGATGTCAACATACCCAGGGTATACAATCTACAGGAGGGACAGGGAGGGAAGAAGAGGAGGAGGAGTAACTCTCTGTGTAAGGGAAGGGATAAAAGCAACAGAACTAAAAGTTAAACAGGGAGGAGAGGAGGCACTGTGGGTCACCCTGGAGACTGGAAATGGTTCCACAATCCGCACAAGGGTTGTATACAAACCCTTGTCTCAGGGGGAGGAAATGGACAAGGAAATGATAGAAGGCATCCTTGGGATGGCAGAGAAAGGGGAGATATTGCTGATGGGGGACCTGAATATGCCAGATGTTGACTGGAGCACCTTTGCTGCAGCCACATCCAAGAGCAGGGCCATTCTCGATGCCCTACATGGGGCATGCCTCAGACAGCTAGTTTTGGAACCCACTCAGGAGAGATCAATCTTAGACCTGGTACTCTCAAATCGGGATGGAGAAAGGGTCTCTGATCTTAAAGTGGGTAGTCATCTAAAGTGACCACCAAACAGTGTGGTTCATGATAAACTTAGCTGTAGAGTCATGCCACAGAAAAGTGAAGGTACTGGACTTCAGGAAGGCTGATTTTGTCAAAATGGGAGAGTGCCTCAGAAAAGCACTAGCAAATAGGCAAATAGGAGGGGTGGATGAACAATGGGGAAACATCAAAACCGCCATCACAGAGGCAACAAGTCTTTGTGTGAAGCAAATAAACAAATCAAAATGAAAGAAAAAACCACTATGGTTAAGTAGCGGGGACGGTAAGGGACAAAAAGATAGCATTCAGGAAGTATAAGGAAACACAGAAGGAACAGGACAGAGAACTGTACCAGTTAAAGCTGAAGGAAGCGGGTAAGGCAGTCAGAATAACAAAGGCTCAAACCAAGGAAAAGATAACCAACTTGGTTAAGAAGGGGGATAAAACCTTTTATAGGTACATTAGGGAGCAAAGAAAGACTAAGGCAGGGATACTGAGGCTGAATAAAAAGGAAGGTGGTTGGGCAGACAGCGACAGTGAAAAAGCAGGGATACTGAACGAATATTTCTGCTCAGTATTCACAAAAGAGAAGGGGGAAGTGCCAAATCCAATTAACAGAAGCACTCTGGATGGGGGGTCGATTCCAGTCCTTTCACAGAAGAAAGGTTCTGAAAGAACTCCTAAAACTGAAGGTGGACAAAGCAATGGGGCCTGACAGAATTCACCCCAGAATTCTAAAAAATTAAGGGCAGAACTAGTGAAACCACTGACTACCCTTTTTAACAAATCATGGGAGGATGGTGTGGTACCTGAGGACTGGAGGAAGGTGGATGTGATTCCCCTTCACAAAAGTGGGAGCAAGACAAAGGCAGGAAACTATAGACCTGTCAGTTTGACCTCAGTGGTAGGGAAAATGATGGAATCACTTCTGAAGGAAAGAATTGTTGAGTACCTAGAGGCCAGTGGGGCACAGGACCCAAGGCAGCATGGATTCACAGTGGGAAGGTCATGTCAGGCAAATCGAATTGATTTCTTTGACTGGGTGATCAAAGCAGTAGACCAGGGAGGGGCTGTGGACATGATCTACCTAGACTTTAGCAAGGTATTTGACACAGTCCCGCACAAAAGATTAATAAACAAATTAGCCAGCCTGGGAGTGGGTCCTAGGCTGGTAGCCTGGGTAAAACACTGGCTGGACAACAGGACACAGAGGGTAATAGTAAATGGAGTCCACAGTGAAGAAAGGATGGTTACTAGTGGGGTACTGCAAGGTTCAGTACTGGGGCTGGTCCTTTTTAATGTCTTTATAAGTGACATTGCAGAGGAACTGGAAGGGAAAGTACGTCTCTTTGCAGATGACACAAAGATCTGCAACAGGGTTGATACACAAGGTAGGGTGGAAAGGACGAAAAGGGACTTGGCAAGGTTGAAGGAATGGTCAAATGTATGGCAGCTTAGATTCAATGCAAAAAAGTGCAAAGTAATGCACCTGGGAAACAAAAACCCAGGGGAAAAGTACGCAATTGGGGGGGGGAGATACTGACAACAACAAAAATGGAAAGGGACCTGGGAGTAGTCATATCAGATGACCTAAAGGTGGGCCAGTATGTGAGAAGGCAATAAGGAGGGCTGGGGGGATACTAGGATGCAAAGGGAGAGCCATCACCAGTAGAAAACAGGAAGTTGTTGGCCCTCCGTACAGACAGTTGGTAAGACCACATCTGGAGTACTGTGTACAGTTCTGGAGACCCCATCTCCACAAAGACATAGACAGGGTGGAGGCTGTCCAGAGGAGGTAACCAAATAATGCAAGGTCTGTATCAGAAGACATATGAAGAAAGACTAAAGGAACTAAGATGTATAGCCTCGAGGAAAGGAGGGAGAGGGGGACATGATAGAAACTTTCAAATACCTCAAGGGAATCAACAAAATCAAGAGGTTGCATCTTTCAGAAAAAGACGTGCAAAAACAAGGGCACAATTTGAAGATGGGGGACTGCTCCAGAGGTAATGTGAGAAGTATTTCTTCACAGAGAGGTTGTGGATACATGGAACAGCCTTCCTGAGTAGGTCATAGAGTTAAAAACAGTGGGGGAATTCAAGAATGCATGGGACAGACATAAGGCAATTCTAATGGGAGTAGGAGCAAGTAGGCTCTTGGTTAACTAGGATCTGCAGCTTATCTGTTAACATTCTGTGGTGATTTGCATATGCAGCCCATGATGCTTTGCATTGTGGGGGCATGTGTGATTTTTGTATTTTCTTGAAACTTGGCTTCCCCCAGCCAAATGCCCTTTGGGGTAACCCTTGCCTCAGTATTTGCGCACAGAGGTTCTTTGTCTTATCTGTTAGGTAGGGAAATGGGCAGACTAGATGGGCCAAGCGGTCCTTATCTGCCGTCAAATTCTATGTTTCTATGTTCCCACTGGGTAGAACAGGAAGGCCCGGGCTGCTGATCAGGTGAGTGCCTGACACTGATGCCATGTCAGCCCAGATGCAGAGCTGCACTCCTTCTGTGCCCCTGTCCCCCGACTCCTTGACAGGTCCAAACCCCCCACCCCTCCTGGGCACATGGCAGACCCTGTCCTGATAGAAGCTGCATCCCACCCCGGCACCACCAGCCAGGTATGTGGTTCGATTTGGGGGGTCAGCGCCACTGGTGTGTGTGAGGTTCCACTGAATACCAATGGTTCTGCAGTGGCAATGGACTTGAGGGTCAGGGTGGCTGGACTGGTGAATGGTTGGGGGGGTGGTCATGGTGCACGTGGAGTCAGTGCTGACATGTGTTGGAGTGGGGGTTGTGTAGAAGATGGAGGACCTGGGTGTGGCTAAGCTAATACTAAACTGGGTAGGCAACTGGCTAAATGGATGACAGCAGAAGGTAGTGGTCAATGGGGTTAAATCAGAAGAGAGGAATGCCATGAGTGGGGTTCCCATGGATCTGTCCTGGGTCTGTGCGTCTTCAACATATTCATCTGCAGCACTGGTGAGGGGATCCAAGGCAGGCTGTGTCTCTTCAGAATGACACGTGAGCTCTATGGAAGGGTGGATAGTGATGAAACATAACAGGAATATAGAAACTTGAAATCTGACAGCGGATAAGGGCTACCTGCTACACCCAGTCTGCCCATTTTTCTTAAAGGAAAGGAAATGCAGAGAGACTTGCAAAAGCTCTGAGGGTAGTCAAGAGATTGGAGTTGAAATCCAATGCCAAAAGCAGAAGGGAATGCACACCTAGGAACAAAAACCCCAGGGTGGAGTATCGGAGGTAAAACTGAGTACCATGGCTGAGGAATGAGAAATTGGAGTTATCAGTAATTCTTTAAAACAATCAAGTCAGTGCAACATGACTTGTAGCAAATCGAATAGGATGCTTTGATATATTGGGTGAGGTACTGATAGCAGAAAAAGTGTGGTAACACTTCTCCTGTATAGATCCTTGGTGAGGCCACTCCGTGAGTACTGCACCCAGTTCTGGGGTCCTCATCTCAGGAAGGATAGGGATAAGCTTGAGATGATGCAGTGCAGGGTAACAAAAATGATTCAGAGTCAACAGGGCATGGCATATGAGGAGTGTCTTAAGGCACTGAACATATACTTGCTGGAGACCAGAAGGGAGAAGGGAGCTATGATAGAGACATTTAAATTCCTAAATGAAATTAACAGGATGAACTGTGGGGAACTATTTAACTTGGTATATCCTGAACAAGGTGACTGTTGTTGAGTGCTTACAAAAATGGTGACTCAATTACGGCGCCTGTGTTCATGGCTACCTGGCAGGGTAGTGAGCAGATACCTGGGTGGGCGAGGTAGGGTGACAGGAAGTATGCACTTATACATGCGTATGGGGGGAAGGGAGGAAAGGTATGTGGGAGGGGGTGTGGCAGGCAGCTGCCAAGCTGGTTCATGGTGGGGAGGGTGATCAGTTGGGAGGTGCAGGGTTTGGGTCTGGCGCAGCACAGTACTTTTTTTGCCAGAAAGTGGCTTTTGTTTTGTAATATTTCACCCCCAAACATGCACCTCCTGGAGTTGAGTTATTAGGTAGGGGTGCAGGGGCACCAGCCCCCATTAAAATAAATTGTATCACGGGTGCCCTCTTCCCATTACGCCATGATGTACAGCCGGAAATTCATTTTGGCAATGTACACATGCCTTAGTGGCGATAAGCTATTGCAATCGTCATTATAACATAGACCCATTTAATTTGAATACCTGCTTGCAGTCACGTGGTCATAGTGGAAGCTAACTGAAGGAGGTTCAGCAGGAATGTGAAGAAATATTATTTTACAGGAAGGTGTGGAGAAAATACTATTTTACAGAAAGGGTCTGCAGTCATGGAATAAACTGCCAGCCAAGGTGGTGGGTGCAAAAACCATAAGTGGTTTTAAGTATGGCTGGGACAGAATGAAGAGTATACTGGTTGCTAGGGACATCATGATTAGGGAGAAGAATGGAGGGGCTGAGGAGTGCTATGACACTGGAGAAACAGCAGGCTCCAGGGCTCAAAAGGGAACTCAGGCAGACTGGATGGACCTTTGACCTTTCTGTGCCATGATTGTCGATGTTTCTCTATTTATTTTTGTGCCTGCCTATCCAATTACCACACATACGTAGGTGCATTTGTGCATTTTTTCTTTCTTGTTTGCAAGTTTTGCCACCATTTCCACCCTTAAAAAGTAATAATAAGCTTAAATAAAACATTAAGTAATGGTTACTGTGACATGTGAGTGCATTTGTTACAAGAAAAGCCAAGTGCAAAATGACGCAACATGAGGTGAGTTACAGTAGATGATAACCACCCAGGCAGGATCAGTAAAGCCATCAGCCTGCAGCCTTTGGCCTCCCTGTGCCGCTGACCATGTGGTTATCACAGCCAAACTCACACCCTGTCATATGCTATTGCTTACTTGAACACCAGCAAATGGAAATAACCTACAAAAAATACTAGTGATCTCCGAATACATGCAAAAGGTTTGCAGTTTATTTGTCATTCAGAATATTAGATCTTAATAATTGCAACCTTTTTTAAATTGTCTCTGATGTTTTAAATTTTATCTGTAATTTGCATAAATTATTTGTATTTTGCATATATAACATGAAGGTAACATATTCAGTATGACTGTATATGACTTATCTATAATGTTGGCTGACAAATTCTTATATTATTTTGTGGTGCTGTTTAAGCGTAAGTGTGGTAAAGGTGTTAATCACACTCACTGTTGAAATCCATGGTGCATTTTCCATTATAACCTCTGAAGCACCCACTAGGTGTGAAACCTTACATTGCTACTATACTGTAGCATGTTAAGCCTGCGTGCCATTCATGTAAGTGTGATTTTTTCATCTTTCTTCTATGTTCCAAACTGTTGAATAAAATGGACTTTTAAAGTCATATCATGGGCTGATACGGGTATATCTGGGAATCATGGGTATGTTCTCATGGACGTTTTGTGTTTGCCTTTTCTTTTGGCTTATATTGGTTG
Source organism: Neoceratodus forsteri (assembly GCA_016271365.2). Lineage (NCBI taxonomy): Eukaryota > Metazoa > Chordata > Ceratodontiformes > Ceratodontidae > Neoceratodus > Neoceratodus forsteri. The sequence continues at coordinate 1,288,291,542 of CM057454.1, read as the reverse complement.
TTTTATCAGTGCACCATGCAAAATGGCTTTTTTGGCTATAATTAGTCCTGTGTATATGCATACCTGCTGGGGATATTGTTGTTGTTGTCTTTGGTATAGAAAGCAAAGAACTGACAGTGAGGATGACTGGTGCAGATAAGCTGGCAGTACTCGGCATCAGGTGCTCTGACAGTGATAATATTGGTTCCAGAAAAAGTCATATTTTGGAATATTTGACTGGTGCAATCTGTAGAGCCTGTTAAGTAAGAAAAAAATAACATTAATTGTCTTAAACTGGGTCAGACACAAACAATTAATAGACTGTCAGGTTTCCTGCTTATATAATGTAACTAGTAATTAATTAAATAAATGATACTGTAAGTCAATTCACAACTGCCCTGCCAGGAAACTTTAATTGTGAAAGCTATGGTTTCATGTCAGGTTGCTATGTTGCAGTCATGGTTACAACTGAATGATTTTCTGAAGAATAATTAAAATATTGTTTTATCGCTAGTAAAATTATTTGTAATTAGATATTATGTTACAAATTGAGGAAAACAAATGAATTCTCAGCAGGACAGAAAGCAGTGTGCCTTCTTTATCAAGATTTCATATGTGTTATATGTAAAATCTATTATGTGTTATATGTATATTGGGGACTATTGTCAGAGGGGCACAAGGTACGTGTGATACACGCATAGTTTGCATCTCCACCTACAAGGATGGGTGCAGGGTGCATGGATTCTCCACTGTGAGAAAAACCCACATGGCACCTGTCCACGGTCCTGCCCACTCGGCATGTATGTGAGTGGGGGTGGGACGATAAAGACAAGTGGGCAACCAATGGGATGCCTAGTCAGCTAGTGGACCCCCTGCACTGCATAGCACCATGGACGCAGGAATGTTCAACTGGGCTGCACAAGCACTGGGTGAATGCCCTGGCAGCTGCCTGCAGCCCGCACAGAAGTCTAAGGGGGCTGGGGCAGCATGTCAGATGGGCCCTATGGTGTTTTTCACTGCTGGTGGCATACAGTCAGGGAGGTGCACAGCAGTTATGGCTGCCTCAGAAACATGTAACCTGCACCCTCCTTTGCCCAGCACACCATGCTTTTGCAAATAGCACAGCGTGCCGGGCACACCCATGCACTGCCCCCTAGACCATCCCCCATGCAGTGCTCACTGGCTGGCTGGGGATCCAGTACATAACAGCCTCATGCCTCCATGGTGAATTGGGTGCAAGGGGTGCAGTGGGTGCAGCGGCCATGGAGTGCTATTTATGCAGTGCATAGCCACTCTACATCTTGGCGAATCGGCCCGATTATGTGTTATATGTATACATTCATGGGAAATGCATTCATATCCCTTACTGGATACCCTGGAGTGGAGTACTGTGTGTTTATAAAAGGGCACACAGCTCTTTTGTGTTATATGTAAAGTGTATCATGCATTATATGTATATGTCCAGGTGAAGTGCATTCAAACCTGTTAATGCACCTCCCATGAAAGGGCCATTGATGCTTATAAAATGGCACACAGCTATTCTGCCTTAATGTAAAGTACATTATGTGTTATATGCATATATCCATGGGAAGTGCATTCAGATCCCTTAATTCACACCCTAGAGTGGGGCATTGTGTGCTTACAAAAAGGTGCACAGCTCTCATGTGTTATACTGTATGTAAAGTGTATTATATGTTATATGTATACATCCATGGAATTGCATTCAGATCCTTAATGCACACCCTAGAGTGTTGTTCAGTGCTTACAAAATGTCACACAGCTCTTATGTGTTATGTACACAACCATGGGAAGTATTTAAGTAAATAGTTTTATTTGATTGGTCATAGACCATAACAATTAAATAAATAAGAAGCAAAATAACATGTAAAATGTATAAAATACAATCAATTATAAAATAAATCACATAGGGACATCATAATACATCTATTGTAACATAATTTTCTATCATCAACACAAAAAAGCAAACAATGCAAAATATGTAAGTGCAATTATCAGAATTGGCAGTGTAATTACACATTACAGATCATGACTAGGCTTAGACTTCCTAGCTCACTTAGCTGTGCAAAAACCAAGAACAGCTAATAACATATTCTTGCAATACCTCAAGATACCATACCAATTTATGTATTCATCACTTGAAGTGAAAAGTATATTAGATAAAAGGTCTGAGCCGTTGTTTCAGTTCCAGCAACAACTGATTTAATCATATCTCTCTGGGTTTTTTATACCAGGGTAACATGGAAAAGGTCCCCTACATTCTAACCAGTGCAGGAACAGTAGGCAGAGTTACATTCTGTCTCCTTGCTATACCTAGCAGACAGCAGCCTACTAGGAAACGATTCCAATCTAAACTTTGTAAGAAGCTGTCTGTGTTTTGCATTATCCATGGGAAATGCATTCAAATTCCTTAATGCACTCTCAACACAACATAAAATCAAACAAATGCATGAAGCAAGGGATCTAAAAAGGATTGGTTATCTTTAATGGTAACTGAACAAGATCCAGATATCTTTTGTCTGACTGAGTCATGGTTAACTGATAAAATGAGGATTAATGAGTTTAGACTTCCAGGATATCAGTTATTAAGATCTGATGGGAAAAAATGGGGAGGGAGACAATGTTATATGTGAAACTTAGCCTGGGTCATGTTACTGTGATGCTGTAAGGAAGCAAATACAATATTGAATATTTGATGGTAAAAGCAGAACAATTAAAAATATCAGTTGGGCTGTTTGTGTTTGTGTCTGTAGCTTAGTTTTTGGGATTTCCAAGATTTTCTGTTTGGAGTTACTACACCATTCTTGCTTATTACATCTGTGAAGGTCTCCTGCACTGGATTTCTCAAAACATCTCCACCAGGTATTTGCATTTTCAGCTTAAAATCAACTTTTTGGAAGCCATCCCAAGAAAAACAGAAGTCAAGTAACTAAGTCTGACAAACTCAGTGACTCTGGGTCCTGCTTGAATCCACATTTTCATCTGACCTGCTCCTAAAGGATCTGTATGTGGGCTTTTAAACAACCTCTTTAAATAAAAAAGGAAGCATTAGGACAAAAGGATTTCATTTCCGGCACTTGTACTTGAGTAAGTGTGCCCCAGGCTACCAATGTAATGGGGCAGTGGAGTGCATGCCTGCAAGCTCTTGCATAGTCAAAGCCTCTTGTCAAATCCCTGCCTAGCTGTGACCCTGGGTGACTTCTATTATGAATTGTACCAATAGCCCAGGACATCTAAAAATTGTATCCCTGAATATTTGCAGCCTTCTCTCCAAACTGCCACAAATTCAGGCCTGGGTGACTCAGACTGATCCTGATGTCATCTCCCTAACAGAAACATGGCTATCATCAAATATCCCAGACACTGCAATTGCCCTTCCTGGATACAACCTGTTCCAGCAGGACCATACCTCAAAAGAGGGTGGTTGTCTGGTTTACCTCGGAGTGACATCAAAGGCATACTGCCGTTAGCTTCCACACCAAGAAAGCACAGGTTCTAACACTAAAACTTAATTTTAGCCAACAAAACAAAGTGCTACTATTATCCACCATATACCTGCCTCCTAGGATGCTACCCACTGGCTTTCCACAGCTCATAAGCCACTTCAAACAGAACAAACTAAACTGCAGAACATATAATCCTAGGGACTTCAACATTAATTGACAAGCACAGGGTGCAGCGACAGCTAGAGACCAAATAGCTGACCTGTACCTGACCCAACTGCCACACAACCCACCAGATAAAACTACCATACAGGAACCAGCAACCTCATCGACTAGCTACTCTCCTCCTGTCCTGAACATATCACAGAGGTAACAGTCTTACTTAACACCATCAGTGACCTCTATCCTGCACTACTTACCTGGACTACTAAGTTCACCAAGAGTAAGCCTAAAACCACCAGGAACAGGTCGCTAAGGCATGGTTAGCTAGAATCCTTCAGGCACTACCTAATAGGGATTGACTGGTCCCCACTAGATAGAGTCAAGGATGGAAACCAAGAACTGGATTACTTCTGCAGTGTCTTCACTAACACCTGCAACATCTTTGATCCTTACAAAACAAAAGAAAGCCAGAGGAATCCCCAACCCTGGCTGTCTAGCCCTCCAATTGAATGCATGTGACTCAGAGATCACCTGTGGCATAGGGCCAAAGCCGCTGGGAATCTAGCTGACTCTCAAGCGTATAAGGCAGCTAGAATACCTGCACAAAATTCATACGTCTGGAAGCTTACTACAATGACCTCTTAGGAAAGACCTGGGGTAGAGGAGGAATTCTGGAACTCTGTAAAACTCTCACAGGTAGAGCCTCAAAGGCCCCACAGGACCTTAAAGTTAACACCTCTGGCACATTGCAAGAGCCAAAGGAAATCACTGATGCTTTTAATGTTGCATTCACAGACCTCAGCAATGTGTTGCCACCTGAATACCTGAATCACACCATTGCAGGCCAGCAGCACAACCTCAACACTCCATCACCACTAGAGATGCAGTGAATTTAAAATACACCGACGAAGTGGCAGTGAAGTGGCCACTTCACATTAGCCTAATGCTACGTGAAGTGGCCATTGAGAAGTGCTCACTTCACCTTATCATTATGACTTTGCATTGCCATTCTGTCTTAACATGAAGTAAGGTGAAGTGATATCAATATAGCCAGCTGCCCACACATCACATGGCTTACAGTAGTGCAAGTCACATGCTTTAGCCAGGCAGGAAGGAAGTGAGGCATAAAAGCAGTTGGTTTCACTTTCTTCTTTGCAGTGGTAGAAGGAGGAAGCATTTTGTGTGTAGAGGGAGTTTGGTGGTATATTTGTTCCTTGCCTAAAACAAACAGCGTTTTCATAAGCTAAATCTTTAGGGTTTTTGGTAGTGTGTTTTCAGTTCTTTTTACTGCTGATATGTTTGTTTTATATGTTTTGTTTGTTGTGTATGTGTGTGACTGTGTGTGTGCGTGTGTGTCTGAGACTGTGAGTGTGTGTGAAGCAGTTTTTTGTGTGAGGCCTCAGTCGGAGAAGGAATTAGTGGGCTGTGCACAATGGACTCAGGAGGAGAGTCTGTGGCCCATGGGCATGGGCAGAGGGGAGTGCACACGTGTGGGGGCAGTTGGGTTTCGTTGGACCACTCCCGACTGTTTGGTGTTGCCTCTCCCCCTCTGGAAGCAGCAGCACCACTGGTGCCACCGGTGGCGGTGGCACATCTACCAAGTTTGCCACCACCATTACCAGTAGCAGCTGCGGGGATCCAGCAGCACCCCCTCCATCACTGCCACAGCTGCAGGTGGAGCCCCAGGTATGTGATGGTGCTGCCAGCAGTGCATCTACCCCTCCTGTGCCTGGTCCCACCCACAGCTCCCCAGTCTGGCAGTTTTTTAACTGTGTGGGGGGGACAGCACCATTGTGGCTTGTCATTTATGTGGTGTGCAGGTGCGCCGTGGCCCACGGGGGACACATTTGGGGACCGGTGATCAGTGCACACATATGACACACCACTACAAGGAGGAGTGCAGGCTGCCACCAAATGGGCCAGGCCACCATATTCTGGCCCTTCTGTGCAGTGGCAGAGGGTGCTGGGAGTGTTGTGCCTGGCCTCCACAGCAGTAGAAGGGCAACAGCAGCAGCTGCTCACCACCACCACCACAGCCACCAGTACCGCCCTCACTACCACCACCACTGCATGGCTTTCCCCGCAGTGGACCCACCCAGAGCCTGCAATGCAGGCAGACATTACACTGGTGTGGGTGGCCCTTGAGAAAGCAATGAGAGGATGGGTGCTGTGCAGCAGCAGGTGGAGCAGATCCAGCTACAGTAGCTGCAGATAGTGTCAATGCTCCACCTGCTGCTGATGCGCCATGAAATCCCCATTAACTTATTTTTCTGGACTCCCTGCCCCCACTGCTGTAGTGTTTTGTGATTTTTTATGTTTAATAATAGACAGTCATACATGCTCCTATTGCCCTGTTGTTATAATCCAGTGCCTCAGTAATGCTTACTTTCTGTTGTGAAGTGGTTGTGGAAAAGCTGGTATGAGCAGTGCAGGTAAGATGTGCTAAACTGCATGTGTGCAGTCAGTGTTGTTTCGTGTGTGTGTGTGTGTGTGTGTGTGCGTGTGATATCAGACATTGTGCAGCTTCTTGCACACATACATTGCTGACTTGTTCTAGTGTTTATAGTATAAAGAATAGGGAGCAGAATAACGTATATTTTATTGTCACCTTCATCATCAGCGGACTAAGTGATGTGATACTTTTTCAGTTGTGTCTGGCCAGAGTGCACCTTAGTCACATATTGCACACATGATTTTAAGGGGAGCATATTGCTTTTTGTGCTATGATCACCGTTAAGTCTTGTGTGCATTGTGAGTGACTGAGGTGCAGTGACCCGATACCTCTGAAAAAATATAATATCACTTACTTTGCTGGTGCTAATGATACAAATAAAATATAAGTCATATATTCTTTGTTATCTTTATTCTTGAGATACTGCAACAAGTCACACCATATATATGTTTCCACAAAGCTGGACAATGTATGCACATACAGGAAAGAACACTGACTGCATACATGCAGTTTAGCACAACATACTTGCACTGCTCGGTCATGCTTTTTGCGAAACACTTCAAATCATGAGTCCTAACACAAAGTAAACATTACTGCAGCTCCATAAATATTTCATTTGTGAAATACAAATTAAAGAGATTTGCCAAGTTACAGCATTATTTGCACCCGATATATTGGCGCCTTACTTCCAGGGGACTATTTCTTGCTCCACATGTCCTTACATAGTGCAGTAGTTTTCTGGCAAAAACGCCCATAATTTTGTTAAAGCAAGTCATAGAGAACTTCCCACAAACTGACCATTATAACATAAAGAAACATTCAGAAAGCTACCGGCCATTCAGTATAATGGAGCACACCCCCATGCTCTCCCTGGCATCATGTCATAACATTGCTGAGTGCGGCGGGCAGACCTTGGGTGGCTCTTTAGAATGGGAAGTCCTCCATGACCCGCCTTAATGACATTACAAGTGTTTTTGCCAGAAAAGCATTACACTAAGGACATGTGGAGCAAGAAAGATTTTCCTGGAGGCAAGGCACCCATATATTGGGTGCAATACCATAATAACTATGTAACTTGGTGAATCTCTTTAAAGCAGCAGTGCAACAATCTGTTGATAATTTTGACCTATACTTTTTAATGCTATTTTACATTGCCACTTTACTTACATCCTGACTAGTATGATACTATTATTTCTAGTATTTCAGACTGCTGTACTACTTTTTTTTCATGTCTAAAATAATAAAAGGAGCACTCTTTTTAATACAGTGTGGACCAGGTATTTGTCAATATTTTTTGCTGCTTTTCTCCATCAGTTGTTATATATCACTTCTTTTGTAAATTTAACAGTTATGCAACAGGCAGTGTTTTATGACCTCACAGAACAATATTTATTCAAAAACAGCTGCAAATAGTAGTAAAAACTTGGTCAGAACAATATTAAAAGGCATGCTTCTTTTTTTTTCAGACATGAGAAAAAGCAGTAAAGCAGACACAAATTGTGAAAAGAAGGATATCATACAAGTAAGGAGGTAACTAGTGACTGGCAATGTAAAATAGAATAAAAAAGTATAGGTCAAAATTTTCACCACATTGTTGCAATGCTGCTTTAATTTATAATTTAAGTATGACATTATGTGCTCACAATCACAACACACAAAATACATCTGCCTTGTGTGCAGGAAATTGACACGTGGTAATGAAGTGAAATGGGAGTGTTACACCACATGCAAAGTCCCCTATAATTTATTGCACAGTTAGTCATGCATGCAGTGGTCACACAGAGTCCCCAGATTTTTGCTGCATCCACAAAATGCATCTGTCTTGTGTCCAGAAAATTGACAAGTTGTAATGGAGTGAAATAGGAGCGTTACACCACACGCAAAGTCCCCCAGAATTTATTGCGCAGTCAGTCATGTGTGCAGTGGTCACACAGAGTCCCCAGATTTTTTTATGCATCCTCAAAATGCATCTGTCTTGTATCCAGAAAACTGACAAGTGGTAATGAAGTGAAATGGGAGTGTTACACCACATGCAAAGTCCCCTAGAATTTATTGCACAGTTAGTCATGCATACAATGGTCACACAGAGTCCCCAGATTTTTGCTGCATCCCCAAAATGCATCTGTCTTGTGTCCAGAAAATTGACAAGTTGTAATGAAGTGAAATGGGAGTGTTATACCACATACAAAGTCCCATCAGAAATGATGACCTTGAGCAAAATGTTGCCGGTCCAATGTGTGCTGCGATTCCTGCAAATGTGATGCGATCACCTCAACTGGACGGAAGAGTGCCCTTTGTCTCTACACTAACAGTAGCCTTGGTGAGTTGATATATATATATATATATATATATATATATATATATATATATATATTATTTTATAGCTGGGGTTGTCATATATAGACATGTACTCATTGTATTGTTTTGTACCACAGGTCACAGATACTGTTGGTGTGCACATTCAGTGCTTGATGAGAACTTTTGCATTGAAACCAGAAATGGATAACTCTCAAGCCAATGAAGGTACTTTTTTTTTTTGGGGGGGGCATGTTTGCAGGTAGGTCTCATTAATGGTTTATTATTTGATTACTTTTTCACAGATTTCATCTGCATCCTTCTCAAGTCTGGTTGGTAACGATGGCCATGGTCATCAATTGAAATTACTTCTGCATGTTGCATGTCTGGCATAGCCCAGGGGTGTGGGTGCCTGATGTTGAAGAACTTCTTTGGATAAGGCAGCTATGCCATAACAAAGCATCTGGAACTTTCCTAAAAAAAGAAATGAAGGACTTATTACAACTTAATTGCAGCAGTAACACATTATGTTTAAGCCGTAGCTGTTCTGCGGGTATCTGGATTATTAACACAGATAGTAATCTGTCACACTGCAATCAGCAGATCAATCACAACTTAATTTAGTACTAGGCTGTGTAACAAATACACTGTGCCAGTGTCCCTGGTTCTCAATCTCAACTCAAGTTACATTTCAAAACCACATCTTGTCAAGTAACACAACCTGTGTGCAACTTTTTCAACACTGTCATGGCTGCACAGCTGCAGGTTTCAGAATACAGTGCATGATATTTTGCAGAAATAGTTTTTGCGACGTACACATGTGAACTAGTTTATGAATTCTTCTCAGTTGGAGTTGTTGCATTCTTTAAAAAAAAAAATGAACAGATGAAATAAAATATATTTACTTACCAGTATGGATTTGAAATGGATATTCCATAGGTTCCTGTGTACAGTACTGAGCAATACCATTGATACTGACTGTCAGTGAAGGAGAGTCATTTTTTGTTAACCTATTAAAAAAAAAAAGTATACTGTATATGTTTGACCTTAGCAGCTCAGAAAAGCAATAGAAAAAACATACAGCAAAAGGAAGTTGAATAGCATAAAAAACACTAGTACACATACTCACTTCATAGTTTTAACATTAAGAAGACTTCTGCCTGTGGCTGATGGATCTGATCTCCTGTTCAATGCCCTCTGCCTTGGCATAGTCAATGGGAAAAGACTGCCAGAATGACGCTGGTGGTGGGTGCTGGTGGTAATAGCTGTGGCACATGATGGCATTCCCTGTGGCATCTTCCTGCATCTGGTGGTGGTGGCAGTGGCTAACATCGATCCTTTTGGTGGTGGTTCAGGGGGGCACACAAAGTCATTCTCTGTGGTGGCAGTGGCTAACAGCAGTGGTGGTAGTGGTTGTGGTACAGTGGTGCACACAAAGTCATTCTCTGTGGTGGCAGTGGCTGACATTGGCCCTGGTCGTGGTGGTCAAGGGGGGCACACAAAGTCAATCTCTTTGGTGGCAGTGGCAAACATCAATCCTGGTGGTGGTGGTCCAGAGGGGCACACAGAATCATTTCTTGTGGTGGCAGTGGCTAACATCGGTCCTGGTGGTAGTCAAGGGGGGCACACAAAGTAATTCTCTGTGGTGGCAGTGACTAGCATCGGTCCTGGTGGTGGTGGTGGTCCGGGGGGGCCCACAAAATTATTCTCTGTGGTGGCAGTGGCTAACATTAGTCCTGGTGGTGGAGGTCTAGGGGGGCACACAAAGTCATTCTCTGTGGTGGCAGTGTCTAACATTAGTCCTGGTGGTGGTAGCCCAGAGGGGCACACAAAGTCATTCTCTGTGGTGGCAATGGCTCACGTTGGTCCTTATGGTGGTGGTCCAGTGGGACACACAAAGTCATTCTCTGTGGTGGCAGTGGCTAACAGCAGTGGTGATGGTGGTGGTACGAGGGGCGCACAAAGCCATTCTCTAAGGTGGTAGTGACTAACAGCGGTGGTGGTGGTGGTGGCCCAGGGGCACACAAAGTCATTTTCTGGGGGTGGCAGTGGCTAACATCAGTCCTGGGGGTAGAGTTCAAGGGGGGCACACAAAGTCATTCTCTTTGGTGAAAGTGGCTAACATTGGTCCTGGTGGGGGTGGTCCAAGAGGCACACAAAGTCATTTTCTCTGGTTGCAGTGGCTAACAGCGGCAGTGCTGCTGGTGGTCCGGGGGGCACACTTTCAATTTGCTACGCATTACTTCAGTGTGTGTGTGAGTGCATGCGATGCATTCCATTAAATCAGACACCTTTTATTGTGTTACAGATTAATTGCAACAGTGTGAACCTGCTATCCACTGTTCCTGCATGAATTTTTTATACTGCTTTGTGGAACCTTTACTGGTAGTGGATTGTTACTACCGTGCACTAATCCCCCAACTGGCAAAATGTATTCCTTTCCAGATTTGGATTTGTGACTTGTGAGCACTGGTTAGGTGTTGTTGTACCTTTTTGTATGCATCCCTTGAGTGTGCAGCACAATCTTAATCTGTCTGTACGTTTGCATGGCACTATTAATTCTGGGAGACTGCACTGGTTGTTACGCTCTCATTTCACTTTGTGAGCACTGGGGAATTTCCTGGATGCAAGACAGTAGCATTTTGGGGATGCACATTCATTCTGGTGATTGTATGGGTGGGATGCTGCCAATATTGTTGTCACTCTGCCTTACTTCGCCTTTAAGGCAGAATGACAACGCAAAGTAATAATAACAAGGTAAAGTGAGCCTTTCCTATGGGGCACTCCACGTAGCGAAGTGCCAGTGCGAAGTGACCACTTGCGTTCACTTCGCCAGCAGATTTTAAATTCGCTGCATCTATATTCCTGATTAAAACCTGCCTTGTGCTTTTGGTTCTGCTGCTCTGGTTTTACACTGGGGCACTTCAACATAACAGGAAACTGGGCAGGCTTCTTTTGGAAAACTCACAAAGAGAACACTCCAAACTCAAATTTAAATTAATGGTGTACTGGGATCCCATCACGGGTCCAGCCCAAGACTGACCAATCAGAGTCCAGGATTTTTTCTTGGCATTTTCTAATATAAAACATATTACCATATTAATGACAAAGGCTGCTTTCAATCTGTATTTTTATGTCAAAGTGCTTAAAATACGCATAACTTGTACATCCACAGATTCACCTCAGTTTGAGGCCACCTTGCTCAGATGTGCATTCTCTCGTATAGGACCAAAACTAAAATCTAAAACCTGATAGTACTTAATGTGAAAAGAAAAAAAAAACACTCTCCACCCAACAACAAAAAAAGGTACCACTTTTTGAGCTTTAGCAACTTGGTTTTCAAACACAATAATAACCACTGTAACATTAAATGCATATTTCAACATCATATTCATCATAAAAGTTAAAATAAGAGAGAAAGTTAAAAGTATCTTTATGCACCAAGTCCTATTGCCATATTACATACAGTTTTCAAAATGCATATGGAACTGTTATAATATCTATGTGCAACAAGTTTGCACTGAATACCAGCAAGCCAGCATGGTCAGCGTGGGCCAATGATTGTTTTAACTACTGGCTTCAGTGCCGCATATGGCTACTATAATTTCACCAGTATTGTGAAAGCTCTACTCTGATTGGTTCAGTAGTCTATTTTGATATATCCAGCTTTGCTAGATATCAATTGTGACATATCCCTTGATGTAAGATATCATGATACCTTGCAACATGGGTCCACCAATATCAGTGTTGTACTGCGGCATTTCTGTCTATGCCTTTTGTAGAAATTTATATATTGCTTTTTTATTGATGCAAAAACATTCAGTTATATGACATCCAGTATAATAGTTTATTCTATTGCTATGTACACTATTCTGATATATTTTCTACATCAATGCCTAAAACTATATGATATAGTATTTTGCAAAAATCAGTTTAAAACTATTTTTTTCTTTTAATGATGGTTTATTTAAAAGCTGATAACCATGAAAGGCACAATGAGCTAAGGCCCATTTCCAGGTGCGACCCTGGGGTTAACACGCATACAGAGGACAGAAACTCAAATGGCACATTTCAAAATATACATCATCATGTACATGTGAACAGAGCGGTGAAGTGAAATTTCAGGTACATACAGTAGCGTCATATTTGTACAAAGTAAAACAATAATTACAAATTACTGTAAATACAAGAAAAGATTTGAATGTATACAGAACAATAATGGTAAGGAATTGGTGACTGTAACCTCAACAGTGACAGAGGAGGCAGAGTTGTATTAGCAAAATAAACACTAGAAAGGATGCCAGACCAGGGGAACTGGGGTGCCTTAGGTAGATAAGAATGCTGATCCTTTGGGAGGTGTGGGAGAAGGGTTGGGAAGGGTGGGGGTTGGACGAAGGAATGGATGGACAAGTGCATGGAGCTGTGGGGATGGCACAGAGCAGGGAAATGAGGGCAGGGAGGTAGAGGCATGGTGGGTGACACATGAAAGTTGATTCCAGAGGTGAGGGAGATGGTAAGAGAAGGCCACCTGGCCCAAGCAAGAACAAGGGAGTGGAAGGGAAAATGTTTCAGCATCCGTTGAATGAAGGGAGTACATGGAGGAGCTAACTGGAGAAAGACGGGATTTGAGGTAGGAAAGGAGAGTCCCAAACCAGAATTTGCAAAGGAAGGTGAGGCAACTGTATGTATCTGGCACCTAGTGGGTAGGGGCATAAAGGACAGAAAGGAGTACAGGGTACAGTGGTGAGTGAGGGGGGGAGGAGGTGGCAAAATGGCAAAAAGAACTAAGTAGAGCACTCAGTTTGAATAGTGAAGCTGCAGGAATAGAGCTGTAGACAATAACAGGGAAAATGGCTTTAGTAACTAAGTCTTGTTGAGTAGATACTGGGAGACATTCTTTGTGATGTTAAAGGGCTCTGAGTTTGGGGCAAAGTTTAGAGAAAATGGAGTCTATATGGGTTGAGAAGTTGAGGCTGCAAGCCAGTCAGACCCCAAGGTATTTGAAAGAATTGACTGACTGTAGGGGTGAACCATCAAGGGTGGTAAAGGTAGGAGTGTTTAGAGATTTGGACCATTTTTGCCTCAAGCCAAAGAACATTGAAACTTTTTTTTTATTTAGTTTGATTTGGTTATGATGGAACCAAGGCTATATTTTGTTGAAGTCCCTCTGAAGGGGAGCAGTAACATCTGCAGCTGATGGACCAGACAAGAATAACAAGGTGTTGTCAGCATACTTATGGATTTTAGAGGAAGAGCAGACAGATAGAAGGTCATTAAGCAATATTGAGAATAGAATGGGCCCAGTATGGAACCTTGGGGGACCCACTAAGATAGGGAGGGGGGAGAAGGAGGTTCCTTCTGTCACAGATTTCTGTATATGTTGAAGATACAAATTGATCCAGCTTGTGGCAGCAGAAGCCAGCCCAAAGGAGCGAAATTTCCAGACAGGAAGGGTGTGAGAGACAGAGTAATTGGCATTAGCCAGGTCTACAAAGATGGCTGACGTGACAAGGCCTTTGTCCATGTCTGACTGGATTGCGTCAGTTACACAGAGCAGGGAGGAAACTGTGGAATGTTGTTTCCTGAAGCCAGATTGGTCAGGAGAGAGACTGTCAGAGGTGGTTAGATGTTCCAGGAGTCTAGAGTAGATAAAGGACTTCTGGAGCTTGGCAAAAGCCAGATAGGAGAGATATGCATATGTAGTTGCTGGGTGAGGTGGGGTCCTTTCTCTTCAGCCTTTTTTTATAAGTAAGTATCCCATTTGTTAACCATCTCTTATATCTCTATTGGCACTGCACGTATCTCATTCTCCCTTTAAGTAACTTCTACTCTCCCTTGCTCTCAAAGGTTATCCAGATCCATTAGAAGATAATAATGAATTACTGTAGCACCTGAAGGTACTGTAGGAGTAAAATGGATTCTCCTTGTGCAATTCTAAGCAAGTCCACGTAAAAGAAGAGTTCTTACCAATCAGAATCACGTTGCAGTTCTTGAGACTGAATCCAGAAGTCATGTCTGAATTAAGATCAATATATTGTGGTGATGGCAACATTGTTGAGTACTTCAGGGTACAATATTCACTGTAGTAAAAGATAAGAAGATTACGTCATTATTTTTAAAAGTGCATAGCATTTTCTTCTTCACTAATTGCCACCTGGTCCTTCCAGTTCTTATGTCAAGAGGAGTCCTAATCATTACAGAGCCTCATCTGTGGCTTCCTCACAGCAATCCAGTTCAGCAGTGAGGAGGCAGTATGGTGCAGTGGTTTAAGGCTCTGATCTGCAAATCTGGAGACCTGGGTTTGAATCCCACAGCCCCCACTTGCATACTGTGTGACCCTGAGCAAGTCATTTAACTTCCTCATGCTCCCAGGTTGCACCTGCAAACAAGTTTTCAGCTTAGTGTGTCTCACCTGGTAAAATAATTGGTAAAAAAAAAAATCCATGGCACACAGGCCGGTGAGAGTGGCACCTGAGGGTGATGACTACCATTACAGAGCCTCATCTGTGGCTTCCTCACAGCAATCCGTGGCACACAGGCCAGTGAGAGTGGCGCCTGAGGGTGCTGACAGCCATTCTCCCATTGGGGCTGTGTTTTTCTACCTTTTAATGCTGCACCCACCACCCGTATAGTTCTGCACCATGATAGTATGACTATCAGCCTAATGCACACAAACAGCAACCCCTTGCAAAGGAGCAAGCTACTTGGCCACTGAAAGTGGTCATTGCAATGAAGGGAGTCCCCCCTCCCCCGTTCTGAGATTCAGCTGTGGAAGCAAAAAGTAAACTGCATCAGTTCCTGCTGCATACTTCCTCTGTCCTGCTCCCTCTCCTCTTGTTAGCAATATATTGCATAATTCTCACTATGCAACCATAATAAAACTATCCCCTATTTCCAGTTACAAATCTGAAACAAACAGGACTACTACAGGCAGAAACATTTAAGTTGTCTCTCTCTAAAATTAATTGGAATATAATTCAGGAGATCTGTATCTTCTGGATCCGCTTCAGAATTTAAATGCCAGGCAGCTAACCTTTTTTTCTCAAAAAAAAAAACTGTGCAGAGTCTGAATCTTCAAGGAGAATATTGTCTTAATATTCCAGTTGTAATGACCTGGTGAATCATAACCCAGGCTTCTACTAGTTGTGCTTTGGAAGGGGCTCCTTTAGTGTAGTGGTAGGGTTCTGAACATTCATTCTTTTCATCTTGGCACTCAAGGATTAAATCTGTTCTATGGGAAGTTTATAATTTGAAATACATTTCCCTAGTGATTACAGTAAGTGTCCATTGGAGCTGGTGGAATCTGGAATCCCACTGTAGGAATTTCATTTTAAATATGTTTCCTGCATACTTATAATAAGTGCACACTAGAGCAATGCAGAATGTGGAATCCTGCTGTAGGAATTTCATTTTAAATATATTGTCTGTGTACCTACATAAGTGTCCACTAGAGCTGTGTGGAATGTGGAATCCCACTGTAGGAATTTCACTTTAAATTCTGTGAAATTCCAAAAAGCATTTCTGTGTCAACTGTGGAATAATATACATATGTACATGCATTCCATTGCTGGCAGATAAGGACCAATAAGGCCCACCTAGTCCACTTTATGATACTCCTATCAATTGAGTATCCCCTTGCTCTCCTCTGATTGTTGCCTTGTTTCCCCCTGCCCCCCCAGTTAAGCCAATCTTGTAAGCCACAGAACATTATTCCATTGATTTCAGAAAAAAAAGGAATCCACACATTATGTAATGTGCAGATTACTAATCTTTGAATAAAAGAATCTATAGATTATTTAAAATACAGATTACAACTCCACAAAAAACCTGTGAAAAAAATATCCTCAGACTATGTAAAGTGCAGACTCCTAATCTGTAAAAAAAAAATCCACAGATTATGTAAAATGAAGATTACTAATCTATGAAAAAATCTACAGATTATGCAATGTACAGATTACTAATCTGCAGAAAAGGTATCCACAGATTATGTAAAGTGGAGATCACTAATCCATGAAAAAAACTATCTGCAGATCATGTAATATGCAGATTACTAATCTGCAGAAAAGGTATCCATGGATTATGTAAAGTGCAGATTACAAATCTGCAAAAACAAATCCACAGATTATGTAAAGTGTAGATTACTAATCCACAAAAAAACATTTTGCATGTGAAGTGTCAACATTCTGCTACCAACAGGACTCCACAGCATTTTATGACATTTCATGGAATTTCATTCCATTGGAATTTCAATATCATGCAGAGCACTAGTGTCCACTCAGTAGATGGCAGTGGTGAGTACAGTCTTGTCTAGCATTGATACTGCACTTAATGTATATTACTGTGATATCAAAATGTATGAGGAATCCTGAACCTAATTTTCTGCAAGAGATATACCCTGTCAGACCATCCAGTAACAGCAGGCTAAGCCTGTGAATGAGTTTCTGTATAGTGGTGAAGATATGTAATGAAACTGGCTGATCATAACTCAGACTCCTACTGGTTATGTAAGGGGAGCCATTCCTTTACCATGATGGTAGAATTCTGGCACCAGGTTTCAGAAGACCCATGAAACTGGTGCAGAAGCAGGAAAAACTTAAATAGCTGGATCTTTCCTGGCAGAGGCACAGTTTATCCTGCATATATCAGCTTTTCAGAAATAGAGCCATTTTTGAGGTCACATGATGACAGCCAAGCAGGTAGCAACAACAAAGTGCTACTCCACTCCTATTCCAATCAGAACTACACTCAATAGCTTCACTACTCATTTGATTTTGAATGGTATTGTTTCTAATGCATTTGTCAACTGAAAGAGACTTCAAGAATATCAACAATGGAGGTCTACATGCGAAAAACATCACTTAAACATATGCCTCCGCCATCACCTGAGAAAGACCAGGCCCCGAAGTGGTCTAAACAGAGCAGTTCCAAATCTGCTTCGGGCTCTACAGTGTTAACGAAGGAATGTTTTCTTGAGTTTATTATGCCACTTCAGAGTTCAATGACAGATATTTCCACGAAGCTACATGGAATTAAGGAGGCAATGGATACACTGACTCTTAGGGTTGGAGTTTGGAGGCTCGTATTGTTTCCCTGGAAAAAAAGGCTGACAAATCGGATTTGGATCACATTAGCACAAACAAGAGGCTTAAGAACCTCAAAAAAAAGCTGGAGGATCTGGAAGGGAGGAGTAGGAGGAACAATATTATTCTGATTAGAATCCTGGAGAAGGAAGGAGACACCTCCCCTATCCTGTTCGTCCAGAAAGTTTGTGAGAGAATTGCTGGCCCTTCCCCGAATGGTGCCTCTTACATCGTGGAAAGAGCGCATAGAGCGCTTCGCCCCCCTCCTCACCTGGCTCGCCACCCAGACCAATTATTTGCAAGCTGCTAAACTATTTGGATAAGCAGCACATCCTTGGTCAAGTGAAAGCTTTGCAGAAAGTTCTGTGGGAGGGTAGCAGAATTAGAATAACGCAGAACGTGCCACAAGCTGTCAGGCTGAAGCGCCAAGCTGAGCAGTCACCTGCCTGAGCCAAGGATTAAAAGCCTTATGACAAAAAACAAGAATATAAAATATTTTCTTCATGGTAACATATACACAATGGGAAATGGTCCTTAAGAAAGGAAATAAGTGCACTCCTATATATCTATATATCTATCTATCTCTTTCATTATATATATATATATATATATATATATATATATACACACACACACACTATATATGTGTGTGTGTGTGTGTGTGTGTGTGTGTATATACATATATATATATATATATATATATGCATACACACACACATACAATTCCTATTATTAAAATTAACTATGGTAGGATAAGCCTACTAACAACAAATAAGCCTGGTACATAGGAGGCTTAAATTAAAGTCTCTAAATAAGACCAATGTAATGTAAGACAATTTTTGTGCAACAGGCTTAAATTTTTTAAGTCTGACTTGTTTTTGTAAGACCAAAAACATGTCTTAAACTTGGACTTAACTCTTTTGTGCAACTGGCTGCCGGTCTCCAAGTTGATCATAGCAGGGAAACAGTTTCATGATAAGTATCCAGCCTTTCTGCATGTCAAGATCAATGACCAGTGGCTAATGTTCGACAACCATGATCAAGCCCAAACTGAGCTTAAAAGGTTGCTTCCTGATTTGTTTAAATGAACAAGACTGTAGCTTCTGAGGTATCTGAAGTTGAGAGATGCGGCTGTGGATAGTTGTGTCATGCTCGAGTTTGAGTGATGCTTTTTGCAGCTTTCAAAGTTAGTTTAATTTTGCCTAATCTTAAAGTGCATGCCTCTAAACACTCCTGGCCTTGTTTAAGGGACTGGGTTCTATATAACAGCTTATTTCTGTTATAAATACACCGAGGCAGTTGCTGCAGCCGTGGATTCAGCGGGACCAGTAAATATCTGATTGCTTCAGAGCTGAGTAGCCCTTCTTCCTGAACTCAGTTTCCCTTGTATTTTAGGAAGATGATTGATTTTTAAGACATTCTTCAGTAATATCTACATTACTTTGGATACATAGCAATGTTCATATTAGGTGCCTAGTTTCAAAGAACTGGATATGCTGTCTAGTAAATGTGCATGGTTTGACATATTCTTAGGTTTTAATAGAGGTATTAAAGCATGGTTATTGTTCACTGTCACAACAAGTCCAGTCAAATATTATATAAGATGCTTTTTAATTTTATAAGTTAGTGGTTACACGAGCTGAGTGTTGCTGGATAGCGATATAGTTGATCTGTACTGTTCCATTACCTTTCATTAGCCACTAGATGGCAGTATTGCATTACAAATCAGAATACCTTACATTGTACACATTTTGTTTATACCAACACCAGCTCTTTCGATAAGGTTTATATCTATGAACAGAGTTTTAGGTTGTCTCTTACAATAGTTCAGAAGTACTCATGATGTGATAATGAATAGGAAATTGGGGAAAATATTTCCTGTTGATTAGTGGGATAGTTTTCGATTTTTTATAGATAGTTTGCATTTCTTCAGGAAATATTTACTGCATCAGGAGGGAGGTTGGGGGGCTTAATGCTTGGCTGTAAAACATCATCATCTGACAGGATTTGTATGTCAGTACAGTTTTTTGAACTGGGAGTAGAAAGTAGTTTAGGTTTTTGTAGTGTTTAGATGTTTCAGTTGGGGTTAAAGGGGGATTTAGATTGGGAGGGATTTCCAAATACATGTAATTTATCATTTGGAGTAGAACTAAGATTAATGGTTTGCAATAACCTATATTATTTAATTCAATGTGGGTGTTTTGACATTTTTACTTATTATTCAATTAATGATTGGCTCTTTTAAAATATTTAGTTGGAGTGTTAAGGGAGCTCAGGATAGATGCAAGAGACAGGTGGTCCTGAAACATTTACTGTCACTTAAAACTGATATAGCATGTTTGCAAGAAACTCATCTCAAAAGAGAGGATGTTCCTCTACTCTGTAAACAATGGGTTGGACAGGGATTCGGTGCAGGGATATCAACTAATAAAGGGGAAGTATCTATTTTAATTAATAAAAACACCCCCTTCAAATCAGAACAAGAAATTTGGGATACAAACGGGCGTTATATACTGCTCAAAGGGCTCCTGGCTTCACAACTGGTATTGTTGGGCTCTATCTATGGTCCAAATTCAGATTTCCCCCCAGTTTTTCACACACATCCTTAACCTGGTAACTTCTAATCCATCCAGAATCATTTTACTTGGTGGAGATTGGAATATTACCCCACAATTACAGGTAGACAGATCTGACACTAGGAGGTCCGGTTTGTCACCGGCCCAAAGAGCACTTAGGGAACTCATGGAAGTCGCAGGTCTAATAGATGTCTGGAGGGTCTTGAATCCAGAATTGTGACAATTTGCTTTCTTTTCAGCCTCACACCCCTCACACTGAACCTGTTCAAGGATTGCTTTTTTCCCTAATTAGTTTGTATGTCCTCCAAGATATGATTGATGCATGTATACATACTTGTGTAATATCAGATCATTCTCTGATCTCCCTCACTTTTTTGGTGGGACCCGGGACAAAGAGAGATTTTCTCTGGCACTTTAATAACCATCTCCTTCATGACTCATATGTCTGTAAGTATCTTAAAAACTTAATTCTCAATTTTTTAGATTCTAATATTGGCTCGGTCACTAAAATGGACATAGTATGGGCAGCTTTAAAATGTACCTTAAGAGGAGAGTGTATAAGATTATCATCTACTAGATCTAAGAAAGTTAGAGCCCAGTTTCAGGAGCTACTAAATTCTATTAAAATGGTTGAAAGGAATGTCAGCTATCTATCGGTTGAAGCAGATTGGGTTCAGTTACATAGGTTAGAGACTCAATTTTCAGTCTTAATGTCACAAAAAGCTGAGCTTGCTCTCACGAGAACTAAGCTCAAGTATTTGGAATCAGGTGACATGGGGGGGGGGGCAAACTGCTGGCCATCTGGCTTAAGCAGCTAGATACCACTAGATTTATTGCTGCATTCTGGGTGGCTTAGGATGGCTCTATTACTAAGAATCCTAAAGAAATTGTCTCTGTATTTCGTCAATATTATCAAACTCTATTTGCAATTTCAACAAAAGAACTATCAGTGCATGATAATATTGAAAAGTGTTTAGATTCGGTCACCCTTCCAAAGCTTTCACCAGGAGAATCCTCTTGCCTGGAACTCCCCATTCAAGAATCGGAGGTCAAACAGGGCATTATACCACTTTCTCCTGACAAATCTCCAGGGCCAGACAACTTGTCAGCTAACTTGTATAAAGCCTTTACTACAGAGCTTATACCCTTTTTGACAAAGGTTTTCAATTCCTGGTACACAGATGGTTCTCGGAAAACAGTTTTCTTGAAGCACTGATTATCCTAATCCCTAAACCGGGCAGAGACCCTTTGTGTCCTGAGACTTACTGTCCTATTTCATTATTAAACATGGATATAAAAATACTGGCTAAAGTTTTATAGAATCATCTTGGGCCCTTGATGGATAAGCTCATTATTGACGCACAAGTGGGTTTTATGACGGGTAGATCTTTTACCGATCACATGCGTAGATTATTACATCTAATAGCTTTTACCAGAAATTCATATATACCAGCTTCCCTGTTATCATTTGATGCAGTGAAAGCTTTTGATCGGGTCTCTTGGGATTTTCTTTTTGCTACCTTATCATGCTTTGGTTTTTCAATGGGATTTATTCACTAGATCAAACTATTATATGCTTCCCCGACTGCGCATGTCGGGTGTAATGGGATCCTTTCCAAATCATTTCCTTTATCCTATGGCACCAGACAGGGCTGTCCTCTTTCCACCCTTCTTTTTAATCTTTATTTGGAACCTTTGATTAGAAAATTGCTAACCTCCCATGATATTCAGGGTATATCTATAAGTAATAAACAGCATCTTATTTCAGCATATGCTGATGATTTATTATTACATATTGAGAACCCTGTCACCAGTATATAAGTTTTATTGCACTAAATTGAACAATTTTCCACAGTATCTTATTATAAACTCAATATTTCTGAAACTAAAATCTTTCCCCTAAATGGGAGATGTTTGATTAGTCATATAGGGGACTACAGCCTGAATTGGGAGCCTAATTTGCTGACTTATTTGGGCATTAAGGTGTCGAGGGAAATGGCAACAATGGTAAGGGAAAACCTCTCCAAATTACTAAGTACTGCAAAAGAAGACCTGGCTAGAAGG
The DNA here is from genome assembly GCA_016271365.2 of Neoceratodus forsteri. Taxonomy (NCBI): domain Eukaryota; kingdom Metazoa; phylum Chordata; order Ceratodontiformes; family Ceratodontidae; genus Neoceratodus; species Neoceratodus forsteri. The sequence goes on along the minus strand of CM057454.1, from coordinate 1,288,269,473 downwards.
GGGGCACTACCCATATGTCTTTGGGCGAGAATTCACACCGTCAAGATGAATGTGTTGCCCCAGATTCTTTATCCTCTGAGCATGTTATGGCTTTACTTGCCTAAGTCTTGGTTCATTAAGTTACAAAAATTATTAAATTAATTTATATGGAAGGGGAAGGTAGTTAGAAGAGCTTACTTCAAACTCACTGCCTCTAAATTATATGGGGGTCTCTACCTCCTCTCTTTCTTTAAATATTATATAGCTGTCCGTATCAGCAAACTGGCATACTGGGTGCATCCAACAAAAATATCAGACCCTACTTCATATTGGCCTCTCTAGATGGATATTGAGGAGGTATTAGCTGCTAGGTGTGCCTGTACCCTTTCTGCTTTAGTTTATACCTCGCCGAAGTTAATTCCTAAGATTTTAAGACATACGCTAATAAGTTGGTCTCTTAAAGCTTTACATCAGATTCAGCACTCTCTGGGTCTAGATTGGCATAAGTCCTTAGAGCAGCCCTTGGTGAGCAATCCCCACTTTCAGAGCCAAAATACTCCTATATCTCCTACATTTTGTGCTTCACTAGCAGAGCTCAAATTAAAGGACATAGCCCCACTTGGTAGGGCCCTCTCCTATTCACCATTGGTTCATAATATTCCTGCATCCAGTGGAAATGCTTTTAAATTTTGGCAGGTTAGGCAAGCTGTGATTGCTTTTCTGCATAATCCAAAGGATGCAGAACCTGCCAAATTTGAATTATCCTCTCTTTTACATGCTGCTGGGCAGCCACATTCAGTGTCCAAAGTATATCAAGAATTGCAAGGGTTGGATCCTGGGTTGCCTCAGGGGATTTGTTACTATTGTGTCCAAAAGCTATTCCTCAGAGATGACCAGATTTTCTGGCAACAAATTTCGTGTAATATATATATATATATATATATATATATATATATATATGTTTATAAAACAGGACAGACTCAGACTACTGCAATACAATATCATGCATAATCTTTATTTTACTCTGGTTAAGCGTAACGGGATTGGTACACTCCCCTCGTCGCAGTGCCACCTATGTCAAGGAGGCTACGGGGATCTCTACCATATGATATGGGAATGTCCAAAAGTCCAGATATTCTGGAAAGCAATACAGGCCTCTTTGGATCCCCTGTTAGGATTGAATCCCTATTTTACTCCTGAAATTTGGTTAATTCATTATTTTCCTAAAGAAATGATCAGACAACAGAAGGCGTATATGGCTGTTATTTCAGCTGTAGCCAAATTGATAGTCATGGGGCATTGGATTGATGACTCCACTCCCTCTACTCTTGAGTGAAATAGAGAAGTATTACTGGCCTTGCAACTTGAGCGACATATTGCCAAGATGAATAATAGATTACAATCTTATTAAACTAAGTGGGGCTTCCCTGGATACTATGCTTGCAATCTGGAAATCATAAAGTGATTTATTACCTGGTTAGATAGTGTGTGGTTCTTGCTATTATTTCGTCTTTTATTTTACTCTTCGTTTTATAACTTCTTTGGTTCTCCAGGATTGGGATTAGAGGGTTGGGTATGGGGTTTAGGTTTTGAGTTGTATAAAATGATTACAAATGCTTCATGATGCCTGATACAGAAAGTACTGTAACCTCAAGGCTCTCTACATTTGAATATGATTCTGTAATAGTAGGCTCTTATGTTTGTTTCATTGTTCTTGTTATTTGGTATTATGAATGAAGAATATTGAATAAAAAAATTGAGCAATTTTGCATTAGGCTCCCCAATATATTTATTTATTTATTTATTTATTTCAAGATTCAAACATTACCTTTCAGCAAAAACCCTTTTACAAAGGTTCCACATCAAGTAAAACAAAGTGTGAACAATTGAGAACAAGAAAACAAAGGAGGGTAGAGCCCCAGTGTAAGCAAATTACAAGGGTGAAACATTACTAACAGAGACATAAATTATCTGGTAAGTACAAAGAATCATGACAAGGCCAAACATTGTCAGGTACATGGCAGCTTGTGGTCATTTTCTTGGCACAATTGTGCCAAAATGTTAACCTGATTGGACACAGAGGAACATTCTCCATAGCTATGCCTGACACCAGTGTGGAGCACAGGCTAAAAATAAGAGTGTCCACCCATGTGGAAATTTTCTCTCCACAGGTTGCACCGGTGGTGGGCTGTGGCATGGGACTAAGTATCTCAGTCATTTTTGGCCATTTGGAAATCCAGCCCTGGTGTTTCAGCTTTTCAGCAATAGTGGCAAGAAATAAAAGCTAGCAGTGTGTAACTTAATAATATGAAATATATTTCATGTGTAATTCAGTATCTGCCCAACAGATGGCTGTGGTGAGTACTGTCTTGTCTGTCCGTAATATGTAATTTAGTCTAAAACTAACATATAACTTTCTGCCAAGTACATACAGCACATACCTCCAAGGCATTTCTGTATTTATTATTTGCATTAGATGATCTACTCACACCCTAACCCTCATTCCAAAATATTGGTTCGGTCTCTTTCCCCCATATTTCTCATCCAAACTGTCTCAAGCTCCCCCTTCCTCCAATGCACTATGTATGAGTGACCCTCACTCTTTCTCCCTCCCCCATCTCCACACCACTACCGGGTAGGCAGCCTTCTCTTATATGCTTCCTTCCCTCTGGAACCTCCTCCTCCTCTCACACCTTCGCAGCTTCTTTACTCTTCTCTCCTCTGTTTCAAACATAACATCTGACTCTTCCCTGTACTGCTGCCACCTTCCCCCTTGCTCCTGTATTTCTGCCTCCTCCCCCTTAAGTGTACCCTCCAGTGGACTGCTTCCCTGCTCTACCAACCTACCCTTCCCTGCTTCACATTGCATATTTGCTGAAGAGCCTCTCAGTCACTACCTCTATACCATGTATAACCTCAGGACTGCGTTGCTTTTTGCACCATATGATTAAGTTTCATGTCTAATGCCCATGCATCTTGTGTGTTCTGTTGTATTGTAAAAAACAATATATTTGTCTTACATCAAATGACCTTTTATGGTCTTTAGTACTGAAGTTTCCATCCTAGCCAGCTATACAGTCACTAGGAAGTTCTGCAATCCTCTAATATATTGCATATTATACAATGGCAAGAACATTTCCTTGACTCTGATTGGTCAGTGTGTGTCGGAGACAGTGATGTTATTACACAATGGATTTGGCAGATGATGTCCTCTTATAATTTTCAGAAACAAAGATATATTGCCACACTAAAAATCTACTAAAACGTTTTGAAAATAATTGTTTTACTTTGTATAACATTGAGCCATTGCATAATTGCAATAAAGCACTCGAAGGTGTGTGTTATTGTGTAAAAACGTCACTCCTGGGGTGGTGAAAGCACCTGGTTTTGCCTCGTGCTTCAACCCACCCCTGGAGTTACATTATTACACAATAGGACATACCTTGTCGTGTCTTATTTCTTAATTGTTCCACTAAATATTCCTTATTGTATTGTTCCCCTGGGTTGCTGCTCTGCTCAACATGCCAATCCTGGTCACCAAGATTTTAAATATATTAAAAAAATTATTTATGTGCCTTCAATCCCTGTCTAAAACTGTAACACAAATGATTGCGTACATTGAGCCAGGCAAATACAGTCCACACCGCAATGGCATTTTTGTATTTATAATTTATGTGTCTCCAACCTGTCTAAAGCTGTAATGCAAAACACTGCATTTATTGAGACAGGAAAAACAGTACATACCTTATGTGCATTTTTGCATTTTATTATTTATGTGTCTCCAGCCCCTGTCTAAAACTGTAACAAAACATACTGCATGCACTGAAATAGGTATATACAATACATACTGTACTTAATTGGCAATTTTGTGTTTACTATTTATGTGCAGCCAACCAAATGGCCCTACAGCACCTAAAGCCCTGTCACTAAACTTCTCAGAGATTTACTGGTAATCCACCATGTACACAGGACCACATTTTATGGTGGGTGTTCTGCCAGGTCAGTCACGTGTTGTCCTATGAGGAAGTGTCAGATGAAACAGAGGAAGTTTCATTCAGTTTGTCTTCCCAGTGTGCCAGCTTGCAATGATGTGGTGTTTGCATTCAGTGGCTTATTTTATATGCATGCATTCAACAGCTTACTTTGGCTGCATGCATTCAGTGGCTTTCTGTAACTGCATGCTGTCAGTGGCTTATTGTACCTGCATGCATTCAGCGTCTTACTGTACCTGCATGCATGCAATGGCTTCCTGAACCTGCATGCTTTCAGTGGCTTTCTTTACCTGCATTCAGTCAATGGCTTACTGTCCCTGTATGCTTGCATTCAGTGATTTACTATACCTGCCATCATGCATTCAGTGGCTTACTGTACGCATATGCATGTATTCAGTGGTTTACTGTACCTGCATGCATTCAGTGGCTTACTATTCCTGAATGCATTCAGTTGCTTACTGTATCTGCATGCATTCAGTGGCTTACTGTACCTGCATGCAATCAGTGACTTACTGTACCTGCCTGCATTCAGTTGCTTACTGTACCTCCATGCATGTATTCAAGGATTTACTAGTCCTGATTGCAAACACTCAGCAGTTGACTGTACCTACTGTGCATGGATGTATTCAGTGGATTACTGTACATGCATGCATTCAGTGGCTTTCTAAACCTTGATGCATTCGGTGGCTTACTATACCTATTTCAGTCAATGGCTTACTGTTCCTGCCTGCATGCATTCAGTGATTTACCATAACTGCCTTCATGCATTCAGTGGCTTACTGAACCCACATGCATGTATTCAGTGGTTTACTGTACCTGCATGTATTTAGTGGCTTACTGTTCCTGCCTGCATTTAGTGGCTTACTGTACCTCCATTCATGTATAAAGAGATATACTATACCTACATGCATACACTCAGTGGCCTATTGTTCTTGCATCCTTTCAGTGACATACTATAGCTACATTCATGCATCTAGCAGCTTTCTGTATAAGCATACATGCATCTAGTGGTTTACTGTACCTTTATGCATTCAGTGGCTCACTGTACCAGCATGCATTCTGTAATGTACTGTACCTGCATGCATTCAGTGACTCACTATACCTGCATGCATTTAGTGGCATACTGTACCTATATGTATTGAGTGGTTTATTGTAGCTGCATGCGTTTAGTGGCTTACTGCATCCTTGTGCATCTATTTGATGGTGTATTGTACCTTCATGAATTCAATGACATACTATACCTGAATGCAGTCAGTAGCTTACTGTTTAATACAGTGTTTGTCTGGGACCTTCCTCAGGAGGAGGTTGCAATGTTTGGAAGCGCAGTGAGGGGGCAGACACAGGGCTGATAGACTCGCGTGAGAGTCAGGTGTGGGCCCTAGTCCCACCCCACCACCTCTCCCTTACCAGAGCACAGCTCATTTATAGGGGAGCACCTGCCCTGCAATTGGAGGAAGAGGCTTCAGCGGCAGCTCATATAGTTCTATCCAATAATGCAGCAATGGGGCAGGGAAAAAGCATAGGTAGGTCTCAAATAGGACTGCAGCATCCACACTGAATTGCTGATTAGTGTAATGGCTGGATATTGTGGAGGGCCTTCAACTGGAATATATCAGGTAAACTTTCTGTTAGAGGCTGGGCTTGGATTAGTTAATGCTTAAATCTTCTTGCTGTGGGCAGAAGTAGCAGTGGAAGCTTGAAGATGTGGTGAGGTTCTGGAGAGCTAACTTATCTTTGTCATAAGTTTTTGTAAGTTTTGCTGTTGTGTTTTAAATGTGGCCTAACTCCTTAAAATCTTTCTGGGGAAGCTCTCCCACCCACCCCTTGTATTAGCCTTTCTTAAATATGGAAGATCCACTGGGGGTTGGGTTTAAAGGCTGGGAAGAAGGAGCTTAGGGAGTTGTAAACTTCCCCTATAAGCTAACTGTTAAGGCTAATAGTCAGGTGGGGAAAAGTTCAGCCACTCAAGCGTTGCAAGTTTAAAAGTCTGCATGCTGTATGGGGGGTGGGATCACCTAGGTATAACTACTGGTAGCTTGAGAAACTGTAGAACCACTGAGTTGGTAATTTGGCCTAGAAATGACTGCTGTGATGATGGGGTCGGGACTGCATATCATTAGAGCAGGTATCTTTGGGTGGGTGGTTGGGTGCACAGGTGTGGTGCAGCCATGATACTGGACTGGGCTTGGATGTTTGGAGGATGCCCAGTGTGCTACCAGCTGGCACAGCTTGAGGAAGTAGAGGAGATCCGAAGGCAGCTGGGGGTGCTGGGGGGGAGGATTGGAGAGGTAGGAGGCAAGTGGTCATCTACATGGAAGCACTAGGTGCTGGGGCCTCCCAAGCTGGGGGAGGGGTGAAGAGAGGTGCTCACACTAGGAGAGGAGGGGAGGGGTTACATAGGGGGCTCTAGGGGGCCCTGACAGGTGGGGCCCAAAAGGTGAAAATTTCCACAGCAGTAGGCAAGAGTCTGGGGGTGTCCAAAGGAAATCAAGAGGGGCAGTGGGGACGATGGGGCACTGGGGGATGGGCTAAGGCTCACAGATTGTTTTAACCCTCTATGCCCATAGGTAGAAGAGGGGTGTGTGTGGGAGAGGGGGGAGGAGGAGGAGGAGGATGATGATGATGCTGCTGGTGAAGCTGGGGCAGGGACGGATAGAAAGGGTGAAGGGGCAAGAGGCAAGGGTGCAATAGAGGGGGTCCCGGACAGGATGGGGGAAGAGGGGTAGGAGCGGAGAAGAAAAAGGAGGATCAGTGGAACAAGGTGGAGGCTGATGGTATGGAACAGGGGAGCATGACAGGCAGGAAGGAGCAGGATGTAAATGGGATGATAGTGAACAGAAGGCCAAGTAGGCAAATGGATAGGACAGATGGTAAGGAATGGAGAAAGAGATACAGAGAAAGATACTCGGTTGGGGGGGGGTCAAGAAGGCCAGGACACAGGTAGAGGAGATGACCAGGGACAATAGTGGAAGGGCTACCTTCAACACCCAGTTGTGGGGAGAATCCAGACAAAGGGATGAGATGGGACATGGAAGGAGGGGGAACCCAAGAGGTGAACAGGGAGGCAAGGGGAAGATTGGAGTACTGCTATTGGGGGACTCCATGATCAGAGGCATCCAGTGAGAGGGGCAGAGGGAAGGTAAAGCCTGTCTGATCAGAACCAAATGCCATCCAGGCCTGACAGTGCACAAGACCAAAGCAAGGGAATAAGGGGGGCCCCAGACATTCTTGTGCACTTGGGGACAAATGACATAAATGGTAATAGTGAACTAGAAATTCAGGCAAGGTTCCAGGAGTTGACCAAGGTATGCCTTTCCATAGGCTGTAAGATCTCCTTTCCAGAAATCCGGCCAGTGCCAAGGGCTAGTGGGGAAACAAGATTAAGATTAGGGAGATAAATCAGTGGCTTAAGGAGTGGTGTGGGGAATTGGGGTATGGCCTGGTGGGGGACTAGGGGGAGACCTGGGAGGATAAGGGGCTATACACTAGGGATGGGCTCCACCTTAATTTTGAGGGGAAGGAAATCCTTAAGCTCAAACTAGCTGGGTTCATCAGAGAAAGGAGGGGTTTAAACTTGTGAAGGGGGAGGGATCAAAAAAGGGGCAGTGCCAGCAGGCGCGATAAATGAGGGACATGGTCTCCACTCCTCTAGAGGGCTAGGGAGATATGGAAATGGGTCACCTGGTAGGGTGCAGGAGCTGAGAAATGGGAGCTCAAGGGGGAGAAAGGAGAGACAGGAAAAGGGATGGAGAGTGGTCCTGATAAATGCCAGGAGCTTAGAAAATAAAATGCCTGAGCTCCAGGTGATGCTAGTTGAGGGGAAGGTAGATGTGGCAGCAGTCACTGAGATCTGGGCCACTCAAGGGCGTGAGTGGGACCTAAATCTGGAGGGCTACACTATGTTCAGAAAAGATAGGGGGGAGGGAAGGGAGTGGTGGTGTAGCACTGTTAGTCAGAAATGGCATGGGTATTGGAGGCAGAGGGGAACATGGAGGCTATCTGGGTCACCTGGCTGATGCAGGGGGGTAAGAGTGTAAAGGTTGGAGTGGTATACAGACCACCAGTACTGTCGCAGGTCCTGGAAGAAAGTTTGGTGGCAAATCTCGAGGGACACTGTAGATTGGGTAAGGGTAGTGGTAATGGGGGACCTCAACATGCCAGGAACAGACTGGGTGACTATGATATCACCAGTTGCCAGAGATCAGAGGCTGCAGAATGTCTTCCAGAATGCATTTCTGACACAACAGGTGGGTGAGTCAACTAGGGAGGCCCAGACACTGGATGTGGTCCTTTCAGACAGTGATCAGATTAGGGGCCAAGAAGTGAGGGACCCGTTGGCGGAGAGTGATCACTCAACAGTCTGGTTCTTCCTGGACTTGAGGGGGAGGAAAGCTGAACAAGGATGGTAGTAACTGACTTTAGGGTTGCAGACTTCAGGGAGATGGGAAGGATCCTTAAAAATCACCTGGACAGGATAAGGCCTGATGTGGATGCTGACAGCAGGTGGGGGATCATTAGGAGGGGAATACAGGAGGTTACCAGATCCTGTGCAAGGGAAAGGTGTAAGTTCGGTAAGACCAGAAAACCCTGCTGGTGGACCCGGGAGATACAGGTGTTGGTGAGGGAAAAGAAGGCGGCCTATAGGCGCTTCAAGTGCTCAAGGAGTGAAAGGGATCAGGAGGAATATGAGCTGACAGCCAAGAGAGTCACCAGGGTGGTGAAAGCAGCTAAGGCAAAAAAGGAGCAGTCCTTGGCCAGTGGTGATCCGGAGGGGGTCTAGGGGTTCTTTAGCTACATAGGGGGAAAAAAGAAAGTAAGGGGGCAGATCAGCAAGATAAGGACAGGGGATGGTTGGGCACAGGAGGCAGGGGAACAGGCAGAAGTCCTAAATGAGTACTTTGCCTCAGTTTTTACCAGGTGGGATGGAGGGGCTATGTCTTGCGAGGGGAGCAGGAGCAAACCGGAGGAAGGGGTGGGACCAGTAGAGACCAGGGGCCCTGATGAGTCTGGGGAAAGGGAGTGGCCACCACAGACTGGTGGGGGCCCAGCAGTGCAGGGTGAAAAGGGGGAGGACATGGAGGCTGAAATCCTGTAGAGAGAGTAAGGGAAGCCCTCGGGTCCCTTTGGATGGAGAAAGCACCTGGACCAGATGAGATTCATCCCAGGGTACTAAGAGAACTGGCGGATGTCCTGGGAGTCCCTCTAGTGGAGCTTTTCATCATCTCTCTGAGGACTGAGTGGATGCCCCAAGACTGGAGGGTGGCCCATGTTGCTCCGAACCACAAGGGGGGGGATCAAGAGGGGAGGTGGGAAATTACAGGCCTGTTAGCCTGACATCAGTGGTTGGCAAGGCGATGGAAGGTATCATCAAGGAAAGGCTAGGGAGGTTACTGGAGCAAACTAGGTACTTGGACGATAGGCAGCATGGCTTTGTCATGGGAAGATCGTGCCAGACAAACATTGTTTAATTCTATGACTGGATGAAGAGGGCCCTGGACCAGGGTAGGCCAGTGGACGTCCTCTTTCTGGACTTTAGCAAGGTGTTTGATTTGGTACCCCACAGTGGCCTGCTGGCTAAGCTGAAGGAAATGGGGGTAGGGAGACAGTTGTTAAGATGGATAGGAAATTGGCTCTCTGAGTGTACTCAGAAGGTGGTGGTTGGAGGGTTAGCCTCATCTCCAAGGTGGGTTACTAGTGGGGTTCCTCAGGGGTCAGTGCGGGGGCCACTCCTGTTCAACACCTATATCTCAGACATCAGGAGGGGGATCAGGAGTGAGATTAGTCTCTTTGCAGATGATTCAAAGCTGGGTGCAGTGGTGGATAAGGAGGAGGGGTGGGTGGCCTTGCCGGAGGACCTGGAGGCTCTGGAAAGGTGGTTGGGAAAATAGAAACTAAAATTCAATGCAGGGAAGTGCAAGGTTCTACACCTGGGAGTCAGAAATCCAGGCCTGGGGTATACCCTCGGAGGAGATATGATTCAAGTCACAGAGGCTGACAGGGACCTGGGGGTAGTGGTAGATGTCAAAATGAACAACTCAGAGACCTGTAGGAGGGCAGCAGAAAGGGCAAATAGGATGCTGGGATGTATTGCTAGGGGGATTACCTCCAGAAAGGCAGAAGTGATGCTTCCATTGTACAACTGCTTGGTTAGGCCACACCTCGAGTATTGTGTACAGGTTTGGAGACCACATTTAAAGAGGGACATTACACTCCTAGAGAGGGTCCAAAGGAGGACAACCAAAATGATCTGGGGCCTGGGGGAGAGGACCTATGAGGAGAGGCTCAAAGAGCTTGACATGTACACCCTGGAGGAGAGATGGGGAAGGGGGGACATGATAGAGGTCTTTAAGTACATGAAAGGGATCAATAAAGGAGTGTCAGTCAGGGTGCTCCAAAGGAAGGAGGGTGAGGCAATGAGAGGGTATGGATGTAAGCTGGAAGGGGGCAGGCTCAGAGGGGAGAGGAGGAGATGTTATTTCACAAAAAGGGTGGTGTAGCCATGGACTACACGGCCCCGGGGAGCTGGTAAATGTGGAGACTGTGGATGGGTTTAAGAGGGGAGGGGACAGGTACAGCGGGAGGGTAAATCTGACAAGGCCCAATACAGGTGGAACATCTGGGACTGGGGACAGTATAACTCAATGGGGGGACACCAAAATCAGCCCTCAATGTGGGTGCTGAAAACCAAGCAGACTCTAGAGACCATTAGGCCTATTCTACTGCCATTTTAGTATGTTAGTATGAATTCAGTTGCTTAGTGTACATGCATGTATAGAGTGGATTGTTGTAACTGCATGGCTCACTGTACCTGCATGCATTGAGTAGCTTACTGTAACTGCATGCATTCAGTGGTTTACTGTAGCTGTATGTATAGGGTGGTTTATTGTATCTACATGCATTCAGTTGCTTACTGTAGCTGTAAGCATTCAGTGGCTTTCTGAACCTGCATGCACTCAGTAGCTTACTGTAATTGCATGCAGTCAGTGGCTTACTGTACCTGCATTCAGTCAATGGTTTATTGTTTTTGTATGCATGCATTCAGTGATTTACTAAACCTGTATGCATTTAGTGGTGCACTGTACCTGCGTGCAGTCAGTAGCTTACTGTACCTGCATGCAGTCAGTGACTTACTGTACCTACATGAATTCAGTGTCTTAATGTGCCTGCATGTATAGAGTGGTTTATTGTAGCTGCATGTCTCACTGTACCTGCATGCATTCAGTGGCTTACTGTAGCTGTGTGCATGGGGAGGTTTATTGCACCTGCATGCATTCAGTGGTTTACTGTAGTTTTATGCATTCAGCAGCTTCTTAAATCTCCATGCATTCAGTAGCTTACAGTTCCTGCATCCATCCTGTGGCTCACAGTACTGCATGCATGAATTCAGTGGCTTTCTGTGCCTGCATGCAATTAGTGGCTTGCTGTACCTGCATTCGGTCAATGGCTTACTGTTCCTGCATGCATGCATTCAGTGATTTACTATACATGCATGCATGCATTCAGTGATTTACTCTACATGCATGCATGCATTCAGTGGTGTATTCTGCCTGCTTGCATTTAGTGGCTTGCTGTTCGTGTATCGATTTATTAGCTTACTGTAGCTGTATGCACACATTCAGTGGCTTACTGTATTAACATGTATGCATTCAATAGTTTATTGTACTGTACCTACACATATTCAGTGATGTACTGTACCTGCATACATTCAATAGTTTAATGTACCTACATGCATTCAGTGACTTACTGTACCTGCATACATTCAGTGGTGCATTGTACTTGCATGCATTCAGTGGTTTACTGCTTCATGCATTGGGTGGCTTACTGTAACTGCATGCATTTAGTGGCTTACTGTTGTTGCATACATGCCATTGCTTAGTGTACCTGCATGCATGCATTCTCTGGCTTACTATAGCTTTATGCATTCAGTGACATACTGTACCTGCAGGCATTCTGTGACTCAGTGTACCTGCATGTATTCAGTGGTTTACTGTACCTACATGCATTCAGTAGTTTACTGTACCTGCATGCATTCAGCGGCTTACTATACCTCTGTACCTGCATGTAGAGGGTGGTTTATTGTAACTGCATGGCTCACTGTACCTACATGCATTGAGCAGCTTACTGTACTTGCAGGAATTTAGTGTCTTACTGTAGCTGCATGTATAGGGTGGCTTATGGTACCTGTATGCATGTAGTGGCTTACTGTAGCTGTATGCATTCAGTGACTTCCTGAACTTGCATACATTCATTGGCTTACTCTTTCTGCATTCCTTCCATCATTTACTTTAGCAGCATGAATGCATGCATTCAATGGATTATTGTACCTGTCTGAAATCAGTGGCTTACTCTACTTGCACTCATTCTGTCACTTACTTTTTATGCATGCATTTATTGACTTACTATACCTGCATGCATGCATTCAGTTGCTTACTATACTTACATGCATGTATTCAGTGGTTTACTGTACCTGCATGCATTCAGAGGGGTACTGTAATAACATGCATCCATTCAGTAATTTACTGTGCAATACCTTCACAAGTCCAGTGATGTACAGTACCTGCATGCATTCAATAGTTTCATGTTCCTACATGCATTCATTAACCTACTGTGCCTGTATGCAGTCAGTGGTCTACTGTATCATCATTCATTCAGTGGCTCAGTGTACTTGCATGCATTCAATGATTTAATGTACCTGCATGAATTCAGTGACTCAGTGTACTTGCATGCATTCAGTGGTTTACTGTACCTGCATGCATTGGGTGGCTTACTATCCCTGCCTGCATGCATTCAGTGCTTTACTGTAGCTTTATTCAGTGATGTACTGTACTTGCATGCAGTGGCTCACTGTACCTGCATGTATTCTTAGAAACATAGAAACATAGAAGTTGACAGCAGATAAGGACCGCAAGGCTCATCCAGTCTGCCCATTTCTTGTTCTACCTTATAAATGTGTCATCGACCTTTGCTCTGTCAATGGCCTATCTATTCATACTCATCTGTATTGCTCCCTTATGCCTATCCCATGCCTGTTTGAAGCCCTGCACTGTATTTATATCTACCACTTCCTGAGGTAGGCCATTCCATGCATCCACCACCCTTTCTGTGAAAAAGAACTTCCTCACATTATCCCTTAATCAGACTCCCTCTAATCTCATGCTGTGTCCTCTTGTCCTACTATTTTTCTTATACTGAAACATGTTAGACTCTTTTACCTTGTTAATGCCATTAAGGTGTTTGAATGTTTCGATCATATCACCTGTCTCCCTCCTTTGCGCTAGGGTATACATATTGAACTCTGTTAATCTGTCCTCATATGTTTTCTGATGCAGTCCCTGTACAATTTTGGTTGCCCTTCTCTGGACTGCCTCAGTTTGGTTAATGTCCTTGTGAAGGTGTGGCCTCCAATACTGCACACAGTACTCCAGATGGGGCCCAACCAGTGTCTTGTAAAGAGAGATTATTACCTCCCTCTTCCGACTTGTGATACCCCTAATAATACACCCTAACATCCCCCAGCCTTACCTACTGCTTTAGTGGTCTGCTTGGATGATTTCAGGTCACTGGTGATGATGATGCCCAAGTCTCTTTCTTCCCTTGTGACTGACAGCAACTCCCTTCCCAGCCTATAGTTGGATTCAGTGTTTCTCTTCCCTATGTGCATGATCTTGCACTTCTTTGCATAAAACCCCAGTTGCCACTCTTCTGACCATTTCTCTAGTTTATCTAGATCTCTTCTCATTCTGCCCACCCCATCTGGATCATCTACTCTGTTTCAGATCTTGGTGTCATCTACAAACAGACAAACCTTACCCTCCAGTCCATCTGCAATGTCACTGATGAAGATATTGAAGAGGATTGTCCCAAGGACTGATCCCTAAGTTACCCCACTTGTGACTTGCATCTCTTCTGACTGTATACCATTTACCACCACTCTCTGTTTTCTGCCCATCAACCAGTTTGCCACCCAGTTGACCAACTTCTGACCCACCCCGAGCCTACCTAGCATATTAATCAATCTTCTATGTGGAACGGTATCGAAAGCTTTGCTGAAGTCAAGGTGGGCAATATCAACTGCTCCCCCTTGGTCCACCGCTCTGGTTACCCAGTCAAAGAAATCTATGAGATTAGTTTGACAGGACCTTCTTGCTGTAAACCCATGCTGTCTTGGTTCCTGTGCTTCTATGGATTCCAGGTGTTGCACTATCCTTTCCTTAAGGAGTGCCTCCATAAAATCTTGCCCACTGCTGAGGTAAGACTGACTGGTCTATAGTTCCCTGCCTCCTCCCTGCTACCACTCTTGTGGAGCAGGATCACATGAGCTCTTTTCTAGTCTTCTGGGACCTCTTCTGTGCTCAGAGACTCCCTAAACAGTTCTGATAATGGCTCTGCTAGTTCTACCCTTAGCTCTTAGCTTTAGTACCCTGGGATGTATGCCATCAGGTCCCATTGCCTTGTCCACCCTGAGCTTATCGAGCTCTTGTAGGACCCTTTCTTTTGTGAAGGGACCAGTGCTCACCTCACTCCCCCCTGTGTCCATGGTGCTGAGCTGTGGGCCCTGCCCTATCTTCTCTTCCGTAAATACTGAGCAGAAGTAGTTGAGGGGGAAGAGGAGAGGTTGGTACTGCAAGGGGATCTGGACACCCTGGAAAGCTGGACTCACACGTGGAAATTAAATTTCAATATCACCAAGTGCAAGTTGTTACATCTTGGGTGGGGAAACCCTAAACACAGGTGCACTCTGGGAGGGGAGGCGCTGGATGCCTCAACAGGGGAAAAAGACCTAGGGGTCATGGTGGATGCATGTATGAATAACTCTGAGCAGTGCAGGAGAGCGGCTAGCAAGGCAAACAGGATGTTGGGATGCATCGTATGGGGGATCACCTCTAGGAGCAGGGAAGTGATTCTGCCACTGTACAATGCACTGGTTAGACCACACCTTGAGTATTGTGTACAGTACTGGAGACCACACTTGAAGAGGGACATACAGCTCCTGGAGAGGGTACAGAGGAGGGCAATTAAGATGATAAGAGGACTAGGGGATTTGACGTTTGAGGACAGAATTGAGGAGCTCTGCCTGTTTTCATTGGAGGAGAGGAGAGGAGAGACAGGGGGGACATGACTTAGGTCTTCAAGTACCTCAAGGGAATAAACAGGGTAAACATGGAGGGGACCTTTAGACTAAAGCAGGGAGGTATCACCAGAGGGCATGGCTTGAAGTTGGAAGGTGGAAGGGTGAGGGGGAAAGAGGAGGAGGTTTTTCACTGAGAGGGTGGGGGACCCTTGGAATGCACTGCCTGGCAAGCTGGTTCAGAGATCCACAGTGGAGGGCTTCAAGAGAGGGTGGGACAGACACAGAAAGCAGATGTATCAGATGATGGCCTGGCCCACGGGGGTCGGGATGGATGATAGGGGTTTTTGGAACACAAGGGGGGGGCCTCGTCACCCAACTAGGGATCTGAGGTTCGAGCAGACTCGATAGACCGTAAGGCCTAATCTGCTGGCAATTAGTATGTTAGTAAGTATCTATTTAGGAGAGATGCTTTTACATGGTCCTTCTCCTCACACACCCCCTTATTTCCTTTGATCTTAGCAATACCCCCTCTGGACTTTCTCCTTTCACTAATGTATCTATAGAAAGTCTTGCCACCTTCTTTTACTGTCTGCTAGTGTTTCCTTGGTTTGGGCCTTTGCCTGCCTTACTGCTTTCCCTGCTTCCCTTAGGGAAGTTTGGTATGCCTCCCTATCTTCATCCTGCTGCTTTCCCTTATATTTCCTGAAGGCCAGCCTTTTGGCTCCGACCTTTTCTGCTACTGTTTTTGAGAACCAAAATGGTTTCCTTCTTCTTTTGCACTTCCTTTTCCCTCTAACACAATGGGATGTTGCTTCAAGTATTGCACCCTTAACGCTTACCCACTTTGTCTGTACCTCCTCACCTGTTTTTCTTTTTGCCAGGGCTAGCTTAACTCTGTTGGCCATCTTATCAAAGTCAGCTCCTCTGAAGTCCCATCTTTATGCACTGGAATGGGGTGATTTAGTTGTAGTGGCCAAACTCAACCATACCATGTGATGGTCACTGGCCCCCAGGTGACCTTCTACCTGGAGATCTGTGATCCTTTCCCTGTTAGTCAGTACTATATGTAGGATAGCCATGTCTCTTGTGGATTGTTGTACCAGTTGTTTGAGGCCCTCTCCCTGCAGGGAATCCACCACGTGTCTAGTTCTGGCAGATGTTCTTGCTGGTATTGACCAATCTGTATCTGGCATGTTGAAGTCTCGCATTATCAGAACCTCCCCTTTAGCTGTCATGTTTTGTATATCTTCTAACAGTAATGTATCTATGCCCTCCACCTGGTCTGGGGGCCTGTAAACAACCTCAGTTCTTATGGCTGTCCCATTTCCTGTTTCCAGGGTGACCCACATTTCTTCTGGCTCCTTATGTGTATTCTGAGTTTCTGTAGCTTTGATATTTTTCATTTACATACAGGGCCACTCCACCCCCCGCCCCCCCTTTTTGCACCTCGGTCTCTTCTGAACAGTACATAGCCAGCTACTGAAGTCTCCCAAGTGTGGTTACTGGTACTGTAAACCACGTCTCGCTAATTGCTACTATGTCCAGTTTAGCCTCTGTCATTATTGCCTGCAGGTCTGGGATCTTGTTTCCCAGACTGCGAGCATTTGTGTACATTATTTTCCATTGGCTAGATTTTGGTGTGTTAGTTGTTGGATGAGGTCTGGTGTTTCCTTATGCGTTGTATGGGGAGCTGGACCTTTTTCCTTACCTGGTGATGCAAATGAACTGAAACAAGCTGAACTCTTGTTTGACCACTAGCTGAGGGGGGAGGGGTGTTCTTCCCATTTGACGTATGGGGTGCTGCACCCCTCTCTCCCCATTTGCTAGTTTAAATATTCTGCAAAGATATCAAACTTCTGCCCCAATGCACTGACTCCCTCTTTAGTCAGATGCAGTCCATCAAATTTAAAGAACTTTCACTCCCAGAACTGTTGCCAGTTCCCTACAAATTTGTGTCTTTTTTCCTGGCACCAGCCCTTGAGCCACATATTTAGCTCCCCTATCTCCCCTTCTCTGACCTTCTGTTCATCTGCCCCCCTCTCCCAGACTGGCAGGATCTCAGAGAAGGTGTTCCTTGGTCTCCACAGCTGACTGGCTGGAGAGATCATTAGTCCCTATGTGTACCAAAATGTCAATGTTTTCCCCTGCTTCCTGAACAATTTTAACAATTCTTTGGTTTACTATATCCGCATGCATTGGGTGGCATACTGCAACTGCATGCGTGCAGTGCCTTACAGTGCCTGCAAGTATGTATTCAGTGGTTCATAAACATGCAAACATTTATCATTATTTATTTTATTTCAAATTGGTTACCAGAAAAGGCACACTGAGCCGAGGCTCATTTCCAGGTGCGACATATGAAAACATATGAATTGAGACACCAGAAGAAGGTCTATTGGTCTGTCTAGTCTGTTTGTGTTGTGACATCATTATGGACCTTACCCCACTCCTCATTTGCAATTTTTCTTACAATTACCTCATTCTTGTGATCCAGACTTTCTGTTTTATCCTATTTCATCTCTTTAATCTATCTACTGTCGCATGGAAGACCACTTTCTCTGGAAAATTATTCCATTTTGCAACCGCCCTTCTGTGAAGAAGAACCTCTGATCTCCCTCTCCTGAACCTCCTTCCTGATTCAGGTAGTGCCCCTGTGTGCTCTTATTGCTGAAGAGGTTGAAGAGGCTTCGTTTGTCCAACTTCTTCAACCCCTTCATATATTTGAAGGTCCTCATCATGTTCCCACTTTTCCTTCTGTCCTTGAGGGAGGGACAGCAGATAAGGACCATTAGACTGCTTCTAATTGCACTGTATTTCTAGAGGTAGGTTCACCAGTACTGCACACCATACTGCAGGTGTGGCCACAGCAGAAATCTGTACAATGTCAGTGCAACGTCCTTCCTCTCTCCTGCAGCTAATCCCTCAGTCAATACAATCTAGCATTCTGTTGGCCTTGGCCACTGCCTTTTTGCATTGGGATGACTGCTTCAGCTCCCTGCTAATTATCACCCCCATGTCTTCCTCCTCTGCTGTCTCAGTCACTAGGACCCCAGCCATTATGTATTCCAAATGTCATTTATTTGCCTAGATGTACAGGACTTTGCACCTCTTTGGACTGAACCCAAGTTCCCATAATCCTGACCACTTTTTTAGCTTTGCCTGCTCTTCCCTTAAGCCCTGTGCTCCTTCTGCCATGTCCACTCTCCCACAAAGCTTTGTGCTGTCTGCAGACAAAGAGATCTTTCCCTTTATTATTTCACCAATATGATCTATGAAGATGTTAAACTACACTGGCCCAAGCACTGAGCCCTGCTGGATCCTGCCTGTCACATCCCTGTGTCCGGATAATCCTCCCCACTACCACCATCTGCCTCCTGCCTTTCAGTCAGTTGGTTACCAGTTCCAAGATGCATTTGCTCATCCCCAGATCCTCCAATCTGTTAACCAGTCTTTTGTGGGGCACTGAGTCCAATACCTTGCTAATGTTCCGATACAGGACATCCACTGCATGCCCCCTGTTCACTGTCTTAGTGACCCACTTAAGGAAATTGTCTGGCAGGCTCTCCCTTCTATGAACGTATGTTGCTTTGCATGCTGAACACCACTTTCTTCCAGGTACCCCACCAGCCTTTTCTTTTGGGTAGTAATACATGAACTTATAAACTATGAAGGACTGACTGACTAGTCTGAAATTTCCTGAGTCATCCTTGGGTTTACTTTGTTTAGGGACACCATGTGAGCTCTTCTCCAGTGTGGTGGTACAGCCCGGATCTTAGATAGCTGTTGAACAGGTCTGCTAGAGGTGTTGCAAGATTTTCTGCTAACTCCTTTAGCACTCAGAGATATATGTTGTCTGAGCCTGTACAATTATTGACCCCATGGGAAATCAACCCCTCTCTTACCCTTTCCATACTGATTCCCCATCTGTATTACCCCCATCCCATATCCTTCCTCCCTGTTGTATGTGGCCATCTCTATCATTCATGAAGACCAAGCAGAAGCATTCATTCAGCATCTCCAATTTGCATCCACTGCTCTCCACCTATCCTCCACCCTCTTTGAGTCTATTTATGCTGTCTTTCTTGTTCCTTTTTTTTAATGTATTTAAAGAAGGCTTTGTCCTCTTTCCTTATCCCTTTACTAATGAATCATAGAATCATAGAAGCTTGATGGCAGAAAAGGACCACACTGGCGCATCTAGTTTGCCTATTGATCCCTACACCCCCCTCCCAGTCAGCCCCTGCCTTCCCCCAAATACTCAGTCCCATATGCTTGTCTCATGCCCTCTTGAATTCTTCCACTGATTTAGCCCCCACAACTCCATCTGGCAGTCTCTGCCAGGGCTCCACCACCCTCTCCATGAAGAAACACACCCTCACATTGCCCCGTATCTGTTTCCTTTCAAGTCTGTGGCTGTGCCCTCTAGTTCTGACCCCCTTCTTCCTCTTAGGTAAACCCTCTTCTCTCACTTTATTGAGCCCTTTAACATATTTAAAAATTTCAGACATGTCTCCCCTTTCCCTCCTTGTCTCCAGTGTGTTCAGATCCAGCTCCTAACACCTCTGCTTGTATGTATTTCCCTGCATACTCTGCACCATCTTGGATGCCCTTCTCTGGACCCTCCCCAATGCATCTATATCCTGCAGAGGTGTGTCCTCCAAAACTGAACTCCATACTCCAGGTGCGGCTTCACCATGGCTTTGTAAAGGGGCATTATTACCTCCCTCCTTGTGCTAATAATGCCCCTGCCTATGCATGCCGAAATTCCATTGGCCTTTCCCGCTGCCCTGCTACACTGGATTCCTACCTTATGTTTGTGAAAACTATGATCCTCAGATCCCTCTCCTGTTCTGCTACTTTGATTCCATCCCCAGCTAGGGTGTACCTTGCTCTGATGTTCTTACTCCCCAAGTGCATCACAGCGCATTTGTTGGCATTAATTTTCAGCTGCCACACCCCAGACCACTTCTCAAGCATCTTTAAGTCCTCCGTCATGTCCTCCTCCCTCCTTGGGGTGTCCACGCTATTGTATATTTTTTTATCATCAGCAAATAGGCACTCCCTAACCCTCAAACCTTCTGCAATATCGCTGATGTAGATGTTAAAGAGAAGCAGATCTAAAACTGACCCCTGTGGCACTCCACGCTTCACCCTCGCTGTCCCAGAGTGTACCCCATTTAGCACCACCCTCCTAGTTCTTCCTGCCAGCCAGGCCTCTACCCAGTCTGTCATTTTCCCACCCAACCCCAGACTTTCTATCTTGCATGCCAGCCTCTTGTGGGGGATGGTGTCAAAGGCCTCACTGAAGTCCAGATTGACCAAGTACACAGCTAATGGCAGCTCCTTCTTGGTTTTGGCAAGTCAGGCTGCCTTTCCTGCTTCCTTAGCTTTAACCAGGTATACCCCCCCCCAAGTCTTTCTCTCTCTCTCTGGGTTTTTCTGAGCCTTCTGTATGCTGTAAGTGGCTACATAGAAACATAGAATCTGACAGCAGATAAAGACCATATGGCCTACCTATTCTGCCCATTTTCCTACTCGGTGTTGACAGCCCAGATCCTATTTGATCTGTGGCACACCTTCTCTGCCCATCTCAAGATTACCCTTACAGTATGTCTATACCATGTACTCTTGAACCCCTATATTCTTTTAGCCCCCACCACCTCCACTGGAAGGCTGTTCCATGGATCCACCACCCTTTTTGTGAAAAAAGTACTTCCTGACATTTCCCTTGGACCTTCCTCCCTCCAGCCTCATACCATGTCCCCTTGTCCCCATGATTAAGTTACAGGAGTGCATTATTCTATCTCAACTTACTTAATTTCTTGACAATTCCTTCCTTTTCACTCCTTTCCAGTCTGACTTTAGGAAATCTCTCTCTACTTCTGCCTCCTTCCTTTGGCTCACTGATTGCATATTTACAGGCATGGATAAAGGACTGATGACTTCTGCCATTTTTGTTGATCTTGCTAAAGCTTTCGACACTTTGGTGCATCCCCCTTCTGCTGGACAAACTTGAAGCTGCTGGCCTGTCTGACTCTTCAGTCAGATGGTTTTGTTCATACCTTAAAGGCAGGTCTCAAGCTGTCTGGATAGGTAAACCTATTTCACCTTCTCTCCCCAGTAACTCAGGTGTCCCTCAAGGGTTGGTCCTGGGTCCTACTCTTTTCTCTTCTCAATATTCCTAAAGGACCTACCCTCTGTTTTTTTCCTCCACATCCATTCATACATGTACACCAATGGTACAGTTCATTTTGCTTCTGGCTCCTCTCCCTATGACCTTACTTCCAGAATTCATGGTCCCGTTCTTCCGACAACAGCTCGGCAAGGAGTTATCTGATATACTTTTTCAAAAGCTAAAATCGCGTCTTCCTCAGATAGCCCCAAAACTTGGGGCAACATTGATCATAGAAAAACAAATTGATCTTCTCCTTTTGATTGCTCAGGAAGCACAATAATACTGATGTTGTGTTCCCTCACTTGATTCTTTACGGTCTCTAATTTTTGACACAGCTGAGAATTTTCTTTTATTAATGTAAAAGTTGCATTTGCTGATTTTAGTGAGGAAAGTACTGCTCGCTGCACTGTTTGTTCTACATGATCGACCTAGGTTTCCAGTGCACTAACACGTGGAGAGATGACATCAAATTTTTATCCATATCCTGGATTGTTTGCACCAATTTAGTCAGAGTAGAATTCACTGTCAGTAAAGATACCTCCTCTTGCCCTTCACACTTCTACCAGAGGCTCCATTTTGCGAGGGCAGCCTGCTGTCCCGTGGCTGCTTGGGTTTAAAAAAATCACAAGCAGCAGCTGTATTCTTCATTTTACCCATTGTGGAATCTACATCAAACCTCGATAATGCGGTAACTTAACAAGGGGTCCAATGTAGTAGTAGAATAATTTAATAATTTAACTAATTGCCTCTTCTCCCCGGGAGAGCTATACAAGAATGTCTGCACCATTACACTGCCAAGCCATGCCCCTACCTCCAAACTTCAGTTGGATTTTGACAACATTCAGCATTGGTTCCGGGTAAACCAACTGTCTCTTAATGCCCCAAAAGACCTACCCTCTGTTTGTTCCTCCACATCCATTCATATGTACGCCAAAGGCACCGCTGATTGAAGGTAAACCAACTGTCTCTTAATGCCAAAAAAAAAAAACAATTTCTATGACTTTTGGTATCCGTCAGAGGCTTTCCAAAATTACTTCTCCTCCCCTAATTAATACCCTTGATGGATCTATACTTGAAGATGTCTCCTCCTTTAAGTACCGCAGGGTCTGCCTTGACTGGCATCTTGATTTCTCTGTGCACATTAATGCCACCATAAGCTTCATCCTAAGCTTGGTGCTTTGCACTGGAACTAAGCATGTATTCCGTTCCCTGCTCGCCGAGAAATTGTACTAAAAATGATGCTTCCAGTCTTTGACTATGGTGACTTAATCTACTGTAGTGCCCCTAAAACCCTCTTGCCAGACTGCACCTCATTTTTCATTCTTTCTGCTCCTTTGATTTAGATTGCCCCTATCGTACTCACCACTAATTTCTTTACTCAGCTCTTTCTTTCGCTTCTGTTAATGCTAGGTGCCTTTCCCACTGTGCTACTTTTTTGCCCAAGTTCTGGTTTGGCACCCTTCCCTCTTATCTCAAAACCCTTCGTTCCCCTCATTCTTCTTCCTCCTACCCTCTTCGCAAAATTACTTTCCATTCACTTAATATCCCTCCTAGAAAATCTAATGTTGGTCAATCTGCTTTTTCTTTCCGCTTTCCTAAATGTTTGTCCTCCCTTCCCCTTTCCATTCGTTTTGCCTCTTCTATCTGCTCCCTAAAGTCTCTTCATTCTGAATTTTGTTGTCCTACTTGTAACTGCCTTTGATCATTCCTCCTTTCTCTATTCTCTAATCTTGCCCTCTCTTGCTGTGTCTGTTTTGGTTTTCTTTCTATATATATTGAGAGTGTTTTAATTCTCTAGTTTTGCCTTCATTTACTATTTTGCCTTACATTTTTTGATATTGCTTGTATTACATATTTTTATTCACCTTGTTATTATATTGTTAGCTATCTCTCCCCCCCCCCATCCCCAGGACTCATCTGGAAATTAGCTGTTGTCAGCTCAGTATGTACGTCCTGGTTAAACTTATTAAATAAATAAATAAATGTGGCACTCTTCTCCCTTACTGCCTGGGCAACCTCTCAGTAAAACAAACTTAGTGTTTCCAACTTTGAGCCTTTCCCTTCAATTTTTGCACAGTAGTTTGAGGCTACTGATATTCCCTCCTTGATGATGGACCATTTATGGTCCACCACCCTCCAATTACTGAGGTGTTGCAGTACCTCCCTTAGCAACTGTCCTATCCTCTCTAAGTCTGCCCTGCTAAAATCTAGCACTCTGATTTTTGTACTATTGCTTTCCTTTCCCATGTTTTTTTAAAACCACACTCTGTGGTGATCAATCCCCCACAGGGATTCCTCCACTTTAATGTCTTGGACTTGGTCTTCGTTGGTCAATACCAGGTTGAGAATCATAACTTTCCTTGTAGTTCGTGTGACTATCTGGGTCAGAAAACTGCTGTCTATTGCTTCCAGGATTGCATGGCTTCTGGCACATGTTGTGGCTGGGCATTGTCTGATCCACCTTGCATAAGTTAAAGTCCCTTACTATAACTTCCTCACCTTTGATAGCTGCTGCCGAGGTCAAGCAACCCAACTCCTTGTCTCATTCATCCTCCTGATTTGGCAGTCTATATACTACTCCTAGTCTTACCTTCCTTTAAGTGGTTTTAGTTGGACCCACAGCACTGCAGCCTTCCCTTCCTCTTCCTCCTCCCTCAAGCTTGCCATTCTTTCTTTATATACGCCACTGACTGCCACATTTGTCTATACCTCTGTCCATTCTCTATAACTTACCACCTGGGATAGAGAGGTCCCAGGCATGGTTTGGTGTAACCCAGGTCTCTGTGACTAGCTCTATGTCTACTATTACTTCAGTCAACAGCCTGTGGTCATCCATCTTATTTCAAAGGCTTCTCACATATAGTGCTACCACATTCCACCACATCTCTGTTCTTCTGTCTCCCATTTCAGTTTCACTTCCCCCAGTCTTCTATTTCCCACTTCCCTCTGTAAACTCCCTTGTTCCCTTCCATGATTTCCCTCCGGTTCTCCCCCCGGAATTACACTGGTCTGAACCCACTGTCCCTCCCTGCAGTCCTATCCCTGATCATTATACATGCCTTGCCACCCTCCTCTCCCTCACTCTTTTTATCATTAATTCTATCTGTCCAGTCTGGGGGAGGCATTTTGGCCTCTACCACCTAGTTACCCTGGTCATGGGTACCCTGTTTGCCTCCCCCTGTCAGTTTAAATCGAGGTCCTTTGCTATATACACTCCCAATCTATCCCTTAGCACCCTCAATTCCCCCTCTGCTAATGTGCAATCTGTCTAGTACAAACAGGGAGTTGTCTTTTGAGGTCCCTCCAATACACCACTGAGCCAAAGCTCTCTCCCCTGCAGCACTCCCTCCAACAGCTGTTAATTTCTTTGATCCCAACTTTTCTGGCAATGCTTGCAAAATCACCTCTGAGAAGGTTACTTATTTAGCCATTCCCCTGCTGATCCTTCCCACTTCTTTACACCTCTTTTGCACATCCTCCACCTCCTCTGGGTCATTTGTAACAAGGTGGAAAATTATGTGAGGTTCCCCTCTTTTCATTGTACCCACTCACCTATTAATGGGCCCACTGCCAATGCTGTCATTCCTGGCATGTATACCACCTTTCTCCTTACTACAGTAACGCACTAACCCGGGGGGGGCGGCCCCTGCAGCACAGTGTCGCCCCATGACTGTGGCGATACACAGTGTCACTGTGCAGTGGGGAGCTGAACAGGGCAGCAATGTGACAGCTGGAATAGATGTGCCAGGATGGACAGCACAGGATGGGCAGCAACAGTCGGGGGAACACTCCAACAGCGTAGGATGCAGGTACAGAGGTGGCATATACCAGGTGGGACTGTACACATGTGTGAAGTGCAATGCCATAGCGCAATGCTGAAGCACACCTGTGAGAGCAACACAAAGCAGGCAGGTGAGGGTACACAGAGATGTGGAGACAAACTAACATATTGTCCATCCAACAGTTGCTGCGGCAGCTGGCGATGGTGGGCCGAGTGGAGCTGGAAGGCGGGAGCAGCAGTGGCAATGCCAGGATGATGCCAGCACAGTCCAGGCCACTGGCATAGCATCAGGAGAAGGCAGCAGCACACCGACAAGTGGAGGCAGCCCAGAAGCCAGCACACCTGTTGTTGGCACACCCGAACCCATGGCGGAGCCTGACGGGAATGGGGATGGTGACAGCCCCATGGGTGAGGAGGGGGTGGCCAGCAGTGAGGAGGATGCAGCAGATCAGCTACGTGAACAGCAGGGGACCACTGAGGATACCAGTAGTGACACCACACCAGCAGAGGCAGTGTGGATGACTGGGGACATCCAGGAGGTGATGGAGCATGTTCAGCCAGCAGCACAGGACACAGCAATAGGGTTTCTGACCTCTCTGAGCACCCATGGACTGGAGGAACAATTGGATGAGGCTGTCCAGGAGCTGCAGGACCAGCTGTCCCCACAGGCCTACGTAGGAGACTACTGCCAGTCAGTGCTGGCCAGGCAGAGGGATGTGAGGCAGGAGCTGGGAAACGTTCAGCAGGCCATGCAGGAGTACCACACCAGTGTCAAGACACAGCTGTCTGGCATTGCCAGCAGTCTGCAGGCATGTGCCAGGGAGACAACGGTATGCATGGGCGGCCTGGGGGATGCCATACAAGGCATGCGGCACTGTGCTGAATGCCAGGTGGTGTTCGTGGACTGCCTCAACACAGGATTGAAACACATGATGGCATAGTAACAGTGCCATGACACAGCCATGGCTACGGCCATGCAGGCAATAGCGTGTACACTCCAGCCATTGCAACACCTATAGTACTTGGCTTAGCATATGGCACCCCTAGCTACTGCACAGGCAAGCACACAGACACAGTCACTGGAACCTGTGCAACCCCCACCCCCACCCCCAGGCCAGGTGGTGGTGTCACCATCTGCTGGATCTGCAGGCCCAACCGTGCAAGGCCCACACTGACCCAGGCACAGGCCAGCACCATGGTGCACCCACTGCAACACACGAAGCCATGTCGGCACCACAGGTGCAGGACAGGACAACAGACACACACAAGTCTACCGGAACAGGGACAGGCACAGGGCCCACACAGGGAGGTGTGCACATGGAGGTTGGTGCACCACAAGCCACACAGGTACTGAGAAGGTCTACATGGGAAGGGGGAACATACAGTGCAGCACCAGCACAGCTGCCCCCACATGTGGCACCGAGGCATGTTGGCATGGGGGCAGAGGCACAGCAGATCCACTGTGGTGGCACACACATGCTCACAGGGTGCGATGATGGGGAGGTCCATCAGGGTGCCACACAACCGACCAGCACAGCAGGATCCCCCACAGACCAGTGTCCGGCACTGGATAGGTCCGTGTGAGCAAGGTGTGGCTGTGGCAGATGGCTGTAGCATGCCCAGAAATGTGGTGCAGATGGGGGGATGGTTGGGTGGAGCTGCAATGGTGAGGTGAGGCCAATAGCATGGCAGGGAGGTACCTGTATTCGGGGGGCACTGTGCAGTACACAAGGGTGTGAGTGTGTGTATGTGTGACTGTGTACATGGGTGATTATGAGAGCATGTGTGATGGGAAGGACAGGGGAGCACTGTGTCATGTGCACCTGATGTTGACTGTGCACCATGTAAATAAACCACTGCATGTGATCTCTATGTTGTAATGTGTCATTCTTCAGGTACCATTTGATGTCCATCAGTGCCGTTCAGAGACCTTGGCGGGCAAGCGCTGGTAGGTAGGTGATAGCCATTGTGGGTCATGGGTCAGGCCATCGATGGGACATGACATCACAGCACTGGAGCGGTGGTGCCAGGCACCAAGCACAGGGTACAGGTTGGCTGAGACCAGCTGCTGTCCATAAGGACTGGTGCATGGGTTACAGATGAAAACCGAGAAGACACATGCCATGGCATGCAGGTGCCATGGGAGGGGTACAACAATGGCCAGTGGTGGCAGGGGTGCCGCAGGAAGAGGCATGTCCAGACAGGTAGCCCAGGCAGGTCACATGCCATGTATACTGTGATACAACAGCAGGACAGCAACACTGGCACAGCCACAGGGCATGACCGTGGCCTGGGTCCCAATGCCCATGTGCTACTGGTGCCACACCCAGGGAAAGGGGTGCACCTGGGTGATGCATCGCCAGACATGGCCACAGCCAGTGCAGCTGCTGGCAGTGCTGAGCAGAGAGGGGTTGGGAACACAGCACGCTGCTGTGCACAGGTGACACAGATGTCATGCACAACATGTGCATGTCATACTCATATACCAACATACCATACTGCCAGACAAATAGGCCTAACGGTCACTCAGGTCTGCTCGATACACAGCACCTGCACTTAGGGCTGATCCTGGTGTCCCACCCACCCCCTTGGTCATACTGTCCCCTGTCTCAGGTGAACCATCTGTATTGGGCCTGGTCACATGTACCCTCCCCAGTACCCATCCCATCCCCTTGCACACCTGTCCACAGTCCCCACCCCTACCAGCCCCCTGGGCAGTGCGGTCCATGGCTCTGGCACCCATCCAGAGCAATGACATCTCCTCCCCTCCCCTCCCAGCTGTCCCCCTACCTGATTACACCCATGTTATCTTGTTGCCCCACCCCCCGTCCTTTGGAGCACTCTGCCTGGGCCTCTGTAATGGTTCCCTGTCATGTACCCATAGACCACTATCATGTCCCCCCGTCCCTCCTCTCCTCCTGGGTGTACATGTTGAGCTCCATGGGCCTCTCCTCATAGGTCCTGACCCCTAGGCCCCAGATCATGTCAGTTGCCATCCTGTGGCCTTCTCTTGGAGTGTAATGTCCCTCTGTAACTGTGGTCTCCACAGCTGTACACTGTGTCTGAGGTGTGGCCTACCCATGCAGTTGTACAGTGGAAGGATGATATCTGCCTTCCTTGAGGTAATCCCTCTGGCAATGCATCCCAGCATCATACATGCCCTTGCCACTGCCCTCCCACAGGTCCCTGTGTTGTCCATCGTGACATCTACCACTGTGTCCAGTGTCCCCTGTGAGGTGTCAGCACTGGGCACTGTGTATGCCACACAACCGTGCCATGTGCCTGCAGCAACACATAGTGGTTTACACCATGGGGTGGTGTGTGCACCACTGATGTCCATTTGGAGTGGCACACACAGCACAGAGGTGCCAGGTCAGTGCCACCACACAGTACCGTGGTGATTGTTGCCAGCTAGCATGGTAAAGCATGGTGACATCTGGCACCCTGACAGCACTGCACAGTGTGACAGGCCATGGCCTCACTGCCACCAAGTTATACAGGCATGCATCCCACCCTTGCCATCGACAGGTGCAGTGCACCCATGGGATCCCAGGCACTCCATCAGTGGCCCACACTGCCAGGTGTCCCATGGGACAGTGCCACCCACCACATACCTCAGCAGGTGATGCAGCCCTGCTGCTGCCAGGGTAGGTACCCATGTATAATGACTGTGCCAGCGCCACACCATGTATGTGCGCAGTGCTGTGCAGTCCCATCCCTGTGTGTGGACCAATGTTGGTTGGTAGCATCCTGCCACTGACCACCACAGGGCACATACACAGGGCCATACAGTCATGGATGTCACACATGTGTGTGATCCTCTACCCATATCGCAGATGCGTAGCATGCTGCAGCAAGCAAACGCAGTTGCAAGATGACATACGCAAGCTGTAATTGCACATCACAAATGCCATGATGCAAGCCATAATTGCACATCGCAAGTGCCATGTCGCAGGCTGCAACTGTGCACATGCGATGTATGATGCACGTGCAGCATGTACGTGTGCCATGTGAGGCAGCGAGCCATGTGGTGTAGCTAGGCCGTGACACAGAGTAGAGGGTCAGGAGCTGGTGTGCAAGGTCCAGGACATGGAGACAGCAGTGCCACAGCCAACCAGTGAAGGACAGGGACAGATAGCAGAATGGTGAGTACTGGGTCACAGCAGGCCACCCCCCCATACATACCTCTCAACCTTTTGTCTCTGAAATGAGGGACATGGACAGTAACGGACACTCAAAATGAAGGACGATGAGGGACACAGACCCTCAGAATGAGGAACACATCCTCAAACATGGAGATGCAAGCTCAGACCACTGTGGAAACCATAGTATTTACATGTACAAATAATATTTTGGCTTTAGTATAGCAGAATGTTATGAGCTGTTTCTAGCCTTTGGAAGACAGAAATCTTGCTTGTAGAGCAGAAAGCAACTAACTAACAGAAGCTACCATTTTTTAACACATTTAACACTGTCTCAGCAGGAGTCAGTGTTTGTTGAGATTAAGCAGACAGATACTTTCTTAGAAGTAGAAGGGGTCTTACTTAGGGTTAAAAAAAGAAAAGAAAGAAAGTCGGTGTGTGTTCTGTGCTGGGAAGGGTACTGTATCAACTTACTTTGCTTAACCAGTAAGAGGAGATAGAGCTTAATTGGGGTGTGGCTTAGACATTATAAAATCAGGTGACTCAAATTACAACATCCTGTTGCAAGTCTTTGGAAGACAGAAATCTTGCCTGTAGTGCAGAAAGCAACTAACTAAAAGAAGCTACCATTTTCTTACAAATTTAACACTATCTCAGCAGGAGTCAGTGTTTGTTGAGATTAAGCAGACAGATACTTTATTAGAAGTAGAAGGGGTCTTATTTAGGGTTAAAAAAAAAAAAAAAGAAAGTCATTGTGTGTTCAGTGCTGGGAAGGGTACTGTATCAACTTACTTTGCTTAACCAGTAGGAGGAGAGAGAGAGCTTAATAGGGGGTGTGGCTTAGACACTATAAAAGCAGGTGACTCCAATTACAACTTCCTGTTGATAGCCTTTTTTCTTACTAATTTTCCTCCATCTCACCCGCCCTAAGCCAGTTCTACTTTTATAGCCACTGGATTAGACTGACAACAGGAACTTCCTGTTTGGCAGTAGGAAGGGAAGGATCATAGAGAAATATTTGTTTTGTGAACCCTAAAGGAAAAAAGTAGCTCGCTCTCCCCCCCAGCTGCTGGTGGTCTGACACTGAGCAAGGAAGAAGGAGGCTACTGAAGAATATAGGAAGTTGCTGTCCCAGAACAGGAAGGGTGAGAGTTGTAAGGAGAGGAGAGAGTAAGCATACAGAGAAACAGGAGAGGGCACAAAATAAGACATGATAGGAGTGGTGCAGTGTAATGGCTGTGGGGCGGCAGTGTTCCAGGAGACATTCTGGAGGCTGCAATGCTGCCCTATTTGCAGGCACCTCTCTGGTCTGAGGGAGGAGGTTGCCCATCTCCAGGCTGACCTGGCTAGGATTCGGGAAACCTCCTCCCCCACCCAGGGACCACCAGGGCCAATGCCACTACCTCAGAGGTTGCCAAGAAAGAGGAGAGGCCTGACCAGGGTGGGCTCAGGGAGGGAGAGGATGGTGGAACAGAGTTGCATCCCTCCAGCTGTACATTCTCCACAATTCATATGCTCTTCTGGTGGATAGTGGTTCCTCTATGGAGGCACCTGCAGTGGAGAACAAAGATGATGCTGGGAACCTTCACAAAGGAGACCCACAGGAGGGTGGCATGGGACCCCACAGGAGAAGGAAACAACTCCTGGTGGGGGACTCAATCATTTGGGGGGGTAGCAGTGGGGGAAGAAGCGGAGAGGGAGGTAAGGTGCCTACCTGGTGCCACTGCATGGAGGGACAGGAAGCGAATCCTATGGATCGTCGGAGCAGCTGCATGAGGGAGGGAGCTAGATGTCAGTTGTCCACCTGGGGACAAATGACCTGGCTAGGAATGGGATCAGAGCAGTGCAAGAGGAGTTTGTAGAGTTGGGGAGGGGCCTTAGACAAGTAGCACATATGGTAACCTTCTCAGAGGTGCTGCCTGTCTATGGCAAGGGTGATGCTAGGGTACTTCTTACCAGGGAATTCAATGAATGGTTGAAAACTGGTGTGGAGCTCAGGGTTTTGGCTTCATTGGGGACTGGGGAGCCACCTGGAGGGATGTAGACCTATATGGGCATGATGGTCTGCATCTGTCCGGGGGGAACCAGAATCCTAGGTGAGAGGTTTAAATGCTTCACTGGCAAGCTTTTAAACTAGCCAAGGGGGAGGCACTGAAAAGGAGCAGTGAAATCCCAGCCTCGCCCCACAAAACACAGTAATTAGTGAGATAAACACCAAGGTAGAGAAGTCATTAGGGAGCAGGACAGAGGTAAATGTAAAAAAAGGCAAAGGCAGTAAGGACAGAGATGGGGCTAAAAGGGGTAAGGCAATCAAAAAGTGGAGGGTGATGAGTACCAATGCCCATAGTCTGTGTAACAAGCTCCCTGAACTAGTGGCCTTGATAGGAGAGGATTGCCTGGATATTGTGGCAGTCACAGAAACATGGTACACAGAGAACCATGACTGGGATGTCAACATACCGGGATACGCAATTTACAGGAGGGACAGGGAGGGTAAAAGAGGAGGAGGAGGAGGAGCTCTCTATGTAAAGGAAGGGATCAAAGCAACAGAACTAAAGAGTAAACAGGGAGCAGATGAGGCATTCTGGGCCACCCTGGAGACAGGAAATGGCACCACAGTCCACATGGGGGTTGTATACTGACCCCCATCTCGGGAGGGGGATGGACAAGGAAATGATAGAAGGCATCCTTAGAATGGCAGAAAAAGGGGAGATATTGTTGATGGGGGACCTGAATATGCCAGATGTTAACTGGAGCACCTTTGCTGCATGCACATCCAAGAGCAGGGTTATTCTTGATACCCTAAAAGGGGCATGTCTCAGACAGCTAGTATTGGAACCCACTGGAGGGAGCAATCTTAGACCTGGTACTCTCAAATGGGGACGGAGAAAGAATCTCAGATTTAGAAGTGGTAGCCATCTGGGAAAAATGACCTCCAAACAGTGTGGTTCATGATAAACACAGCCATACAATCAAGCCATACAAAAGCAAGAGTATTGGACTTTAGGAGGGCTGACTTTGGGAAAATGAGAGTGCCTCAGAAAGCACTAGCAAACAGGGAAGAAGGAGGGTGGAGGAACAAGGGAGTAATCAAAACAGCCATCACAGAGACAACAAGCCTTTGTGTAAAGCAAATCAACAAAACACAACAAAGGAAAAAAACGCTATGGTTCTCAAAAGAGGTGGCAGGAAAGGTTAAGCAGAAAAGGCTAGCATTCAGGACATATAAGGAATCACAGAAGGAGCAGGACAGAGAACTTTATCAGTTAAAACAGAAAGAGGCAGGGAAGGCAGTCAGAATAGCAAAAGCCCGAACCGAGGAAAGGATAGCCAGCTCCGTTAAGAAGGAGGATAAGACCATTTATAGGTACATTAGGGAGTGAAGAAAGGTCAAAGGAGGTGATACTGATGCTTAATAAAGGGGAGGTAACGTGGGTAGAGGGTGACAGTGAAAAAGCTGGGATGCTGAATGAATATTTCTGCTCAGAATTCACAAAGGAAGAGGAGGAGGAGTTATCTAAACCAAACAAGAGAAACACTCTGAAGACTGGGGTCGATACCAGTCCATTTATAGAAGAAAGGGTTCTGAAAGAACTAATAAAATTGAAGGTGGACAAAGCAATGGTGCCTGATGAGATTCACCCAAGAATTCTAAAAGAACTAAGGGTAGAACTAGTGACACCGCTGACTACTCTCTTTAACAAATCATGGGAGGATGGGGTGGTACCTGAGGACTGGAGGAAGGCAGATGTGATTCCTCTTCACAAAAGTGGGAGCAGGACAGAGGCAGAAAACTACAGACCAGTTAGTTTGACATCAGTGGTAGGAAAATGATGTAATCACTTCTGAAGGAAAGAATTGTTGAGTACCTAGAGGCCAGTGGGGCTGGGACCCAAGGCAGCATGGATTCTATGGGAAGGTCGTACAGACTTAATCTAATATATTTCTTTGACTGGGGTGACCAAAGCAGTAGACCAGGAGGGCTGAGGACATGGCCTACCTAGATTTTAGCAAGACATTTGATACAGTCCCACACAAAAGATTAATATACAAGTTAGCAAGCCTTGGAGTGGGTCCCAAGGTGGTAGCCTAAATAAATATATGGCTAGCAACAGGATGCAAAGGGAGTAGTAGTAAACAGAGTCCACAGTGAAGAAAGGAGGGTTACTAGTGGGCACCGCAGGGTTTAGTACTGGGACCGGTCCTTTTAATGTCTTTATAAGTGACATTGCAGAAGAACTGAAGGAAAAGTATGTCTCTTTGCAGATGACACAAAGATCTGCAACAGGGTTGGTACACAAGATGGAGTGGAAAGGATGAGAAGGGACTTGGCAAGGTTGGAGGAATGGTCAAATGTATGGCAGCTCAGATTCAATGCAAGTGCAGGTATATGCCCTGGGAAACAAAACCCAGTGGAAGAGTACACAATGAGGGGTGAGATACTGACAACAGTAAAAATGGAAAGGGACTTGGGGGGTAATTATATCAGATGACCGAAAGGTGGACAAGCAATGTGAGAAGGCAGTAAGGAAGGCTGGGGGGATACTGGGATGCATAGGGAGAGGCATCAATAGTAGAAAACAGGAAGTTGTTATCCCTCTGTACAGACAGTTGGTGAGACCCTAACTGGAGGATTGTGTGCAATTCTGGAGACCCCATCTCCACAAAGACATAGACAGAGTGGAGGCTGTCCAGAGGAGGGCAACCAACATGGTGCAGGGTCTGTCCCAGAAGACATATGAAGAAAGACTAAAGGAGCTTAATATGTATACCTTTGAGGAAAGAAGGGAGAGAGGGGAAATGGTAGAAACTTTCAAGTACCTCAAGGGAATCAACAAAGTCCAAGAGGGTAGCATCTTTCAGAAAAAGAGATGTGCAAGAACAAGGGGGCACAATTTGAAGATAGAGGGAGGACGGCTCAGAGGTAATCACGAGTATTTTTTTCTTGGAGAGGTTGTGGACGCATGGAACAGCCTCCCTGAGGAGATTGTGGAGTCAAGAACAGTGAGGGAATTCAAGAATGCATGGGACAGACATAAGGCAGTCCTAGTGGGGGGTAAGAGGAATAAGCTGTTGGTTAACTAGGATCTGCAGCTTTTCTGTTAGGTAGGAAAATAGGCAGACTAGGTGGGCCAAGTGGTCCTTATCTGCCATCAAATTCTATGTTTCTATGTTTAGTTTCTGCTCTACAGTCTGAATTTACAGCACATTTGCTGTGTGAGCAGCACCTCTTCCATGAGGGATGGATGAGGGACAGAGCAATGTTTAGGGGCAAAATGAGGGATGACCCTCGTGATGAGGGACACCTGAGAGGTATGCCCCCATACCTCTGAGCCTCTCAGCAGTACTACCCATAGTACTGCCATCATACCTGCATAGCACAGGCCCAGGCCATACCCCTCCACTGTACCTGCCTTACAGGGCCACCCCTGATGTTGCCTCAGTTACCTCTTCTGTCCCTCATGTGGTTTGCATTGCTGTCACTGAAGGGTGGGGATGTGAATCACAATGCGATGCCAACCATGGGTGTTATGGTCTAGTCCTCATTAGGGTAATGCTATTCACACCCAGAAGCATGTTGTACAGAGCTCCTGGAACTAATATTACTAATGTAACAGCTGTGTCCCTGGTATTGGATGCCCTGTCCCTTAGCTGTGCAGTGGGAGGTTGAGGGGTATGGGCCAGACTGTGTAGCACATCCTTACTGTAAGCAATACTCTGTCCACCATGGGTGGGCCCCACAGTGTAGGCGATGATGGATGGTTCTACCAACACAGGTGGGTATAGTGATAGAGTTACGCAATAACGCCTGACAGGGTGTGTGTTGTGCTGGGATAATGTCACGCCTCAGGTGGTTGGGCACTCAGCCGCAGGCCGAGTGCATCCGATACCTGAGGCGTGATGTTATCCCAGCACAACACACACCTTGGAGGGTATTATTGCTATTATACAATGGCTTGTTGTGATACAGAATAAAAAAGGCATTTTAAAGAATGTTTTTGTTACTGTGGAAGACTATTCTTGTTTCTTAAGAGAAGATGCAAAGAAAGAGAGTACCAAATGGCCATCTACAGGTTCACAGTGAGGCTGAGACTAGACCTATGATGTTGTGCTTGGATAACATCACAGGTCCAGTCCCAGACTGACTAATCAGAGACCATGATTCTTTCTTGCCATTGTATAATGTTTGTTCTGCAATGGCTCTAACATGCTGAGGGACATCAGTACATCAATGTGGTGCAAGGGTCCATTTGAGCAAGTCCATCATAGTGCAATACAGCCGGCATAGCGGGTGAGGGGTGTGTCCCCCCCTACAGCTAGGGCAGGCCACACAATGGTTTACCATCCTATGGGAGGCCCATGGTAAGGGGTGCATCAAAGCGTGTAGGCATGTACACAGGTCGGTATTAGATGCCACTGTTGGCGTGTGCAGTACAGCACTGTTCATCATGGCCACACCCTATATCCATCAGTCCCCAGACATGGAACATCGCCTATCACATTATATGACTACTGCTTAATATGTGGTACACCTACCCACATCAATGCCTAGGGATCACAGACCACTGTCATGATGTGTGTGGTTCTGTTCAAATGGTCAGGTATGACATGATTAATCTGGCTGTGTCATCATCTACTGTAGACGTTGTGACATAGACAGCCAGCTGTGAGTGCTGTATCATTTTTTTATTTCTTAAAAATAACAGAAATGTGGTACTGAATTTGTCTGTGGGAAACGTCATTGCACTTGGAGTGACCTCCCTCACTCACACATCTCTCCCCCCGATCTCAGCATGTGAGATGACACAGGAACTTAGATAAAAAAAAAATCTAACACCTGCAAGGCCAAGATAATTGCAAAGCTAATAGGTACCTAAAATCGGGACATCTTGTTTAGCTAGTTCTTTTATCAGTAGCCTAGTTGGCAGGAAAGAACATATCCATTTTACAACGTTTACAGGAAAAGAAAGTAGGGCATGACACTTCTCTGTGAAATTAAAAAGGCTTTGATATCTGTGAAGATCAGGAAGACCCTTCTTCATCAAAGAGGTGTCATTTGAGAATTGATGCTATGCTGAGAAAAACAGAATCATACTGCCTTATAAGGATCCTGTTTCCTGTAGAGATATATTTTTAGTAATAATATCCTGATAGGGAGTAAGTACAGTGACCTCATCCAGGGGGCTGGAGAAACCAGCTTTAAAAAAACTATGATTCTGGTTTCATACACTGACTTCTTTACCTGACTTTGAAACAGCAACATCAAGCCTTCAGAAGATAAGTATTTTGTGGATAGGAAATATAGTTGCACTTTTATACCTTTTTGTTTAATGACCTGTATGTTTTTTGTGATAAGAGTTCTGTATATTACTGTTTACTATTTAACCTTTTATTTAGTAAAGATATATTTTGAAAACAGAAACTGCCTGGTGTGCCTTGAAACATTTCTTTGGTTCTAAGTGAAGTTAGATGGTTTTAAAGCTGACATGGTGCATGAGTTTATGGGTGTACCAAACTGGGAAACAGTTTAAGAGTTTCTCTGGGTCTTGCAGAGTTCAAAAAGGGTTCATTTTGTAATACCTGCTTAGGTGCCCGTAGGCAAAGATATCTGGCTCCCCGAAGACAGAATTATCTGAGCCTGATAATTGGGTATGCTAACAAGAGGTTAACAAGTTTGAATCCCTCCAGAACTTGGGACTAAGGTGACTCAAATCCACAAAACAGACAAGAGGGCTACCTTGTTCTGTTCACTGTTCACAAGAACACGCTCAGAGGATGGCACTTTAGGAGTAGAGGGCTGATCTGCTGAGTGGGTTTGTGACAGACATGTGCATTCCAATGATTATACTGACTGTGGGATGGGTCCAGACATTGTAGAACAGGGTGCCTCTGTGCTGTAGGCTGTGGATGGTTCCTCGTACTGTGGTACGGTCATGAGGTTTGCACATGCCACTGGCTGCTGCCCCTCCCCAATGCTTGGCTGGCCACAGATGCACTGTACTGCACTGCACCCCAGACTCCCCCACAGCGGCCCAGGGGCTGTACGACTGACCTGTCCATGGGGTGCGGAGACAGTGACAGTGATCTATCATCATAGTAATGGCCCCGAGGCCTAACGGTAGGGGGTATGTGGCAATGGTGGGATACATGGACATTGGGAGCACACCAGCACCATTGTGCTGCCACACTCTAATAAATTGGTACACCATGGTGTACATGGGCCATGGCCACCCACGCCCATGCCCAGGGTGGTACTTGGCTTGCTGCGGCATGGGCACCGCCAGGACAGTGCACATCCCCACACAGCACCTCTGACATGTACACCCCTCCCAATCAGGGTCATGGCCTAGTCACGTTGTCACTGTGCCGTTGCATCTGTGTTGCATGTCTGTTTGGTGAGATTGTGTCACTGCATTGGTGGGCTGCAACACATGCTGGCCTGTGTGCCATATCTGTTCCTGATGGTTGGTCATTCCATGTATTACCATACATGCCTGTGTGCAGCACTTGGTTGCCCATGTCCCAGCTGTCCCAAACCTTACAGGTCGGGTGTTGCCACACATCCCTTCAGACAGTGTGGGGGGGGCCGACACAGGCCATTGCAAACACCTGACACACAGGTTAATGGCTGCCTGAATGGCTGGCTGTGTACCACTGTCCCTGTACCATGTCCTACATGGTATGCCTGTCAGGTACACAATGGCGGCTTGCCTGCAATGCCACCCAATGTCACTGCAGGCATGCTCCAGACAACACTCCCCTGTGCTGGGTCTGTCATGGCAGGGTGACCTGGGGACAGTCCTTGGCCATGTTCAGGGAAATACCTGTTGGTTGGTGACAGATGGGGGGCTTGCAGCACCCACAGGCAGAAGGCCACAATGACACATACAGCAGTGTACTAACCCATGTCCATTCCCTCCCTAGCACCCCAGCGGACACAAACGGGACTTCGGTGTGTATTAGCAGTTGCCCGGCATGCAATGTTCCATTGCATGTACAGCACTGTGTACCTGACATTGTTGTTCATTGTCTCCTGTGTAGGATTCAGCAACACTGCACTGGACCAGGTAGGATCACGCTGCCACACAACTACAGCTGTTGTGGTCACTGACTGTGCCACTGGCTTATGATGCCCTGCTCTTTCTCCATCCAGGTGTGCCACCAGATCCATTAGCACCACCCACTTCTGTCACCACAGTGCACAGCACAGGTAGGTATCTGTCATTCTGCTTTTTGCCACCAACAATTGGCCATGGGACTTCCCCATGGGCACCTGCTGGATGGGGACGATGCCACTCTGCGTAGGGGAGGTAATGCAGATGTGTGGCAGGGCTGCATGTGGCACTCTATGCCCACACCATGCAGGGTCAGGATGTGTCATGCCTCTGCAGGGGACAGGAGGCCTGTTTGTGCACTGTGGGCTCTGCGTGCAGCACTGCGTGCCCATCCCCTGCATGGCACTGCTCAGCTTGTCTACACCTCCTTCTGTGCATGTCAATGGTGCATGGTGCACCACCTGTGGTGGGGGTCTTTGATTGCATTCCTGTGGCCCGGCCCTGTCCCATGCAACATGGCCAGAGGCCAGTGTTACACATGGTGGGTGGGGGATGTCAACATATCCACGGAGCCATTGTGTAGTGATGCATGTGCCATTCCTTCCTCCATGCAGCTTTCACACTGGTGAAGTGGGATGTCCTCAGGGTCCTCACTGAGCCTCAGTGGTTGGCCACCCAACTTCATGCCACTGGAGATGGCCATGCTGGTCAACTGTGTGCAGCAGTGGGGCAGGATGCTACTGCCACCTGGGTGCATGAGATGCAGTGCCGTGGAGCGGGAGCATGCATGGCATGCCATCAGTGCATGCATGGCAGATATCAGTGGCACTCACAGGACTACCCGCCAGCCTCACGTACCACTGGCAGGACCTTATCATGGAGGAAGCCCAGGATTCTGCACTGAATGATTAGTATGGCACGGCACAGGGATGCAGACATGCAGTCTGGGCAGGTCACGGGTGCAGGTATGTATACCTATGGCTGTTCATCTGTTGAGGCAGTGCTGGTGGTGCCTCAAACACACTCACCAGCCTCTACACCTAACAGGTTCCACTGACACATCCCAAGGTATGCAGCAGGGCTGCATTTGCAGCCTCAGGCAGGAGGTGCTTCACTGGAGGGTCTGGTAAGCACATACATTGTTCTCTGTATGCCATGGCCATGGCAGAGTGCCACATGGTGGCTTATGCTGCTCCCTCACATTGCCTATGTGTGTGTGCCACCTGACTGGGCCCAGCACTGACTGCATCCCTTGCATCCCTATAGGTGTCCATAGCAGGCTTTCACAATGGCAGAAGGCCCTGCTGAGCAAAATGGCAGAGGTAAAGGCCAACGATGCCATGGAATAACAGACATACACAGCGCAGGCAGCGGAGGGCCAGGATCCATCCACTGACCTCCTCCTCCTCCACCTCCTCCTTTGGCAGCGGTGTCTGCTGAAGACATGGGCACCGTGGCACCAGAGGCAGTACCAACAGACCACACAGATGTTGGGCACCAGGGGCCTGTCACACAACATGCCTCCAGACTGGTCACAGAGGGCAGCATTGCAGTGGAGGAGGACCAGACCATGGCTGCACCACCATCAGGGACTGCGGCAGGGGCTGATGCAGCACGGGCAACCAAGGATGCCCCACGACCTTACACTGTGTCATGTGTTGCTGCACCTGTGGCAGGAGACACCGTACCACAGCCAGTGGATGCCATGCCAGGGCTGCAGCAGGGGAAAGACTGGCATGCCATTTGGGCAAGCAATGTGAGAGGGCAGCAAGGAGGACTGGGGGGATACTGGGATGCATAGGGAGAGGCATCACCAGTAGAAAACAGGAAGTTATTATCCCTCTGTACAGACAGCTGGTGAGACCCCATCTGGAGTACTGTGTGCAGTTCTGGAGACCCAATCTCTGCAAAGACATAGACAGGATGGAAGCTGTCCAGAGGAGGGCAACTAAAATGGTGCAGGGTCTGCGGAAGACATATGAAGAGAAGCGAAGGAGCTTAATATGTAGCCTCGAGAAAGAAGGAGGAGGAGGGACATGATAGAAATGTTCAAGTACCTCAAGGGAATCAACAAAGTCCAAGAGGGTAGCATCTTTCAAAAAAAGAGGTGTGCAAGAACAAGAGGGCACAATTTGAAGATAGAGGGAGGCTCAGAGGTAATTTAAGGAAGTATTTTTTCACAGAGAGGGTTGTGGATTCATGGAACGGCCTTCCAGAGGAGGTTGTGGAGTCAAAATCAGTGGTGGAATTCAAGCATGCATGGGACAGTCATAAGGCCATTCTAGGGGATGGGGGTAGGAAGAAGTAGGCTGCTGGTTAACTAGGATCTGCAGCTTATCCAGTAGGTAGGGAAATGGGCAGACTGGGCGGGCTAAGCTGTCCTTATCTGCCATCAAATTCTATGTTTCTGTGTTTCTATGATGTCATGGCTGGTGACCCTCATGCTGGTCTCGTGAAGGGTGGGGGCCTGGATCTGAAGTGTCTTGTGGTCCTTGTATTGGCCATCCTGAAGGATATTGGGCACCTCCATGGATCAGTGGGTGCCCTGCTGTCTGAACTCCGGAAGACCTAGTGATAGTGGGTCTGCACGTTACAACTGTGGGTGGGTCTGTGTCTGTGGGTGGGTATCTATATAGGGGTGGCTGTCATGTTTGGGTGGGATTGTGCATATGGGTGTGGCGGGTTGACTTTGGGAGGGCATTTATACCTGTTTGTGTTCATTGTTCTGGGTTGGATTGGGTTGTTATTGTGGGGCCAGTGTTCTGTTGTTTGTGGGTGCAGGTGGGCATTTGGAGTTGTTGTGGGTTGCTACATGGATATGAGCACTAATTTTTGTTACCCTGTTTTGCCATTGCCTGTTGTTTAGACCCGTCCTCCTTTCATTGTTTATATGTATCCCTGTTGCTGTTCATTTCCATTAAACCATTTACCATCATCACTGTGTCTGTGTGTCTGTTCCAGGTTTGCATGGATGTGTGAGTGTATGTGTTGCCATGCACATGGGTGATCACTGGTGGTGGTGCCTGCTGTCCCTGGTGTTTCCTCACTGTGCATCTGGTGAGTGTACCGGTTGTGCTGCTCACGGCCTATGGCACTGTCCACTGGCCACATCTGCATGGTGTCCTGTGTGCTGCGGGTCACCGTGCATGGTGTGGCATCCATGTCACCTCACATTGTACCTCCCAGCTGTGTGGTGGCATGGTGCCTAAGCTGTACCCTTCCGCCTCAGGGAACCATTG
The DNA here is from genome assembly GCA_016271365.2 of Neoceratodus forsteri. Classification (NCBI taxonomy): domain Eukaryota; kingdom Metazoa; phylum Chordata; order Ceratodontiformes; family Ceratodontidae; genus Neoceratodus; species Neoceratodus forsteri. The sequence continues at coordinate 1,288,228,038 of CM057454.1, read as the reverse complement.
TTCCCTGCAGGTGGCACCACTGGCATGGGCATTGGTGTGTCTCACCACCGTATGTCTACAGATCTGTGCCACCCGGTGCCATGTCCCTGTTGTGGTTGCACTGTTTACATGTATCAGTGACCATGGCAGGGCATTGTTCCTGGTGGCACCATCATCCCAGCATTGTGCCTGTGGCCTCTGTGCACCCTTTGTCCCTCGTGCCACACTGTAGCTGTACACCTGCATTGCTCGCATGATCTGTCTGTCCTGTCTCCCATGGTGTTTTGCTGTGTGCTGCATGCAAGGCCCACTGCATGGCACTGGTTCCACCCTGTCCATGTGTGTTGGTGTCTACTGGTTGTGCCATGTGTCTGCAGGCCTCACAGGTGTGTGCTCACATAGTGGGCTGCCTGTACCTGCCCATTGAGCCATCCTACTGTGTGCCTTGTCGTGTGGTGCCATGCATATTCTGTACTGCCCTCTGCATGGCCATTTCCACCACCCCCAGAAGACAGTGATGTGCCTATCTTGCTGGTCTTCTTACATTGCTCCATACTGTATCTCAGTTCCCACACTGTTCCACATCCACAGCTGTGTGAGCACCACCCAATGTGGCCACAATCCATGGGACCTGTTGCTGTCATCCAGTGTCACCATGGCCTGTGCACTGCACCAAGTGGCACGCCCTGGTGTTGTTTTGTTGGACATCTCCACCTGGCATTTGGTGGCTGTCACTGTGATTCCATGGCATCTCTCAGGTGAAGTGCCTCTCTATCAGGTCACATCATGCACATTGGCCTGCCTGTGCCAGCGCTGCATTTGCTTGGTGGTGTCTCACATGTTTTTGTGCCCTACCATTCCACTCCTGGTCCTCCTCATACACGTCCTCCAACTGGTCCGGTGGTGGCACACGGTGTTGCACTGCAATGTTGTGCAGTATGCAGCAGACAATGAATATCTTGCAGGTTGTCTCTGGACTGTACTGTAACGCCCCCGATGATCTATCAATGCACCTGAATTGTGCCTTCAGGACCCCAAAGGTGCACTCTATGTTGCACCTGGTCTGGCTGTGCACCTCATTGTAGCATGTCTGTGCTGCTGTGTGTGTGTGGTGCAGTGGTATCATCACCCATGGCAGCTGTGGATAACCGCTGTCCCCTGTTGGATAGATGGTACATCATCAGTCTCTGTGGCCTATGGTCCTATGTCTGCATGGTGCAGGTGTTCAGGTATGCAGTGCTCTGTACTGTGTTCACTTACCTACTAGCCATCCTCTCATGAGCTGGCCACTCTGGTAGCCTTCGTTTAGCCCACGGTTGTGCAGGATATAGGCATCATGCATGGAACCAGGGCACTGGGAAATCACATCTAGTGCATGGCCATGACTGTCACACACCACCTGCATGTTCATGGAATGGTGGCCTTTCCGATTCACATACACAGCCCTCATTGACTGATGGTGCACGTATGGCAAAATGGGTGCAGTCTATTGCACCCATGACATGTGGGAACTGGGCGATGGTGTAGAAGCCCTGCGTCACTGCCTGCTGCTGCTGCCGTGCTTCCCAGGGCAAGGTAATGTACTGGTCCTTGCAGGCCACCATGGCATTCAGGAAATGGTGTAGGCACCTGGACATGGCCGGCTGTGATATTCCCACAGTGTCACCTGTTGGTGTCTGGAACATTCCTGTTGCCAGGAAGCATAGTGCTGCTGTCACCTTCACCTCCACAGGAACTGGCTGCCCCCTGCAGGTGGTACTGTGTAGGTCTGCGCAGAGGTTATCACATATCCCATCTATGATGGCCTGGGGCAGTCAGTAGCATGCAATACACTGTTCCTCCTTCAAATCCTGGTATGTCTTCCTTACCCTGTACAGCCATGGTGCATGGCATCTGCCAGGTCTGTGCCGTCCTCGTTGCTGCCTATTCCTCTGGTTCCAGGCATTGTGTTGCCTCCTGTGCTTGTTCCCACACTCCAGTAGTAGCACACCTAGCATTACTACTGGTTTTTCCAATTTGTATTTCTCCTCTCTCTGTCACAGTGCTGTGCTGCTGAGTCTCCAACCTGCCTGTCTGTGATCCTTTATATATTGTGTAAGTTACACCTGCTCCCACCTGGTGTATGTTATGCCAGCTGATCTTGGTGTAAGTTGTGGCACTGCAGCTTCTAGAATCTCACCCTGGTGTATCTCTTCCCTTTTCTTGGTGTATGTTCAGTTGCGCATTGCCGTACCTGCGGGTATGTCGCAACTGCGGCGTAAGTCACAATTGGTGTACTGAGTTGAGTCAAGGTGCATGTTGCATTGTAGAATTGCATTTGTCACATTTACTTGCTGTATTTGTGACTTGCGCCATTTTCATTGGTGCATCTGCGTTGCGCTGTGGTGTATTCTTTGTAGAATCAGGCCCTCTGGATTCAAACTGTGTTTTCCATTTCATTAAGATTCTATCAGTTCACAACCATGCCATGTGGTTTACATGGTACATCTGTTACATTCCAGTGATACATGGATGAAAGTCTAGCATCTCACACTGGTTATTGTACTGCTTACTTGGATGAAGTTGTGTACAGTCCAGAAAGGAAAAGCTATCTGGAACACCTATAAGCAGGTATCCAATCTATCAAACATGCAAGTCTGACAATGAATCCTATCAAGTGCACATTATGCATACAGGACACCAGATATTTGAGTTTTATTTTAGGAAATGGAAAAGTAAAGTCAGAGATTTCCAAAATAGAAGGTGTACGTAGCTAAAAAGAACTATCCCTAAAACTAAGAAACATGTCATGTCATTTTTAGGTCTGGCTGGTTGCTACATGAGATTTGTTTCCAGTTTTGATGAGTTAGCTACTCCTGTCACTAAACTCATGAAAGAATGGTACCCAAGTAACATGAAATGGTCCCAGAGTGTGATGAGATTTTTTTCAGCTATCAAGGCTGCATCATGTTCAGCCCCCTGTTGAATGAAGTCCAGATTCTGTGAGACAGTTCCTTATACAGATGTGCATCAAAGGTAGGTCTAGATACAGTCTTGTGTCAAAATACAGATGGGAAAGAACATCACATTCTGCTTATCAGTAGGAAACTACACAACAAAAAGAACAAGTACACCACTGTTGAAAAAAGAATGCCTTACTGCAAAATGGTCAATGAAGTCTCTTAAGCTAGATGCTTACTTGCACTTGTTTTCTGTTGGTTTAATCAAATGAAGGACAAAAATCCCTGAATCACAACCTGACACTACAGCCTCTTTACTTTGAAGAGATTCATAAATCTGGAAAAAAAGTATGTTGATGCTGATTCTCTGGCAAGATATGGTTCCGAAATTGACAATTCAGTTGGTTGAATAAAATATGTGTGTAACTGAAATATTTGCTATAAAAGGTGTTATGAAAAAAGAGATACTGCATATGCAAATAACTGTAAATGTTGTAAGGTAATGTTAAATGAGAAATAATAGAAGGTTTTGTAAAACCTGTTTTTAAGGGAAAAAACAGATTGCCTCTTAAAGAGGTGTGTGTTTGTATGTGTGTGTGCGCGCGTGCGAAAGGGTTCGATAGGGCCCTGTCCCATCTGTTCTGCACAGCGACTTAAAAGCAACAGTCTATTTTGTCCTCTCCTATTCTGCCACTTGTCTGTCACTTGTCTGTCTGATTGCACAATCAAATGTTTCTTGTGACACCTAGGAATTGGCCACTATGATGGTCCTACAATTTCCCTTGATATAGCCATTCCTTCATTTGCTATTTCTATTTGTTCTTTCTTTCTCCTCTTGCTTCTCTACTGTTATAAAATACACAAATCTTTATGTGAAACTAAAATCCCTTGGTTTACAAATATGCATATTTATATTGTTGAAATGATTTCAGAAAGCTATTCAGGTTTTTTAGGAAAGATAACAATCTGGAACAAAGGGGGTTCATCCTGCGATGTATTTTAACTGCCACAAGCTTGATTACAGAATTGTCAACAGAAAACCAACTGTGGGCAAAATGTATATTTTGTTTTGCCTGTTAAGAACAGATGTTCTTTTCAGATTGACAAAGTTTTGAAACATTTTGTGAAAACACAGGGGCCCGGATATTCAGACTGTGCCAGTCTGTGAGACAAGCCTGGGCGCAGCGCAACTTGGCTGCACATGGGTGTTGACAGGGTGATATTCAATAGAGCTGTGCCATGACACAGCAGCATTGAATATCACACCCTGGTCACCCACAGTGCACGTGGCACAGTGGCACTGCGCCAGTGCAAGTGGCCAGAGTGGAGCAGGGAGATGCGCTAGTGCAAGTTCCATTGTGCTAGGTGCAACAACTGGGATACTCAAAAGTGCACATGCAAATGGGGCCATAATGCATGCAAGGTGCAAATGGGGCCATTTGCATGTCATTTTGGCCCCATTTGCATGCAGGTGCACTAATCCCTGGCGACTTGAACCTTGGGCCCTGCCAGGCTGCAGCCATTGGGGACCGATGCCCCCTGCACATTGCGGCAAAGTGCCCCACTGCCCAATCATGAGCATATGTAGAATAATAGAATCGTCCCATATCCCTGGTGGTCCAGTGGACCGCTTGCAGTCCGATCGCGGGCATATGTTGAGAAGTATAAATGTCCCATATCCCTGGTGGTCCAGTGGACAGCTTGCAGCCCGATCGTGGATATCAGTGAAGAATAATGCAACAGCGTGAGGCAATGGGAGTGCAGCCTGTACTGTACTACACAGTCCAGATATGTGAATGGATTCACATATCTGGACTGTGTAGTAATATGAACTGCATGCCATTGACTCAGCTGTGGACCAATATAGCCCCTGTCTGGTCAGTCACAGGTGGGTGGCAGGGCAGCAAGTGGGTGGGCTGCCGCCCGCCACTGACCGGGGAAGCAGGACGGTGGGGCTCAGTGGGTGGGTGGGGAGGGGTGCCTCTAGACCACCAGGGTGGCTGTATAGTGCAGTGGTTTAAGGCTCTGAGCTGAAAATCTGGTGACATCCAGGAGACCAGACCTGGTTTGAATCCACAGCTTCCATGTGCATGCATACTGTGTGACCCTGAGCAAGTCACTTAACTTCCCTGTGCTCCCAGGTCGCTCCTGTACAAAAGCTTTCAGCCTAGTGTGCTACTACTGGTTAAACAACTAAATAAAAAAATTAAAAAAAAGGGTTGGATTGGTGTTGTATTATTCTTCACTGATGCCCATGATCGGGCTGCGAGCGGTCCACTGGACTACCAGGGATTTAGGACTATTATTTGTATATGTATGCCCATGATCAGGCATGAGGGGGTGCCACCAGAAGGTGCAGCCGGAGATAGGCTGGCCACCCACACGTGGCAGCTGCCGTGTTGTGCCCTGCAATATGGCAGCTCACCTGTGGATGGCCAGCTGTTGCTCCTTTTTTTTTTTTTTGGCTCACCTGTGTGCAGCATAAGTAGGGGTTGAGCATGCATGTGCTCAGCACATTCCGGGCTGAATATCGGGATGTGTGGAGTATGCATGGGCACGCCCCCACCTGTGCTGCATACATTACTGATGTGCTGCAGCGCATCGGGATTTGTGCCAGGTTCAATTCACGTTTGAATATCACGCCAGGGCGCATCAGTGGATTGCGTATGGTGCAACAACATGGCGCCATGCACAACCCTTCTGAATATCCCGTCCAGAAGCTATAACTTATAATTATGGAAAGGCTAGGCCTGTAGTTCAATGAACAAGCAGCCAGCCACTCCCACTTCCTGAGCTATATAAGAAGTTCCCCTCAGCCTCATTGCGAAGCACTTTTTCTTTGCAGCCTGGAGGCTCTGTTGGTTTCTTCTCTGAGCTGGCTGGGGCCTACCCCACTTCTTCCGCCTGCTGTTTCTATGTGTCTCTGCTGGACTTTGGTATTTGTTTTCCTGCTTCTGGTTTGTATCTTTCCACTGGCTGTGTGCTTCCCTGTGTTTTGTGTCTCTTGTTTTTGGGCCTTGTTCTCTGTATTCTGTGTTTTAGGTTTGTCGTTTTGGGGGGCTTTGTTTCTAAGCTCCTTGCATACTGCTACTTAGAGCTCATACTACTGCTTTCAGTTACCTACAACTGCAGCCTCTGCTACTGTTTACTCCAATTACTACTGTACGCAGTGCTGTGTTTTCACACTGTTGCTCATGATGATCAAACTACTGCAAATGCAACTGCAATCATTATCTGTGTGTTTCAGCTCAACCATAGCAGCTCCATGTTGTATATTCAATTATTTTCACATGACACAGTTTATTCTGACCCTAGCTGTGCTGCTCATTCCTGCTCTCATTCTACTTGCAGCTTCACTGCACTGCCTGGCTACACATGCTTTCAGAGCATTGTCTCCATGTTTTATTGCAGTTACAACTCTGTGGTCAGCCAACTAAACTCCTGCTGAGGCTGTTAATATAGCTTTATCATTAAATCCTGCCTTGCCACCAAAAAATCCTCAGAGTATTTGTCACCTTGATTTGGCTATTCATGTCTGGCTGGCTTGCCCCCAATTCAGTGCTGTTTCATTGCTATACAGTATGTTATGCAGAACTCCATGCCTGGTCCACCCATCACTACTACTGCTTATTGACCTATGTACAGGTCCATGCTTGCTTATGCTATCATTGATCATTGCTTACGCAGATCATTGCTTCATGCCTACTGCCATCCCCTCGGCTTCAGCCTCTGGGATTCTGCTGTACTCAGTTCTGCATTTGACCTTGCAAGGTCTCAGCACTCAATGCTTATTTCGATCTCAGCATTCTGTGCTCATTCAGCTCACCAGCTTTTCAGCTCTCAATCAATTTGGGGCATGCCAGCCATTCTGTTCTGGTGCAGGGTTCCTGCAGCTGGTGGTCTCGCTCTGTATTTAGTCCACATCTTGAGTGTGTCCAATTTGGGACAGGATCCTTCTCACCTGGTCCATAGCTGGGAATGTCCTCACCCAAGACTTGGCTTTAGCTGCCAGCTACGTGACAGCAGCTCCTGGTGTAGAATTTAAGACTAGTGGTGAAGGGTGAAAAAAGTTACCTCCTTTGGCTCTAGTGTTCCACTTTAACAGTTAGCCATTGACTTTAGTGGTTTCCCTAGCAAGGCACCTTCACTGGATTCTCCCTACGACTGCCTCTGGTTCACCTGGTTTGAGTTTAGGGTGGGTAGGCCAGGTGAGTGCCTCAGCAGTTATTGCTCTCCTCCTGCGCCTTGGATGCACGTATTGTTGCAGAGTTTTCTCACAACCTTCCACGACGTTCCCGCTAGAGGGTTTGAGTGAGAGCCTTCCTCCAAATTAGAATATTTTCCACCTCCCTTTAATTGGGTCTTCCAAATTGCAGCTGCAGAGCCATCACTAAATAATCTATCCCAAGCCTGGAGGGAAGGCGACCTAGGCCTTGGATCTCCAGAGATTTCCTCCTCCTAGGTTTTTTTTTCTCTTCTCCATTGCCTCCGGTCATAACTGTCAGTTAGCATAGCAGTGTCCTCTAGTTTCTTAGGTAGGTTCCATTGTTGGATGGAGGTGGAGGATGTCCTGCCATTCCCTCTCCTTAGAGGATCCCCTAATTCACTGCAAACCATTAGTATCATGCTATGCAAACCTGGGCATTTCATTACGTTATCAAACTGAGCATCTTATTAAGTTATCAGACTGTCTGTGCTTCTGTACTACTACATCACAGTTACTGCTACTACATCACAGTTATTGGCTACTCATATGCTTCTTGTTGCCTCATTCTTTTGGGGTATGTTTGTACTACATTTCTTTTGAGAATTCCTAAGGTACCTTTAGCCATGGGAATCGCCCCATGGCACCTCTAGGGGTTGAATCCTCTCCAAGGGTTCTTTGCCTTTGGTACCCCTACAGGCTGGTAATTCCTCTGGAATAGAGAGCGCGAATGGCCAAAACCAAACTAACACAGATGCACAAGCATAACACTATACTGGCTGCATAGGACATTGAACGGGATGCATTGGTTGAACTGCCAAGCAAACACATCTTATATAAACAGAGCAATGCTTTTCCAGAGAAAGACTACAATGAAGGACACTTTTTCTTTGAGCTGCCTTTATGAAGAGCTATCCTGTACAGTTTTATTTTTTCTATTATTTTGTTAATAATAATTAAATGCTACTTGTGACTTTAATCATTTCTCCTGATCTGCCACTAACACACATGCATTCAGTGGCTTACTGTATCTGCATGCATGCAGTGGCTCAATGCACCTGCTTGCATTCAGTGATTTACTGTACCTTCAGGTATTTATTGGCTTACTATACCTGCTTGTATTCAGTTGCTCACTGTACAGCATTAAGTCGTTCACTGCATATGCATCCATGCATTCAGTGGCCTATTGTACCTGCATGCATTCAGGGCTCAAAATACCTTCATGCATTCAGTGGTTTAATATACCTGCATGCATGCATTCCATGGATTTCTGTACCTGCATGCATTTAGTGGCTTACTGTGCGTACATGGATGCAGTCAGTTGTTTAATGTATGTGCATGCATGCATTCAGTGGCTTAATGTATCTGCATGGATTTAGTGGCTTACTGTACCTGCATACATGCATTCAGTTGCTTACTGTACCAACATTCATTCAGTGGCTTACAGTGCCGTCATGCATGCATTCAGTGGCTTACTGTACCTACACACATGCATTCAGTGACTTTCTCTACCATCATGTGTTGAGTAGCTTTCAGTACCTGCATGCATTAAATGACTTACTGCACATGCACACCTGTATTCAGTGGTTTACTGTACCTCCATGCATGTATTCAGTAGCTCACTGTACCCACATGCATTCAGTGGCTTATTGTATCCGCATGAATTCAGTGGCTTATTGTATCTGCATGAATTAAGTGGCTTACTGTGAGCTGTATGCACTCAGTGACTTACTGTACCTGCATGTATTCAGTGGCTTACTGTATCTGCATGTATTAAATGGCTTATTGTACCTGCATGTATGAGTGGCTTACTGTATCTGTATGTATTAAATGGCTTATTGTACCTGCATGTATGCCTTTAGTGGCTTAGTGTACCTACATGCATTCTGTGGCTTACTGTATCTGCATGCATTCAGTGGTGTATTGTACCTTCATGCATTCAGTGACATACTGTACCTGAATATATGCACTCAATTGCTTACTGTACCAACATACATGCATCTAGTAGCTTACTATACCTGCACACCTGCATTCAGTGGCTTACTGTAGTTGCATGAATTCAGTGGCTTACAGTACCTACATGCATTCATTTACTGTACCTGCATGCATGCATTCAGCAGATTACTGTACCTGCATGCATTCATTCAGCAGATTACTGTACCTGCATGCACATCATCCAGCAGCAGCCCCTTTCTGCATTCTGCTTGCTTGTTATAAAGCCTTGCCACTGTTAGGGGGCAGTGAGGAGATAAGACACAGTGTTTCCCACTCTAATGGAGAAGAGTTGTCCCTGGGTTGCTTGATGCACCTTCCCTCAGTCAACCACTAATAACACAAGATCAGTCTTGATCCTGAGCTTACCATGAGTATTAGCAAGCAATCACAGAATAACAGAATCATAGAAGATTGATGGCAGAAAAGGACCACACTGGCCCATCTAGTCTGCCTTTTTTCCCCCTACACATGAACTACATGCCCATCTCAAATCTTCCCTTTCTGGGACAAGGTTATTTAGAGGGTTGTTGCAGCACAGCTTGAGATTCTCTCCAGCTGGGATTCAGTGCTCAGCACATTAAAGAGACGGACCATGTAAATGTGTTTAATGTTCTCCTAATGGTGATGGACAGGAGCCAGAGTTCCATCTTGGCCCTCCTTGATTTCTTATTGCCCATTGACATGGTGGGCCATGGGGTTCATTTGGATCACCTTAGGCAATATGTAAGATTCATCAACATGGTATTGTAGTGGTTTGTGTCCTCCCTCATGAGTAGGGCACAACAGGTTGCATGGGTAAGTCCATATTTGATGCAGTTGCTTATGCATGTGGAGTTCCACAGGGCTTAACTATGGCCTCCATGTTGTTTCTGGTGTACATGCTGCCCTTGTGTAAAATATTGTGATGGTAGGTCATGAAGTTTCACTGCCATGCAGATAATACAAAGCTGTACCCTCTCTTGTACACCTAATGGGTCATCTGCTGTCTCTGCGCTGAACAGTTGTCTGGGGGGATCCATGAGTGGATGGCCTCTAGCTGGCTCAGCCTCAACCCAGGCAAGAGTCAGATGCTTCTGGTCAAAACAGGCTCCCAAGGGGTGGTAATGAAGGGTGTTGTGACTACAGTTTTATTTTTATGTTCGACTACATTCAGGGCTGTGGATTGGGTTTGTAATCTGGAAGATACTGTGGCATGCAGACTGACTCCTGAACATCCAGGGACTGATTTTCTAAAAGTGCCTAGATTGGTGCAAGTTGCACCAACCCCCCACCTGCAACAAACTCTGGGTGTGCCAAGGATTATGCCCTGGATATTGGTACAACAGGGGTCCTGATGCCAAATTCCCCAGAGTTACAAGTTGAGTGATGCACCAGACAGGTGGTGCATAGGAGGGGTTTGATGGAGGGTGCTGTGATCCACTTCTCCTCATTGTACAGCAGCCCTGGGACATGAATGTTGAGGGAGGAGAAACCCCACAGTCTGACTGGTATTTATCCTTTGTTCCCTGCATTTGCAGTACTGGGCTGTGCTGAAAGTATACCTGTTGTAAGGTCCTATGGTGCACCATGCAGCTGTGCCTCAGTGGACTGGGAATGGTTCAGAGAGAATTCTGTTCATGAGAACCTTGTGAAATGTTAGCATACTAAGTTTTAATCCAGGTGATAAAAATATTTCCTATCCCCATTTTTTGTAGAGCATACTAATTACATTCCTTTTCCACTGAGTCAGACACCTTTTCTGCATCAATGGTTAGGAGAGCCAAAGATTCTGGGGAGTGGTGAGCCACATGATTTCAATCCAAGACTGCTCTGACATTATCAGAAGCCTCACAATAAATCTCAGGGTGGGGACATCAGCACAACATAAAAAAGGACCAGTGGCCTTTTGTCAGTGAAATGTTATTTGTTTATTGACAAGCATTATAATAAAGAAAAATTTTAAGCTCACCCAACATTGACTTCATTGTTATGGCAATTCTGATTCAAACATTGAAGAAAGGCCACAGTTACACAGAACAGCTGAAAGCTAATGTGTTCCGGCTCAACAAGCCCAATGCATGTGAATAGCTTTGCACAAAGCCAGCAAACAGAGCTATAACAAAGCCAAAAATTAGCACTAGAAACAACTTAGCAATTGTAAGAAAACCCAAAGCCATATACACTAAAAAAAAATCGATGGCTCACAACGCCCAATAGAATGGACATCTCTTTGAGATTTGACAGTGACTGCGGTGAAGAATCTGAAAGAAACCAACAGGGAAAAAGACATTTTTTAGGGAGGGACCCAGACATTTTGGATTCAGATTCCTTGGACAGAATCGGAGGAGAACAAAAGGGGGCAGAGGAAACTGGAGAGGCTTGTGAGGCAGAAGAGGGATGCAGCACTCGGGAGGGAGGCAGAGTTGGGGACAAGTGAAGAGATCTCCAAGGATGAGGAATCCAACATGGAGATTATAAATCTAACAGATGCAGACCTCACTACAACACAAACTAGAATGCTGCTAGGTGTGGAAGCCTCCATGTCTTTTTACCTCTCTACAATTATCAGAACCCTGTCTCCCTTTCATAAAATCTGACTGGGATTTATGGACCAGGTAAGGAAGAGAATTCTCCAGGCACATGGCCATGATCTTAACAAGGGTCTTTGCATCAATGTTCAGAAGAGAGATGACTCTATAGTGAGAACATTTTGTCTTGTCTTTGCCTGGTTTGGGCCAAACAGTGAGGGTTGCCTCTCTCATTGTAGGACTAAATGAACCATGTTGAAGGGTATGTAAAAACAATTTAAGAAGATGAGGAGAAAGCAAGGGTTCAAATACTTAATAAAAGTCAGTACTAAGGCCGTCTGACCCCAGGGCCTTACCCATCACCAAGTCATGAATAGCCTGGGAGACTTCAGCTTGAGTGAGTCCCTATCAAACACTTGTTCTATGTCACCTGGGAGTGTGGCCAAAGCAAGATTGGAGAAAAAATCTTCTCAATTACCTGGGGTGCCTGTGAGTTTGGATGTTTATAGCAATGAATAGTATTCCTTAAAAGCCCCATTGATATCGTAATGGTGCATTAGTAGCTTCCTCTGGATGTTTTAAAATGGGATATTTGATTATCTGCCCTTCTTTTTCTAAGCCTGTATGCTAACAACTTACTAGCCCTTTCACCATTTTCCCAATAACTCTGGTTGAGAAAGAAAAGTGACCTTTATACTTGCTACAGCAAAACTTATTAAGGTGATATTTGGTCACCATGACCTCATGAAGTTCCTCTGCAGAGAGAGAGAGAGAATTTGATGCTTAAAAGCTTGGACTCTTGGCCTTTCAACTAGGTTGAGAGATAATGCATCTCTTGTTCATATTTTTGTTTCCTTTTGCAGAGTAACTGATAATGCTCCCTCTAATGAAAGCTTTAAAAGCCTCCCAGAGAAGGTTGGGTGGGGTGTTCAGTTTAACGTTTGTATCTCTGTAGTCAACCAGCTTTAAAAATCTATACAGTGTAACAGAAATGGATTAAACAGCCACCTGGTGGGTTTTACAACCATGTTCTGGGGCAACAGGCAAAAGGCTTTTAATCTTTAAGTGGCCAATTCATAATGTTGGTTGTAGCTCTAAAGAAACATTACATTACTTGGCTCAATGTTCCCAGAAAAAGAGGCAGGATTTGGATGTAATGAGCCTGACAGAAGCAACAAAAGTAACAAAATGTGAATGTAACTGGACCCACTGAACCATTTTTCTTAAAGCGAGTGAAAATCTGTAAATTGCAATTAGAAATACAGCTCAATTTCACAAACTTAAAACAGGGTTGAAAATAACATCATTTGTCTACCTCCCCTCTTTCCTAATGCCCAGAACCCATGTTTCTGCTAATAATATTGCCAGCTTTAGGTGAACTAAATAATATAGGCTATTTTATGTATCTATGTAAACATGATCAAAACCACAAAATTGGTCTGCACCTGAAACAGTGTAGCAGATAAAACCATCAACTCATTGATCAACATTAACCAACCAATGTAGGGTATATAACAGAATAAATAAAACCATTTTGAAAATATCAGAATCTTAACTAGAACAGAATAAATTTACAATGCAGCCTCACCTGCAGCCTCCCGCTGGTGACTCCTGCAACTCCTGCAGAAGCCACTCGCATAGACAGCCGCACCATGCAGAGCTGGCTCAAATTTTAAAGGTCTTATATCCCGCCTCCTTTTCCACATCACTAGCACCCCCCAGCCACTGGCTCCTGCCACTAGTCAGGTACAGGAATGGAGGAACGGGACAGTAGATGAAGCAGTCAATAGGGGCTGTAGATAACTTCACCCCTTTGGGCAGCAGCAAAGTTCAGGGCAGACAAAGTGCAGGAGTAGAAAGCAATATGTCTGCAGCTGCTGGAGTGGCTCAGTTTGTAAAGGTCTAGTATCCTGCCTCCTACTCCAAGTCATCACCATGTCCCCAGCTACCAGCTCCTGCCACCAGCCAGGTACAGGAATGAAGGACAAAACAGCAGATGAAGCAGTCAATAGTGGTTGCAGATCTCTTCACCCCTTTGGGCAGCAGCAAAGTACAGGGCAGACAAAGTGCAGAAGAAGAAAGCAGCATGTTGCAGCTGCTAGAGTGGCTCGGGTTTTAATGGTCTTGTGCCCCGCATCCTTTTCCATGTCACCATGATGCCCCCAGATACCAGATCCTGCCGCCAGCTAGGTATGGGAATGAAGGGACGAGACAGTAGATGAAGCAATGAATACATAGATACATAGATACATAGACAGTGTCAGCAGATAAGGGCCTATGGCCCACCCAGTCTGCCCATTTGAGCTTGTAAGTTCAGTTTATGTTTTCCTAGAAGTCTGTTGCCCCTTACCCTTGACCTCCAGAATTCCTTCATGTCTATCCCATGCATTCTTAAATCCCGTGATTGTTTCAGCCCCCACTACTTCCTCTGGCAGGGTGTTCCACTTGTCCACCACCCGTTCTGTGAAGAAATTCTTTCTCACATTTCCTCTGAATCGTCCTCCCTCCAACTTCATCCCATGCCCTCTAGTCCTGGAGCATCTTTTTCACTTAAAAATAGTGTATTCTTGCACCCTGTTCCTCCCTGTAAGATACTTGTAAGTCTCTATCATATCCCCTTTCTCCCTCCTCTCCTCCAGGGAGTGCATGTTCAGTTCCTTCAACCTGTCCTCATAGGACTTGTGATGCAATCCATGTACCATCTTTGTTGGCCTCCTCTGAGCCTTTTCTACCCTATCTATGTCCTTACGTAGGTAAGGTCTCCAGAACTGTACACTGTACTCCAGGTGGGGTATCACTAGTGTCTTGTATAGTGGAATTATGACCTCCATTTTCCTGCTGGTGATGCCCCTGCCTATGCATCCCAGCATCCTATTTGCTTTACCTGCTGCCTTGTCACACTGTTTCCCTACCTTGAGGTCATCAGAGATGATAACCCCAGGATCTCTTTCATGCTTGGTGCATGCTATATCCTCACCCCCCAACTGATATATTGTGCCAGGGTTTTTGTGCCCATATGCATTATCTTGCACTTCTTTGCATTGAATTTCAACTGCCAAATCCCTGACCATTCTTCAAGTTTCTGCAGGTCCCTTCTCATTCTGTCTACACCCTCTGGTGTGTCTACTCTGTTACAGAGCTTTGTGTCATCAGTGAACAGTGAAATTCTACCTTCTAGGTCTTGCACAATGTCACTGATGAAGATGTTGAATAGGACCGGTCCCAGCACTGATCCCTGTGGTACCCCACTGGTCACTCTTCCCTCTGTGGAGTGACAGCCATTTACCACCACCCTCTGTGTCCTGCCTCCCAGCCAGTTTTCTACCCACCACACTACTGTCCTGCCCACACCCATATTCCCCAGTTTGTGTAATAGTCTTCTATGTGGCACAGTGTCAAAGGCCTTGCTGAAGTCTAAAAGAGGCCATGTCCACTGCCCTCCCCTGATCCACCTCCCTAGTCACCCAGTCAAAAAATTAAACGAGGTTGGTCTGACATGACCTCCCCCCTGGTGAAGCCATGCTGCCTTGGGTCCTGTAGTCCATTGACAACCAGATGTTCGACCAATCTCTCCTTCAGTAGTGCTTCCATGATCTTCCCCACTACTGAGGTGAGGCTGACTGGTCTGTAGCTCCCCGCTTCCTCTTTGTTCCACTTTTGTATAAGGGGACTACATCTGCTGTCCTCCAGTCTTTGGGTACCTCCCCTGTTTCCAGCGATCAGCTAAACAGGATAGCCAAAGGTTCAGTCAACACCTCTCTTAGTTCTTTAAGGACCCTGGGGTGCACCCCATCTGGCTCCATTGCTTTATCAACTCTTATTACTTCCAGTTCCTTCAGGACCCTTTCTCGTGTAAAGGGACTTGTGTCCATTTCTGCACCATTCTCACCCCTTGTACTCCCTTCAGACCCATTATCCTCCTCTTCCTCAGTAAAGACAGAGCAGAAATACCTGTTCAATATGTCAGCTTTACTGTTGTCATCCTCCACCAGCCCCATCCTCCCCTTCAGTCTCACTATCCTCCCTTTGCCTTTCTTTTTTCACTTATGTACCTGTAAAGGTTTGTCCCCTCTACCCACTGATTTTGCAATGTGTTCTTCTGTCTGAGCTTTGGCTTCCCTTACTGACCTCCCTGCCTCCCTTTGCTTCTCCCGATACTTCTCCCTATCCCCTTCTGCCTGTGTCTTGTTGTATTGCCTGAATGCAATCTTTTTGACTTTAACTTTCTTTGCTACCTCTTTGGAAAACCTTAATGGTCTCCTCTTCCTTTTCCTCTTGCTAACCTGCTTAATGCATCATTCTGTTGCTCTTATACTCCCCATTTTAAATACTGCCCACTGTTTCTCAACCCCTGATTCCTGACCCATTCCCCTTAATGCCTCTTTCAAGTATCTCCCCATTTTCCCAAAGTCTGCCCCCCTAAAATCCAGGATACGTGTTTTTGTGTGGTTTGGTTCTGCTCTTTCTGTGATTTAAAACCACAATGACAGGTGGCCACTGTTCCCCAGGTGCTCCCCCACTGTTACCCCCATCACACTGTCCCTGTTTGTGAGCACAAGGTCCAGTATTGCCTTCTGCCGAGTTGGTTCCTTGACCAGTTGCTTGAGGAAGGCACCTGAAGGAGTCCAGTATAAATCTGCTCCTAGTTGATGCAGCTGCTGGGATGCTCCAGTCCACGTCTGGAATATTGAAGTCTCCAACCAGTACTACCTCCCCCTTGTCTGCCATCCTTTGGATGGCTAGCATCAGTTCGCTATCTGTTTCTTCCTCCTGGGCTGGTGGTCTATAGACCACACCTGTGCGGATGGCTGGCCCCATTTTCCTTTCCAGCTTAAACCACAGTATCTCTCCCCCATTTTGTTCCTCCTGGATCTCTGTGGCCCTTATGTCATTTTTCACATACAGTGCCACTCCTCCTCCCTTCCTGCCTGCCCTGTCTCTTCTGAATATGTTGTAGCCAGGTATGGCCATCTCCCAGTCATGGTTATCATTACACCAGGTTTCAGTGATGGCTACAATGTCCAGGTCTGACTGCACCATGACAGCCTCCAGATCTTCCATCTTGTTGCTAAGGCTCCTGGCATTTGCACACATGGCGTTCCATGATTTGACCTCCCTAGACTGTTTTGCTGTTCTACTCCAGCCCCTTCCTTGGTTGTCCTTTATCCCTGGTTCTCCTTGCTGTCTGCCCTTCTGCTGAATTTGCCCCTTTTCTGCCTATCTGCCTCTTGGGTGCTAATCTCCATCTTTTGCATACTGCTTTGTAGAGATAGCCACTCCTCTGGTTCACTGGTTCCACTGCTAGCTGTGGGGGGAGAGCAAGTAGGTACCCTCCTTGCTGGCCTGCCACCCCCCTTTGCTAGTTTAAATGCTTGTCAATGTAGCTTTTAAACTTATCATTGAGTGCTTGGATTCCCCTCCAGGATGGATGCAGGCCGTCAGGCTTGAACAAACCTCCATCCCTCCAGGTGGGTCCCCAGTCACCAATGAATCCAACCCTTCCTCACAGCACCAGTTATTCAACCATGAGTTAAAGTTCCTGGTGCATGCACCCCTATGCTCTCCCTTGCCTCTCGCAGGTAATACTTCTGAAAAAGTGACAGAAGTAGCTACTTGCTTGAGACCCCTCCCCAATTTCCTAAACTCTTCCTGAACTTTCTTTGGCTCCCCATTTGCCAGATCATTAGTACCTAGGTGGATAATGACATCCAGCTCACCCTCCCATCTTGCCCTCCCAGTGATCCCCAGGATCTTCCTTCCATCCCTCCATGCTGTGGCACCTAGTAGGCACTTCACCTCCCTGTCCTCCCCCTCCTGTGTTCCTAGCTGGATCCCTCTTATGATGGAGTCCCCGACCAAGATTCACTTCCTTCTCCTCTGGGGTCCACTGCTTTCCCCGCTGAGTCACCTCCTTGGCTAACCTCCGCATCCTTTCCTGCCACTTCTTTGGGTGCCTCTATTTGGTTGTCCCCGTTCGCCAGTGTGGCATATGAGTTCTTGAGTAGAATAGGATTGGGATGTGCCTCTGCCTGACTGCTCTAAACCTCCCAGAGCCCACTGTCATCAAAGTGCTCCTCGTTCTCAGCATCCTTTGAGGCAGTTGCATTGGACTGGGTGGTCTCTGGATAGGGGTGATGGTACTGCTGACCCAGTTTACTTCGGCTCTGAGTCTGGCTACCTCATCCCACAGTCCAGAGAGATGCATGCAGATAGGGCAGCACCTCAGTGTCCAGAAGGTCTGCCTGAATATGGCTGCCCACAGCCACCGCATTGCACCACTCCCCACATTATACTGCAATTATACTGCTATTCCACTACTTGTCTGCTACTGAGCTCTCCTTGTTCCCTTTTTATTAATTTACTGTCCTAAAAATCCTGCCACTGATCCTCAGATACTTTTCTTTTTAAAAAAAGAAAATAAACCAATGAATAAATAAATGAGTCAGAACACTTGTCGTGCTGAGAGTGGGATTCTTCCCCCTTGTGCCCCTCTACTCCACACCCCTTACTATACCCTGTGTTTACCTCCTGTCAATCAGATTTAACAGGGCATATAATTAAGAGCTTGGGGAAGGGAGGGTGAAAATTTGCAGCAATTAAAGATGGCAAATAAATACACCACCACTACATTTTAAATTCTCAACAGCCCAAATTAATTCTAAGTAAAGACAACAAAGAAAGTACAGTGTCACTAAAAGCCCACAATCTAAGTTTAAAAGAAAAATAGCAATTACCAGTTACTGTAAAGCACTGAATTGAATATGTTTCCTTCCCATTCTGGCTTCTTCTGGGAAAATAAAACTCACTTGCTACCTCAACTCTGACTAAGCCCCACCTCCAGTTATCATGTAGCTGAGGTCAGAGGCCAGATAATTAACATCCCTCACCCAAACTACAGGGCAAGTCAGACAAGCCAAGACTAAATTTGCAGCAATTAAAGACAGCAAAGAAATACACCACCACTACATTTTAAATTTTCAACAGCCCAAAAAACAATTCTAAGTAGAGACAACAAAGAAAGTACAGTGTTACTTAAAGCCCACAATCTAAGTTTAAAAGAAAAATAGCAATTACCAGTTACTGTAAAGCACTGAATTGAATATGTTTCCTTCCCCTTCTGGCTTCTTCTGAGAAAAAAAAATAGGGGCTATAGATCTCTTCACCCCTTTGGACAGCAGCACAGTTCAGAGCAGGTAAAGTACAGGAGAAGAAAGCAACATATCTGCAGCCGCTAAAGAGGCTCAGGCTTTAAAGATCTTGTGCTCCACCTCCTTGTCCATGTTATTACCATGCCCCCAGCTATCAGCTCCTACCACCAGCCAGATACAGGAACAGAGGGATGAGACAGTAGATGAAGCAATCAGTAGGGACTGTAGCTCTCTTCACCCCTTCAGACAGCAGGAAAGTTCAGGGCAGGCAAAGTGCAGGAAAAGGAGGAAGCATTGTCAGTCAGCTGTGAGAACAACATTGGGGCAAATATGCCCCAAGAGGCAAAGATTCTGTTTTCATGCAAATGCCTCAAAAGTAATAAAGAGTTGAACGGCTTCACTGGGGCTAACACAGCATTACTTTGAAGTGGGGGGCAGACAATCTTAGCAGGCTTGAGACATGGAAATTTTCACAACATTTTTCTAAACATATACCAGACATAAGAATATTGATATTTAAGATTTTCTACTACAACTGTAAGAGAATTTTTAAACAGTGTCCTTTTATGACCCCAAAGAAACAAGTCCCAATGTATGATGCTCTGACACCTCTGCTTCTAATCAAGAGGCTCTACCCACCCCAAGAACACCTGTTTTACTGTTTCATAAATTATTTTGTAAAGAGGTATTTTTATACCATTCATGCACCAAAGCAAGGATTTTAAAATGAATGGACATGTTGGGTGGGAAAAAGGGAGGACCACGGTGGGCTCAGGGAGGGTGAGGGTGGTGGAGCAGAGGCACATCCCTCCAGTGTACCTCTCCACAGTTCATACGCTATTCTGGCAGAGCATGGTTCCTCTATGGAGACAACTGCAGTGGAGCTCAAGGAGGATGCTGTGAACTTCCACAAAGGAGACCTACAGGAGCATGGTGCAGGACCCCACAGGGGACAGAAACAGCTCTTGGTGGAGGACTCACTTATTAGGGGGTAGAACTGGGGGAGGGAAGGAAGAGGAGAGGGAGGTAAGGTGCCTGTCCAGTGCCATGACTTGGAGGGACAGGAAGTGAATCCTCAGAATCATTGGAGCAGCTGCACAGGAGAGGAAGCTGGACATCATTGTACACCTAGGGACAAATGATCTAGCTGGGAATGGGAAAAGAGCAGTGCAGGAGGAGTTTGTGGAGTTGGAGAGGGCCTTAGACAAGTGGCATACACAGCAACCTTCTCAGAAGTGTTGCCTGTCTATTGCATGGGTCGGACTTGGGTACTCTGCACCAAGGGATGCAATGAATTGTTGAAAAACTGGTATGGAGCACAGGGTCTTAGCTTCACTGGAGACTGGAGGTCCTCCTAGAGAGATACAATCCTATTCTGGCACGAAGGTAGTCATCTGTCCGGGAGAGGAACCAGGATCCTAGGTGATAGGTTTAAATGCTTCATTGCCAAGCTTTTAAACTAGCCTGAGGGAGACACTGAAAAGGAGCAGGGAATTACCAGCCTCCCCACAAAAAACAGGGTAATTAGCAAGGTAAACAATAAGGCAGAAAAGTTGATAAAGAGCAGGACAGGGGTAAATGGAGAAAATGGCAAACACAGTAAGGTCAGGGATGGGGTTGAAAGGGGTAAGGCCATCAAATAATGGAGGACAATGAGTACCACTGTCCATAGTCTGGGTAATGAGCTTCCTGAACTAGTGGCCTTGATGGAAGAGGAATGCCTGGATATCATGGCAGTTACAGAAACATGGTACACTAAGAACCATAACTGGAATGTCAACATACCAGGGTACACAATCTACAGGAGGGACATGGAGGGTAAAAGAGGAGGAGTAGCTCTCTATGTAAAGGAAGGGATAAAAACAACATAACTAAAGGGTAAACAGGAGAGGAGGCACTGTGGGTCACCTTGGAGACAGGGAATGGCACCACAATCACCACGGGTGTTGCATACAGACCCCTATCTCAAGGGGAGGAACTGGACAAGGAAATGATAGAAAACATCCTTAGAATGGCAGAAAAAGGGGAGATATTTTTGATGGAGGACCTGAATATGCCAGATGTTAACTGGAGCACATTTGCTGCAGCCACATCCAAGAGAAGGGTCATTCTCAATGCCCTATAGGGGCATGCCCCAAACAGCTAGTGCTGGAACCCATTCAGGAGGGAGCAATCTTAGACCTGGTACTATGAAATGGGGATAGATAGAGAATCTCAAGTTTAGAAATGGTTAGCCATCTGGGAACAAGAGACCACCAAACAATGTGGTTAACGATAAACACAGCTGTAGAATCAAACCATACAAAAGCGAGTGTACTGGACTTTAGGAGGGCTGACTTTGTCAACATGGGAGAGTGCCTAAGGAATGCACTAGCAAATTGGCAGGAAGGAGGAGGAGGGGTGGAGGAACAATGGGGAAAAATCAAAATTGCCATCACAGAGGCACCAAGCCTTTCTGTGAAGCAAATACATCAAAATGAAGGGGAAAAAAAAACACTATGGTTCTCAAAAGAGGTCCCTGGGAAGGTTAAGAAGAAAAAGATAGCATTCAAAGTATAAGGAATCACAGAAGAAGCAGGACATAGAACTGTATCAGTTGAAGCAGAAGGAAGCGGGGAAGGCAGTTAGAATAGCAAAGCCCAAACCGAGGAAAAGATAGCGAACTTATTTAAGGAGGTGGATAAAACCTTTTATAGGTAAATTAGGGAGCAAGGAAAGACTAAGGCAGGGATAGTGAGGCTTAATAAAGGGGAGGCAGGGTGGGCAGAGAGTGGCAGGGAAAAGGCAGAGATACTGAATGAATACTTTTGCTAAGTATGCACAAAAGAAGAGGAGGGGGAGGTACCTTAACCAAACAAAAGAAGCACTCTTGATAGGGGGTCAATATCAGTCCATTCACAGAAGAAAGGGTCCTGAAAGAACTCCTAAAACTCATGGTGGACAAATCAATGGGGCCTGATAGAATTCACCCTAGAATTCTAAAAGAACTAAGGGGAGAACTAGTGACACCACTGACTACCCTTTTTAACAAATCATGGGAGGATGGTAGGATACCTGAGGACAGGAGGAGTGCAGATGTGATTCCCCTTCACAAAACTGGGAGCAAGGCAGAAGCAGGAAACTACAGACCAATTAGTTTGACCTCAGTGGTAGGGGAAATGATGGAATCACTTCTGAAAGAAAGAATTGTTGAGTACCTAGAGGCCAGTGGAGCACAGGACCCAAGGCAGTATGGATTCACAGTAGGAAGGTCATATCAGATCAATCCAATAGGTTTCTTTGACTGGGTGACCATAGTAGTAGATCAGGAAGGCTCTGGATATGGCCTACCTAGACTTTAGCAAGGCATTTGACACAGTCACACACAAAAGATTATTAAACAAGTTAGCCAGCCTGAGAGTGGGTTCCAGGGTGGTAACCTGTGTAACAAATTGGCTGGACAACAGGACCCAGAGGATAATAATAAACGGAGTCCACTCTGAAGAAAGGCAGGTTACTAGCAGGCTACTGCAGGGTTCAGTACTGGGATTGGTCCTCTTTAATGGCTTTATAGGTGAGATTGTGGAGGTGCTGGAAGGAAAAGTATGCCTCTTTGCAGATGACACAAACATCTGCAACAGGGTTGATACACAAGGGGGAGCAGAATGGATGAGAAGGAACTTGGCAAGGTTGAAGGAGTGGTCAAAAGTATGGCAGCTTAGATCCAATACAAAGAAGTGCAAAGTAGTGTACCTGGGAAACAAAAACCCGGTGAGGAGTACACAATTGGGGGGTACTAACAACAACAAAATTAGAAAGGGACCTTGTAGTAGTCATATCAGACAACCTAAAGGTAGGCAAGCAATGTGAGAAGGCAGTAAGGAGTGCTGGGGGAATCCTGGGATGCATAGGAAGAGGTATCATCAGTAGAAAACATGAAGATGTTGTCCCTCAGTACAGACAGTTGATGAGACCCCATCTGGAGTACTGTGTTCAGTTTTGGAGACCCCATCTCCGCAAGGACATAGAAAGAAAGGAGGCAGTCCAGAGGAGTGCAACTAAAATGGTGCAGGGTCTGCACCAGAAGTCATATGAAGAGAGACTAAAGGAGCTTGATATATATACCCTCAAGGAAAGGAGATAGCGGGGAAACATGATAGAAACTTTTAAGTAGCTCAAAGGAATCAACAAAGTCCAAGAGAGAAGCATCTTCAGAAAAAGAGATGTGTAAGATCAAGGGGGCACAATTTGAAGATAGAGGAGTACAGCTCAAAGGGCAATGTGAGGAAGTATTTTTCACAGAGGGTGGTGGATGCATGGAACTGCCATCCTGAGGAGGTAGTGGGTTCATAAACAGTGAGGTAATTCAAGAAAGCATTGGACAGACATAAGGCAAATCTAGTGGGGGGTAGGAGAAAGTATGGTGTTGGTTAACTATGATCTGCAACTTATCCAGTAGGTAGAGAAATGGGCAGACTGGTTGGGCCAAGCAGTCCATTTCTGCTGTCAAAGTCTATATTTCTCTGTTACTATGGAGTACGGACTTTATGCTTTAAAGTTTGAGTTTCCAATATGAGACATATCCTTGTCTGTTAGGCAGAACTCCTTGCATTGGAGCAATTATGAGTGGATGAGAGATAGCCCTTGTAGTTTGAGGCAATTGAGAGATCTGGACCATGTGCCACAGTAATTGCCAGGGGCACTCTATGACTCATAGTGTAGGGGAGACAGGACTGTAAATAAACAATACATCAATAAACAAAAATACATGGATGCAACATTTATCTCTGTGCACTACTGCAAGCAGAGAAAAAGCTTAACTATCCATGACAAACCACCAGTACATACCATTTGTGCACTGAAGATGTTCCACTGGGAATTATTCCCACCACAGCCAACACAAGAAATTGATGAACTGAGGAGAACTTGTTCTGAAAGCAGCCAGGTCTCTACCATTTCCAAAGGAACTGTCCCTGTTTTAGATTTAAAAAGATTCCCAGCAGTATTTGCAAGTCTCGTACTGAATATGCGTCCCTGTTGTTTTAAGCAGTCACATTTTGTTTGCAGTTGAAGACAGTGCACATTTTATTATTGCATTCTGGAAGCAGCTCTGTTTCTTTCTAGTTTGAAGGGTCCGTCATCGCAACAGACCCCTAATTCCAACATTGCAATGTACATATGTATCTGAAATAAATGCCAGTCTGTGTCCTTAGCATCTTGAGGACATCCAGTATTCCTAAAGGCTCTGCTGCTGCTTCATTTGAGGTTGGCTGTGAGAACAGAGAAACACAGAAACATAGACTGATGGCAGATAAGGACCGCTTGGCCCACCTAGTCTGCCCATTTCTCTACCAACCGGGTAAGCTACAGATCCTAGTTAACTAACAGCCTACTTCTTCCTACCCCCCACAAGAATTGCCTTATGTCTTATATAGAGCTTTGAGGTTCATCACAGGCCTGCCTTATTCCACTCACCACTGCTCCCTATAACAATCAGTGGGGTGGAGTTCTCTTCAATTCAGGCATGATAAAAATGCAGCCTTGTGGACCCTGAGAGCCATCTCCAAAAAACTGCCCCAATACATTACAGACTGTCTTCCTATAAAACCAGTAGGCAATTACGCCATGAAAAGTTGCAAATCTCTCCAACTGATGGTTCCCAAAGTTAACTCTTGCTTTGGCAGGGCTGCTATAAGCTTTACACTGTCCTTCTTGTGGAATAAATTGCAAAAGAAACTGAAACTGAGGTCACCCACTAGCATCTCATCTTTCAAGCTCTTATATTCACATCTCAGAAATGATCAATCCAATTGTTTCCCATGACCATGAATTGTCATCATGCTAACCTGTACCATTTAACCATGAACAAATTACTTCTAGTGCTTGTCTCCTCCTTGGCCCTGGTCTGACATCATGCTTTCATTTAACACCTTGATGCCTCTGTCCTCCCTTTGATACTGGTCTATCTTTTCGCTTTCTCCAGCCTTCTTTTCAGAACTCTATACTGCAGTCATCCACAACCTACACGCAATCATACTATAAAAGTCCTAACTCCCTTTCCCTCTCCCCGTAGGCCCCCACCGCCGCATCAGTTCTACTGACCTATCCTTGGGACTTCACTTCTCAAAATGCTTATCCTTCGCTTACATATTACATACCCCTCCTGGTAGCCCATCTGCGATTAGCTGGTGGTTCTCCAAGCTATTTTCATAGCTAGTACTAGTGACTGCCCCGGTAAATGAACTAACAGATACCTCTATACAGAGAACATGGTTTATATACAGTTGCATGGTTCAATGGTGCACCTGCCCCCTTGTATTTGAATCCTCCTCTGTTATGGCTTGCCTTGTCTTCCTTTTATCATTTGACTCCCCTATTACTGCACCTTTGTGCTTGTGTTTATATACTTATTTACATGTATTTATATGTTTTTATAATGGATGTTACCCGTCCCTGTTCTAACCAGCTCCATCTTGTAAAAGAGCTCTGCTCAATGATGTTCGCCTGGATAAATAAAGATTTTGATTGATTGATTGATTGATTGATGTCTGTCCCATGCATTCTTGAATTCTCCCTATGTTTTAGACCCCACAACCTCCTCAGGAAGGTGGTTCCATGTGTCCACCACCCTCTCTGTGAAAAAAATACTTCCTCACATTGCCACTGAGCTGTCCCCCTCTATCTTCAAATTGTGTCCCCTTGTTCTTGCACATATCTTTTTCTGAAAGATGCTACCCTCTTGAACTTTGTTGATTCCACTGGGTAGCCAAAGGTTTCAGTCATGTCCCCTCTTCCTCCTTTCCTCAAGGGTATACATATTAAGCTCCTTTAATCTCTCTTCATATGGCTTCTCTTGCAGACTCCTGCAACATTTTAGTTGCCCTCTTCTGAACTGCCTCCATCCTGTCTATGTCCTTACTGAGATGGGGTCTCCAGAACTGGACGCTGTACTCCAGATGGGGTCTCACCAACTGTCTGTACAGGAGGATAACTACTTCCTGTTTTCTGCTGGTGATGCCTCTCCCTATACATCCCAGTATCCCCCCAGCCCTCCCTACTGCCTTCTCACATTGCTTGCCCACCTTAAGGTTGTCTGATATGATTACCTCCAGGTCCCGTTCCATTTCTGTTGTTGTTACTACCCCTCCCCCATTGTGAACCCATCCCAGGGTTTTTGTTTCCCAGGTGCATTATTTTGCACTTCTTTGCATTGAATCAAGCTGCCAGACTTCTGACCATTCCTCCAACCTTGTCAAATCCCTTTCTTCTTTTACACCCCTTGTGTATCAACCCTATTGCAGATCTTTGTGTTATCTGCAAGAGGTATCTTTTCCTTCCAGTCCTCTGCAATGTCACTTACAAAGACATTAAAAGGACTGGATCTAGTACTGAACACAGCAGTGCCTCACTAGTAACCCCGTTTCTTCAGAGTGGACTCCGTTTACTATTACCTTCTGAGTCCTGCTGTCCAGCCAGTGTTTTACCCAGGCTACCACCCTGGGACTCACTTCCAGGCTGCCTAATTTGTTTATTAATCTTTTGTGTGGGACTGTGTTAAATGCCTTGCTAAATTCTAGGTAGGCCATGTCCACAGCCCCTCCCTCATCGACTATTAACTGTAGGTCACCCAGTCAAAGAAATCAATTAGATTCATCTGACATGACCTTCCCACTGTGAATCTATTCTGCCTTGGGTCTTGTGCCCCACTGTCCTCTAGGTACTCAACAGTTCTTTTCTTCAGAAGTGATTCCTTCATTTTCCCCACCACAGAGGTCAAACTAACAGATCTGTAGTTTCCTGCCTCTGTCTTGCTCCCACTTTTGTGAAGGAGAATCACATCCACCCTCCTCTAGTTGTCAGGTACCATGCCATCCTCCCATGATTTGTTAAAAAAGAGTAGTCAGTGATGTCACTAGTTCTCCCTTAGTTCTTTTAGAAGTCTGGGGTGAATCCAGTCAGGCCCCATTGCTTTGTCCACCTTCAGTTTTCGGAGTTCTTTCAGAATCCTTTCTTCTGTGAAAGGACTGGGATTGACCTCCCTATAGAGAGTGCTTCTGTTAATTGGATTAGGTACCTCCCCCTCCTCCTCTTTTGTGAATACTGAGCAGAAGTATTCATTCAGTATCCCTGCTTTTTCAACATCCCCCTCTGCCCACCCACCGTTCATTCTATTCAGCCTCACTATCCCTCCCTTTGTCTTTCTATGCTCCTTAATGTACCTATAAAAGGTTTAATCCCCTTCTTAACCGAATTGGCTAACTTTTCCACTGTTTAGGCCTTTGCTAGTCTGACTTCCCTCCCTGCTTCCTTTTGCCTTAACTGGTACAGTTCTCTGTCCTGCTCCTTCTATGCTTCCTTATACTTCCTAAATGCTATCTTTATCTCCCTAACCTTCCCTGCCACCTCTTTTGAGAACCATAGTGGCTTTTTCTTTCATTTTGATTTGTTTATTTGCTTTGCAGAAAGGCTTGTTGCCTCTGTGATGGCAGTTTTGATGTTTCCCCATTGTAGCTCCACCTCTCCTTCTTGTCTGTTTGCTTGTGGTTTTCTAAGGCACTCTCCCATTTTGACAAAGTCAGCCCTCCTGAAATCTAGTACTCTCACTTTTGATTTGTTTGACTCTGCAGCTGAGTTTATCATGAACCACACTGTTTGGTGGTCACTTGTCCCCAGATGTCTACCACTTCTAGATCTGATATCCTCTCACTGTCCCCATTTGAGAGTACAAGGTCTAGATTGCTCCCTCCGAGTGGGTTCCAACACTAGCTGTCTGAGGCATGCCCCTGTGGGGCATCAAGACTAGCCCTGCTCTTGGATGTGGCTGCAGCAAAGGTGCTCCAGTTAACATCTGGTGTATTCAGTTCCCCCATCAACAATATCACACCTTTCTCTGCCATCCTAAGGATGCCTTCTAACATATCCTTGTCCATTCCCTCCCCTGAGATGGGGGTCTGTATACAACCCTTGGCAGAATGTGGTGTCATTTCCAGTCTCTAAGGTGACCCACAGTGCCTCCCCTCCTCCCTGTTTACTCTTTTGTTCCATTGCTTTTATCCCTTCCCTTACATAGAGAGCTGCTCCACCCCCTCTTCTACCCTCCCTGTCTCTCCTATAGGTTGTGTATCCTGTTATGTTAACATCCCAGTCATAGTTCTCTGTGTACCATGTTTCTAAGAGATGTAACACAGCACCCACCACCAGTCACAGAAGATACCCTGGACACTAGCTGGTTGGCAGTCCTAACAATGAGGGGATAACTCATACTGTGTCTTTTCTTCCCCATTCTTTTCTAGCTCCTACTCCTGCAGAACTCTTTCAGGCAGCCACCAGCTCCTCTGGCTCTTCCTCCAACCCTGAAACTCCTCCTGACTTCCTGGCACCAGCCTGGCTATACCCCCAGCTCTGAGCCCATAGAGGTGGGGCCACCCTATTCTCCTATGGTGCTTTATCTAGAATTTGGGCCAGCTGGGCTTTGCCCAGGAGAGGAGGGAGTGTGGCCAGTGGAGTGTGGCAAGAGATAGATGGTGCCATCGCCTATCCCGGGGAACAGAATTTTCTGCTTAAATATTCCCTCACCCCGGCCCCCCAGGTGGAGCCATGAGTGTGTTGTGATGCCAGGAGATATCCATCATGGCTCTGTGTCCCTCTACAAATGCCTTAAGAGATGCAATACCTCAATCTCCACCAGAAGTCACTGTGGTTCGGGGAAACCCCTGGCACTCCCGCTAGATTAGAGAGCTGTCCTCCAGATGCTTGCTCCCCTCTCTCTCTCCCCTGCTGGCCCCTAGCAACCCAGGCTCATTCTCGAACCGGGTCACTGGCATGGCTCGAGAGGTGTGGCATCCAGCACCTCAACCCTCAGCACCACTGGGCCCTGCCACACTGTGTCTTTTGTTGGATCCTCATCTTGCACTGCCAGGTTACCATTCTCTGCACTGTACTGCCTCCACTCTGCACTGCCTCTGCTCTGTCCCTGTTCTTCTGTTAATGCAGTCTCCAATACTCCACATGATATTCCAGGTTGGAATGAACCAAAGAACTATACATTGGCCTGAGTACCTGCCTTCTCTGACTGCTGCTCACCTTCCCTTCTATTTGCCACGCTCACTGCTTCTTTGCATGTTGCAAATGTATTAAAAATGTCTGAAATTAATACCCCAACTCCTTCCCCTCTGTTATGCTTTCCAGTTCCAACCCCCTCCCATTCTATGCATACTTTTAGATTTCTTACTCCAGAGTGCACTGCCTTGCACTTTTTGGAAGACAATTTTGACTGCCATATTTTGGACCCCCTCTATAATCTGCCCAGGTCCTTTTCTATCATTACAGCACCCTCCCCACTATCTACCTGGCTACATATCTTCTTATCATTTGCAAAGAGGCATATCTTACCTTGTACCCCCACCCCAATGTTGCAGATGAAAATGCTGAAGAAGACCAGTTCCAGGACTGATCCATATAGCACTCCACTAGTGACATCCATTCCACCAAGAATTCCTCATCAATTACCACCCTTTCTACTTATACTTGGTACTATATTTGGTGTAAGACAGAAGCAGGCTATTGCCCGTCGAATCTGTCTCCCACCTTAGCAGGGCCAAATTGTGCCATTAGCGTCTCTCAAATATTCATCTTCAAGTTTTGTTTTGAATGAGGCAAATGTGTCAGTATGTTTTATTTCTTTAGGTAATCCATGCCATACTTTTGTTGCTCTTTGGGTGAGAAAACCTCTTCTATCATTTCCCTTTGCTTGTTCTGCTGTCTGTTGTGGCACCTTAGGTTGAAATCCCTTATATGATTCTCCAGCCATAAACTTTCCATTAGATCCTGGTCCTTAGTTATTTTAAACAATTGCAACATACCACCCCTGCCCACACACACACTCACACACTCTCCTACACTTGTGGGTGAAGAGTCCCAGTTCTTTCAGTCTTTGTTCATATGAGTGGTCTTTTAATCTGGTAATCATCTTTGTAGCCCTATGTTACACCCTCTCTATGATGTCAATATCCTTTCTGAGGTATGGATTCCTCAGTGGAGTACAATAATCAATGTGTGGTCTTACGTAGGTCCTATATACTGGCATGATGCAACTACTGTGTCATGTCTAGTTATAAACAAGCTTTTAATACAGAATACTAACTTGTTTACTGTCACTGTGAAATTTTTGCAATGCTTGTTCAATTTTAGGTTTTTATTTATAAATACAGTACTCCCAAATCCCTTTTGCTTGTAACTGCTCATAAGGTTTTTCCACTCAGGTGGTACTTATGGTTATTGTTTTTATGTCCCAAACATTGGTAACTGTTGAAAGACATGCCATTCCTTAGGACCCAATGTTCAACAACCATCAGATCTTTTTTGATTGTGTTAATATGTTCAGTGATGCCTGCCATACCTCCCCCCCAGCTTAGTGTCAACAGGAAATCTAACCAATCAGCTCTCCACTTCCTTGTTCATGTCATTGATATATTGTGGAAACGTACAGTGCTCAGTACTGATCCCTGGGGGTCTCATTTGAGACTACTCCTGATCTGATAGCATGCCTGCTATCCTCACCCTCTGTGTTCAGTTCTGCAACCAGTTTTTGGTCCATTCCATTATTTTACTATCAATACCCACAATTCTAAGTTTCTCAGTCAGTGTACTGTGTGGGACCTTGTCAAAGGCCTTTTGGAAATTGAAATAGATTATGTCTACTGGGATGTTTGAATTTAGGGTTCTACTGACTTTTTCATAAAAGACCAGTGTGTTAGTGGTAGAGGTCCTCTTTTTCTTGAAGCCATATTGGCTCTTATCTGATAAGTTCTTCATGTTAATGTAAGAGTCTAGTTTTTCCTTTATAATGGTTTCCACCAGCATCCCAAGGACTGATGTCAGACTAATGATGAGCCTATAATGTGTGTGTCTGACCTGGCACCCTTCTTTAAAATAGGTACCACTATTGCCTTTTTACAATCACCAGGCACCTCCCCTGTCCCAAGGGATTTGATAAATAGATCAGCGAAATATTCCACTAATCATTCCCTTATTTCTCTTATGAGTCCTGGGTGTAGTATTTCAGGACACACTGATTTATTAATCCTAATTTTTCAAGGAATTTCTTAACTTCCAATTTACTTATGACATTTATTTGATAGTGTAGAATTAGGTTGTGACTTACCCCCTTCTGCACCTAAGCTCACTTTTGCCATGTTGTTATTATTGGTGTAGCCTGAACAGAAATATTTATTCAATCCATCTGAGGACCCCTTATTTGCTGTTTACCATGAAATATTGGTCCTACAGTTCTGTCCATTCCATGGCTGTTCTTTACATAGACATAGACGGGTTTGCCATTGTATTTGTTGTATGCTGTTTTAAATCCCCTTTTTTTTCCATTTCTTCTTTATCACGTATTTGAATTTTTTTAATTGCCTCCTGGCTATGCTCTTATATGTTGCAGCTGATTTATTCCTTGTTCGTGGCTTTATATGCAGATATTTTTATTTTATTTTGTTCATTTTTTTGTAGTTTCATTCAGATCTTGAGAGTACACCATTGTGGCACTTTGACCACATTGTTAGATAATGGCTTGTCCTGTCTGCATGCTCTTTCAGGTTCTATTATTTTTTTAACTATATTGACCAGAAATGTTCCATACTTGATGTGTTGGAAGTGTTGCCTCCAATTCCAATTCTTAAGTTTTGTCCTGATTAATTAAAACTTTGCCTTGTTGTAATCCCTAGTAATTGTATGTCCCTTTACTGTTATCATTTTTGTTTGAAGGGAGAACTGTATCATGTTATGGTCACGGTTTCTCAGTATTTTAAGTATCTGAACATATCTGATGCCCTCTGCTTTATCTATAATAGCTAAATGTAAAACATTGTTCCCTCTTGCTGCTGCATTCACCACTTGATGACATCCATTATACAACAACATATTTATAAATATCTGTTCTTTTTCAAACATCCCAGTTAGTGTGTGGGAGGTTGCAGTTACCCAATGATATGATCTCCCCTTACTCTACAACTTGTGAAATACTTGGTACTAATTCTACGTGGTCTTGCTCAGTAATGTCTGGGGACAATAGCATACCCCTATTGTTATCTTTTACCCCACACTTGGGTATCTGTGTCCACAGTAGTTCTTCATTTTTAGGGCATCAGTGGGAAAAACCGTACAGACCTTTAGTGAAGAGAAATGGAGCTGACATCACCGGATTCTGAACCAACAACACAGGAATTAGAGTTGCAGTACTGTCACTCCACCACCACTTGAACCAGTCTTTTTTCTCTCCAGTGACTGGAGTGGCACTACTGTAGTTGTCCTGCAGAGGTCACAGCAGAGTATGACACTCTCTACCATTGCCAAGATGGCCACCAAACAATACTATATATGCATGACTATTAGCAGATGGGCAACACATTGCAGCTGCCATCTTGGTCATGGAGGACTGTGCTGTGTTCCACCATGACCACCTTTGTGATGTTTTTTAAATATTTTATTTCATTTCCCCCCACCAGATCCTCCCTCTCAGCACCCACCATGACAGAAACACAACATTGACACTGAACGTGCCCAATCCCCCAGTGTCACAAACAGGAATCCTCATTTTTTTAACAATGACACTTGGGGTGCCCAAGTCTCCCGGTGTCACAATTGTGCACCTCTGTATTTTTTCTCCTCCTTCCTGATCCTCCCACTCAGCACTAGAGATGTTGTGAAGTTAAACTTTGCCTGCAAATTCAGCGTGAAGTGCCAAAAAGTCACGCTTCACAGAATTCATGGAGTTCTGGCAGGACCCTCGAAATTTGCTTTGTGTTTTTTTCAAAGTTTTTGGTGAAATTCTGTTTTTTTAACCACGAAGTATGAAATTTGTAGGTGAAGTGCATATTTACAGGTGAAATGTCACTTTTTGTGGTAAAATACATGCAATCCATGGCCTCAAATTTCATGAAATCACTTCTAGAATTTCGCGACCTTGGATAATTATATCATGGAGAAAATTTCACGGACTTTGCACATCTCTATTCAGCACTCACCACCACACACCACCCCAGAAATATAACATTGACACTGGGAGTGCCCAATCCCCCAGTGTCTCAAACGGGGATCCTTGCTTTTTTTTTTCTTAAACCTGAAAAAGAAAACAGTCCATTGGTGTCTTTTGCAGCCATTATGACCCTCCCACCCAATCCCCTCACTCAGTACCCATCTCCCCAAGCCCTAACTTACCCATGGAGAGATTCAGCACCATTATCATACGTGGACTGCAGACATGTCTTCACTCCTCAAAGTTGGATCATGAACTGAGGAAACAAGTATGCGGTACAATGTATTTGAATAGGGTTTTGAACTTAGTGCCATAACTTGGCCTTTTTGCATATTTTGGCACCATATTTTCAACATGGCTTCATTGGGATTCCATCTCAGGAACATTTAGCACTGTTATTAGGCAGATCTGTCCCGAAAGGTAATTTTGCAGTCCCTGCATGAAATAACCTTTCGGGCAGGAGTTGAACATTTTCTATGCATTTGTTCATGAGATGGGGTCATAAGAATGTTCCATGTGATAATCTTGATGACAAAAATGACAAAAGAGAGGTGAGTAGACTGGTCAAGGCAACCAGGGCAGGAAGAGAGCTTAGGCTGGAACTGGGGATAGGAGAGGGGGAGAGGGATTTCTTCAGATACATAAGAGAGAGAAGGAGATGTAAGGATCAAATTGTTAGAATCAAGGTGGCTGAGGGGTGGGCGGAGAATGGGGTGGAGCAAGCAGAAGTACTCAATGACTGCTTCTGTTCTGTATTTGCCAGGGAAAAGCAGGGGCCAATGCCACAGGGGAAGGGAGCAGTGGGTACAGGTGGAGCAGAACTCACATATAGGAAAATCCCAGTGAGCAGAGAGGGTGGAGAAGGCACCAGGTCCAGACAGTATCAACCCCAGGGCACTGAGGGAAATAGCAGGGATCCTGGCAAGAACGCTGGCAGACTGGTTCAGCACCTTCCATCGGAAACCAATGTGTGCATGTACTGTGGTTTTGGGTTGCATAATACAGGTCACATAACAGGTAAAATGGCACTTTATATGAATTGTATCACTGATAGTATGGTATCTTTTTATAAGGTGCTTTTAAATGTGGATGTTATAGCTATGTGGCCCCACCTTGATAAAGCATATGTGCTATGTGAAAAGTTGGTGGAGGTGTAATGCTTGTTTTGATCAGCTTTAATTTTATTATTTAATAAAGTGATTTTAAACTTGACCTATCACTCAGGTTGTTTTTGTCGGTCACCAAGTTGCTCTGCTCATTTGTACTCATGTTGAATTATTCATGGTAGCACTGGCTATGACTCAGGAAGCCACCTCTCACCTTACACTTTACATTTATTTCCTATTTTTGACAGTGGCTTTTGGTTTACAATGTTCTGAGTACTCATATTGACAATCTTTCTTGAGTGACTTGTTCAGGGACACAGTCAAACAGATAGAATGTAAGTGATGGGAGGCTGTCAGATTTAGATTCACAAACAGGTCTGCTATGTATTACTCTGGTTCACACTGGTGCTGTAACGACTAAGCTGTAAGGGCTGGTGCCAGAGCTAGAATTCAGAATAAATCAGGGATCAACAAGTTGGCTCAAACCCTCTGCGAGTTCTTCCAAAGCATAGACTGTTTTTTTAATTGACCAAAAAAAAATAAATAAATCGGGGTCACCAGCTTGGAGTAACCCTTCAGTCTTTACAAATCCCGACTTTTTTTAAGTATCCATGTCCATGATAGGCCCACTACACTTGAGGTTATAAGTGGTGTGGCCCAGGACCACAACAAGCTGCTGCACTTAAGGGACTTGGTCAGGGTCACACAGACCCTATAGTATGTAAATGGTAGGTGGCAATCAGATGTTCATTTGCACGTAAGCCTGCTGTATATTATTCTCACACAAAGCTGTAGCACACACATATCCCATTTATGAAACTGAACATGGAGCTACTAAAATATAACTTTATTACACCAGGCCACCTGATGTGTTTTGAACACCAGGTCCTTTATCAGAGGACCTGGTCTCCAAAAAGCATCAGGTGGTCTGTTTTAATGTAATAAAAGTTATGCTAGTAGCTCCATGTTCGAACTATAAATAAATTATAATTAAATGAGACTATGAAGTAATGGCTGAAAGCACCACTGCTACCATGTGCATGTTTTTTTGAAGATCTGCTATATATTATTCTGGTTCACAATGGTGCTGTAACCACTAGGTGCCATGCAACCAAGTGCTAGGGTTCAAATTTAAATCAGAGGTCACCAAGTTGGCCTAATCCTGGCCTCTAGAAGCCCTAGCAAGGCAAGATTTTTTGTTTTAAATTATCCGTGTTAGGGCCGCTGAGCCAAAGAGTATTGGTGGTGTGTTCTAGGAGTACAAGGAGGTACTTACTTTTTGGGGCTTGTTGTGTTCAGGGTCAAATAGACAATATGTAAGAATGGATAGAGTGTGATTTTGATTTAAATTTTTAAACAAACCAAGGCCTGTTATATCCTGGTTCCCTTTACACTGGTGCTCTTATTCCATCCAACCAGCAAAGACTATTTAGGGCTGTATCCCTCCAGTTGTACCTCTCCACAATTTATATGTCATTCTGGCAAAGTTTGGTTCCTCTATGGAGGCACCTGCAGTGAATATCAAGGAGGATGCTGGGAATCTCCACAAAGGAGACCCACAGGAGGGTGGCATGGGACCCCACAGGGGAAGGAACCAACTTCTGGTGGGGGACTCCATTGTTAGGAGGGTAGAACTGGGGGAGGAAGGGGAGAGAGATGTAAGGTGCCTGTCTGGCACCATGACTTGGAGGGACAGGGAGAGAATCCTCAGGATCGGGAGAGCAATTGCAGAGGGGTGGGAGCTGGATGTCATTGTCCACCTAGGGACAAATGACCTAGCTGGGTAAGGGATCAGAGCAGTGCAGAAAGAGTTTGTGGAGTAGCACGCACAGTAACCTTCTCTGAGGTGCTGCCTGTCAATGGCATGGGTGAGGCTAGGGTGCAGCACACCATGGGACTCAATCAATGGTTAAAAAACCAGTGCAGAGTTCAGGGGGGTGTCTTCATTGGAGACTGGGGGTCCAGCTGGAATGATGCAGGCCTATGCTGGCATGATGGTCTGCATCTGTCCGGGAGGGGAACCAGGATCCTAGGTGACAGGTTTAAATGCTTCATTGGCAAGCATTTAAACTAGCCAAGGAGGGGGGAGGTACTGGATAGGAGCAGGGAATTTCTAGCCCCCCCAAAAAATCAAGGTAGTTAGTGAGGTAAACACCAAGACAGACACGTCGATAGGGAGAAGGGCTGGGGTAAATGGAGAAAATGACAAAGGCGATAAGGACAGGGATGGGGCAAAAAGGGGGAAGGCCATCAAGAACTGGAGGGTAATGAGTACCAATGCCTACAGTCTGGGCAACAAGCTCCCTGAACTGGTGTCCTTGGTGAAAGAGGGATGTCTGGATATTGTGACAATCACAGAAATAAGGTACATAGAGAACCATGACTGGGATATTAACATACCAGTGTAAACAATCTACAGGAGGGACAGGGAGGGTAGAAGAGGGGGAAGAGTAGCTCTCTATGTAAGGGATGGGATAAAAGCAACAGAACAAAAGAGTAAACATGGAGGAAAGGAAGCACTGTGTGTCACCTTAGAGACTTGAAATGGCACCACAATCTCCACAGGGGTTATATACAGATCCCGATCTCGGAGAGGAAATGGACAAGGATATGATAGAAGGCATCCTTAGGATGGCAGAGAAAGGGGAGATACTGTTGATGGGAGACCTATATTTGCCAAATGTTACCTGGAGCACCTTTGCTGCAGGCACATCAAAGAGCAGGGCCAGTCTCGATGCCCTACAGTGGGCATACCTCAGACAGCTAGTGTTGGAACCCGCTCAGTAGGGAGCACTCTTAGACCCTGTACTCTCAAATGGGGAAAGTGAGAGGATCTCAGATCTAGAAATGGGTAGCCATCTGGGAACAGGTGACCACCAAATACTGTGGTTCACCATAAACTTAGCTGCAGAGTCAAGCCATACAAAAGTGAGAGTACTGGACTTCAGGAGGGCTGATTTTGTCAAAATGGGAGAGTGCCTTAGAAAAGCACTAGCAAACGGGCAAGAAGAAGGGGTGGAGCAACAATGGGGAAACATCAAAACTGCCATCATAAAGACAAAAAGCCTTTGTGTGAAGCAAAGAAACAAATCAAAATGATAAAAAAAAGCCATTATGGTTCTCAAAAGAGGTGGCGGGGAAGGTTAGGGAGAAGAAGATAACATTTAGGAAGTATAAGGTAACACTGGCCACATCTGCGTGGTGTCCTGTGTGCTGTGGGTCACCGTGCATGATGTGGCATCCATGTCACCTCACATTGTACCGCCCAGCTGTGTGGTGGCATGGTGCCTATGCTGTACCCTTCCGCCTCGGGGAACCATTGTTCCCTGCAGGTGGCACCACTGGCATGGGCACTGGTGTGTCTCACCACCGTATGTCTACAGATCTGTGCCACCCGGTGCCATGTCCCTGTTGTGGTTGCATTGTTTACATGTATCAGTGACCATGGCAGGGCATTGTTCCTGGTGGCACCATCATCCCAACATTGTGCCTGTGGCCTCTGTGCACCCTTGTCCCCTCGTGCCACACTGGCATACACCTGCATTGCTCGCATGATCTGTCTGTCATGTCTCCCATGGTGTTTTGCTGTGTGCTGCATGCAAGGCCCACTGCATGGCACTGGTTCCACCCTGTCCATGTGTGTTAGTGTCTACTGGTTGTGCCATGTGTCTGCAGGCCTCACAGGTGTGTGCCCACATAGTGGACTGCCTGCACCTGCCCATTGAGCCATCCTACTGTGTGCGTTGTCGTGTGGTGCCATGCATATTCTGTACTGCCCTCTGCATGGCCATTTCCACCACCCCCAGAAGACAGTGATGTGCCTATCTTGCTGGTCTTCTTACATTGCTCCATACTGTATCTCAGTTCCCACACTGTTCCATGTCCACAGCTGTGTGAGCACTACCCAATGTGGCAACAATCCATGGGACCTGTTGCTGTCATCCAGTGTCACCATGGCCTGTGCACTGCACCAAGTGGCACGCTCTGGTGTTATTTTGTTGGACATCTCCACCTGGCATTTGGTGGCTGTCACTGTGATTCCATGGCATCTCTCATGTGAAGTGCCTCTCTATCAGGTCGCATCATGCATATTGGCCTGCCTGTGCCAGCGCTGCATTTGCTTGGTGGTGTCTCACATGTTTTTGTGCCCTACCATTCCACTCCTGGTCCTCCTCATCCACGTCCTCCATCTGGTCCGGTGGTGGCACACGGTGTTGCACTGCAATGTTGTGCAGTATGCAGCAGACAATGAATATCTTGCAGATTGTCTCTGGACTGTACTGTAATGCCCCCGATGATCTATCAATGCACCTGAATTGTGCCTTGAGGACCCCAAAGGTGCACTCTATGTTGCACCTGGTCTGGCTGTGCACCTCATTGTAGTGTGTCTGTGCTGCTGTGCGTGTGTGGTGCGGTGGTATCATCACCCATGGCAGCTGTGGATAACCGCTGTCCCCTGTTGGATAGATGGTACATCATCAGTCTCTGTGGCCTATGGTCCTATGTCTGCATGGTGTGCAGGTGTTCAGGTATGCAGTGCTCTGTACTGTGTTCACTTACCTACTAGCCATCCTTTCGTGAGCTGGCCACTCTGGTAGCCTTCGTGTAGCCCACGGTTGTGTAGGATATAGGCATCATGCATGGAACCAGGGTACTGGGCAAACACTTCTAGTGCACAGCCATGACTGTCACACACCACCTGCATGTTCATGGAGTGGTGGCCTTTCCAATTCACATACACAGCCCGCATTGACTGATGGTGCACGTATGGCAACATGGGAGCAGTCTATTGCACCCATGACATGTGGGAACTGGGCGATGGTGTAGAAGCCCTGCATCACTGCCTGTTGCTGCTGCCGTGCTTCCCAGGAGAAGGTAATGTACTGGTCCTTGCAGGCCACCATGGCATTCAGGAACTGGTGTAGGCACCTGTACATGGCCGGCTGTGATATTCCCACAGTGTCACCTGTTGGTGTCTGGAACATTCCTGTTGCCAGGAAGCATAGTGCTGCTGTCACCTTCACCTCCACAGGAACTGGCTGCCCCCTGCAGGTGGTACTGTGTAGGTCTGCGCAGAGGTTATCACATATCCGATCTATGATGGCCTGGGGCAGTCGGTAGCATGCAATACACTGTTCCTCCATCAAGTCCTGCTATGTCTTCCTCACCCTGTACAGCCATGGTGCATGGCATCTGCCAGGTCTGTGCCATCTTCATTGCTGCCTATTCCTCTGGTTCCGGGCATTGTGTTGCCTCCTGTGCCTGTCCCCACACTCCAGTAGTAGCACACCTAGCATTGCTACTGGTCTTTCCAATTTGTATTTCTCCTCTCTTTGTCACAGTGCTGTGCTGCTGAGTCTCCAACCTGCCTGTCTGTGATCCTTTATATATTGTGTAAGTTACACCTGCTCCCACCTGGTGTATGTTATGCCAGCTGATCTTGGTGTAAATTGTGGCACTGCAGCTTCTAGAATCTCACCCTGGCATATCTCTTCCCTTTTCTTGGTGTATGTTCAGTTGCGTATTGGCATACCTGCGGGTATGTCGCAACTGCGGCGTACGTCACAATTGGCGTACTGAGTTGAGTCAAGGTGCATGTTGCATTGTAGAATTGCATTTGTCACATTTACTTGCTGTATTTGTGACTTGCGCCATTTTCATTGGTGCATCTGCGTTGCGCTGTGGTGTATTCTTTGTAGAATCAGGCCCTCTGGATTCAAACTGTGTTTTCCATTTCATTAAGATTCTATCAGTTCACAACCATGCCATGTGGTTTGCATGGTACATCTGTTACATTCCAGTGATACATGGATGAAAGTCTAGCATCTCACACTGGTTATTGTACTGCTTACTTTGATGAAGTTGTGTACAGTCCAGAAAGGAAAAGCTATCTGGAACACCTACAAGCAGGTATCCAATCTATCAAACATGCAAGTCTGACAATGAATCCTATCAAGTGCACATTATGCATATAGGACACCAGATATTTGAGTTTTATTTTAGGAAATGGAAAAGTAAAGTCAGAGATTTCCAAAATAGAAGGTGTATGTAGCTAAAAGAACTATCCCAAAAAGTAAGAAACATGTCATGTCATTTTTAGGTCTGGCTGGTTGCTACATGAGATTTGTTTCCAGGTTTGATGAGTTAGCTACTCCTGTCACTAAACTCATGAAAGAATGGTACCCAAGTAACTTGAAATGGTCCCAGAGTGTGATGAGATTTTTCCAGCTATCAAGGCTGCATCATGTGCAGCCCTCTGTTGAATGAAGTCCAGATTCTGTGAGACAGTTCCTGATACAGATGTGCATCAAAGGTAGGTCTAGATACAGTCTTGTGTCAAAATACAGATGGGAAAGAACATCACATTCTGCTTATCAGTAGGAAACTACACACCAAAAAGAACAAGTACACCACTGTTGAAAAATGCCTTACTGCAAAATGGTCAATGAAGTCTCTTAAGCTAGATGCTTACTTGCACTTGTTTTCTGTTGGTTTAATCAAATGAAGGACAAAAATCCCTGAATCACAACCTGGCACTACAGCCACTTTACTTTGAAGAGATTCATAAATCTGGAAAAAAAGTATGTTGATGCTGATTCTCTGGCAAGATATGGTTCCAAAATTGACAATTCAGTTGGTTGAATAAAATATGTGTGTAACTGAAATATTTGCTATAAAAGGTGTTATGAAAAAAGAGATACTGCATATGCAAATAACTGTAAATGTTGTAAGGTAATGTTAAATGAGAAATAATAGAAGGTTTTGTAAAACCTGTTTTTAAGGGAAAAAACAGATTGCCTCTTTAAGAGGTGTGTGTTTGTATGTGTGTGTGCACGCGTGCGAAAGGGTTCGATAGGGCCCTGTCCCATCTGTTCTACAGCGACTTAAAAGCAGACAGTCTATTTTGTCCTCTCCTATTCTGCCACTTGTCTGTCACTTGCCTGTCTGATTGCACAATCAAATGTTTCTTGTGACACCTAGGAATTGGCCACTATGATGGTCCTACAATTTCCCTTGATATAGCCATTCCTTCATTTGCTATTTCTATTTGTTCTTTCTTTCTCCTCTTGCTTCTCTACAGTTATAAAATACACAAATCTTTATGTGAAACTAAAATCCCTTGGTTTGCAAATATGCATATTTATATTGTTGAAATGATTTCAGAAAGCTATTCGGGTTTTTTAGGAAAGATAACAATCAGGAACAAAGGGGGTTCGTCCTGCGATGCATTTTAACTGCCACAAGCTTGATTACAGAATTGTCAACAGGAAACCAACTGTGGGCAAAATGTATATTTTGTTTTGCCTGTTAAGAACAGATGTTCTCTTCAGATTGACAAAGTTTTGAAACATTTTGTGAAAACACAAGGGGCCCGGATATTCAGACTGTGCCAGTCTGTGACACGAGCCCGGGCGCAGCGCAACTTTGCTGCACACAGGTGTTGACAGGGTGATATTCAATAGAGCTGTGCCATGACACAGCAGCATTGAATATCACACCCTGGTCACCCGCAGTGCACGTGGCACAGTGGCACTGTGCCAGCGCAAGTGGCCAGAGTGGAGCAGGGGGATGCGGTAGTGCAAGTTCCAATGTGCTAGGTGCTACAACCGGGATACTCAAAAGTGCACATGCAAATGGGGCCATAATGCATGCAAGGTGCAAATGGGGCCATTTGCATGTCATTATGGCCCCATTTGCATGCAGGTGCACTAATCCCCGGCGACTTGAACCTGGGGCCCTGCCAGGCTGCAGCCATTGGGGACCGACGCCCACTGAACATTGCAGCAAAGTGCCCCACTGCCCAGTTGTGAGCATATGTAGAATAACAGAATCATCCCATATCCCTGGTGGTCCAGTGGACCGCTTGCAGCCCGATCGCGGGCATATGTTGAGAAGTATAAATGTCCCATATCCCTGGTGGTCCAGTGGACAGCTTGCAGCCTGATCATGCGCATCAGTGAAGAATAATGCAACAGCATGAGCCAATGGGCATGCAGCCTGAACTGTACTACACAGTCCAGATATGTGAATGGATTCACATATCTGGACTGTGTAGTATGATATGGACTGCATGCCATTGACTCACGCTGTGGTCCAATGGGCATATAGCCCTACCGTACGGTGTCAGTCGGTGGGTGGCAGGGCAACAAGTGGGTGGGGAGCTGCTGCCCACCGCTGACAGGGGGAAGCGGACGGGGCCCAGTGGGTGGGTGAGGGTACCTCTAGACCACCAGGGTTGCAGTATAGTGCAGTGGTTTAAGGCTCTGAGCTGAATATCTGGTGACATCCAGCAGACCAGACCTAGGTTTGAATCCCACAGCTTCCACGTGCATGCATACTGTGTGACCCTGAGCAAGTCACTTAACTTCCCTGTGCTCCCAGGTCACTCCTGTACAAAAGCTTTCAGCCTAGTGTGCTACTCCTGGTTAAACAACTAAATAAAAAAATTAAAAAAAGGGTTGTATTGGTGTTGCATTATTCTTCACTGACGCCCGTGATCGGGCTGCGAGCGATCCACTGGACCACCAGGGATTTAGGACTATTATTTGTATACGTATGCCCATGATCAGGCATGAGGTTGCGCCACCAGAAGGTGCAGCTGGAGATAGGCTGGCCACCCACACATGGCAGCTGCCATGTCGTGCCCTGCAATATGGCAGCTCACCTGTGGATGGCCAGCTGTTGCTCCTTTTTTTTTTTGGCTCACCTGTGTGCATCACAAGTAGAGGTCAAGCATGCATGTGCTCAGCATATCCCAGGCTGAATATCGGGATGTGCAGAGTATGCATGGGCACGTCCCCCAACCTGTGCCGCATACATTACTGATGTGCTCCAGCGCATTGGGATTTGTGCCAGGTTCAATCCACGTTTGAATATCATGCCAGGGTGCATCACTGGATTGCGCATGGTGCAACAACATTGTGCCATGCGCAACCCGTCTGAATATCCCGTCCAGAAGCTATAACTTATAATTATGGAAAGGCTAGGCCTGAAGTTCAATGAACAAGCAGTCAGCCACTCCCACTTCCTGAACTATATAAGAAGTTCCCCTCAGCCTCATTGCGAAGCACCTTTTTCTTTGCAGCCCAGAGGCTCTGTTGGTTTCTTCTCTGAGTTGGCTGGGGCCTACCCCCCTTCTCCCGCCTGCTGTTTCTATGTGTCTCTGCTGGACTTTGGTATTTATTTTCCTGCTTCTGGTTTGTATCTTTCCACTGGCTGTGTGCTTCTCTGTGTTTTGTGTCTCTTGTTTT
Organism: Neoceratodus forsteri; assembly: GCA_016271365.2. Classification (NCBI taxonomy): domain Eukaryota; kingdom Metazoa; phylum Chordata; order Ceratodontiformes; family Ceratodontidae; genus Neoceratodus; species Neoceratodus forsteri. Next base: position 1,288,184,892 of record CM057454.1, on the reverse strand, counting down.
TGGGCCTTGTTCCCTGTATTCTGTGTTTTAGGTTTGTCGTTTTGGGGGGCTTTGTTTCTAAGCTCCTTGCATACTGCTACTTAGAGCTCATACTACTGCTTTCAGTTACCTACAACTGCAGCCTCTGCTACTGTTTACTCCAATTACCACTGTACGCAGTGCTGTGTTTTTACACTGTTGCTCATGATGATCAAACTACTGCAAATGCAACTGCAATCATTATCTGTGTGTTTCAGCTCAACCATAGCAGCTCCATGTTGTATATTCAATTATTTTCACATGACACAGTTTACTCTGACCCTAGCTGTGCTGCTCATTCCTGCTCTCATTTTACTTGCAGCTTCACTGCACTGCCTGGCTACACATGCTTTCAGAGCATTGTCTCCATGTTTTATTGCAGTTACAACTCTGTGGTCAGCCAACTAAACTCCTGCTGAGGCTGTTAATATAGCTTCATCATTAAATCCTGCCTTGCCACCAAAATCCTAGTATTTGTCACCTTGATTTGGCTATTCATGTCTGGCTGGCTTGCCCCCAATTCAGTGCTGTTTCATTGCTATACAGTATGTTATGCAGAACTCCATGCCTGGTCCACCTATCACTACTACTGCTTATTGACCTATGTACAGGTCCATGCTTGCTTATGCTATCACTGATCATTGCTTACGCAGATCATTGCTTCATGCCTACTGCCATCCCCTCGGCTTCAGCCTCTGGGATTCTGCTGTACTCAGTTCTGCATTTGACCTTGCTAGGTCTCAGCACTCAATGCTCATTTCGATCTCAGCATTCTGTGCTCATTCAACTCACCAGCTTTTTGGCTCTCAATCGATTTGGGGCATGCCAGCCATTCTATTCTGGTGCAGTGTTCCTGCAGCTGGTGGTCTTGATCTGTATTTAGTCCACATCTTGATTGTGTCCAATTTGGGACAGGATCCTTCTCACCTGGTCCATAGCTGGAAATGTCCTCACCAAGACTTGGCTTTAGCTGCCAGCTATGTGACAGCAGCTCCTGGTGTAGAATTTAAGACTAGTGGTGAAGGGTGAAAAAAGTTACCTCCTTTGGCTCTAGTGTTCCACTGTAACAGTTAGCCATTGACTTTAGTGGTTTCCCTAGCAAAGCACCTTCACTGGATTCTCCCCACGAGTGCATCTGGTTCACCTGGTTTGAGTTTAGGGTGGGTAGGCCAGGTGAGTGCCTCAGCAGTTATTGCTCTCTTCCTGCGCCTTGGATGCTCGTATTGTTGCAGAGTTTTCTCACAACCTTCCACGACATTCCTGCTAGAGGGTTTGAGTGAGAGCCTTCCTCCAAATTAGAATATTTTTCACCTCCCTTTAATTGGCTCTTCCAAACTGCAGCTGCAGAGCCATCACTAAATAGTCTATCCCAAGCCTGGAGGGAAGGCGACCTAGGCCTTGGATCTCCAGAGATTTCCTCCTCCTAGTTTTTTTTTTCTCTTCTCCATTGACTCCGGTCATAACTGTCAGTTAGCATAGCAGTGTCCTCTAGTTTCTTAGGTAGGTTCCGTTGTTGGATGGAGGTGGAGGATGTCCTGCCATTCCCTCTCCTTAGAGGATCCCCTAATTCACTGCAAACCATTAGTATCATGCTACGAAAACCTGGGCATTTCATTACGTTATCAAACTGAGCATCTTATTAAGTTATCAAACTGTCTGTGCTTCTCTACTACTACATCACAGTTACTGCTACTACATCACAGTTATTGGCTTCTCATATGCTTCTTGTTGCCACATTCTTTTGGGGTATGTTTGTATTACATTTCTTTTTGGAATTCTTAAGGTACCTTTAGCCATGGGAATCGTCCCATGGCACCTCTAGGGGTTGAATCCTCTCCAAGGGTTCTTTGTCTTTGGTACCCATACAGGCTGGTAATTCCTCTGGAATAGAGAGTGCGATTGGCCAAAACCAAACTAATACAGTTGCACAAGGATAAAACTATACTGGCTGCATAGGACATTGAACGGGATGCATTGGTTGAACTGCCAAGCAAACACATCTTATATAAACAGAGCAATGCTTTTCCAGAGAAAGACTACAATGAAGGACACTTTATCTTTGAGCTGCCTTTATGAAGAGCTATCCTGTACAGTTTTATTTTTCTATTATTTTGTTAATAATAATTAAATGCTACTTGTGACTTTAATCATTTCTCCTGATCTGCCACTAACACACATGCATTCAGTGGCTTACTGTACCTGCATGCATGCAGTGGCTCAATGCACCTGCTTGCATTCAGTGATTTACTGTACCTTCATGTATTTATTGGCTTACTATACCTGCATGTATTCAGTTGCTCACTGTACAGCATTAAGTGGTTCACTGTATATGCATCCATGCATTCAGTGGCCTATTGTACCTGCATGCATTCAGGGCTCAAAATACCTTCATGCATTCTGTGGTTTAATATACCTGCATGCATGCATTCCATGGATTTCTGTACCTGCATGCATTTAGTGGCTTACTGTGCGTACATGGATGCAGTCAGTTGTTTAATGTATGTGCATGCATGCATTCAGTGCTTTAATGTATCTGCATGGATTTAGTGGCTTACTGTACCTGCATACATGCATTCAGTTGCTTACTGTACCAACATTCATTCAATGGCTTACAGTACCTTCATGCATGCATTCAGTGGCTTACTGTACCTACACACATGCATTCAGTGACTTTCTCTACCATCATGTGTTGAGTAGCTTTCGGTACCTGCATGAATTCAATGACTTTCTGCACATACACACCTGTATTCACTGGTTTACTGTACCTCCATGCATGTATTCAGTAGCTCACTGTACCCACATGCATTCAGTGGCTTATTGTATCTGCATGAATTCAGTGGCTTATTGTATCTGCATGAATTAAGTGGGTTACTGTGAGCTGTATGCACTCAGTGACTTACTGTACCTGCATGTATTCAGTGGCTTACTGTATCTGCATGTATTAAATGGCTTATTGTACCTGCATGTATGCCTTTAGTGGCTTAGTGTACCTACATGCATTCTGTGGCTTACTGTATCTGCATGCATTCAGTGGTGTATTGTACCTTCATGCATTCAGTGACATACTGTACCTGAATATATGCACTCAGTTGCTTACTGTACCAACATACATGCATCTAGTAGCTTACCATACCTGCACACATGCATTCAGTGGCTTACTGTAGTTGCATGAATTCAGTGGCTTACAGTACCTTCATGCATTCATTTACTGTACCTGCATGCATGCATTCAGCAGATTACTGTACCTGCATGCATTCATTCAGCAGATTACTGTACCTGCATGCACATCATCCAGCAGCAGCCCTTTTCTGCATTCTGCTTGCTTGTTATAAAGCCTTGCCACTGCTAGGTGGCAGTGAGGAGGTACGACACAGTGTTTCCCACTCTAATGGAGAAGAGTTGTCCCTGTGTTGCTTGATGCACCTTCCCTCAGTCAACCACTAATAACACAAGATCAGTCTTGATCCTTAGCTTACCATGAGTAATAGCAAGCAATCACAGAATAACAGAATCATAGAAGTTTGATGGCAGAAAAGGACCACACTGGCCCATCTAGTCTGCCTTTTTTCCCCCTACACATGAACTACATGCTCATCTCAAATCTTCCCTTTCTGGGACAAGGTTATTTAGAGGGTTGTTGCAGCACAGCTTGAGATTCTCTCCAGCTGGGATTCAATGCTCAGCACATTAAAGAGATGGAGCATGTAAATGTGTTTAATATTCTCCTAATGGTGATGGACAGGAGCCAGAGTTCCATCTTGGCCCTCCTTGATTTCTTATTGGCCATTGACATGGTGGGCCATGGGGTTCATTTGGATCACCTTAGGCACTATGTAAGATTCATCAGCATGGTATTGTAGTGGTTTGTGTCTTACCTCATGAGTAGGGCACACCAGGTTGCATGGGTAAGTCCATATTTGATGCAGTTGCTTATGCATGTGGAGTTCCACAGGGCTTAACTATGGCCTCCATGTTGTTTCTGGTGTACATGCCTCCCTTGTGTAAAATATTTTGATGGTAGGTCATGAAGTTTCACTGCCATGCAGATGATACAAAGCTGTACCCTCTCTTGTACACCTAATTGGTCCCCTGCTGTCTCTGTGCTGAACAGTTGTCTGGGGGGATCCATGAGTGGATGGCCTCTAGCTGCCTCAGCCTCAACCCAGGCAAGAGTCAGATGCTTCTGGTCAAAACAGGCTCCCAAGGGGTGGTAATGAAGGGTGTTGTGACTGCAGTTTTATTTTTATGTGTGACTACATTCAGGGCTGTGGATTGGGTTTATAATCTGGAAGATATTGTGGCATGCAGACTGACTCCTGAACATCCTGGGACTGATTTTCTAAAAGTGCCTAGATTGGTGCAAGTTGCACCAACCCCCCACCTGCAACAAACTCTGGGTGTGCCAAGGACTATGCCCTGGATATTGGTGCAGCAGGGGTCCTGCTGCCAAATTCCCCAGAGTTACAAGTTGAGTGATGCACCAGACAGGTGGTGCATAGGAGGGGTTTGATGGAGGGTGCTGTGATCCACTTCTCCTCATTGAACAGCTCCCTGGGACATGAATGTTGAGAGGGGAGAAACCCCACAGTCTGACTGGTATTTATCCATTGTTCCCTGCATTTGCAGTACTGGGCTGTGCTGAAAGTATACCTATAGTATATGGGTGCTGCCTATTCTCAATGGATTTCAGCAACTGCTGAAATCTTGTTGTAGTACAGTTCAAAGGTCAAAAAAGTTGTTGTACTATCGCTCTGACATCACATCGATAGTACAACAACTTTTTACCCTTGACCTGCCACCTGATTGGCTCAGACGACGCTCTCGCTTGAAAAGAAAACAAACATGGCGGCATGATTTAGAAGGCTGGCAGCGGAGCCACTGAGTTTCAAATTGGGAGTCGGGACAGGAGAGCCATACATGGCTCCCATTCTGAAAATACTATAATTTTTTTTCCCTAATTTTAAAATGAGAACCGGAGGGAGTACTACGGCACAAGCGGAATCGGGAGTGAGCAGGAACACCAGTGGAACGGAGCAGCGCCTGCAGCAAGTAACGAGAAAAATATTGCAAAAACCCGAACAAAACACCCATATACTATATAAAACAGTGGATGGATGAACATCCAAAACTAAGTCTGTGTTCCCATCTCGGTCAGTTGATGACATCAGCGAGACCTCTCGAGCTTCGCTCTCGAGGTCTCTGTGATGTCATCAACTCCCTCGATGGAAACACAGCTTTGTTGTGGATGTTCACCCATCCACTATTCTATATGTTGTAGGGTCCTATGGTGCACCATGCAGCTGTGCCTCAGTGGACTGGGAATGGTTCAGAGAGAATTCTGTTCATGAGAACCTTGTGAAATGTCAGCATACAAAGTTTTAATCCAGGTGAGAAAAATATTTCCTATTTCCATTTTTTGTAGAGCATACTAATTACATTCCTTTTCCACTGAGTCAGACACCTTTTCTGCATAAATGGTTAGGAGAGCCAAAGATTCTGGGGAGTGGTGAGCCACATGATTTCAATCCAAGACTGCTGTGACATTATCAGAAGCCTCACAATAAATCTCAGGGTGGGGACGTCAGCACAACATAAAAAAGGACCAGTGGCCTCTTGTCAGTGAAACGTTATTTGTTTATTGACAAGCATTATAATAAAGAAATATTTTAAGCTCACCCAACATTGACTTCATTGTTATGGCATTTCTGATTCAAACATTGAAGAAAGGCCACAGTTACACAGAACAGCTGAAAGCTAATGTGTTCTGGCTCAACAAGCCCAATGCATGTGAATAGCTTTGCACAAAGCCAGCAAACAGGACTATAACAAAGCCAAAAATTAGCACTAGAAACAACTTAGCAATTGTAAGAAAACCCAAAGCCAAATACACTAAAAAAAAATCAATGGCTCACAACGCCCAATAGAATGGACATCTCTTTGAGATTTGACAGTGACTGCGGTGAAGAATCTGAAAGAAACCAACAGGGAAAAAGACATTTTTAAGGGAGGGACCCAGACATTTTGGATTCAGATTCCTTGGACAGAATCGGAGGAGAACAAAAGGGGGCAGAGGAAACAGGAGAGGCTTGTGAGGCAGAAGAGGGATGCAGCACTCGGGAGGGAGGCAGAGTTGGGGACAAGTGAAGAGATCCCCAAGGATGAGGAATCCAACATGGAGATTATAAATCTAACAGATGCAGACCTCACTACAACACAAACTAGAATGCTGCTAGGTGTGGAAGCCTCCATGTCTTTTTACCTCTCTACAATTATCAGAACCCTGTCTCCCTTTCATAAAATCTGACTGGGATTTATGGACCAGGTAAGGAAGAGAATTCTCCAGGCACATGGCCATGATCTTAATAAGGGTCTTTGCATCAATGTTCAGAAGAGAGATGAATCTATAGTAAGAACATTTTGTCTTGTCTTCGCCTGGTTTGGGCCAAACAGTGAGGGTTGCCTCTCTCATTGTAGGACTAAATGAACCATGTTGAAGGGTATGTAAAAATTTAAGAAGATGAGGAGAAAGCAAGGGTTAAAATACTTAATAAAAGTCAGTACTAAGGCCGTCTGACCCCAGGGCCTTACCCTTCACTAAGTCATGAATAGCCTGGGAGACTTCAGATTGAGTGAGTCCCTATCAAACTCTTGTTCTATGTCACCTGGGAGTGTGGCCAAAGAAAGATTGGAGAAAAATCTTCTCAATTACCTGGGGTGCCTGTGAGTTTGGATGTTTATAGCATTGAATAGTATTCCCTAAAAGCCCCATTGATATCTTAATGGTGCATTAGTAGCTTCCTCTGGATGTTCTAAGGTGGGATATTTGATTATCTGCCCTTCTCTTTCTCAGCCTGTATGCTAACAACTTACTAGCCCTTTCACCATGTTCCCAATAACTCTGGTTGAAAAAGAATGTTTGTATCTCTGTAGTCAACCAGCTTTAAAAATCTATACAGTGTAACAGAAATGGATTAAACTGCCACCTGGTGGGTTTTACAACCATGTTCTGGGGCAACAGGCAAAAGGCTTTTAATCTTTAAGTGGCCAATTCATAATGTTGGTTGTAGCTCTAAAGAAACATTACATTACTTGGCTCAATGTTCCCAGAAAAAGAGGCAGGATTTGGATGTAATGAGCCTGACAGAAGCAACAAAAGTAACAAAATGTGAATGTAACTGGACCCATTGAACCATTTTTCTTAGAGCGAGTGAAAATGTTTAAATTGCAATTAGAAATACAGCTCAATTTCACAAACTTAAAGCAGGGTTGAAAATAACATCATTTGTCTACCTCCCCTCTTTCCTAATGCCCAGAACCCATGTTTCTGCTAATAATATTGCCAGCTTTAGGTGAACTAAATAATATAGGCTATTTTATGTATCTATGTAAACATGATCAACACCACAAAATTGGTCTGCACCTGAAACAGTGTAGCAGAAAAAACCATCAACTCATTGATCAACATTAACCACCCAATGTAGGGTATATAACAGAATAAATAAAACCATTTTAAAAATATCAGAATCTTAACTAGAACAGAATAAATTTACAATGCAGCCTCACCTGCAGCCTCCCGCTGGTGACTCCTGCAACTCCTGCAGAAGCCACTCGCATAGGCAGCCGCACCATGCAGAGATGGCTCAAATTTTAAAGGTCTTATATCCCGCCTCCTTTTCCAACTCACTAGCACCCCCCCAGCCACTGGCTCCTGCCACTAGTCAGGTACAGGAATGGAGGGATGGGGCAGTAGATGAAGCAGTCAATAGGGGCTGTAGATAACTTCACTCCTTTGGGCAGCAGCAAAGTTCAGGGCAGACAAAGTGCAGGGGTAGAAAGCATAATGTCTGCAGCTGCTGGAGTGGCTCAGTTTGTAATGGTCTAGTATCCTGCCTCCTACTCCATGTCATCACCATGTCCCCAGCTACCAGCTCCTGCCACCAGCCAGGTACAGGAATGAAGGGACAAATCAGCAGATGAAGCAGTCAATAGTGGTTGCAGATCTCTTCACCCCTTTGGGCAGCAGCAAAGTTCAGGGCTGACAAAGTGCAGAAGAAGAAAGCAGCATGTTGCAGCTGCTAGAGTGGCTCGGGTTTTAATGGTCTTGTGCCCCGCATCCTTTTCCATGTCACCATGATGCCCCCAGATACCAGATCCTGCCACCAGCCAGGTATGGGAATGAAGGGATCAGACAGTAGATGAAGCAATGAATACATAGATACATTGATACAGAGACAGTGTCAGCAGATAAGGGCCTATGGACCACCCAGTCTGCCCATTTGAGCTTGTAAGTTCAGTTTTTGTTTTCCTAGAAGTCTGTTGCCCCTTACCCCTGACCTCCAGAATTCCTTCATGTCTATCCCATGCATTCTTAAATCCCGTGACTGTTTCAGCCCCCACCACTTCCTCTGGCAGGGTGTTCCACTTGTCCACCACCCGTTCTGTGAAGAAATTCTTCCTCACATTTCCTCTGAATCGTCCTCCCTCCAACTTCATCCCATGCCCTCTAGTCCTGGAGCATCTTTTTCACTTAAAAATAGTGTATTCCTGCACCCTGTTCCTCCCTGTAAGATACCTGTATGTCTCTATCATATCCCCTCTCTCCCTCCTCTCCTCCAGGGCGTGCATGTTCAGTTCCTTCAACCTGTCCTCATAGGACTTGTGATGCACTCTATGTACCATCTTTGTTGCCCTCCTCTGAGCCTTCTCTGCCCTGTCTATGTCCTTACGTAGGAAAGGTCTCCAGAACTGTACACTGTACTCCAAGTGGGGCCTCACTAGTGTCTTGTATAGTGGAATTATGACATCCCTTTTCCTGCTGGTGATGTTCCTGCCTAAGCATCCCAGCATCCTATTTGCTTTACCTGCTGCCTTGTCACACTGTTTCCCTACCTTGAGGTCATCAGAGATGATAACCCCAAGATCCCTTTCATGCTATATCCTCACCCCCAACTGATATATTGTGCCAGGTTTTTGTGCCCATATGCATTATCTTGCACTTCTTTGCATTGAATTTCAACTGCCAAATCCTGACCACTCTTCAAGTTTCTGCAGGTCCCTTCTCATTCTGTCTACACCCTCTGGTGTGTCTACTCTGTTACAGAGCTTTGTGTCATCAGCGAACAGTGAATTCTACCTTCTAGGTCTTGCGCAATGTCACTGATGAAGATGTTGAATAGGACCGGTCCCAGCACTGATCCCTGTGGTACCCCACTGGTCACTCTTCCCTCTGTGGAGTGACAGCCATTTACCACCACCCTCTGTGTCCTGCCGCATAGCCAGTTACCCACCCACCACACTACTGTCCTGCCCACACCCATATTCCCCAGTTTGTGTAATAGTCTTCTATGTGGCACAGTGTCAAAGGCCTTGCTGAAGTCTAAAGAGGCCATGTCCACTGCCCTCCCCTGATCCAACTCCCTAGTCACCCAGTCAAAAAATTAAATGAGGTTGGTCTGACATGACTGCCCCCTGGTGAAACCATGCTGCCTTGGGTCCTGTAGTCCATTGACAACCAGATGTTCGACCAATCTCTCCTTCAGTAGTGCTTCCATGATCTTCCCCACTACTGAGGTGAGGCTGACTGGTCTGTAGTTCCCCGCTTCCTCTTTGTTCCCACTTTTGTATAAGGGGACTACATCTGCTCTCCTCCAGTCTTTGGGTACCTTCCAGCGATCAGCTAAACAGGATAGCCAGAGGTTCAGCCAACACCTCTCTTAGTTCTTTAAGGACCCTGGGGTGCACCCCATCTGGCCTCATTGCTTTATCAACTCTTATTACTTCCAGTTCCTTCAGGACCCTTTCTCGTGTAAAGGGACTTGTGTCCATTTGTGCACCATTCTCACCTCTTGTACTCCCTTCAGACCCATTACTCTCCTCTTCCTCTGTAAAGACTGAGCAGAAATACCTGTTCAATATGTCAGCTTTACTGTTGTCATCCCCCACGCAGCCCCCATCCTCCCCCTTCAGTCTCACTATCCCTCTCTTTGCCTTTCTTTTTTCACTTATGTACCTGTAAAAGGTTTTGTCCCCTCTACCCACTGATTTTGCAATGTGTTCTTCTGTCTGAGCTTTGGCTTCCCTTACTGACCTCCCTGCCTCCCTTTGCTTCTCCTGATACTTCTCCCTATCCCCTTCTGCCTGTATCTTGTTGTATTGCCCGAATGCAATCTTTTTGGCTTTCACTTTCTTTGCTACCTGTTTGAAAAACCTTAATGGTCTCCTCTTCCTTTTCCTCTTGCTAACCTGCTTAATGCATAATTCTGTTGCTCTTGTAATCCCCATTTTAAATACTGTCCACTGTTCCTCAACCCCTGATTCCTGCCCCATTCCTCTTAATGCCTCTTTCAAGTATCTCTCCATTTTCCCAAAGTCTGCCCCCTTAAAATCCAGGATATGTGTTTTTGTGTGGTTTGGTTCTGCTCTTTCTGTGATTTAAAACCACAATGACTGGTGGTCACTGTTTCCCAGGTGCTCCCCACTGTTACCCCCATCACACTGTCTGTTTGTGAGCACAAGGTCCAGTATTGCCTTCTGCCGATTGGTTCCTTGACCAGTTGCTTGAGGAAGGCACCCTGAAGGAGTCCAGTGATAAATCTGCTCCCTAGTTGATGCTGCTGCTGGGATGCTCCAGTCCACGTCTGGAATATTGAAGTCTCCAACCAGTACTACCTCACCCTTGTCTGCCATCCTTTGGATGGCTAGCATCAGTTCCCTATCTGTTTCTTCCTCCTGGGCTGGTGGTCTATAGACCCCACCTGTGCGGATGGCTGGCCCCATTTTCCTTTCCAGCTTAAACCACAGTATCTCTCCCCCATTTTGTTCCTCCTGGATCTCTGTGGCCCTTATGTCATTTTTCACATACAGTGCCACTCCTCCTCCCTTCCTGCCTGCCCTGTCTCTTCTGAATATGTTGTAGCCAGGTATGGCCATCTCCCAGTCATGGTTATCATTACACCAGGTTTCAGTGATGGCTACAATGTCCAGGTCTGACTGCACCATGACAGCCTCCAGATCTTCCATCTTGTTGCTAAGGCTCCTGGCATTTGCACACATGGTGTTCCATGATTTGACCTCCCTAGACTGTTTTGCTGTTCTACTCCAGCCCCTTCCTTGGTTGTCCTTTATCCCTGATTCTCCTTGCAGTCTGCCCTTCTGCTGAATTTTGCCCCTTTTCTGCCTATCCACCTCTTGGGTGCTAATCTCCATCTTTTGCACACTGCTTTATAGAGATAGCCACTCCTCTGGTTCACTGGTTCCACTGCTAGCTGTGGGGGGTGAGCAAGTAGGGTACCCTCCTTGCTGGCCTGCACACCTTTGCTAGTTTAAATGCTTGTCAATGTAGCATTTAAACTTATTATTGAGTGCTTGATTCCCTCCAGGATGGATGCAGGCCGTCAGGCTTGAACAAACCTCCTTCCTCCAGGTGGGTCCCCAGTCACCAATGAATCCAAACCCTTCCTCACAGCACCAGTTCTTCAACCATGAGTTAAAGTTCCTGGTGCATGCACCCCTATGCTCTCCCTTGCCTCTCACAAGTAATACTTCTGAAAAAGTGACAGAAGTAGCTACTAGCTTGAGACCCCTCCCCAATTTCCTAAACTCTTCCTGAACTTCCTTTGGCTCCCCATTTGCCAGATCATTAGTACCTAGGTGGATAATGACATCCAGCTCACCCTCCCGTCTTGCCCTCCCAGTGATCCCCAGGATCTTCCTTCCATCCCTCCATGCCGTAGCACCTAGTAGGCACCTCGCCTCCCTGTCCTGCCCCTCCTGTGTTCCTAGCTGGATCCCTCTTATGATGGAGTCCCCCACCAGGATTCGCTTCCTTCTCCTCTGGGGTCCACTGCTTTCTCTGCTGAGGTCACCTCCTTGGCTAACCTCCACATCCTTTCCTTCCACTTCGTTGGGTACCTCTATTTGGTTGTCCCCGTTCGCCAGTGTGGCATATGAGTTCTTGAGTAGAATAGGATTGGGATGTGCCACTGCCTGACTGATCTAACCCTCCCTGAGCCCACTGTCATCCAAGTGCTCCTCGTTCTCAGCATCCTTTGAGGCAGTTGCATTGGACTGGGTGGTCTCTGGATAGGGGTGATGGTACTCTTGACCCAGTTTACTTCCACTCTGAGTCTGGCTACCTCATCCCACGCAGTCCAGAGAGATGCATGCAGATAGGGCAGCACCTCAGTGTCCAGAACGTCTGCCTGAATATGGCTGCCCCACAGCCACTGCATTGCACCGCTCTCCACATTATATCTGCAATTATACTGCTATTCCACTACTTGTTTGCTACTGAGCTCTCCTTGTTCCCTTTTTATTAATTTACTGTCCTAAAAATCCTGCCACTGATCCTCAGATACCTTTCTTTTTAAAAAAAGAAAATAAACCAATGAATAAATAAATGAGTCAGAACACTTGTCGTGCTGAGGGTGGGATTCTTCCCCCTTATGCCCCTCTACTCCACACCCCTTACTATACCCTGTGTTTACCTCCTGTCAGTCAGATTTAACAAGGCATATAGTTAAGAGTTTGGGGAAGGGAGGGTGAAAATTTGCAGCAATTAAAGTTGGCAAATAAATACACCACCACTACATTTTAAATTCTCAACAGCCCAAAAACAATTCTAATTAAAGACAACAAATAAAGTACAGTGTCACTAAAAGCCCACAATCTAAGTTTAAAAGAAAAATAGCAATTACCAGTTACTGTAAAGCACTGAATTGAATATGTTTCCTTCCCATTCTGGCTTCTTCTGGGAAAATAAAACTCACTTGCTACCTCAACTCTGACTAAGCCCCACCTCCAGTTATCACGTAGCTGAGGTCAGAGGCCAGATAATTAACACCCTCACCCAAACTACAGGGCAAGTCAGACAAGCCAAGACTAAATTTGCAGCAATTAAAGACAGCAAAGAAATACACCACCACTACATTTTAAATTTTCAACAGCCCAAAAACAATTCTAAGTAAAGACAACAAAGAAAGTACAGTGTCACTAAAAGCCCACAATCTAAGTTTAAAAGAAAAATAACAATTACCAGTTACTGTAAAGCACTGAATTGAATATGTTTCCTTCCCCTTCTGGCTTCTTCTGAGAAAAAAAATAGGGGCTATAGATCTCTTCTCCCCTTTGGACAGCAGCACAGTTTAGAGCAGGCAAAGTACAGGAGAAGAAAGCAACATATCTGCAGCCGCTAAAGTGGCTCAGGCTTTAAAGATCTTGTGCTCCACCTCCTTATCCACGTTATTACCATGCCCCCAGCTACCAGCTCCTACCACCAGCCAGATACAGGAACAGAGGGATGAGACAGTGGATGAAGCAATCAGTAGGGACTGTAGCTCTCTTCACCCCTTCAGACAGCAGGAAAGTTCAGGGCAATCAAAGTGCAGGAAAAAAAAGCATTGTCAGTCAGCTGTGAGAACATCGGGGCAAATATGCCCCAAGAGGCAAAGATTCTGTTTTCATGCAAATGCCTCAAAAGTAATAAAGAGTTGAACGGCTTCACTGGGGCTGACACAGCATTACTTTGAAGGGGGGGGCAGACAATCTTAGCAGGCTTGAGACATGGAAACTTTCACAACATTTTTCTAAACATATACCAGACATAAGAATATTGATATTTAAGATTTTCTACTACAACTGTAAGAGAATTTTTAAACAGTGTCCTTTTATGACCCCAAAGGAACAAGTCCCAATGTATGATGCTCTGACACCTCTGCTTCTAATCAAAAGGCTCTACCCACCCCAAGAACATCTGTTTTACTCTTTCAAAAATTATTTTGTAAAGAGGTATTTTTATACCATTCATGCACCAAAGCATGGATTTTAAAATGAATGGATGTGTTGGGTGGGAAAGGGGGGACCACGGTGGGCTCAGGGAGGGTGAGGGTGGTGGAGAAGAGGCACGTCCCTCCAGTGTACCTCTTCACAGTTCATACACTATTCTGGCAGAGCATGGTTCCTCTATGGAGACAACTGCAGTGGAGATCAAGGAGGATGCTGGGAACCTCCACAAAGGAGACCCACAGGAGCATGGCGCAGGACCCCACAGGGGACAGAAACAGCTCTTGGTGGAGGACTCACTTATTAGGGGGGTAGAACTGGGGGAGGGAAGGAAGAGGGAGAGGGAGGTAAGGTGCCTGTCCAGTGCCATGACTTGGAGGGACAGGAAGTGAATCCTCAGAATCATTGGAGCGGCTGCACAGGAGAGGAAGCTGGACATCATTGTACACCTAGGGACAAATGATCTAGCTGGGAATGGGAAAAGAGCAGTGCAGGAGGGTTTGTGGAGTTGGAGGGCCTTAGACAAGTGGCATACACAGCAACCTTCTCAGAAGTGTTGCCTGTCTATTGCATGGGTCAGACTTGGGTACTCTGCACCAAGGCATGCAATGAATTGTTGAAAAACTGGTGTGGAGCACAGGGTCTTAGCTTCACTGGAGACTGGGGGTCCTCCTAGAGAGATACAGGCCTATTTTGGCACAAAGGTAGGCATCTGTCTGGGAGAGGAACCAGGATCCTAGGTGATAGGTTTAAATGCTTCATTGTCAAGCTTTTAAACTAGCCTGAGGGAGACACTGAAAAGGAGCAGGGAATTACCAGCCTCCCCACAAAAAAACAGGGTAATTAGCAAGGTAAGCACCAAGGCAGAAAAGTTGATAAAGAGCAGGACAGGGATAAATGTAGAAAACGGCAAACACAGTAAGGCAGGGATGGGGTTGAAAGGGGTAAGGCCATCAAATAATGGAGGACAGTGAGTACCACTGTCCATAGTCTGGGTAATAAGCTTCCTGAACTAGTGGCCTTGATGGTAGAGGAATGCCTGGATATCATGGCAGTCACAGAAACATGGTACACTAAGAACCATAACTGGAATGTCAACATACCAGGGTACACAATCTACAGGAGGGACACAGAGGGTAAAAGAGGAGGAGTAGCTCTCTATGTAAGGGAAGAGATAAAAACAACAGAACTAAAGGGTAAACAGGAGAGGAGGCACTGTGGGTCACCTTGGAGACAGGGAATGGCACCACAATCACCACGGGTGTTGCATACAGACCCCTATCTCAAGGGGAGGAACTGGACAAGGAAATGATAAAAAACATCCTTAGAATGGCAGAAAAAGGGGAGATATTTTTGATGGAGGACCTGAATATGCCAGATGTTAACTGGAGCACATTTGCTGCAGCCACATCCAAGAGAAGGGTCATTCTCAATGCCCTACAATGGGCATGCCCCAAACAGCTAGTGCTGGAACCCATTCAGGAGGGAGCAATCTTAGACCTGGTACTATGAAATGGGGATAGATAGAGAATCTCAAGTTTAGAAATGGTTAGCCATCTGGGAACAAGAGACCACCAAACAATGTGGTTAATGATAAACACAGCTGTAGAATTAAACCATACAAAAGCGAGGGTACTGGAATTTAGGAGGGCTGACTTTGTCAACATGGTAGAATGCCTAAGGAATGCACTAGCAAACTGGCAGGAAGGAGGGGTGGAGGAACAATGGGGAAAAATCAAAATTGCCATCACAGAGGCACCAAGCCTTTGTGTGAAGCAAATACATCAAAATGAAGGGAAAAAAAGCACTATGGTTCTCAAAAGAGGTCCCTGGGAAGGTTAAGAAGAAAAAGATAGCATTCAAAGGATAAGGAATCACAGAAGAAGCAGGACATAGAACTGTATCAGTTGAAGCAGAAGGAAGCGGGGAAGGCAGTTAGAATAGCAAAGCACAAACTGAGGAAAAGGTAGCCAACTTAGTTAAGGAGGTGGATAAAACCTTTTATAGGTAAATTAGGGAGCAAGGAAAGACTAAGGCAGGGATAGTGAGGCTTAATAAAGGGGAGGCAGGGTGGGCAGAGAGTGGCAGGGAAAAGGCAGAGATAATGAATGAATACTTTTGCTAAGTATGCACAAAAGAAGAGGAGGGGGAGGTACCTTAACGAAACAAAAGAAGCACTCTTGATAGGGGGTCAATATCAGTCCATTCACAGAAGAAAGGGTCCTGAAAGAGCTCCTAAAACTCATGGTGGACAAATCAATGGGGCCTGATAGAATTCAACCCAGAATTCTAATAGAACTAAGGGGAGAACTAGTGACACCACTGACTACCCTTTTTAACAAATCATGGGAAGATGGTTGGATACCTGAGGACAGGAGGAGAGCAGATGTGATTCCCCTTCACAAAACTGGGAGCAAAGCAGAAGCAGAAAACTACAGACCAATTAGTTTGACCTCAGTGGTAGGGAAAATGATGGAATCACTTCTGAAAGAAAGAACTGTTGAGTACCTAGAGGCCAGTGGAGCACAGGACCCAAGGCAGCATGGATTCACAGTGGGAAGGTCATATCAGATCAGTCTAATAGGTTTCTTTGACTGCAAGACCATAGTAGTAGATCAGGGAAGGCTCTGGATATGGCCTACCTAGACTTTAGCAAGGCATTTGACACAGTCCCACACAAAAGATTATTAAACAAGTTAGCCTGCCTGGGAGTGGGTTCCAAGGTGGTAACCTGTGTAACAAATTGGCTGGACAACAGGACCCAGATGGTAATAATAAGCAGAGTCCACTCTGAAGAAAGGCAGGTTACTAGCAGGCTACTGCAGGGTTCAGTACTGGGACTGGTCCTCTTTAATGGCTTTATAGGTGAAATTGTGGAGGTGCTGGAAGGAAAAGTATGCCTCTTTGCAGGTGACACAAACATCTACAACAGGGTTGATACACAAGGGGCAGCAGAAAGGATGAGAAGGGACTTGGCAAGGTTGAAGGAGTGGTCAAAAGTATGGCAGCTTAGATACAATACAAAGAAGTGCAAAGTAGTGTACCTGGGAAACAAAAACCCGGTGAGGAGTACACAATGGGGGGGAGGGGTACTAACAACAACAAAAATGGAAAGGGACCTTGTAGTAGTCATATCAGACAACCTAAAGGTAGGCAAGCAATGTGAGAAGGCAGTAAGGAGTGCTGGGGGTATCCTGGGATGCATAGGAAGAGGTATCACCAGCAGAAAACATGAAGTTGTTGTTCCTCTGTACGGACAGTTGGTGAGAACCCATCTGGAGTACTGTGTTCAGTTTTGGAGATCCCATCTCCGCAAGGGACATAGAAAGAAAGGAGGCAGTCCAGAATAGTGCAACTATAATGGCGCAGGGTCTGCACCAGAAGTCATATGAAGAGAGACTAAAGGAGCTTGATATATATACCCTCAAGGAAAGGAGGTAGCGGGGGAACATGATAGAAACTTTTAAGTACCTCAAAGGAATCAACAAAGTCCAAGAGAGAAGCGTCTTCAGAAAAAGAGATGTGTAAGATCAAGGGGGCACAGTTTGAAGATAGGGGGAGTACAGCTCAAGGGCAATGTGAGGAAGTATTTTTTCACAGAGAGGGTGGTGGATGCATGGAACTGCCATTCTGAGGAGGTAGTGGGTTCATAAACAGTGAGGTAATTCAAGAATGCATTGGACAGACATAAGGCAAATCTAGTGGGGGTAGGAGAAAGTATGGTGTTGGTTAACTATGATCTGCAGCTTATCCAGTAGGTAGAGAAATGGGCAGACTGGTTGGGCCAAGCGGTCCTTTTCTGATCTCAAAGTCTATGTTTCTCTGTTACTATGGAGTACGGACTTTATGCTTTAAAGTTTGAGTTTCCAATATGAGACATATCCTTGTCTGTTAGGCAGAACTCCTTGCATTGGAGCAATTATGAGTGGATGAGAGATAGCCCTTGTAGTTTGAGGCAACTGAGAGATCTGGACCATGTGCCACAGTAATTGCCAGGGGCACTCTATGACTCATAGTGTAGGGGAGACAGGACTGTAAATAAACAATACATCAATAAACAAAAACACATGGATGCAAAATTTATCTCTGTGCACTACTGCAAGCAGAGAAGAAGCTTAACTATCCATGACAAACCACTAGTACATACCATTTGTGCACTGAAGATGTTCCACTGGGAATTATTCCCACCACAGCCAACACAAGAAATTGATGAACTGAGGAGAACTTGTTCTGAAAGCAGCCAGGTCTCTACCATTTCCAACGGAACTG
The DNA here is from genome assembly GCA_016271365.2 of Neoceratodus forsteri. Classification (NCBI taxonomy): domain Eukaryota; kingdom Metazoa; phylum Chordata; order Ceratodontiformes; family Ceratodontidae; genus Neoceratodus; species Neoceratodus forsteri. The sequence continues at coordinate 1,288,166,826 of CM057454.1, read as the reverse complement.
TCCCTGTTTTAGTTTTAAAAAGATTCCCAACAGTATTTGCAAGTCTCGAACTGAATATGCGTCCCTGTTGTTTTAAGCAGTCACATTTTGTTTGCAGTTGAAGACAGTGCACATTTTATTATTGCATTCTGGAAGCAGCTCTGTTTCTTTCTAGTTTGAAGGGTTCATCACCTCAACAGACCCCTCAATTCCAACATTGCAATGTACATATATATCTGAAATAAATGCCAGTCTGTGTCCTCAGCATCTTGAGGACATCCAGTATTCCTATAGGCTGTGCTGCTGCTTCATTTGAGGTCGTCTCTGAGAACAGAGAAACACAGAAAGATAGACTGACGGCAGATAAGGACCGCTTGGCCCACCTAGTCTGCCCATTTCTCTACCTACTGGGTAAGCTACAGATCCTAGTTAAATAACAACCTACTTCTTCCTACCCCCCACAAGAATTGCCTTATGTCTTGTATAGAGCTTTGAGGTTCATCACAGGCCTGCCTTATTCCACTCACCACTGCTCCCTATATCAATCAGTGGGGTGGAGATCTCTTCAATTCAGACATGATAAAAATGCAGCCTTGTGGACCCTGAGAGCCATCTCCAAAAAACTGCCCCAGTACATTACAGAGTGTCTTCCTATAAAACCAGTAGGCAATTACGCCATGAAAAGTTGCAAATCTCTCCAACTGATGGTTCCCAAAGTTAACTCTTGCTTTGGCAGGGCTGCTATAAGCTTTACACTGTCCTCCTTGTGGAATAAATTGCAAAAGAAACTGAAACTGAGGTCACCCATTGGCATCTCATCTTTCAAGCTCTTATATTCACATCTCAGAAATGATCAATCCAATTGTTTCCCATGACCATGAATTGTCATCATGCTGACCTGTACCATTTAACCATGAAAGAATTACTTCTAGTGCTTGTCTCCTGCTTGGCCCTGGTCTGACATCATGCTTTCATTTAACACCTTGATGCCTCTGTCCTCCCTTTGATACTGGTCTATCTTTTCGCTTTCTCCAGCCTTCTTTTCACAACTCTATACTGCAGTCATCCACAACCTACACGCAATCATACTATAAAAGTCCTAACTCCCCTTTCCCTCTCCCCGTAGGCCCCCACCGCCGCATCAGTTCTACTGACCTATCCTTGGGACTTCACTTCTCAAAATGCTTATCCTTCGCCTACATATTACATACCCCTCCTGGTAGCCCATCTGCCATTAGCTGGTGGTTCTCCAAGCTATTTTCATGGCTAGTACTAGTGACTGCCCCGGTAAATGAACTAACAGGTACCTCTATACAGAGAACATGGTTTATATACAGTTGCATGGTTCAATGGTGCACCTGCCCCCTTGTATTTGAATCCTCCTCTGTTATGGCTTGCCTTGTCTTCCTTTTATCATTTGACTCCCCTATTACTGCACCTTTGTGCTTATGTTTATATACTTATTTACATGCATTTATATGTTTTTATAATGGACGTTACCCGACCCTGTTCTAACCAGCTCCATCTTGTAAAAGAGCTCTGCTCAATGGTGTTCGCCTGGATAAATAAAGATTTTGATTGATTGATTGATTGATGTCTGTCCCATGCATTCTTGAATTCTCCCTATGTTTTAGACCCCACAACCTCCTCAGGAAGGTGGTTCCATGTGTCCACCATCCTCTCTGTGAAAAAAATACTTCCTCACATTGCCACTGAGCTGTCCCTCCTCTATCTTCAAATTGTGTCCCCTTGTTCTTGCACATATCTTTTTCTGAAAGATGCTACCCTCTTGAACTTTGTTGATTCCACTGAGGTACTTAAAGGTTTCAGTCATGTCCTCCTCTTCCTCCTTTCCTCAAGGGTATACATATTAAGCTCCTTTAATCTCTCTTCATATGGCTTTTCTTGCAGACCCTGCAACATTTTAGTTGCCCTCTTCTGAACTGCCTCCATCCTGTCTATGTCCTTGCTGAGATGGGGTCTCCAGAACTGGATGCAGTACTCTAGATGGGGTCTCACCAACTGTCTGTACAGGTGGATAACTACTTCCTGTTTTCTGCTGGTGATGCCTCTCCCTATACATCCCAGTATCCCCCCAGCCCTCCCTACTGCCTTCTCACATTGCTTGCCCACCTTAAGGTTGTCTGATATGATTACCTCCAGGTCCCGTTCCATTTCTGTTGTTGTTACTACCCTTCCCCCCACATTGTGAACCCATCCCCAGGGTTTTTGTTTCCCAGGTGCATTATTTTGCACTTCTTTGCATTGAATCCAAGCTTCCAGACTTCTGACCATTCCTCCAACCTTGTCAAATCCCTTTCTTCTTTTACACCCCCCTTGTGTATCAACCCTATTGCAGATATTTGTGTTATCTGCAAAGAGGTATACTTTTCCTTCCAGTCCCTCTGCAATGTCACTTACAAAGACATTAAAAAGGACTGGATCTAGTACTGAACTCAGCAGTACTCCACTAGTAACCCCCGTTTCTTCAGAGTGGAATCCGTTTACTATTACCTTCTGAGTCCTGCTGTCCAGCCAATGTTTTACCCAGGCTACCACCCTGGGACTCACTAATTTGTTTATTAATCTTTTGTGTGGGACTGTGTTAAATGCCTTGCTAAATTCTAGGTAGGCCATGTCCACAGCCCCTCCCTCGTCTACTATTTAGGTCACCCAGTTAAAGAAATCAATTAGATTCATCTGACATGACCTTCCCACTGTGAATCTATTCTGCCTTGGGTCTTGTGCCCCACTGTCCTCTAGGTGCTCAACAGTTCTTTTCTTCAGAAGTGATTCTTTCATTTTCCCTACCACAGAAGTCAAACTAACAGATCTGTAGGTTCCTGCCTCTGTCTTGCTCCCACTTTTGTGAAGGAGAATCACATCCACCCTTCTCCAGTTGTCAGGTACCATGCCATCCTCCCATGATTTGTTAAAAAAGAGTAGTCAGTGATGTCACTAGTTCTCCCTTAGTACTTTTAGAATTCTGGGATGAATCCAGTCAGGTCCCATTGCTTTGTCCACCTTCAGTTTTAGGAGTTCTTTCAGAATCCTTTCTTCTGTGAAAGGACTGGGATTGACCCCCTATAGACAGTGCTTCTGTTAATTGGATTAGGCACCTACCCCTCCTCCTCTTTCGTGAATACTGAGCAGAAGTATTCATTCAGTATCCCTGCTTTTTCAACGTCTCTCTCTGCCCACCCGCCGTTCATTCTATTCAGCCTCACTATCCCTCCCTTTGATTTCTATGCTTCTTAATGTACCTATAAAAGGTTTTACCCCCTTCTTAACCGAATTGGCTAACTTTTCCACTGTTTAGGCCTTTGCTATTCTAACTGCCTCCCCTGCTTCCTTTTGCCTTAACTGGTACAGATCTTTGTCCTGCTCCTTCTATGCTTCCTTATACTTCCTAAATGCTATCTTTAGATCCCTAACCTTCCCTGCCACCTCTTTTGAGAACCACAGTGGCTTTTTCTTTCATTTTGATTTGTTTATTTGCTTCGCACAAAGGCTTGTTGCCTCTGTGATGGCAGTTTTGATGTTTCCGCATTGTAGCTCCACCTCTCCTTCTTGTCTGTTTGCTTGTGATTTTCTAAGGCACTCTTCCAGTTTGACAAAGTCAGCCCTCCTGAAATCTAGTACTCTCACTTTTGTATCGTTTGACTCTGCAGCTAAGTTTATCATGAACCACACTGTTTGGTGGTCACTTGTTCCCAGATGGCTACCCACTTCTAGATCTGATATCCTCTCACTGTCCCCATTTGAGAGTACAAGGTCTAAGATTGCTCCCTCCCGAGTGGGTTCCAACACTAGTTGTCTGAGGCATGCCCCCTGTAGGGCATCAAGACTAGCCCTGCTCTTGGATGTGGCTGCAGCAAAGGTGCTCCAGTTAACATCTGGCGTATTCAGTTCCCCCATCAACAATATCTCCCCCCTTTCTCTGCCATCCTAAGGATGCCTTCTAACATATCCTTGTCCATTCCCTCCCCCTGAGATGGGGGTCTGTATACAACCCTTGTGCAGAATGTGGTGCCATTTCCAGTCTCTAAGGTGACTCACAGTGCCTCCCCTCCTCCCTGTTTACTCTTTTGTTCCATTGCTTTTATCCCTTCCCTTACATAGTGAGCTGCTCCTCCCCCTGTTCTACCCTCCCTGTCTCTCCTCTAGGTTGTGTATCCTGTTATGTTAACATCCCAGTCATAGTTCTCTGTGTACCATGTTTCTAAGAGATGTAACACAGCACCCACCCCCAATCACAGCACATACCCTGGACACTAGCTGGTTGGCAGTCCTAACAATGAGGGGATAACTCATACTGTGTCTTTTTTTTCCCCATTCTTTTCTAGCTCCTACTCCTGCAGAACTCTCTCAGGCAGCCACCAGCTCCTCTGGCTCTTCCTCCAACCCTGAAACTCCTCCTGACTTCCTGGCACCAGCCCAGCTATACCCCCGGCTCTGAGCCCATAGAGGTGGGGCCACCCTATCCTCCTATGGCGCTTTATCTAGAATTTGGGCCAGCTGGGCTTTGCCCAGGAGAGGAGGGAGTGTGGTCAGTGGAGTGTGGCAAGAGATAGATGGTGCCATCGCCTATCCCAGGGGAAGAGAATTTTCTGCTTAAATATTCCCTCACCCCTGCCCCCCAGGTGGAGCCACGAGTGTGTTGTGATGCCAGGAGATATCCATCATGGCTCTGTGCACCTCTACATATGCCTTAAGAGATGCAATACCTCCAATCTCCACCATAAGTCACTGTGGTGCCGGGGAAACCCCTGGCACTCCCGCTAGAGAAGAGAGCTGTCCTCCAGATGCTCGCTCCCCTCTCTCTCTCCCCTGCCTGCCCCTAGCAACCCTGGCTCATTCTCGAACCCGGGTCACTGGCATGGCTCGAGAGGTGTGGCATCCAGCACCTCAACCCTCAGCACCACTGGGCCCTGCCACACTGTGTCTTTTGTTGGATCCTCATCTTGCACTGCTAGGTTACCATTCTCTGCACTGCACTGCCTCCACTCTGCACTGCCTCTGCTCTGTCCCTGTTCTTCTGTTAATGCAGTCTTCAATACTCCACATGATATTCCAGGTTGGAATGAACCAAAGAACTATACATTGGCCTGAGTACCTGCCTTCTCTGACTGCTGCTCACCTTCCCTTTGTACACCAACATCCTATTTGCCTCGCTCACTGCTTCTTTGCATGTTGCAAATGTATTAAAAATGTCTGAAATTAGTACCCCAACTCCTTCCCCTCTGTTATGCTTTCCAGTTCCAACCCCCTCCCATTCTATGCATACTTTTAGATTTCTTACTCCAGTGTGCATTACCTAGCACTTTTTGGAAGACAATTTTAACTGCCATATTTTGGACCCCCTCTATAATCTTCCCAGGTCCTTTTCTATAATTACAGCACCCTCCCCACTATCTACCTGGCCACATATCTTCTTATCATTTGCAAAGAGGCATATCTTACCTTGTACCCCCCGCCCCAATGTTTCAGATGAAAATGTTGAAGAAGACCTGTTCCAGGACTGATCCATGTAGCACTCCACTAGTGACATCCATTCCCCCAAGAATTCCTCATCAATTACCTCCCTTTCTATTTATACTTGGTACTATACTTGGTGTAAGACAGAAGCAGGCTATTGCCCGTCGAATCTGTCTCCCACCTTAGCAGGGCCAAATTGTGCCATTAGCATCTCTCAAATATACATCTTCAAGTTTTGTTTTGAATGAGGCAAATGTGTCAGTATGTATTATTTCTTTAGGTAATCCATGCCATACTTTTGTTGCTCTTTGGGTAAGAAAACATCTTCTATCATTTCCCTTTGCTTGTTCTGCTGTCTATTGTGGCACCTTAGGTTGAAATCTCTTATATGATTCTCCAGCCATAAACTTTCCATTAGATCCTGGTTCTTAGTTATTTTAAACAATTGCAACATACCCCCACACACATACACACTCTCTCTCCTACACTTGAGGGTGAAGAGTCCCAGTTCTTTCAGTCTTTGTTCATATGAGTGGTCTTTTAATCTGGTAATCATCTTTGTAGCCCTGTGTTGCACCCTCTCTATTATGTCAATATCCTTTCTGAGGTATTGATTCCTCAGTGGAGTACAGTAATCAATGTGTGGTCTTATGTAGGTCCTATACAGTGGCATGATGCAACTACTGTGTCATGGCTCATGTCTAGTTATAAGCAAGCATTTAATATAGCCTACTAACTTGTTTACTGTCACAGTGAAATTTTTGTAATGCTTATTCAATTTTAGGTTTTTATTTATAAGTACAGTACACCCAAATCCCTTTTGCTTGTAACTGCTCATAAGGTGTTTCCACTCAGGTGGTACTTATGGTTATTGTTTTTATGTCCCAAACATTGTAACTGTTGAAGGACATGCCATTCCTTAGGACCCAATGTTCAACAACCATCAGATATTTTTTGATTGTGTTAATATGTTCAGTGATGCCTTCCATACCTCCCCCCCAGCTTAGTGTCAACAGGAAATCTAACCAACCAGCTCTCCACTTCCTTGTTCATGTCATTGATATATTGTGGAAACGTACAGTGCTCAGTACTGATCCTTGGGGGTCTCATTTGAGACTACTCCTGATCTGATAGCATGCCTGCTATCCTCACCCTCTGTGTTCAGTTCTGCAACCAGTTTTTGGTCCATTCCATTATTTTACTATCAATACCCACAATTCTAAGTTTCTCAGTCAGTGTACTGTGTGGGACATTGTCAAAAGCCTTTTGGAAATTGAAATAGATTATGTCTACTGGGATGTTTGAATTTAGGGTTCTACTGGCTTTTTCATAAAAGACCAGTGTGCTAGTGGTAGAGGTCCTATTTTTCTTGAAGCCATATTGGCGCTTATCTGATAAGTTCTTCATGTTAATGTAAGAGTCTAGTTTTTTCTTTATAATGGTTTCCACCAGCATCCCAAGGACTGATGTCAGACTAATGATGAGCCTATAATGTGTTGTGTCTGACCTAGCACCCTTCTTTAAAATAGGTACCACTATTGTCTTTTTACAATCACCAGGCACCTCCCCTGTCCCAAGGGATTTAATAAATAGATCAGCGAAATATTCCACTAATCATTCTCTGATTTCACTTATGAGTCCTAGGTGTAGTATTTCAGGACACACTGATTTATTAATCCTAATTTTTCAAGTAATTTCTTAACTTCCAATTTACTTATGACATTTATTTGATAGTGTAGAATAAGGTTGTAACTTACCTCCTTCTGCACCTAAGCTCACTTTTGCCATGTTGTTATTATTGGTGTAGCCTGAACAGAAATATTTATTCAAGCCATCTGTTAACTGCTTAGGACCCCTTATTTGCTGCTTACCATGAAATATTGGTCCTACAGTTCTATCCATACCATGGCTGTTCTTTACATAAACGTAGAAGGGTGTGCCATTGCATTTGTTGTATGCTGTTTTAAATCCTCTTTTTTTTCCATTTCTTCTTTATCACGTATTTGAATTTTTTTAATTGCCTCCTGGCTATGCTCTTATATGTTGCAGCTGATTTATTCCTTGTTCGTGGTTTTATATGCAGATCTTTTTATTTTATTTTGTTCATTTTTTTTTTGTAGTTTCATTCAGATCTTAAGAGTACACCATTGTGGCACTTTGTCCACATTGTTAGATAATGGCTTGTCCTGTATGCATGCTATTTCAGGTTCTATTATTTTTTTTAACTATATTGACCAGAAATGTTCCATACTTGATGTGTTGGAAGTGTTGCCTCCAATTCCAATTCTTAAGTTTTGTCCTGATTAATTCAAACTTTGCCTTACTGTAATCCCTAGTAATTATATGTCCCTTTACCGTTATTATTTTTGTTTGAAGGGAGAACTGTATCATGTTATGATCACTGTTCCCCAGTATTTCAAATATCTGAACAGATCTGATGCCCTCTGCTTTATCTATGATTGCTAAATGTAAAACATTGTTCCCTCTTGCTGATGCATTGACCATTTGATGACATCCATTATACAGTAGCATATTTATAAATATCTGTTCTTTTTTAATCATCCCAGTTAATGTGTGGGATGTTGCAGTCACCCAATGATATGATCGTCCCTTACTCTACAACTTGTAAACTACTTGGTATTAATTCTACAAGGTCTTGTTCAGTAATGTCTGGGGACAATAGCATACCCTTATTTTAATTTTTTACCCCACACTTGGCTATCTGTGTCCACAGTAGTTCTTCATTTTTAGGGCATCAGTGGGAAAAACCCTGCAGACCTTTTGTGAAGAGAAATGGAGCTGACATCACCGAATTCTGAACTAACAACACAGGAATTAGAGTTGCAGTACTGTCACTCCACCACCACTTGAACCAGTCTGTTCTCTCCAGTGACGGGAGATGCACTACTGTAGTTGTCCTGCAGAGGTCACAGCAGAATATGGCACTCTCTACCATTGCCAAGATGGCCACCAAACAGTACTATGTATGAATAACTATTAGCAGATGTGCAGCACATTGCAGCAGCCATCTTGGTCATGGAGGTCTGTGCTGTGTTCCACCATGACCATCTTTGTGATTTTTTTTAAATATTTTATTTCATCTCCCCCCACCAGATCCTCCCTCTCAGCACCCACCACCACAGAAACACAGCACTGACACTGGAGGTGCCTAATCCCCCAGTGTCACAAACAGGAATCCTCATTTTTTTAACAATGACACTGTAGAGTTACAGTCTCCCAGTGTCACAATCGTGAGCCTCTGTATTTTTTCTCCTCCTTTCTGATCCTCCCACTCAACACTAGAGATGTTGCAAAGTTAAACTTTGCCTGCAAATTCAGAGTGAAGTGCCAAAAAGTCACACTTCGCAGAATTCACGGAGTTCTGGCAGGACCCTCAAAATTTGTTTTGTGGTTTTTTCAAAGTTTTTGGTGAAATTCTGTTTTTTTAACCACTAAGAATGAAATTTGTAGGTGAAGTGCATATTTACAGGTGAAATTTGGTTCTTTGGGTTAAAATTTGTGCAAACCACGGCCTCAAATTTCATGAAATCACTTCTAGAATTTCGTGACCTCCGCTAATTACATCATGGAACAAATTTCATGGACTTTGCACATCTCTACTCTGCACTCACCACCACACACCACCCCAGAAATATAACACTGACACTAGGAGTGCCCAATTCCCCAGTGTCGCAAATGGGAATCCTTGTTTTTTTTTTCTCTTAAACCTGAAAAAGAAAACAGTCCATTGGAGTAGTATAAGTTCATATATCTCGTCAAATGTTAAATTTCAGCCAATCAGCGCGTGCCACGTCATTTGACAGGTGGGCGTGGCCTAAAACGGACCAATCAGAATCGCCCCTTGTTAAACCGGAAGTCCCTCCCTAAAATGCGCTAGCCCCACCCACTTCTGGCGGAGTGATGCAACCTCAAACCGTGTTCCACCCTTGCGCGGAAATGACGCATGCGTTAGAACCCAGTGCCGCCCTTGCGCGGGAAATGACCCTAACAGCACCATTTGTAAGCGTCTTCGCCCCTCCTTCTCAGTACACTCCTCGAGCCCCTGCCAGACCATCCTGTCTCGAACCCGAGTCCCACCATGCTAGGCTGAACTCCTGCATCCCCACCTGTCTCCTGCACTCCCACCATCCTGGCTCGAACCCCTGTCACCCCACCCCTCATTCGTACTCCTCCTCGAGGCCCCTGCCAGACCATCCTGTCTAGGCCCGAGTCCCACCATGCTAGGTTGAACTCCTGCATCCCCACCATCTCTGCACTCCCACCATCTGGCTCGAACCCCTGTCACCCACCCCTCATTCTGTACACTCCTCGAGCCCCTGCCAGACCATCCTGTCTCGAACCCGAGTCCCACCATGCTAGGTTGAACTCCTACGTCCCCTCCTGTCTCCTGCACTCCCACCATCCTGGCTTGAACCCCTGCCCCCACCCCTCATTCTCATACACTCCTCGAGCCCTGCCAGACCATCCTGTCTCGAACCGAGTCCCGCCATGCTAGGTTGAACTCCTCGTCCCTCCTTTCTCCTGCACCCCCACCATCCTGGCTCGAACCCCTGTCCCTCTTCATCACCGTAGCTCTTCCACCCAAAAATCAGTTAGTGTTTATGTAGTGGCGTATGACCCCTGTGAGGCCTATTGTATAACTGCAGGGGCATGTGTGTGTTTTTGATTAGGATATTTTCAGAAAGAAGTATCTAGGAGGAACCTGATCGTGCAGAGATGTCACAGATCTGTGTGGAGACCCCACCCCGAGGGAATTCATCTGCCTGTGTGAGTACCCCTTTTTCTGTTTTGTAACAGTATACAAAATTATTTAACATGCATCTGTAGGACTGTGTCAGACTTGCATCAAAAGGATAGCTTTTATGTCGCATGTAACATTTATAAGCTAAAGCAGGGGACCTCTGTGTAAATAAGATGGTTCAGCAGTTTTCTCTGGATAGCATTGCAACAATCGCTAAAAACTAATTATACTTTTGTCATGAATTAGAAAGAATAAAACTATATAAGAAAAAAGGAATACACATACCTATAGTTCACCCCCCTCAGCTCTGTGTAGTATCAAGGAGAAGGCTGAAATGAAATATGTGTGATATTTATAATGTTTTGAAAAAATGATATCTTACAAAGAAAAGACAGAATGTAAAATGATAATGTTTCTCTTTCAAAAATAATTTTAAAGCACACAGTCTTAAAAAGTATATACAGCTTTGCTTAGAGTCGTTGCAAAAAAATACACACTTTGTGTGTGTGTGTGTGTGTGTGTGTGTGTGTGTGTATGTGTGTCCGTCCCTCATTAGGCACGTAGGAAAAAGCAATGCTTTTTGTGGATGTTTAAAATATAGATGGACTTTTTGGAGCTCACGGGCCTGTTGGCTGTGTGGTAGGGGTCTTTGTCTGCTAAGACGTGACAAAACATCTGTTGTTCATTTACACAGCCATGGCTACAAAGGCCTATTGATTCTCTTTGGAAACGTGTGTCTCAAAATTTTTGGGATTACAGGGTCTGTAAAAAAGTAGCTTTATGCTTTTGTTGCAAAATGCCTATAGTTACATTATCAAAAAATTAAAAGTCATGTAGTACTAAATAGAAAAATAAATATGTCTATAGTTACATTATCAAAAATTAAAAACCATGTAGTACTAAATAGAAAAATAAATGATATGTTACAAAGATTTATATTCTGATTAGTGGTAGGCAAGCAGTTTTACCGAATTACTAATTTAAAGGATGCAGCTGTTTAAAAGACAAAATTTCTGTTTTACTTTTCAAAGCATAACTTAGGCTTGCACTCCACAGCCTCTCTGTGTTTTAAGATTGATAAAAATCATCTGTTTTAATTAGACTGTGACCAGCCTATTAGCAGAAAGGCATTTCTTAATGCCTTCCAGCTGTCGCAGGAAGTGAGAAACAAAAGCCTACATTGACTAGCATAGGGTCTTATATAGCCCTTGGAGAATGGGAGAGGGGTGTTGGTCTGATGGACAGTGCCAGATGTTTTTCACTACTTGACACATACTTGCGGTGGGTGGTGAGGGAGGGTCTGAGTCATTTTTATATAAGCATTTGAAGATACTGAAGCTCAAGTAGCAGTTGTGTTAGTATCGCTCTGTCCTTTGTCTTGAGCTGAAAATTAAAATATTCAACAATTAGCCATGGAACCGTGGACTCTGATGAAAAGCTTATCCAAACATTTAATCGTTTGGCTAATCTCCAATTAATGCTACAGAAGGTATGTATTTTTAACTAGAAAATAGTAGATGCTGCATGTTTTAGAGTTTAAATGTTGTCTTATAAAAGTTTTAAAAATACCGAAGTAGTGACAGGGGGCTTATTTTCTGTTTTAAATAGAACCACAGAGAAATCCTGGAGGGTGAGGCTGGCTAATCCCCAGATTACTGCTACAGAAGGTATTTATTTTTATCTAGAAATAGTAGATGCTGCAGGTTTTAGAGTTTAAATGTTGTCTTATAAAAGTTTAAAAATACTGAAGTAGTGACAGGGCTTATTTTCTGTTTTTAAATAGAACAGAGAAATCCTGGAGGGTGAGGCTGCTAACCCCAGATTACTGCTACAGAAGGTATTTATTTTTATCTAGAAATAGTAGATGCTGCAGTTTTAGGTTTAAATGTTGTCTTATAAAAGTTTTAAAATACTGAAGTAGTGACAGGGTTTATTTTCTGTTTTTAAACAGCCTCACAGACAAACCCTACAGGTGTGAGAGGAAAAAAGATCATTACATGAATGTGATGTTTTCAAGGCATGGCAGAATTTCAACTGGGGTCAGTGACCAGAATACATATAGCATAACTGAACAAGATATACAACCACCCTACGAGCAATGTTTTAGAGTCTCTGCAGCTGTAAATGAACAAATGTGCCAATAAACATTGTACACCCATTTAGAGCAGCGGCTCAAGATTTTCTGACCAAAGGTTTCTAAGAAAGTGACATTGACTTGATCAATATTGGGAAGCCTATATTTTTAAAACAATTGATTGTTTGTTTAATGCCTTAGTAAGTGAGGGCAGATTATCTAGTGAGGATTATGATCATCAGCTGCTTAAATCTGAGCTTTTAAAAGTTCAACTACTGTACTGAACAGTGTGCTTGGTTTAATCAATATTTCCAAATGTTCGATCAGAGAACTGAAGACTGCGTTTAGTGCAGCCGTCATGTATGAAAAGTACAGGGGCTTGGAGGAAAAAGCTGCCAAAAACAAAGAACAAAATACAAAGTGAAAGCACAGAAGCTCTCATAAACTGAGTACAAGGGGTTGCATCACTAGCAAAATGAAAAAAAATAACAAATGGGGTCAAAAAAGAAAAATCTGGGTAAAAAATAAAACAATTCGAGAAAAGTTGATCAGAAAAGTAAAACATGCTAGGAAAATAGTGCAGCATAGGTTGTTACAAAATGTTACAAATGGTCTGCAGTCTGAATTAGAAAACCATGATGATCAGGCTAACAGGGCGCCCTACAGTGTATTTAGAAGCTGTACAGGAATATGAGCGCGAGCTTAAAAAAATTTAATGCTACAGAATTTCATCAAAGATATAAGTTTATAAATCTAGATAAAATAAAATCTTTACAGAGGCTATTGCACAATGCACCAGGCTATAGAAAGTTTGTTAGACAGTGTGAAGAAAACACAATATGGAGTTTTATACAGGTAAGATTAAATGCTGCTAGAATCACCCTTGTTCCAAGAAAGACAAGTCAAAGATGAACTAAATGCTGCAACCTTCTTAGATCAGATAGCTGATACTACAGAGCAATACTGAAGTAATTACTGATTCCTCTATACATCTTGTGATAGCGACCATCAGAAACCACAGGGGTCGGGGTGGGGAAGCGGACACTGAAATCCATCGTGTATAGCAGGATTTTACAAAAAGAGGCGATACCTGATTGATTTAAATAACAGAGACAATAGTTTGTGTTTGGGGGCTCCATTCTCGCACTCTTAAATCCACATATGAGTGACAGTCAGTTGTTGAACAAGGCTAAAATATTGTGCTGAGCTAGGTTTGTCGAGACCAAAGCCCTGTCACTTTTAGTGATGTGTCACAGTTTGAACGCTTTTAGGAGTCAAAATTAAGATTTTATATCATAATGAAGGAAACTGGCAAACATTTTCAACAGGTCAGAAAGATTTCCTAAAACACTGTTGTATTATTACATGAAAAAACATTATTATGGCATCACTGATGTAAAAAAATTCAGAAGCATACGGTACCTCTGTGAATATTGTGATGTAGCCTACAGCCATAAGGGAATCATATCTGTACACAACAGTGCAAAGTTTGTTTCAACCCATGTTGTCTCGAAAAGAAATTGGCACAGTATCTTGTCACAAATGTAAGAAGATCTGTAGGTCTTCAGCGATACCTAGAAAGACATTTAGCTAGAGCTGATGGTGATACAGGGTCTTGTAAATCCATGAAACTGTGTGAACAATGTTTTGTTTTACAAGGGATCTCATACATATAAAATTGATTCAGTGTAACGAGATGTAGGTTCTTTCATGACAACCGACAAGCATCTGTGTTACATGTCACCACTCACAGTTGTAAAAGCACTTGAGAAATATAGAGTGTTTGAGTTGAAGCCACACAAAAGCGGTGCACATACAAATTTTGTGTATGCTAAGCAAGTTAGATGGGGAAGAGGTCCTGGGAATTAGAAGGTGAGGTGCATAAAGATTTTGTGGGACATTTTATTGATGCCCACTTTAGACACTACACATTTATAGCACACAATGCCAAAGGCTATGACAGTTACTTTATCATTAGCCAGCTAGTCAAGGAAAAATTGATATTAAATTGCTCACAAGGAGAAAAGTACTCTGTGTCACAGTGACATCCCTACATCAGATTTATTGACAGCCATTGTTTTCTTCCTTTTAAACTATCAAAAATCCCACAGCCCTGTGTTTGAGAATGAGATTGCTAAAGGCTACTTCCCCATTTTTTAACACCAAGGCTAATGAAAATTATAGGACCCTACCCGATCTGCTCAGTTTTATGGTCCTGAATATATGTTGCCTGCAGAAAAGCAAGAGTTTTTGCAATGAAGTACCTAGCTAACAGACATAGAAATTTAATCTGAAGAGAGCTTACGCTACTATTGTCAGTTAGATGTTGAAATTCTTAGAAAAGCCTGTGTCAGATTTAGAAAAGAAGTACTGGAGATGACTAGGAAAAGTATTTTAAAACAGTCAAGCGATGATCCGTGGGTATGAAACAGTATCCTTAGACCCCTTCCAGTACGTCACCATAGCCTCAGTTTCTATGGCGATGTACAGGTTTCTGTTTTGAAAGAATGCACTGTTGCTGTTCTCCCCCAGACAACTACCACAGACAATTGAAGGAGGTACTCCACACCTGCTATTCAGTGGCTTATGTACATATCTGAGAAGAAAACATTTCTATTCAGCATAGCTAAGGGTGGTGAATTTAAAGGTGAGTCCGTACTTTTTGGATGGCTATTCAGTCATAAATGGAATACCACAGCATTTAGAATTTAATAGTTGTTTTTTCATGGCTGCAACATCTGTTACTGTGAGAAGATAGAAACCACATGACAGGAACTAGTTTTGGACAGTTATTCAATAGGACCATGCACAAATTTCATTTTCTAAAAGACAGGGTTTTGCAGTTAGAGTATTGTGGGAACATGAATGGAAAGCAATGCAGACCACGGATCAGGGCTTGAATAATTTTTGAGGGAAGGCAGCTACTGCATAGCCCTCGAACCTAGGCAGTCACTGTTTGGGGAGAACAAATGCCATTTGTCTGCTATAAGACACAGCCTGATGAGAAAATACACTATTATGATTTTACCAGCCTCTACCCTTTTGTTAACAAAACCAAACAGTATCCGATTGGGTCATCCTGACATCATTTATGACCATTTTGATGACCTCCTCAGTACTGGTTTAGCAAAAGTAAAAGTCTTACCCCTAGAGGTCTTTTCTTTCCAGTGTTGCCATCCAGGATTGGTAAAAAGCTCGTGTTTACATTATACCGTTGCATGCTGAAAATAGACTTCAAACAACATCATGCACACATGATGAAGAGCAACAGTCACTTACTGGTACCTACTGTACCGTAGAACTAAACCTGGCACTGGAAAAAAGCTACAAAATCATTAACATTTATGAAGTTTGGCATTTTAAAGAGTCATGCACAGAGCTTTTGCAGATTACATCAAGCTGCATCTAAAAAAAGCAAAGAGGCATCTGGTTTCCTTCATGGGTCAAAACTGAAGAGGATAAAGTCAGGTACATACAACATTATTTTGAAAGGAAAATGTCATTTGAACCCTGCAGCCATAACTATTAACCCTGCAAGAAGACAGATATCTAAACTGTTTTAAATTCTCTTTGGGATAAATTTGGGCAGAGAGCTAATTTACAGAACAATGAACATATAACAGACCCACAGAAATTATTTCAATATGTCTTAGTCCCCTATTTCGATATCTCTTAGTGCTTTTCATCGATGATGAAACAGCTTTTTAAGCTGGAAATATACCATGATCATTACACAAATTCAATAATATCAACATATTTATAGCTAGTTTACAATGGCATATGCCAGAGTCGAACTCTACAACCTGCTAGATAGGTTACAGGACAGGTGCCTTTACCGACACGACTCTGTCATTTTTGTGTCAGACGGGTGACTGGGCACCTCTGAGTGATTATTTGGGGCTGACCAGTAAGTTCCTGCTGATGAACACATTACAGAGTTCGTTTCTGCAGGCCCAAAAAGCGTCTGATTACAGGCTGTCCAGTGGTGAGGTTGTTCTTAAGAGTGAAAAGGGTTTACCCTTAATGTAGCCAGCAGTAAACACATTAATTTTGAAAGTCTGAAGGACCTGGTCTTTGACTATACAGGGTCACAGATCTCTAAAGAAATTCAGTGAGTCAACCCAGCATTGATAGGAATAAAAGCAGTGGTCCCTTGAGAACAAAACGCTGTCCAAGACACGGTGGTTTATGACAAGCGAGTTTTACAAGACAGTTTTAAAACACCTCCCTACGGATACTGACTGTGAAAAAATGGATATCAGGTTGCAGCATCCCTTTACTTGTCTGTTGGCTGGCCCTCTAATAGTGGGAAGAGCTTCTTTATAAAACAGTTGTTGGAACATGCTGATGCCACTTTATCACAAGCCTGAAGATGTATTGGTTCTACAGCTGTTGGCAACCTTTGTATAATGAATTGCTGTTAAAGTTCCCTCAGATTAAATTTGTGGAGGGGCTACCGATGTCACTAGCTGACAATGATCTCTTACCCCTGGAAAGGTAAATTTGTCGTTATAGATGATTTGATGGACTCTACCTGTCAAAATAGTGAAGTGGAATATGGGTTTACCAAGTACAGTCATCATAAACAATTGACAATATTTTAATTGTCCAGAATGTGTTCTGTCAAGGTAAAAAAGCAGGACCATCACCTAAATGCTCAAATACATGATTCTGTTTAAAACCCCAGAGACAAGCTTCAGATCACAACACTAGCTAGACAAATGTATCCTGGTCCAGACAAAATTTTTTCTTAGAAGCTTTTGAAGATGCCACAAAAAGCCTCATGGCTGTTACTGGTTGATTTAAGATCCAATACACCAGGCCGAATATAGACTGCGTGAGTGGGGTGTTTCCCCCTGAGCTGGCCTGTGGCATATGTCATGAAAAAAACACATTCTGCTTCTAAAAATATTTGATACTGTATTGTCATTATGTCAAAAAGACTGCAGAGAAATCTGTCTGTTTTAAAGTTACTAGTAAAAGAGCCTCCAAGCTTAGAAAACTATTTTATGTTCAGCCTCTGATGATCTGATATCAGCTATAGCTGAGATAGCCTTAAACACTCTCAGAAATATTCCACTGTCAGCAAAGCAGTTAGGTGCCTGAAAAAAAAAAAACGGAGTTAATAAAACTTTAGCGATAAACAATAACCTTAAAAGGAAAAAATAGTTAATCAGACTGGTGGCTTTATAGGGCAGCTGTAGGAATTGCCATCCTTTGATCACAGGTCTGCTGGCTAACAGATAATGGATTTTACACAGAAAATGTGTTGGTACCTCAGCAACAAAGATGGATCACATTAAAACTAATTACCCTGATCAGGATAAGAGAACAGTTGCAACTAACAGTTTGGACACTGACTTGTGAGAGGCTATACTGTCCGGACTGATTTATCAGACTATGACAGAAAACCAAGATGTACTCACTGTGTTACAATGCTATCTGACTTTGGTAAGACAAAGGAGAACAAGTAAAACCAGTTTGACATTACTCATGCCTGAAAATGAATCAATGTCGACCCCCTCTGCGGTCATAGCGAGACAGCTTCTGTACTAGTACTATGGAAAAAAGGAGCATTTTAAGTGTGTTTCTCCATGGGTCTAAAACCAATGCTGAACTTTATTCAAAGCATATGTCAGAACAAGGATATTGTGTTTACTGGAGTGATAAGGGGAGTAGATGTGTAAAGGCACTGTTGTTTCTGGGTCTCACATGGTCGATTTAGTAAGAGCGGCTACAGCCACTCCGCGCAATCCCTGACCACAGAAAGCCAAAAGGGCTGGGATGTTTTTGTCAAAGCAATGGCTGAGTCTAACATACCCACCTCAGTGTTTGCTCACTCCAGCAAACAGGAGCTACTGTAGAAAAGCTGAAATCGGTGCTGGTGCAAAAGCAGCCACAGCGCCATCTCCAGTTAGGCATGGTCAGTGACACCCAAAAGCCAAAAGTCTTTTAGAAACCTGTGTGGATCACTATGTAGGAACTTAAAATGCAATCTCTATGTATAGATGTTGGAATACCTCGAAAATTGCCTGTTGTGTACAGCATATATTGAACATTTTATCTCATATTAAATAGTAATCCTACCTCAGTGACTGCTGTGTACAACCCACGTTAGCCATTTACCTCATACTGAATATGTAATCCTGTTTTTTACAAAAAAAGTGTTTATATTGATGCATGTTCAGTCTAACTCATAGTTAAATATGTAAATATATTTTAGAAAGATGTATAATAATTCTACCTCAGGGCTATGGCGTATATAGTGTGCATTTTTACAGGAGATGCTTTTGTTTTATATCATATCTATGATGTCACCACTGATGCTTGTTGTATTTTATTGCCAGTTTTTACAATAAATGCTAACATTTATATATTTGTCATTAATGAAGACATTGCATATCTTATCCATGATGACCTAACACTGATTTTTAGTTGTATTTTAATGGCAGTTTTTACAATAAACACCTTTATATTTTATATATTTTTGTCATTATTGAAGACATTTACGCCCTCTGAAAATGTTAACTGGCCCATCCCCAGTTTAAAACACGTAAACAGAGACACACAATTATGAGTGTTTATGTATGATTTTTATAAGTGACTGGTTTTGAATAAAATTACAAGCTGCTGCATATTTTAAATTCATTACAAAGACAAACAAGTCTGAACATGTTGCCACCTCACAATCGTTGCCTGACATGTTCAGATGTCTGGAAAAAGTACACTAAAACTAGTTACCATGGCATCATTTTCAGCAAATCATTAGAGTACATTTTTAAAATCTGATCATAAGAGAGTCCTTTGCATCTGTGGTGTGAAAAATATGCAGTGAAATCCATGAGTGGTGAAAAAGGTATCTTGTGAACTGTGTGTTTAGGTAAAAATGTTGTTGCATTTCTGTTTAAAAACTAATAAGGAGTTTTGCATGATTGTCAGGATGAAAACCGTGGCTGTCAGAAGAACTCCCCAGTCCCATTTTCACAAATGTCGTATTCCAGCAATTACTGTCAGGAGTCATGGGGTCAGTGTTGAGGCTAGTGCTGGGAGAGGTTTCTCAGTCTCTCCTTGGGTAGCAGATCACGGAAACACGCCCAGAAAGCAGATCCACGGATGTGGTGTCACTAGTTACAATTTTTCCAACTGCTTTGTGTTCATTTTATGGATTTATCACATATAATCAAAAATACATTTCTTCTCTGGTTTATCTCAATGACATTATCAAACACTGCATAGATAATAAGATTAACTGTTTGTGGAAGAAAGCTACAAATCTGATCTCAGCTCTGAGGGTTCCCAGTTTTAATTAAAGAATAATGATCAGCACATTCTGGTCTGGAGTGAGATCAAAAGGCAAACAGGGTGTACCCTTGGGCCAAATTCCTGACGGTTAACTAAGCGTTCGATCTTTCATAGATTTTCCCGCTAGTACTAGATAAAAATATTCTCTCACACGACATTCCCATTTCTAAAATCTGGCTGCAGAGGTTTAGCGAGGTTTGTTCACCGTCCAGATACAGAACCACAAAATTAATGTTATAATGCTTAAAGTTAAAGGGTTTTTAGTGTAGGAACCACTAAAAGCATCATTATCAACAAATCCATGACTATCATTTTTGGCAACGCTGTCCAAAACCAAAGTATCTTGGTTGCAGACCCTGCTGCCTGCAGGAGGCTGAACACTTTCATACCCACTCTGTCTATAGGGTATTTAAGCGTTGGAGGTGAGCAGGGCTTCTGAGTGTCCCAAGACAGGACTCGAGGGAGTCACTTTAACCTTACAACAAACAGAGAGGCGGCCATGACTTTTAGCTTATAAGGCTCAACATCTCCACTCATCAGGCAGAAGCTGTCCCTGTTACGTGTCAGTTTAATTTTAATATCCACGCCATTTCAGCATCAGTTTCTCTTGAAAAACAAGTCTGTGTGCAAGTGTCCCAACGGTTCTACCCTCTACTGAGATGATGTGAAGGAGCTTCTTTTATTAAAACCTACATTATCTGCATCTCTGTCTGGCAGTTTCATGTTTCCTGGGGTGTCTTGTAAAATAACCCTGCGCGAAATGAAGTAGAAAGGGTCTTCACGCAAAGAGTTCCAACTGGATTCTTGACAGCCCTGTAGGGTAACAGTTATTACTCTGACGATGGGCGATCACCGACAGTCACATCCAGCTGACTGAAATGCTTGCCACTGGGTGGTTATAAACACTGTGGCAACTGCAGGTATATCACTACCATCCGCCTTCAGTGATTTTAAAATCAGGCAAAAGTGTGTTGTTTAGATCCAAATAGTCTTCACCAGTCCTGCTATATAAAATTCAATTGGTGAGTTTTCTGAAAGGCAGCCAGAGGTATCTCTACATAAATGCTTTTCAATGCTTGTCTGTGTGGAAGCAGGCAAACAAGTCAAGTTCTGATTTGTGCATTCTTCAGAACCACAGTACGAAAGCCATGTTTTTAGAACAGGTCTCTGCTTTTTTGACCACCTCGAAGATCCTTTTTTGCCTTTGGCGTTTTCTTTTATGTGAAGTTTTGCGTTTGAAACACCTCTTTTAAAGTAGCTGGGGGCCAATGAGAGAAGGGTGTGCTCTAAACTCTTTTACACCTCTTGAATACAATCAGCCCTGAGCCACCCTGAGTAGGCTTATCACCCCTGACATCCTTTGAGCGACAGCACTAGTCACATGCCCCACAACATCCTTTGCAACATTTTTAGCAGCTGTCTGTAGATGTGGTTTTGCAATTTCAAACCCCTTCTTAAAATGGAACTGCTTTTCTGAACAGACTACGAAATATCCCTCCTATACCAGAACCATACATAGTAGGAAGTCCATGAAAGCCTGGCAGACCGTATCCTGCCTGTGCCTTATATTAGCTTCTGTACAAGGCAGGGTCCCTATAATGTCAGAACAATCACCATCCTTGTTTAAATTTTAGAGCACTCTTGGGGCGAAAATGCAACTTCAATGACTACCTTCCAAATCGAAATGGTACAGGTTCATTTTGATCATTCTTTATTTCAATAGTGACTGTATCGATCTGATGTTTACTGACTGTTTGATAATGGGGTTTATCGTAGGTCACGGTCACTATCTCATTGTCTTGGCCCCTGACGGCTACGCATCTCAGCAAAGGCACTAGACTGTCACCCACTATTTCATGTGTGATAATGTCAGTGTATATATATAATGTGTAAAATCCCCATTAATATCTGGAGGGTTCTTTGCTAGATTCTTTCCTACACCTACCTCGAGTCTGCTAAAACCCAAAAGGTACTGTAACTGTCCATGCATAAACAAAATACATTTGATGTCACTGTCAACGCTTATTTCTCTCCCGACGGTTTGTTGTTCCAAAACCACTGGCAGTTCATTTACTTCAAATATGCTTTTATTAATTTGAGCAATAACACCAGCCATGTTAGGATAATAGCCCGATGGGATTTTAAATGCTGCTGACTCAGTAAAGGGTCCAGTTGGTGGTGTTTTACTGTAGGGCTACGTTTAGAGGCTGATAGAGCATACTGAACCTGTTTTTCTGTGCAGGCACATTGTCCCAGGTATGAGGGTACTGAATTTCTGCTAAGCCACTTCCCATTCACCAGGTAGTTCAGCGTTCGTGGTAACTTTACAGTAAAAGTGGATATAGTATTGTTGGGGAAAATGTTGTGCGATGCATTGCTGGGCAATGTAATATAAAATCCATTTTTGAGCATATTAAGCCTTATCTGCTTCTAATGTCCTGAACCTGTGTTGCCTCAACCCAGCTATTAAATTTATCAGGCCACCCTCTCCACTTTACCAGATACCAAGTTTTTCTGCCACGCTTTTTCTCCTTCAGGATTTTCTGCACCCTGTACACACGGTCCTCATCAGGTTCAATTTTTTGCAGCTCCTCTGCGTAAAAAGTACCTTTAATGTCTTCCCCTGATAGTCTTTTAGCTTATAGGTGGGCCTCTGTGTCTTTAAGACCTCCGTCACAATAAATATCTCATCTGTGTACGTCTGTTCATATCCCTTTCAAACACCCTTTTAGCTTAGATAGTCTCACGTGATCATCTTTCTGAAGGGTACCCTTTGTGTTTTGCCAAGAACAGAATTACAGTATAGGATCTTCCATACACCCAGGGCATTGGAAGGGTTAACATCCACAGGTCTGTGTTTAATGCTTCTGTGATAAGTATGGTTATAGCTGTGCACCAGGTCTGACAACACATCTGTATATTTCAAGTATTCTGGGCTGTAAGTCATGCCACATGTGACTTCAGTGTCCTATTAAATCTTTCTACAATGCTGGCCTTAACTTCATTATTCATCACAAAATGGTGTATTTTATTTTGTTTTAATAGGTTCTTTAAGGAAGCATTTAGAAACTCTTACCCTGATCAGTCTGCAGCTTCTGAGGTGTGGTCCACTTTTAAAAATAGTTTTAAAGGCTTGCATCACTGCCTTGCCTGATTTGTCTCTTAAAGTCACTACCCAGGCATACTTGGACAGCACATCGATGCACGCCAGTATGTACTTAAACCCATTATTGTACTTTGCATATTGACTCATATCCACTAAATCAGCTTGCCATTGTCTGTCTATGTCAGAAACAATGACAGGATTTCTCTTAATCGGACTCTGGCTGCTTTGTGTAATGAATAGGGCTCCTGCTTACATAAGCCATTCTGCAACACCTTTCCTGGTGACCTCTTTATCAAGTTTTTTGCAGCCTTATACAGCTGAGTCACCCTGTGAAACTACCCACTTTTTTGCATTAAAATATATATTCTGGAACAGGTGATCATTCATCTTCTTTCGTCAACACCCGACACATCTGCTAGCTAGCAAAACTCTTGTCACCAGTAAAATAAAGTATGTGCTCTTTTGTTCTTTTAAAACACTATGACAACCACAAAGTGCAATGCATGATTATATTTTATTTATAAATACACAGTCATAACAGCATTTGAATATTTACTTATAATACATCAACTAATGCATATAGGTTCTACATACAAAGGCATAACACTATGACAACCACAAAGGGCAATGCATGATTATATTTTATTTATAAATACACTATCATAACAGTATTTGAATATTTTACTTTATAATACATCCAACTAATGCATATAGGTTCTACATACAAAGGCATAACACTATGACAACCACAAAGGCAATGCATGATTATATTTTATTTATAAATACACACGTCATAACAGTATTTGAATATTTACTTTATAATACATCAACTAATGCATATAGGTTCTACATACAAAAGGCATAACACATGGTAAGCATGCAACAGATTATATAATAATTTTGTTTTCTACTCTTCAATTTTACACGCTTCACAATACCTGAAACAGCAACTTTTGAGCTGTATGTTTTACACATGCATTGGCATCGTCCACTTCCCCTTAGTGATGAGGTATGCACAATACATACACACATATGCCATACACCACTCAAAATAACAAGGCTGATTTTGAAGACATTCTGTTACATCAAAATGACATTCACCTTGCATACTGCTCTACGGTTACTGTTTTCCATTAGGTCAACATAGAATCTCCATACAAGGGTGGCAACTCTTTAATCAGAGTCAGTGTGTTTTCTGCCAGTGAAGCAGCAGCATCTTCAGAGCAGACATTTAATGCAGGCTGCTTTCCAAAGTATATAGGTTCCTTTAAATGTCCTTTATCACACGGTACATTGTAGACATCAAGACTGTCTGGAATATTGGAAGCATGCCAGCATGTTCCATCTGAAAGTACATTATAATACACTATTTAGGAAAAGCATATGCTAAATCTGGTTTATGAAACACAACAAAGCGATAAAAGAAGCAAAATTTATGATGTCAGACTCAGACCCCGTTCTGCAAACTAAACACTAAAAGTCAACAGCAGTACAGATAAAACCACAAAAGTGTATTACATCATAAGGGTTATGTATAAACTCTATAGCACTTTAAACATTGCTTCCTCAAGAGTAGCCCCTCATCCTTAAAATAATCCACAGTTTCCTTTTGGGGTCCCTCTGGGAGACCATCAAAAGACCTTGGCATGTCTCTAAAAGTACAGACGGTGCTTGTCCTGTAGGTAGATTTAAACCAGGTTGTTTAGCTTTGTGTCTGACTAGTTGGTAAATAAGCCCTGGATGCACTGACAGGGTGTTTCCTATCGTTGTATACTCTGGAAAAACATACATTTAGCAAGTGGTAAAGCCAGGGTAACAATATGAACAATATTAAAATGGTAACAAGTAGCAGTTTTTGGGTGAGGGGTGGGGGTGTTTTAACAATGAAAACAGTGTTCCTGAATTTCCTTATATCATTTTTAAAGGTCCTTTTTGACCAGTGGATCATTTCAGCAAGCAGAGAAGCCAGGTTAACAACACGCACAATATCACAAGGTTTTTCTGCTTTGTAGTACACACATACATGCTATGACGACCATGATATAAAGTCCACAAAGACATTCATCATCTTCCATGAATATATCGGCAATCACTTTAACATTTTCTACAAGTGGTAACACAGATTCATTTATATATTTATCTGTATCCTCCCATACTTCTGGAAGGGCAAACATCATCAGTTCATAGGCTGCATGTATCTCACAAAGGCAAATGTCATATTGAGGTGAACCAAACAGTGATGGATGACAGTAATGGCTTAGGATCAGATACATAAACCTTTGGATTCTCTCTGTACTTGCATTCCGCATGATTATCTGTAAAAAATAAAATATGACACATTTTGGTACTGAAATGTTTCCATGTAGTAATTTGGGGGGTGGGCAGGTGTTGGTAATTTTTTACAATATAAACAGTGTTCCTGAATTTCTTTTAGAAATTTTTAAAGGAGCCTTTGCTGACCAGACGGCAGGCATCTTTTTAATTTCACCGTCTGTCTGCTGTAACATTTGCATAACTAACCACATGGGGTCATCAGATTTTCTCACATCATTTAAAACATGACTTATAGTTTCAGGGTACAATTGGTCATATTTAACCCTGATGCTTCATAGCTATTGCCAAGATCACGGGCATGAGCTGTCCCTATGTATGGCTTCAGAAACATTTCTGTATGCTTTTAGACCTTAAGTCATCAAGGACACATGAATGGTTTTTCTGACTGGATCATCTATCTCACACCCAGGACAGGAATCAACTAATTCACAATGTATTACCCTCTGTATCACTGAAGCAATTGCACCACGGATGGTATGATACATAATGTACTTACAATACATATCGTTGTCAGTTTTGGGGGTTTACTAAGGCCTGATTTTCACATGAGGCCCCTGTCTAATCTCAGTAGAAGAAGAGGGTTGTGTGGTGATCACAGCCTGTTCTGTGACATTTTGAAACATTCTATCGCTCTCTGTATTTCTAACATACTGGTTCTCACACATCTCATTAACAACCACATTTGTATCTTTCACACAGCAAAGACAGTCGAGCAGTAGATTTGTGGAAAGTCGAGAATCCATGCTGTCCGAATATGACTGCTGCTCCATCGCAAATCCTTCAGTCTATTAAAGTAAAACAAAAAACAGCATTGGTCCTCTGACTCATTATAGGTAAGATTTAGTTCTACTGCTAACTCATCTCCCTCAGTTATGCCATGTAACCGCTCACATTTTTTTATATGTTAAAATGCATTTACCTCATCAAGGCAACTCTTTTCTTCATTTTCTCATCTTTCTCTTTCTTAGCCTGGGCCTGACTGCTTGTGACTGCATTATCATCATCATCACCCTCTTGGTCAGAGCGCC
This sequence comes from Neoceratodus forsteri, assembly GCA_016271365.2. Taxonomy (NCBI): domain Eukaryota; kingdom Metazoa; phylum Chordata; order Ceratodontiformes; family Ceratodontidae; genus Neoceratodus; species Neoceratodus forsteri. The sequence goes on along the minus strand of CM057454.1, from coordinate 1,288,140,763 downwards.
CTCTTGTCTGTCTTGCATTTCTTTTTCACAACTTTCTCTGATGCTTTTTTGGCAGTGTCTCACTGACCATCATCTCTGGCTCCCCTTCTTGTCACTCTCTGTTTTTGGTTTCATAGTAACTTTTTCTGCATCAGATTCACACCCCAGCAACTCTTCAAGGTCTTGCAGTGGTGTCTCTTCAGAAGGACAGTCAGGTTTAGGATTTTCTGATTCACCAAACTGTTCAGCAAGTTTCTTTTTTATGTCAGACACTCTTCCACTCAACAAGACTTGTGGGGGCATTCATTTTCACACCTCACGTAGTACACATACGTTGGCTTGGGTTGTGGGGCCCCGACAGCTATCTTCTTGCTTGGCTTTTCATCTCCAGACTTTCATTAGGTGGTGTGACAATCTGACCTGTTACAGGATGTTGAAATGAGAAGCCACATCTTCTTGCTTGATGTTTTTGATAATCTGCTCCAAGTCTCTAAAACAGAATCTGAGAAATCTCTCAAAAGCTGTGCCTTCTGGCTTCAAATGCAGGGTTTATATAATGCTTGCAAGATGGACTGCCCTTGGTAAAACCATCACCACACCCCATCATACTATACATGGTAACGTGTCAGAGGTACATCTGTTGTAGCCCCCACCTTTCAAAACATTATAAATATCACACATTTCATTTCAGCCTCTCCTTGATACTACACAGAGCTGAGGGGTGAACTATAGGTATGTGTATTCCTTTTTCTTATATAGTTTTATTCTTTCTAATTCATGACAAAAGTATAATTAGTTTTTAGCAATTGTTGCAATGCTATCCAGAGAAAATGCTGAACCATCTTATTTACACAGAGGTCCCCGTTTTAGCTTATAAATGTTACATGTATACATAAAGCTATCCTTTTGATGCAAGTCTGACACAGTCCTACAGATGCATGTTAAATAATTTTGTATACTGTTACAAAAACAGAAAAAGGGGTACTCACACAGGCAGATGAATTCCCTCGGGTGGGGTCTCCACACAGATCTGTGACATCTCTGCACGATCAGGTTCCTCCTAGATACTTCTTTCTGAAAATATCCTAATCAAAAACACACATGCCCCCTGCAGTTATACAATAGGCTCTACAGGGTCACACACCACTACATAAACACTAACTGATTTTTGGGGTGGAAGGAGCACGTGATGAAGAGGGACAGGGGTTCGAGCCAGGATGGTGGGGTGCAGGAGAAAGGAGGGGATGCAGGAGTTCAACCTAGCATGGCGGGACTCGGGTCGAGACAGGATGGTCTCGGCAGGGGCTCGAGAGTGTGCGAATGAGGGGTGGGGCAGGGGTTCAAGCCAGGATGGTGGGAGTGCAGGAGACAGGAGGGGCCGGGAGTTCAACCTAGCATGGTGGGACTCGGTTCGAGACAGGATGGTCTGGCAGGGGCTCGAGGAGGTCACGAGAATGAGGGGTGGGTGACAGGGGTCTGAGCCAGGATGGTGGGAGTGCAGGAGACAGGTGGGGATGCAGGAGTTCAACCTAGCATGGTGGGACTCGGGTTCGAGACAGGATGGTCTGGCAGGGGCTCGAGGTGTCACAGAATGAGGGGTGGGTGACAGGGGTTCGAGCCAGGATGGTGGGAGTGCAGGAGACAGGTGGGGATGCAGGAGTTCAACCTAGCATGGTGGGACTCGGGTTCGAGACAGGATGGTCTGGCAGGGGCTCGAGGAGTGTACGAGAAGGAGGGCGTAAGACGCTTACAAAATGGTGCTGTTAGGTCATTTCCTGCGCAAGGGGCGGGGCACTGGGGTTCGAACGCATGTCATTTCCTGCGCAAGGGGTGGAACACGGGTTTGAGGTTGCATCACTTCCGCCAGAAGTGGGCGGGGCTAGCGCATTTTAGGGAGGGACTTCCGGTTTAACAAGGGGCGATTCTGATTGGTCTGTTTTAGGCCACGCCCACCTGTCAAATGACGTGGCACGCGCTGATTGGCTGAAATTTAACATTTGACGAGATATATGAACTTATACTACTCATTGGTGTCTTTTGCAGGCGTTATGACCCTCCCACCAATCCCCCACTCAGTACCCATCTTCCCAAGCCCTAACTTACCCACAGAGAGGTCCAGCACCATTATCTCATGTGTACTGCAGATATGTCTTCACTCTTCAAAGTTGGATCATGAACTGAGGAAACAGGTATGCAGTTCAATGTATTTGAATAAGGTTTTGAACTTAGTGCCATAACTTGACCTTTTTTGCATATTTTGCCACCATATTTTCAACATGGCTTAATTGGGATTCCATCTCAGGAACATTTGGCACTGTTATTAGGCAGATCTCTCCCAAAAGGTGATTTTGCAGTCCCTGCATGAAATAACCTTTCGGGCAGGAGTTGAACATTTTCTATGCATTTGTTCATGAGATGGGGTCATAAGAATGTTCCATGTGATAATCTTGATGACAAAAATGACAAAAGAGAGGTGAGTAGACTGGTCATGGCATCTAAGGCAGGAAGAGAGCTTAGGCTGGAACTGGGGATAGGAGAGGGGGGAAGGATTTCTTCAGATACATGAGAGAGAGAGAAGGAGATGTAAGGATCAAATTGTTAGAATCTAGGTGGCTGAGGGGTGGGTGGAGAATGGGGTGGAGCAAGCAGAAGTACTCAATGACTGCTTCTGTTCTGTATTTGCCAGGGAAAAGCAAGGGCCAATGCCACAGGGGAAGGGAGCAGTGGGTACAGGTGGAGCAGAACTCACAGATAGGGAAATTCCAGTGAGCAGAGAGGGTGGAGAAGGAATCAGGTCCAGACAGCATCAACCCCAGTGTACTGAGGGAAATGGCAGGGATCCCCGCAAGAACGCTGGCAGACTCGATTCAGCACCTTCCATCGGAACCCAATGTGTGCATGTAATGTGGTTTTGGGTTGCATAATTCAGGTTACATAATAGGTAAAATGGCACTTTATATGAATTGTATCACTGATAGTATGGTATCTTTTTATAAGGTGCTTTTTAAATGTGAATGTTATAGCTATGTGGCCCCACCTTGATAAAGCATATGTACTATGTGAAAAGTTGGTGGAGGTGTAATGCTTGTTTTGATCAGCTTTAATTTTATTATTTAATAAAGTGATTTTAAACTTGACCTATCACTCAGGTTGTTTTTGTCGGTCACCAAGTTGCTCTGCTCATTTGTACTCATGTTGAATTATTCATGGCAGCACTGGTTATGACTCAGGAAGACTCCTCTCACCTAACACTTTACATTTATTTCCTCATTTTGACAGTGGCTTTTCATTTACAATGTTCTGAGTACTCATACTGACAATCTTTCTTGAGTGACTTGTTCAGGGTCACGGTCAAACAGATAGTAAGTAATTGATTGGAGGCTGTCAGATTTAGATTCACAAACAGGTCTGCTATGTATTACTCTGGTTCACACTGGTGCTGTAACGACTAAGCTGTAAGGGCTGGTGCCAGAGCTAGAATTCAGAATAAATCAGGGATCAACAAGTTGGCTCAAACCCTCTGCGAGTTCTTCCAAAGCACAGACCGTTTTTTTAATTGACCACAAAAAAAAAATGAATCGGGGTCACCAGCTTGGAGTAACCCTTCAGTCTTTACAAATCCCAACTTTTTTTAAGTATCCATGTCCATGATAGGCCCACTACGCTTGAGGTTATAAGTGGTGTGCTCCAGGACCACAACAAGCTGCTGCACTTAAGGGACTTGGTCAGGGTCACACAGACCCTATAGTATGTAAATGGTAGGTGGCAATCAGATGTTCATTTGCACGTAAGCCTGCTGTATATTAGTCTCACACAAAAGCTGCATATGTCCCATTTATGAAATTGAACATGGAGTTAAAATAGTACTTTATTACACCAGGCCAGGCCACCTGACACGCTTCGACACCATGTCCTTTATCAGAGGACCTGGTCTCCAAAAAGCATCAGGTGGTCAGACTTTGTGTAATAAAGTTATACTTTAGTAGCTCCATGTTCAGTTTCATAAATGGGATATGGGTGCTACAGTTTTTGTGAGACTATGAAGTAATGGCTATTGCAAAGCACCACTGTTGCTCAAAGTGTTTTTTGAAGATTCACATATCATTCTGGTTCACAATGGTGCTATAACCACTCAGGTACCATGCAATCCAGTGCTAGGGTTCAAATTTAAATCAGAGGTCACCAAATTGGCCTAATCCTGGCCTCTAGAAGCCCTTGCAAGGCAAGATTTTTTGTTTTAAATTATCCGTGCTAGGACCGCCGAGTCAACGAGTATTGGTGGTGTGCTCTAGGAGTACAAGGAGGTACTTACTTTTGGGGGCTTGTTGTGTTCAGTGTCAAATAGACAATATGTAAGAATGGATAGTGTGTGATTTTGATTTAAATTTTTAAACAAACCAAGGCCTGTTATATCCTGGTTCCCTTTACACTGGTGCTTTTGCTCCATCCAACCAGCAAAGTCTATGTAGGGCTGTGTCCCTCCAGTTGTACCTCTTCACAATTGATATGCCATTCTGGCAAAGTTTGGTTCCTCTATGGAGGCACCTGCAGTGAATATCAAGGAGGATGCTGGGAACCTCCACAAAGGAGACCCACAGGAGGGTGGCATGGGACCCCACAGGGGAAGAAACCAACTTCTGGTGGGGGACTCCATTGTTAGGAGGGTAGAACAGGGGAGGAAGGGGAGAGGGATGTAAGGCACCTGCCTGGCATCATGACTTGGAGGGACAGGGAGAGAATCCTTAGGTTTGTGGGAGCAGCTGCACAGGGGCAGGGGCTAGATGTCACTGTCCACCTAGGGACAAATGACCTAGCTGGAAAAGGGATCAGAGCAGTGCAGAAAGAGTTTGTGGAGTAGCATGCACAGTAACCTTCTCTGAGGTGCTGCCTGTCAATGGCGTGGGTGAGGCTAGGGTGCTCCACACCATGGGATTCAATCAGTGGTTGAAAAACTGGTGCAGTGCTCAGGGGTTTGGCTTTATTGGAGACTGGGGGTCCACCTGGAGTGATGCAGGCCTATACTGGCATGCTGGTCTGCATCTGTCCAGGAGGAGAACCAGGATCCTAGGTAACAGGTTTAAATGCTTCATTGGCAAGCATTTAAACTAGCTATGGGGGGAAGCACCAGATAGCAGCAGGGAATTTCTAGCCCCCCCAAACAATTCAAGGTAGTTAGTGAGGTAAACACCAAGACAGACACATCTATAGAGAGAAGGGCTGGGGTAAATGGAGAAAATGACAAAGGCAATAAGGACAGGGATGGGGCAAAAAGGAGGAAGGCCATCAAAAACTGGAGGGTAATGAGTACCAATGCCCATAGCCTGGGCAACAAGCTCCCTGAACTGGTGGCCTTGATGAAAGAGGGATGTCTGGATATTGTGGCAATCACAGAAACAAGGTACAAAGAGACCCATGACTGGGATATTAACATACCAGGGTATACAACCTAAAGAAAGGGACAGGGAGGGTAGAAGAGGGGGAGGAGTAGCTCTTTATGTAAGGGAAGGGATAAAAGCAACAGAACAAAAGAATAAACATGGAGGAAAGGAAGCACTGTGGGTCACCTTAGAGACTTGAAATGGCACCACAATCTGCACAGGGGTTATATACAGATCCCGATCTCGGAGAGGAAATGGACAAGGATATGATAGAAGGCATCCTTAGAATGGCAGAGAAAGGGGAGATACTGTTGATGGGGGACCTATATTTGCCAGATGTTAACTGGAGCACCTTTGCTGCAGCCACATCAAAGAGCAGGGCCAGTCTCGATGCCCTACAGGGGCATGCCTCAAACAGCTAGTGTTGGAACCCACTCATGAGGGAGCAGTCTTAGATCTTGTACTCTCAAATGGGGACAGTGAGAGGATCTCAGATCTAGAAATGGGTAGCCATCTGGGAACAAGTGACCACCAAACAGTGTGGTTCATGATAAACTCAGCTGCAGAGTCAAGCCATACAAAAGTGAGAGTACTGGACTTCAGGAGGGCTGACTTTGTCAAAATGGCAGAGTGACTTAGAAAAGCACTAGCAAATGGGCAAGAAGGAGAGGTGGAGCAACAATGGGGAAACATCAAAACTGCCATCATAGAGACAAAAAGCCTTTGTGTGAAGCAAATATACAAATCAAAATGAAAAAAAAAAGCCATTATGGTTCTCAAAAGAGGAGGCAGGGAAGGTTAGGGAGGAGAAGATAACATTTAGGAAGTATAAGGAAACACAGAAGGAGCAGGACAGATAACTGTACCAGTTAAGGCAGAAGAAAGCAGGAAAGGCAGTCAGAAAAGCAAAGGCCCAAACTGAGGAAAAGATAGCCAATTCAGTTAAGAAGAGGGCAAAAACCTTTTACAGGTACATTAGGGAGTGTAGAAAGCCAAAGGGAGGGATAACGTGGCAGTATAGTGCAGTGGTTTAAGGCTCTGAGCTGCAAACCTGGAGACCTGGGTTTGAATCCCACAGCCTCCACTTGCATACTGTGTGACCATGAGCAAGTCACTTAACTTCCTTGTGCTCACAGGTCACACCAGTAAACAAGACTTAGCTTAGTGTGCCCCTCCTGGTTAAAAAAAAAAGAATAGAATGGAGGGTGGGTGGGCAGAGAGGGACAGTGAAAAAGCAGGGATACTGAATGAATACTTCTGCTCAGTATTCACAAAAGTTGAGGTGAGATAGGTAAATAATCCAGTTAATGGAACCACTCTGGATAGGGGGGGTCATTCCCAGTCCTTTCACAGAAGAAAGGGTTCTGAAAGAACTCCTAAAACCGAAGATGGACAAAGCAATGAGGCCTGATGAGATTCACCCCAGAATTCTAACAGAAGTAAGGAGAGAATTAGTGACACCACTGACTACACTTTTTAACAAATCATGGGAGGATGGTGTGGTACCTGAGGACTGGAGGAGGGTGGATGTGATTCCCCTTCACAAATGTGGGAGCAAGACAGAGGTAGGAAAGTATAGACCTGTCAGTTTGACCTCTGGGGTAGGGAAAATGATGGAATCACTTCTAAAGGACAGAATTGTTGAGTACCTAGAGGCCAGTGGGGCACAGCACCCAAGACAGCATGGATTCACAGCGAGAAGGTCATGTCAGACAAATCTAATTAATTCCTTTGACTGGTTGACCAAAGTAGTAGACCAGGAAGGGGCTGTGGACATCACCTACCAAGACTTTAGCAAGGCACTTGACACAGTCCCACACAAAAGATTAATAAACAAATCAGCCAACTGGGAGTGGGTCCTAGGGTGGTAGCCTGGGTAAAACCTTAGCTGAACAACAGGACACAGAAAGTAATAGTAAACGGAGTCCACTCTGAAGAAAGGGGGGGTTACTAGTGGGGTACCACAGGGTTCACTACTGGGTGCAGTCCTTTTTAATGTATTTATAAGTGACATTGCAGATGGACTGGAAAGAAAAGTATGCCTCTATGCAGATGACACAAAGATCTGCAACAGGGTTGATATATAAGGGGGCGTGGAAAGGATGAGATGGGACTTGGCAAGATTTGAGGAATGGTCAGAAGTATGGCAGCTTGGATTCAATGCAAAGAAGTGCAAAATAATGCATCTGGGAAACAAAAACCCAGGGGAAGAGTACACAATGTGGGGGGGGGCATAGTAACAGCAACAAAAATGGAACGGGACCTCGGGTTAATCATATCAGATGATCTTAAGGTTGGCAACTGGCAAGCAATGTGAGAAGACAGTAGGGAGGGCTGGGGGGATACTGGGATATATAGGGTGAGGCATCACCAGCAGAAAACAGGAAATTGTTATTCCTCTTTACAGATATTTGGTGAGACCCCATCTGGAGTACTGTGTGTAGTTCTGGAGACCCCATCTCCACAAGGACATAGACAGGATGGAGGCAGTCCAGAGGAAGTCCAGAGAAGGGCAACTGAAATGGTGCAGGGTCTGCAAGAGAAGCCATATGAGGAGAGACTAAAGGAACTTAATATGTATACACTTGAGGAAATGAGGGATAGTGGGGACATGATAGAAACTTTTAAGTACCTCAGTGTAATCAGCAAAGTCCAAGAGGGTTGTATCTTTCAGAAAAAGAGATGTGCAAGAACAAGGGGACATAATTTGAAGATAGAGGGGGGACGGCTCAGGGGCAATGTGAGGAAGTATTTTTTCACAGAGAGGGTGGTGGATGCATGGAACCGCCTTACTGAGAAGGTTGTAGGGTCTAAAACTGTGTGAGAATTCAAGAATGCATGGGATGCCGGACCGGTGGTGCTGAGGGTTGAGGCGCTGGACGCCACACCTCGCGCCACGCCGGCGACCCGTGTTCGGTAACGGGCACGGGTTGCCGGGGTCGGCATGGAGATGGACCGAGCGCCCGTAGGACTGCTCTCCATCTCCGGGTGGGGATTGAATCGGCCGGTGCTTGTCTGACCAGCGGAGGCTGTGGATCAACAGCACGAGCCGCAAGACGAGGAGGTGGTGGGACGTGGCAGACGCTTGACCAGTGCATGCAATGGAGCGCGCAAGACTCAGTCACTGCGCCATTGCACACCATGGTCTGGCGGGAGAAAATAAGAAAATGGGTGTCCGCTGCACAGCTGCTCCCTGGTGCCATTCCTGGAGGACACCTCTCTGGCATGGATCCATTGTGGTGGTCGAGCGCGCTCCTCACCACCCTGCCACGAAGGGTAAGTCGGGCAGTGAAGGGGAGGGGGTCTTATGTCCGGGATGGCACCGGGGAACGATTGAGAGAGGGGGTTGTAGCCGGAGTTCCGAGGAGGAAAATAACACCCAAAATAAAAAAAAAGAATGCATGGGACAGACATAAAGCAATTCTTGTGGGGGGTAGGAAGAAACATGCTATTGGTTAACTAGGATCTTTTGCTTATCCAGTAGGTAAAGAAATGGGCAGAAATGGGCAGAAAGGAAAGAATTGTTGAGTATCTAGAGGCCAGTGGGGCACAGGACCCAAGGCAGCATGGATTCACAGGAGGAAGGTCATGTCAGATGAATCTAAATAATTCCTTTTACTGGGTGACCAAAGTAGTAGACCAGGAAGAGGCTGTAGACATCGCCTACCTAGACATTAGCCAGGTATTTGACACAGTCCCACACAAAAGATTAATAAACAAATCAGCCAGCTGGGAGTGGGTCCCAGGATGGTAGCTTGGGTAAAACATTGGCTGGACAACAGGACACAGAAGGCAATAGTAAATGGAGTCCACTCTGAAGAAAGGGGGTGTTACTAGTGGGGTACCTCAGGGTTCAGTACTGGGTCCAGTCCTTTTTAATGTGTTTATAAGTGACATTGCAGATGGACTGGAAGGTAAAGTATGCCTCTGTGCAGATGAAATAAAGATTTGCAACAGGATTGATACACAGGGGGCAAGGAAATGATGAGAAGAGACTTGGCAAGGTTGGAGGAATGGTCAGAAGTATGGCAGCTAGGATTCAATGCAATGAAGTGCAAAATAATGCATCTGGGAAACAAAAACCCAGGGGAAAAGTATACAATGGGGGGTCTAGTAACAACAACAAAAATGGAAAGGGACCTCGGGTTAATCATATCAGATGACCTTAAGGTTGGCAAGCAATGCGAGAAGACAGTAGGGAGGGCTGGGGGGATACAGGGATGTATAGGGTGAGGCATCACCAGTAGAAAACAGGAAATTGTTATCTCTCTGTACAGACAGTTGGTGAGACCTCATCTGGATTTCTGCATGCAGTTCTGGATACCCCATCTCCAAAAGGACATAGACAGGATGGAGGCAGTCCAGAGAAGAGCAACTAAAATGGTGCAGGGTCTGCAAGAGAAGCCATATGAGGAGAGACTAAAGGAGCTTAATATGTATACCCTTGAGGAAATGAGGGAGAGGGGGGACATGATAGAAACTTTTAAGTACCTCAGTGGAATCAGCAAAGTCCAAGAGGGTAGCATCGTTCAAAAAAAGTGATGTGAAAGAACAAGGGGACAAAATTTAAAGATAGAGAGGGACGGCTCAGGGGCAATGTGAGGAAGTATTTTTTCACAGAGAGGGTGGTGGATGCATGGAAGTGCCTTCCTGAGAAGGTTGTGGGGTCTAAAACTGTGGGAGAATTCAAGAATGCATGGGACAGACATAAGGCAATTCTTGTGGGGGGTAGGAAGAAATAGGCTGTTGGTTAACTAGGATCTGCAGCTTATCCAGTAGGTAGGGAAATGGGCAGACTAGGTGGGCCAAGTGGTCCTTATCTGCTGTCAAAGTCTATGTTTCTATGTTTCTGCTGCTGCAGTGCTTAAATTGAAAATTTAAATTAGAATCCAGCAAAGTTGTCCTAGTCCCTAACCCCAGAATCTTTGGAAATGTGTTGTTGATTATTGTATATTTAGTTTTCTATAATACTGCATGGAAATGTGCTTTTGATAACTGTAGTCCCATGTCCCGCTTCCCCAGGACACTCCATGTGATAAGCAATTTTATATTGTTCAGTGTGCATTTTCCTGGTGAAACATTTCAATTAATAAATGAAAGTAAAAATTTTACTTAGACTGTCACTTAACGGTGCTAGTTTCTTGCTGAGGAAAAATGTTTTTTAGTCTCCTGATAGAGAAGTTAATTCCATGATCACATGCTGCAGCTTTTGCCAGAGTGCAAGTATTTTGTAAAGTATAAGAAATAGCTGCTTTTTTAAAAAAACACCTGCTTGCAGACCCAGACCAAGGTGACTGGAATTGTTGGAGCATTTGCTTAGGGCAGCCCAAGATTAAGTCATGGTCACCACCACTAGCCAGCCAGCGGAACTCACTGCAGTTGCTGCACATTGCTACCTTACCCGGCCGCAGGTGTGGGCAGGAACACATACACTTGTCCACGTAAAGTACAGTTCAATGTTGGTGAAATATGTAGTGCTTGGTGATACTGAGATGGTTTGATGAGTATTTTAATGTTGAATATAATGTGGCTTTTCTCTATTCCCACCCTTGGTAGATGAGCTGGGTAGCTGTAGGGAACAGAAGCCCTACCCATGGGTGGATAGAGTGCTGGAGAAGAAGGAGGTTGATGGGGAGGATGGAGAGCAAGTTTCAGATTCCAAGCACGAAGTGCTTCGAGATGTAATTTTTTTAAAGGGGAAGTAGGAGAAGGAGCCTATTTCCCCACATTGAACCTCGGGCTTAAAGCCCTCCCATTCAATGTTGGTGAAATATGTAGTGCTTGGTAATACTGAGATGGTTTGATGAGTATTTTAATGTTGAATATAATGTGGCTTTTCTCTATTCCCACCCTTGGTAGATGAGCTGGGTAGCTGTAAGGAACAGAAACCCAAAAAGGATTACCTCCTCCAATTCTGGAGAGGGTGATCAGGAGCACTCAGGAGAGGAAAAAACCCCTTTGGGGAAAACCTATGAGGACCCATGGCTGCTGATCTGCTCGTCCTTTGAGCAAACTAAGAGGAGATAATAGAAAAAGCATTTTTGAGTTCGGAAGTTGGATTAGGGATGCATATTTCGAAGGCAGATGGTTTCCATCTTCCGAGTCTTTTGATGATGTGAACAGGGATATTATGATGAGACGCTGAAGTGGCTGCTCCTATTCGAAATGAATGACCTGAAAAGGAAAATGGATCTAGTCTGAGTCTCTGAAGCAGGATTCTTGTATGGTCAATGAACCATTTTGTTGTCATGGGTGTGTTGGCATCTGAAGTTAAAAGGGGAGAAGATGGATTGGTACTGGAGTGAAACTTCATGAGTTTTGATAGAATTATAGGTTATAGAAGTCCTGGATTGAAGTCTGTCAGTTTTTGATGAAGGTAGTTTAAGAATGAAGGTGTTGTTATACCTTTCGAGGTTAAATACTATAAGGAAGGCAGATGAGAGAGATGATAATATAGTGAATTCTCCCGGATGAAGGAATCCATAGAATGCAATTGTTAAGGCAGAAGATATCATGATATTTGAATGATGTTTGAATGGACTAGAGTCCAGTATGTCTAATAGATTCTGAAATAATGGTCCTTCGATTGGAAGTCGACTAGGGGAAATTGGAGTGGATAATCATTTGAATCCTAATAATAATAGTTTGATTAATTGATTGGAGAATAAGGATGGTGAAGATGGCGAATACTGAGAGAGAATGAACTGGATACCTGCTAGATACAATTTGATTGTGCTATGTGCAAGATGTAGAGCTTGATGGCAAAATGTCAAGAAGGCTAGAACTCGATCGACTGAAATGATAGTTGGTTGCGATGATGATGAAGCACAGAATGATCTATATTTGTTCCAGGCTGTTGAATATATAGCTCTGGTAGATGGGGCTAATGATGACCGCATAATGAGGGATGCCTGATGTCGATAATAGCTTATGTCATTATTAGGTCGTAGTATGATGGTGCCGGAGTCATAACGGGATCTGCTGAAGGATGGAGTTGGAAGAATTCCTGAAATTGAAATTAAGAAAGAGCATCAGCTGCTTGGTTTTGAGCACCAGGAATATGATAGCAAGTGATGGTGAAATCGTGAATGAGAGAAAGCCATGTTAACCTCCACATGAACAACATGATGGAAGGAGAGGATGAGCAACCTTTGTTAACTATAGCTACTGTACACTGATTATCAGAGAATATAGAGACAGACTGGTGGGACCATAAATGCCCCATAGAGCTGCAGCTGCTACGATAGGATATATTTCAAACAGCAGAGAAATGGAAGCGAAATCAGTCAATGATGAGATGTCTGAAGGCCAAGGGGCTGCAATCCACGCCCAAGAGAATATAGCTGCATATCTGTGAGTAGAAGATGCATCTGTGGATATGCAAGGATGAGTTTGAGGTGATGGGTCATTTTGAAACACAGAGCATCCATTCCATCTTGCGAGAATGAGGGACCACATGGCTAAATTGGATTTGGCAGATGCTGTGATTCTGACATGATGGTGTAGCTCTAGGACTGATGAAGCTTGAATGAGTAGGTACGATATAAAGGAATGACCTTGCAGAATGATTCTCATTGCAAAATTTAGGAAGCCCAAAAGAAAAAGCAACTCATGTTTAGTGCAGTCCTCCCAGGTAGAAAATGAAGAGACCAGTATTTGAACCCGAGAAAGCTTTTCCAGTGGGAGACGAGCTTCCATGCTGTTGGAATCCAAGACAATACCCAGAAACTTGAGGTGTGGAAGGTCCAGACGTCTTCTCGGCCACAGCGGGGACTGACAGAGTATCAAACAGGTGGAGAAGCGCCAAAATGCTAACTCCGGGGATGGTGTGAGGTGGATCAATGAGGAGGAAATCGTCTAGCAGATGAAGCACAGTAGGCAGCCGGCAAACATTAAGCAGGGCCCAGCACAGAAAGTCAGCAAAAATGTCAAACAGCTTCGGGCTGCTTCGGCAGCCAAAGGCAAGGCAGACAGCAAAATAGACAGCAGAATCCCAATAAATGCCATAAAGGTGCCATAGAGAAGGATGGATGGGAAGCAGCTTGAAGACATCAGATACATCGGCTTTAGACAACCAGGAGCCACGGCCAGACCCCTTAATGACGGTGATAGTGTCGTCAATGTGGGCATATGACAAAGAAAATTCATCAGCTGGAGCGAGAGAATTGATGCTCGGAGTGGAAGAATTATGAGGAGCAGAAAGGTCAATAACAAGGCGCTTTTTACCAAAGAACTTCTGAGTGGCAACGCTGAGTGGATTGATTCGATAGATGGGGAAAGGAGGGTGCAGGAAAGGGCCCAAGACAAAGCCTTTGTCCACTTCCAATTTAAGGAGGGAGCAGACCACAGTGGGTTCTTGTATGGCCGACTGAAGATTAGGGCAGAAATGTGAGGAAGCAGGGAGAATGAAGACTCCAGTTTGAAAACCATGAGTGAAACCGAAGAGAAGGGAGCACACGGCGTCCTGGTTAGAGTGAGAGGTCAGCAGGTGTGCAAGGGCACGGAGGTCAATGGGGTAGAAGGATGGACCTGGCATCATCTGTGTAGTTTGGGAGCCTTAGGGCAAACATAGTGAGCATGAGCATCACCGCAAATGCAGCACAAGTGTAGGAATTGGCATCTGGGGGTTGAACAACCACTGTTGTTAAAGTTATTACAGCTGGATTTGCTGCTGATATTATGAATGGGATGACCGTGGTGGTCAATATGAGCAGGCTGATTGGGAACATGGCAAGTCAGGCTAGAATTGGAAGAGGAGTCAAAAGAGTGAGAGGGGTCAAGACGGGTGAGGAGGGTCGAGGAGGAGACACCGTCATGGGGCAGAGGGGAGTGAAATGGCTGAAGGAACCACACAGAGAACAAGAGTAGGCATGTTGGCCTGTGAAGTGGCGACAAAAGAGTTTGTTGTCCAAAACTGCCCAATTGAGCTTGATGTTATAGTGTTTCAATGCAGAGGCAGCCTTAGCGGAACAGGGGCAATGAGAATCGTAGAAATGAGTTCCACAATACCGGACCTTAAGGTTGACGAGGAGATAAAGATAAGTATCCAATCCTTCATGGCGATCTGGGAAGAAAGAACAAATAATGTCACGATAGAGACTGAAAGCATGCACAAATTCGGCCATGGTCATCTTGCAAAGGAGACGAGAATCCTTGGATGTCAGGATGACAGAGACGTCCCCACAGGATATGATATGATTATCCAAGACATCATGGGAAGAGATGAGCAGCGAAACCAAGTTGACGTCCTTATCATCTAGGATGTCTTTTCGGAGGTGAACAGGCACAAGGTGAACAGGAGAGATGAATGGAGGCTGAGGAGAGGGACGAACCTCGAGGAACTGCAGGAGCCAGAGATGGAGAAGGCACCACCACCAGAGGGAGGCTGGAGTTCAGAGGTGAGATGAGGTCCATGGAAGGCAAGCGAGTGGGCAGGGCGGGGGCCAGAGGGGAAGGCTGAGGAACTGCAGGACGGGCCTCAAGTGAAGAAAGGCGAGTCTGGATGTCTGAAATAGAAGTGGTCATTTGAGCAATAAAGTCCCAAATGTCCAACAAGGGAGTAGAGTCAGGCTGAGGAAGAGGCCGGCTGGTGCCAGGGGCAGGTCTAGGCTGCACTAATGCTTCCATGAGAAGGTCAGAGAGCACCTACTTCTGAGCAGTAGAGTAGGAGATGCCCCTTCTGGTCAACTCCATCATGAGCCAAGGCACTGTCCGATCCTTGATGGAATGACGGGACTTGGAAGTGCATTTTTGACTGACAGGAGCAGAAGAGGGCAGTGGAGACATCGAAGGATCTTTGATGGAGAGATCATTGATGGATGACATCTTCCTGGAGGATATCTAGAGATGATAAAGAGAATAGTGGAAGTAATGAGAATTAACCTGAGAAAGACAGTAATGATGAGGGAAGGGGAAGGAGGAGGAGGAGGGTAGGGAACTTTAGAAGGCATGAGGGGAATGGGGAACAAACCTCCGAGGAGCAGTACCGAAACTTACCACTGGAGGTTGAATTCTAGTGATGAAGAAGCTCTAGACGATGGGCTCCGGCAGGCCACCGGAATTGATCATGATGGAAGATACCACTGACCTGAAATAAAGAAGCAAGAAGTGAATAGGCGGGAAATGAAAAGAGAGAGATGTGAAAATGATATAGAGCTGGGGTTTTTTTTGTTTGTTTTTTCATACAGCAGGCTGGAAGAAATAAGCAGATTGCAGCAGGAAAGGAATGCAGAAATAAATAAAAGCAGGTTGGAATATAAAAGTGTTCCAAGGTGTGCCTCGGCAGCAGAAACAGGAAGAAAACTACGGAAGTGAGAGGAGTGGTGTGTTTTTTTTTTTTGATAGAGGAATCGGTGTGCAGAAAGCCTGTGAACAGACTAACAGTGTGGGTAGGATTGAATGTCCAGATAGGAAAAAGAAAGAAGCGAGAGAAAGGGAGATAGAAAAGAACAAGCTGCCGCTGAAGCTGCTAAGCAGACTGCAGCTCGATGCTCGGAATCGAACTTTGGTGTTGGACCAGAGCCATCAATCAAGGAGACCCCATATGCGCAAACCACCAGTGAGTGAGAGCGCACAAAAAGCCAGAGAACCCCCCCCCCGCCCCATGCACAACAAAGGAACAATGCTCCACATGTGAAATAGTTTTTTTTATATATATATATGCAGTGCTTCATGATATGCTCTAGGTGAAAATGACCTCCCCCTTCCCGTGGGCAACACAGGGCCAGCATGACATCTCCAGTGCCCAAATAGGAAGCAGATGAAAGAGGGGCAAGTGCAATATGAGAAAACATCAAAATGGAAAGAATAGTGACAGGAAGCCAAAGCTCGAAATGGGACGCAGAAGCAAAAAAGACTGGTGATGAGGTACGAGGCATGAAGCAGGTTGGCAGACATCTGAAATGCGGCGAGGAAACTTTTTCCTTTTTTTTTTAATGTGTAAATTAAACAGCAGGCATGGCGGTTTGGGGAACGGATGGAGCGAATAGGGCTAGCATGTGAGCGAAAGCAGGCAGGAAAGGAGGGCAGGAGGTAAGGTGGATACGAGCGGTGAGGAAGCCACAGGATCAAGGAGTGATTGAGACTGGGGAGGGAAAACAATTGACGGAAGGGGCAGGTACAAAATGCAAGTGAAAGAAAACAAAACCAAGTGAAAGAGAGCTTACCAGGGAACAAAATAGCAGAGAAGCAAGTGGGAAGGAGCCTGCTGGCAGAAACTCTGATGGGGGAAGGAGGGGGCAAATGGCCATTCAGCAGATCTTCCAGAATGGTCATAGAAATGAAAAAACAACGCAATGTATTCAATAAAGGCTGCAGACAGTTCAAACGTAGAAAGCAAAAAACTAATGTAAGCAGGAGGACGAATCCGACTCTATGCAGGGGCTCAGGGAAACAAAATGAAAACACTGAGTTTCAGATTCCAAGCACGGTACTGCGAGATGTGATTTTTTAAAAGGGAAGTAGGAGGAGCCTATTTCCCCACATTGAACCTCAGGCTTAAAGCCCTCCCATTCAACTCTTCCTCATTTTTTTTTTATACTGACATTTTTTGGATTTTTCCACAATTTCTCCCTGGATCCTGGGACCCCTAGCAGACATGTGCATGCATAAGCATGATGGCAAACACACACATGCCAGGTAAGGCTCGGCCCCTTCTTCTCCACCCTTGGAAATTGCCTGCCAACACCTCCATCTACATTTCCCTTTGGGTCTCCACCCAATTGGAGCAGAACTATGGAGGGGCAAGCAACCTCCCAGGAAGAGGAGAGCTGCCTTTTGGCTGCTCGATCGTGCTTCCTCCCTTCCCCTTGTGCCAGCTCCCAGATGACCCGAGGTCATTACCAAACCCGGGTTGCTGATGTAACACAAGGTAAGGCATCCAGCGCCTCAGCCCTCAGCGACACTGGGCTGCCAGTTGTTCCTCATTTTGCCTCAAACTTAATAAGCCTAGCTCCTACTGAGTATGTGTCATATCTGTTGCTGAAAAGAAGGGGTTCAAAGCATAAGATAATGCCAAGCTTTAAGTATTCCAATTTAGTTCGCAAAAAGCTATTTACAAATAACCACACATTACTTATTTATTTTATTTTGTTTTTGTTGACCAGTAAGGGAGGACTAGACAATTCTGCCTATTTTCAGCCTCATCCCTGGGGAGGGGGGATACTGATGGATGCCAAATTACTTTGAACTAGATTAAACTGTTGGTGGTATTTTCAATATTATTATAGAAACCTTTGGCTAAAACTACCAGTTATTTAGAATATGTGCCTGATTTTAGCTTCTTGACTCTGGTTTGTTAAGTTATATTCCTCCTCGATTTGGAAGGCAGAACATTGAGAGGTATGTTTGCCAGTGCCATGGTGTAAGCTGATAGCTGAATGGCTGGCCGTGAATTCTGCCCTGGGCAACAGATGCAGCCCTGCAGGTGGTTAGATACAAACAAGAAATATAAGTGTAGAGACCTGTCACCTCATAATTAAGGCTGTAAGAAATTCAAGGTAAATATTGCTATTTTTCACAGTGCCTGTATGGCAAAATATGTCAGTTTACACAGACAAAAATAGTAAAATAATAGCAAAATAATTCAAACATTGTTAAAAACATCATACATAACTTAATAAGCAATTAATAAATACAGTGCATTAGTTTTGGTGCAGCACTGAGTACATTTGCAGGTTCTCTGGTGTTATGCTCTGTCTATTGCCCTGCAACATTGCTCCATAGCCAGAAAATGAGTGCTCAATGCTCGCACTGTGAACAGGCATGCTAAGGCATGTAATAGCAATTCTAGCTAGATTCTGAAAACTTTCCTTGCAGTCATTCCAATACTTTACTTACAGACAATACTCTGGTCCTTAAGATTGAAGCCACGTAGCAAACTTACAGGGCAATGAAACTAGAGTTTACTTGCAAAACCTTATTTTTTTGCAAAAAAAAGATTTAAAAGTCGAGAAACGCGGAGAGAAGAAACAATTTGTAAATTTCACAGCAATATCAGTTTTACACTGTGATTGTGAAATCCAGGCATGGCATGAATTTCTTACAGCCTTACTCATAGAGTGTTAATTAGGCAGACTGGTGGACTTGGTATTTTTCTGCCATCACTGATTGCACATTTTGACTTGTGTTTATCTGGTTCCAGCTTAATTCAATTCCAAATACTGGTGTGTGTGTGTGTGTGGTCCATGAGACATCGTTCCCCTCAGTGCACTCAGAGCTTGGCTAACAAACAGCAGCTGCAGAGGTACTATGAAGTTCAGAACTTCAAGAAATAAATCTGTGTTGAAAAACAGTCTTAGGGTAATTATGTATTATAGGGGTGTTACTATGGCAGACTGGATGGACTTATTTTCCTGCTGTCATTGATTGTCCATTTTGATCTGGTTCTAGCTTAATTAAATTCCAAATCCTTGTGTGTATTACTGTAGTTCAGAAATTGGGTTGGTTGTTCCCCTGGTCTCTAAAAGAAAGTTTAGGAGGTTTACTAAATCTGTCATGAATTTTCGGTCCCTGAGTTGAGGATGTGCCCCTGATGCTTAAACATTTCCAAGGCAGGAGAGGTCAGAAATCAGATGCTCCCTACAATTGCAGTCTCTTGAGACTGACTAATCTGATTCCAAGGCTGTTGCTGCTAAATATTTGGCTTTGCACTTAGCTTCATTAAAATGCACAAAGACAAACATTTAGAAGCAGCAGCCTTGGAACTGGATTAGTCGGTCTCAAGAGACTGAAATTGTAGGGCACATCTGATTCCTAAGCACTCCTGCCTTGGGAATTCATTTTTAAGCATCAGAAGCACAATTTCAACTCAGGGACTGTTGAGATGCATGGTACTGCTATGCAAATCAGTTCTGTACTGCTTCTGTAACTAACAGAGACTATCTTAGTTCTGTGGTTGTAACCCAGTACTCGTTAACCATTTAATAATTGGGGGGGGGGCAGAGACCCCCAATTTAAGGAAAGCCTCACTGGAGAGATTCTCATTACTCTCTGTTATTACCTACATTTGATATTTACAGTCACCAAGCAGTGCCTGCAAGAGGTATCCATTTGTGATTGAAGATCTGTTGGTTGTGGGAAAACTAACTCTAGTAATGATAATATACTGTAGCATAAGTTGCAGAATTGCAGTTTGTCACTAATGCGGGGGCAGAAAGAGAAGAGGTGACATAATTGAGAAGAGTAAAGACAAGCTTCAGATAACAGAGTGGCAGGAAAGGAAAAGAGAAGAAGAGGCAGATAGAGTAGAACTTATAAAGAGGCGAAAAAAGAAGAAGCATCAGAGGAAGCATAGAAGTTACAGAAAAGCGAGAAGAAGCAGCCAGAGTCAGTTGGGATCAGGTAAGACAAAACATGTTACAAGAAGGAGCAAGCAAAAGCAGTACAGTCCAGGTTAGAAGAGAAAAAGCATAGAATTGTTTAGCCCATTCCAAATCACGCCACAGTCTAAACAACCATGCCATGATAAAACTTTTAATGTCTCTTACTCAGCAGAAGGCAGAGACTTCATAAAACCCTTCCGTAAATGGAAAAATCATGCATTTTGTGAGCCCTGTGCTTGTGATTTCTTCATTTCCCATGATGGTATTCACGATGTGAAGGTTCATCTAAAGGCAGCCAAGTACTGGTCAAATGCTGAACTAAAAAAAAGAGTTTAAGGTCATTAAGAGGTCTGATGAA
This sequence comes from Neoceratodus forsteri, assembly GCA_016271365.2. Lineage (NCBI taxonomy): Eukaryota > Metazoa > Chordata > Ceratodontiformes > Ceratodontidae > Neoceratodus > Neoceratodus forsteri. The sequence goes on along the minus strand of CM057454.1, from coordinate 1,288,120,727 downwards.
TACCTGGGCCAATCCACATTACCCAGTGAATGATGGAGCAACAAAAGCAGAAGTTTTCTTTCAAGGATTCGTATTGCAGCATAACCTTCCATTTGCTGTGAATGATATCTTCAACAAACTGGTTACCAGGATGTTTCCAGACAGTGATATAGCCAAACAATATGCATGTGGTCTCACAAAGGTAAGTCATCTTATTCAGTGTCTTGGGAAAGACAGTATTGATGAAGTCAGAAAACAACTGTTACCAGACTCCGGAGAAGATAAGAAATAGTATTCCGAGTACTGATGGAAATTCTGATAATGATGATAAATACTTCCCCATACTGCTTAACTGTGATGACTCAGAAGGCTTAGTAAGGACTCAGTTCTTGGACAGGCACACAGTCAGTTATGCTGATGCCACAAACATTGCAGAAACTGTGGAAAAACGTGTTTTCACTTCAGGACTTAGTCTCAGTAACTGTGCAGCTTTTGTCTCTGACAATGCATCATTTATGATTGGCAAGCATAGAGGGGTTCTCAAACTGCTGCTGGAAAAATGTTGTGTTGGAGACATTTATGGAGTAGGCTGTGCTTGTCATCTTGCACACTTTGCTGCAATACAGGGGGCTAAAGCTCTGTTAGTTGATCCCCTAGAATTTCTAGTGGATACATTCTGTCATTTTGACAAGAGAGTGAAATGGAGGGAGAGAAGACATTGCTTTCTGTAATTAAACCATTAGGAAAGTACTGAAGCATGTATCAACTCATACTAACATACTAATTGCCAGCAGATTAGGCCTTACGGTCTATCGAGTCTGCTGGAACCTCAGATCCCTAGTTGGGTGCCAAGGCCCTCCCCCCCTTGTGTTCCAGAAACCCCTATCATCCATCCCCACCCCCCTGGGACAGGCCATCATCTGATACATCCACTTTCTGTGTCTGTCCCACCTCTCTTGAAGCCCTCCACTGTGGATCTCTGAACCAGCTCACCAGGCAGTGCATTCCAAGGGTCCACCACCCTCTCAGTGAAAAACCTCCTCCTCTTCCCCCCCTCACCCTTCCACCTTCCAACTTCAAACCATGCCCTCTGGTGATACCTCCCTGCTTTAGTCTAAAGATCCCCTCAATGTTTACCCCATTTATTCCGTTGAGGTACTTGAAGACCTCAGTCATGTCCCCCCTGTCTCTCCTCTCCTCCAATGAAAAGAGACAGATCTCCTCAAGTCTGTCCTCATATGTCAAATCCCCAAGTCCTCATATCATCTTAGTTGCCCTCCTCTGTACCCTCTCCAGGAGCTGTATGTCCCTCTTCAAGTGTGGTCTCCAGTACTGTACACAGTACTCAAGGTGTGATCTAACCAGTCCATTGTACAGTGGCAGAATCACTTCCCTGCTCCTAGAGGTGATCCCCCTTACGATGCATCCCAACATCCTGATTGCCTTGCTAGCCACTCTCCTGCACTGCTCAGAGTTATTCATACATGCATCCATCATGACCCCTAGGTCTTTTTCCCCTATTGAGGCCTCCAGCGCCTCCCCTCCCAGGGTATATCTGTGTTTAGGGTTTCCCCACCCAAGATGTAACACCTTGCACTTGGTGATATTGAAATTTAATTTCCATGTGTGAGCCCAGCTTTCCAGGGTGTCCAGGTCCCCTTGCAGGGCCAACCTCCCCTCTTCCCCCTCAACTACTGCTCCCATCTTGGAATAATCAGCGAAGAGACTCATTTCACACCCTATACCCTCCCTGATGTCCAATATGTATGCATTAAACAGGATCGAACCCAGGACCAAGCCCTGTGGTACCCCACTACCGACCTCTGTAGGGTCTGAGAGCTCCCCACCGACCACTACTCTCTGGGTGTGTCAGCTAGCCAGTTTTCAATCCATCTGACCATCAAAGGGCCTACTCCCAACCCCATCAGTTTCTCCACCAGACCATTGTGGGGGAGAGAGTCAAACGCCTTGCTGAAGTCCAAGAATAATACATCCACAGGCTTTCCCCTGTCCAGTTCTGATGTTACCCATTCGTAGAACTCCACAAGATTGGTTTGACATGATCTACCTGGCACAAACCAATGTTGCCAACTATCCAGACCTCCCACCTCCTCCAAGTACACCCCCAATTGTTCCTTTAGTATACTCTCCATTAATTTTTCCACCACCGAGGTCAAACTGATGGGTCTATAGTTACCTGGTACTTCCCTTGACCCCCCTTTATGGATTGCACAACATGTGCCTCTCGCCAATCCTTAGGTACCCTCCCTGTCTCAAGCGACCTGTTGAAGAGCTCTGCCAGGGGTGCAGCCAGTATGTCCACCAATTCCCATAGTACTCTTGGATGAATGCCATCCGGCCCAGGAGATTTGTCTTTCTTTAGGGCCTTGAGGGCTAACCACACCCTTTCGGTGGAGATAGCATAATCCATCCCCTTCACCTTACTTGTCTTTTTGTCCTTATCCTGATGTGACACCCCTGGGGTACCTCTCCCTCCCTCTTGCTCCATTTCTGGTGCTCCCCTGATCCCACTCACTGCCTCTTCTATCCCCATTGTGCCTTGCTTTGTAGATATCCCATCCCCCTCCCTAGTGAACACAGAAGCAAAGTACTCATTTAATACCTCTGTCTGGTCCCTTGATGGCTAAGTATGTCATGTACACTGGAGAAAATCCTTGAGATCAGGGATAGGCTTCGCTGCTATTTTCTAGCACATGATGATGATGATGATGATCATCATCATCATCATCATCATCATCAAACACCTGGTCCATCAAAATGCCAGAAGATGGGGGGGAGGTGATTCTGGAGCCAGGGAGAGAAGATTGGTAAACAATTTCAAGGAACCCTTCTACAAATTATGTATGCTCTTTTTACATGCTGTCATTCCTAGATCTGATACATTCAACATGCTGCTTCAGTGTGAAGATCCCATGATCTATAGACTGCAACCAGTTATGATGTAGCTATATCAGGAGCTGCTAGGATGCTGGATGAAACCTTCTGTAAAATGGAGAACAAGGATGACCTCCTTGCCATACAGTAGATGTCACTACAAAAGATTTGCAAACATTGAATGCAGATTTGTTTATTGGGTTTTCTGCATCTATACAGTAGATTCCTCCAGCTATAAGGGAGACCCCTTCAGTTCAGGTGTTCAAAGTCCACCTCAAGAACTATTTATTCAAGCAGGCATTCTATGACACTGCCTTTTAATAACAGCTCTAATTTACAGTGTTTGTCTCGGAGGCAGCTGTTTTATTATAGGCCTGCTGTCTTATTATATTTTAATTATTTATATTTATAATTTTTTTTGTACTTGTTTTATTATCTTTTATATTTTTTATTTTTACTTGCAAAGTACCCAGAGCCTTCAGGATTGGGCGCCTTAAAAATAAAATTTGCCTTGCCTTGCATCTCAAATGATTAGGAGACAGGATCTTGAGGGATCCTGTGAAGTTGGCAAGGGAAGGAGATTTTATCAGAATGCTCTGGTGTACGTGAAACAGAAATTCCCCCTCAATGATCCTGTACTCATGGCTGTTGTTGTGTGTGACCCAGAAAACAGTGACATCCAACTTCTCCATGACAGAAACTCTGCTGGAGAAATTCCCTGATGTATTTCCACAGAACAGAACTAATGAACTGTTCATGGAGGTCACGTTATACTAGACCTCCACTGATCTACCTACCTTCTCTCTTCAAAAAGACAAGATTGATAATTTGTGGCACCAGGTGTCACAGCTGACAGAACCAGTCACTACACAACCACAGTTTAGACTGTTGTCACAGTTAGCTAAATATGCTCTACTTCTCTCACACAGCAAAGCTTTCTGTGAAAGCATATTTAGCATGGTCAGGGAAAACACAACAGAGGTTTGAAGATCACTAGGAAAATCAGCAGACTGACATGCAACAACTGAAGCATACACTGTGCTGAGCACACAGGCATCAGAAACAACCTCTGTGCATCGATGGCCTCCAAAATTAATGTGTTCGAGAACATACCATGCACAGTGTGGTCACCATCCAGTGACCCGATCCAAAAGGCTAAGTCTGTAACATATAAGAATTTGATGGCAAAAAAAAGAAGGACAGAATTAAGAAGGAAGCTAGCATTGAGCATGTTGCATCTAAGAGATACTTTACAATTTGTTCCTGGGAATTACAGTAGGCTTTAATGACTGTTACTTCGTGGAAACTTTGGTAGTCTCAAACATTTTATATTCCCTCTGTTAGTGTTTAAAATGGTTATTTTGTCACTATATCAACTGCATTTATAGAATATCTCACCGGTTATTGTCAAACAGTTTTTGTGGTCATCTTAAAGTATCAGGAATATATTATTGTGTCAAATGACTGATGTCTCATGCCTGTTTTGTTATGTTCGGAATTGACCTCGAATTGCTTAAACAGTTTACACAATATGTAAGAAACTTAGATGATAATTAAAATGACCTAGAGGTCCATTAAGATTAATACACTTGCAGGTGATTCCTAACTGTTTCATCCCAGTTAATTGTTGAAAGGGCCTTTGGAATACTCATGGGCAAAAGTGTGAGTGCTTGTCCCCCCCCCACTCTCTTCAACGCAGAAGTGTACCTATTTTGATTTCTCAAATTTTGGAGTGTCTGAATTCTTCAGAAAAAAAGATTCTCAGGAACATGAGGGCATGCTATGAAGCTGGAATGAGGAGACTTAGGGGAAATGTAAGGAAGTACTTCTTCTCAGAAAGAGTGGTGGATGCCTGGAACAGCCTTCCAGCAGAGGTGGTGCAGGCAAAAACTAGCAGGATTCAAGAATGTATGTGATAGACATAAGGGAACCTTAGTCATTAGGGAAGGGAAGGCTATGCCAGAGATTAAGTAGGGTCTATGGTGTAACAGTAGATATAAAAAAAAGAAGACAAGGTGGGTCAAGCAGTCCTTATCTGCTGTCAAATTCTATTTTTCTGATTGCTGTTTTGTTTCAGCCAGTAAGAGAAGACACTAGATCCTCTAGATGGAGGTGTTCCCTTATGTTGCTTAAAGACCCCAAATTTAAGGAGTAGATCACCACAGACAGCATAGTGTACTTTGAGCACAATACCTTTGGAGAGTTTACTAGTGGCACAATATGGGAGGACTTTCATCTTATTAGAATGATTTTAGTAAAGCATTCGATGTAATGCCACACTTGGCATTGATTACAAAATTTTACAAACTCAGTATCAATAAAAACTTAATAAATTGGATCAGCAACTGGCTTTCCAACAGATCACAGTGTTATGCCTTGGTTATGCCATTTATCATCCCACATACATGTTACACTGTATTCCTGTTCTATTTATTTATTTATTTGTTTATTTGTTTAAGGTCCAGGAATTACAACCCTTTGAGTCAGGGACTCATTTGCAAAGGCTCCACGTCATACAAAAAATAGATTAGAACAAAGTACAATAGATTAGAACAAAGTACAATATGTGATTTACAATTGAGACATCAACTTTGTGAAACAAAGAAAGACAGTTACAAACAGAGATGCACAGGGAAAAAAATAAATATAAAAAATGTACAGTCATGGTACAACAGCAGTTTGAGAAATACTAGTGCAACGGAGATTTAATGGGACTCATCTGCAGTCACAGTGGGAGTTAGACATAATGTGGTTTCGTAATTCAAGTTTGAAGGGATCAAGCTTGGGAATCGATAAAATGCAGTCAGGGATTGTATTCATCCAGAGAGGGGCCCGGAAAGAAAAAGACCTTTGGCCAGCAGTGGTCTTTGCGAAAGGGATACGGAATGTGGCAGTGTCAGAGTGTCTAGTGGGATGAGCAGGAAGGTTCCTTCGGAGGAGTTTTTGACAGCCAGGGGGGGCTAGGCCCAACTGGATTTTTTTTGCAAGTAGACAGGTCTGGTAAACTAGCCGCCCCTGAAAATTGAGCCAGGATGAGCATAGATAGAGGTCACAGGTGTGCATCAGATGATCACCACCAATGGCCAGTTGGCAGGCTTTGTTTAGGGAACTTTTAATACTGGACAGTGCTGTGTCAGAGGTGGCCCCATAAATGATTATGCCATAATCTACCAGAGAAAGGATGGAGCTGGAGATAGCTAAGCGTAGAGCCTCCGGAGGTAGACATGCCCTAAGTCTGTAGAGGAGACCGATTCTTTTGTTGACTTCAGTGCTGAAGTTGACGCAATGTGTTCATGATAGGTAAGGGCAGAGTCTACTGTAACCCTAAGATATTTGAAGTTGGAAACCGATTCCAACGTGGTGCCTGTCACATTAAGTATGGATAATTTTGTAGTGCTGTGCTTATGCTGAGGATGGGCGAATAACACGACTTTCATCTTTTTTGTGTTGAGAACGAGCTTGTGAGAGGAAAACCAGGCTTCAATATGAGAGAAGGAGCCCTGCAAGGATTTTTGAAGCATCGTGGGGTCAGGGTGACGACTGAAAATCACAGCATCATCTGCATAGAGGAGAAGATGCCCAGAGAACGCCAGAGGTAATGAGTTCAGGAAAAGTGAGAAGAGGAGCGGACCGAGGATAGAGCCTTGTGGGACACCCGATTGAACTGGAAGGTTTGCAGAGAGGGTGTTTCTTATCATGACCTGTTGCATGCGGCCAGAGAGATAACTAGAGAACCAGCTAGTAGTTTCATAGGAGACACCGACAGAGAGGAGGGAGTTAATGAGCATGATGTGATTGACGGTATCGAATGCCTTGGAGAGATCTATGAAGACTGAGTCAGCAAGATCACCCTGGTCCAGAGCATCACGTACAAAGGAGGTGAGTTCTAGTAGGGCAGTGGTGGTACTGTGACCTTTCCTAAAACCGTGTTGTTGTTGTTGTATTATACTATGATACTGCTATTTTGCACTAACATGTAGATTTAGGCACCCATTATGTAAGCATGAGTGCCAGGAATGTGTTTTGCTGCTAATATATGCTAATGTTTATATCCTTTATAGGATTATATCATGCATGATTATTATACCTCACTATAATGCATTATGTTTGCCTTTTACATATATTCCATATATAATCTACTTAATTACTGATATGATGACTCTTAGGGATCATCAGTGATTACTTTATATATTATATCTATTCTTATATAATCATATGTAGTAGTGGCCTGTCAGCGCTTTTCTTTGTCTAAGCAAGTTGACGGAGAGAAAACCTTTGTTTTGCACCTAGGCAAGTAATGCCACATGTAGTTTGGACCTCTCAGAATTTCTTTTGTCCAAGTTTCATGCTGACAGGAGCATATACTTTGTCTCATATGATACTCTTTAGTAATTCTGTTTCCTAAGTTATTATCCAATGGAGAATGTCTTATACAATCTTGCTTATTGTATAAAACCAGTATAGCATGTTCTTTATATCTATTGTCTGGTGTTATCTGTAGTATATAACCTTGTGCAACCCAGCTCTGCACAGAGATCCTGGAAATTCTGGAGATTATATACATTCTTCAGGAGAGTGGTGAGAAACCATCTCCCTTGTGATTTTCTCTGTCACATGCTTGGCATAAGTATTGTAATAAACTATTATTATTACTCCTGCTTGTGTATAATATTTATTGTCTGACACTGAAGACACACAAAAATGTTATTATTTACTCTAGAGCTGGTATCTAGTTAACAACAACAGCGGGTCCTTGTCTCCGGACATAGGTCTGAGCTTGAACACTTTACCAGCAAGGTTCCTCAGGGTTCCATTCTGGGATTGTGTCTATTTCAGGCTTTTATTTCTGACTTAACACACAACTGTATTACAAATTCAATAAAATATGCTGATGACATCAAAATTGGGGTCACATGTACAACGCTAAATGATAGAACTATTATTCAACACGATTTAGATAGAATAACACTATGGGTTAATGACTGGGACATAAGGTTAAACACAGTGAAGTGCAAAGTTATGCACTGGGGGGGGACAATGCTAATTGCATGCTTGGAGGCTCTTTGTTAGCAACATCTACTGATGAAAAAGACCTGGGTATAAACATCTCCCTTGACCTCATACTCTCTATTCATATTAATGACGTGATCAATAAAATAAGCAGAGTAATATGGTCTATTAGACGGAATATTAAATCAAGGTACCCAAAAGTAATGATGCCCTTATTTAGAGCATATGTCTGGCCACGTTTGGAATATGCCTCTCAGCTGTGGTGTCCATTTAAAAAAAATCTGAGTGCAATTTGTTAGAAAAAATTCAAAGAAAATATACAAATCACATCCAGGGATTACAAAAAAAATCCTATGATATTAGACTCCAGTCATTAAACCTTATGAATTTAGCCACTCATCATATAAGGGGTGATCTATTGTTTTTGTTTGACATCATTCAAGACCCACTTATTATGACATAACTAAGTCTCAAATTCAAGGATGACTTCTATGACATTAGAGGTCACCTGCTCCAACTAAAAGGAAAACTGCATAAAAAGGAAATACATTTTTACCCAACAAACAATACATCCATGGAATAAGTTATCTTTGAATGTAATCATCAGCAAAAACAAAGCAGAATTTAAAACATGACTAGATAACCTCATAATAGCAGGGTATAAATTGATTTACTCTCCTATGAGTTAGTACAACAGCTACTGTGGACCTTGTGCCCCCTTGCTCCTTACATCACCTTACTGAATCTTAGTGAACCTAAGGTGGGGGTGACCTCCTTCTTGGCAGTACAGAAAAGAGAGAGGGAGGCTGAGCTAACTGGGCTTAAACAGAAAGTGGAGCAGCTTGAGGCCAAAATGAAAAATTATAATGTTCCTAGGCCGTCATAAATAATGTGTTTCACTGGCCTTAAACACCAAATCAACATATTATCACATCAAAAAGCAGAGTGGTATCTACTGATGGGAAACATAATTTTGGGGAGTCAGAGAAAAAGACTCCATGCTTTTAGCCTATCAGCTGTATAAGCAAAAATTGAACTCACAAGTCCCTGCATTACATAAGTTTAATTAGGCAATAGCTACTGACCTGAGGGAAATCAACGGTGTTATGTGGGACTATTATGAATCTCAGAAAGCCTTCACTAACTGGTGAACCTCTCACTTGCTGCTTCAGTCCTTAAACTTCACATAGTTGCCTACCCTGTGAAAAGAACTTAGACAACAGCTGGGCAGCCCCTTGTTGGAGCATGAACTATGAACAGACCTGCAAAAATATGGCCAAAGGTATAGCTCTTAGTAAGGATGACTTTACAGTGGACTTATATCTGCTCATGCCTTAAGTCATAAAACTACTACTTCTGGACAGTTTGAATGAATCACTGGGCAAAGGTATCCTTCCCCCAACAAAGAAAGAGTTGGTAATTACTCTCCTACCCCCAAAAATCTGATAATCACCTTGATTGTGCTAACTTCTGCCTGTGACACGAAGCTCCTGCCACTCTTGAAGACCAGCCTTTTCTTAAATTTGTTGCAACAGTTCCTCTATTTCTAAGCCTAATATATCCTTTACTATTTCTAGTCCATAAGGTTTTCCTTTTCCTTCTCATTCCTTGTACAGGGAGGTTATTATGGTGACCTCCAAACATATGTAAAACAAGTTGTGATTATTGTTGTTGGATTTAGTATGTAATAGCATTATGTCATAAAATACCTTGATGCATATACCTTATGTTTATAAAACCTGTAATGTTGAAAATAGCATGGCACTTGGTGTTTTTAATCATGGTAAAAAGTACTAGGTGACTATTACAGAAATTAAGCTAGTTGTGCTATTTAAAATGTATGTACTGTATATTGCTGTAAACTTAAGTAAGAAATGTCATGATGATTTGCATATATCCCATGATGCTTTGCATTATGGAAGTATGTATGATGTTGTATTTCTTTGAAACTTGATTTGTTGCCAATGCCCTTTAGGGTAACCCTTCATTCAGTGATTCTGCATTGAGGTTCTTTGTCTATAGCTTGTTTATTATTTTTTCCTTTTTGGGCCCCCACTACCCAAGCAAATGAGGCCTGCATAGGAGTGGAGGCTAAATCTCTACTGGTAAGTGGGATCAGAAATCAGTGTCAGTAGGTGCTGGTTAAGTGCAGAGAAAGGACATACATAGCCTGTTGCTGCAAACTGATATACTGAAGAAGGAATATGGCATTGCAGAAGCTTATTTCTTGTATTTTGAATAAACATTACACAGAGAATGTGTGTTGAACCTGAAGTTCGGTATCTGGTCCATCTGTTATCCCACAACCCCTCCACAGACTTGGTGTCAGAAGTGGGATAGTACTAAAAAAAAACTGACTGGAACAATATTTAGAATGTTTTTGGAAAATTAGACTGGGGAAGCCTTTTGTAAATTAGGTGTAAATTCTATGTGGGAGGATTTAAAAAATAAATTACAATCACTTATAACAAAATTGGTTCCCTCATGTAAAATGTATAATAGTAAGGGATTTATTCCTCACTGGTTCAACAAAGATATTAAAAAACAAATCAGGAAGAAAAATAAAGCTTTTAAAAAATGCAAAAATCAATCTACAGATATAAATCTTATCAAATATAAAAAACAGCAGCGTTTGCTTAAAACTGTTATTAAGAAAGGTAAGATTAATTTTGAAAATAAATTAGCTATGAACAAAAATCTGAAGGCATTTTATGCATATATTAATAATAACAAACAACAAAGCAAAAGGATTTCCTCTGTAAGAATTAATGGTAAAACTATAAAAAATAATAAAGAAATAGCTGATAGGTTCAACGAGTATTTTGTTACTACTTATCAGGTACACAATGCTAAAATAAAAAAACAATATAGGTGTAATTAACTCTGATCCTATCTATATTAGCCAAGAATCAGTAAAATTCAAACTGTCTAAAATAAAATCATCCTCTTCCTCAGGATCTGATAACATTGACTCTATTGTTTGGAAAAAATCTTGCTGACATCCTAGTTGAGCCTTTAACATTAATATTCAATAAATCTATCTCTACTGGTGATAATCCCCTTGATTGGAAAAAAGCTGTAGTTGTACCCATTCTTAAAAAAGGTGATAAATCATGTTTCTCAAATTATAGGCCTATTAGCTTGACACCAGTTTGTTGCAATGTTTTGGAAAGATTGATTAAAATCAGTATTGAAAAAGATATGTTAAGGTTGAAATTACAAGATGTTACTCAGCATGGTTTTAAAAAAGGACTTTCTTGTAACACTAACCTATTGGCCTTTTATAACTTTATTAGTTTAAATTTGGACAGAGGTAAACCCATGGATGTTATTTATCTGGACTTGGGAAAAGCTTTTGACACTGTACCCCATCATAAGCTAATAAACAAACTGATAAAACTTGGTATAAATAAAACTATAATAAAGTGGATTGAAAATTGGCTATCAGATAGAATACAGAGAGTGCGTATTAATGGTGTGCTGTCGGAGGAGGGAGAAGTGGCTAGTGGGGTTCCCCAGGGCTCAGTGCTGGGTCCATTACTGTTTGGGTTGTATATTAGTGATATGAATGATGGGGTTAAATCCCACATAACTAAATTCGCAGATGATACCAAAATAGGTGGGGTAGTCAAAACTATTGGTGATTTCAAAGTACTAAAAAATAGCCTAAGCATAATAGAAATATGGGGTAAAATAAATGGCATGAAATTTAACGAAGAAAAGTGTTCAGTGATTCATTTTGGAAAAAATAACCCAAAGTATTCCTACTACTTAAATAATAAGAAGCTAAAAAGTAGCAATTTAGAAAAAGATCTGGGTATTTGTATAGATCCAAAATTATCCTTTAACATGCATATATCCAAAATGATAGGGAAATGTAATGGTATCATTTATTCAATAAAAAAAGGATTCATATCAAGAAACAAAGAGTGTTTGCTCAAACTTTATAAAACTTATGTACTCCCCCTACTGGATTATGGTTCCCCTATATGGAACCCATATTTAAAGAAAGACATACTCAAAGTTGAAAGAGTCCAAAGATGTCTAACCAAATCTATAAAAGGTTTACAGAATAGGGTATATGAAGACAGATTACTAGTACTAAATCTGTATCCCTTGGAACTCAGGCGAATTAGAGGTGATTTATTATTTCTGTACCACATCTTGGAAGATGTAACATTAATGGAGCAATGTAATATTGTAAGGAATCATAAAACTTTTACCTCAAGATCTCATGAAAAACAAATTTTTATAAATATTTCCAAAACAAATAGACACTTAAATTTTTTTAATTCAAGAGCTTCCCATGTATGGAATAGTCTCCCTAAACACGTGGCAGAAGCAACTACTTTTGACTCCTTCAAAAGGGAGTTGGATGCATATTTGCTTTTAAATGGTAAACATTATATTAATAAATAAACCCACTAGGAGTGGGAGACAATTAAATGGGCCTCAGCCTACTTTGTCTAAATCTACAAGTTACCAAGTTACTGGTTGTTTAGATGAACAAGGGGTGGACCAGTACACAGATATCAGCTCTGGTATCCAGACATAAGGGGCAAAGATCAAGATGGCACATCTCTAGGATCTTGAGGGTGCCAAGGATCTGTTGAAGGAGGAGGGGCTCCCCAGTGTACATACCAGAGCCCAGGTGAGGAAAACTGGAGAGGAGCTATTGCCTGAATTGGAGCTTGATAGAATGCGGAGGTGGACCAGTGCTGGAGAGAGGTGGAGCACCGCTGCCAGGTACTGATGGAGGGTTTCCTACTGGAGGATTTTGTGATGGAGGGATGTAGATTGAGGCAGACTGGAGGTGCAAGAGAAAACACCCTGACGGTGGAGACCCTGATGAAGATGGCCCACTGAATGAATGGACAATGGCTGGAGGCAGACCGACTACGCAGAAAGGTGGAACACTGGTGCCAGGTGCTTGAGAGGTCCCTGCCAGAGAGTTTGGATAAAGAATCAGAGGAGGACTTTTCATGGGTGCGGCTGGATGATGACCCCTAAATGAGCAGGATATTGCTTTATTTCCTGTGTTCCCAGTATGTTACCTGTTGAAGATGGGAGATGCAAGTATGGAACTTGAATGTGAGATCGCAGGTAAGACTTTGCCTAGTGATATTGTGCTGTGGTTGAAGACTTCAAGCAAGCAAGAAGAAGCCTATGAGGCTGAAGGGACTTTATCTTGCATTGATGCAGCTAAATACATTAACAGTATTGACTGGGGTATTCTGCAGGCTAAAGATGCTAATATTGCCAAAATGTTACAATAAGTAATCTGTTGCTGCAAACTGAAGAAGGAATATGGCATTGCAGAAGCTTAATTCTTGTAATTTGAATAAACATCACACAGAGATTGTGCGTTGAACCTGAAGTTCGGTGTCTGGTCCATCTATTATCCCACAACCCCTCCACACTGCCCCATATCCCTAATATTCACAAATACCAAGTTGGTTGCCAAGGCTTTGCCCATAGGTTAGAAATTACCCTCCCAACCTTGAGACACCATACACTGATGGGCTTCTGTAAAGGTAAACCTGGTGCCGATAATATTTGTACTGTGTTAAACCTGACATGGTTTATGAAGCAGGCGCAGAGGCATGAAGGGTAAAGGCACTGGGTGTCTCGTATCCTGCCATGCCAGCCACCAAAGTTTGGAACCAGATGTGGATTGTTCAGGGGCTGGCTGTGGGAGGGAGGACTGAGCAGCCCCAGGACAGCTTTCCTCCCTTAGGAAAGGGAGTTGCAGTACCCAGTTGTTCATCTGCTGCCTGGAGGAATTTGAGCAGTAGTACAGTGAGGTCAAACAGGGGAATGAACTGCACTGAGGATGCCAGGGATGTTTTCATGGAGGCAAAGAACACACATCACACAAACTGCATGCACAGCAGTCCATGGGGAGCACACATGGAAAAGCACATAGCCACAGGATTAAGTCAGACCCCCCCCCAGGTTCCACATCAGCAACCAGGCACCTCCAAGGAGACTGTCTGGCAGAGGCTGAGAAAGGAGGAAGGGAAGCACCTCCAAGGAGACTGTCTGGCAGAGGCTGAGAAAGGAGGAAAGGAAGCACCGGAGAAGCTGGGTGACAGGGCTGTGGGAGGAGTTGGTCAGATACAGGCAGCTGGGCAGCCAGATTTGGACAAACGAGACTGGAAAAAAAGACTTGGAGTGGTTTGCTGAGCAGGTAAACACTTCTCTCGCTGCACCTGCATTTGACTTTCACCAAGCCTTTGGCTTATTCAAGTGGGAGTAACAGCATGCTATTCTAGAAACATAGCAGTTTGGCCTGTATTTCAGTGCTGGATGTCAACCACATGTCCACCGCAGTAGCCCTCGGCAATCACACTCTGTCCTCCCATTTCAGTCTCCAATGTGGTACCTGGCAGGGATGCCCCTCTCCCATCACTTTTTCTTGCTCACCTGAGACCCCTTTACCAGGAAACTACTGGATTCTGAGGGCATACAAGGTATATCAGTGGAAATCCAATGTTAGCTAGTACATACTTATGCCAACTACTTGCTCATTACATTTTCTAGTCTGAGAACCTCCCTCTCACAAGTACTGAATGCTTATGGCTTTTGCTGATGTCTCCTGCTTACCAGTCAGCTGGAGAAAGACTACTCGCCACCCCCCCCCCACACAACGTAATACAAGTTGTAATGCCTCCTGCTACCAAGGGTTGCCATTATTTTGAGAAGATATATGTTTCACCTAACTGGACATAAAAATGCCAGCTAAATGGTCAGAGCTAAGATAGTTTCTGAAAACATGTCCCCACTGCTCCATGCCCTTGAACCTGAAATAAAGTTATGACTGAGAGTGCATTTTACATTACAGGGAAAACTGGAAACAACTGCAATGTCTGTGCACCCTGTGTTTGCTTAAGTCTTCCGTAACCTGCCTCTTCTGTTTAACAAAAGACAGTTTAGTAGATTGGAACACCTACTGAGCCAATTTGTATGGGAGAGAAGCATTTAAATGACCCAATACATTATTAGAAAATCCTGTCCAACCACATTTCAGTATATTTCAGTTTGGTTGGCTTCTGTTTAGAGCTTACTATGATAAATATTTGTGAGCAATGGTTCAATCAATCAATCAATCAATCAAATCTTTATTTATTCAGGTGAACATCGTTGAGCATAGCTCATTTACAAGATGGACCTGATAAGGTCAAGGTTAATAATTGATACATATGCAGATAAGTCAAAACACATATATACAGCAAGAAAAAGGCAGAAATTGATTAAACATAATAGTACAATGTAAGACAATGAAAGCAGACTAGGGACTCTAATATATACAATACATATCAACTACGGGGTATCATGATATACAATCAACACATGGTACCCAGAACTTCCAAGGTCCCTGGGCAGGCCAATGAAGACAAGGAGACACAGTGGTTGAAGTGACTGAGGAGTGATGATCACAGCTTCTGGTGAGTGACAGGGTAGGAAGTGGTTGGGGGGACTAGAACAGGGGCTGGGGCTAGTAAAAGAGGTGTGTAGGAATCATAAGGGCTAAGGTTGGGGCCAGGAATGAGTGGGTGAGGAAAATAGCCAGGGGTTGAGTGATTCTGTGGAGGTAAATTAGTTGTAAACAGAAATGTGATAATGTGAAGGCTGCCTGAGAGTGGAGATAATGTCTAGGGAAGTGGATTGCCAAGTTAGGGCGTCTGACAGAGGGAGAGGGGTTAGGAATGTGGATAAATTAGAACTTGTGGAAGCAGTTGCATTTATCTGGGAAGAGACTTAGATAAAGATGTTTGAAGGATGCTAATGATATCCAGTTAAACAACTTCAGGGTCTTTTGTAAGGTATTCCATGATATAGCTAGAGTATAGCTGATAGCAGATCTCCCGTGTCGGGTGTTGACTTTAGGCACCTTGAGCATGATGAAGTTGTGGCTTCTTAGTGCATAGGTACTAGCTCTGGACTGAGTGAAGCAATCTAGAATATAGTTAGGAAGCTTCTTAGTCAATGCTCTGTAAATCCAAAATGCAGCATTTCTGTTTCTTCTGAGATGTAGGGACGTCCAACCAACGGCAGCATAAAGAGAGCAGTGATGAGTGTTAAGTGGAAGATCTGTAATGAACCTTAGTGCTCTGTGGTATAGTGTGTCCAATTTACTTAAGTAGGAGATGGGGCAGTGACTGTAAAGAAAATCTGCATAGTCGAGCACTGAGAGAAATGTGGCCTGAACCAACCTCATCTTGGAATCTCTGATTAGGAAGTGCCTTATTCTGAAGAATAAACCAAGTCTTTGGCGAAGCTTTTTTAGAAGTTCTTCAATGTGAACTGTGTAGTCAAGCCTACTATCTATCCACACACCCAAATACTTGAATTTCTCTACATAGTCCAGGTTTTCTCCTGGGATAGTGGATAGCTGGGGGAGGTTGTTTAGTGAGGAGGGACTTGTACGGCTTTGGCTGGAGAACAGCATTGCTTTTGTTTTCTTTGCATTTAAAAGAAGTTTCTTTTCCAAAAGTTGATGTTGTAATAAGAGAAATTCTGCTTGTAGAATTTCACAAGCTGTAGCAGGCGAGGGGTTGCTGACATATAAAACAGTGTCATCTGCAAACAAGTGAACAGATGCTCTGGTAAGGTTTGAATCAATGTTATTAATATAAATGGCAAAAAGGATAGGGCCCAGAATAAAACCTTGTGGAACTCCTCTTAAAAGAGGTTTTAGTGGAGAAAGATCACCTTCGGCTTTCACTTGTGTCCTTCCCGTGAGATAACACCTAAACCAACTAAGGGAGGATGGATCCAGGCCTATGGAATGCAAGGAGGAAAGTAGCAGTTCACGGTCCACCGTGTCAAAAGCCTTGCTTAGATCTAGGAATACAGCACAAACACTATTTTTTTTATCCAATTCAGTTTGCCAGTCATTTGTAACTTTAGCCAATGCAGAAATAGTACTATGCCTAGCTCTAAACCCAGATTGTGTTGGATTTAAAAGATTAGTTTCTTCAAGGTATTCTCTTAGCTAGATGCTCACTAATTTTTCTAGCAGCTTGGATAGCACTGGAAGGATAGAAATTGGTCTATAATTGTTAAGTTCCATGGGGTCCCCTGATTTCAATAGGGGAAAAACTTGGCCTGTTTTCCATATAGCAGGAATAGAACCAGATGTCAATGACAGATTAAAGAGATGTGTTAGGGGAACTGCAAGGATATGTATTGCAATCTTTAGAAAGTAGGGGTCAAGGGAGTCTGCACCTGCACTTTTTTGATATCCAATCTGCAGATTAGTTCTTCCACTTGATTCAACAGAACTGGTTTGAAGGAGAAGGAGGAAACCGGACTCTGAGGCCCTGTGTACTGGGAGCTTAATTGTGCACGTAGCAGGTTAGCTGGGGAGGAGTCGAATGCAAGGCCAGCAATTGTAAAGTGGTTATTGAATGCATCCAGTATTTCCAGCCTGTCTGAAATTATGCCTTCACTGTGATGCAGATGGTTTGGTAGTGCGGTGCTTGAGTCTTGGCCTACTATACCCTTAATAGTGCTCCAGAACTTGGCAGGATTGTGGCAGGAGTCGTCGAGCTCAGCCCTATAATAGGCAGCCTTTGCATCTCGTACTTTCCTGGTACAACTATTTCTGGCTTTCTTGAATAATGTCCAGTCATTTGGGATCTTGGTCTTCCTCGCCTTTTTCCATAGTTTATCCCTTTCCAGCAGTGCAGTTTTAAGGTCAGCTGAGAACCAACGGCAAGATTTGTTTTTTATTCGAACACAAGTGATTGGTGCATGAATGTTAAGGGCACCTATAATTATGCTGTTTAACACCTGATGTGCTTTTTCGACAGAGTCTGCTAGGTAGAACTCTTGCCATCTGGAAGAATGACTTAGATCATGCAGATAAGCCTCAATATTGAAGATTTTTTTGGATCTCCTCAGAAGGAATTTAGCTGGGGGCGTTGGTTTGTTGGATGATCTTACACCAGCAATAAGGCAGTGGTCACTTATGTCACTGAAAAGCACTCCAGTGTGCGTGAATAGATGGGGTTTATTCACCAGTATGATGTCTAGTAGTGTGCTGTTGCTCAGGTTCTTTTTGTTGATTCTTGTTGGTGCGGTTATCAGTTGTGAGAACCCATATGTGTCACAGAATGATACTAAAGGTGCTGCAGCCTTGGATAGCCAATTTAGATTTAGATCACCTAGGATTATGATTTCTTCAGTACCTGACTTGAATAAATTCCCCAAGTGGTTTAGAAGTTTGTAGTCAGCTGAGGGGGGCCTGTAACAGCCAATTAGTTGGAAAGCTGCCTTGTTGGAGAGAGCCACTCTCATGGATAGACATTTGAATTCTTTGGACAGGGATGATGCATCTGAGCAGGTTACAGTTATACTAGATTTTACATAAATAGCCACTCCCCAGCCCCTGGTCTGGTGATCTGCTCTGAATAATTGGTAATTGGGTAAATTTATGTCTCTATCTGCTGTGGTGGGTTTGAGCCAAGTCTCGGACACCACTAGAAAGTCTGGCAAGGTATGGACAACCCAGGCTTGTATCAGCATAAGCTTTTTTAGGAGGCTGCAGGCATTGATATGTATAAAGCTTAGACCTTTGGCTGAGGCTAAGTCTGCTGGTGAGGTAATGCAATCACGGGGGCCTGGGTTAATTTCCACATTTCCAATACAGATCAATAGAAAAAATAATAGATTCATAAGGGCTTCAAGAGATAAGATGAAGGGACTGACTTTGGCCCTCCTGTTCATATTCAGGGGCTTCTGTTTAGAGGTATTCCAATCGGGGATATGGATTCGTGCCAATTCACTGAATAGCAAACAGGTGGACAGGCGTAAAGGGGAACTGTATACCCAATAATAGAGCACAGAGCGAAACGCAGACAGGGTAATTTGAGTCCCTCCATGGAGCTTGACCCCCTGAATGTGATGTGGTACAGGTAAGGCATAAATGAGGATCTGGTCCTTCTTCAGTAAGGGTGAAAGAGAGAGACTAGAAAAATGAGTTGCATTCTTTAGTGTGGAAGTGACCGGGGGGGTATCATTCACGATGAACACCATGAACAATAGGGATAGAAATAGCCAAAGGGATCCCCCCATTGTGGAAGCAATACAGATGACTGAATCCAGCTAGTAAGTGACAGCGTAGTTATAGGGAGAGCAGAAGGGGTAGCAGCAATGGAGGGCTACTGGTTGGATGACACAGCAGGGACAAGAGCCTGATTACTGGCTAGCGTGGCAATGGGGGCGGGAGATGCAAGTCGGTGGGAAAATGCCTATAAAAATAACACTCCAGGAGGGAAGGCGGGTGGGCAAAAATTTTGCAGCTTTCGTACCTTCCCTTGCTATCTCCCGGCTTCCTGGTCCCTGTCGGTGTGCGGGTTGTTGCCCGCCGCTGGCTGAGAGCGGCTCCGGGTCGCTCGACTGAGGGCTTCAGTCAGGGAGCTTTGACTGGGGAGAGACAGAGGAAGGCACAGTGAATAAACTTATAGCAGGAACAAGCATTCTGCTCGGCAAGGTGACAATAATTAGCACAATAAAAGGCTGTGGGGGGCTGAGGTGCCGTAGCGTCTGGCCCACTTTAAGTATAACTAAAGGCTGTAATCACTCAAACACAGTTCATCTAACAATAGCCCCAAGGATTCCCCTTAAACATGAAAACAGCTCTTTTTTAGCAGTAGTAAACAGAGGATCAAAGAACTCCAAAAAACAGTTTTTGTAAATACAGTCTAGGTAATGCAAGTCAATGGAGCAAGGGGGACCAATGGGATGCGAGGCCTTGAGAGCGCCCGCCTTCCGATTGGTTTGCGGCTTTCCCATACCTTCCCTCGCTGTCTCCCCGGCTTCCTGGTCCCTGGTTAAGACACTTAGGGGGATTTCAAAGCCCCTGATACAGATGAAGCTGCAGTTGTAAGATCTGGCCAACTCTGTACTGAGGACATACTCCATGCCTCCTGTAGCTATTTTCAAAGGCATCCAGCTCTTTATGAAAGTGGCACATGTTTTGTGGCTCTGTGCAGCAATAAATGATGGCACTGTATGACAATTCTTGACATAAATCTAGCTGTTTATGAAGCGGATGTATGCTTTGTGGCACTGTATGACAATAAATGACACAAATCCAGCTGTTTATGAAAAGGACTCAAGTTTTGTGGCACTGTTTGACAACAAATTATACAGATTCAGCTGCTTATGAAAGGCATGTATGCTTTGTGGCACTGTATGGCAACAATGAATGGCACAAATCCAGCTTTTTATGAAACAAATGCATGCTTTGTGGCACTGTATGACAACAAATTATACAAATCCAGCTGTTTATGAAAGGCATGCATGCTTTGTGGCACTGTATGGCAATAATAAATTACACAAATCCAGCTGTTTATGAAAAGGACACATGCTTTGTAGCACTGTTTGACAATAAATGGCACAAATCCAGCTGTTTATGAAAGGGGCAGATGTAAATCCAGCTGTTTATGAAAGGGATGTGTGCTTTATGGCACTCTGCAGCAATGAATGACACAAATCCAGCTGTTTATGAAAGGGCCACATGCTTTGTAGCACTATATGACAATAAATGGCACAAATCCAGCTGTTTATGAAAGGGGCAGATGCAAATCCAGCTGTTTACGAAAGGGATGTATGCTTTATGGCAAACTGCAGCAATGAATGACACAAATCCAGCTATTTATGAAAGGGACACATGCTTTGTGGCACTGTATGAGAATAAATAGCACAAATCTAGCTCTTTATGAAAGGGACACATGTTGTGCCACTGTGCAATAATACATGACACAAAAATCCAGTTGCTTATGAAAGGGACACATGTACTGTGGCACTGTGCAACAATAAATTACAGAAATCCATCTGTTTATGAAAGGGACACATGCTTTGTTGAACTGTATGACAATAAATGAAACAAATCCAGCTGTTTATGAAAGCGAAACATGCTTTATGGCACTGTATGACAACAAATGACACAAATCCAGCTCTTTATGAAAGAGACACATGCGCTGTGGCATTGTGCAGCAATATATGACACAAATCCAGCTGTTTATGAAAGTGATGCATGCTTTGTGGCACTGTGCAGCAATAAATGACATAAATCCTGCTGTTTATGAAAGGGTTGCATGCTTTGTGGCACTGTATGACACTAAATGACACAAATCCAGCTGTTTATGAGATGAATGTGTGCTTTGTGGCACTGTATGACAATAAATGACACAACGCCAGCTGTTTATGAAATGGATGCATGCTTTGTGGCACTGTGCAGCATTAAATGACACAAATCCAGCTGTTTATGAAAGGCATGCATGCTTTGTAGTGCTGTATTACAATAAATGACACAAATCCAGCTTTTTATGAAAGGCATGCATGCTTTGTAGTGCTGTATTACAATAAATTACACAAATCCAGCTGTTTATGAAAGGGATGTATGCTTTGTGGCACTGTGCAGCAATAAATGACATGAATCCAGCTGTTTATGAAATGGATGCATGCTTTGTGGCTCTGTATGACAATAAATGACAGAGATCCTGGTGTTTATGAAAGGAGCACATGCTTTGTGGCACTCTATGACAATAAATTACATAGATCCTGCTGTTTATGAAAGGGACACATGCTTTGTGGCACTGTGTGACAATGAATGATACAAATACTTCTGTTTATGAAAGGGACGCATGCTTTGTGGCATTGTATGACAATAAATGACACAGATCCTGCTGTTTATGAAAGGGATGCATGCTTTGTGGTGCTGTGTGACAATGAATGATACAGATCCTTCTGTTCATGGAAGGGATGCATGCTTTGTGGCACTGTGTGACAATGAATGACACAGATCCTTCTGTTTATGGAAGGGATGCATCCTTTGTGGCACTGTGTGACAATGAATGATATAAATCCTTCTGTTTATGGAATGGATGCATGCTTTGTGGCACTGTGTGACAATGAATGATATAAATCCTTCTGTTTATGAAAGGGATGCATGCTTTGTGGCACTGTGTGACAATGAATGACACAGATCCTGCTGTTTATGGAAGGGATGCATGCTTTGTGGCACTGTGTGACAATGAATGACACAGATCCTGCTGTTTATGGAAGGGATGAACGCTTTGTGGCACTGTATGACAATAAATGACACAGATCCTGCTGTTTGTGGAAGGAATGCATGCTTTGTGGTGCTGTGCAACACTAAACAACACAAATCCAGGTTTGCCTCCCCTTGTATCATTTATTGGCACACAGTTAGAAGAATGCATTTCCAGCACTTGAACATACATTGGACATATGTAGACCAGCTAATCAGTGGTCTACTGGTTTGTACTGATGACGGGGCAGGTCTGGGTCAGATCCAATATGGATATCCCCCACAGTCGTAAAGGGGAACTGTCATCAACAGGGTTTTCTTAATGTCTGAAAGCCCATAAATAGCTAATTTGAGTGAGTGATTGTGTTTATCTGTGAGTCGTTGCAATCCAGAGTTATTCATATGTAAATCAGTCTTTAATTAAGGGCTGGGGCAGCCATATGTTTTAAGCTCCTGACAGGAAATGATGTCACTGAGGAACTTGGCCCGCCATTTACTGTAGGTTAAATAGGAATCATCTGTTTTATTAAGTGTGTTTTAAGGTGTTATTACAACACTTTCCACATTTATAATAATTGTTTTGCATGTGCATTTAAACTAGTGATTTATCATCTTTACATTTCAAATTGTTAGCAAAAAGAATCCATCTTTAGGACTGCTTTAACTTCTAGGCTGTACAGCCAGCTGATCATTAAACACTACACACCTCATCAGGGCTGGTTCTATGGTGTCAGCAGGTTTTGGGGACACATATCAGGATTTCTAAACCCTGGCTGTGCTCATGGCAATACAGATTTCTAGGGCTGCCACAGCACCGACTTCTGTCTTATTCCGTTCCCTCTCTTATAGCCTTTTCTCTTACAATTTCAGGTATGAGCTTAGGTCAACGTGATGCAAATGTGGCTATGTACTTACTGGCCTGGCATCATGGGTCCAGTCTTGAAACGTGTAGTTTTTGATTAACAGCTGGCAGTACAGCCTAGAGGTTAAAGCAAAGAGCTGTGAACAAACGTCATTAATCCAGCAGAATGGGTTTTGATTCCAACATGTTTTACTTGTATATTGTGTAACCAGAGCAAGTCACTTGTCCACCCTGTGATCCCAAAACACACACAGAAACAAACTGTAGTTATGTGCCTTTCCTGGACAAAGACAGTAAAAACAATCTAAGCATGTTGACTTGAAAAGAAAACAAACTAGGACACCATTAATTGTTTATTAATTGCAAAAACACATAGATGGACAACATTGTTAAAACATGCATAACTTGAAATGCATTATTAAAAGAGTATTTTACTTTTTTTGATGAAGTTAAAGGTATAACAGTTTCTTACTGAAATAGTTTGGAAGGAATAGGATTTTCAACTGTAAAGGAAAAAAATAAATCTGGTTGATCCTTTCGCTCATGCCCTTCGAGCGTGTCTTACACTTTGCAGCTATGCCAATGGACCGCAACTTTCTAGAATGCCATTCCCACTATAATAAAGCAAAGGAAAGCAAAGCAAACCTTATTTATATAGCGCCTTTCATAATCAAGGCACTGTACACAATACAAGTTACAATAAAAACAATAGTATAATAAAATTTAAAATCAGTCAATAAAATAAATACTTAATTAGGGAAAGCCAAAGAGAATAAATATGTTTTCAGCATTGATATAAAGCTGCTGATGGTCAGGCATTTTCTTAACCAACAAGGTAGAGAATTCCACAGGGTTGATGCTGCAAATGAAA
The DNA here is from genome assembly GCA_016271365.2 of Neoceratodus forsteri. Lineage (NCBI taxonomy): Eukaryota > Metazoa > Chordata > Ceratodontiformes > Ceratodontidae > Neoceratodus > Neoceratodus forsteri. The sequence continues at coordinate 1,288,097,045 of CM057454.1, read as the reverse complement.
AGGCACTAGCTCCAGATGTTTTAAGACAAACATGGGGAATCTGAAGCAGTCCCTCATCAGAGGATTGGAGAAGGCAATTGGGGGAGTAGGGAGTCAGGAGATCTTTCAGGTAGTCGGGTCCGAGTTCATGTAGGGATTTAAAGGTAAGCAAGCCTACCTTGTAAGTGATCAGACAATTAAACTAGCAGTCAGTGCAGTTCGCACAGCACAGTTGTAATGTGACTGGTCCTAGAGGTACCAGTCAACAACCTGGCTACAGCATTCTGCATTAACTGCAAGTGGCCGATGACAACCCCAGACAGCCCTAGGTAGAGGGCATTGCAGTATTCAAGATGGTTTGTAGTGAAAACATGGATCAATGTTGAAAGGTCGTCTGGAGGAATCCAATGTTTCACCAGAGCTATATTCCTCAGATGGTAAAATAAGGATTTGACCACTGTTGACACCTGAGACTTCAGGGACAAGCCATCATCAAAAATAATGCCCAGGTTAAGCACCCAATCTGAGGTAGTGAGCCGAACACCATCAAGCCATAAGCCCGACAAGAGCCCAGCTACAAAACCCACCCACGGGTGACCGGGATCCACCACCAACACCTCAGTCTTATCTGGATTTAATCTCAACCAGCTCAAGCTCATCCAGTCTTTGGTCTCAGAGAGGCAGCTGTTTAACATAGGAATCATATCATCCTGTCCAGGCACAGAGGACGTATACAGCTGAGTATCATCTGCATAGCAGTGAAAACTCAAGCCATATCACCTGATGATATCTCCTAATGGCAGCAAATACACTGCGAACAACATGGGCACCAAAATGGAACCCTGCAGCACCCCACAGGACAGTGGGCGGGAGCCGAGGAATACATTTCAGTGACCACCCCCTGAGACCTGCCTACGAGAAAAGATCGAATCCATTCAAGGACTGTACCCGACAGTACACCTAGCAGGGTTTCCAAAAGCACCTCATGGTCCACAGTGTCAAAAGATGTGGAGAGATCAAGAAGGACCAAGATGGTATGAGCCTTTTGATCTCTAGCCATTAGGAGGTCATTTACTATCCGAACAAGGGCAGTTTCCATGCTATGCCTCTTCCTGAAACCAGACTGGAGAGCTTCATAGACATTGTGAGTTACCAAGTGATCATCCAGTTGCAGCGCAACCACCTTCTCAATAACCTTCCCCACAAAGGAAAGGTTAGAGACAGGTCAGTAGCTAGCTGGATCAACGGGATCCAAGGAGGTTGTTTTAAGGAGTGGTCCAATGACCGCCTCCTTTAGGTGATCTGGAAAGATTCCCTTCTCCAATGATCTCCATACAATTTCAGCTAAGCTTGGGCACATGATATCTACACGACCTACCAAAAGGGAGGTAGGGCCCAGATCCAAACTACAAAAGGCTGGGCAACAAGGTCTGGACAATCTTTACAATGTCCATGAATTCCAGTCGGCTGAAATCCATCCAGACAGACCTTGTGTTCACCACCTCCCATCGACCTCTGCAATCCCTCGTAGAGAGAGCACGGCTGATTCTGGACCTGATGCTGGCAACCTTATCTATGAAGAACCGAGCTAGCTCATCACACTTAATTTATCAAAAAACTCTTCCAGACTGGAGACAGATTGGATTGCACAATTTGTCAACAGTTCGAAAAAGTTGAGCTGGTCAGTTCTGCAGAGCAGAAATCTCCCTGGACAGGAACTTTGCTTTCTTACAGGTGATTTCTGATTGATAGCCCTTATAATGTTCCATCAGTCTAAGCCTGTCAGCAACCAGGCCAGACTTCTGCCATGCTCTCTCCAACTTTTGACCAACCCGCCTCAACTCCTTCAAGGACCCATTGTACCAAGGGGACCTTGGGTGAAGAGTGAGTGATCGAACAAGAACAGGAGCAATCAAGTCCAAGGCCTCTTCCACTGCCTTATTATAGGCCAGTACAAGGTCCCCTGGACTTGTGCTTTCACCCAGCAATCCCGATAGGTCCAGCACCGCTGATAGACCATCTGGGGTAACTCCCATTAAAGGGCAGTACCGGACCATCTCCAAAGGGGTAAGTCCATTTGAAGGGGCCCCAGAACTGAACCCTATGGTGTGATGGTCAGACCAACTGACTGGTTCAACCCCCACGTCAGTGATCTCCATCCCCAGGAGGAACAGCAGATCTAATGAGTGGCCTCCTATATGGGTAGAGGAGGTAACTACCTATGAGAAAGAAAGAAAGAAAGAAAGAAAGAAAGAAAGAAAGAAAGAAAGAAAGAAAGAAAGAAAGAAAGAAAGAAAGAAAGAAAGAAAGGGAGGGAGAGACAGGCTGTGTGAGTGTGTGTGTGTGCATGTGTATGTGTGTCTGTCTCTGAGATACATGCTGCACTAACTGAACTGTACTGAAAGGGAAATAAAATTATCACCATAATTAAATTAAATAATATATTGTATGGGAGGGTGGGTGTAAAAACCAGAATTTTGCACACACTTCTGGTGTGGGATGTTTTTATAAACCCCTCATACTTTGCCCTCGGGGTCATTGTAGCATCCCACACCTCATGTGTGTGTCTATAAAAGTCTGGTTACACACACCCACCAATATATTATTTTATATTTTAATAATGCAGTTCACATCATGCATGTTTTAACAATGTTGTCCATCTATGTGTTTTTGCAATTAATAAACAATTAATTGTGTCCTATTTTTTTATTTTCAAGTCAAATTTATTTATTTATTTATTTGAACAAGTCGGATTTACAACTCTTGAGTCAGGGACTCATTTATAAAGGCACCTCATAGCAGGGAGGGCAAGACAATAGAATATTGTGCAGATACAACATTGGACAACATTACAGGTGCAGACATTGAACATTGAATACACTTAGTTACATGTTGGTATAGAATCCAGATTTACAATTAAAGATGTACAATTTCTCTGCAGTTGCTGTGGAATACATCCTTGTATAAACCTAACGGGGTAGGTAAAAAGGGGCAGGGGAAAGATGGATTGGCAGTCTAGAGGACCGTGTCTAGATTAGGGGGGCAGGTGGAGAAAGGTCCTGCAGTAGGTTTGGCAGGGCAGGGTTAGTTGCACCTACAGCAGCAGACATTAAAGAGATGGTTGGATTGAAAAAGCATAATATTTTCAGAATCATAACACATGTTCAGATAGTTTTATCTAGCTTGTTTCTGGGTGTGTTTGGGGACCACAGGGAGGTTAACTGACTTCCTCTGAACACACAATATAAAAGTATGGTTGCTGTTTTCCTGTAATTTGATTGCTATGTCACAAAGTTACTGTAAGCACCTGTTAAGTAATTGCACCCTTGTCTGTCTATATATTTCATCTGTGTATTCTGACCTGGAGCCTTTGGAAACGAGTCCTTTACTCAAATGGTTGTAATTCCAATGTGATTATAAATAAAATAAAGTAGAGCATGTTGGAATCAAAACCCATTCTGCTGGATAAATGAAGCTTGTTCACAGCTCTTTGCTTTAACCTCTAGGTTATACTGCCAGCTGTTAATCAAAAACTATACATTTCAAGACTGGCCCCATGATGCCAGGCCAGTAGGTATGTAGGCATATTTGCATTTTGTAGACCTGAGTTCACATCCAAAATTGTAAGAGAAAAGGCTGTAAGAAAGGGAACAGAATAAGACAGAAGTTGATGCTGCGGCAGCCCCAGACATCTGTACTGACATGGACACAGTGTTTAGAAATACGGATATGGGGCTTCAATACCTGTTGACACCACAGAGCCAGCCATGAGATGTGTAGTTTTGATGATCAGCTGTCAGTATACCCTAGCAGTTAAAGCAACTCTAAAGATGGATTATTTTTACTAACAGTTTTAAACGTAAAGATGATAGCTCACTAGTTTCAATGCACATATGAAACAATTCCTATAAATGTAGAAAGGGCTATAATAACACCTGAAAACACCTTAAAACACACTTAATAAAACAGATGATTCCCTATTTAACTTACACTAAATGGAGGGCCAAAATGGTTGGACGGCAGGATCAACCAGATATTTAGCGGGGTACAAGGCTGGATAAACCAGATACATTTTAAAAACTAAAGAAGGGATGATCATATCTTCTTTTTGTGGCAGCTTATGTTTCAGAGACTGTTCAGCCCACCCACATTCATTCCTTAAGCCAACACAGGAGCAGCATCATTTGAGAGGCATGGTGCATGAATGTCATAGCAACTAGCAGGTTGTTAAGGGAAATATCAACTGGTCTCGTCTATAGGAAAAATTGCTGGCCAGTTATTAGAAATCTAGAAGGTGTTGTAATACCACCTTAAAACACACTTAAAAAACAGATGATTTCATATTTAACCTACAACAAAAGGAGGGCCAAGTTCCTCAGAGACATCATTTCCTGGCAGGATCCTAAAACATACGGCTGCCCCAGCCCTTAATTACAGACTGATTCACACTGAATAAATCTGGACTGCAAAGACTCACAGATAAGCACAATGGCTTACTCAGATTAGCTTTTTATTGGCTTTCAAACATTAAGAAACTCTGCTGATGACAGTTCCCCTTTAATATTTAAAACTGATGAATTTATAGCAGAGAAAAAATGGTTGTTGTTTTTGTAAAAAGTCTTACTTTACACATAATTCACACATCTGGTTGAACATAAATTGTATAATCTTAATAAATGTTTCTCTACTCACGCCTGTGACATGTATGAAAAAAACTGGCAGACAGTATCACTGGTACATGCTGCTTGGCATTCTGCATAGCTTTTTATAGAAGGTAGAAGATAGCCATTCCCGGAAATGTCAATATTCACATATGAACTTTGGATACATTCTGAAAAGGCAGAGCAGTGTTTCTTTAAATAATATGATATATAAATGATACAAAATAATATAATGGTAATAATTTATTAATTGTTGAAAGGCCTCACTTCAGTTATCAGTATGGTACAGTTCAGTAGCATAATGATGCATTAAAATATATAGAGGAGAAATAACGTAGTTCAGAAGTACTGGAAAATTTATGGCAAGCATCTGTGCTAAGAAATACTGAGCTGCTCTACTACCGGGTGTGCCCCAGGTCACAGAGGTCCCGGAGGTCACATTTAAATAAGGGAAGTGTTTCATGTAATAACACAAAATGCAATAAAGATATACTATACATTCTGAGCTTTGACAAGTGTTAAAGAACACATTTCCCAAATGAGTGGAATACAGAAGTACTAAGTAAGGTTGCTCACTTGGAACTACAGAGAACTGTGCAAATCACACATCCCTGGCTCACTGTATAACCAATATTAAGTCATATCTGGGGAGGGGGACAGGATCAGTAGTTGATGCTGAGGACTCTGCAACACAAGCAGACTTGATAGACCTAATGGATTTATTCTGCTGACTTTGTTGTGTGTTCATATGTGAGCTGCTTGTACTTCAGGACAGTACAGTGTGACGTAGATAGCCAGTTCTGAGTGCTGTATAATTTTTTTTTGTAAATATAGAAATGGGTTATGGACTGTCTGTCCTGAGAGAAGGTGAAACAGCCTGTGGAACTGACACATCAAAACCCCCCAGGGATAAGTTTAAAGGACAGGACATAGCTAAACTGCAGATATCTTGCCAATTTGCTTTGATCCCAGAAAATAAAATTAGCCATTCATGACATCCTCAGGGAAATCCTTTGATCTGCACTAGATGTCCTGAGAAAAGGGACACTGGCCAGTGTTATGAATAACCTCCCAGGAAGCCAGCTCATTTCATCAAAGAGCCCTTTGATGTGTAGAAACCAAGGCCCAGACGGAATTAAGGAGTCAAACATACATTTGCGTGGAATATACAGTGACTTACATCAAAGAGATGTTTGATGTCTAGGGGAAAGCAGATCACAGACTGGTTTCGACTAGTTACATAAAGAGGAGCTTTATTATGTCATCTCTTATTTTTTTAAATAACTTAGTAGGCCATCATGTGTTATAAAATCCACCTGGATAAACAAAGATTTGATTGATTGATTGATTGATTGATTGATAAAATATAGATTTTGTTACACCAATGTGGAGTTTGGTGACCTCAGAGAGAAGGCCAGCTCAGGACTGTCTTAAACCCACTGAGTAAACCTTGAGACACACACGTTCATATTTTCTGACTGAGAAGAAGGACATCACAGCACTGTAAGACTAAGAAGTAAGAATACCTTAGCTAAGACCAGTCTGAGTGTATGTAGAAATCTGCACTTTTAAACCTGTTTGTTTCAAGGCTGTACATGTGGGGATATTTTGTTCTGTAATATTTTCTGTTTTACTATTTTTAAAGTAAAGATATATATTTTAAACCGGAAACTACCTGGAGTGCCTTGACATTTCTTTTTATGTTAGTGGAGCTTTAAAAGGTTATAGTTAACACTGTGTATGAGCTTATTGTAATACCAAACTGGGAAATGGATAGAGTTCTGTAAGGTCTTGCATAGAGTTCTAAGGGTTCATTTTGTTGACCTGGTTAGGTGCCCGTAGGCAAAGATATCGGGCCCCCACAAAGACAGAATTATCTGAGCCCGATAATTGGGTATGCTAACAAGAGGTTATCAGTTTGACTCCCTCCAGAACTTGAGACTAAGGTGACGTGAACCCACAAAACAGACAAGAGGGTTACCTTGTACTGTTAACTGTCCACAAATCCTACACTCAGGGGTTGATACTTTGGGAGTAGAGGGCTGACCAGTTGAGTGAATCTGTGTCAGATTGGTTGGCAGTGGTGGCAAAAAAAAGTTTGGTGGTATAAGCTTCACTGTTCAGTGTGTCAACTTGAGACCGTTCAGCTCACTTGGAAAAAAGAAAGGTAGTGTTTTATTTCAAAAGGAAACAGAACTATATCCCTTGGCTTACAGTCAAGTTCCCACCCAATTTATTTTTTTTCTAAAGTGCCAGTCAGATCAGCAGTAGCCAGGAAAGATGGCGTTCATCTACAGCAGGCACACTGTAGAACACTTAAAACAGTTGTACGAGGACAGAGGAGTCCTGTTTGAGGTGACAGCCAAAAAGCAGAACCTCATAGTGGCCCTGATGGTAGCAGATAGCCAGAGCAGGGAGTCACAGACCATGACTGAAAGGGACCAGACCTCGGGTGTGGCAGGACTAGTGGCCAGAGAGGGGTCCTGAGCTGATGAGGAGGACAGCAGGGCCACTGTCAGTGAAGGGCCACAGCAGCAGGGAAAGGTCTCCAGTATCCTGAATCCAGAGGTACTCAGGCTGCAAATTGAGTTGCGCAGGATGGAACTGGAGGCAGAGCAAGAACAGAGGGAGGCAGACCGTGAGAAGCGTGAGCACCAGCGAGCTGCAGAGGAGAAGAGAGAGAGCGAGAACAGAGGGAGGCAGACTGTGAGGAGGGTGAGTGACAGCGAGCTGCAGCGGAGAAGAGAGAGCAAGAATGCAGACAGGCAGAAGAGAAGAGAGAGGAGCACCAGTGGCAACATGAACTGGAGAAGCGACTCTGACCAGCGGCACCAGAGCAGGTAAGTGGCTTGGGTTTAACTGGGACTGCAGGACTGGGTTACAAATTGAACTCCAAATTAATAGTTGAGTTTAAAGAGGGGGAGGACATGGATGCCTTTTAAAATTATTTTGAAAAGTTTGTATTCAGGCTAAAATTTCTAGAGAGTCCTGGAGCTTTCAGCTATCCCCGCTACTTACTGGGAAAGCTTGGGATGCATTGGGTCAAATGAACTATGAGGACAGTGATGATTACAGCAAGTTAAAAGCTACACTGTTAAAAAACAGCAGAAAAACAACAAATCAGTACTACAAGTACTACAAACGTGACTACAGAAATAGACAGTAACTATATTCAAGAATACATCAACTCCACGAAAAACGACAACACCAGACGTAAAACCGAAACAGATATCACACACCTAGAAAACTTCCTAAAAAAGGAAATAGGCATATTTCTACCCATTCATAACATACCACCTCCTCAACTAGATCAGTTTCTATGTAAATATTTTATAACATGCCAAAAAAAAGACGGTTCACAATATGAACCCTTAAGCTTATGAGCAAAGTTTCAAAGCTTTGAAAGACATTTAAAAGATCACGGGTATAGCGAATCCCTTTTGCAGTCCAGTACCTTTACAAAAACAAGACAAGTATTAATTTTGAAACAAAAAAATACTAAAAGTGGAAGGCAAAGGAAACCGACCTCAAGCAGCAGATAAGCTCACTGATGAGTTAATTGATGAACTGTACACCAAAAACATACTTGGACCTGATAACCCTATCTCACTGATAAATACAATGTGGCTTAATAGTACCCTTTTTTTCAGAATAAGAGGAACAACAGAAGCCAGAAATATACAATGGGGTGATATCCGACTAGGAACAGGTGATAGAAATACCAGATACATTGAATATATAAAAGAAAGACAAACAAAAACCTGTACAGGATCCAACCCAAAGGACAACAGAATACTAAAACCTTGTGCCTACGAAATTAAAGACACAAAACGTTGCCCTGTAGCTAACTACATCATATAAAAAGGAAAGACCATCAAAAAGCAATACTGACACAGCTCCATTCTTTCTGGCAATAAACTACTCACTGAAGGCAACATACCCTATCAGCTGGTATAAAAACCAAACACTAGGTGTTAATAGCCTTAGAAAAATTAAAAAAAATATGATTAGTGCAGCACACATACAAACAGAAAAGAAACTCATGAGCCACTCGGTTTGAAAACATCTTGTGCAGAAACTAGTCGACAGCAACGTGCCACCTACAGAAGTTATACAGATAACTGGCCACAAAAAGTTACAATCCTTAAATGCTTACTCACGGATAAATAAAATAAAACAACAAAACATATCGCACTTATTAAGCAACCAGTCAAATCAACAACTAAGCACCTCGAAAATGAATTCCTGCACTTCAGTTCAATGCCCAGACACATTATCACCACCACAGCCATCTACTTCTAAAGTGCAATACAAGATGAAACAAGAGGCACCTACAATGTCTACTTTGGGAAAAGGCATAGCCACATGCTTCAACCACCCCACAATTTCAGCAAAACACATCACATTTAACATCATCCAAGGTAAGTATTAAACACCAGCATTGCAATCCTGCACATGTGTTTTAAAATACAATAACTAAATAAACATTTCTCTCTCTCCCCATAGGAAATAAATATGACAGTCCACCAAGAAAACGAAGCAAACCTCTATCATCAGATAGCGACAGTGACTGAAAAAATGGACTGAGAATTATCCCAAAACACACTGAAAATGAATGAAAATAAAAAATACACTTACCCCAAACACATACTCTGTATAACACTGGTCAAATGAACCGGACACATCGTGAACTTCATTGTTATGTACTATCCATATTATGAATGTACTCCGGTGAAATAAAACTGGAAAATCATTCACTCACACTAAAATGTAAATAACATTAATAATACACTAAAAATATAAATTCAATATATTCTTAAACGGGACCGAGAGTAAGACGAAACTGTTACACACGACACCCCTACTTAACTCCGCCCACAAACATAACATAACGAATCAGAACACTAGCTCCATGATCCTCATGAGACATCCACCTATCACATAACACATTAAAGAACCAATCACACTTAAATTAAACACTACGAACACCGATAAGAAAGCAGCACTACACTTCCTCTAAGCAAACTAACCAATAGCACACACACCTTACGAGACATTGCAGACAAACACGGACATAAGAAAAAACACCACAAAAAACAAATCAAACTAAAATACAGGCACCATAATTTTACAAACCTATACACTCCTGCCCTATTGCATAAGTTGGACACATGATGGGCAGGAGTGTGATACGGGAAATATCACCACTCGTGGCTAATGACCTCAAGATACATTCACTCGTAGCTCCACTACGCTCTGCCACTCATGATTATCCTGAGGTCACTAGCCACTTGTAGTGATATTTCCTGTATCACACTCCTGCCCATTATGTATCCCCTATTTATTTACTGATTATATAATTTTTTTTTAACGTGTCTATCTGCATATTGATATATTGTAAGTAGTATACTTGACTATTTTTACTACTCCTATCCTTTAATAAGGTAGCTGATTATTGTTTTGTTCACAGTGAACCCTTATAAATTTGCCTCATGGAATTTGAACAGGATTGATACCCCCATAAAACATAAGAAAATCCTTACCTATTTAAATAAATGGAAGGTGGATTTTGCCTTCCTTCAGGAAACTCATCTTGGCAGAGATGAAGCAGATAAGCTTGCTCAATCTTGGGTTTCTCAGGTGCAGTATAGCTACTTCAACAGCAAACAATGTGGCATGGCCATTCGAATAAGGAAGGGTGTCAACTTTATACAATCAAGCCATACTGCTGACACCGAGGGTAGGTATCAAATTCTCTCTGGTTCATTAGATGGCTCAGATGTAGTCCTTTGTAACATCTATGCCCCCAGTTCAGGTCAGATTGTCTTTTTTAGTAAAATAGTGGCTTTGTTGGGTAACCACCCAGACATAAGATAGTCCTATGAGGTGACTTTAATGAAGTGTTAGACCCCCTGCTTGATCGAACCACCCTTGACGTTTTTCTCCAAATACAAAGGCAAATCTCTCCCTACATCATTTACTTAGTGACCTAGGCCTAGTAGATATTTGGAGGCTGGTTCACCCACAGGACAAGGATGTTACCTTTTTTTCAAATAGGCACTCCAGTTACCGTAGGATTGAGTATAGCTCCATCTCATCTGAACTAGTAGATTCAGTGTTAGATGCTAATAGAGATATTATATTACTATCAGATTGCGCTCTGGCAGACTTGCATATAGTCCTGGGTGAAGGGAAAATAAAGGAGTTCAGGTGGAGGTTTAATGTCTCTCTGTTAAAAGATATGGTGTTTACAGAGTGGATCACTACAGAATCAGAGAGTTATTTCAAACTAAATAACAATGGGGAAGTCTCCCATACCTGTCTATGGGAGGCATATAATGCCTTTATAAGGGGTAGACTATCTGGCTACTCAACAACTAAAAAGAAAGCAAAAGCGAAGTCCCTATCTGAAAAGCAAGCAGCTCTGTCTACTTTAGAACATAGTCTCAAACAATCCAGACTTATTGATAAAACTCTCTTGTATAAAGTATCTATACTCAAATTTGAAATAAATAAAATCCTATCAGAGCAGGCTAGACATGCCTTGTTTCAAACTAAACAGCGGTACTGGGAATCAGGAGAAAAGGCAGGGAAATTGCTTGCTTTTTGGCTCAAGAGGATGAACAGACAGAATGCCATACCAGGTATTAAAGATAAAAATGGAATAGTTCTCAACAAGAATAAGGATATCAACATGGTCTTTAAGGACTTATATGCAAAAATCTATAGTCACAGGAATATACAGTCCAAAGAGATAAACACCTTATTAGATGCAACCCTGACTTCCAAAATTCCTCTAGATCTACAAACCCTTCCCAGTCAAGAGATTTCATTAGATGAACTATCTAATGCTATTGGGTTGCTACTTGCAGGGAAAGCCCCAGGTTTAGATGGGATTCCAGGTGATTTTTTTTTAAACTACTTGAACCTAAGATTATATCTTAGCTGCTTTCAATGCACAGAGAAGCCAGATAGCTCAAATCCCTCCCTCCCACCTTAACTCAGGCCCTGATTACTCTCATTTATAAGAAGAATAAAGATACACTTGACTGTGCTGGTTACCGTCCCATTTCTTTAATGAACTCAGACTCTAAAATTCTTGCAAAAACACTAACCCTCCGTATGCAAAATGCAATTAATAATTTAATTGGCAAAGAACAGGTAGGATTCATGAAAGGTATGTCATATATTATGGCACGCAAATAAAAAATGTGAACCTTATATTGTACTGTTTTGTTTTTGCTGAATTTTGTTGACCCGGTAAGCCCACCGGACCTAGAAGTCCCTTTTTCAGGGGCGACCCGGGGGGGGGGGATACAGATGGTAAGCAACTGAAATTGAACCAGATTAAGCTGTTGCTGGTATTTTTAGTGACCAAGAGAAATTTGGCCAGGACACTGGGGAAACTCCCCTGCTCGTCAGTAGGGGGACAGGCTGTCTGTTAGAGAGACGGCCACTCGGAGCGAGAGACCAAAGTAGATGGATGCTGGTTTGATGGGGGAGATAGCCTCCTCTCCCACCGAAAAATGGTCAGAGGCTGATCATAAAATGGGTACAGAGCCAGACTCGGAGGAGGATTTGCCTGAAATTTACCTATCTACAGAAGACTTAAGCATTTTGGAAGACGGCCGAGAGGCTGACAAGATTTCAACAATAAGTGAAAAAAAAGTATTATCGGAGACATCGGAGGAGCTGTTAGACAAATTGGAGCTGAAAGCCGCATGGATTCCGCATTCTTCTCAGTCAGCGGGGATGCTGACTATCAAAGGGAGAACCTGGCCTGTCAAAACAACAGAGGACTCTGCAGAGTTAAAGGCCTCAATAAGGAGCAGTGAGTCAGCTTCAGCTCTACTTGAAACAATTAACCCTACATACCAGGATAAAATAAGATGTCAGGCTGGCAGTAATAATATAGAGGATAAGTGCTTAAAGCCTGGTTTTATCCAGGAAGGGGGACAGTGTTCAGCTGAAATATCTAATGAACAGTTACAAAAAGAGAAGCGTGTCACAGCAGACTCAACGGTTAAACTGGGGTTTGTCTGTTGGCTCTAGCATACCGCTGACTAAAATGGCTGGTTTTACATTCAAGACCCCAATAAATCTTCCAAATGATAAACCTTTTGCTGTTACCTTCCAAACTGAGGCGAACTCTCAAAAAGGGGTGACAGAATTTCTGTTTAAAAAATCATATTTTCCTACACAAGGTTTAAGACTGTCATTGAATATTTCAAAACAGCAGGATATTAACATGGGGCCAGTAGTAACAGCACCTGAAACAAATCAAATTCAAACTCCAGCTCCAGCACTACCTACAGAGCAATGGTCTCCACAGCAAGCACTTGTAGAATCAGGATGGAAACAGGCTCCAACAGGCATATGGGAGCCGGATCCAGTGTGGGATGCAAACCTCGAGTTTTTACAAGCCTCTCCTGCTTGGAAACCCAAGGTAGCTCATAACAACAAAGAAGTGGGAAATAAAATGGATAGCAAGGCTGCAGAATTGAAGCCTATCTTACAGCCCTCCTCAAGACCCTTGAAAGAGAAACTGATGCCTGAAGATCCACCCAAATCTTAACCTCTAGTAAAGAATCAGGAGGTACCCTTGGCCTCAGATAGTACATCTCTTACAGAACAAAAACCTCTAATGTCGGACTTATTTTCAAAAGCTAAAAGGGAAGCAGCCCCCAAATGTAATGCAGTGCACATTCATTATAAGGGGGGGTCTAGAAAATAGACCAGACAGATACTATGTAGGCAAATGTTTGTTGAAAGACTCTGCATTTTTCTCCTAAGGATGTGTTTGCTTTTATAAATATATCAGGAGAAGATAATTTCGATTTGAATTTTAGAACAGCCTATGCCCTAGACCTGTTTTTGGAATGATATGGTCAGGTGAAATTTTCTCCTACATGGACTCCCTTTCTTGTTATTCCTCTTACAAAACCTTTGATCAAATATGCGACTATTATGTTTAGGAATGAGGGAGTCCATGTAGAAAATATCACTTACTGGCTGTCACAGAAATGTGATGTTTTAAGTGCCCCAGACCCAATTTTGGATTTGGAACAGTTCTGGACAGGGGTGGAAGTACAAAATTAAGGCAAACTGATTCAAGATGGGAACATGTTCCTAACTTATTTTTGTTGGGAAGGGACCAGGGAGGTTGTTTCTATGGGGGACAGCTGAAAGCCTGTTACAAGCGTGGGTCTATAACTCATCTTTCAAGTGTTTGTGATCAGCCTCAGTGTGACAACTGCGGGGAAATAGGGCACGTCACAATGCAATGTGCGAACCACACAAAATGCAATCTATGTGAGGAATGTGACCATGTTTTTAGAGAGTTCCCCCTGGGCTGCAAAAAACAAGGCCACCTGTGTAAGCCCAGACCTATTGATACAGCAGACACAGGAGGCAGCTCATCCCCCCCCGGCATCCACTCCCCCAGAGCTGGCAGAGATCCTCTCTCATCCAGTGTGCTCCAAACCACCACCTTTTACACCAGTAGAAGCTGAAGTCATGAACCAGGAATCTAGGATTAAAGAGGAGGCCCAGAGCCAAGAGGTTCCTTCTAATCCTCTGGCAATACCTCAGGTCTGTTATATGGACACAGTTATTTCAGATAAGGATTTAGCAGTTTCAGCACCCCCCTCTCCTTTGCCCCGTAGAAGATCTTCAAGAAACCTACACTCCAAATCTCCCCCATCCTCTGTTTCTATTGAAACTAATAATTCTTATGCAGCTTTATTCACTACATAGGGGGATTCAGAAAATGGAATTAGCGGGCTCTGACTCACAAAAATCTATACAGATCTCGACCTCAGTGCCCATTGAGGATTACAAAGAGAAAAAAAAAGAAAAGAGGGAAAAAATAGTTTAAAAGAGGCTAGGAAGACTCAAACCTGATGACAGACAAAAAATGGGGCTCACTTAATACACATCGTTTATTAAATACACTAAAGAGACAAGCATTGTTTCGGTACTTGTATGAGGAAATAATTTCTGTCAGTTTTTTTGCAAGAAACATGGATGTTCTCTGTGGAACAAATTTCAACATTCAAAAGGGACTGGCCCTGGGGTCCGTCATAGTGGTCATTTGGAACTGATAGCACAGATGGGGTTGGTATTCTATTTCACGCCTTTGATTTTACCCTTTACAAACTAATAGATCTTATTCCAGGACGACTCCTGATATTAGATGAGAAATGGAATAACATGCATTGTAGATTCATTAATATTTACAATCCGCAGACTAAGGCTGATAGGGTAGCCTGTCTAAAAGCAGTTCAGCCATTCTTAGTAACTTTGGCTAAGGTCTTTTGGGGAGGTGACTTTAATTGTAGTTTAATTAACAAAGCACAATATACTAAAAAAATATATTGTTTGTTTGTTTATTCGCTTAACGGGTAAGCACACTGGAAACAAGTTCCTTTTACAGGTGTGACCCACACATATTACATACAAACAATACATAATCAAACATACATATACAATACAACAAGTTGCAGACAAAAGATGTCTTAGTTACATAAATAAATTCATAAAAAACAATTACAATTAAATTGAGATTCAAAATACATCCTTAATGCATCAGCAAACTTCTTAACAGAACACAACCACCTAATACCATGAGGAATTTCATTCCAAATAAGTGGAGCAATATAAGCAAAAGATCTTTGGCCACTTTTAGATTTCATGAAAGGAATCTCAAAAAACCTACTATCTGACCTACGTCTAGAGTAATGACCATCATTATACGGTCTCAGAAATTTTGAAATACTATGTGGAATCCCAGAGTCCATAATTTTGTATGTAAACTTGGCCACACAGTATTGAAAATTTAGTGAAACCAGTAACCAGCCCATTTCTTTCAGAATCATACAATGATGAGATAATTTAGGACGGTTTAAAGCAAACTTAGCTATCAAATTGAGTAAAGTGGATAAAAAAATATATAGTGACTCACATGCACTTGAGTCCATTATACAAACAGCTGGCCTGAATAATTGTAATACATATTTAAAACAAGGGCCTGATTTTACTTACTTTAGAGGTAAATTTTATACCACTATTGATTATATGCTAGTATCTCCGGAAGTACCAGTGGCCTCTTTGCAGATAAAGCCAGTGGAATTTTCTGATCATCTATTGTTATTATGTTCCCTAAAATTTCTTCTCTTCTTCTGAACCCTCAAGTTAGATCTATAGTTTTAAGCATTCTTCAGGCCTGACTTTCAGTGGCTATATTGTACACAAATTTAGGGGAATGGTGGATAGATACAAAATCTGATTTATGTTCTTGGTTTAAAAAATATAGAAGTTCATTAAGGAATGCTAAATTTTTTAAATATCTATCATTTACGGCAGCAGTTACAATGTCTTATCACTACCTCTTATACTTCCAAAGAGGATTATTCTGGTCAGATCAGCTGTGTAAAATCGGAAATGAAAAAATTTCAATATGACAGGGCACAGACTATCCATGCTATGCTCTCCAATGGCACGAAAAAATCTTGTATAGGTGATCCTTTCGCTGCATGTAAAGAAATAAAAGGCTCAATGACTACAGATTTTTTGTGGAATTCAAATGGGAATAAAGCTACTTCAAATGAAAGTATTAGAAACATTATTATTAATCATTATCAGACTCTAGACCCTAGGGAACCTATTTTGCAACCAGAAATTGACACATTTTTGAAAGGGTTAAAGTTGCCCTCATTTCCTCAGGAGGCACTGGAACCACAATCCCTATTGTCGTATCAGAAATAGAAATGGTCATTCAACACCTAAAGAATAATGTGTCATCAGGTTTAGATAGACTTCCAAATCAATTTGATAAAAGTTTTAAAACAGAATTAGCAGTCATATCTATGGCTAATCTTTCAGTTCATTTTTGGAACAAACCTAATGGAAAATTCTTTTACGGAAGGTCGTCTTATTCATATATTTAAGTCTGGTGACTGCCATATTAAAAATAAGAGGACCTTAACTCTACTAAACTCTTGATTATAAAATATTTTCCATAATTTTAAACAATCTTTTAAAGAGATACTCTAATAAAGTGATTTGTCCCTTTCAATTTTGTGGTCTCCCTGACAGAAAGATACAATCTGCCATTATGAATGTAAGTGATGTGATTGAACATCTATCCTTGATAGGCAAGGAAGGGTGTTTGGTAGTAGCAGATTTTGAAAAGGCCTTTGATAGGATTCATCTTTTCTATCTCTTTTCAGTTTAAAAAAAAATGTGGTATTCCCCCACGACTACTTTAGGTAATACAACTCCTCTATAGTTCGAACTTGGTTCACCCCTTCCTGAGGGGACAAACTGTGAACAGCTTTCAGTTATGCATAGGGGTAAGACAAGGCTGTTCCCTGAGCCCCCTGTTATATATATTTTCCTTAGATCCCCTTTTATACTCCTTGACTTCCTACCCAAGTGGAATGGTATCAAGGGAGAGGATCCCTATTGGCAGTTACATTTACAAGCATATGCAAATGATGTGTGACTGTTTTTTTCAGATTATGCACAAATTCAGGAGTTCCTTGTGGAATTCAATAAATTTTCAATAGTGTCAAATGCTAAATTAAATATTCATAAGGCAAGAGGTTTATTTATAGGGGCAGGGGTGACTTCAAAAACTATTCAGGATGATATTCTTATCTCAAGAGAACCCCTTAACATTTTAGCTTTGACCTTTGGTTCGCAAAATCTTCCTGTAGAAAATTGGGAGGTGGCAATTCTGAAAGTTGAAAATAAGGTAAACAGAAGGAAGCATTGGAAATTTTCCAAACAAAACCATATTTACATTATTAAACAATTTATCTTGCCATGTTTATAATATGTAGCCATGATTTTTCCACTTCCAACTAATTTGGAGACAAGAATTTATAGCAATTTTTTTCAGATGCAGTAGGGTAATAGATTGAATCCAGTCAAGAGATGTTATACCTATTTGGATAAGACAAATGGGGGTCTGGGAATGATTTTCCCTATATTTCTTTATTCTTTGTTTTTCACTCAATCAATTAAAAGAGGACTATTGAATGCAGTGGGAGGTAGTGAGACTTGAGTAGGGATGAATTTGGGAAGGTATTTTAAGGAATGGCATGGCATGACCCCTTATCTAAATCCCCATATGTACATCCCCATATATTTCCATCCTGTTGTGAAGAAGTTATACTGGTGGCAAATAACCAAGGTTATGATACTTAATAATAATAATGCACATGGTCTGTATAGAATTTTACAAGAAAAAATACACCCAAAGGTCCCCTGTTTCAAAAATTGCCCTAGTGCACAGAATGAATTTATTTTAGCACAGCTACATAATCCTAGATTACCTCCTTATATGTGGGAAACACAATGGTTGATTATGTATGGGTGTTTAAATGTAAGGGGTAATGCAAAATATTAAGTTAAAGAGGAACGGATCTGCCCATATCCAGATTGCAAAAACAAAGAGGAAACAATGGAACATTTTTTTTTTTTACATTGCTCATATGCTACACAATTATGGATTTTTTTAGCAAGGAAATGGAATTTGAAATGGTTTTACATAGAAACATAGAAACATAGACTTTGACGGCAGATAAGGACAACTTGGCCCACCCAGTCTGCCCATTTCCCTACCTACTGGTTAGGCTGCAGATTCTAGTTAACCAACAGCCTACTTTCTGCAACCCCCAACTATAATTGCCTTGTGTCTGTCCCATGCATGTTTGAATTCCCCCACTGTTTTAGACCCAACGACCTCCTCAGGAAGGCTGTTCCATGTATCCACCACTCCGTGAAAAAAAATTTCCTCACATTACCCCTGAGCCGTCCCCCCTTCTATCTTTAAATTGTGCCCCCTAGTTCTTACACATCTCTTTTTCTGAAAGATGCTACCCTTCTGGACTTTGCTGATTCCCTTGAGGTACTTGAACGTTTCTATCATGTCCCCCCATCCCTCCTTTCATCAAGAGTATACATATTGAGCTCTCTCAGTCTCTCTTCATATGGCTTCTGCTGCAGACCCTGCACCATTTTAGTTGCCCGCCTCTGGACTGCTTCCAACCTGTCTATGTCCTTGCATAGATAAGGTCTCCAAAACTGCATGCAGTACTCCAGATGGGGTCTCACCAACTGTCTGTACAGAGGGATAACAACTTCCCTTTTTCTACTTGTGATGCCCCTTCCTATGCATCCCAGTATCCCCGTGGCTCTCCTTACTGACTTTTCACATTGCTTACCCACCTTTAGGTCATCTGATATGACTACCCCATGTCCCTTTCCATTTTTGTTGTTGTTAGTACCTCCCCTGCTATTGTGTACTCTTCTCCTGGGTTTTTGTTTCCCAGGTGCATTACTTTGCACTTCTTTGTATTGAATCTAAGTTGCCACATGTCTGACCATTCCTCCAACCTTGCCAAGTCTCTTCTCATCTTTTCTACCCTCCTTGTGTATCAACTCTGTTACAGATCTTTGTGTCATCTGTAAAGAGGCATACCTTTCCCTCCAGACCCTCTGCAATGTCACCTATAAAGATGTTAAAGAGGACTGGACCCAGTACTGAGCCCTGAGGTACTCCACTAGTAACCCCCCTTTCTTCGGAATGTGTTCCATTCACTATTACCTTCTGTGTCCTGTTGTGCAGCCAGTTTGCTACTCAGACTACCACCCTGGGACCCACTCCCAGGCTGGCTAATTTATTATTAATCTTGTGGGACTGTGTCAAATGCCTTACAAAGTCTAGGTAGGCCATATCCACAGTCCTCCCTGGTCTATTACTTTGGTCACCCAGTTGAAGAAATCAATTAGATTCATCTGACATGACCTTCCAGCTGTAAATCCATGCTGCTTTGGGTCCTATGCCCCGCTGGCCTCTAGGTACTCAACAATTCTTTCTTTCAGAAGTGATTCCATCATTTTCCCTACCACTGAGGTCAAACTTACAGGTCTGTAGTTTCCTGCTTCTGCCTTGTTCCCACTTTTGTGAAGGGAATCACATCTGCCCTCCTCCAGTCCTCAGGTACCACCCCATCCTGCCATGATCTGTTAAAAAGCGTGGTCAGTGGTGTCACTAGGTCCTCCCTTAGTTCTTTTTAGGATTCTGGGGTGAATCCCATCAGGCTCCATTGCTTTGTCCACCTTGAGTTTTAGGAGTTCTTTCAGGACTCTTTCTTCTGTGAATGGACTGTGTCAACCCCCTACCCAGAGTGCTTCTATTGTCTGGTTTAGGTAACTCCTCCTCATCTTCTTTTGTGAATACTGAGCAAAGTATTCATTCAGAATCTCTGCCTTTTCACTGTCCCCTCTGCCCACCTCCCCTCCTTTATTAATCTTCACTATCCCTCCCTTAACCTTTCTATGCTCCCTAATGTACCTATAAAAGGTTTTATCCCCTTCTTAACTGAGTTGGCTATTTTTCTTCGGTTTGGGCCTTTGCTAGTCTGACTGCCTTCCCACTTCTTTCTGCTTTAATTGATACAGTTCCTGTCATGCTCCTTCTGTGATTCCTTATACTTTATGAATGCAGCCTTTTTTCCTTAACCTTCCCTGACACCTCGCTTGAAAACCATAGTGGTTTTTACTCCACTTTGTTTTCTTTATTTGCTTCACACAAAGGTTTGCTGCCTCTATGATGGCAGTTTTGATTTTTCTCCATTGTTCTTCCACCCCTCCTTTTTGGTCATTTGCTAGTGCATTTTTCAGGTATTCACCCATTTTGCCAAAGTCAGCTCTTCTAAAGTCCAGTATCCTTGTTTTTGTATGGCTTATCTCCATGGTTGTGCTCATTGTGAAGCACACTGTGCAGTGGTCACTTGTTCCCAGATGTCTACTGACTTCTAAATTTGTGATCCTCTCTCCATTTGAGAGCACCAGTCTAATATTGCTCCCTCCTGAGTGGGTTCCAACACAAGCTGACTAAGGCCTGCCCCCTGCAGGGCATCGAGAATGACCCTGCTCTTGGACATGGCTGCAGTACCTGTTATCCAGTTAACATCTGGCATATTCAAGTCCTCCATCAACAGTATCTCCCCTTTTTCAGCCATTTTGAGAATGTCCTCTATTATTTTGTTGTCCATTTCTTCCCCTTGAGACGGGGGTCTGTATACAACCCCTGTGCGGATTGTGATCCCATTCCCTGTCTCCAAGGTGACCCAGAGTCCCTCTTGTCCTCCCCCCTTACTTTTTAGTTCTGTAGCTTTGATCCCTTCCCTTATGTATAGAGTTACTCCACCTCCTCTCTTACCTTCCCTGTCCCTTCTGTAGATTGTGTACCCTGGTATGTTGACATCCCAGTCATGGTTCTCGGTGTACCATGTTTCCGTGACTGCCACAATATCCAACTGTTCATCTTCCATCAGGGCTACTAGCTCAGGAAGCTTGTTTCCCAGACTACGGGCATTGGTACTCATTGCCCCCCATTTAATGTTGGCTTTATCCTTTTTTCCCCCATCCCTGCTCTTACTGTCCTTGTCTATTTTTCTATTTACCACTGTCCTGCCCTGTGTTGAGCTTTGTACCTCAGTGTTTAACTTATGACCTGCCATGTTTTGTGGGGGGAGGCTTGAAATTTCCTGCCTTTTATCTGCGCCTCCCCCCCTTGGCTAGTTTACAAGCTTGCCAAGGAAGCATTTAAACCTATCACCTAGGAGCTTGGTTCCCTTCATGGACAGATGCAGACCATCATGCCAGAATAGACCTTTATCTCTCCAGGTGGCCCCCCCAGTCCCCAATGAAGCCAAAGCCCTGTGCTCTGCACCAGTTTTGCAACTATTCATTAAACTGCATGGTGTGCAGTACCCTAGCCTCACTCCTGCTATGGACTGGTAGCACCTCTGAGAAGGTTACAGTGCTTGCTACCCATCTGAGGCCCCTCCCCAACTCCACAAATTCATTCTGCACTGCACTGATCCCATGCCTAGCTAGGTCATTTGTCCCAAGGTGGACTATGATATCTAGTTCCCTCTCCTGCGGTGCTGCTTCTGCAATCCTGAGGATTCACTTCCTGTCCCTCCAAGCCATGGCACCAGGCAGGCACCTTACTTCCTTCTACTCTCCCTTTCCCAGGTTTACCCCCTAACAATAGAGTTCTCTATCAGAAGCTGTTTCCTTCCCCTGTGGTGTCCCTTGCCACCCTTTTGTGGGTCTCCGTTGTGGATGTCCTCAGCTTTCTTCTGGGTCTCAACTGAGGGTGCCATCATAGAGGAACCTTGCTCTGCCAGAATGGCATATGATTTGTGTAGAGGTACAACTAGGGGGCTTCACCTCTGGTCCACCACCTGCACCCTCCCAGAACCCACTGTGGTCCAACTGCTCTTCATACTTGACAACCTCTGAGGCAGTGGTTGTGGCAGTGGTGTTCTTTGGAAGGGGGAGGCCTCCTTAGTCCTTGCTAGTTCAGCCTGGAGGTGGGCAACCTCTTCCCTCAGAGCTGACAGTTGCCTGCAAATAGGACAGCAACGCAGTTTCCAGAATGTCTCCCAGAAAACTGCTGCCCCACAGGCAGTGCATTGCACCACTCCCCACATGTCCCTCTCCCTTATAATATACTATATATATATCTTTTTTATTATTATTGTGGTGTGTACCTACCCTTTTTGCACTGTGCTGGGTCATTAAGGATATGAAAGTTCTGCCCCAAGACCTGTTGAGGAAGTGATGTCAGAGCTGTGGCTATAAAGGAAATGCCACATCTGGGGGTGGTGTGGGAAGGGTGGTGGTAGTCCACAGCCACTGGTGACTGATAGAAACAATCAAATACACAACTGCTCCACCACCCTGGTGAGTACTGCCCTTTATAGTACTTCAACTAACACCACAATTTACTAGACCACGCTCCTGCACAAATCACTCTTCTGAGTCCAGGGATAAAAATTAACTCACTCCTCAGCCAGCAGGACACTTTTAAAATGTTGCAAAAATATCCTTCCAAATCCTAGGTCTCAACCCCAACAATCAAGCAAATTCAGTTCTATCTCACTCCCTCTGGTTATAAAATTACTACACTTTTAATGGAATCCTGCAATTCTCTGCTTAATGCCAATAAGGAAAAAAAATGAAACTTTTTGTAGAAAGCGTAGCTCCCTTTCTGTACAAGTAATTGTGCCTCACCAGGTTTCCAGGTCCTAAATGGAGTTATAGTTTGTTCTTTGCAGTGTAGCAAGGTTTTCAGCTTCCACAGACAACTCAAAGTCAGACTGACTGACTTCTAACTGTGAAGGATGCCTAAGACAGCAGTGATGAAACCCCACCCAGTGCCAATTGATTGACTAGTGACACCTGTGATGTAAGCAGGCCTTTCAATGTAGGCAGTCTGCTATGTCTGATTTCAATACACAAAATATTTCAGTGAAACCAGGGATGAAAACTTAACTTCTCAGCCAGCAGGACACTTTTAAAATGTTGCAAAAATATCCTTCCAAATCCTAGGTCTCAACCCCAACAATCAAGCAAATTCAGTTCTATCTCACTCCCTCTGGTTATAAAATTACTACACTTTTAATGGAATCCTGCAATTCTCTGCTTAATGTCAATAAGGAAAAAAAATGAAATTTTTTTCTAGAAAGCGTAGCTCCCTTTCTGTACAAGTAATTATGCCTCACCAGGTTTCCAGGTCCTAAATTGAGTTATAGTTTGTTCTTTGCAGTGTAGCAAGGTTTTCAGCTTCCACAGACAACTTAAAATCAGACTGACTGACTTCTAACTGTGAAGGATGCCTAAGACAGCAGTGATGAAACCCCACCCAGAGCCAATTGATTGACTAGTGACACCTGTGATGTAAGCAGGCCTTTCAATGTAGGCAGTCTGCTATGTCTGATTTCAATACACAAAATCGTTCAGTGAAACCAGGGATGAAAACTTAACTTTTCAGCCAGCAGGACACTTTTAAAATGTTGCAAAAATATCCTTCCAAATCCTAGGTCTCAACCCCAACAACCAAGCAAATTCAGTTCTATCTCACTCCCTCTGGTTATAAAATTACTACACTTTTAATGGAATCCTGCAATTCTCTGCTTAATGCCAATAAGGAGAAAAAAATGAAACTTTTAACATATAATATCTTAGTTCTAGGTATCTGCCCCCAGTTTTGCAATATATCATGAAAGTACTTTAGCTTTATTTTTTAGCTGTATAAGGTTTTATATATGGCAAGTGAGATGTCAATGGGTGCTTTATCAAAGGAAAATGACATTTGATTGTTATAGTCAACTTGTATCAGAAGAACTGTTAAATATCTATTTGAAGGAAAAACAGTTATTTAATTCAGGGAAAGTCAAAAAATGGTGGAAGGGTTTTTCTAATTTTATTAAGTATAAATTAATTTTGGGGGATATTGTTCACCATAAAACCAAATATGTATCTGATATTCTCATTGGGATTTTTCAGTTTTGTTTTTCTTTATTTGATTACAGTTGTATAATAAGGACATGATTTGTGAGATTTCCTGTTGTGTTGATTTTGATGTTTATTATCTCAATAAAAACTCCCCTACTCTTTTCGAAAAGTGCCAAGGGATCTTTAACATCCAGCTAGGAGATGGCGCCGGCTAACCAATCAAAAAGCCCTAGAGAAACAGCTATATGTGTTGGAGTCTCAGTATAAAACACTCCAGTCTCATCCCCCATCCCAGTCGCTGCTGGATCAATTGTCCAGCACAAGAATTTCTCTCAATGCTCACTTAACCCGCCAAGCTAAAGCTTCGTAGACTCCGACATGCATACTGGGAGGGAGGCGAGAAGGCGAGCAAGCTCCTAGCCTAATGATTAAAACAGCGACAATCCTCTCGGACAATCAATACCTTAGTTGATAACCATGGTGTTATAAACACTATTCACAAAGAGGGATTAACAAAATTATGAAAAAAATTTATGAGCAATCATATGCATCCCCCCATCCTCCTGACCTTCTTAAAATCCTGGACTTTTTGTCCTCATTACCCATACCCAGAATCCCAGAGAGTGACTCTCGACTGTTAGAAACCCCGATACTAGAAGAGGAGGTGGTGACTGCCTTTAATTCCATGAATTTATGTAAAGCCCTGGGAAGAGATGGGTTGCCCATGGACCTCTATAGACTCCCAGGAGTAAACCTGGTGCCTTACTTGATGCGGGTTTTTTGTCATTCTCTTTCAGTTGGTTGTCTTCCCCCTCTCTTGAGAAAGGCTACCATTATGGTCCTCCCCAAGAAGGAGAAAGATCTACTCCTCCCTGGTAGCTATCGTCCCATCTCCCTCATCAATGCTGATGCCATAATATTGGCGAAAGTCCTGTCGAATAGGCTTGAACAACTCGTACCCAGTCTTATACAACCTGCGCAAGCCGGCTTTGTTAAAGGGCACCTGAGCTCAGGTCATCATAGAGCTTGGACTCCCTAATGCATTGTACTAAAACATCCAAGACACCCTCTGTAGCCCTAGCCATCGATTTTGAAAAAGCTTTCAACTCTGTTGAATGGTCCTTCCTTTTCCATACCCTTTCCACCATGGGAATAGAACTGAGCTTTATTTCCTGGCTACAGCTCTTGTATACCTCCCCACTGGCCTCAGTTCTGACCAATGGTACCCTCTCTGCACCGTTTTGTTTATACAAGGGCACAAGACAGGCTTGCCTCTCCCCTCTCCTATTTTTCCCCGCCATTGAGTCCCTAGCTATAGCCCTCCAGGAATTGCATTGGATTCTGGGGATACGGGTGGGTGACTCTTTGTTTAAAACTTTTTTATATGCTGATGGCCTCCTCATTATGACAGAATATACACCTCAGATGCTTACAGAAATTTTCCAAATTTTGACTGAATTTTCCCAGGTGTCTGGCCTTAAGCTAAACCAGACAAAAACAGAAGCTCTCCCTCTGAACTCCCTGTCCAAATGAGAATATTTCATGGCACTAGATCTCAAATGGGCCCCTAATGTCATTAGATATTTGGGAATTATCCTCCACTCACACCTGGAGAAAATGATGACTATCAATTTTACTTCATTAATAGATTCTCTTAGGCCGGACTTTGAGAGATGGAAAGCACTGAGACTTTCCCTTGTGGGTAAGATTGACACCATAAAAATGATGGCTGCTCCATGGATACTGTATCTACTAGCTCATTTACCTGTGCCTATCCCTCAGAAATGGTTCTGTAAACTGGAGGTCCTTATGGGCAGTTTCTTATGGAACGGGTCCTGTCTCCGATTTAGCAAATTAAAATTATGGCAGCATTGGAGTAGGGGAGGATGGGGTCTTCTATGGTTACAAGGGGACCACATGGCCTATGTCTCAGCTCAGACAACTAGATGGTTCTCCATAATAGGACAGGCCTCTCCATCCTGGATCCCAATGGAGACAGCACTCCTGCAGGTTCCCTCCCCTGTGGTGACAATATATGATAAAAAGAATTCCTCTTCTGGTCTTTCCCCCCTCTATATTAATCTCTTGCCAGTACTGGAAGAAAAATCTTCTTCTCCTAGGGAGAGACCTGGCACCATGAGAATATACCCCTCTTTGGAATAACCCTGTCTTAAAAATTGGGAACCATATGGTTCATTGGAAACACTGGGAAACTCAAGGTATCTCATGCGTACAGGACCTGTTACTCCCAGGTTCTTATGCATTGGACAGTTTGAATCCCTGAGAGTTCATTTTCAACTCCCCTGAAATCATTTTTGGAGATATCTTCAAATTAGAGATGCCATCATCCATCTACCCAACGCTCCCCCTAATAAGCAGCCCCTTCCACCTTCCCACCCCATTGAAGTTTGGGGGAAACTTTCCAGCCATAGAGCTAGTGTTATCTATGTAGCCCTCAGAGATCCTACAACAGATCCAAATCGGTCTGCCAGGGCCAAGTGGGAGGCAGATTTGCAGACCAATCTATTGGATCGTCAATGGTCGCACGGGTGGGCCAGAATTCACACGGCATGTCAGGATGGACGGACATGCCTCATAATGAATAAGAGACTCTGTAGTTGGTACTGGGACCCTGCCACACTTAAATGCATGGTTCTCTCACCATCCGATAAATGTTGGAGATGTGGATCACAAGGGGCAAATCTGTTTCATATTTTATGGACTTGCCCCCTCCTTCAACAATTTTGGCTGTCAGTCCAGGATATGTGCCAACAGCTATTTCACATGCTTTCTCCTGACCCCTCTCTTCATCTTCTTCTGGGCTGTGGACTTCCGTCCACACCAAAACAATGCCCTGGGGCCAAGTGGATCACCGCAATAGGCGCCATTGCTAAAAAACTTATTCTGGTGAGGTGGCGATCCGCTGAGATCCCAACGTTTCCAGAATTTTTGTCTGCGGTAGCCCAAGGAGCCATGTTTAACAGACTATCCAGCATTGCTGTGGGCTCAATCCCCCAATCTGAAGTATTCTGGTGGCCCTATCTGGATTCGGAATATTGTCATGACACTTGCTCCAAGCACCCCCTTAGGTTGCCCCTTTAGCTCCCCCTGGTCCCCCTCCAATTCCTCCTATCCCATCCTTTTTTTTGTTGCTATGGTTTATATCCTTTTAAGATGAACTCCTCCTCCTCCCTTTATAATGGATTGCCTTGTTCTTTATTGTATATTTTCCTTTATTCCTTGTATATAGTTGTTATTTGTTAAGGTACATAGTTGTAGATGCACCAGTATCTCCTCAAATGCAGGCTCCAATTGAGCGGACCCTTCTTGTCTCACAGGTTAAAGTTTTTGTATTTTAACTGATGGAATTGCAATATCCTTTCTAAATTTGCTATAATATTTTAAATTTGACTGTACTCTGGTTCCATCCAATGCCAGTTTATGCTAGCAGAATCACTAATAATTGGTTATCTCTTGACCAGGAAACATATAGCTCGTCTATCTAGTTGTACCAGGACATTTATGTTTATTACACCTTATTAGGGGTCCTTACCAAATGTTGCAGTATGAACCCTGGCTATGTATGTGATTGTATACATTATTGTGTGCGCCTTCTTAACAAAACAATAAGAAATGTTTAACTGCATACCTGCATCCTAAGCAGTAGCTCTAACACTGCACCAATAGCCTGTGATCACTTATTGTACTTCTTACCACCTAAGAACTCACATCCCTCAGGTCACACCTGCATCACAAGCAGTAGTTCTACCACTGCACCAATAGGATTGACTCATTTATTGTACTTCTTATCACCTAGGGACTCCAGTCCCCCAGGTCACATCTGCAACACAAGCAGTAACGTTACCCATGCAATGATCAGCTGGGCCCCCTTATTGTATATGTTAACACCTAGAGACCCCATCCCCAAGGTCACACTTTGATCACAAGCAGTAGCTCTACCAGTGCAGTGATAGGCTGGCCCCCCCTTACTATACTTCTTACCACTTAGGAACACCTCCCCAGGTCACAACATAATCCCAACCAGTAGCTCTACCAGTGCACCAATATGCTGGGCCCCCATATTGTTCTTCTTACCACCTAGAGACACCCATTCCTCAGTTCACACTTGCATCACAAGCAGTAGCTTTACCAGTGCAGTGATAGGCTGGGCCCCCTTACTGTACTTCTTACCACTTAGGAACCCCCTTCCCAGGTCACAATTGCATCCCATGCAGTAGCTCTACCTCTGCACCAGTAGGCTGAGCCCTCTTATTGTACTTCTTACCACCTAGGAATCCCCACCTACAGGGCACAACTGCATCTTAAGTAGTAGCTCTACCACTGAATGGAAAGGGCTCATCCCACTTATTGTACTTTCTACCACCTAGGAATCCCCATTCCCCAGGTCACATCTGCACCACAAGCAGTAGCTCTACCAGTGCACTGAAAGACTGG
Organism: Neoceratodus forsteri; assembly: GCA_016271365.2. Taxonomy (NCBI): domain Eukaryota; kingdom Metazoa; phylum Chordata; order Ceratodontiformes; family Ceratodontidae; genus Neoceratodus; species Neoceratodus forsteri. Next base: position 1,288,068,627 of record CM057454.1, on the reverse strand, counting down.
GACCGCTTATTGTACTTATTACGAGCTAGGGAACCTCATCCCCAGGTCTCACAACATCACAAGCAGTAGTCCTACTGCTGCACTGATTGGCTAGGTCTGCTGATTGCATTTCTTACCAGTTAGTATTCCCCATCCCCAGAGGTCACACCTGCATCCCAAGCAGTAGCTATACCACTGCACTGATAGGCCGCATCCCCTTATTGTACTGTTAGCACCTAGAGAACCACATCCCCCAGGTCATACCTGCATCCTAAGCAGTCACTCTAACACTTCACCAATAGCTTGGGCTCGTTTACTGTACTTCTTACCACCTAAGAACCCACATCCCTCAGGTTACACCTGCATCCCAAGCAGTAGCTCTACCACTGCACTGATAGGTTGCATCCCCTTATTGTACTGTTAGCACCTAGAGACCCACATTCCTCAGGTCATACCTGCATCCTAAGCAGTAGCTCTAACACTGCACCAATAGCCTGGGCTTGCTTACTGTACTTCTTATCACCAAAGAAACCACATCCCCCAGGTCACACCTGCATCACAAGCAGTAGCTATACCACTGCACCAATTGGATTGGCCATTTATTGCACTTCTTATCACCTACGGACCCCCATCCCCCAGGTCACACCTGCAGCACAAGCAGTAACTTTACCACTCCAGTAATAGGTTGGGCCCCTTATTGTGCTTGTTAGCATTTAGAGACCCCATTTCCTGTGTAACATCTGCATTACAAGCAGTATATCTACCACTGCATTGATTGGCTGTGCCTGCTCATTGTACTTTTTACCACCAAGGAATCCCCATCCCCTAGTTCACAACCACATCACTAGCAGCAGCTCGACCAGTGCATTGATAGGCTAGGCCCACTTATTGTGCTTCTTACCAGCTAGGGAACCTCATCCCCCAGTTCACACAACATCACAGTCAGTAGCCCTACTACTGCACTGATTGGCTGGGCCTGCTGATTGTACTTCTTACCAGCTAGGATTCCCGATCCCCCAGGTCACATCTGCATCCCAAGCATTACTGTACTATAGCTCAACCAGTACACCGATAGGCTGGGCTTGCATACTGTACTTCTTACCACCTAGGGCCCCGAATCCTCCCTGCCACACCTGAAAACAAGTTCTGGCTCATTGTGCTGCTCCTGTGCAAGACAACTTTAATATTCAATAAATAAGTATGTTGTGTAAATGGACTCTGAATAGGTTGATGGCCAATTCAGTCATGTTATACAGGATATGATCTGTATTCTAGGCTGGATAGGAGGACCTGTTTGGTTTTGGTAATACATTTGTGTGTATATTTTATATGTTCATAATTCATAATTTACTATCACAGAAAGTATTAAGCAATATGTCAGAGCCATATTCTTTTTACTTTTGTATCAATAAATAAAACCATATGACCGTTAAAAAAGAAATGTTTTAATAAAAAATGTGTTCAAAGCTTTCAGAATTTTGGTACATCTGCACAATATTTAATTAGTAAGGATGTAGTTTTCAGTGTAATTCTCATTCATCTTATGACCTTAATCGCATAGCAAACATTTCAGTTCCCTCAACAGTGCCATATGTTCATCGCTTTCTGAGGTTTTGCCAGCAAAAGCATCAGAAGATGATAATGTATTTCTATGCTTTAATGATGCATTCCTATGCCTTTCTTTTTATTCTAGTTTAATAATGCATTTCTGTGCTTTTGTTTTTTTACTCCAGTTTAACAATACATTTCTGTGCTTCTGTCTTTTTATTCCAGTTTAACAATGTATTTTTTGCTATTATTTTTAATTTTTGTTTAATAATATATTTATGTGCTTTAATTCTAGTTTAATAATGTATGCCTGTGTTTTTTTTTCTGTTTAACAATGTAATTCTGTGTTTTTTTATTCTAGTTTTATAATATAATTCTATACTTTTGTTTTTATTCCAGTTTAATAATGTATTTCTGTGATTTTGATTTTTCTTCCAGTTTAATAATATATTGCTTGGCTATTGTTCCTTATTGTGATATAATAATATATTTCCACATATTTTTTTATTCCAGTTTAATAATATATGTTTGTGATTTTATTTTGTATTCCAGTTTAATAATGTATTTCTATGCTCTTGTTTTGATTCCAGTTTAATAATATATGTTTGTGATTTGATTTTGTATTCAAGTTTAATAATGTATTTCTATGCTCTTGTTTTGATTCCAGTTTAATGTATTTCTTTGCTATTAATATTTTTATTCATGTTTAATAATGTATTTCCGTGTGTTTTCTAATTCCAGTTTAATAAAGTATGTGTTTTGGTTTTTTAGTTCTGTTTAATAATGTAATTTTGTGTTTCTTATTCCAGTTTCATAATATAATTCTATACTTTAGTTTTTATTCCAGTTTAATAATGCATTTCTGCACTTTTGATTGTTATTTCAGGTTAATAATGTATTGTTTTTATTGTTTCTTATTCTGGTTTTCCGAGGGCTGGCCCGATGGCACTGAGGGTTGAGGCACTGGATGCCACACCTCGCGCTACACAGGCACCCCGGGTTTGGGAATGAGCCCAGGCCATTGGGGGTTGGCAGTGGAGAGAGACGATTGAGGATCTGTAGACTGCTCTCCTCTTTCTGGGGAGGGAGCCGGGGTCTGCCTTGTGCAACAGCAACTCCTGATGGAAGCCAGAGGGACGTGCACAAGTCTGGGCACAGAGTAGAGGGGTGGAGCTGTGGCAGACATCTAGAGATGCCATTGCATGACTGAGCTCTGGGTGGTCAAGATGATGGATGAAACAAAAAAAATCTTCACCTCAGCTCATAGAGATAAAGGGGGCTTCAGGGATGCAGCCCACATCCCAGTGTCAGCCCGACACCTTGGGGGACTCCACAACTGATCCAGCACCCAGGTAAGACTGCTGTAATTACAGATAGGTTGTCGGGGGAGGATGGACCTGCCTCAGGGGGTGGTCCGGGGAGCTAGGCCTACCTGGGTGGCCTAGGGACTCCAGCCATGACTGTAAAATTCAGTCAGGGAGTAGAGGCTCCAGTCGAAAGAGCACCCTGGAAGAATGCCTGGGCAGAGGTGGAGCAAAAATAGAATCAACAAACATAACAATACTTCCTGGCTTTTTTTATTCCAGTTTAATAATGTGTGTCTGTGATATTGTTTTGTATTCCAGATTAATAATGCATTTCTATGCTTTTATTTTTATTCCAGTTCACCCCAGTGTCTGACAGCCCTGTTATAACTAACAGGTTGTTGCCACTGTCTGTTAATGTCAAAGATTTAATCAGATTAAAAAAAGTAAAACAAATTGTGCACTTACTTGTTGTGTTGAAATCACAAGATCTCAGAGAATACCCTGATGTACGAGAGGTGGCAGGTTGTGTGGATGTTGGAGATCCAGCATTGAGAAAACAGTGAAATCTGAAATACAGTCCAGAAACCTAAATCATTGCTAAAGCTGACAAACTGCATGATAGTTAGCACATTTAGGATTTGGTGGGTTCAGTCATTTAAAAGCACATATACAGTACTTGACAGACAGCACTGGAGACTGAAGCCCCCATTTTTAATTTACACTCAGTGCAGTTTGAACAGGCAACATTAGTGCAAGCTGCCCTCAGCAGCATACCCAGTGTTCTGCACCCTGCCATGAAGAGACCACCATGTGTATGTAGGAAAAGCAGAAGCATATTATAGTGTTACAGTAGTGTCACTGGCTAGGGCTGAGCAGGCACAATAATTTGAAATCATGAGTTCTTTAGGGGCTAGCAATCATAGCTTTTAAGCACCCATTGTGGCCATGTGTGCTGTTTCGTGCATTCAATCAATTTTAAGGCTATCCTGTATGTCAGCAATTCAGTGCACTATGAAGCTACCTGAGACTGCTCCCATTTGCTCATTAACGTAATGTTCTCTATAAAACATCATAATATAGAAAAACTACGCTCTTCATGACACTCAGGGTAAATAAAAGGGGCTTTAGCTGCTTCTCTGAGGAACTTGCCTCTTCCAACCACCAAAAAGCACCAACAGTGCTGGTTTACAGCTCCTCCTCTCCCATCCCAAGAAACATAGAATTATTCAGTAGCTAAAGACTGCTTGGCCCACCTCATCTGCCAATTTTCCCTACCTACTGTAATACCACAGACCCTACCAGATCTCTACCTTTACCCTCGTTTCTCTAACCATTAAGGATCCTTTGTGCCTGTCCCATGCATGTTCCAGTTCTGTTACAGTTGTTGCTCCCATCACCTCTACTGAGAGGCTGTTCCATGTATCCTCTACCCTTTCTGTGAAGAAGAACTTTCTCACGTTTCCCCTGAGTCTACCCCTGCTCTAACTTCACATCATGGCTCCGAGTTCTTGAGCACCTTTTTTCCTCAAAAGTGCTTCTCTTTTTTACCTTATGTATACTCCAGAGATATTTGAAAGTCTCAGATCTCCTCTCTTCCTCCTCCTCTCCATAGCATACATATTGAGGTACTTAAGTCTCTCTTTGTAGGGCTTTTGGTGCATACCCTGCACTGTTTAGATGCCCTCCTCAGGACCAAATCTACTCTGTCTATGTCCATCTGGAGATATGGCCTCCCAAAATGCATACAGTACTCAAGGTGACGTCTCACCAATGATTTGCACTGTGGTATCACCATCTCCTGCTTTCTGCTGGTGATACCTCTCCCTATGCACCCCAGTATCCCACTAGTTCTCCCCATTGCTATGTCACACTGCTTGGTCACCTTTAGGTGACCAGTTATGATTATCCCCTGGTCCCTTTCCTGTTTCTGGTTTTCAGCACCTTTCCTTCCATCATGTTCTCTGCCCCTGGGTTTCTGTGCCCCAAATGCATGATTAAGCAGTTCTTTACACTGAATCTTATTTGCCACACTCTAGACCACTCCTCAAGATAACTTACTGTAGATCCATCCTCATTCTTTCTATTCCCCTGGAGTGTGAACCCTGTTGCAGATCTTTGTGTCATCTGCAAAAAGTCAGACATTCCCTTCTAACTCCTGTGCAATGTCACTAATAAAGACATTAAAGAGGACTGACCTCAGTACTGATACTTGTAGCACCCCACTGGTCACCTCCCCCTCCTCAGACTGAATTCCATTTATCACCACCATCTGTCATCTGTTCCCCAACCAATTTCTAATCCAGTTTATCACTTTAGGACCCACGTCCAGGCTGCCCAGCTTCTTAATGAGTCTCCTATGTGGAATGGTGTTGAATGAATTAATAAAGTCTAGGTAGGTCACATCTACCTCTCCACCCTGATCTAATTTTCTGGTCACCCAGTCAAAGAAATCTATCAGATGTTTGACATGATCTCCCAACTGTGAATCAATGCTGCTTTGGATCCTGTAAGCCACTAGATTCAAAATATTTCACAATCCTTTCCTTCAATAATTACTCCTTTAATTTCCTCATCACTAAAGTCAGGCTGACTGGTCTGTAATTGCCAGCCTTCTCCTTGCTCCCACTTTTGTGAAGTGGGACTACATCTGACTTCTCCAGTCCTCTGGAACCACTACTGTATCTAGTGACTGGTTGAACAGGAATGTCAGTGGTGCTGCCAGAACCTCTTTAAGCTCCTTCAGTATCCTTGGATGTATCCCATCTAGCCAAATTCCCTTGTGCACTTTCAGTTTTGTGAGTTTGTTCAGGACTCTTTACTATGTAAATGGACTGGTGTCCACCTCCCTTCTGTGGATACTCCTGTCACTTATCTGTGGCCCCCCACCTTACTCTTTTTCTGTGAGTACTGAACAAAAATATTTGTTCAGGATTTCTGATTTTTCCCTTGTCCACCTCTACACATTCATCCCTTCCATTCTCAGTCTTACAATCCCTCCCCAGGTCTTTGTCCTTTCACTTACCTACATGGCAAATGTCTTGTCCCCATCTTTACTGCCTGGGCTATTTTCTGCTCTGTTTGTGCCTTTGTGCTCCTGACTGTTTTCCCTGCCTCCCTCTGCTTCTCCTGATACACTTCCCTGTCCTCCTCCCTCTGTGTCTCCTTATGCCTCCTGAAAGCTAACTTGTTTGCCCTTACCTCCTCAGCCACCTCTTTTGAGAACTATAGTGGTCTTGTTTATGTTCACCATGCACACATGTGCATGAAACATCTTGCTGTGAGAGGGCACTTCTGAGGGGTGTGTCACTGCTGAGCCCATCGCAGTTCAAAATAGCAGAGGCTGAGCAGTCTAGACCAATGACCACACATTGTAGTTCTGACGCAACTTTCTGCTTGGTGGGCTGAAACTTCATTTACTTCAAAGGACTGAAGGGGCTCCAATCAGAGAGGGCTTCAGTCATTTGATTTGCATGAAGTCGCATCAGCAAACAGCTGAGTGACTTTCAACATCAGGAGCCTGTAGAACTTATGTGTTTTATCAGCTGTTCCTCCTCTTCCACACTCTTTCCTCCTTCTCCCTCAGTGCATGTACCCCTTGCCATGCTGCAATGTTTGTTTTTTAAAAACCCTGAAAAAGAGAACCCCATCCACTGATGTTTGTTTCAGTCACCACTTAACCCCCCGTTTTAGTTATGCAGCTCTGGAGAGTCCACCTCCAGTACTGCCAACTGTAACACTGACACTGGGGGTGTCCAATCCCCCAGTGTCCACTGAAATAAAAAAAAGTCCCTTGTAGTTTGCTTTTTTTTGTACTAGCCTGTAAAAAAGAAAGCCATCCATCGATGTATGTGGTAACCACCACTGTAACTGCAACCTCCCCTGCCATTTTAGTTATGCAGCACCAGGGTGCCTACCCCTGGTGCTTGCAAACATAACACTGACACTGGGTCTGCCCAGTCCCCCAGGGTTCACTGAAGCAAAGAAAGCACCCCTTGTGTTTTATTTTTAATAGTCCACACAAAAAAAATGGTCCATCAATGTCTGTTTCTGGTGCCTCCTCTGGCATCCCTGAAACCATCACCCCATCCAACCCTGCCACTCAGCACCCACCACCCCAATTATAACACTGGCATGGGGGTGTCCTATCCCCTAGTGTCGAAACCTGAAATAAAGAAAATCTTCCCTTGGCACTTTTTGTTTGTTTTGGTTTTTTGTTTAAATAAACCCTGTAAAAAAAAAAAAAAGAAACCAACCATCAATGTCTGTTACACCATTATTCCTACCCACCTGACCCTCCCACTCAACACTCACCATGCCACCCCCCTAAGCCCTTACTTACCCACTGGGGGTTCAACACTGTAATCTTCTCTGGAGTGCAAACACGTCTTCACTCTTCAAAACTGAACCGTGAACTCAGGAAATTAGGTATGTGATTCAATGTATTTCAATGCGGATTTGAACTTAATGGCATGACTTGGCCATTTTGGGATATTTTTGCCCAGATTTTCAACATGCATTTTTTGTGACTCCCCTCCCCCGTGAACAATGCAAGTGACATTAGGCAAATTTGTCCCAAAAGGTGATTTCGTCATCACTGTGTGAAATCACCTTTTGGGCAGGAGTTACATTTTTTCTCCACCCTTATCCACGAGGTGGGGTTGTAAGAAGGTTATGTTGAAAATTTGGCATAAAGATATTGAAAAACAACCAAGTTATGAGCCTACATTGAAATTTGTGAACACAGGCTCATAACTTTGGTAATTGTTAATATTTTGACCCCAGATGTTCAATATAGCCATTTCTTCACAGCATCTCATTAATGTGATAACTGTCATTTTTCAAATCCTGGCCAAAATGTGTTTTTGCATCCCGAAAGCTGATTTTGCAGTTGCTGTGTGAAATCTCATTTTGGGCTGGAGTTGAAAATTTTCTATGCACTTGTTCATGAGGTGGGGCCATAAGAAGGCTATCTTGAAACTTTGGGGTAAAAATATTAACAAATAATGAAGTTATGAGTCAGCATGGAAATCTGTGAATGCTGGCTCAAAACTTTGGTAATTTTCAATATTTTGACCACAAATTTTATACGTAGCCATTTCTTCACAGCACCTCATGAATGTGACAGTTGTCATTTTTTAAATCATGGCCAAACAGTGTTTTCACACTTATGGCACAAAATTACCTTTTGGGCAGGGTTTGAAAATGTCCTCCACTCTTGTTCATGAGGAGGGCTCATAAGAGGTCTATGTGGGGTCATAAGAAGGCTAGGTTGAAAATGTGTGGTAAAAATATGAAAATACAACAAAGTTATGAGTCTATGATGCAATTTTTCAATGCACACTCATAACTGCGGTAATTTTCAATATTTTGACACAAACTTTTCAACATAGCTATTTTTTGACACCACTTCATGAATATGACAGCTGTCATTTCTCAAATCCTATTCAAAATGTGCTTTAAAACTTGTTGTGCACAATGGCATTTCAGCCATTGTTTTAAAAATGACATCTGTCATGTCAGCCCACTGGTGCAGCAGCAAGGCATCCAGTTGTGGTGCCGACATCCCTGGTTCAGAGATGGACTTGGGAGTTTAAGGGCTGACCGGGGAGAAGGACTGAGAATCCTGTGAAATGCTCTCCTTCTCTGGGAGGAAGGAGGCATAGTGTCTGGCACTTTAGGGACCTCTGAAGGAGGCTGAAGGTACTGCCACAGATAGCGTCATCACCTAAGGGGGGGGAAGAGTGGATGCTGGACATCATTTATTGTCCCTGTCCCCAGGGATCTACACTTCCATAATGCCACCTCCCTCTTTGATGCTGTGCACACTATGCCCATCCATTCCCCAATCCTGCTGGTGATGGATAGAAGTGTGTCCACCAGAGCATCCTGGTCCTGTGGCCCCACCCTGGGGGGCAAGCCAGGGGGTTCCTCCAGTGGAAGAGTCCTGACGGAGTCCTGACTTCAGGTCCATGGATCCCAGGCTGACCAATGGCCCCACTGATTGGTGGTAAGCTTGGGATTGGTTTGCCAGCAGGTAAGTCAGGGGGATTGGTTGGGGCTCTGGGTAGCAGGAGCTGAGCCCTGGTAGGAGCGGCACAAAAAAACAAAGTATAATAAATTGCTAAAAAAAAGGAAAATAAATAACACCTGTCATGCTGAGAAGGAGTGCTTATAAAAGCATTATGTTGAAAATTTGGGGTAAAAATCTGAAAAAAAATGGTACAAAAGCAATGCCTTACTAGCGGTGAACATTTGACATTGATAAATGCTTGTTTCCTCTTGCATTTTGCTTACTTGCCCAATGCAGATGTTTGTTGCCTTCAGTATGGCTCCTTTTAGTTCCATTCACTGCTCCTCTATGCAACCCAAGTCCCCCCCACCACCAGATCATCCCTGAGGCACTCCCACAACCTTTTAAAGTCTATCCTTTTGAAGTCCAGTACCCTCTCTTTCATGTGATTTGACTCGCTACTGTTCTTATATCGAACCACACCATTCAGTGATCACTGGTCCCCAGGTGGTCACCCACCTTGATGTCTGCAACTCTGTCCCCGTTGATGAGTACTAGGTCTAATATTGCTGCCTCATGAGTGGGATCTTTTAGTAATTGCCTGAGGAATGCCCCAAGCAGGGATTCCTGGATGACTCTGCTCCTAGCTGAAGCTGAAGCTGCAGCTAGGATGCTCCAATCAGCATCCAGCAGTTTGAAATTCCCCACTAGCTGCACTTCCCCTTTAGCTGACATCATATTGATGGCTTCCAATTGAAACCTGTCCATCTCCTTCCCCTGTGATGGTGGCCTGTATATCATGCCAGTGCGAACAGTGGCTCCATTTCCCTCCTCAGTAGTGACCCACAGTGTCTCCACCCCTCCCTGTATTCCTTATATTTCAGTTGCTTTTATACTGTCCCCTCCCCCCTTTTACCAACCCTCTCCTTCCTGAACAGAGTACTGTATATCCTGGAATGGCTATATTCCAGTCATGGTTTTCATTGCACCATGACTCAATGTTAGCAACAATGTCCAGGTAGGTTTCTGCCATCAGGTCCAAGATTTTATTTCACAGACTCCAAGCACTGATGCACATAGCCTTCCACATTCTGCTACCACCCTTTCTGCCAGGCCCCTTTCTCCTTCTTGCCTACTCTCCTTACAAATATAGAAATATAGAAAGTGATGGCAGAAGGGGACTCCAGATCCATCTAGTTTGCCCTTAAGCCTAGCCATCCCGTCCCCTAACTGCTATTCATTACTACAATTATTTTGTATCTATCCCAAGCCTTCTGAATGTTCCAACTGTTTTTGCTTCCACCCCATCAGGTGGCAAGCAGTTCCAAGTATCCACCACCCTCTTTGTAAAGAAGAACTTTCTTGCATTGCCCTTAAATTTTCCCCATCCAAGCTTCATGCTGTGACCGCTGGCTTTTGCATGACTCTTGAACTGAATAAGGTCCTGAACCTGTACCTTGTTTATACCCTTCGTGTATCTGAATGTTTCTATCATGTCTCCCCTATCTCTCTTGTTGTTCAAGGGAAAACATGTTGAGTTCTTGCAGTCACTTCTCATAGTTTATATCAAGGAGTCCCCATACCATTTTTGTAGTTTTCCTCCGCACTGTCTCAAGTCTGTCTATATCCTCCAATTCCAACAGAAAAGTCAACGGGCTGGTGGTGCAAAGGCAAAATGAACAAACTAATCACCCAAGGCAGTCCAGCACTCACCACCACAATAAATGCTGTCCAAACATGAAGTAGACATGCAAATCCTTTATTAAAAGTGCTAAGTGATACATGTCCTGACGTGTTTCAGAATAATACCTTTATTGTGGAATATTTCTGTTGCAATTGCCTCCCATCTGACCTCCCAAGAACACCAGCAGTGCCCATTACAGCTCCTCCCCCCCTCTCACCACTCTGAGAACACCAGCAGTTTCAGAGCAGAAGGGGCTGTGTGGAGAAGGGAGAAGGTAGTGAAGGCTGAAGAGGCTTTGATGCACAAGGGTGTTAACTCTGCTGTAACTAGCCAAGGAAGAACATCTCCAGCACATAAGCCTCTTGTCCTGTGGGATTACGGTACAGATTTCAGCCTACAAGCTGCAGCAACAGTCAGAAGTAGGGACATCCAGAACTCCCTGCAAGGTGCATTCCTCAGGCAACTAGTTAAGGAACCAACTCATGGGGTGGGGGCACGCAATTCTGGACCTGGTACTGACAAAATTCAGGAAGATGTGTGGAACATTTCAGAGGACCTGGATGTAATTTTGAATACCATAACAGGACTTAAAAATAATGATACTGCAAACACTCAGAATGACGCTGCCTGATCATTCTTTTTGGCAGAGGGGGAGTACGGTTGCCACCTGTCCCGCTTCCCACGGGACAGTCCCGCTTTTCATGCTGCCATCCCATCTCCCACTCCTCCCAGCTGTGGGACACTAAATGTCCCACTTTTTGCCCATGGGAAAAGAGTGAGTCAAATAGTCTACTTCCATCCAGTTCCATTCGCTCCTCAGGCTTCTAATCCCGCTTCCTGGTCTGCACTGCAGTAACTCCAGCATCCTACAGATGGCCGGTCAATCCATTCACAATGTCAATCGGGTGGGAGGGCCGTGGTGCAAATGTATTACCTCGACTGACTGCTATGTAGCTGCGCAGCTGCTTGTTCTCCATCCCGACTCCACAGTGGCAAGTCCTAAAGTGAAGCCCTCTTTGTTAACTTTTCACGGGCTTTTTAATTTCTCATCAATCCCAGGGCTTTGGGGGGGATCAGGAGGTAGAGCTGTCCACTTGCTCCACTCTCAATCAGTCCGCACTATGACCACCTGGTGATGTCTGTGATGACTGAATTGGCTGCAGAGTCATTGGGGGGGTGGCTACCAGGTGGCAGTGTGTTTAAATGCCGCGAGTTAAAACAGCTGGGCACATTATTTGAGAGAGAGCAGGATGGCTATGAAGCTAGCCCACAGAAGAAGGAAGATGGTTGGAGAGCTTGGATCGGATTCAGAATCGGAAGAGAGGGCAGCAGGCCCGCTCCTCGGTGCAGGCTGTAGCAGGAAGCAAAGCAATACTTGGGCACTGATAGTCACTGGAGTCGGATCACCACCGTTTGTGTTTCTTCAGCCTGCAACACCATACGTAGAAGAGCTGGTGTCTTCAGAAGTGGTTTGGTCTGAGTGTCTGTACGCTGCCTGTACACCCCAGCACCTATACCTAGCTTGCTCAGATAGAACCTCTGAGCAGAGCGGCTTCTCTGTCAGAACAAGACATCTGAGGTAAAGAGCTGTAATCATTTTCTTGGTGGCGTGAGTGTGGGGGCAAGTCATTATCATCATTGCAGCTAAGCAAGTTGGTAGGCAGCAGAATCAATTGGGACTACACACTGACTGAAATCCTATCACTTGGCTGGACTGAGGAGGACTCTGTCTGCTAGCTCAAGCTGTGTTCATGGCTGGCACTACTGTCTACTGAGGAGGGTCTGTAGTGTCAATTCTGCAGTCAGGTAAGGGCTTCGAGCCAGTGTTTAATTTTTTTATTTGCTCATGGCCTCTATTGCCATAACTCCCAAGGGCTGCATTATTTTGGAACACTAGGTGAAGCAGCTTGCTGTTGTGTGTTCCCTGGCATGTTGGCGAATGTTGGGGATAATTTATCATAATGACAGCCTGTTGGAGGAAAATCAGTCTTTCATTTACATACAGCGGATGTTTTGACAAGGACACTCCATCAAAAATAAAATGGCACACTAAGTCATGTATTGCAGTGTGCTTAGCACTGCTGTCTGCTTCTGCTTATCAATCTCGAGGATCTGTTGTGAAATACTCGGCAAGTTCCTGTAGTCACACAGGAGCTAGCAGAGTGTTTCACCCCAGATTCCTGAGAAGTGCATACTTTAGAGGTACAAACTTAATGTGCGGAGCTCAAGCCCTCTGTTACAGAAGAATGAACTCTGCACTTTGTTTACACCTCCGTGCCTTCTTGTTTGGTAGTGTCAGGTATGAATGAATGTCTGTGCATTCATCAAGAAACTTTGTATTGTTTTTAACCTCTTGCCTAACCTTATCCCTAAGAGGCCTTTTTTTTTATTGGTCCACGCACTATGTGTGATAGCAAATGACAGTATATTTAACAGAAGCCAACAAGCCGGATGTGATTTTTGTGAACAGATTTTATTTCTCAACACAAATTGATTAACATGCTCTAATCATTCTTTTATGCCTCTAGAAACTGTTGAACAGATTCACATGACATGTAATTCGAGTGTTGTGTGGTAGATCTTTTTTTTTTCTCTGGGTGGCACTGCCATGTCTTGTGGATGTGCATGTCTATTTAAAGCAGCAGTAAATACAATCTGTTCTTTTTTGGTTAGTTTATTCCAGTGCTCTGCTGATCATGTTAGGGGGTACCAGTGCAGAATGTAAACAAAGCAAGAATAACTAAGCAAATTTTTGGGGTGGGATTATACAATGCCATTGGAAGAGGTGCCAGGCACTTTCCCTGGAATTGGATGATCCCCAAATTAACTCCAGTTGTTCTTTGCTTTTGTTTCCATTCTACTGAAAGTCCTCCTCTGCCAAATGTGTTTGACTGTCACTACTACACAGGGGGCACATGATCCTACTCTGCAGTAACCAAAAGACAGGATGTGATTTGTGGGGGATTCACAGCTGAAAATTAGTCAGCAGCCAGATTTTTTGTGGTGCCACAAATTCAAATTGCAAATATAAAAAAAACCAAAAAAACAACAAAACAGAAAAATACTAAAGATGACTGGGAAAAATATTTACAGGTAAGGGAACTGGAACTATAGTCGAATGATTACATCACTTCCTGACTTGGTAGTACAGCTGCTTTTAGTAGTTGGAGACAGTTGACCACATGACAAGTGTGCTTTGAACCATCACAGGTGTAGGCAGAACTAGAAAAGAAATGAAGTGGTTCAGCTGTGGCTTTGGTGTTTTGCTTTTATTAGTACTACTAGCGGGACGTTGTCATGGCCACCTGGTGTCTTTTGTGGAGCCTTTTTATGTTCTTTCTGTTTCTGTATTTTGGTAGATGGGGGAATCAAACCAGTTAAGAAAATGCTGCTGGTTGTACAGTGCCAAGCTCATTACTCCATGCAGATGTTCTTCACATGTACCTTGAGCCTGCAGTTGGTCATTTGCAACCAAAAGTATAAAGTGGGGCAAGCACCTAGCAGTACAGACTAGGGTTTGGACTGTCTGAGACTGTCCAGATCTGTAGTCTGTACTACCAGGCCAGCTGCCTTTCCCAGTTTGTACATCTTGATTGCAAACAACCAGATGCAAGGCCCAAGGTACATGAGAAGAATATTTTGCCAAGGTTATAAATCATAAGTTGTCCACTGCCTGCCGGGGCTAATGAGCAATGTAATTTTGAAGTTGTGAATTGTTCAACCCTGTCTAGTTTAAGCATTCTTTCATGTTTTCAGGCCTTGTTTGGCTGCAGTGACATACTGCATTATGCTTTCTCAACAAGGGCCTAGGGGTGCATCATGGAACAACCTATATTCCATGCTGTTCACTGCCTCTGTAGCTGTTCCAGTGATGTTACATAACCTCTGTAGCCATAATGCCACTGGCTTGTGGTGCTTGGTTTGGCTGCCATGCACAGAAGTTGCATTGTGCTTTCAGACCATGATTGGTACACATGTGATAGTGCCTCCAAGTAAGATGACACATAGTGCACCAGTTTAGTTGTCACTGAATATGTACTAAAAGCACATTGCAACATTTGTTAACTGCACAGGTAAGTAACGGGGCTCAAAGAATGAAGCAATCTGCACTGACTGTATCTTTTTCCAACAATAAGAGACTCTGCAAGTGGCAAGATGTGTGGAAGACAGAGTTCAACTGGATCAAGAAGTGCAGCGACACACTGAAATCCTTCTGCAGGTATTGTAGATGAGAAATCCTGGTGTCACATGGCGGGCGGAATGACCTAACAAGGCATGAGAGCACAGAGCAACACAAGACGGCCATCCAGCAAGTCAAACACAGCCATCTGATGATGAAGTGGACCAGAACAACTAATCTGGATAGAATAGAGTTCAAGGTGACTGCTGCTGAAGTGGCTGAAGTGTTTCATGCAGTGCAGCACAACATCTCATATAATTCCTTGGACTGTGGACTCAGGCTGGCCAACCAGTTGTATGGGGACTCCGAGATTGCTAAAAAAACTTGCTTGTGGATGAACAAAGGCAGAGGCAATTGTAGAAAATGTTCTTGGACCACATTCTCTGGAATGTCTCATAAAAGACCTCCAAAAGCCAGGGTATCATTCTCAGTTGCTTCAGATGCTTCCAACAAGGGCAGCATAAAATTATTCCCATTGGTAGTGGGGTACTGCACAAAGGAAGAGGGGGTTGTTAATGCTCTCCTGGACTTTTATGAAGACCCAGATGAATCTGCTCAGGCCATAACTGACCAGATTTCATCTATCTTGCAAAGGCATTCCTTGCCATGGGCCTCTGTGTCTGCATATGGTGCAGACAATGCCAGTGTGAACTATGGCAAGTGATCAGGAGTGTATACCAGACTAAAAGAGAACTGTCCATCAATCCAGAAGGCAAACTGCCCAGCTCACATCCTCCACCATGCTGCAAAAAAGGCAGCAGCAAAACTTACTTATGATGTGGAAGTGTTTGTCCTGAAAATATTCAGCCGTTTTTCTGGCTCTGCCACAAGAAAAAAAGATTTAAAAGAGTTCTTTGATTTTTGTGGAATGGAATTCGAGTCCCTTCTAAGGCATGTGCCAACCAGGTGGCTGTCATTGCTGCCAGCAGTTGAAAGAATCGCAAAAAAATCTTGCTGCACTGCAGTCCTATTTCCTGTCACAAGGAGAGGACACACTTTGGTAAATCTGGCAATACTTTGCAGATAATGAACATGGTGAGGACACTCTTCCAACACTGCCACAGTGCTACCTGTATTTTCTCAGTGCAGTTCTGGTTGATTTTAATGAACATATAGCCACCCTAGAAAGGGCACAACTGATTGCTATGGAAACATTTGCTGTGATGTCCTCACTAAGACAAAAGTTTGAAGTTTGAGCAGCAGACAGGTTTTTTGGGGGGAAGCTCCATACAGTCATGAGAGATATGGACGCTGTCTCCTGCAAAAAGTTGGAGAAGAATTTTATCCTTTTCCTTGAAACTGTTGTCAAATACTTGGAGCAGTGGTTTGACTTTAGTGACAATAACTACCTAAAGAAAATGTCTCGCTTGGCTTTAAAGGAACCCTTTGCCTTTGATGATTTGTTGAATGTTGCTACTGCCCTTTCTCTGCAGGAATCCATAGATATAGACAGATTGTTTCAATACTATTCAGTCATTAGGCCCCTCATGCCAGACTTGTATAGACTAGACCTATCACCAGGAGAAAAGTGGCATAAGATTTTTATGGATGCACCAGACCTGCCTGCTCTGTATCCAGTAATTGCACGAATCATGAGCATCCCACCTTCAAATGCTTTTGCTGAGAGAGTCTTTTCTCTCCTAAAAAACAAGTGGACTAATGCAAGAAACTGTTGCAGGGTGGAATTAATAAAAGCTGAACTGATGGCCACTATAAACTATCGAATGAAATGTGGTGAATTCCATTTGAACATTATGTGGAATAGATCCCTTTTGCATACTGTTAAATCGAACGCCAAGTATAATTTCAAAGCTAAGAAATGAGGTATAGAGCTGTTTTGAGTGAGAAAGAGATGGAGTAGTTTTGAAAGGTGTGTTTTTTTTTTGCTTGAAAATGTCCTTGCTGCTTGAAAATTTACTTTTTGTTTTACTATTTCTTTTTTTAATAAAAAATGCATTTTTTGCAGTATTGCAATGTTTGGTTCCTGATTTCAACTTACCAAAGGTTATGAACAGACAATTTTAAGGTTATTCCATGGGTGAACATGCAAAGAATGCTTAATTGAGGCATACATGGGGTGGGCAGCGGCATATGACACAGCATCCCAAATATCCTGATTGGTACCCTGTGTCGTAAGGCAGCTGCAGACCCGCGGCACGCGCAGTTGGCTGCCAATAGCCAGGTGGCACGCTTTTGTCCCACTTTGGACCTCTGAAAAGGTGGTAACCCTGAGGAGGAGGGTGCCACGACATCGTTTGGGACTCTGGGCTCAGAAGATTTCAACAAAAGGGAAGCTGATTGTAAAGACATTTTAGAACAAAGCACCAATCAATGTAAAGAGGGAGTCCAATGAAAAGTACTGCATTTCGGAATCAGCTTTCCCCTAATAAATCTCATACCAAAAGTTAGGTTTCTACATTACTCCATTTTAAAGTGAGGAGCTATTTTGTAGTCCTGATTCCACTCCCTGTTCAAAAAAGCTAGTTTCAGTGAAGAGATAATGATGATGTCACAATTAGAACTCACAGACTAGTCCTCCCTGTCAGCAACCTTATAGGATCTATTTCTCCAAAGTTATAAAAACTGTAGCTGTATGAACCATTAAAAAAACAGACACAGGGTTGTCTGCAGTGCTTGCATTTCCAGAATGTTCAGATGCACAGTACTGTACCTTAGAATGCATCAGGAGCTAGTTTTGGAATGCAGAGCTGAACCAAGGTATAAAATGTCAAGGTGGTGCACAATTTTAGAATGTTTGGGGGAGAATGCAATCTCGGCATTTGGCAGGGATGCTCCATCTCACAATTTGGTGGGACACTCAATCTCAGAATGGGACAGGGACATTCATTGAGGAATTTAGCTGGGACTGGCAATTCTGGAATATAATAAGGATGTACAGTGTTGGAATGGAACAGGACAAACCATTTTATTTTGAAACTGTTAATGCTTGCCACATTCAAGAATTATATGCACCCACCACATTTCAAAATTGTGCATCACATCTCCATCACAATCCAACATTGTGTGTCCCAGCCATATTCCAAAATTGTGCATCCCCGCCACATTCCAAAATTGTACATCCACACCACGTTCCAAAGTTGTTTCAATGCCACATTCTGAAACTGTCACCCTCATATTCTAAAACTGTGGCACATGCATGCCAGGAACTGGCTCAGCCTCTTCCGCCCCACCTACGCTATCCACTGGACCTCCACCTGGTGGGAGTGAAACTACAGGGAGAGTAGAAAACCACCCAGAGGGGAGAACTGCTCTGTGGCTCCTCAATCCTGCTCCCCCCCACAGACTCCCCAATGACCAAAGGTTGTTTCCAAATCCAGAGTCATTCCCATCTATGCCACATTCTAAAACTATGCTACACCGCCACATTATGAATTTTAGCATCTCTGCCACTTTCCAAAATTGTGTGTCCCAGCTATATTCTGAGATTGTGTCATTGCTGCATTCCACAGTTGCAGTTGGGTGGCATTTCAAAGTCTCAGCCTGAACTTCCAGTGTGATGGCTGCCCGTTGAGATGCTTCTTCTGACGGCTCCCTGCCATCCTTTGATTACGGCTGTAAATTGCAATAAATGATCACCTTTTGCTTGCCTACTTATACTTCGTATCTCACTGACTAACTGGGGTCTAATAATTTTCAGAATTTCCGTGGATTGTCCGCAGAATGGACGCGGAAATGAAAATGCAGTCTCTTCACCACACTCCCCCACTGACTCTGGCAAAAGACAAGGCCGCTAAGAGAGCTAAAGCCGGTAGAACCGATATTTCCCCACCAATGAAGCAGCAAGGTGCCCTAACGGAGGATCGGTTTTCGGAGGAGTTAGCTCCGATGAAAGAAACATTACTTGCTCTCGCTACGGAATTTAAGGGCATGAAAATGTCCCTTGATCAGATCCATGTCCGCACTAAGGACAATGAAGCCCGTATTTCTTCCTTGGATGATTGGAGGGGAAGACTGGATCCTGAGATAGTAACATTACGCCACCGACTGAAGAAGACAGAGGATCGTTTGGAGGATCTCAAAGGTCACTCGAGAAGAAATAACCTTGTGGTCTTGGGCCTGCCTGAGGGGGAGGAGGAGAGCCAAGCAGTCGTGTTTGCTCAGATGTGTGATAAGCTGGTGGGGCCCTAACTTAATGGGCCCATATACATCATTGAGAGGGCCCATAGATCTCTCCGCCCCATGCCTCCCTCGGGCTCCCCCCCTTGCCCTTTCATCTTCCGCCTGCTGAACTTTTTGGACAAGCAACACATTATCTCCAAATTTAAGGAAGTGGCAGAAGTACAATGGGCTGGTAAGAGAATTTGCATCGTGCAAGATTTGCCCTACTCGATTCATCAGAGGCGTTCAGCCCTTCATCCATTAGTAGCCAAACTAGTGACTGCTGGTATTAGATTTAGAGTGCGTTATCCGGCCACCCTACAAATCAACAGAGATGAGCAATGGCACTCTTTTGATTCACTGGATGCTGCTAAGGAAACATGCAAGAAATGGTATCCTGATTTAATTAAATGAACACTCTTCAGCTTATTTTGTGGTATAGAGTGTCATCTAGTGGTCGTTTATTAAATTACACATTTTTTGCTATACAGCCTGCTCAGTAAATAGCGATTTAAAACTACTGTAATTCTTCTTTGCAAAATGTTAATGGATAAGGCTTAATGTTGTTTATTCGTGAACCTTATCAGGCATGCAAGTCTGAAGTTAAGAGCCCTCACTTTAGATTGTAGTTGCTGCATTTGAAATGTTTTTCTTTTACCTTCCTCAGTCTAACAAGTGGGTTATTTAAGTTTATTGGGCTCTGAATTTGTTGAATCCAGTAGATTTCCACTTCACCTTGGAGGGGACGGTATACTTATAGTACCCTTGTTGAATGTATCATTTTGGTTTATATTTTATTAGGGTGGGGTCATTTAGTTCAAGCTATTAATGATGGGGTAGATGGTTTAGGATTTTCTGATTAGTTTATGCATTTATTAAAGCATTGTAGTGTTTAAAGATTATAATTGAATATTGTTATTAATAGTTGAATGTGTAGTTTCCAGTGTTTAAGCATGTTGGTCAAATAGCTTTAGTGTTTAGAATAGAAAATGGGACAGGCGGGGGGAGTGTATTCGAGGTAGCATGATAATCAGCACACCGTTTGATCAGCTGAGAGGTCAGTCATTGGGACTGGGGGTGACTTACATTATACTCCTATACTGGGGCATACTTCATGGTTATGTATATTTGCCCAGGAGGGATTTATTTTGGGGATGGGGTAACACACTCTATAAGTTATCCATTTATTTTAGGGAAGTATTGGGTAATGGCGAGGGAGGGATAAAGAGTCAGTCACGGGGTTTATAACCTTGGATAAAAGTCATAAAAAGTACTTTCATTTTTGACTTCTTCACTCTACCAAACTGCTTAAACCTTAGGTTTGATTAGGAGAATAGCCTCATGGAATGTTAAGGGAGCGCGGGTCAGATTGAAACGCTACGACATCCTTGAGCATTTGGCTCTAGAGCACTCAGGAGTTGCTTTCTTGCAGGAGACACATCTGTTGGCTAGTGAATGTACCCTCTTCAGGAGAGAACAAATGGGATGTGTCTATGCAGCTGGCAACTCCACTTCGCAAGAGGAGTTGTGATTTTATTTACCAGAGGGACCCAATTTCAATTATTACAGCAAATGGGGGACCCACAAGGGAGATTCTTTTTTTTAAGAGGGTTGTTTGATCATAGAGAAATCATTCTGGGTACAGTGTATGGTCCTAATCACTCTTCTGAATTTTTTTCACAAATAGCCCTCATGTTAGCCCCTTTCAAGCAATTGCCATTAATCTTAGCTGGGGATTGGAATCTCACATATGACACTATGTTAGATAGATCTACTCAGAGAGGTTGTAGCTTATCCCCTGCGCAGAGGACTCTACATGAAATGATGGAAGGATTGGGGCTTTCTGATCCCAGGTGCCTTCTTCACCCTAATGAGAAGGAATTCACCTTCTACTCAGTCTATCATAAAACCTAATCTCGCCTGGATTTTTTTCTAGTAAATCAGGCCATGTTGATGGGCCAGTTTGACTGTGGAATTTTCCCTAGGGTCTTATCTGATCACTCTTTGGTATAGTTTGAAGGTAGGGTACCCCAGAATATTCCTAAGGTTGCCATGTGGAAACTTAATCTCCAACTTCTCTCACAGAAAGATACTGGGAACAGGATCAGTACTCTGATTACTCAGTACATGGATCAAAATAGGGTTCTATACCAGCATATGATCAACTTTGGTGTTCATTGAAATGTTATTTGAGGGGGGAATTTATTAGAACTGCAGCTTCCCGGAAAAAGAAAAATGAGGCCACAGCAAAATCCTTATTGGATTCCATCCCAACTCTTGAGGTAGCCGTGGCCACTAGTCCTTCTGATGGGGATTTAATTTGTCTCACGCTTCTTAAAGACCAATATGCGGAGAAACTTAGGGAGAAGGCTGAATATGCTTTGTTTAAGACTCATGTTAGATATCTGGATCAAGATGATAAAGCTAGGCATCTCTTGGCCCTTAAATTGAGACATCAGAAGGAGTCTAGACTAGTTACATCTTTATCTACTACAGAAGGTGGCTGTCCCTTGACATCTCTATTGCCATAGTGGAGGAATTTGAGTCATTCTATAGGAAACTATATAGCCTCCCAGAAAATGCCCCTACTCAATCTGAAATTCAGAATTACCTCTCTCATCTCTCCCTTCCCACCCTTAGTCAGGAGCAGCAGACCCAATTAATTTCTCCTATTTTGACATTAGAGATAACTACTGCTATCAGATCTCTTCCACCAAATAAAGCTCCCGGACCAGATGGTTACCCATCAAACTTTTATCACACTTTTGAGAAGGAACTTACCCCTATTCTTCAAGAACTGTATGCCCATATCTGTGCCCATGGGATTCTAGACTCAACCCTATTAGAAGCTACCATCATTGTTTTGCCTAAACCTGGGAAACCCAAAGATAGAGTACCAAACTATAGGCCGATTTCTTTGATGAATTACAATATTAACATTTTGGCTAAAATGTTGGCCTCCAGGATTACCAAAGTTTGAGGTAATTTAATCAGCCCAGAACAGATCGGTTTTGTTGGTGGTAGAAACCCCCTAGATAACTTTCGTAAACTTGCTCATATCTTCTCCGTATCCAGGGAGGCAGATCTACCAATGGCCCTTGTCTCCCTGGATGTGGAGAAAGCTTTTGATAGAGTAAGTTGGCCTTTTCTGTTTGGCACTATGGCCCAATTTGGATTCCCCCTTGAATTTATTGCCTGGATTAGGTACTTATACTCTAATCCTAGGGCTAAAATTTATTGTAACGGAATTTTTTCCTAGTAATTTCCCATTGTTCTCAGGCATGCGTCAAGGGTGCCATTGTCCCCTTTGTTTTTCAGTTTGTGTTTGGAGCCTTTGCTCCATAAACTACAGTTATCTACAAATATTTCTGGTATTCCAGTAGGTCCATTAGAACTTAAACTGTCGGCCTATGCAGACAACATTTTACTGCACATTTCTGAACCAATTAAAGCCATCCCATTAATCTTAGATATAATAGCTGAATTTAGCTGGCTCTGAAATTACAAGTTGAACATTAACAAGACTGAGGTCATGCCACTTAATTCCCATGTCCACAGAGGGGATCTGGTTGGCTTTAATATGGCCTGGACCAACAGACTTAAGTACCTTGAAATTATTTTGGCGCCCTCAAATTTTCTCCTGAAGAAGCTCAACCTTGATAACCTCCTCCTAACTATCCAACAAGATTTAATCAGATGGTCCCCCTTATATATTTCCCTTCATGGCAGAATCAATGTGATTAAAATGAATGTGTTACCTAGAGTGTTTTACATTTTCAACATGCTGAATGTTTACATTCCCATATCCAGGTTCTGTAAACTCCAGAGTATGATAACTAGGTTTTTATGGCATCATAAACCTCCTCAGAGATCCTATATTCACCTTTGTGCCCCTAAAACATTAGGGGGACTTAAACTCCCGAATTCGTATCACTATTATTTGGCGAGTCACATCACCAAATATATGCATTGGGCTGTTCCCACTTCAAACATGTCCCAATCCCAATACAATCCCCTTTGGTTGCAAATTGAAAGGGATCTTATTAAAAGTTCTAAGCTGTCTCCTGAGAGCCTCTGGTATATACTCCCTAAAATATTACCTGTCTCACTGTGGCCCACGGTCATATTCACTTCAGTTAAGGTTCACAATCAATTATGTAGGTCACTAGGGATTATGATTTCTAAAGATATTTTGCAACCACTGTTTGACAGCCCCAATTTAAAGGTTGGTAGAACTTCACTCTCCTCACACAATTTGAAAATACCTTTAAACACAAGGGTCATAGATTTAATTGAACAGGAAAAGTTGTGATCGGTTTCTGATATACTGGGGAAATTCCACATCTCACCAAAGTACATTTTTTATGTTTATCAAGTTAGGCATATGCTCATCAACTGGTTTGGTATAGCCTGGTGGGATATTAATCATGGTGAGACCTTCTTGGAGTTCCAGTCCCTTGCAGGGCAACCTCATGCTGTTTCCAGTTTAGTTGCGGCCCTATATATGAAATCGAGCCCAGGTAAAGTGGATTACGCTCAATACTGGACTGATACTTTCCCTAACAACTGTTTTAATTGGGAAAAGCTATGGGGAGGAATTTATACATACAGTGCCAACGATAGGCTCTGACTAGCACAATACTATATTTTGCAAGCTATGCACTTAACCCCTACTAAACTTTATAAGATGGATAGGCTCCCAAATGATCAATGCTTCAGATGTGGCCAGATGCAATGTTCCCTACTGCATATTTTCTGGGAATGTCCCCTGGTTGCTCCCTTATGGTCTCTAATTAAATCTAGAGCTGATCCCTTATTAGGTATACAAGACCTTTTTATCCCACAGACTTGTTTGTTAGGGGCTTATTCAGCAGTGGCCATGAAATAAAGTAGGTATTTTATTAACCTAATTTCCCTCACAGTGAAAAATCTAGTTTTAAAGCATTGGAAAGACCAACACTCTATCACTTATCAAGAATGGCTTGCTAGTTTGTTATATAATTTCAAGATAGAGAAATCTATTGCTAGCTATAGGAATGCAATATCCAGTTGTAACACTAGATGGGAGAAATTCCATGCTCTATGGTCAGTTTTTCCTACACAGTGATATAGGCCATAGTATTCTTTTTTTTATATACCCTTTCTGGATTATCCAGGACCCTGGACCTTTAGTTGTGGTTACCCCCAGCTCTTTCTTTCTTTTGTGTAGAGTTATAACTATGACTTTTTATTTCTGCTTTGAACTGGCTCTGGTGAGGGGGGGATTTTTGTGGGAGGGGGGTTTTGAGGGGATAGGAATGGGGGGTTTGGGGTAGTTTTTGTATAGGGGTGTGTTAGGGGGAGGGGAATACATAGACACTCATTCTCTGAAATGTATATGTTTCCTGTACAATGTTTTACCCTCTGTAGTATGCACTGCATTGAATCTGTTTGTTTAAAATTCAATAAAGTATATTTAATTTCAAAAGTCTCAGCCTGCAGTATTCTGAAAATTGCACACATTTGTGTCATTCTAAAGCCATGTCACTATATTCTCACCAACCCATCACATTCTTAAGTACTCTATCTTGCATCTGCACATTATGGAAATGCATGCTGTAACCCACCCAGTGTCAGCCTTCCTTTTTCAGATGTTTACATGAGGCTGATTGGAGATATTTCCAACCCAAATTCTGAATTTATTGATGCTAGAAATTTTGCCTGGACTCCCTCTTCAAAGGCAAGTCAGTTTTCTGTCCTGTCATTTCAAATGTCACAGTACTGTCTTATCAGAAAGCTTTTTACATCAAGTGCAAGAACTGTTAACCAACGCATCACCCCCTAAAACCTACTAAGGAAGAAAGGTCAGCACTTAAAGAATTATCGGACAATAAGGATGCTGTTATAAAATCAGCTGACAAAGGGGGTAATGTGGTGTTTTTGACAGGAAACATTACATTGCCATTGTTATGGGATTATTAGGAAATTAACCATATTATAAAAAGTTGAGTAATAACCTATCAATGTTTCTAATAGGGACATCACAGAGAGTGAGTTCAAATACCTTTAGTGTGAATATCCAGTCACCCAATTTTTTACATCTTGTCCAAGATTCATAAAAACACCACAAATCTCGTGGGGAGATCCATAGTGTTAAGGAATGGTTAATTGTCAGACAACCATGGGAATTTTGTTGATTTCTTCCTACAAACCAGCATGACTGAATTACCACCTTATCTTAAAGACACCACAGATACACCAAGAAAATTTTTTTTTTTAGACACAGTTACACTATTTAACAACATACAGATTGCTACAACAATATTAAGTACAAAGACATTACAGCCTTTGCATTAGTTAGTACTGTATTACCAGGAGGAATTCTGGGAGCTGTAAGTAGATGTCCAAAATAGTAGTATATTATATCCAAAGATAAAGGAAAGGAAAAAGGTTGCCTCAACGCACTACTGCAAAGTTTATATCCATATTTATTGTTGTACAGTATATGAGTGCATGTATGAAGGAGAAAATAACTTAACAATGTAACAATAACAATGAGTATAAAAAACAGTTAATAGGAGACATACATCATTCTTACAAGGTTATACAAAATGTGGGTACTAAATAGACTATATCTAAGTAGGTAAACAACATATATACAGTATTTGAGGTTATCCTGATTGCAAATAGATTAAAAAGTCCTGCCAGTACAAATTATATTCATGCAATTAGTCGGCACAAGAATAGGAGAGGAGCTCTAAAGATGCTTGTTGGGATAAACTTTTCCGGATGTCATTTATATTAGGAATAGTTGGGGATTTCCATTGCATTAGAATAAGTAATTTGACTTGTAAGAAAAATATATTTAACCATCTGTGTTGGTATTTGGATAGTGTTTGACTGGAGGTGTTGATAACACCAAGTAAAAAATATTTAGGGTCAAAGGGGAATTTTTGGCCTAATATATTAGAAGCAATATGGTAAACTGATTGCCATAATTTGTAAATAGGTTTACATTGACTCACACGTGTGATCTGTACTATGAATCAGGCTGGTTGAACCTATCAAATCATCTTATTTATCTCACCTGCACAATGGCAAAAAAATCTATCTTGGGACTGACTCCATTATGTATTCAAAACCTACTCCGACTGAATCCTGGCTCACGACCCTCCACCAGATCTGAACGCCAACCTTTCCTGGTTCCGAGATGCCGGACTGCACAGGGACAAAGATCTTTCGCATACAGGGCCCCAACATGGTTCAATGCGCTTAGTCCACCTACTCTATCCTCAACCTCACTTGAAGCTTTCAAATCCATGCTCTATGCCCACCTCACCACCACTAGCAACTGTGATTGCGCTAGATAAAGACTACTACTCCTCATGTCCATCCTCACATCTGAGGCCTCTTCCTCCCTGACTAATGAACCCTCTGGTACCTCTACTACTTCCTGTCTCCCACCCAAACTCACTCCCCCCCTTTTTTTTCCTGTCCCCTCTCACTTACTCTCCCGCTCACCACCTTTCCCTCCTCTCTAGCCTCCTTTTGGTGCCTAATGATCACCCTCTCCCTGGAAGTTTCCTTAACCTCGAAATTGTCTACTCGCTTGTACCTGTTATAGCTTGTTTTTCTATGAAACGTGAAAACGTTACTGCCTTAAACTGTTAATAGCAAATTTATGATGTAACTTTCCTGTCTGGTTTTACCTGTAATGTGTATCGTGCTTTGTTAAATGTTCTTTGTGACGTGGAACCTTTGTAAAAGAGCCCTGGCTCAAAGGTATTAATTCCTAGACTAATAAACTAAACTAAACTAAACATTGCCATAAAATATGGAGTAGGTCACCTTCTGGAGAGTTGCAGCTCCAGTATAAATCATTATTTATTAAGCTGAAATGGTATAATACTGTTGGTGTTCTATACCAGAGATGGAGAATTTTAAACTGAATAAGCAAGCTGCAAGCATCCTTGAAGGTGCTATGGCAAAAAGTTAATTAATTATGCCATTGAGAATCTGTTATATTGCATTTCAGAGCTGTGCTCCATTTAGATTGGGCTACATGGGATTGGTTGGGTAAATTGTCTCTAATGTCTTTATAAATTCTACTAGTTAAGTCAGATAGATTGTTGGCCCATCGAGAGATAGTAATCAGAAGGAGACTGGGTTGAAAGTTTTTTAAAAAGAATGGAGCATGCACAACACACTTGTAAAAATTTCCAAAAATCATGGTTTGTAAATGCTCGATTTGTTACATAATTCAGAGAAGGAGTTTAGATATAGAGAATTGTTACTGAGAATATCACCCAGAAAGAAAATACCTTTATGTTTCCAAGAGCAGCAAAAAAGTGGATGATTATCAAGGGGAAATAATGTGATTTCCCCATACGGGGATATAGAAGGGAGGTGAGGGGTTGAATTTTAACCATTTGTGAGTTTTAAGCCAGTGATGAACTGATGAAGAAATGATGGGGTTATTTTTTAACTCAGAGGGTAACTTATTGTAAATGAAACAGGTAGGAATATTACCAGTTGATAGTGAGGATTCCATATCTACCCATAAGGGCATTTGAGCTGTAGGTTTAATGGGCCATCTAATGGTCTGGGAGGCACAAAATGCCCATAGATAGGCTAAGAACATAGGCAACCCCAAACCACCTCTAGACCAATGAAAGCGGAGCTTGTTTCGACTAAATCTCGGGGTGCCTTCCCATATAAAGCTACTGATTAATTTATCTATTTTAACTTAGAGAAGGGAGGGTAAGGTTAGAGGAATATTAACAAAAAGGTAAAGTATTTAGATTTATAGAAATTTTGATTTTAGCTATCTCACCCATGAAAGATAGGTTTAATAGTTTCCATCTGGCTAAGGTGGTTGTAATGTTTGTGAGTAAAGGGTTGAGACTCCCCTCCCATGCCTTGTCAAGGTTTGGGGTAATTTTTATACCTAGGTATGAAATGCATTGGGGTGGCCCATCGAAAACCTAAGGGTGCATTCATCGAGGGTTTACAAAATTAGTTCAGGGAGAGGATTTCGGACTTACTGTAGTTAACAATAATCCTGAAAATTTGGTGAAGCTGTTAAGTAGATTGAGAAGAGGTTAGGAGGCAGTTTCTAAGTTCTCTAACAGAATTAAAAGATCATCAGCATAAGACAGTGATGTGTATCTAGTACCACCTATCGGAATGCCTGTAATATCATTAAATTTTCTGAGGGCAGCTGTCAGGGGCTCCATAGCTAGAATGAATAAGGAAGGAGATAAAGGACAGCCTTGTCTAGTCCCTTTGGCAAAAGAAAAAGTTGGGGAGAATAGAGCATTAGTAAAAATGTTGGCAGAAGGGGAGGTATATAGCAACAGAATCCAGGAACAGAAACGATCACCCATACCAAAGTGTGTGAGAACCTGTTATAAATAATTCCAACTGAGAGAATCAAAAGTTTTTTCAAAATCATTAGCAATTGCTGCTCCTGGAGATTTTAGTGATTTGGCTTTATACATAAGATTAAATAGAGAACGTAGGTGGTCTGATCCATTTCTATTTTTAACTAAACCAGTTTGGGATCAATGGATAATTTTGGGGATAAGGGGTCCGAGACAAAGAGTTAAAACCTTGGCAAAAATGTAACTGTTGGTGTTTAATAGAAAGATTGTACGATAATTGGCCGGTTAGGAAGTATCCTTATCTTTCTTAGGAAGTACTGTTATAATTGCTTCAGTCATATAGGGAGGTAATTTACCAAGTTTGGTAGCTTCTTGGAAAACCGTACAAAGTAAAGGAGAGAGAATATGTGTGAGAAGTTTGCAAAAGTCAACAGGGAAACCATCTCCTCTGGGGGGGGGGTTGCCAGATTTAAGGGATGCTAATGCAATTTGAATTTCTTGTAAAGTAAAATGTTTATGTGGTAATTCTGATTCAAGTTTAGATAATTAAGGGAGTGAAATCTTATCCAAGAATTCCTGAACTTGGGCGACATGCATCGAGACAGAAGGCGAATATAATTTTTGATAAGACATCAATAATCTTATTTATAGTCAAACTGTCAGTGTGTATTTGATTAAGGTTATCTTTCAAATCTGCAATGTGCCTTTCCATTTGTTGAGATTTTAGATGATAAGCTAACAGCTTCCAGGTTTTGTCTCCTTGTTTCCAGAATTTATGTTTAAGTTTGAATAAAGCGAGTTCTGTTTTTTGGGAAATAAGTTTGCTCATTTTTATACATAATTGTAGGATTTCTAGGTGGAGTGGGTGATTAGGGTTAGGGTGATGTATATTAAAGTACTGAGTTTCTTTATTTTTTATTGAGTTTCCAAATCAAGAAGTTGTTGCTCTCTTAGCTTTTTCCTATGTGCTGCATAGCTTATAATTTTCCTCCTGATTGTGGCTTTGAGTGCTTCCCAAAAAGTGCTCAGAGGTATCCATGGGGTCATTGTGAAAAAGGAAACCCTGTATTTGTAATTTAACCCAGGGTAAAAATTCAGAATCTTTAAGTAGCAATGGGTCTAATCATCATGAAGAAGATTTAAGAGGGGGGAGGGCTCCAAATAAGATGCAGTTTTACAGGGGAGTGATCAGATATGAGTAAAGGCAAAATACAAGATTCAATTATATTTTCAGTAATAGTGGGCGATGAGAACCAGTAGTCAATTTTACTGTAGGATTTTTGTAGAGCAGAATAGAATGCAAATTCATGGTTTGTAGGGTTCAGAAGTTTCCAAGCATCTGATAAACCAAAATCCTTCAATAAAAGTGAAAGAGCCTTAGAACTTCTGGGGTGTGCATTAAAATATGCATTACTTCTGTCTAAGCAAGCATCTATTGCCAAATTGAAATCACCACCCATAAGTATAGGAGAGTTGTTTAGATTGTGTAGGGATAGGTGTTGGGCTAGACTGTGGAAGGAATCCGGATTATCAGAGTCTGGAGCAAATACATTGACAAGAGTTGGTGGACCAGTATGAGTCTCAAAGGAAACAATCACCCATCTACCTTCTGTATCACTAATAGAATTCAAAAGGGACTATTTAAGATTTTGTGAAGTACTATTGCAACCTCATGCTTTTTAGAAGAAAAAGAAGAGGCATAAACTTAGCTGACCCAGTCACGTTTTAGCCTGTCATTATCCTCCACCAATAGCTTAGTTTCTTGCAAAAAAAAGCTAGTTTAGCTTTATGTTTTTTTAAGATGGTTTAGTACTTGTTTGCATTTGCTAGGTGCATTGAGTCCTTTTACATTCCATGTATAAAATAATGAGTCAGTCATGGCAGTGGGGTGAAGAATAAAGGTAGTAGGTTTTGAAAACATAGTAGGACCGTATACACCAAGCAACAAAGGGAAGGGAAAGTAGGCTAGAGCAGAGGATATCCACTGGTCAAACAGTGACTGTTAATTTATAACTGTAGCCAGAGTAACAGTATAAATATTGACAGGAACAATAAGCAATGGTAACCCTAAAAGTTCCAAGGCACCAGCAAATGTGTTTCTCTAAGGTATGAAATATAAGTAGAAACATTAACATTATAAACCAGCAGATAATAACCTTATAATACAACATTATCCTGTTAGACATGTTGGGAGATATGGGTCGGTAAATGAGTACAATGACCCTCTCACCCCATATCAGGGTGAGTTTATAGGATAGATATTCAGAAAGTGTGGGGTCCGCACTTCTATACACAATTGCTGTCTCTTAACTGAACAAGTAGTGCAGATGAATGTCTCTTGGTTACTGATTAAGGCAATATTATTAAATTCCAGCATATTACCTACTGTATATCATACCAAGTGCCATATAGATAAAAGGATAAATCAGCCTTTCCAGGTTTGGTGATCATCTACGAATATTATTGGTAATAAGCTCCTAAGCATTTATGACAGCTAGAGGGTATGTACCTTCCCACTACAGTACAACCATATTGAGTGTATGCATGTATAGCAGATAGAGAGTAAATATATATGAAAAGAGGGGGTTATAACCAACAAGGACAAGGATCTATTTATAAAAAAGTCAACAAGTTACAGTAAAGCTAAGTACAGTAGTTGTGCTATTCCTTTAAATGTGAAGTCTTATAAGGAGCAAGAGTATTAGATCTGCAAGCAGTCACATTCCATTTCGGACCAATATCACACTGGATATAAATCTGCAATATGGCTCCCAAAACAGCAGCTATATATTGTTTAAATTAAATTACATGTGTTTATCTATCTATCTATATATAGCTACATATACACTGTACACATACCTATATATGTATACATATGTATATACATACCTTAGTGCATAGGGCAAACAGGATTAATATACATTGTAGAGATAATGAAGTGAGGCTTCAAACTAAAGGGTGCAAACCAGATATGTGAGACAGGAGCATATTATGAAGGAAGGTTGCTCAAATATTGTCTAATGTAGAAGAGAGGACGGGATTGCTGGATTTATAGAGATAAGCCCAGGCAGTCCCATAGCAAAAGAGGATGCATTTAATTATAATATTATTATTTAGGCTTAGAGCAGTAACTCCATATGGGGGCAGTACAGAGTTGTATTAAATTATATATAACAAGATGTGCCAAGTTCTTCGAATATGGCCTGCATGTGGTGGCAAGTAGTAGGAAATGATATTGCTGTGAAGGTCTAGGAGGTCAAATTGGGGAGTACAGAGAATGATGACAGAGAGAAAAGAAAGAAAATTAGCAAAGACCTTCTCATGGGGGTACGGGGCAGCAACATTTATGACACAAGTGACCCGTATTTAGATGTAGCTGTTGTTGGAAGCCATAACTTGCCATAGTATGCCAATTGTAAAGCCAGGAATATATATATCTAATAGTCACTGGAGCATAAAAGTATAATGCCAGATCTATCAGCTCCTAAACACAACCTAGTTAGCTAAAGCAGTGTAAAATCAAAATGATGGTACTATATCTGATATACTGCATTATGATTCTGTACCTGTTGGGAGCGAAAGTGTCATAACAGAGGGGATTACAGCTAGGTAATAAGGGAAGTACGCATACCCCCATAAAGATCATGCTGCACAACGGCTGAGTAGAACCAACAATACGGATTCTTGGGATATCATACATCACAGGCTGATGTTACGGAGGTATAATATCTGTGAGTTACAGAGACAGAACAGCATGACAATTATTTTTTGGCTTTACTTCTACGTTTCTTTTTTGGAAGCTCCATGTTTTCATGGGGGAGCTAACTACCACTTCAGCTCAGGAAGATTCTGCCGAAATATTTCCAACTACAAGATTATTAGCATTAGTGTCAGTAAGGGCAGACTCATCCTGAGCAAGATCTTCATGGGAAGAAGGACTAGCACCATGCAGCAGGGCATATTTGTTGTGCAGGGGAATAGTAGAAACAAAGTTGTCTGCACAAGCTGTCGTCATCCATCCATCGCATGTGCTTTCCAAGGAGCAGCATGCATTCCTGTACGTAGTGGACCCAGAGGCGATCTTTTCTTGAATACGGGCAGACTGTCTAGAAGGTAAGTCCTTGGGGATAATTTTTGATGCAGGAGTGAGTACAGGGTCACTTTCAGGAGCAGAAGGGTTAGGTAGGCTGTCACCTGTGGTAAACTTGATCGCAGCTCCCGATGGAGATTAAACTTCTTGTGAGCCATAAGGAACTTTGTGCTGCAGGCTTTCCAAGTAGGACATCAGAGCACTGGAGGAGTTAAAATCTTTAGTGGTGTTATGCAAATACAGCCGTATAATCGCACGATATCGCAAGGCAAATTTTATGCCTATTTGGTGCAAAATGCACTTAGCGGGAGCAAATGCATGGTGTTTCACGGTGATCTCTCTAGAAAAATCCCTGTAGATATAAAATCGGTAGTCTTGCCAGATAAGTGTACCCTTGCTTTCTGTAGGATGAGTTCAGTATGGGCAAAATTCAAGAACTTTGCAAGTATCGGTCTGGGTCTTTGATCAGCAGTGGGTTTAGGGCCTAAGGACTGGTGTGACTGTTCTATGGTTAGATTGTGATCCAGAGGAAGGTGTAGCAAACTGGGTAGTACATGCAAAACTAAGGCTAAGGTATCTTTGATTTCTACACCTTCTGGGAAACCAAAAAACCTTAGGTTATTTCGGCAGCTGCGGTTTTCAATGTCATCTAGTTTAGATTGTAAAACCTTGATGGTACGATCTTGTTCTCTCACAGTCGCCTGTAGTTCATGTACAGAGTTTTCATTAATCTTAATTTTGTTTTCCATTGTTGCTAGCCAAGAATGCATCATTTTGAGGGTGATAGTATTTTGTTTGGTTGCCAGTTTGAGGTCTTTCATGTTGCACACCAGTTTGGAAAACATAGCTTCCACTTGCAGAAGGGAAAAAGATTGGAAAACTGATTCAGCCATGATTACAGGCCTGGTAACTGGAAAATTGAGAAAGTCTTATATATTGATAAATATTAGCCAGTCCAAAATGTTTAAATGCCAAATAACTCACAGAAAAGTTGCAGAAAGGTTCGCTGGTAGAGAATTTCTTGAAAGATTTTACATTGAAGCCCTGGATATTGGCAGATGAAGGTGGATATAGGTGGTTCTCTGAGAGACGAATTAGACATCCATCTTGCAGCAGACCAGGCCACACCCCCCACTAAGAAAATGTGATGATGTGATTTGGCATGAAAACCTAGCATGGTTAGGAATGGACACTGAATCCCTGTACATTTCTATAAAACAGGAACATGGAATTCGAGCATACAAATATTTTTTAGAAAATCATGCTGAAGCTGGGGAAATACCAATTGTTTTTTTTATTACAGGCACTTGAGTTCATATTAGCATATAACATGTTTGAATTCCAGGACACTTTCTATTTGCAGCTATACAGGAGAGCAGTAAGTGCAAGCATGGCACCCAGCTATGCCAAACTCTTTTTAGGGTGGTGGGAGGAACTGAGGGTACTGAATCCTATGGTTAACCCTTTTCATAAATGTATCAAAACTTTAAAAAAGGTACACTGATGACTGTAGGGGATGCACAAATAATTCCATAATTCATTACATGGCTAAATGATAATGACTGGAATTTTAAATTTGCATTTACAGCGGATAGTAAATGTTTACAATGTCTGGAGTTGGGATTTTGTGGGATAGCAGGTGAGGCGATCATTACCAACTGTATTAGAAAATAAAGTGCCACAAACTCTGATTTAAGAGCTGAGAGTGTCCACCCCAAAAAAATTTAAGGAATCAATGTTGTACAGTATAGTCAGAGGCTTGGATTTTGCAGAAACTGCAGTAATGTCACTACATTTTTAGGCCTGCAGTGGGTGGAGCCCTGCAGACCTCTTGTTTTCAGAAAAGGACACCATGTTCCTTGCATTGTTTGGGACTGAACAACATATTGGACTTGCACCACAGTTATCTCTGCATCCATGGAGCAGTCTACTTGCACTGCACTATTTTAAAAAAAAAAAAAAATGGCAGTCCTGATCATGACATTGGGCACCCCCAGTGTCATCTTGTGCTTCTGGCGGGTGTGGGATGCTGGGTGCTGAGAGGGAGGGTTGGGAGGGGGGATATCTCTAATTTAATAGCAGATTTGGGAGAGGATCTCTATAAATCAATTCATGTCTGGGTCTTTACTAGTTACCTTAACATAGGAACACAGAAACATAGACTTTGATGGCAGATAAGGACTGCTTGGCTCACCCAGTCTGCCCATTTCACTACCTATTGGATAAGCTGCAAATCCTAATTAACCAACATCATACTTCCTCCTGCCTCTCACCAGAATTGCCTGATGTCTTTCCCATGCATTCTTGAATTACCCCACTGTTTTTGACCCTACAACCTCTTCAGGAAGGCTTGTCCATGTGTCTACCACCCTCTTTGTGAAAAAATATTTCCTCACATTTCCCTTGAGCCTTCCCCATCTTCAAATTGTGCCCCTTTGTTCTTGTACATCTCTTTTCCCAAAATATACTACCCTCTTGGACTTTGTTCATTCCCTTGAGGTACTTGAAGGTCTCTATCATGTCCCTCCTCTCCCTCCTTTTCTCCAGGGTATACATATTAAGCTCCTTCAGTCTCTCCTCATATGGCTTATGGTGCAGATCCTGCACCATTTTAGCTGCCCTCCTCTGGACTGCCTCCATCTTGTCTATGTCCTTGCAGAGATGGGGTTTCCAGAACTGTACACAGTACTCCAGATGGGGTCTCACCCCCCTTGGGTAGTAGAGTGTGGAGTGGATCCATATAAATTAGTATATGTTTAGGGAATCACTGGTTACTTTGGGTAGTAGATTTGGGAGGAGAGCCTTATAATTCTGCACATGTCTTAGGAATCCCAGGTTAGCTTTGGTAATAGATTGGGGAGGGGATACCTATGAATCAGTACATGTCTAGGCAATCCCTGGTTACCCTGGGTAGTAGATTGGGGAGTGGATCCCTATTAGTCTGTACATGCCTTAGGAATCCAGAGGTAACTTGCACAGTAGATTGAGAAGGGGATCCCAATAAATCAATGAATGCTTAAGAAATCACTGGTTAGCTTGGGTAGCAGATTTGAGAGAGAATCCTTGTTAATCAGTACATGCCTAAAGAATTAGTCATTACCTTGGGTAGTAGATTGGGGAGAGGATCTTAGTAAACTGGTACACTTCTAGGAAATTCCTGGTTACCTTGAGTAGTACATTGGGGAGAAAATCCCTATAAATCAGTACAGGTCTAGGTAATCCCTAGTTATTTGGTGTAATAGATTTGGGAGGGAAATCCCTTTAAATCAATACTTAACAAATTCCTGGTTATCCTGAGTAGTAAGCTGAGGAAAGTATCACTACAAATCACTACATGCCTAAGGAATAAGTACTTACTGGGAGTAGTATAGTAGATTGAGGAGGGTATCCCTGTAAATCAGGACATGCCTAGGGAATCATGGTTACCTTGGTTAGTAGACTGGGTGGGGAGCCCTATAAATCAGGACATTTATTTATTGAATTTTGTTAACCCGGTAAGCCCACTGGACCTAGAAATCTCTTTTTCAGGGGCGACCGGGGGGGAGGGGGGATACAGATGGTAAATAACTGAAATTGAACCAGATTAAGCCATTGGTAGTATTTTTAGTGAATGGGAGAAATTTGGCCAGGACACTGGGGAAATTCCCCTACTCTTTGCGGTAGGGGGACGCTCTGGTCACGAGGATGGACCTCTTAGTCTCTGAGACACCCTGTTGCAGTACAGACCTGTCACCATGCGCTCCTCTGTTGCTCTTGGACAATTTCTCAGACTCTCAGCCAGTTTCTACCACAGAAATACATTTGTCTTTGCCTGGAACTTTGGAGTCTTCACATACCAATTACCGACTGCTTTTCTCGTCTCGGAGAATTTACCAAATGGGATGTTTCTGCACGAAGGACTTGGTTGTTCAAATGGGCACAAATCTACAACGGCATTGTGTGTTGCACCGTTGTTTCCCCCAGGTTCTTCCAGGTCTAGCGCACAGAGAGTCACCGTGACTGCTGAGTCGCATATTGGGGCTACAGAAAGCGTGAATTTGGACCTGTTTGTGGAATCCTCCCGGACTACCTTGGCTCAGCCTCCCGTTTCTACTACTGCACTGCTCCATTCACAATTTGGCTTGTCGACTTCAAAGGATGTGTCGGACCCTACCTGGAAGGCCCCAGAGGCATTACGAGGGGCAGGTTGGACACAATCTCCTTCGGGACAGTGGATACCGGATCCCTCATGGAACGAGGATAAACATGGAGTTTTATATTCTCCAAACAGGCTTGCACCGAGTATGAATTCCACCGAGGTACCTCCTAGTAAGGACTTGTTGATTCAGAAAGACTGTAATCTTACATTGTCTAAAGATGTTTCTAAAGTTTCATGGGGGGATATTATGGACTCTGGGGACCCTGTTTGTACTGCTGATTCTCCATCTACCTCTCAGGTTTCTGAGTTACATCTTATTGTTTTGTCCCAGGACCCAGTGGAATCCTCGACAATACCTCCTCTGACCACTTTTCTGATGCTCCCCACAGTATTTCTAGTTCTCCTTCCTCCCTGTGATCTGTTCCTACTTCCTATAGTTCACTAGATACAACTGGGAAGGTGCCTCACATATGCTGGGTGACACTGCACCTGCATTTGGAGCAGCCCCTCTGCTAACAGGAGGCCTGTACTTTCCGATTTATTTAAAAACAAGCTCGAGCAAGCACCCCGTAGGAATGCCGTCCAGCTCCGTTATCGGGGTGGTCTATCTGAATTTCCTGATCGCTATTATGTGGCTCGAACGCTCCTGAAAGGTTCGCTACACTTTCAGGCCTCAGATATCTATGCTTTGATCCACATCTCCGGGGAGGAGACTTTTGATGTCAGTTTCAAGACCTCAGCTAGCTTGGACAGGTTTTGGCATGCTTAAACTTCTGTAAAAAATTATCCTCTCTGGACTCCTTTTTTAGTAATTCCCCTTACTAAACCAACTGTGCGTACAGTCACTGTCATGTTCCGAAATGAGGGAGTTAGCATAAGCGATATTTATCACTGGCTACAAAACCAGTGTAATGTTCTGTCCCCCCCCGAAGCTGTTTTGGATGATGAAGGTTTATGGACAGGGAGTTGGAGGTTTAGAGTTAAACTTTTTCAAGTAAATTCGGATGTGGTGCACTTACCTAACAGTTTTTTTTTTAGGTAAGGATAGAGGGGTCTGTTTTTATGGCGGACAGCCTTGGGCCTGCTACAAATGTGGGGCCACCACACACTTAAGTAGTACCTGTGATTTATTGAAATGCAGTTTATGTGCAGGGTATGGACACCCTAGTGTTTCTTGTAAAAATATTTTTCAATGTAATTTGTGCAATGAATTGGGACATGCTTATCATCAGTGTCCCTGGGCTAGCAAAAATCGTAAAGAGGGCTGGAATTTGGAGGTATTAGATCAAAAAGCTCAGGATAAGATTCAAGACTGTCTAAACTTTAGGACCTGTTCACAAACCCACAATGGTCCCCCCCCATGCCCCTTAAGATAGATTCTCCTATCTCCCTGCCAGTGAGTAACTCTGCACCTGAAGTAGACAACCCTTCTAATACTGAGATGATGGTAGACCCTCCCCCTCCGGCTACCTCCTTTTCCACTTCTGCTACTCCGATTGGGTATCCGGAAGGATTTCAACCTGGCATGGGTTACTAGGGCCGCTGCGACGAAAAATCTGAAAGCTTCTGATATTCCCCTTTCTAATGCTTTTGACTGTCTGAAAGGTGACAAGGATGATACAGATGGTGACTCTGACGTATCTGCCTTATTATCTGACATTGATCTTCCTACATCTAAACCTCCGGATGTTTCTAGAAAGAAAATCATGAAATCTAAGAAGGGGAGTAAAAAAAGGAAAAATATGACTGTTACGGATGGTAGTGGTTGACTGATTTTTTTTGGCCTGGCTACCCTCCGATTTGCATCCCTAAATGTTAGTAGCTTGAAAAGCTATAAGAGGCGGATGGTTTTTACTCTTTTTGCTGCCTCACTTCCTTTAGACATTTTGTTGCTACAAGAAACCCATGTCTCTACCTTATTCGAGGTACAACAACTTAGACGTGGATGGTATAAAGGTCCATCCTACTGGACTTTTGGGACTGACACTGCTGATGGGGTGGCTATACTTTTTTTTTTCATCACAGTTTTCTGTATCTCGCATCATAGATATTTTCCCTGGAAGGGCGCTTATTATGGACTGCTCTATTTTTGATATTTTTTTACGTGTAATTGTAATTTATGGTCCACAAACTAAAGCAACCCGTATTGCTTTATTTGATTTAATCAAACCATTTTTATGTACTCGTAAACATATCATCTGGGGGGGATTTTAACTGTTCTATAGATGTTGTTTGTAGAACAGCTTCAGGGAAAAAAGTATATTGCGATTCCTTGGCCTTATCCTCTTTGATTAAAGATGCAGGGTTACAAGACGCATATCGTTTTTTACATTCTGATGTGGGATACACATATCACAGGTCAGTGTTCCATACTAGGATAGACTATATATTTGTCTCCAAACATTGTGTTCCTAAACAATTTGTTCTACGCCATACTGAAATTTCAGATCACTGCCTTTTGATAGGTACTTTTTTTATTGCTTATACTTCTTTTTCCCCCTGTTTCACTATACCCTCAATGGAAACTAAATAATTCTTTATTTTCTTCGTTTTTTGTTCAGTCCCAAGTCCGCACTATTTTTCAGGCCCGTATTTCCGTTCTCTGCTTTTATGATTCCATTTGGGATTGGTGGAAAGATTCAAAACAGGAAATCCATCTTTTTTTTCAACATTTGGGGAAGAAAAAGGCCCGAGACAAATACCTTACATACTTAACCTACCGCAACCAGTTATATAAATTGATGTCACTCTCTGTCTCTTCTTCTGTTGATTATTCATCTCAAATCTCCAAGATTAAACGTCTCATGTTTTCTTTCCAATATGATAGTGCTCGAACACTAGATTTTTTTATGCGCGTCGGTACCTCCCCGTCCCCTTCTGCTAACCCATTTTTAGCTTTTAAAGGTAGACTTTCCTCTACTGTCATGCATGGCTTAATGGATGAGCACGGTAATGTTATATACACGATCCCGAATATGTTTTCTGTTATGTATTCACATTTAAAACAACGTTTTTGTACTGTTCCACACTCTACCCCTGATTTATCCTCTGTCTTTTCGGCTCCAGCCCCCCAGATCTCTACACACCACATACCAGACCTTATTAGTCAAATTTCAAGAGAGGAAATTGCTTGTGCTATATCACATCTAAAACCGAAGGTCGCCCCTGGACCTGATGGTCTCACGCATGAGTTCTATAAAACATTTCAAGAAAATTTGTTAGAAATTCTAACCCAAGTCTACGCTTTTATATTGCATTCTTTAGAGATAAACCCTGAATTTGGTATATCTTTTTTGAAATTCATTTTAAAAAAAGGAGATGTTCACTCCATTGTTAATTGGAGACCCCTTCATCTCCTCAACACTGATTATAAAATTTTATCTAACATACTTTGTTCTCGCCTTAGGAAGATTGCTCCTGATCTCATTGATCCGGCTCAAACCTGTGCTATACCGGGCCGTTCTATACAATCAAACCTCTTTCTTTTACGGGAGATTTGAAGCTCGGAATAGTAAAGGTTTGTCAGGTTTTGTTTTTTCTCTGGACCAAACTAAAGTATTCGATTCTGTATATCACAAGTATCTACTCCAGATTTTGACACTCTATGGTATTCCACAACTTTTTTTACAATGGATCTCACACATGCTGTCATTGGCATATTTCATTCCAATAATAAATGGATTCACAGGTAACACCCTTCTACAGGTGGTAGGACTACGTCAAGGCTGCCCATTTAGTCCCTTATTGTACGCCTTTGCCTTAGATCCCATCATTCGTCAAATTAAATGGGACGCTAGTATTATTGGTCTCGCACCTTCTCCTGATGTATTGTCGGTTAAATTTCTGCAGACATGGATGATGTAGTTTTGCTTACATCAAACCTAGCCTCAGGTGATACTGCACTCCAACTATTTCAATCCTCTCTTTACTTTCAGGGGTAGTATAAATTTACAAAAAGTGTATGTATTTCTTTGGACCCTGGGTCTGTCATTATTTTAAGGACGACTGGTATTAGGTTTTGTACTACTCCCAAAGAATTCTGGGACTTTGGTTTAATGTTCGGATGGGGCTGGTTATAATTGGGAAACACGCCTCAAACTTGGTGAATCTAAAGTCCAGATTTGGAAGACTTGGAAATTGGGAAAAGAAGCGGTTTTGGTGGTAAAGAAATTTTACTCCCTTTTTTTATTTCTTAGCCATATTTATGCCCTCCTAAGAACTTAGAAACCAGATTTATAGCACATTTTTCAGTTGATTTGGGGGTAGCATCTTAATCCCATTAAACGGGCTGTGACTTATTTACCTGTCCACCAGGGTGGTTTGGGTATGATACACCCTATTGCTTTTTTTCTATCCTTTTTTCTCTTCCACCTTTTCCAAAGTTTTAGATATTCCTTTTCTGTTTGTGATTCATGGGTGTAATGCTATGACTCCTATCATGACTGCTTGACTGACCTTCCCCTTACCTCTCGCGTGTTTCAGGGGTTCCTTCTTATGCCATAGATAGTTTTAATGAGTTTGGAAGGTTAGTAAACCTTCTTTACTAACCTTGACCAGGAAACAAATATGTGACTTTTCTGACAGCTTTAAGCCGGGTGTTGCTTTTCCCACATTGTTCATCAACTGGTATGTCTAACCTTTAAACATTCTTAAAGATAAACGGATTCCACCACACATGTGGGATGTTTCCCGATGTGTTGTCGTCATGGAAACTACAAGTTCGGGGTAATCTAAAACACAAATCCTCACAGGAGCGGTTTTGTCCTAAACCCTTTTGTGTTCAAGTAGAAGAATCCATGGATCATTTTTTTTTTACTTGTGCGGATGCCCGTTTGTTCTGGAAAACATTGGCAAACAAATGGAAATGGCCCTTTCTGAGCAGAATTACATATCAAGTATTTATTTTGGGTGCTTTCATTGCTCCATGGCACATTTTTCATCCTAGTACACTCAGAGTTCTTTTTGCTATTTGTAAGTATTACTTATGGCAAGCCAGATGTAAATATGTTTTGCAACAAATCCCGACAATACCTGCGGATATTATATCTTATATTGAAACTGCACTAACATCTATTAAGGAATCTGAATATAAACAGCTTCCTCCCTCAAGGTTTCATTCTCTCTGGGTTCATTTTGATTTTCTTTCTTAGGTTTAGGATTGTTACTTTCACCTTGTATGAACTTCCTTACATGTCATATATACTGTTTTTCTACTTGCTCATTTTGT
The DNA here is from genome assembly GCA_016271365.2 of Neoceratodus forsteri. Classification (NCBI taxonomy): domain Eukaryota; kingdom Metazoa; phylum Chordata; order Ceratodontiformes; family Ceratodontidae; genus Neoceratodus; species Neoceratodus forsteri. Next base: position 1,288,026,983 of record CM057454.1, on the reverse strand, counting down.
TCTTTGGTTTTATGACATATGGATTGTATGTGATTTCTTATGTTTTTTGCTATTTAGCTTGTGTTTGTTTGTTTTTTTATGGTCATTTTGCTTGATGTTATGATTTTCTCAAATGAAAAATTCCCCTACTCTTTTTTGATAAGTGCCATGGGATCTTTAGCATTCACCTGAACTACCACCAATCCACGCAGATGGGATCTCGGTTTAACATCGCATCCAAAAGACGGCACCTCAGAAGTGCAGCAGCCCCCTCATGCTGCACTACAGTGTCAGTATTGGGATATTAACCCAAGTGCCAGATGTGGGAACTGAACTCAAAGCCCTCTGATATCCCAGCCTCAGAGGCAAGTGTGCCACCTACTGAGCCACTAACACTGACCTAAGGACATGCCTAAGGAATTCCTGGTTATCTTGGGTAATAGACTGGGGAGGGGACGCCCTATAAATCAGTACATACCTAGTGAATCCCTGGTAACCTTGGATAGTAGTTTGGAGACAGATCCCTATATATCAGTACATACCTAGTGAATCCCTGGTTATAATGGGTAGTTAATTGAGGAGGGGATCCCTATAAATTGGTACATACCTAGTAAATACCTGGTTATAATGGATAGTAAATTAGGGAGGGAATCCCTATAAATTAGTACATACCTAGTGAATCCCTGGTTACATTGGTTAGTAGGCTGAAGAGGGTATCCCTATAAAGCACTATATGCCTAAGGAATAGGTGGTTACCTCATGTAGTAGAATGAGTACGGGGTCTTTATAAATCACTACATACATATGGAATCATTGATTACCTTGGGTAGTAGATTAGGTGTGGATCCCTATAAATCAGTACATGTCTGGGGATCCTTTCTTAAGTTGGGTAGTAGATTTGATATGAGATCCCTATAAATCAGCATATGCATAGGAAATAACTGTTTACCATGTGTAGTCAATTGGGAAGGAAATCCCAATAAATGAGCACATGCCTTGGGAATTCCTGTTTACATTGCGTAGTAGATTGGGAATGGAACCTGTATAAATTGGTAAATGTCTTGGGAATTAATGGTTTTCTTAGGTAGTAGATTGGGAAGGGGAATCCCTATAAATCAGTACATATCTTGGAAATCCCTGGTTACCTTGTGTAATAGCTTGAGGAGGGGATACCTCTAAATCAGTACATTTCTACAGAATCCTTGGTTACCTTGGGTAATAGACTGGGAAGGAGATCCCTATAAATCAGTACAAGTCTAGGTAATCCCAGGTTGTCTTTCACAGTACATTGCAGAGGGGATACATATCAAACAGTAGATGTCTGAGGAATCCTTGGCTACCTTGGGTAGAAGATTGAGGAGGGGAGCCTTATAAAACAGTATATGCCTAAGGAATCCTTCATTACCTTATGTGGTAGACTGGGAAGGGGATCTGTGTAAATCAGTACATGAATAGGGAATCCCTGGTTCCTTTGTTTTTTGTATTGGGGAAAGGATCTTTATAAAGCTGCACATGCCTAGGGAATACCTGGTTAATGTGGATAGTAGATTGAGGAGGTGATCCCTATAAATCAGTACATACCCATGGAATTGCTGGTTTCCTTAGATAGTATATTGGGGACAGGATCCCTACAAATCATGACATGCCTATGGAATTTCTGAGTACCTTGTGGATCAGACTGGGAAGGGGATCTTTATAAATCAGTAAATGCTAGTGAATCCTTAGTTATCTTAAGTAGCAGATTAGGGAAGGCAGCCCTATAAATCAGTACATGCCTAGGGAATTCCTGGTTACCTTGAGTAGTAGATTGAGGAGGGGATCCCTATAACTCAGTATATAGCTGGTGAATCCCTTATTACTGTGGGTAGTAGATTGCAGAGGGATCCCTATATATCAGTACATGCCTAGGGAATCCCTTGTTACTTAGGGTAGTAGAGTGTTGAGGGGATCCCTATACTTAAATTAAAAATTAGAGGAGAATCCTTAAGTAGTTGTATTACTGGGTGTGTTGCTTTACCCAGTAAATGCCAACATTTCAAATCGTTTTATTGTCTAGAGTAAGTATCATTTAGTGGTGAGGTGTAGAGACATTACTTATAGATAGGGCAAATTGGTAAGCTTATTGTAAGAGATAACTTTATTATTTTTAGGTGGTACCTTTCAGTGTTTTGTTTTGTTTTTTAACCAGGAGAGACACACAAAGCAGAAGCTTGTTTACAGGTGCAACCTGGGACCATAAGGAAGTTAAGTGACTTGCTCAGGGTCACACAGTATGCAAGTAGGGACTGAGATTCAAACCCAGGTCTCCGGGTTTGCAGCTCATAGCCTTAGACTACTGCACTATACTGCCTCCAATGTGTTCTGCAGTGGAGTTCATTATCCTTTTCCTGAAGACGTTTATCAGCTGCATCTGTGGCTGTAAGGCATTAATTTTATGACTTGTTGTGAGTGGTAATTCTACAATGCAGCCTGGCTGGAACTGTTTAGAAAGGAACTGCTGCCAGAGGAAGTAGTCAGGGGGAATCCAGCAGAGCTATCATGGCATCAGGAAGTGGAGCTGGATGAGGAGCTGGCAAGACTGGTGCCTAAAGACCAGAGCTGGCCTGAATGTGTTTTGGGAAGGTTGTTGTTTGGTCTCTCTTTTACCGACTTTCCTCTGGGGCAGCTTGTCCACTCTCCTGTGACTAAAACTGTTCACCATTCTAGCAGAGCTACTCTGAAAGTTCTGTCTGTTTTCACTGAGTAGGGGGTGAGAGCACCATTCTAGGAATAAGCTGTGACTATCCTGGTGGAGAGGTTGTGACTGTTGTGCTCTTTCAGTTGGCAGTGGGGCTCCTGCTTTCATTTCAAGCTGCAGAAATGAGGGGTGAGAGCATTCAGTTTCTGCACTGAAGTATCCCTCTAAAAGTGGATCGTCCCTATAACACAGAGCAGTGGTGTGAGCATTGTTGTGTTTGCCTGTAAAAGACTGGATATTGCTCTAGTCCACAGAGCTTATTTGCAACTTTGGTGACATTTTTGAAATTTTCCTCTGCAGTCCACTGTTGGGTTTTCCCTTTCCATATTCTATTGTATTTATTTTAAACATTGTTCATTTTGGAATTGTTTGGGGGTGGCTGAGTCTGGGAATGGGGTTGGAGTGAGTGGTGGTAAGTTAGTAGTTGAATAGTGGTTTGTATGAACATAGTTGTTATGTAAAAATAGTTGATTGAATGGGATGTATATGTAGGGAAATAGGGCGAGTGGGGAGTGGGGGTTTATATACTGGGAGCTATTTAACTGGTTTGAGGATGATTATGTAAGTTAAGTGGGTAATTTTAATTTTTTAGCAACTTAAGGACGTGCTTGGGCTTTGGACCCCCACATATCACTTACTCAGCAACCCTGCTGCATGACCTCCACCCCTTTTCTGACCTCCCAGTACCAGCTGTAGTACATAGGTATTGTAGGGAGGTTGCGATTGGTACGGGGCATGATAGCAGGTGGTGGGGTGCTGGAGATTTGAAAAGGTTGAGCCATATCAGGGTGGTCACATCCAGGAGGCACCCTGGGGTAAAATGGGGCCCAGAGAGAGGCCAAATGTGGTTGGAACCCATTCCACAAGATTCCCACTGGACTGAGTGAACAGGTAACTGGGATGCCAATGGCTTCCACTGGTCCCCTTCAGGTAGTGCAGTGCAATGCTAGATCAATTAGGAACAAGACCTGTATTATTGCAGACTTGATTTCCTCAGTCGATCTGGTCTGCATCATGGGAACCTGACTGGGGGATGACGCAGGCCCAGTATTGGAGGCATTGGTTCAGGTGGGATTCTCCATAGTGCACTGTCTGAGGAGGAAATGCAGGGTGGGAGTGTGCCCATCTGTTTTAGATCTGACTTGTATTTCTCTGCGCACCCTGTGGGTTCTATCTCATCCTTTGAATGCTTGGCTGTGCATGGGGGTCCAGGTGCAGTTTGCAGGATCCTCCTCATGTACCAATCTCTGGGGCATGAGGAGGAATATCTGTAGCAAGTCATGGTCTTCGTTGCCAATAGGGTGTTGGAGGCATCCAGATGGTCGATTTTGGGTGATTTCAATGCCTGGATCCATGAGAACTCTCACACTTTGGTCATGACTTCCTCCAGACAATGACGTTGCTGGTCATGCACAAGCTGTTGCTTCTGTGACCTAGCCATAGCCACGACCACACCATGGACTTAGTATTCTTACTGGGGCTTGAAGTCACTGATCTCAAGATTGATTCAGTCTTTTGGTCTGATCATTGCATTGCAGAGTTCTCATTCTTGCCCCCCTCCCATAAGTCCCTACCCTGTTGAGATTCTGCTGCTGCCCATTGAAGGAGTTGTCTGCAGAGAGGCTCTTGGTGGCAGTGAATTTTTCTGCTGTAGAGGCCACATGTGTGGTGGGTGTGGGTGAGGCAGTGACAGCCTATAATAGTGCTGTCACTGAGTCACTCAGCTGAGTCACACTGATATGTGTATGATTCAGGTCTTCTCCCTTGAGTCCTCTGTGGGTTGATGGGGCTGTCAAGAAGATGAAAACCAGGGGTCATGGGATGGAGTATTGCTGGCGGAGAACTCAGTCTGAGGGGGACAAACTGGATTTGAGAATTCGCTACAGTGAATATCAAAGGGCAGTTATTTATAACAAGGCAGTGTTTCTGTCCAGGGAGAATGCTGCAGGGAGAAACAGACCGACGCTGGTCTTTCGGACTGTAAACATGCTTCTTCACTCTGCCTGTCTGAAGCCGAAAAAAGCAACTTCAGTCACTCCATGCAAGGAGTTTGTTCCATTCTTCTCTAACAGAATGTCCATCATTAGGACTGGGAACTCCCTGATGGAGTGAGGGCAGCCCGACAGTGTTGGACCACATGTTATCAAAGGCTCTCCTATTGTTTGGGGTGAGTTTAGGCCAGTGTAGGTGGCAGAGGTCATTGAGGTAATCTCGAAGCTGTGGTTTACATTTAGTGAACTGGACCGAGGACCAACACAGCTCTCAATGGGATGTGTTGAGTCCATTGGTCCAGTGTTTGTTGGGGTGGCCGGCCCAGCCCTTTGGAACTCACTTCTAAGATCATTGAGGGAGTCTCCATCAGTGGAGGCATTCAAGCTGGGTCTAAAGGCAAATCTTTTCAGAAAACCCTTTGTAACCCAGCTATAGTTTTATTTTACTGCTGAATTGTTTGATTTATTTATTTGCTTTTGGTAACTGGGTAAGTGCTCTAGGCATAGAGATGCCTATTTTCAGGCATGACCCGGGAGGGTACAAGCTGAATACATACCAACAAACAATGCGAAACAGTACATCAAATTGGTGAAACAGAGGGATAGCAGGTTCAAATACAATTCACTTAGTGGGTAGGAAAATACTGTTTGAGACAAAATCAAAATAATATAAGTGCAAATTCAACGATATACAAAGTACAAAATTGGAGGAATAGCATTTACAAAATACAATAAGGTGCAGTTAAGATTAAAGAGTAGGAACACAGTAAGTCAACTAGTGAGCAACCAGGACTGAGGGTGCAAGAGATGATGTATTAGAGCAGTAAATAAGAGGAATGAGCTATGCAGTGGATTAGTCAGAAAGGAAGAGTAGGGACTAAGAGGGAGGAGGAGAAGATGGGAGGGGGTATAGCCTTGGAAAGAGGCAAGGGATAGAACATGCAAGGATGACGGCAAGAAAGTCAGGTGACGGAAAGTTTTAGGGAGAGAACGGCTTTAGACATGGGGGGGTGAGACAGTCTGGAGGTAGAGGAAGTGGATGATCTAAGGTCAGTGAAAGCATGTGCAAGGGTTTGATACAAGAAAATGATTACGGTGAAGCCTCTCGAAACAGTTATGAATGGGAGCAAAACTGGTTCCTCAGGGATTGGTTCTTGGGCCCCTCTTGTTCAACGCCTACGTCTCTGATATAAGGAAGGGTGTCAGGAGTGAAATGAGTCTTTTTGCGGATGATTCAAAACTGTGGGTGGTGGTGGATGGGGAGGAGGGGAGGGTGGGCCTACAGGGGGACCTGAAGGCTCTGGAAAGGTGGTCTAGAAAGTGGAAGCTGAGGTTCAATGCAGGGAAATGCAAGGTACTGCACCTGGGAGCCAGAAACCCAGGCCAAGTGTACACCCTGGGGGGGGGGGAGGAATGCTACAAGTCTTGATGGCTGAGAGGGACCTGGGGGTAGTGGATGTCAAGATGAAGAACTCAGAGACTTGTTGGAGGGCAGTGGCAAAGGTCAACAGGAAACATAGAAACATAGACTGATGGCAGATAAGGACCGCTTGGCCCATCTAGTCTGCCCATTTCCCTACCTACAGGATAGGCCGCAGATCCTAGTTAACAAACAGCCTATTTCTTTCTACCCCCCACAAGAATTGCCTTATGTCTGTCCCATGCATTCTTGAATTCTCCCACAGTTTTAGACCCCACAACCTCCTCAGGAAGGCTGTTACATGCATCCACTCCCTCTCTGTGAAATAATACTTCTCACATTGCCCCTGAACTGCCCCCTCTATCTTTTAAATTGTGTCCCCTTGTTCTTGCAACGCTCTTTTTCTGAAAGATGCTACCCTCTTGGACTTTGTTGATTCCACTGAGGTACTTAAGTTTCTATCATGTCCTCCCCCTCCTTCTTTCTTCAAGGATATACATATTAAGCTCCTTTAGTCTCTCCTCATATGGCTTCTCTTGCAGACCCTGCACCATTTTAGTTGCCCTCCTCTGGAATGCCTCTATCCTGTCTATGTCCTTGTGGAGATGGGGTCTCCAGAACTGGATGCAGTACTCCAGATGGGGTCTCACCAACTGTCTGTACAGAGGGATAACAACTTCCTGTTTTCTGCTGCTGATGCCTCTCCCTATGCATCCCAGTATACCCCCAGCCCTCCCTACTGCCTTTTCACATTGCTTGCTAACCTTAAGGTCATCTGATATGATTACCCACAGGTCCCTTTCCTTTTTTGTTGTTGTTACTACCTCCCCCCAATTGTGTATTCTTCCCCTGGGTTCTTGTTTCCCAGGTGCATTATTTTGCACTTCTTTGCATTGAATCCTAGCTGCCATACTTCTGACCATTCCTCCAACCTTGCCAAGTCCCTTCTCATCCTTTCCACGCCACCTTGTGTATCAACCCTGCTGCAGATCTTTGTGGCATCTGCAAAGAGGCATACTTTTCCTTCCAGTCCCTCTGCAATGTCACTTATGAAGACATTAGAAAGGACTTGACCCAATGCTGAACCCTGCAGTACCCCACTAGTAACCCCTCTTTCTTCAGAGTGGACTCCATTTACAATTACATTCTGTGTCCTGTTGTCCAGCCAATGTTTTACCCAGGCTACCACCCTAGGACCCACTCCCAGGCTGGTTAATTTGACTGTTAATCTTTTGTGTGGGACTGTGTCAAATGCCTTGCTAAAGTCTAGGTAGGCCATGTACACAGCCCCTTCCTGGTCTACTACTTTGGTCACCCAGTCAAAGAAATCTATTAGATTCGTCTGACATGACCTTCCCGTTGTGAACCCATGCTGCCTTGGGTCCCAGCCCACTGGCCTCTAGGTACTCAACTATTCTTTCCTTCAGAAGTGACTCCATCACTTTCCCTACCACAGAGGTCAAACTGACAGGTCTGTAGTTTCCTGCATCTGTCTTGGACCCACTTTGTGAAGGGGATCACATCCGCCTTCCTCCAGTCCTCGGGTACCACACCATCCTCCCATGATTTATTAAAAAGAGTAGCCAGTGGTTTCACTAGTTCCCCTTAATTCTTTTAGAATTCTGGGGTGAATTCCATCAGGCCCCATTGCTTTGTCCACTTTCAATTTTAGGGTTCTTGCAGAACCCTTTCTTCTGTGAAAAGGACTGGGATCGACCTCTATCAAGAGTGCTTCTGTTAATTGGATCAGGCACTTCCTCCTCTTTGTGAATACTGAGCAGAAATATTCATTCAGTATCCTGCTTTTTCACTGTCCCCTCTGCCCACCCACCATTCATTTTATTCAGCCTCACTATCCCTCCTTTGTCTTTCATGTCATGATGTACCTATAAATGGTTTTATCCCTCTTAACCAAGTTGGCTATCTTTTCCTCAGTTTGGGCCTTTGCTATTCTGACTTCCCTCCCTGCCTCCTTCTGCCTTAACTGGTACAGCTCTCTGTCCTGCTCCTTCTGTGTTTCCTTATACTTCCGGAATGCTATCTTTTTCTTCCTGACTTTTATAGCCACCTCTTTTGAGAACCATAGTGGCTTTTTCTTTCATTTTGATTTGTTTCTTTGCTTCACACAAAGGCTTGTTGCCTCTGTGATGGCAGTTTTGATGATTCCCCATTGTTGTTCCACACCTCCTTCTAGCCTGTTTGCTAGTGCTTTTCTGAGGTACTCTCCCATCTTGCCAAAGTCAGCCCTCCTGAAGTCCAGTATCCTCACTTTTGTATGGCTTGACTCTGTAGCTGAGTTTAACGTGAACCACACTGTTTGATGGTCACTTGTTCCCAGATGGCAACCCACTTCTAGATCTGAGATCCTCTCACTGCCCCGCTTGAGAGTACGAGGTCTAAGATTGCCCCTCACGAGTGGGTTCCAAAACTAGCTGTCTGAGGCCTGCCACCCGTAGGGCATCAAGAATGGCCCTGTTCTTGATGTGGCTGCAGCAATGTGCTCCAGTTAACATCTGGCATATTCAGGTCTCCCATCAACAGTATCTCCTTTCTCTGCCATTCTAAGAATGCCTTCTATCATATCCTTGTCCATTCCTCCCCGACATGGGGGTCTGTACACAACCCTGTGTGGATTGTGGTGCCCTTTCCAGTCTCCAAGGTGACCCAGAGTGCCTCCTCTCCTTTTACTCTTTTGTTCAGTTGCCTTTATCCCTTCCTTTACATAGAGAGCTACTCCTCCTCTTCTCCCCTGCCTGTCTCTCCTGTAGGTTATGTACCCTGGTATGTTAACATCCCAGTCATGGTTCTCTGTGTACCATGTTTCTGTGACTGCTACGATATCCAGGCATCCCTCTTCCATCAAGGCCACCAGCTCAGGGAGCTTGTTGCCCAGACTACGGGCATTGGTACTCATTACCCTCCATTTCCTGATGGCCTTACTCCTTTTTGCCCCATCCCTGTCCTTCTTGCCTTTGTCACTTTCTCCATTTATCCCTGCCCTTCTCCCTATCGACACCTCTATGTTGGTGTTTACTGCACTTACTACCGTGATTTTTTGGGGAGGCTAGGATTTCCCTGCTCCTTTCCAGTGCCTCCCCCCTTGGCTAGTTTAAATGCTTGCCAATGAAGCATTTAAACCTATCACCTAGGATCCTGGTTCCCCTCCTGGACAGATGCAGCCCATCATGCCAGTATAGGCTTGCATCACTCCAGGTGAACCCCCAGTCCCCAATGAAGCCAAATCCCTGAGCTCCACACCAGTTTTTCAACCACTGATTGAATCCCATGGTGCGGAACACCTTAGCCTCTCATACGCCATAGATGGGCGGCACCTCCGAGAAGGTTACCGTGCATGCTACTTGTCTAAGGCCCCTCCCCAATTCCACAAACTCTTCCTGCACTTCTCTAATCCCTTTCTTAGCCAGGTCATTTGTCCCTAGGTGGACAATGACATCCAGCTCCCTCCCTGTGCAGCTGCTCTGGCAATCCTGAGGATTCGCTCCCTGTCCCTCCAAGCCATGGCGCCAGGCAGGCACCTTACCTCCCTCTCCCTTCCTCCCCAGTTCTACCTTCCTAACAATGGAGGCCCCCACCAGGAGTTGTTTCCTTCCCCTGCGGGTCCCATGCCACCCTCCTGTGGGTCTCCTTTGTGGAGGTTCCCAGCATCCTCCTTGGTCTCCACTGTGGGTGCCTCCATAGAGGAACCACACTTTGCCAGAATGGCATAGGAATTGTGGAGAGGTACAACTGGAGGGATGTGCCTCTGTTCCACCACCCTCACCCTCCCTGTGCCCACTGTGGTCCAACTGCTCCTCTTTCTTGGCAACCTCTGAGGCAACGGCAGTGGTAATGGTGGTCCCTGGATGGAAGAGGAGGTCCCAGTAGAGAAGTCCAGTCACACAGCAGTCCTTTCTCCTGGTGTATTCTGCCAAGCTACTAGCAAAATCTTTCTAAGGCAGTCTTTAAATGTAGCTTCCTTCTAGCTAAGCCACTCCCCCTACTTACTAGATCTCTCTACACGTAATTTAAACCTCACAGCTATCAAGTCCTTTCAATCACCTGAGATTTACACCTAGATAACTGTTCAGATAACCATTCAGTTCAGTTAACGCAGACAAACACACACTTTTTTTTTTGGTTTGTTTGTTTTTTTTACCCTAAATTAAAGGTCCAAGTACAAAAGTTCTACTTTCTTAGTCCCAGCAGAGAAGTCCAGTCACATAGCAGTCCTTTCTCCTGGTGTCTTCTGCCAAGCTACTAGCAAAATCTTTCTAAGACAGTCTTTAAATGTTGCTTCCTTCTAGCTAAGCCACTCCCCCTACTTACTAGATCTTTCTACAAGTAATTTAAACCTCACAGCTATCAAATCCTTTCAATCACCTGAGATTTACACCTAGATAACTGTTCAGATAACCATTCAGTTCAGTTAACGCAGACAAACACACACTTTTTTTTTTGGTTTGTTTGTTAGGTTTTTTTACCCTAAATTAAAGGTCCAAGTACAAGAGTTCTACTTCTTTAGTCCCAGCAGAGAAGTCCAGTCACACAGCAGTCCTTTCTCCTGGTGTCTTCTGCCAAGCTACTGCTTGGATGCATCGCTAGGGGGATCACCTCCAGAAGGAGGGAAGTGATACTCCCACTGTATAACTGCTTGGTGGCCACATTTAAAGAGGGACATTGAACTCCTGGAGAGGGTCCACAGGAGGGCAGCCAAAATGATTTGGGGCTTGGGGGATAGGACCTATGGGGAGAGGCTCAAAGAGCTAAATCTGTACACATTAGAAGAGAGAAGGGACCGGGGGACATGATAGAGGTCTTCAGGTACATAAAGGGGGAAACAGGGGAGGAGCATTCAGGGTGCTCCGAAGGAAGGAGGGGGGACAACTAGAGGGCATGGGTGGAAGTTGAAGGGGGGGAGATTCAGGGGAGAAAGAAGGAGGTGATACTTTACTGAGATGGTGGTGGAGCCATGGAATGTGCTGCCCAGGGGGCTGGTGGAGGCAGAGTTGGTGGAGCGGTTCAGGAGGGAGTGGGACAGGTACAGGGGAAGAGTTCTGGAAGCAAAAACCAATGCAACAAGAATATCTGAGACTGGGAAGGGAGAGGCCAGAGAGGGAGAGGGGGGCAGCAAGGTCAGCTCCCAGGGTGGGGGCTGACCAAATGAGAAGACATGAAATACCATTAGGTCTATTCTACTGGCATTTTAATATGTTAGTATGTTAATAGTTTGAGGAAGAGAGTTCCAATATTTAGGAGCAATATATGAGAATGTTTGTTCACCCTTAGAGGTTTTACATCTGGAGATGTGGAGAGGGGCTTGGTCATTTGATTGGAGCCCATAGGAGAAGGTTTGGTTGTGCAGTATGGAGGCAAGTTATTGGGGAAGATCTGATCTGGCTATACCGCAAATGAAAGAGCCAAAGGACTGGAGTCGATAGGCGGCAGGGCAGGGCCATTTTAAATCAGCATAGAGCTAGCAGTGGTGCTTGTACCGAGGGAATGAGCTGGCATAGTATCAGATGTTATTGTAGGTGGTGTCCCACTTGTGGAGAGAGGTTTTGGTGGTGCCTAGGTAGGTGACTGAGCCATGTGCCAGTGCCAGGAACAGAAGGCTTTGCGAATAGCAAGCCTGGACGATGGAGTAAGAACATAGCTAATCTGGTAGGCGCCCCCAATTTTGGCATTGATGGATTTACATGTGGCAGTAATGTGTTGATCAAAGTCCTATGATTTATCAAGCAAGATACCCAGGTACTAGAAAGAGCTAGTACTGACCTATGGTAAACTGACATCTGTGCATCAGATTTTGAGAGAGTCTAGCAGGAGAGCTGAGGAGCATGGAGTGGGTTTTGCCAGCATTAAGAATGAGATTATTTTCTGACAGCCAGGATTGTATGTGGAGGAAGTCCGAGGTGAGAGAGTGATTTCCCATACTGAAAAATACTGGTGAATTTCCAGTTGTTTTATTCTCAGCATCCCTTCATTTCACAGTTTTGTACCATTCAGCCATTCATTTTCAATTTTTTGTCTTTACTCTTCATTTTCTGCTCTCGATATTCCTTCAAATACTCTTCAAATGACCCATCTTTTTGAGCAGTTTATTCTGAACCATTAATTTTCCATTTCTTATTATCCTGAACCATTCAGTTACCATTTTTTATCTTTTATTGTCAAGACTGCACGCAGAATCCATTCAAATAACCTTCAAATGAGCCATCTTGTAGCAGTTTAATTATTTTAACCACTACATATTTTTATTGTGGCAGCTTCAGTTATCTTTTGAGGTATGGAGGAGTTGGATAATTTCCTCTCCACATCTTGTGCTCAGAGTACAAACCTGGTCACCAGCATAGTGTTTGACTGGGATCTGTTCTACTGCCCGACTGGCAACTTGCCAACAATCTACTGCCCGACTGCAATTTACCGACTAGGTTGCTTTGCTGACAAATGATATCCCGAAACAACCATTGACCGACAAACATTGAATTTGCAGTCGGGTGGTGCATTGTAGGGAGTTTGAGCTAAATTTAATGAATGAACTGAACTGATGAACATTGGAGGTACAGGATGAACATTGGGGGTAAGTGTACACAGCTCCAACAGTAGACATTGAAAAGTATATGATGTAAAACTCATAACGTCACTCACAGCCTGAAGCCCATTCAAAAGAAGCTGCTAAATGTATGGACCAGACATTGTAAATTCTTGCTACGGTTTGGTGTAATGTGTAACCATTTTAAACTGACCAGACAAACATGCCAAACTCTTGCTATGTCTTGGGGGTAAATGTTTCTTACCTTTTCCGTGTTGCTTGTTCATTCACTCAATTTTATTAAACCCGACTGGTTTGATATTAAAAACAAGTACTGATGTGCCTTTAAACATCAGTATGGTCCATCGCACGTTTGCTATTTTGTTTTGCGACGACACTCTGAGTGAAAGAACAATCAACAAGCTTATCAGATGGAAAATGTAAGAAACATTGTCTGCTCATGTACATTTACAGCAATGCAGTAGCTTTTAAAATGTTTGTTTGGTCCTGTAAACTTTTTGAAACTTGGCATGTCTACACCGAAGACGTAGAAATGTTTATCTGGTCATGTACACTTGTTTTAAACCGAAGCCGTAGAAGATGTTTAAAAGGTACATTTTTGTAATGCTGTGAAGGGATTTTGTGTTGGTCGGGCAAAGATTATGTCAGCAAATGCTACCGAACGGGAAATTGATTTACGGGAACTTGCAGTCAGGAGGTGCATTGTCAGGAGATCGACAGACGATCAGTCATACCAGACCCATTTGATTTTGTGCACGATCTTCAAACCATACACTCGGAGTGCAATGGTAAGCAATTCCAGAACGTCTGCATTATCAGCTAAGATGCAGCCAGATTTGAATCTCACCCGCTGTGTTGTTTCCCTAAGTGTGTGAAACATCAGCATCATAGTTAATATTGTTTAATACGACTGGGTTATTGTCTCCAAATATGTTTTAGAAATTGTAAATCTATTTACTGTATATTAAAATTCATGGGCATGATTCACAAAAGGGATGCACTGGTACATCCCCGACACACGCCAAAAGATGTTTCACAAAGTGGTCCAATGCACCAGAGCAACCCCAATGTGACAGCACATCGCAGATGCACCGCAAAATGCCATTAATGATTTGTGGTGCATCTGGAGGGGCATTGAAAGGGGTGTGCCCATGCATACCTGGTGCAGCCCCATTCACAGCCCCAGTCAGAGGTGAATCCCTAGGGCAATTCTGGGGGTGCGCCTCCAAAGGATAAGTCTAGTTCCACCAGACTTATGTGAGTGGCCACCTACAGGCAGGCTGACATACTGCAGACAGCAGCATAGCAACCTGCACACCCTGCCAGTCCATGCACCACCCCCAGGCAGCCCACAGCACTATACCACCTGTCACCTGGTACGGCTCCAGGTGGTAAAGAGGTCCCCCCCCTCGCCTGGAGCTTCACTGGCCCCATCTGGAGTACTGCGTGCAGTTCTGGAGACCCAATCTCTGAAAAGACATAGACAAAATAGGGGCAGTCCAGAGGAGGGCAACTAAAATGGTGCAGGGTCTGCACCAGAAGACATATGAAGAGAGACTTAGGGAGCATAATATGAATTGACTCTAGGAAAGGAGGTAGAGGGGGACATGATAGAAACTTTCAAGTACCTCAAGGGAATTTACCAAGTCCAAGAGGGTAGCATTTTTCAGAAAAAGAGGTGTGCAAGAACAAGGGGGCACAATTTAAAGATAGTGGGGGGACGTCTCAGAGGTAATGTGAGGAAGCATTTTTTCATGGATAGGGTTGTGGATGCATGTAACGGTCTTCCTGAGGAGGTTGTGGAGTCAAAAACAGTGGTGGAATTCAAGAATGCATGGGACAGTCATAAGGCAATTCTGGTGGGGGTTAGAAAGAAGTAGCCTGTTGGTTAACTTGCATCTGCAGCTTATCCATTAGGTAGGGAAATGGGCAGACTGGGTGGGCCAAGTGGTCCTTATCTGCCGTCAAATTCTATGTTTCTGTATTTAAACAGCCCTGGGAAACATCCACAATGCCTCAAACACTATTTCAAGACAAGTAATCAAACAGATCCAGGGCTGCCTGATGCTCTGTAAGTAGAAGTCTTTAGAAATCTATTGCAAAACTTAGCTGCAGTGAGAGCTAACAATGTAGCAATCATAATTTGCCTGCCATATATTTCAAAACAGTATAGTCATGGCAGCTACAGTGATTGGCACAGACAGCCATGGGCTCACAGGATGCAATTGAACCATGATCTGTCATGGGTGAAGAAAAAGCTGCCTTTGGTGAAAGAACAGCTGACAATCTTTCCTCAGGGCAAGCAGCTTGTCATCGTTGTCCAGGAGCTGTCTACAGAGGTGTTGAATCAACAAGCATGTGTCAATGCCGAATGTTTGCTTGCTGGCATTGGCATTGGTAGTGTAGGAGTTAAAGAGCTGCATAATAGGAATGGCAGTGAAGTATTGAACTGAAGCCAACCCCACCACCACCCTGCAGAGACTAAGGCCCTGTCTACACTACACCAGTAAAACTGTTCTGTAATGTTACAGATGGCTTAAACTGTTACCATAATGGTTTGCATTTACACTGGTAACGTTACAGAAGGTGTTTTCGGAACAGTTATAGAAACCTGTTGTGAGGTGGTTTCAACAACAGTCCCTGTAACGTTTGCAGTTCTGTAACATTACCGGTTTGTGTCTAAACGCTCCACCATGTAGCCTCCAGTCCCCCACCATATCTACATGCATTGCACAACTGGTCTAATGCATGCAGAGGGCTCTGAGGCTACCAGGGCGTACCAACGGCAGTGTGAGGCATGAGCGTAGGCTGCAATACTGGGCAGCCTCCATAGCAGGGTAACCCAACCTACAGCGGTATGCCCATCCCTGGAGTTACCCATGTGTCCCCACTTGACCTACCCCCCATCCTCACATGCCTCTGAGAGCTGCCTCCTGAAGTATCCATATACTGTCTGTGATGACGCCTCTCACTGTGACGAGTGCTGGGAGTACCCCACCTGCCCATCAGAGCTGTGGCATCAATACTACCTGTGAAATGATGCCAGTAGTGCTCACATACAGTGGTTGAGCTCCTGAGTGCATCATGTAACACCGCTGTGGTAGCTAATAGATGTGTGGCACTGTGTACAGGGGAGTGGTAGGGTACACCGATGGCAGTAGTGGAGGGGCTGCCATCAGCCATTTGGCAGCAGTACCTGACTGGCTGTCATGCCCTGGTGCCCTACCCCTGTTGGACATGTTGCCATGTCACACACTCTCCCTCCATCTCACAGCAGTACCTCCCTGAATACACCATGCAGACCACCCCCTGCACCTTCTCCCTGTCGTCTCCTCACCATAGGTGTGTAACAGATCATTGCCATACTGTATGTTGCACATTATGGCTTGTACAGATGCATACTACCCCATATGTATTGCGGGTGGGTGCCTCTCATCAAAGCTGTCCTCACCAGGTGCACCATGGGATATGCTCTGCTTCAACGGGGTTGGGACCACACATACTATCATACACAATGTGGACAGGCTGTACCATTTTCAGTCCTTTATCAAACTGTTCACTGGCAGTGTGGACACACTGTACCATTTACGGTCTGTAACAGTTTGGAACCATTACAGATTTTAAGTGGTGTAGTGTGGACAGGGCCTAACAGGCATTGGGGTGCGCCTTTGGGTCATCAGGCATAACGGCCATGCCATTTCACCACACCCTACCCTACAGACACCGACAAGTGTCACAGTGTGCCTTGGGGTCTTTGGTCCTTATGCTCACCCCATTCCATCAGGAAATATGGTGAGATGGGTGCTGTATAGGAGAATGGGGTGAACTTTGGAGCCGAAGAGTACAAGGCACACCTCGATGCCTCTCACTGGTTGCAGGGTGTGGAATGGTATGAGCATTACAGGCGAGAATCCCAAGGCACACCCTGATGCCTGTCAATCTGTACAGGTTGGGGCGTTATGGTCGGAAACCCTAATGCCTCAGGTGTTAGTTGGCATTTTCACTCCAAACTTTCAACCTGGATTTTTTGTGACCCCCAGCTTATGAACAGTGGCAATATCAGTTCATTAGCCAACAGCTGATTTTGCACAGCGACTATGCCATTTGGCGCCACAGGTGCGAAAACACATTTCGAACAGGATGTGAAAAATCACAGCTGTACTGTTCATGGAGAGGTGCAAAAAATGGCAATGTTGAAAATCTGCAGTGAAAATATTAAAAAAACTGAAGTCACGAGCGTGCGTAGAAACTATGCAATGCACACCCATAATGCAATTAGTTTGGGAATTTTTTACAGCAGATTGTCAACACAGGCATTTTGGAACCTCCACTCATGAACGGCGTCACTGTGATTTTCTTAATCTGTCCCAAACAGTGATTTCCCACAGCGAACATGCATTTCTGCGCTGGAAGTGCGAAAACACATTTCAGCCATGGTGTGAAAAATGACAGCTGCACTGTTCATAAGGAAGCATAGAAAAATGCCAGTGGTGAAAATCTGGACTGAAAATATTAGACATGCATGAACTTATGAGGGTGCATGGAAACTGCACAATGGTTGCTCGTAACACAGTCATTTTATGGACTTTTTTCACCAAATTTTTTCCATAGCCATTTTAACACCTCTGCTCATGAACAGTGTCACTGTGATTGTCTTCATCTGTCTCAAACATTGATTTAGCACACCGACTGCGCCATTGTGCGCTACATGCTTGGAAACACATTTTGGGCAAGATGTGAAAAATGACAGCTGTACTACTCATAAGGAGGTGTGGTAAAATGTCAATGTTGAAAATCTGGAGTGAAAATATTGAAAACTCGCAAACTTACAAGCGTGCGTAGGAACAGCGCAACGCATGCTCGTAAAACACCCATTTTTGGGAATTTTTTCTCCAAATTTTCAACATAGGGTTTTTGGAGGCCTAGCTCATGAACTGTGACTCTGTCATTTCATAAGTCAGTCCCGAAAGGTGGTTCTGTGCAGTGACCGTGAAATCACCTTTTGGGGCAGATTAACAAAATGACAGTGACAGAATTACTGAGGTGGGGTCCCAAAAACCCCATGTTGAAAATTTGGTGAAGAAATTCCCCAAAATGCCTGAGATATGCATCAAAGTTGAAAAATCCTATTTATTCCATTATACAGCTTACCGGCATTTCCTCAGTTCACGGTCAGCTTTGAAGAGTACAGACGTGCTCCCGGTCCACCGAAGATCATCGCGCCGTACTCTGGAGGTAAGTATGGGGAGGGTGTGGGGAGGCAGGGTGCACAAAGGGTGGGCACAGGAGGGGGTCAAGACAGCGAGGGACCATTTTTTCTTTCTAGGTATTCTTGTCTTTTAGGAAGACGACGTGGGACTTGTGCCACGCTGAGGTGGGCTCCCAGTGTGGCAGCTGGAAGGCTGTTTGGGAGGGGGCAGTGGAGCCGACGGGGAATTGGGCACCCCATTGGCCATACGGACTGTTGCCATGCTGGGGTGGGATACCAGCGTGGCATCCATTACTCTGTTGGGGGGGACAGTGGAGCCAACAGGGATTGGGCATCCCCATCAGCCTTACAGATCATTGTCACGCTGGGGTGGGTTCCCAGTGTGGCATCTGGAACTCTGTTGGGGGGGAGCACAACAGAGCTGACGGGAATTGGGCACCCCCTTGGTCATGCAGTGTGTGTGTGTGGGGGAGATGCGTGAGCACTCAATATGCATGTGTGTGTGTGGGGGTGCATGAGTAATATGCTAAGCTGCACTATCTTATCGCTGCTCACTGAAGTGGAGCTCTCCCTTTCAACTGTATGGCACTGCATTTTCAACTGCTGTCATAGACAGCTGCAGCATTCATTGGTAAACTGTGGCCGCGCCTGCAAACACATTGACTGAATTGGATGACAGGGTCCACACCTACAAAAACTCGGATGATGGCACTATGTTTCTTGCACATGCGTTCCAGCAAATGTAATAAAGCCTTCAGCAACATTTCCTAGTTACCTCTAGCTTATTTAAAGTTTCTATGCAGTTAAAGCTGCCCTTGTACTTTTAACTAGATTGAAAACAGTGGAATGAGGCAAAAAAATGCAAGCTGCACTTCCAGTGTTACCCTTTTATAGAAATGCCTGCATAACACAGGGTCTGCCAGTACCCTTTCTGAGAACCATCTCAGGATTAGAGAATCAGATCACTATAGTACTCAATTAAATGCCTGCACACAATCACCTCAAACCCCCTTCAAGCAAATGGGAAACTGCAGTAACACTGCCAAATGCATACTGTATTCTCTTTTTTTTTTCTAACAAGCAGAACTTTTTCCATGGAGCCCTGAGTAACTCTTAGATGACCCCCCCTCCCCCTCATCCTCTAGTGTTTCCAGGATGGAAAACAAAAGCTGCTTCCTTAGTTTGTCCCTCCATTTACAAGTTTGTGTGGTGAACATTAGATGTCCCTAACAGAAAGCTACTCGTATTTCGAGGCAGACTGATAAACAAGCATTTGTCAATGCCGAATGTTGATTGCGTTGGTCTGTTGAGCTTGCGCAGTGGGCCTCTGTCAGTAGCTCAGTCTGTTAGTCCCAGTGCTGCAGGCTGGTCTTTTGTATTGGGCTGGTGCATGCGTTGGCACCTTGTTCTGCCGAGGAAGGAATATGCAGCTGTCCCGAGAGAGCTCCATTGAGGTGGCTCACTCCCCCTGTGTTACTCACTCATTCTGTGTCTCCTGGCAATGCAGGCTGCCTTTTTGTACTGGGCTCCTGCTTGTGTTGGTGGCTTTTTCTACCCATGAAGAAATCCACAGCTGTCCCAGCAGAAGTCCGTTGAGGTCACTCAGTCCGCCTGTCTTACTCACTCATTCCGGTTCTCGTGGCGCTGCAGGCTGCCCTTTTTTACTGGGCTCCTGTCTCTGTTGGCACCTTTTTCTGCCCACAAAGAAATCTGCAGCAGTCCCGAAAAAGCTCCGTTGAGCTCGCTCACTCCCCTTCTCTCACTCACTCATTCTGTTCTGCCAGCGCTGCAGGCCGCCCTTTTCTACTGGGCTCCTGCTCATGCTAGCTGCCTTCTTATGCCCATAAAGAAATTTGTAGCAGTTACAATACAGCTCTGTTGAGCTCACTCACTCGCTCATTCTGGTTTTCGTGCCACTGCAGGCTGCTCTTTTGTACTGGGCCCCTGCATGCATTGCTGCCTTTTTCTGCCCACAAACAAATCTGCAGCAGTCCCAACAAAGCCCCGTTGAGCTCACTGACTCCCTCTCCCTCACTTGTTCATTCTGTGTCTCCTGGCGCTGCAGGCTGCCCTTTTGTACTGGGCTCCTGCCTGCAGTGGTGGCTTTTTCTGGCCAGAAAGAAATCTGAAGCAGTACTGACACAGCTCCACTGAGTTCACTCACTGCCCGTCTGTCACTCTTGCATTCCGTTTCTGCCGGCGCTGCAAGCTGGCCTTTTGTACTGGGCTCCTGTCTGCGTTGCCACATTTTCTACCCACAAAGAAATCTGCAGCAGTCACACTACAGCTCTGTTGAGCTCGCTCAGTACCACTCTGTCACTCGCTCATTCTGTTTCTCTTGGCGTCACAGACTGTGCTTTTGTATGGGGCTCCTGGCTGCATTGACACCTTTGTCTGTCCACAAAGAAATCTGCAGCTGTCCTGACAGAGCTGCATTGAGGTCGCTCAGTCTCTCTCTCTCATCGCTCTTTCTGTTTGTCCAGGCACTGCAAGCTGCCCTTTTGTACGGGGTTCCTGCCTGCATTGGCCCCTTTTTCTGCCCACAAAGCAATCCCAGTAGTCCTGACAGAGCTCCGTTGGGCTCACTAAGTCCCCTTGTCTCACTCGCTCGCACTGTTTGTCCCACCGCTGCAGGCTGCCCTTTTGTACTGGGCCCCTGCCTGTATTGATGCTTTTTTCTGCCCACAAAGAAATCTGCAGCAGTCCTGACAGCACTTTGGTGAGTTCGCTCACTCCCCCTCCCTCACTCGCTCTCTCGTTCTGTTTCTTCCAGTGCTGCAGGCTACCCTTTTGTACTGGGCTCTTGTGTTGGGGCCTTTGTCTGCCCACAAACAAATCCACAGCAGTCCCGACAGAGCTCAGTTGAGCTCGGCCACCCCCTCTCACTCAGTCGATCTTAATCTGTCCCAAACACTGATTTCCCAGAGTGACCGTGCTATTGTGCGGCAGGAGTGCAGAAACATATTTTAGCCAGGATGTGCAAAATGACAGCTGTAGTGTTCATAAAGAGTTGTGAAAAAATGCCACTGTTGAAAATGTGGCGTGACAGTATTACAAATTTGCGAAAATAGAAGGGTGTGTGGAAACAGTTCAACGCACGCTTGTAACACAGTCATGTTATGGCAGTCCCAACAGACCTCCGTTGAGCTTGCTCACTCCGCTTCTCTCACTTGCTCATTCTATTGTGCCGGCACTGCAGGCTGCCCTTTTCTACTGGGCTCCTGCCTGCGTTACTGTCTTCTTATGCCCACAAAGAACTTTGCAGCAGTTACAATACAGTCCTGTTGAGCTCACTCACTCACTCATTCTGGTTTTCCTGCCACTGCAGGCTGCCCTTTTGTACTGGGCCCCTGCATGCATTGCTGCCTTTTCCTGCCCACAAACAAATCTGCAGCAGTCCCAACAAAGCCTCGTTGAGCTCACCGACTCCACCTCCCTCACGTGGTCATTCTGTGTCTCCTGGCACTGTAGGCTACCCTTTTGTACTGGGCTCCTGCCTGCATTGGTGGCTTTTTCTGGCCGGAAGGAAATCTGAAGCAGTCCCAACATAGCTCCACTGAGCTCGCTCACTCCCCCTCTGTCACTCTCGCATTCCGTTTCTGCCGGCGCTGCAAGCTGGCCTTTTGTACTGGGCTTCTGCCTGCGTTGCTGCATTTTCTGCCCACAAAGAAATCTGCAGCAGTCACACTAGAGCCCCGTTGAGCTCGCTCACTACCGCTCTGTCACTCGCTCGTTCTGTTTCTCTTGGCGCTGCAGACTGTGCTTTTGCATGGAGTTCCTGGCTGTGTTGGCAACTTTGTCTGCCCACAAAGAAATCCGCAGCTGTCCCAACAGAGCTCTCATCGCTCATTCTGTTTGTCCTGGCGCTGCAAGCTGCCTTTTTATATGGGGCTCCTGCCTGCATAGGCACCTTTTTCTGCCCACAAAGAAATCCCAGCGGCTCTGACAGAGCTCCATTGAGCTCACTAAGTCCCCTTGTCTCACTTGCTCGTACTGTTTCTCCCATTGCTGTAGGCTGGCTTTTTGTACTGGGCCCCTATGCCTGTATCGACGCCTTTTTCTGCCCACAAAGAAATCTGCAGCAGTCCTGACAGCGCTTTGGTGAGTTCGCTCACTCCCCCTCCCTCACTCGCTCTCTCGTTCTGTTTCTCCCAGTGCTGCAGGTTGCCCTTTTGTTCTGGGCTCTTGTGTTGGGGCCTTTGCCTGCCACAAACAAATCAGCAGCAGTCCTGACAGAGCTCAGTTGAGCTTGGTCACTCCCTCCTCTCACTCGGTTGATCTTAATCTGTCCCAAACACTGATTTCCCACAGTGACCGTGCTATTGTTCACAGAAGTATAAAAACATATTGTAGCCAGGATGTGAAAAATGACAGCTGCAGTGTTCATAAGGAGTTGAAAAAATGCCACTGTTGAAAATGTGGCGTGACAGCATTACAAATTTGCGGAGTTACAAGGGTGCATGGAAACAGTTCAATGCACGCTTGTAACACAGTCATGTTATGGAGTTTCGTCACCAAATTTTCAACATAGGGATTTTTGGACCTCTGCTCATGAACAGTGCCACTGTCATTTTCTTAATCTGTCCCGAACACTGATTTCCCATAGTGACCATGTTATTCTACACCAGAACTGGGAAAACACATTTCAGTCAGGTTATGAAAAATGACAGCTGTACTGCTTATAAGGAAGTGTGAAAAAAAGGCACTGTTGGAAATGTGGTATGACAATATTACAAATCTGCGAAGTTACAAGGGTGCGTGGAAAGTGCGCAACGCACACTTGTAACACAGTCAATTGATGGGCTATTATCACCAAATTTTCAACATAGCCATTTTAGGACCTCTGCTCATGAACAGTACCATTGTCATATTCTTAATCTGTCCCGAACAGTGATTTCCCACAGCGACCGCTCTATTCTGCGCCAGAAGTGCGAAAACACATTTTGGCCAGGATGGGAAAAATGGCAGCTGTACTGTTCATAAGAAGGTCTGGGAAAATGGCAATATTGCAAATCTGGAGTGAAAATATTAGAAATTCGCGAAGTTACAAGCGTGCGTGCCAACTGCGCAATGCACGCTCGTAACACAGTCATTTTATGGAGTATTGTTACCAAATTTTCAAAATAGGCATTTTAGGACCTCTACTCATGAATAGTGTCACTGTCATTTTCTTAATCTGTCCTGAACACTGATTTCCCACAGTGACTGCGCTATTCTGCACCGGAAGTACGAAAACACATTTCAGCCAGGATGTGAACGATGACAGCTGTACTGCTCACAAGGAGGTGTGACAAAATGCCAATGTTGAAAATCTGGCATGAAAATATTGTACATTCGCGATGTTACGAGCATATGTAGCAACTGCGCAATGCACGCTCGTAAAACAGTCATTTTTGGGATTTTTTTCCACCAAATTTGCAACATAGGCTTTTTGAGAGCTCACCTCATGAACACTGCCACTGTCGTTTTGTTAATCAGCCCCGAAGGGTGATTCCGAACAGTGACCGCGAAACCACCTTTCGGGGCCAATTAACGCCATGACAGTTCCAGAATTCATGAGGAGGGGTCCCAAAAGCCCCATGTTGAAAATTTGGTGAAAAAATTCCCAAAAATGCCCGAGATATGCACTAAAGTTGAAAAAACCCTATTCATTATATTATACAGCTTACCGGCATTTCCTCAGTTCGCAGTCGGCTTTGAAGAGTGCAGACGTGTTCCGGTCCAGTGAAGATCGTCGCGTGCTCGGAGGTAAGTATGGGGTGAGGGGGTGTGGGAGGCTGGGTACGCAGTGGGTGGGTGCAGGTTGTGGGGGTTTGCGGGGAGACTACGAGGGACGTTTCCTTTCTTTCAGGTACAAAAACGTTGCGGGATGCTTTCCACATTTCAGAGGCATAGAGGCCGCTGCGGTGGAGCTCCAGCGTGCCACCCGAGTCTGGGAGGACAGCTGTAGCCAATGTGGGATTGGCACCCCTACTGGCAAACAACAAAGGGGAGGATTCTTTCCGTCGAGGGATTGGGCACCCGTGAGCAAACAACAAAGGGGGATTTATTTCTGCTGGCCGGGGGACTGGGCACTCCCGCCCGGCAAACAATAAAAGGGGGGGGTTCCTTTCTGCCCACGGGGAGTGGGCTCCCCCATCGGCAAATAAACATTGGGGGGGGTACATATTGTTTGTGAATATGGCGGCAAGCCGCCGCCACCATGTTCACAAACAATACAACAGATGCTACATCCCGCCCTGCAATGACAGGTCACTCCCTCATTGCAGTGGATGGCTGATGCTGCAATGAGGAAGGGACCCCTGATTGCAGCAGCTAATTTGTTTGAAAGTTGTGGCACACTGGCTGAACTAGTGTCAGCAGCAGCGTGCCACGGCATTGGGGGCGGGGGATGAGCCTTTGCAGGCTGTGGGGGCATTGGGCACAACTGTGCCACGCCTCCACAACCTGCTTCTGCAGAAACCTGCCACAACATGTTTCTTGCACATGCGTGCAATCAACATAAAAAGGGCAATCAAGCACAGCCCTGCTCTAACTGAATCTAAAACCACAGAAGCATTTCACATGTACAGCAAATGGAGTGTCTTCTTTTTCTGTCTACTGTAGCTAACATCCAATCACAGCAAGTTTTACATACCTCAGCATCAACCAATGAACTCAGCATTCTCCAGTTGTGTGGCTGTAGCCAATCGGGCTCTTGTTCAGCTGAATCTTTTCAAACGTCTCTGCTGGCCTGCTGTGCTATGGGGATGTTATGCACAAAGGAGAAAGAAAAGCTGCCGTATTTCATGGATTCAGATCTGGGCTTTTGTGGGTGAGTTTTTAAATTATCAAAATCTGTGGGTGATTGATTGGGGGGCTGATTTCAATAACTTAGTGACTGTGGAGAAACACAGGAAAAAGAGGTTTATTTACAAGCACACCCACAGGCAGCAATATCACTAAAAGTATGCAAACATTTAGCCCAATGTTGTTGTTTTTTTGTTTTGTTTCTTTTCCAGTAAAAACATTAGTACTGCATTCATTGTAAACTTTATTTGTTTTAGTTCTGCTTATTTTGCAATGAATGTGTTCTCTGGGGGTGAAAGTACATGAATGAAATGTTCTGAGAAGAAAATGCTTTTAAATGCTTTTTATTAAAATGGTTATACCATTTATTCTGCAACAAATGTGTGTTCTCTTGTGGGGGAATGAATGCACTTTTATTATATTTCTTAGTCTCTGAAATTCCTGTGGAATACTGCTTTTTCAGCAACTGAAAACATCAATTGTGAGTGATTGTGGAGCACTGTGTACTGTAGAGTCTATGTGATCCTTGGTTATTTCGGACCTTGCATACTGTAATTAAGCTGGAGGTAGCCTTTAGCTGCCAGAAGGAAGAGGGCTGAAGGAGTCTGTATGTGCCTGAGGGAGGGGCCTAGTTAGGCAGTATCTGCCAGGGGTTGGGAGGTCCGAGGAATCAATAGCTGCTGGTGGTGGTGGGGAGGGCGGTGGGAGCTAGTAGCTGGGGGACTTCTCCGAATCTGATGCATGCATCTGTACAAATGATTGGGCCAGGGTCTGCACCTTGTGTGCTGAGTAGGGTACTGGAAAGTAAGCACCACACATCACCTTTTTCACTGAGCTGCAAACATGAGTTTAAATCTCACAGCCCTGGAGCTGGGCAAGCCAGAGCAGGCTCATAGCCAATTGAGAGCCAAGGCCAAGCCAGTTATGGTGAAAGTAAGCATTTTTATTAGCCTGAGTAGTCAGTAAAGTGTCTGAATTATTCAACTCCTATTCAGAAAACAGCCTGCAGTAGCCAGGGTTCGGCTCGTGTTTTGACTACTAGAGTCAAGCCAGACCCTTGGCTTAGCTCTGGCTTGGCTTTAGGTAAAAAAAAAAACCTGGCTTGCCTATGATCACACAGCCCTCATTTACATACTGTCCTCAATATTCTGACTTGCGCCCAGCAATTACGCATGTGGTGGTGCAGCACATCTGAGTTGCGCTGGTGCAACACAGGGATATATTCAAAGGAGATGAGCCATGGTGCATCACCTTTGAATATATCAGATAAATAGCTGAAATGGCACCCCCACCCCATCACAGGCCCTCCCCCATCAGCGGCGGGCAGCAGCATACCCACCCACATACCTCTGCATCTGCCCGCTGACTGACAGCTACTGTATGGGCTTGCAGTGCATATTGTACTAGTCATTCACACAAATGTGAATGGGGCATTCATTTACGTTTATGTGAATGACTAGTATAGTATGCACTGCAAGCCCATTGGTCCGTATTGTGGACCAATGAGATTGCAGCCCATACAGTAGCTGTCAGTCAGCAGGCAGCTGCAGAGGTATGTGGTGGTGCTGCTGCCCGCCCGCTGATGGGGAGGCTGGTGGGCCTGGGTCCTGTGACAGGGTGGGGGTGCCACTGGACCACCAGGGAGAGGCAGTTGCTGGCCATTTGGTGATCAGGGTTACAGGAGTGGTAGACTGCTAGACTATCAGGAACAGGTGATTTATTTCATTTATATGAATTGTGGCTACAGGGAGGGAGGGGGGACACTAGACTACCAAGGGTATGATTATATTTTATTTTAGGTGATCACTGCTACAGGCAGGGAGAGGGGTCCACTAGACCACCAGGGATGGTATGGGCGCTTCTGCATGGTGTACTGGGTGGGCGGGCGTCCACCCATGGCTGGCGGCTGCTGTGTTGCGCCTTGCAGTGCAGCAGCTCACCTGTGGGTGGCCACCATTTGTGCCCTTTTTTTTTTTCAGGCTCAGTGTTGCCCATCAGTATGCAGCGTATCTCAGGGATTGGCCAGCATATGCACTGTACATCCCGGGCTGAATATCAGGATGTGCCGCATATGCATAGGAACGCCCCCTGTAGGTGCACCGCATACATTATCTTTGTGCCCCGGCATATCAGGACTTGCGCAGCACAAGCCCTCTTTTGAATATTGTCCCAGGGTGCATTTTGCACCAGGCACAACTCCTTTGAATATTTGGGTCACTGTGTAACCCTGAGCAAGTCTCTTAATTTCCCTGTGTTCCCCAGGTTGCACCTGGAAACAATATTTGGCTTAGTGTGCTTTTCATGGTTAAACAATTTCCCCCTTCCCTATTTCGTGAAAGCTGGGCCATTAAACCAGTAGGGGTTCCACTATCCCACCTGTGCTACTGTTCTAAAGTACTGGCCAGTGGCCACCTGCCCATTCAGAGCACTAAGGGTTTTAGCTGAGCCCCACCCCAAATTACACTTTCTTTATTCTTTCCTGTCTTTATTATTTTATTTATACTCATACTGGGTTGTGGATGGAAGAAGGCAATTCTTGCCTGGGAAACAAAAACCCAGGAGAAGATTACACAATGTGGATGGGAGGTAGTAACATCAACAAAAATAGAAAGGGACCTGGGGTAATCATATCAGATGACCTTAAGGTTAGTGAGCAATGTGAGAGGGCAGTAGGGAGGGCTGGGGGTATATAAGGATGTATAGGGAGAGGCATCAGCAGCAGAAAACAGGAAGTTGTTATCTCTCTGTGCAGAAGTTGGTGAGACCCCATCTGGAGTACTGCATCCAGTTCTGGAAACCCCATCTCCGCAAGGACATAGACAGGATGGAGGCAGTCCATAGGAAGGCAACTAAAATAGTGCAGGGTCTGCAAGAGAAGCCATACAAGGAGAGACTAAAGGAGCTTAATATGTATACCCTTGAGGAAAGGGGGGAGAGGGGGGACATGATAGAAACTTTAAAGTACCTTCATGGAATCAACAAAGTCCAAGAGGGTAGCATCTTTCAGAAAAAGATAGAAGGGGGGGTGGTTCAGGGACAATGTGAGGAAGTATTTTTTCACAGAGAGGGTGGTGGATTCATGGCACAGCCTTCCTGAAGAGGTTGTGGGGTCTAAAACTGTGGGAGAATTCCAGAATACATGGGACAGACATAAGGCAATTCTTGTAGGATGTAGGAAGAAATAGGCTGTTGGTTAACTAGGTTCTGCAGCTTATCCTGTAGTTAGAGAAATGGGCAGACTAGGTGGGCCAATCAGTCCTTATCTGCCGTCAAAGTCTATGTTTCTATGCCCATATTGACCATCCTCATGTATTTGCTTTCTCTGTGCCTTTTTCTTTCTTTGACCTAACTGTAACTTCTAAAGGGAAGTTATTGCCAGTTCCATCTTACAAAGGCTTACTTTCTGGTTAAGTTTTTAAGTATGTTGTGGCATTTTTTCCACAGCAACATACTTTATTTTAATTGCATAAAGTCTGCTATCCGGAAGTATGGTGGACGCTAGTGAGGCTCCATTATGTGTAAAGGCGTGGCGCTGCACCGTACACTTCAGTACAAAAGTATAATGGAGTCCCACTGTTGTCCGCCATACTTCTGGTTAGCGGACTTTTTGCAATTAAAATAAAGTATGTTGTGACAGAAGAAAAACGCTGCAACATAATTAAAAGGCTTAACTGGAGGATAAGTCTTGTGGGCTGGGAGGCTGGCATGGTGAGAGCTTTCCTTTAATTCTAAATTCACCCTTTTCCTTACTTCTGTGCTGTTCTATACCTCTTGCATCTCTCTGCTCTCCATTTCTGCTCTTGCTACTGTATTTTCTCCATATTAACCCAATTTTCTTTATTTTACAGGTCTGAGAGGACACCGACTCCTTCCCCCCATCAGATAAGTATCATTCTATCCCTAGTTTATTGTTTCCACCCTGTTTACTCTCTTAAGAACTGTGGATCCTTTGTGACCCCTTTTTTTGTATTTTATTTTACAGGTTCTGTGGACACCACCCTTTAAAGACCTTCCTCTGGCTCCCTATTACTCAGGTAAGAGACTCAACTTCTACCTATACGTGGACTGGCTGTAATGTTGTTGCTGTGCCCGTTACAGTGTGTGTTGGAGTTGGGCATGTGGGAGGGGGGTGTGTGTGTGTCGGGCCTTGGAGGGAGAGAGTTAATAGTGCAGTTCTGGAGAAAACAGGGCAGTTTGGGGGACTGTGGAGGTGGGGATATTTGTGGTGGTCATGGGGGGAGGGTGCTGTCTAGGACAGTGGAGTTAGGGGGCTAGTTTAGGGTGCTTTGTTGTCTTTACTTATAATTGTGTTTGGGCTGTTGAAAATTTAAAACATAGTGGTGGTGTAATTCTGTGCTGTCTTTAATTGCTGCAGATTTTATCTTGGCTTGTCTGACTGCCCTGTAGTTGGGTGAAGGGTGTTAATTGTCTGGCCTCTGACCTCAGCTACATGATAACTGGAGGTGGGGCTTAGTCAGAGTTAAAGTAGCAAGCAGAGGTTTTTCTCAGAAGAAGCCAGAAGGGGAAGGAAGGAAACATATTCAATTCGGTGCTTTAGAGTAACTGGTAATTGCTATTTTTCTTTTAAACTTAGATTGTGGGCTTTTAGTGACACTATACTTTCCTTGTTGTCTTTACTTATAATTGTTTTTGGGCTGTTGAAAATTTAAAACATAGTAGTGGTGTAATTCTATGCTGTCTTTAATTGCTGCAATTTCACCCCCTTCCTCCCCAACTCTTAATTATATGCCCTGATAAATCTGATTGACAGGAGCTAAACACAGGGTATAGTAAGGGTGTGAAGTAGGAGGGCATAAGGGGAAGAAGCCCACCCTCAGCACGACAAGTGTTTTGACTCATTTATTTATTGGTTTCTTTTTCTTAAAAAAAAAAAAAAATTATCTGAGGATCAGTGACAGGTTTTTAGTACAGTAAATTAATAAAAGGAAACTAGGAGAGCTTCAGTAGCAACAAGTAGTGGAATTGCAGTATAATGTGGGGAGTGGTGCAATGCAGTGGCTGTGGGCAGCCATATTCAGGCAGACCTTCTGAACACTGAGGTGCTGCCCTATCTGCATGCATCTCTCTGACCGCGGATGAGGTAGCCAGACTCAGAGCGGAAGTAAACTGGGTCAGGAGTACCATCACCCCTATCCAGGGACCATCCAGTCCAATGCAACTGCCCCAAAGGATGCTGAGAACGAGGAGCACTTGGATGACAGTGGGCTCAGGGAGGGTTAGAGCAGTCAGGCAGAGGCACATCCCAGATCCTATTCCACTCAAGAACTCATATGCCACACTGGCAAATGAGGACAACCAAATAGAGGTACCCAGAGAAGTGGAAGGAAAGGATGTGGAGGTTAGCCAAGGAGGTGACCTCAGCAGGGAAAGCAGTGGACCCCAGAGGAGGAGGAAGCGAATCCTGGTGGGGGACTCCATCATAAGAGGGATCCAGCTAGGAACACAGGAGGGGGAGGACAGGGAGGTGAGGTGCCTACCAGGTGCCACGGCATGGAGGGATGGAAGGAAGATCCTGGGGATCACTGGGAAGGCAAGACAGGAGGGTGAGCTGGATGTCATTATCCACCTAGGTACTAATGACCTGGCAAATGGGGAGCCAAAGGAAGTTCAGGAAGAGTTTAGGAAACTGGGGAGGGGTCTCAAGCAAGTAGCTACTTCTGTCACTTTCTCAGAAGTACTACCTGTGAGAGGCAAGGGAGAGCATAGGAGTGCATGCACCAGGAACTTTAACTCATGGTTGAAGAACTGGTGCTGTGAGGAAGGGTTTGGATTCATTGGTGACTGGGGACCCACCTGGAGGGATGGAGGTTTGTTCAAGCCTGACGGCCTGCATCCATCCTGGAGGGGAATCCAAGCACTCAATGATAAGTTTAAATGCTACATTGACAAGCATTTAAACTAGCAAAGGGGGGTGGCAGGCCAGCAAGGAGGGTACCTACTTGCTCACCCCCACAGCTAGCAGTGGAACCAGTGAACCAGAGGAGTGGCTATCTCTGCAAAGCAGTGCAAAAGATGGAGATTAGTGCCCAAGAGGTGGATAAGCAGAAAAGGGGCAAAATTCAGCAGAAGGGCAGACAGCAAGGAGAACCAGGGATAAATGACAACCAAGGAAGGGCTGAGTAGAACAGTGAAGCAGTCTAGGGAGGTCAAATCATGGAGCCATGTGTGCAAATGCCAGGAGCCTTAGCAACAAGATGGAAGATCTGGAGGCGTCATGGTACAGTCAGACCTGGACATTGTGGCCATCACTGAAACCTGGTGTAATGATAACCATGACTGGGAGATGGCCATACCTGGCTACAACATATTCAGAAGAGACAGAGCAGGCAGGAAGGAGGAGGAGTGGCACTGTATGTGAAAATGACATAAGGGCCACAGAGATCCAGGAGGAACAAAATGGGGAGAGATACTGTGGGTTAAGCTGGAAAGGAAAATGGGACAGCCATCCGCACAGGTGTGGTCTATAGACCACCAGCCCAGGAGGAAGAAACAGATAGGGAGTTGATGCTAGCCATCCAAAGGATGGCAGACAAGGGTGAGGTAGTACTGGTTGAGACTTCAATATTCCAGACGTGGACTGGAGCATCCCAGCAGCAGCATCAACTAGGAGCAGATTTATCCTGACTCCTTCAGGGTGCCTTCTCAGCAACTGGTCATGGAACCAACTCTGCAGAAGGCAATACTGGACCTTGTGCTCACAAACAGGGACAGTGTGATGGGGGTAACAGTGGGGAGCACTGGGAAACAGTGACCACCAGTCATTGTGGTTTGAAATCACAGAAAGAGCAGAACCAAACCACACAAAAACACGATCCTGGATTTTAGGGGGCAGACTTTGGGAAAATGGGAGATACTTGAAAGAGGCATTAAGGGAAGGACAGGAATCAGGGTTGAGGAACAGTGGGCAGTATTTAAATGGGGATTACAAGAACAACAGAATTATGCATTGCTAGAGTTAGCAAGAGGAAAAGGAAGAGGAGACCATTATGGTTTTCCAAAGAGGTAGCAAAGAAAGTGAAAGCCAAAAAGATTGCATTCAGGCAATACAAAAGACACAGGCAGAAGGGGATAGGGAGAAGTACCAGGAGAAGCAAAGGGAGGCAGGGAGGTCAGTAAGGGAAGCCAAAGCTCAGACAGAAGAACACATTGCAAAATCAGTGGGTAGAGGGGACAAAACCTTTTACAGGTACATAAGTGAAAAAAGAAAGACAAAGGGAGGGATAGTGAGACTGAAGGGGGAGGATCCGTGGAGGATGACAACAGTAAAGCTGACATATTGAACAGGTATTTCTGCTCAGTCTTTACTGAGGAAGAGGAGGGTAATGGGTCTGAAGGGAGTACAAGGGGTGAGAATGGTGCAGAAATGGACACAAGTCCCTTTACACGAGAAAGGGTCCTGAAGGAACTGGAAGTAATAAGAGTTGATAAAGCAATGGGGCCAGATGGGTGCACCCCAGGGTCCTTAAAGAACTAAGAGAGGTGGTGGCTGAACTCTTGGCTATCCTGTTTAGCCGATCACTGGAAACAGGGAGGTACCCAAAGACTGGAGGACAGCAGATGTAGTCCCTTATACAAAAGTGGGAACAAAGAGGAAGCAGGGAACTACAGACCAGTCAGCCTCACCTCGGTAGTGGGGAAGATCATGGAAGCACTACTGAAGGAGAGATTGGTGGAACATCTGGTTGTCAATGGACTACAGGACCCAAGGCAGCATGGTTTCACCAGGGGGAGGTCATGTCAGACCAACCTCGTGAATTTTTTGACTGGGTGACTAGGGAGGTGGATCAGGGGAGGGCAGTGGACATGGCCTATCTGGACTTCAGCAAGGCCTTTGACACTGTGCCACATAGAAGACTATTACACAAACTGGGGAATATGGGTGTGGCAGGACAGTAGTGTGGTGGGTAGGTAATGGCTGGGTGGCAGGACACAGAGGTGGTGGTAAATGGCTGTCACTCCACAGAGGGAAGAGTGACCAGTGGGGTACCACAGGGATCAGTGCTGGGACCGGTCCTATTCAACATCTTCATCAGTGACATTGCGCAGGACCTAGAAGGCAGAATTTCACTGTTCGCTGATGACACAAAGCTCTGTAACAGAGTAGACACACCAGAGGGTGTAACAGAATGAGAAGGACCTGCAGAAACTTGAAGAATGGTCAGGGTTTGGCAGTTGAAATTCAATGCAAAGAAGTGCAAGATAATGCATATGGGGCACAAAAACCCTGGCACAATATATCAGTTGGGGGTGAGGATATAGCATGCACCAAGCAGGAAAGGGATCTTGGGGTTGTCATCCTGATGACCTCAAGGTAGGGAAACAGTGTGACAAGGCAGCAGGTAAAGCAAATAGGATGCTGGGATGTATAGGCAGGGGCATCACCAGCAGGAAAAGGGAGGTCATAATTCCACTATACAAGACACTAGTGAGGCCCCACCTGGAGTACAGTGTACAGTTCTGGAGACCATACCTACGTAAGGGCATAGACAGGGTAGAGAAGGTTCAGAGGAGGGCAACAAAGATGGTGCATGGATTGTATCACAAGTCCTATGAAGACAGGTTGAAGGAACTGAACATGTACTCCCTGGAGGAGAGGAGGGAGAGAGGGGATATGATAGAGACATACAAGTATCTTACAGGGAGGAACAGGGTGCAGGAAAACACTATTTTTAAGCGAAAAAGATGTTCCAGGACTAGAGGGCATGGGATGAAGTTGGAGGGAGGATATCTAGAGGAAACATGAGAAGAATTTCTTCACAGAACGGGTGGTGGACAAGTGGAACACCCTGCCAGAGGAAGTGGTGGGGGCTGAAACAATCACGGGATTTAAGAATGCATGGGATAGACATAAAGGAATTCTAGAGGTCAGGGGTAAGGGGCAACAGACTTCTAGGAAAACAAACTGAACTTACAAGCTCAAATGGGCAGACTGGGTGGGCCATAGGCCCCTATCTGCCGACACTGTCTATGTATCTATGATGGCTAGTCTGGGCTGTAAGGGGCAGTTGTCTTGTGCTGTGGAGAAAGGGGGCTAGTGTTGGGGCATGGAAGGAGTAGAGTTAGGTGGCTAGTTTAGGGTGCTTTGGAGTGTGGGGGGCTAGTGTCTGGGCTGTGGTGGGCAACTGTCTTGTGCTGTAGAGGAAGCAGGCTAGTGTTGGGGCATGGTTGGAGAGAGGCTGAGGTCCAAAGCTGTGGAGGGAGGAGCCTTTGTATTGGGGCTGTGGACGGAGGGGGCTAGTACTGTGGGGCCATTGAGGGCGATGGCTGCTGTGGATGGAAGTGACTGGGTTGGGTGCTCTGGACAGAAAAGGCTTGTATAAGATCAGAATAGCTGCATCAGAGGAGGAGAAGGACCTGGGATTGATGATCACTAGTGACATGAAGCACTCCATGCAGTGCAAGAAAGCAGCAGCAAAGGCAAACAAGATGCTGGGATGCATAGCTAGGGGGATCGGTAATAGGAGAGAGGAGGTTATACTGCCCTTGTACAGGTCACTGGTAAGGCCGCATCTAGAGTATGGAGTTCAGTACTGGTGCTCACACCTCAAAAAGGGCATTAACCTGATGGAGAAGGTACAGAGGAGGGCTACAAAGATGATAGCCGGTTAGCAGGGCAAGGCATACAAGGAGAGGTTGAGGGCAGTGAACATGTACGAGCGAGAGAGGGGGGTAGGGGGAAACACATGACTGTGACATTCAAGTACTTGAAAGGGATAAATAATGTTGATAAGGAAAGTCTCTCTTAGCTGAGTGGCAACCATATCATGAGCGGGCACAGTCTCAAGCTGGATGGTGGGAGGTTTAGGAGGGATGTCAGGAAGCACTTCTTCACAGAAAGGGTGGTGGACACTTGGAATGCGCGGCCGGAAGAGGTCATCTCATTAAACACCATGAGAATCTTTAAGAGAGGCTGGGATAGGCATAGGGAAATTTAAGAATCATGGGTAGGGAGGATGGGAGGAGTGGGGAGGGAAGGCAGGGATATTAGCTCAAGCTATGGACCCTGCACTACGAGCAGACTTGATAGACCAAATGGCCTTCTTCTGCTGGTTTCTTCAGATGTCTGTGATGGGTGCTATGACTGAGGTGGCTGCTGCAGGTACTGTAAAGGAGGGAGCTAGTGTCGAGCCAGAGAGGAGGCTAGTGTTGGGTAGTCTGAGGCAGATGGCATACTTTTGATTATTATGCAGGAAGGTGGGGCTAGTGTAAGGTGCTTTGGAGGAGGTGGACCGTGTAGGGGGCATTGAAGAGAGTGAGTGACCACTGTTTTGGAAGGGGGCTAGTGTCGGCTGGAGGGATAATAGTGTTGTGGGGGTTGAGGAAGGAGAAGAGTCTAGTGTCTGGGGTGGGGGAGCTAGTATCTGAGGTTGTGGAAGATGGGGTAACTCTGGGTGTTGGAGACTGTGGTACTAGGGGTTAATGTCTGGGCCAGTGGTGGTGGCAGTAGTGCTTTGTAGTGTTGTTGTAGTAGTAGTATATGCTGTTGCCTTTATTTTATGTGGCACTCTTCCTCTGAGGCTCAGGGCACCTTTTCAAATATCAAACAGTAGCAAAATACATTTTTTAATTAGTATTTAAAAACTGGCATGACTTAACTGTGAGGAAGATCAAACCCTGAAAGCATAAGTGAATAAAGGTTTGAGACACTAAAGAAAAACCTCTACTATTCCTAGGATGCAATGTATCACCTCTTGCCTATGTGGTGTTAGACCCACTTCCCTCCCTGTGTCCCCTCACTAGGGACTCCCTTGAAAGGGATAAACCAGGTGAACTGTGAGGAACTATTTAGTCTAAGCAACAGTCAACGGACATGGTGGATATTTATTTATTTATTTTAGCCTGGAAATGAGAGCTATTTTCAGACTTGAACCTACCCGGCATTTGTTAGAGGTCTCTACTGACCAGGTCCAACCTTGTTTTGAGATGTGATAGTGAGCACATACAGGGAATAATGAACCCTCTCTGTGTAGAAAAAGTTACACTGACTGAGGCTGGTGACATCATGGGCATGAGTGCAAAGCTTGAGTGCCCGCATGATGTCACTAGCCTCACAAATTGTGAGGTTACCAGTGCATTCTGCAAGGAGACTGGCTCATTATATATAATGATATGAACAGGCTGTTTCTAAAACATATACACGCCACAGACAAACCCCCTCATGAGTGCTGATTATAAAACAGTACCCAGTACTGATTTTTTTCACTGGGTGCTATTTTGAAATTGGCACTTTTGAAGGTGTTTGCCTGTCATCGGATTGCACTCCAGGCTCTGTGTCTGGTTTTCTGGGGTACAACTATGATTGGCGCAGCCGTTCAGAAAAATAATTCTCTAAACATTCTAATAGGTGAATTACTGGGTTTAGAAACCACCGCAGAAACTGGCTTTGTATTGATATTCAGGATAGCCCATTGCCATGCAACTCTCTCCACCCACCCAGTGATTTACTGGGTTTAGAAAACAATGCAGAAACTGGATTTGTATTGATATTTAGGATAGCCTAATTGTGCCCCCCAATCCCACACAGAGCATGGCCCCTGCTCTATCAGTCAGCTACTCAATACAGCATGAAACCGCCAGTGCGTGAGAGGGAGTGCCCAGATTGGTGAGTGTCATTGATAATGCTAGGAAAGATTGATTTCTGCAAAACGTCATGAATGACATACTCTGATCTGCCTCCTCCCCCAATCATGCACACTGACATGCTCTGTCATTCAGCTTGTGGACTGTTAGAGCTGGTGGCAGACTGTGCTGTAAGTTCGGGAGGGGAGGGGACCATGCTGTCCGGCATATCTTGCTATATGTGGTCCCCATATCCTGGCTTGGAGGTCAGGAGGGGAGGGGACCATGCTGTCCAGTATATCTTGCTATATGCGGTCCCCATATCATGGCTTATAGGTCAGGAGGGGCGAGAACCACGCTGTCCAGGATATCTTGCTATATGTGGTCCCCATATCATGGCTTGGAGGTCAGGAGGGGAGGGGACCATGCTGTCCAGGATATCCTGCTATATGTAGTCCCCATATCATGGCTTGGAAGTCAGGAAGGGAGGGACCATGCTGTCCAGTATATCTTGCTATATGCGGTCCCCATATCATGGCTTACAGGTCAGGAGGGAAGGGGACCATGCTGTCTGGTATATCTTGCTATATGTGGTCTCCATATCATGGCTGGAGGTCAGGAGGGAAGGGGACCATGCTGTCCAGTACATCTTGCTATATGTGGTCCCCATATCATGGCTTGGAGGTCAGGAAGGGAGGGACCATGCTGTCCGATGTATCTTGCTATATGCGGTCCCCATATCATGGCTTGCAGGTCAGGAGGGGAGAGGACCATGCTGTCCAGGATATCTTGCTATATGTGATCCCCATATCATGGCTTACAGGTCAGAAGGGGAGGAGACCATGCTGTCCGGTATATCTTGCTATATGTGGTCTCTATATCATGGCTGGAGGTCAGGAGGGGAGGGGACCATGCTGTCTGGTATAGCTTGCTATATGTGGTCCCCATATAATGGCTTGGAGGTCAGGAGGGGGAGGAGACCATGCTGTCCAGGATATCTTGCTATATGCAGTCCCCATATCCTGGCTTGGAGGTCAGGAGGGGAGGAGACCATGCTGTCCAGTATATCTTGCTATATGTGGTCCCCATATCCTGGCTTGGAGGTCAGGAGTGGAGGATACCATGCTGTCCAGTATATCTTGCTATATGCGGTCCCCATATCCTGGCTTGGAGGGGAGGGGAGGAGACCATGCTGTCCAGTATATCTTGCTATATGTGGTCCCCATATCATGGCTTACAGGTCAGGAGGGGTGAGGACCTTGCTGTCCAGGATATCTTGCTATATGTGGTCCCCATATCATGGCTTGGAGGTCAGGAGGGAAGGGGACCATGCTGTCCGGTGTATCTTGCTACCTGTGGTCTCCATATCACGGCTTGGAGGTCAGGAGGGGAGCCCGACGTCTAAATAAGGACTGTTTGGGGATGGGGGTCTGGCTAAGGAGGAGGCTTTTTAAAATGGCAGGAGTATGCAAATTTTTTTTTTATTTTTAACCCATGTGGAAGAACAGGGAAGGAGTGAGGGTGGTAAATCACAGGAGTGTGGAGGGTTTGGAATAGGGACTAGCCTTTGCCACCTAGGAATGGACAGGGTCTAGTTGAGGTTGTGGGGATCAAACCCAGGTCTGGTGGATGTATTGTACCAAACTCATTCATAGCTAGTTACCCTAACCTATAGGCTATAGTGCCAGTCCCGGTCATCGCTAGGCATCTAAGCAGTAGTGTCACAACATGACTTATGAAGGAACATGACACTACACACCACTGTAATCAAAGGAAATTCAAACTGGTAAGGAGAAGGAAAGGGAGAAGGCAGAAGGTGCAGTTAAGGGGTGATATCGGCTTTAGACCACATCTTCTCCCAGTGGTACCTTTCTTAAGCTAATATTTATCATGGTCTAGTGGGTTAAATGGCTGTCTGGTGGTTGACATGCAAACCACTGTATGAACACACACACACACACACACACACACACACACACACACACACACACACCATTACACATACAACAGTAGACAGAAGCATTCACTTACTGTTACACACAGATCACAAAGCAGTACACATACACAGCCCCCCCTCCACCTAATACACATGGATGGTGTAACCATTCAAGGGACTGACAGTCAAACTAGTCAAATGGGTAAGAGCGGGACAGATATTGTATCACAGAGTCTATCCTGAGTTAATATAGTGTCAGAAACACACACACACACACACACACGGGGTAAGAGCAGGACAGATATTGTATCACAGAGTCTATCCTGAGTTAATATAGTGTCAGAAACACACATACGTGCATATGGATCCTCACATCTAAAAAGATGCACAAACAGTCTCACACACACACACACACACACACACACACACACACACACACACACACACACACACACACACCAGTAGAAACAGACGCAGACATGGCATATGCTTAGTTAAATGCATGTTTACACACACACATATATGCTCAGATTACTCTCTAGACATGACAGCACAGACACATGCACATAGACATGTACATACACCACTACTCGGTACCACAATCTCATGCATAGAACAGTGGTGTCACAGACACACAGATACATACACACACTGTACATATGTACACATATATTCGCACACAATTTAATTACAGTTACATACTGCAGAAGTCTCCAAATGGGGTCTCACGCTTCACTACTTATGGAAGGAATGGTCTGTCATGATCTTTCTACCCAAACAGCACCAGAGATGGTACAGGGTGGTGCAGCAGTTCCTAGGAGAAGGAGGTGGTACAACTGGACACCAGAAGACTGCACAGTGCAAGTTGGGGAGACAGAGGAGGTATTGCTTGGTATCAGTCAGAGGGGTACCACTGAAAGGAGGGAGAGGCGGGACATGACAGAAACTTTCAAGTACCTCAAGGGAATCAAAGTCCAAGAGGGTAGCATCTTTCAGGAAAAGAGATGTGGAAGAACAAGGGGGCACAATTTGAAGATAGAGGGGAGGGACAGCTCAGAGGTAACGTGAGCAAGTATTTCTTCACACAGAGGGTTGTAGATGCATGGAACTGGCTTCCTGTGGAGCTTGTGGAGTCAAAAACAGTGGGGGAATTTAAGAATGCATGGGACAGACATAAGGCAATTCTAGTGGGGGTAGGAGGAAGTAGACCGTTGGTTATCTAGGATCAGCAGCTTATCCATTAGGTAGGGAAATGGGCAGACTAGGTGGACCAAGCAGTCCTTATCTGCCATCAAATTCTATGTTTAACAGCAGGGACTGCTTGGAATTGGTCAGGGACAAGGAGGGTGGACACCAATGTCTGCTGTTTGTCGGTCTGGGAGAGTGAGTGGGTCTACTCTTCGGCACCAGGGACTGCACAAATTAAAAAAAAAAAAAAAAAACACACAAAAAAAAAAAAAAAAACACCATTGAGCGTGTCTGTAGTGTTCCGTCATTTTTATGTTGTTCTTGACTTTGTCTGCTGTTTTTTTGGAGTGGTTATTCTTATTACTGTACTTTGCATTAACCTTGTTAGTCTGTGAGGGTTAAACATCCATTTGTTTTTGTTTTGCAGTGTGGCCTCTGCCTGGATGTTGCTGGTGGAGTTTGCTGGTTTCTAGTGAAGGTGCTGCAGTGTGTTCACAGTAAGTATTGATTTATTTATTTACTTACAAGTTTTACCAGGATGGCATACTGAGCAACATGCTCGATTCTAGATGCGACCTGGGGGCCGAGACCCAATTTACAAACATGTCAATTTACAAGAAAAATGTTTCATACATAGTACAAAAATGGAACAACAAGCATCGTATTTGCACATTTAGTGAAAATGGTTACAGACACAGGTAATACATACATAGTGTAGACAAAAATTGGAGGTTGGTCAACTTGGGAGCAG
Organism: Neoceratodus forsteri; assembly: GCA_016271365.2. NCBI lineage: Eukaryota > Metazoa > Chordata > Ceratodontiformes > Ceratodontidae > Neoceratodus > Neoceratodus forsteri. The sequence goes on along the minus strand of CM057454.1, from coordinate 1,287,986,850 downwards.
TTATTTACACCATAGGTGTAGGGTTGAATTAATTGAAACAGGAGCAGCTGGAGGAGAAATGCCCTCTGAGTAGGCGATTTCGTTGGTAGGCGTTGGGAGCATGTATAATGGGGGCAGGTAGGGCGTTCCAGATTTGAGGGATTCGGTAGTTAACAGCGGCCTGGCCTTTTTTAGTGTGCATGAATGGAACCTGCAGCAGCCTAGGGTCTGTGCTCCTGAGGGAGTACGCAGGTGGAGGTTGTTGGGAGAGGGTAGAGGACAGTGAGGGTGGGAGGGAGAGGGACCAATATTTGGCTGCGAACCTGGCACAGTTTGTTAGTCTACGGTCATGGAGGGATGGCAGGGTTAGAGAGGTGTAAAGGTTGCAGTGGTGTGTAGAATGTGGACAATCGAGGATAAAGCGACAGAAAGAGTGGAACAGGGTGTCGAAGCTGGCCATGGTGGATGCAGGGGCTGTGGTGTATACTATATCTCCATAGTCGAGACCGGGCAGAATCATTTTTTGGACAATGGCTTGCCTAGTCTGTGGGGAGGCAGCTTTTGTTTTGGTATAGGGCGTCGAGCTTTGGGAGGAGCTTCTTGTGCAAGGATTCAATGTGGGAGAAGTCTAGGTGTTAGTCGAGCCAGACACCTAAATACCTGTAGCTAGTGCAATTCTCCAGGGGGGGTCCCATCCAGAGTTTTAAAGTATGTCTGCAACTTGTTCTTATTAATGTTTATCTTTAGAATTGTAGGTGGCCAGCTGGCACAGTGGCACAGAGGACCGAGGCATCTGTGCCTTACCTTCTGCCATGCTGGTGACTTGTGTTCCTGGTGCGAGCTGGTCAGCTGGGGGAGGGAGAGGACTGATCATCCAAAGGACAGCTCTCCTCTTGCGGGGTGGATGGAAGTACAGGCTCAGTGGTTCCCTGACACCTAGCGGTGGCAGGGTGCAGATGCGCCATGAGCCTGTCACACGCAAGGGGGGGGGGTGGCGCAGTCAGCAGGCGTACTGTGAGCAGAAGCACACACAGTATGGCCATTGCTGGCATTACACGCTACACTAAAGGGAACTGAACAAGGAAAACAGAGGTCCCAGGTCGAGCAGGATGTAAGCAGCCACCCTCCGCAGGCCAAGGCCCCAACTCTGAATGGCACTTCCCTGGAACTGCATCCTGTTCAAGGTGAGTTGTGCTGTGGTGGGGGGGAGGTCTCCCTCACCACCCTGCCATGGAGAGTAAACCATGGGCAAAGACTGGGACAGCAGTCTGATGTAGAGTGCAGGGCTTGGTGGGTGGCTGAAAGAAGGTAGCTGACTGGTGGGGACCCAAGGAGAAACAAATTAGCTTAAAAACAAAAAGAACTGTAGGTGACTTATTAGTGCATACAGCCTTGCCGAACAGAGAAATCCCTTAATGTTTTCTTTTTATTACATAGATACTGTTGGCAGATAAGGGCCTATGGCCCACCCAGTCTGCCCATTTGAGCTTGGAAGTTCCCTTTACATTTTTCAAGAAGTCTGTTGCCCTTAACCCCCTGACCTCCAGGATTCCCTTATGTCTATTCCATGCATTCTTAAATCTCGTGATTGTTTCAGCCACCACCACTTCCTCTGGCAGGGTATTCCACTTGTTCACCACCCTTTCTGTGAAGAAATTCTTCCTCATGTTTTCTCTGAATCGCCCTCCCTCCAACTCCACCCCATGCCCTCTAGTCCTCGAACATCTCTTCTGCAGGAAAATAGTGTACTCCTGCACCCTGTTCATCCCTGTTAAGGTACTTGTATGTGTCTAGCATATATCCTCTCTCCATCTGTTATCTCCTCCAGGGAGTACATATTTAAGTCCTTCACCCTGTCCTCATAGGACTTGTGATGCAATCCCTGTACCATTTTGTTGCCCTCCTCTGAAGCATCTCCACCCTGTCTATGTGCTTACGTAGGTTTTGTCTCCAGAACTGTACTCCAGGTGGGGCCTCATTTGTGTCTTGTATAGTGGAATTATGACCTCCCTTTTCCTGCTGGTGATGCTCCTGCCATCCCAGTATCCTGTTTGTTTTGCCTGCTGCCTTGTCGCACTGTTTTCCTACCTTAAGGTCATCAGAGATGATAACCCAAAGGTCCCATTCATGCGTGGTGCATGCTCTGTCTTCACCCCCAACTGATATGTTACTCCAGAGTTTTTGTGCTCCATATGCATTATTTTGTACTTCTTTGCATTGTACCTCAGTTGTTACATCTCTGACCATCTTTCAAGCTTCTTTGGGTCACTGTTTATTTTCTGCACCCCTTCTGGAATATCCAGTATGTTGCACATCTTGGTGTCATTGGTAAACAGGCAGACCTTTTCTTCTAGCTCCTCTGCAATGTCACTAATGAAGATGTTGAATAAGACTGATCCCTGAGGTACCCCAATGGTCACCTCCTTTCCCCAGATTGTACTCCATTTACCACCACCATCTGTTTCCTGTCTGTTAACCAGTTCCTAACCCAATTGACCACCTTATCTCCCGTATCCAGACTACCCATCTTGTTAATCATCCTTCTATGTGGGATGGTGTCAAAGGCTTTGTTGAAATCTGGGTAGGCGACCTCTGCCACCTCTCCCTGATTGGGTGACTAGGGAACTTAATAAAAAAAAAAAAAAAAAAACTCTTATTCATTTGACATGACCTTCCTTCTGTGAATCCATGTTGCCTCAGATCCTGAGCACCACTGGATTCCATATGTGCCACTATTCTTTCTTTCAGCAGTGTCTCCATGATCTTTCCCACCACTGATTTAAGGCTGACTGGCCTGTAGTTCCCTGCCTCCTCCCTACTGTGGCTTTTGTGCAGTGGGACTACATGTGCCCTCCTCCAGTCCTCTGGAACAACACTCATGTTGAGTGACTCTGAACAGGGCTGCCAGAGGTGCTGCTAGTTCCCTTCACAGATCCTTTAATATCCTCAGGTTGATGCAGTTTGGCTCCATGGCCATATCCACTTTCAGCTTTGTGAGTTCTTCCAGAACTCACTCCACTATGAATATACTGGTGTTCACCTCTTGCCCCCACCCCTCCACCCCATCACCTCTGCAACTCAACTGTGGTCTTTGATCCTCCCCCTCCTTAGGGAATACTGAGCAGAAGTATTTGTTCAGTATTTCTGCCTCGTCCAGATCCCCTTCCTTACACTCTCCCTTCTACCCTTTGAGCTTCACAACCCCCCCCCCGTTTCTTTTCTTCCACTGATGTACCTATAAAATACTTTATCCCCTTTGCTTACAGACTCTGCTAAGCCCTCTTCTGTCTGCGCCTTCACCGCCCTAACAGCCTTCTCTGCTAGACATTCAAGATACGCACCTCCCTGTCCTCATCCCTTTGACTCCCCTTATATTTCCTGAAACTCAGCCTTTAAGCCCTGACTTTGTCCTGCACCTCACTGGAGAACCGTAATGGTTTCCTCCTTTTTCGCTTTGATCACTATCCTAACATATTTGTTTGTTATATCTACTATGGCTCCTTTCAGTTTCTCCCATTGTTCTTCTACCCGCTCTACTACCTCTCCCTTCCCCAGAACTGCTTGTATACGTCTACCCATTTCAATGGAATGCACCCTCTTCAAATCTAATACCCTTGCCCTTGTGTGGCTCAATTGAGTCCATGTCTCCATGCTGAACCACACCATGTGGTGGTCAATGGACCCCAGCTGCCCTTCCACCTGTAATTCTTTGACTCAGTTTCCATTGGTCCATACCATGTCCAGAATTGGCTTGTCCCTAGTTGGCTCATTCACCAGCTGCCTGAGTCCAACCCCATGCAGTGATTCAAGGATGGCTGTACTTCTGGCTGAAACAGCCACCTGGGTGGCCCAAGCCATGTCCAACATATTAAAATGCCTCAGTAGCAGAATTTTGCCTTTAGGAGCCATGTTGTGTATGTTCTCCACCAGTTCCCTGTCTACTTCCTTCCTCTGTACCAGAGGTCTGTAGATCACGTCAGTGCATATTGCTGTTTCATTCTCTTGCTCCAGTATGACCCACATTTCATTGGCCTCCCCCCATCTTCATTGAACTTCTGTAGCCTTTATACTGTCTCTGATGTACAGGGCTACTCCCCCATCCTTTTTACCCTTCCTGTTCCTCTTGAACAATGTATAGCCTGGTACACTGACTTCCCAGCCATGATTAGCAGAGTACCATTTTTCTGTTATTGCTGCTATGTCGAGGTTTGCATCTGCCAACTAGGCCTCCAGGTCTGGAACCTTATTTCCTAGGTTACGGGCATTTGTTGGCATGACCTTCCATGTTTTACATTCTGCCTCCCCACTCTTGTTCTCCCTTTCCAGAATCTCCCCCCTCCCTCCAGTTTCCTTTCCTGTGCTCTTGCCCCCCCCCATATCATTCGTTATACATTCTTCACCTGCCTGCCCCTCCCTGCCTGCTTTAACTGTACCCATAGTCAACTTATGTTCCTGCATGTTCCCATGGGTGTGTTCCTAAGTCTCTTGGCTCTCCCCCCTTGGCCAGATTAAATGCTCCCTGCTGAAGCTTTTAAACTTCTTACAAAGGACCAAGATCCCCTTCTCGGGCAGATGCAGGCCATCCTCCTTATATAAGCCTGCATCTGGCCAGGTCAAGCCCCAGTCGCCTATGAAGCTGGAATCCTCCCTTCCACACCAATCCTTCAACCAGAAGTTGAAGGTATGGATGTGGAGTACCCTAGCTTCCCCTCTGCCCTGGACAGGTAATGCCTCCAAGAATGAGACTGAGCGTGCTATGCGTTTCAGGTTCCCCCAGCTTCCTGAAATCATTCTGGACTCTTAACTCTCCCCTTCTCCTGGCCAGGTCATTGGTCCCCTGGTGGACAATGACATCCAGCTGCTCCCTCCTAGCTATTGTCATAGTGATCCTATGGATCTGTTTCCCATCCTTCCATGCAGCACTTTCTGGGAGGCACTTGACCTCCCTGTCTCCCTGCTGTTAGGTGACCCTAACTCTACTTCCCAGACAATAGTCCACCTCTAGGAGAAGTTTCCCCCTCCACGGGGGTTCCCTGCTTCCCTTCCCTGGGGCCCTATCCTGGAGAACCATCCCATACTCCCTGGTCCCAGCCTTGGGTTCCTGAGTGGGGTTTTCCCACAGACACTATATAACTAATCCCTTTTTTTTTTTTTCTTTTAATGCTATCCTCTGATCACTGCTTGTCTGGCTTCCAAGGAAAAAGTGATAGGTAAGTCCTCTCTCTCTCTCTCTCTCTCTGTCTAGGTTTTGAGTGCCTACCTTCACTTAGCCCTCTGCTATATGGCATTCCTCCAGCACAGTATCCCCGCCCCCCCCCATAGTTTACGTCTATGCTGCCAATAACTGCCGCTTAATTGCCTGCTGCTCTAGTTTCCTACTATGCCACTATTGGTAGCTCCTTTATTGTCCAGTTGGGCTTCCACGTATGCTGTCATCGGTGAGTCCTTCATTGCTTGTCAGGCTTTGGTAACTTGCTCTGACACCATGGAGGAGGACAACAGGAAGCCAGCAGTCTGGGGAAAGTAGCCTTTGTTGGACTCGCCAGATGCCAGGGATACTTCATTTTAAAGGAATGGGCTTATAGCCCAAAGCCTACACTAGCTTACTGAACCACATACTAAATCATATATGGGGGAAAAACGAAGGGTGAAGGGGCAGATTAGCAGGATTAAAACAGGGGAGGGATGGGCACAAGATCCGGGAGAGCAGGCTGAGGTACTAAATGAGTACTTCGCCTCAGTTTTCACCAAGGAAAATGGGAAGGGGCTGCATCGTATGGAGATGATGAAACTGAGGGGGGAGGACCCTTTCCGATCGTCGGGTCTAGGGAGAGGATAGGCCATCACTGGCAGGAGGGGGGAAGGCAAGGCAGGGGGACAAGGTAGCGGAGGTGGAAATAATGGCAGAGAGAGTGAGGGAAGCCCTCAGGTCCCTTAAGATGAAGAAAGCACCGGGGCCTGATAAATTACATCCCAGAGTGCTGAAGGAACTGGTGGATGACCGGGCGAAACCCCTGGCGGAGCTTTTCAGCATCTCTCTGAGGACAGGGTGGGTGTCCCAGGACTGGAAGGTGGTGCATATAGTGCCTATCCACAAGGGGGGGGATCAAGGGAGGTGGCAGGGAACTACAGGCCCATCAGCCTGACATCGATGGTGGGAAAGGTGATGGAGGGCATTGTCAAGGAGAGGCTGGGGGGGACCTGGAAAAGTCAGGATGCCTGGACAATAGACAGCATGGATTCATCCCAGGGAAATCGTGTCAGACAAACCTTGTGGAGTTCTATGACTGGGTGACGAGAGCCTTGGACCTGGGTAGACTGGTGGATGTCCTCTATCTTGACTTCAGCAAGGCATTTGACTCTGTTCCTCATGGGGGCCTGTTGAATAAGCTGGGAGAAATGGGAGTGGGGAACCAGATGATCAGATGGATAGGCAACTGGATCCAGGGGTCGTGGTTGGCGGGATAGTCTCGTCCTCAAGGAGGGTCATTAATGGGGTCCTTCAGGGATCAGTTCTTGGGCCCCTCCTGTTCAATGCCTATGTCTGTGACATAAGGAAGGGTATCAGGAGTGAGATGAGACTCTTTGCAGATGACTCAAAACTGGGGGTGATGGTGGATGGGGAGGAGAGGAGGGTGGCCCTACAGGGGGACCTGAAGGCTCTGAAAAGGTGGTCTCCAGAAAGTGGAAGCTGAGGCTTAATGCAGGGAAATGCAAGGTACTGCATCTGAGGGCCAGAAACCTGGGCCAAGAGTACACCCTGGGAGGGAAATGCTACAAGTCTCAATGGCTGAGAGGGACCTGGGGGTGGTGGTGGATGTCAAGATGAACAACTCTGAGACTTGTAGGAGGGCAGCGGCCAAGGCCAACAGGATGCTGTGATGCATCGCTAGGGGGATCACCTCCAGAAGGAGGGAAGTGATACTCCCCCTGTATAACTGCTTGGTGAGCCCGCACCTTGAGTACTGCGTGCAGTTTTGGAGGCCACACTTAAAGAGGGACATTGAACTCCTGGAGAGGGTCCAGAGGAGGGCAACCAAATGATCTGGGGCTTGGGGGACAGGACCTATGGGGAGAGGCTCGAAGAGCTAAATATGTACACATTGGAATAGAGAAGGGACCAGGGGGACATGACTGAGGTCTTCAAGTACGTGAAGGGGTTAAATAGGGGAGAAGCAGTCAAGGTGCTTCAAAGGGGGGGGCAACTAGAGGGCATGGGTGGAAGGGGGAAGATTCAAGAGAGAAAGGAGGAGGTGCTACTTCACTGAGAGGGTGCTGGAGCCATGATATGCGCTGCCCAGGGGGCTGGTGGAGGCAGAGATGGTGGAGGGGTTCAAGAGGGGGTGGGACAGGTACAGGGGAAGGGTTATGGATGCAAATTCCTGTGCAGTGGGAATATCCGGGACTCAGAAGGGAGAAGCCAGAGAGGACGAGGGTCGCAGTAAGGTCAGCTCCCAGGGTGGGGGCTGACCAAACGAGCAGGCTCGAAAGACCGTTAGGCCTATTCTGCTAGCATTTTAGTATGTTAGTATATTTAAATAAGACCACCCTGCAGCACTTGCTTCATTTCTTTGTCTCTTTTTCTTCTTATTTTTTTTACCTCTAGATCATTCTTTCACTCTCTCACTCACTGTTGACTTAAACACTTCTCTAAATTAACTTTTACTTAATTTCTGGGCTCGCACTTTAACTCTGGTTCCTCCCAATGTGTAACTTCCCATACATTTTGACCATATCACTGTTATTTTACAGGTACAACTGGACACCATCCCGAGACCCCATCTCGGACTTCTTAGGTCCCAGGTAAGTGATCCCCTGCTTAGTATCTTTACTAAATGAGTGAGCTGTAACAGTGCAGTGACTAAAAGAGGATGTTTATGGTTGCATAACTTTTGAATAACAGACAGTATAAAATAGTAACGGGAAAGAATAGCATAAACAAAATATGTTTTACCAGTACAATAACTAAATAGTTTCCTTCTAAGATACAATGCCTTTGAACATGTTGATTTTCATGTGGTGTTTGCCATCTGGTATACCTGAAATGCATCCACAGTAACTGGGATTCAAATGATAATTAGCGGAGTATTGTTGCACAAAGAAAGGGCACATGAGAAGGTATAGGTAGACTTGTTTTTAAGTCAAAAAGAACCCCTAATGGATTGTTGATGCCTTACATTAGGCTGCACGTGCAGCAACATATGTAAATGTGCATGTTTTGTTATTGGATTTCTTTTCAGAAAAGATTCTATTTACATTGTAAACAGAATGTTTCTAAAAAGACATTCAAATCAAAACCATACTCATTTACATATCTCCTAGCATCTGCTTTGGGAGGTTCAGTTTATTACCAGCATTTCTGTGTTTTTTTGAAGGCTAATTTACATTTTTCATGCAATTTCTGAAGGGCATTTGAGAACAAATTATGATGTTTTCACTGGATAAAAACTGGTGTTGCAAGTAAAATAGATGGCAATTTGAAGTACTTCAAAACCAATTACAAAAACTGAAGAAAACTTGAATTTGAAGGCATTCCTTTTAGGTGGACAGGAAGGGTGCTTTAAGGTACAATTGAAGGGTTTGTTCAGAATAGTTTTTTACCACTCTCTTTCCCTTCTTTTTGAAGGCTAATTAGCATTTCTCGTGCTCTTTTTGAAGGGCGTTTGAGAACACATTGAGGTTTTTTTCAATGGATAAAAACTGGTGTTTCTGGTAAAATTGAAGTTGATTTGAATTACTTCAAAAAAATGACGACAACTGGACCAGTTTATAAAAAACTGAAGAATACTTGAATTGAATTTGAAGGCCTTTGTTTTCTGTATGGGTTATGCCCCAGGGTTTTCCTGGCACTGTAGTAAATAATAAGGTCATCCACATAGAGCAGAGATGAGCAAGCAGGGGTGAGCGATGGGAGATCACTAACGAAAACTAAAAAAACGAAGGAGCCCAGAATGGATCCCTGAGGAATGCTAATGTGTACCGCGCAGACAACAGACATGACAGAGTTGTAATTTACAGCCTGTTTCCTGTTGGACAAGTAGCTGTTGAACCAGGCTACGGCGTCTGTAGAGCAACTAAGAGAGCAAAGTTTTGTAAGGAGAAGGGTGTGGTTTGTCACAAACCCACTGAGCAGGTCAGGCCCTCTACTTCCAAAGTGCCAACCTCCAAGCGCAGTCTTGTGAATGGTTTAACAGAACAAGGTAACCCTCTTGTCTGTTTTGTGAGTTCGGATCAACCTTTGGTCTCATCTCTTGGAGGGATTCAAACTGTGAACCTCTTGCTAGTGTACCCAATGCACAGCCTTGGCCTGGTTAAAAGTAACAGTAAAGTTAGCCAGTTCAGCAAAGTCCTTTTAACATTCAAACAACATAACCCAGTAATCCACCCCACAATTTTCATAACCCCCAGCATCTACTTATTCAGGGAGCCACTGAAATTTTCAAGGCAGGGGCTCAGGAAGTACTGTAAGTTCTAAAGTAACCGTCACCAGCTTATGGAGACTGAAGCTTCCTGGTAACCAAAACCACATCTAGAAGCCCCCATTTAGTATTATAAGATTGTATCTTATTATTCATTTTTGCTATATGTAATTCTAGTTGTAATGCCATCATAATCTCTCTATACCATTCGACCACCGGTGGCATATTAACATCTTTCCAATGCCTAAGAATAATTGCTTTTGCAGCAGCTTATATGGTGGTCATAAAACGCCTTCCTTTGTTTACCCATATCTTTGGGAAAAATGTTTAGTAGACAAATTTCCGGAGTGAAAAATGGCTCTAGTCCTATTACTTATTGCAATGAAGTACAAATTGAATTCCAGAAAGGGTGAATCTTGGGACAAGCCCATAGCATATGGTACAAATCCCCCTCTCCAACCTCACATCTGCTACATATGGGCGATGTTAATTTTCCCATTTTGTGTAGTTTGACGGGGGGTATAATACCAATTGTGTATAATATTGAATTGCTGTAATTTATATCTATCTTGTCTAATATATCTACTATTGTTCTCCCAAGTTTGTTCCCATACTCTTTCCTCTCCTTTCCTTAATCTCTGCCTCCAGTAAGTACCAATCTTGGAGGAAATCCCTTTGTCCCTGATCTGGAATTCATGATATAGTTTGGAAACAGGATGCTGCTGCTCTGCTACCTTCAATAGAGAGGCCAATTCATACCCATCTTCACCCCATATTCCCATTTTTCTCAGGTGGGCTTTTATTGAATCACTAATCTGCCAATATTTATAAATGTTCCCTTTTAATTCTGGAGTCCGAACACAAGCTTGTTCATACATCAATAACTTCCCCTGGGGAGCTAGGTCTCCCAATTTTAATCCACTTAAGGGTTCCAAGAATGTGAAGGGAATCAGGGCACGCTGTATTTGAAAATGTATGTTATGCAGAAGAGGTTGGTCTGGCGAATTCTGCCAATTCACCTTTAGTAACTTCTGTACCTGATGTAGGGCTGTTATTGACCATCCAATGGGTGTGTTTTTAAGTGATTTTGGTAGAAGTCTGAAGGACATATAGAGAATTGAATTTAACGTAAGTGAACAATTAAAGGCCAAGTCTCTCTCAATGTAAATCCATGGAGGGACATACTGATTGGGGTCTACCACAAAGGGGACCTTCCCCCAGGCCACACTGGATGGTAGGAAGGGAACCTCCCCCATCCAGGGACCACCAGAGCCACCACCACTATCTCAGAGGTCGCGAAGAAAGCACAGCAGTTGGACCACAGTGGGCTCAGGGAGGGTGAGGATGGTGGAACAGAGGCATACCTAGTCAGTTGTTCCACACCACAATCCATACACCATTCTGGAGGAGCATAACTCCCCTATGGATGCATCCTCAGAGGAGACTAAGGAGGCTGAGGACAACTGGCACAAGGGAGGCCCACAGAAAGGAGGCAGAGGACACCACAAGAAAAGGAAGCAGCTCCTGGTGCGGGACTCAATTATTAGGGGGATAGAACTGGGGGGAGCAGGGAAAACTGAAGTAAGGTGCCTACCTGGTGCCATGGCTTGGAGAGACAGGAAGTGCATCCTCAGGATCACGAGAACAGCTGCACGGGAGTCTGAGCTGGACGTCATTGTCCACCTAGGGACAAATGACTTGACTAATCATGAGATTAGAGCAGTGCAGAAGGACTTTGTAGAATTGGGGAGGGGCCTAAGACAAGTAGCACACACAATATCCTTCTCTGAGGCGCTGCCTGTCAATAGCATGAGTGAGGCGAGGGTACTTTGCACCATGCAGTTTAATTAATGGTTGAAAAAATGGTGTGGAGCACTGGGGTTTGGCTTCATTGGGGACTGGGGTTCCACCTGGAGGGACACCAGCCTATACTGGCAGGATGGTCTGCATCTGTCCAGGAAGGAACAAGTCTTTGAGCAATCGGTTTAAATGCTTCATTGGCAAGCTTTTAAACTAGTCAAGGGAAAGACACTGATAAGCAGCAGGAAAATCCCAGCCTTCCCAACAAAACAGGGTACTAAATGAGAAAAAGACCGAGGTAGACAGGTCAGTGGGGGATGCTGCAAAAGAAGGTAAAGCCATCAAAAAATGGAGAGCAATGAGTACCAATGCCCGTAGTCTGAGTAACAAGCTTCCTGAATTAGTGGCCTTGATGGAGGAGGAACATCTGGATATCGTGGCAGTCACAGAAACATGATACACACAAAACCATGACTGGGACATAAACATACCAGGATACACTATCTACAGGAGGGACAGGGAGGGTAAAGAGAAGGAGGATAGCTCTTTACATAAGGGAAGGAATCAAAGCAACAGAACAAAAGAGAAACAGGGAGGAGAAGAAGCACTGTGGGTAAATTTGGAGACCGGCAATGGCACCACATTCCACGCAGGTTGTATAGACCCTTCTCAGGGGAGAAATGGACAAGGAAATGATAGAAAGAATACTTAGAATGGCAGAAAAGGGAGATATTGCTGATGGGTGATCTGAATATGCCAGATGTTAACTGGAGTGCAGTTGCAGCAGCCACTTCAAAGAGTGGGGTTATTCTAGATGCTCTACAAGGGCATGCCTTAGACAACTAGTATTGGAGCCCATTCAAGAGAAGCAATCTTAGACCTGGTTCTATCAAATGGAGATGAAGACAGGATCACAGATGTAGAAGTGGGTAGCCATCTGGGAACTAGCGACCATCGAGCAGTATAGTTCTAATAAACACAGCAATAGAAGTCAAGCCATACAAAGGCAAAAGTACTGGACTTCAGGAGGGCTGACTTTGCCAAAATGGGTGCGTGCCTAAGGAATGCACTAGCAAATGGGCAGGAAGGAGGGGTGGAAGAACAATGGGGAATAATAAAAACTGCCACCACAGAGGTATCAAGCCTTTGTGAGAAGCAAATTAACAAAACGAAACGATGTAAGAAACCACTATGGTTCTCAAAGGAAGTGGCAGTGAAGGTTCAAGAGAAAAGAAAGCATTCAGGAAGTACAAGGAATCACAGAAGGAGCAGGACAGGGAACTGTATCAGTTAAAGCAAAGGAAGCTAGGAAGGCAGTCAGAACAGCAAAGGCCCAAACCGAGGAAAAGATAGCCAACTCAGTTAAGAGGGGATAAAACCTTTTATAGGTACATCAGGGAGTGAAGGTAGACCAAGGGAGGGCTAGTGAGGCTTAATAAAGAGGAGGGAGGGTGGGCAGAGGGTGACTGTGAAAAGGCAGAGGTACTAAACAAATATTTTTCTCAGTATTTACAAAGGAAGTGGGGGAGGTACCTAAGACAAACAGTAGAAACACTCTGGATACAGAAGTTGATACCAGCCCATTTACAGAAGAAAGGGTTCTGAAATGACTCTTAAAACTGAAGGTGGACAAAGCAATGGGGCCTGATGGGATTCATCCCAGAATTCTAAAAGAACCAAGGGTAGAACTAGTGACACCACTGACTACCCCCTTTAACAAATCATGGGAGGATGGGTGGTACCCGAGGACTGGAGAAGGGCAGATGTGATTCCCTTCACAAAAGTGGGAGCAAGGCAGAAGCAGAAAACTACAGACCTGTTAGTTTAACCTCAGTGGTAGGGAAAATGATGGAATCACTTCTGAAGGAAAGAATTGTTGAGTATCTAGAGGCCAGAGGGGCTCAGGACCCAAGGCAGCATGGATTCACAGCGGGAAGGTCATGCCAGACAAATCTGATAGATTTTTTTGACTGGGTGACCAAAGTAGTAGATCAGGGAGGGGCTATGGACATGGCCTACCTAGACTTTAGCAAGGCATTTGACACAGTCCCACACAAAAGATTAATATACAAGTTAGCCAGCCTGGGAGTGGGTCCCAAGATGACAGCCTGGGTAAAGAATTGGCTGGAGAATAGGACACAGAGGTAATAGTAAATGGAGTCCACTCTGAAGAAAGGGGGGTTACTAGTGGGGTGCCGCAGGGTTCAGTATTAGGACCGGTCCTCTTCAATGTCTTTATAAGCGACATTGCAGAGGGACTGGAAGGAAAAGTATGTCTCTTTGCAGATGACACAAAGATCTGCAACAGAGTTGATGCACAAGGTGGGGTGGAAAGGATGAGAAGGGACTTGGCAAGGTTAGAGGAATGGTCAAATGTATGGCAGCTTAGATTTAATGCTAAGAAGTGCAAGGTAATGCACCTGGGAAACAAAAACCCAGGGGAAGAGTACACAATGGGGGGTGAGATACTAACAACAACAAAAATGGAAAGGGACCTGGGGGTAGTCATATCGGATGACCTAAAGGTGGGCAAGCAATGTAAGAGGGCAGCAAGGAGGGCTGGGGGGATACTGGGATGCATAGGGAGAGGCATCACCAGTAGAAAACAGGAAGTTATTATCCCTCTGTACAGACAGTTGGCTGAGACCCCATCTGGAGTACTGCGTGCAGTTCTGGAGACCCAATCTCGGCAAGGACATAGACAGGATGGAGGCTGTCAGAGGAGGGCAACTAAAATCGTGCAGGGTCTGCACGGAAGACATATGAAGAGAGACTTAAGGAGCTGAATATGTATAGCCTCGAGGAAAGGAGGGAGAGGGGACATGATAGAAACTTTCAAGTATCTCAAGGGAATCAACAAAGTCCAAGGGTAGCATCTTTCAAAAGAGGTGTGCAAGAACAAGGGGCACAATTTGAAGATAGAAGGCGGCTCAGAGGTAATTTAAGGAAGTATTTTTTCACAGAGAGGGTTGTGGATCCATGGAACGGCTTTCCGGAGGAGGTTGTGGAGTCAAAAACAGTGGTGGAATTCAAGAGTGCATGGGACAGTCATAAGGCAATTCTAGGGGGTGGGGGTAGGAAGAAGTAGGCTGCTGGTTAACTAGGATCTGCAGCTTATCCATTAGGTAGGGAAATGGGCAGACTGGGTGGGCCAAGCGGTCCTTATCTGCCATCAAAATCTATGTTTCTATGTCGGTCGAGTCCAATGGACTAATTTACCAACATGTGACGCCATATAATACTTAAAAAAGGAGGGGAGTGCTTGGCCCCCTAGCTTCTTTGGAGCAGTAAGTTTCCTATATGATCGCCTAATAGTTTTCCCCTTCCATATAAAATCATTAAGGATTGTTTGCAACGGACCAAACCTTGCCTTTGGTAAGTAAGGACTCAACATATTTAGGGGTTAAAAAATCCTCGGTAGTATATTCATTTTAACTATTTCAATTCTGGCCCAGAGTGACAGCAGTAATAAACTCCATCTGGCTAAGTCTTGTTTAATTATTTTGACTTGATTATTAAGGTTTTCATTTATCATTGTGGCTATCTCCCGTGTAATTTTAATTCCTAAATATAATAACACCTTTGGTTCCCAGCTAAACCCCGACTCTTTAGTCACGCTCGGAAGGCATCTAGAATTAAGCGGAAAGAACTTTGTTTTAGAAATATTAAGCTTATAATTCGAGACTTTTGAGAACTGTGCTATTTCATGCAAAATTACTGGGATGCTCATGTCTGGGTCTTCCATACAGAGGAGCAAGTCGTCTGCATATGCAGATACCAGGTATCTCCTATTACCTATTTGTATCCCCTTCATCCCCTGTACCATAAGTAGTCTGTGAATCAAGGGTTCCAACGCCACTATACTTAAACTCAAAGATCCTAAGACACGGGCTGATATATCACACTAACTCACATACTGGACAGATATTCACAGACTTTTTCTCAAACCTATATAAGAAAGAAACTTGGTCTACCCCAGAAGCCAGACGAGGTTTTCTAAATCAATTAAATCTCCCGAAACTAAGTGAGGCACAGATAAAAATGTTAGAAACCCCAATCTCTAAATTGGAAATCCAGGCAGCAATCACTAATTTAACCCCGGGACGCTGCCTGGGACCAGATGGATATACTGCAGAGTGGTACAGGATGTTCTCAAAAGAACTACTCCCTAAATTACATTCTCAGTACATGGAAGTTGCCCAAGGGGGAACTCCCCCACCATCCTGGGACTATGCCACCTTGGCTCCCTTACCCAAGCCAAACAAAGACCCATTGGATCCAGGGGCCTACCGCTCAGTCTTACATATTTATTTGTTTGTATTTTGGATGACACCTTTGAACTGAGGGCTCTTTTACAAAGGTTCCACATTAAGGCAATAAGGACAATAAAGTACATAACATGATCATTACAAAAAAAAAGACAAGTAAAATTACAATAATAGCAGCTAAAGGCATTGTCAAGGAATTGTGTTGTGAGTTAATTATACAGTACAAGTCATAGGTGGCTCAGTGAAGCTTTATTAGGAATGGGTTAGTGGGAAAAGAGAAAGAAGAGTGGTGGTGAAGGAGTGGCATGGGAGAGAGGGAGGGAGGAGGGGAGAAATAGGGATGGCATTGCTTTGGGTATGTGGTAGATGGGAAATAGCAAGGGAGGAGGAATGGGGGGATGAAAAGGAAGAGGAGTCAAATTCATCCTATACCCAGTAATTTGGGGTAGGAAAGGCAGAGGAGCTGAGGCAGTGAGGAGGGATTCTTGAGGGTAGTATGTCTGGAGGGGATTATAAGAAGCAGTCACAGAAGGCACTAGCCACGAGGTGTTGATGTAGTTTTCACTTAAAAGCACCAGTCATAGCAATTTTGGAGATTTCTGTAGGTGGCAAGTGAACCAGGTGGAGGCTCTGACAAGGTAAGAATAATTTACAGGACCTCCTTGTGAATGAGCTTGCTCAATGGAGTTTTCCTGCGATAAACTTGAAGAATGCTGAGCTTGAGAGATCCGGCAGCGAGGTATTGTAAAGGTTAGACTGCCCAATCTTCTAGTTAGGTGGCGGACACACTGTGGGGTCAATATTGATTGGACTCAAGGGGGCATAAGGCACAGTGATGTCTTCTTAGCTAGGATGCAGGTCTGGTACTTTAGTCTGCCAGACAGCTGGAGCCAGTTAGCCTGCTCGTAAATGACACGTGTGAGAAAGTCAGGCAGCTGAAATAAGAAGTCTACATGCCTTAAGGGCTACAGCTATGCGCCGGAGTGCAGTATCAGTAGCGGATCCATAGATAACCAGCCCGTAGTCAATAGCTGAGATAACAGAACTCTGGATAGCGAGGTTCAAGGCTTCAGCCGTTAGGCAATGTTCATGCTTGTATAGTAGCGCTTTGCGGGAATTCACAGTTTTAATGATTTTGTCAATGTGTTTGGTATATGAGAGGGAGCAGTCAAGGGTCAGTCCCAGATATTTAAACATATCCACCTGCTCAATTGCAACACCTTCATAAACGCAATCTTAATCGTTGATCATAAATTATATTTGGGCAAAAAGAATAGAATCCTTACTTCCCCAAATTATACATCCTGACCAATCTGGATTTATCAAACAGAGAAACACCTTGGACAATATTCGCAAGACCCTCATACTGCAGGAATAATGTCCTGAGCAGGAAAATACCAGCAGCCTTTGTAGACCTTGATGCGGAAAAGGCTTTCAACAGGGTCTCATGGCCTTTCTTATGGGAACATTAGGAACTTTTTGGTTTCCGTATTCCTTCATAGTTGGGATGAAAAACCTATTTACATCCCCCAAGGCCTACATTACAATCGGCCTGATGGCAGCGCAGGCAAATCCAGCATGGCGGCAGGAGACTCAAAGGCCACGGTAGTTCCGGCAGTTGTGGATGGCCCCAAACTAACCGAGATGTTCAACAGATTGGTGCAGAGGATGTCAGAAGTCACGGTGACTCCTAATGCGACTACCCTGGCCATCCACCAATTAGACACGCGTATCTTTCATATGGAGAGACAGGCGGCTGCAAACAAGGCCACAATCACCGACCTGCATTCGATCATAAGAAAGCAGCATCATACGATACAGGCAGTAGTAGTGAGTCTATGAGCTAGAAAACCAAAGTAGGAGAAACAATCTCCGTATTCTGGGTGCCAGAAGGCGTCGAAAAAGGTTTTGTTTCAGACTTTCTATGCAAGGCACTTCCCAGAATATTGCAACATGACCTGCCCCTGAGCTTTATAATTGAGAGGGCCCACCGTACTCTAGGACCTGCTCCCAAATCTGGGGACCGACCACAGCCTATACTGGCTTGGGTTTTAAACTATGCGGATAAGAACTGGATCCTCACGAGGGCGAGGGGAAAAAAGGCAACTCAGCTGGAACGGGCATTGGATTCTGATTTTTCAGGATTACTCTAAAGAATTGGCAATGCGCAGGAAAGAATATACTCCATTGAGATCTAAACTGCACAATTTAGGAGTGTCTTTCTCCTTAAGGTACCCTGCTACTATGCGCTTAATGATCAATGGCACTCCCTTGTCCTTTTCTACCCCTGAAGCGCTGCAGGACTATATGGCCAGAACATGCTCAGAGCGATGAGCGGTCTCCCCCTCGACATCCGGATCATTACAGCAGGATCAAGCCCCGGATTCTCAGCACAGAGGCAGATCCTTGTCACCAGTCACACGCGCTACTGAAACTGGAGATCAGGAGCTGTTGTTCACAGCGCGTCTCCCACCCAGAAGCTGAAAGAGACACCAGAAGGACCATCACTCCAGGAGAGAGCACCCGATGGAGAGCCCACCAGTAGATACTTCATGATCTCCACCTGCAGAAGATCGAATGATTATCACCAGCCCCTATTTCTCCAAGAATCATTTTGAGCAGCTGGGGGAACTTTCTGAAGATAAATCACTGTGCTCGGTGGAGGAGCGGCAAGAAATACAGCACAACGTTCATGCTCCACAGGAGGAGCAGCCATCTGTAGTAGAGCCGCACACCTCAGAGACTGGCTCCATTTTGGATCAACAGGGGCCACAGAACCCTCCTCAAATGGGATCTAGCCTCCCGGAAGGAGGTGCCACCTGAAAGACATTGCTTGGGTTTTGTATCAGACTGGATCTTCCCCCTTTTTTTTGTACTGCTATACAGTTTCAGATAAGTTGCACCTGTGGTTATATGTTCAGGGAGGTGGATGGGGGGGTAGGAAGGTGGTAAACAGTAAAATGGTCAAGATAAGAGCATTTAGACTCATCTGGGGGAGCAGAAAAGGTATTAAATATGGGGGGAATGGGGGGAGAAATAAGAAATAAGCAGTCCCAGTGGTACAAGCGGTAAACGGGGATCTTCATTAATCATCATTTAATGGGCAGTATGTGGTCAGACCCGTTGCAACAGGGGTTTAATCAGGCTTCCCCGATTGATATCTTGTGGGGACCCCCCCACACACTTTTATTGTATAAAAGTAGCTCCTTCAGGAGTGGCTAAATACTTATACCAAACACTAGTGGAAACTGAGACATAATTATTAGACATGGTGGAGCCGCACCTGACAGATACATAAGTCCCAACTTGCAACCGCTTTACTAAACCTAGCAGCCAAAATGAGATGAAAGGGGTTTGTGGGGGATTACCTGGCCCTTGCAGTTTATTAGGCCCAAATGCCTGCTCCCATGGGCACTGGCTGGGGCCAGATGGTGGTCGAAACTCCCAGTCCCATAAGGTCACTATCACACAAGCACTGCTATGTGCTATTGTAAATAGTTTAAAGTTGTTGTTTATATGTATTGTATGTTGTTATTTGAGTTATGGACAGCAGAGGGCAGTATCGTGTAGTGAAAGGTTGAAATGTGTAACTGAAATGCTTATTCCCAGGCACTAGCACAAGCCAGGATAAGTTTATGTCCCCACCATTTAATTCACCAAATGGAGAACAGTATTTTAAGGCTGATTACCTGCTAACTTCAGGTATTTATACGGATCAAACGGTTAAAGTCCTAGATTACCAGGATCATGGCTGAGCTAAATGCCTTTACTTGGAATGTTAGGGGCTTGAATACCCTTAAAAAAAGAAAGAAAATACTGTCATACCTGAAGAGAGCAAGGGCACATATAGCCTTTTTACAAGAGACAAAATTGGTGGGGAATGATCATCCTACACTAGTTAAAGTTTGGGTGGGAATGGAAGTACATGCCTGTGCACCCACAAAAAAGCGAGGGGTGGTCATTCTAGTCCATAAATGTTTATCATGGAAAGTTATTAAATGCAAGACAGACCCACAGGGACAATGGGTTATGGCCGTGGCGAGCACAGCAGAGGGACCACTGTTACTGGCGAACGTATATGCCCCAAGTGAAGATGCCCCTGAGTTTTTCCAGGAGGTATCCGATAGATTGGCCACAATGGGAGAGAACAACATTCCCATATTAATGGGAGGAGACTGTAACTTGGCATTCATCCCAGTCCTGGATAGGAGTGATCTAGGGGTGGAATCTCATCCGAAGGGCACCATAGCATTATAGCATCTTATGCAAGAACACAATTTGGTAGACATTTGGCAGCTGGGACACCCTAAGGATCGAGATTATACTTTTCAGTCAGGAGTCCATTGCACTTTTAGTAGATTGGATTACTGGTTCATCTCTTCCAGACTATCTCAATTCTCTGTCAGTACTAATATTCTTCCAGTAACACTTTCAGACCATGCCCTGGTATAGCTCCACTTCTTATGGGGCACTATAACCAAGCCTACCCCTTCGTGGAGGCTGGATCCACTGTTGTTGAACAATCCAGAATTTATCCCCTGGGTAACACAGGAATCCATTCAATTTTTTAAGGACAACCCTATTTCTGCCACTTCAGCAGGTAACATGTGGGAGGCATATAAGGTCACCATAAGGGGGGCAATTATGGGGTTTGTATCCTGTAAGCGGAAACAAAGGGAAGGTAAATTAAGTACCCTGGAACAACAGCTATCCAAAGCTGAGACCCAAATAAAGAAAGCTAAAGAACCCAAATTGTGTTCCCAATGTAGGAAAGGGGTGCTTAAGCTTCGACTGGAGATTAATGCATTACTTTCCAAACAGGCCGAACTGGCTGTGCTACGCATTCGGCATCTGTACTGGGAAAATACTGGCCAACCAGCTATGAAAACAAAGAGCTAATCGCCATATTGCTGCCTTGGTAGACCCCCAGACCTGGAAAGTACACATCTCCCCTACAGACATTAATGATATAATGATGCAGTTTTATAAACAGCTGTACACAACTACTCGTACCTCACTCCCCAGGAAGGCACAAGACTTTCTAGGCACCATAGAGCTCCCTTTATTGAATAGGAAGGATAGAGAGGCTCTGGAAGCCCCTCTAACTGAGGGAGAAATTCAGCAGGCACTTAAGTCCCTTAAAAAAGGTAAGGCCCCAGGAGGGGATGGCTTTCTAGCCAAATGCTATCAGGCATTATCCCCTATAGTCACCCCAATCCTCTATCAGGTCTACCAGGAAGCAATCATGCTAGGACTGTTCCCTTCTACCATGAGAGAGGCAGTAATTACTATCATCCCAAAAAAAAGGGAAAGATGCCACAAGAGCTGGCAGTTAAAGGCCCATATCCCTAATACCCATAGACAGTAAAATCTTTGCCAAGGCAATAGCCAACAGACTAAAACCGCTCCCTCCTGAGCTTATTTACCCATCTCAGGTAGGATTTGTTCAGGAGAGATACAGTGCAGGTCACATTCTGTCGGTAATTAATTTAATGCAGGTAGCCAAAACCCTTGTGACACCAGCAGCAGGCATAGCAGTGGACTTTGAGAAGGCTTTTGATTCAATAAAATGGGACTATTTGCTGTTAACGTTACAAAAATGTGGGTTTGGACCAGTCTTCTGCACCTGCATTATGGCTATTTATACATCCCCACCAGCCAAGGTCCTTACCAACTCTACTATATCCAACCCTTTTCCCCTTGGACGTGGTACTAGACAAGGTTGCCCACTCTCTCCCTTATTGTTTGTTCTGGCAGTGGAATTGCTGGCAGCAGCTATACGACAACAATGGAACATAAAAGGTATCCGCATAAAAGATTGCTGCTATAACACCCTGCTATATGTTGATGACCTATTTATTCCTTTGGAGGATTTGAATCTGTCACTGTCCCCCCTTATAGACCTCTTGGATTCTTTTACTATAATATCTGGTTTAAAGGGTAATACCTCCAAAATGGAAATTCTGCCTTTCAATGAGCACTGTAACGCCAATGCTGTGCCCCAAGTGGAGATGAAATGGGTGAAGGAAGACCTGACGTATAGGGATAAAGCTTCATACTCAATTTGATATGTTGTGGAAGAGGAATTTGGGCCCCCTTTTGGTTGATTGTAGAGAGGAATTGGGTAGATGGGCAAGGTTAAAACTCACAATGGCAGGGAAAATCTCAGCCATCAAAATGACACTTGCCCTGAAGGTAACATATCTTCTGTCTCACATCCCCTTATATCTCCCTTCATATTGGTATACCAAATGGGATAAGATGATTGAAGCCTTCATATGGGAAGGAAAAAGCCCTCTGTACAGCCGTACAAAATTGCAGGCTCATTGGAAAATGGGGGGGGGGGGCTGCCCTGGCTGGAAGGGTACAAGATAGCCTTTCACACAGTTCAAACTTTACATTGGTTTCAACCACTGACAAAGGAATCCCACAGTGGTATCAGATGGAAATGGACCTCATGGGGCTGCCCACACCAGCATCCACTTTATGGGGGACATCTATTGTCCCACACCCCACGACAGACCCAACCATTAAATACTGAAAACAGCTACATAAGCTATTAAAGGAACCCCTAGCTTCCATAAGTTACACTCCCTTGTGGTACAATCCTCAAATCACCATAGCACAAAAAGTGTTATGTTGGAGGTCCTGGTTCCAAAAGGGGATATATTATGTCTCTGACATTTTATCACCTACAGGGGAACAAATAGACTCTTTCCTGAATCTCCTGAATAGATGGGACATTCCTGAAATGGATTCATGGAAATATTTGCAAATATGAGAATCTATTAGGCCCCTTCTGCTACAATCCAGAAGACAATCTAAGGGGAACAGGCAGATGAATAAGTGGCTCGAGCTGCCAAGGGGGCAGGCAGGTGTTATATACTCAGGAATTATGGAAGCCCTCCCTGTCCAAAGAGAAAAAGCTAAAATACAATGGGAAAAGGCCTTAGATACACATATCTCAAAAGCACAATGGAACCAGTGTTGGTCTCTTGCACATTCACAGTACACAGATATTAGGTGTAGAATGATGCAAAACAAAATTCTACATTGGTGATACAGGACCCCAGCGATTCTCCATAGATTGGGCTTCACAAGGATGACCTTTGCTGGCATTGTCATCAGCCGGGGGTCTCCTCCATATTCTGTGGGCCTGTCCGGCGCTCCATCAACTCTGGAACTCGACAGCAAAGTTGGGAGTTTAGATTCTTAAAAAACAGGTGGCGGTGACTCCAGAAGCCACTATATTGGGAATACGTTAGGAGACAACCTTATTAACGTGTAAGGAATATAAATGGTGCATGCTGTTAGTCATGTGAGTTAAACGTTTACTGCTAGGTCACTGGTTGATGACCACCATCCCCTCAATGGAGGAGATTCTGGTCTCTATGACTTCAGTATATGAGATGGACAGGAGATCATGCGCAATGGGTATAAGAAATGCAGATTTCCATATTATCTGGGCCCCTTTCTTGGCACCCAGAGCAGGTATAGGGTGAGATTTAAGACGGAACACTGATGGATTATTCAAAGACAATAAAAGAAAAGGACAGGAGCAGTACACAGTGCCTATATGTTAAATCATTGATCAGTTACTACAGAATTTAGTAGGTATAAAGATCTGCCTATATTAAATGCTATAGTATAGTACAGAACAGTTAATTATTTGTTTTTGTTTTTTTATTTGGAATAGTGCTTGTAAAAAGATATTATACAGTAGTGGTACAATTGTTATGATATAGTCTGAGGCTGTTTCTTCTTTGCTGTCATTAATCAAAGATGGGGAGAATCAGCATCCACACGGGGTTAAAAAACTCAGTCATTAGATGCCTTGGTGAAGTTGATCTGACTTTATTGTCTTCATGATGGTTGGACCTCTTCTCCACATGTTCAGGTATATATTCTTGACAGTTGGAATGTATGGCTGACTTGAAGCCACTGTTTATTAAGGTAAATGATTAGCCTATGTTTATATCCTTTGTACCTCACTAGCTTAGGCTGGGGGACAGACAATCCATCTATGTATGACTGTGCCCAATGTATAAGCAGCTTGCATAACTGTATACTTGAAACTTAATAAAAATTTACAAAAAATAAAAAAAAAAACAGACCCTCCCATTCAAATGGAGAACTACTTGGATAAAATATCTAGGTATTTTCATTCCCCTGAACCCAGATGTCCTAGAAATAATTAATTACAAACTCTTATCACTTTCAATGCAAAGAGATTTGTTAAGGTGGCCTAGCTGTCTCGTCCCATTCCACTGGAGGGTGGAAATAATACAGATGAACGTTCTTCCATGCCTCCTTTATCTACTGCAAAATATCTCATTCTTCCCATCAGCCTATTACTTTAAATCATGGGACAAATAAATATTAAACTTCATCTGGGGGAATCAACGCCCACAGATCTGCCTCAGCATATTAAAATCGTCCCTTTCCCAGGGAGGAATAAATCTTCTAGACTTGAAGATCCTCTAGCTGGCTGGGGCCTTTGTTTCTCTGTGTGAGATCCTGGAATTCCATCTGATTGATCTATTTGACATTAAAAAAAGTCTTATTCTCTTCAGATGGAAGAGCCATTTCACCTGGGGATCTAACAAGTATCACTGCTCATATTTACAAACTATGGCTGAGAATAAGAAGGGGTCAGGCCTTCAGATCCATATTTGAATATTGCAAATTAATATCAGGGGAGGAATCCTTTTCTCATGCACAAACAGATCTGACCTTTCCAAACTGGAGAAGGCTAGGCATACTCTACTATCTCACGAGGGAATTCTCCCATATGATAAATTAATGGATAAATACTGTTTGTGAAAAATGGATCTTATCAGATACTTCCAAGTAATAAATCACTTACTCCAGAATAAAATAATTCAGGCAAAGTTGTCTACTCCAATACCCCCATTATTAAAAATCTTCACTGACTCTACATAGGGTGACCCAGGCAACCATCTTATAGGTACCCTTGAAAAAGTACCAGTTTGGGTACGAAACACCATTGTTTTTTTTTCTTCAGGCTGTGGGAGAGTGTTTGTATTTTCCATTCCGCTTGGTGAGAATAAAATATTTATACCTTCATCTTTTGGTTTTTGACTCTATATTTGAGAGTGAGCCTCTGGTTTGATATGTGACCCTATATAAGGGCCTAAGAGAGATTGCAGCAGAATCCACTGAATCAATATTAGGGGAATGGAACAGAGATCTGAGACTTGAGATGTCAAAAGAGGAATGGCTGGAGTCAGCATTGCAGGTAGTAAGGATGACCTCCTCCCCCTGGTGGAGGGAATTTTCATGGAAATGTACAGCAAGATATTTCCACTCACCAGCAGCACTCCTGAAATACCTGTACTTCCCAAGGAAATAAGGATACTGTTGGAGAAGATATGGCTGTAAAGAAGCTTCTCTGGGTCATGTCTTTTGGCAGTGATCACTTCTGATGCCATTCTGGCTCAACCTCCAGATAGACTTAACACTCTATCTTGGGGAACCAATTGAGCTTACTGCCAAGCTGGTAATTATATCAGTTTTACCAGATCACTTTCCCCATGGTCTCGTACCCTTTTACCGGTCTGCCTTTTAGCGGTGAAAAAGGCCATTACTAGAAGATGGATGTTGGAGATTATTAAAACCATAAGTGACTGGAGAACAATAATGAAAAAAATTATTATATGGAGAGGCTCAATGCCAAACTACAAAATGCGACTCAAACCCAGATCTTGAAATGGCAGAAATGGATCCTTTTCCAATCAAGTGTAGCTCCAGATTTCTGCCCTTGAGAGCCTGGGAGAATACAGTGAGGGAATTCTGGGAACCTGATCAGAATGGTAAAGACAATAACATGGGGTGGGAATACTGAAAATATGATACATACAGGAAGTATGGAACCCGAAGTTGATATAAACTGGGAAATTATTAACTAAAACCAGATTGTTTTGGGGAACTTTTAATTTATTATGGCCTAGGAACTTGATTGTTATTCAGAACTAGTGATGTAAAATGTAATAATGCTGGATTGGATACAATTGTACTGTATAGATTGGAAAATGACTTGTGTTTGGGGGTATTTCCCCAATAATAAAAACATATTAAAAAAAAGAAACCTTTTTCCACATCCAGGGAGACCAAAACCGCAGGGGATCTGCTCTCCCTGGACATGGAAATTAAATATAGGAGTTTTCTAAGATGATCACCGGAAAATCTTCCGGGCATGAAACCCACTTGCTCAAGTCCTGTCACAGGTTCATAACGGGTGAGTCGCAAGGCCAGAATTTTGGAAAGGATTTTAATGTCTGAATTTAATGGACATAGGCCAATAACTATCCATCAGTAAGGTATCTCTACCAGGCTTAGGGATAAGAGTTATCAACACCTCCAAAAAGATTGGTCACTAATGCCCTTCTCAAACCAAAACTGATAAACCTCCACCAATAAGGAAGCAACCTCGTAAATGCAGGCCATGTAAAAACTGGTGATCAGCCCATCAGGACCAGGTGCCTTGTCCTGTGGCAGGTATCGAATAGCACTCTTGACCTCAACCGGGGTAATAGGGTCTCCCAAGGAAGCCACCGAATCTGGTAGCAAGGAAGGAAGGGGAATGGAATCTAAGAATGCCATAATAACTTCATGGGAGTGTTCAGAGATTGGGTCCACAGTATATAAAGATGTATAATAATTACAAAAAATAAGGGCCATCTCTTTTGGATCGGTAATGACTTGAGCATCTGGATGAGACTGTATTCCAGGAATGAATTTAGGCATTTTGGCTTGTTGCAACCAAAGAGCCAAGAGCTTCCTGGCCTTCTCAACAGTGTCTAAATATTTCATCTTGGTGTGGTGGAGAGCCAATTCAGCTTTCTGGGACAATACCTCTACTGGAGATGCAGCAAATTTAAATTTCACCAGCAAAGTGGGCACTTCGCCTTATCACTTCGCTACGTAGAGTGGCCAATGCAAAAGGCTTACTTCACCTTGTAATTATTATTTCACGTTGTCATGCTGCCTTAACATGAAGTAAGGTGAAGTGACAGCAATATGGGCACCCCTTCACACACACAGTCACCAGAATTAATGTGCATCCCCAAAATGCTACTGTCATGTGTCCAGAAAATTTCCCAGTGCTGACGAAGTGAAATGAAAGTGTAACAAGAAATGCAAAGTCTCCCAGAATGAATGGTGTACTGCAAACGCACAGACAGATTAAGATTGCGCTGCACACTCAAGAGATGCAGACGCTAAGGCACAACACCTAACCAGTGCTCACAAGTCATAAATTCAAGTCTGGAAAAGAATACCTTTTGCCGGTTGTGGGGGGTAGTGCACGGCAGTAACAGTCCACTACCAGTAAAGATACCACAAAGCAGTATAAAAAATTAATGCAGGTGGGGTGGATAGCAGGTTCACACTGCTGCAATTACTCTGTGGCACAATAAAAGGTGTCTGATTTGATGGCATGCATCGCACATACACTCACACATGATACAAGTAATGTGTAGTGAATTGAAAACCTTTAGTAATTTAACCAAATCCTTTAAACAAACTGAAATTATACACTGCTGCACCACAACAATCAGCAAAAAAAGTCAAGAATTACTGAAAATATTGCTTTGTGTACATCAACACAGTTATACAAGAAAAATATACCCAAAACAGAAAGACTGTCTTTTTCTCCCAGTTAGTCTACCTACACCACAGATACACCCATCCCCCAAAGCACACTTCACAGTACACAGACTGACTGTTCTAAATTAACATTCAAAATCCACACACAAACAATAAACACTCAATGATATGAGCACAGGAGGGTTTCCTACAATCGATGTACTAAATTGTGAGCAAAATAAAATAGCTCAAAAAGGCTTTTTTTTGACAGCTTTTAGAAGATTTGAATCACAGAGCTCTGAGATAAAACTGTCTCCATATTCCACTACACACACACACTACACAGAACTAAGGTTGTGCAGAACAATCTAGAGCCCATGTGACCTGCAGTCCCATGAAGCATTGCAAAATTTGCCTTTGGAGCTCAAAAACAAGGCGAAGTGAGGCACAACATTGATTTCAATGTACTTCGTCTTAAAATTGGTGGAGAAGTGAATAACACAAAGTCATTGTTTTCAGTGTACTTCACGTTCCCTATTATGATGCGAAGTACTCCGCTTCACGTTGTGGGTACTTCGCGGATTCCGCGTTACTCCACGAGTTACTTTGCGGGGCGAATTTCAGCCACATCGCCCATCACTAACCTCTACATATTGAGCTCTAAAAGAATTTAATTTAAGACATTTCTCAGCCAGTGAGGTGTGAGACAGAGAACTTTCAAGCTGACAAATATCTCAAAGAAGGAGATCCAATTTATCTTTACCATCTTTAGCCCAAACCACGGTGAGTCGAATACACTCCCCCCGGAGTGAACATTTAAGAGCCACCCATAGAATATCTGTCCAGCCCACTGAACCCTTATTTTGCTCCAAAAAAAGAGAGAAATAAATGTTTTAATATGATAAAAGTAGTCTGGGTATATAAAAGTTGTGCATTAAGGCACAATAAAGTATCTTGTCAAGGGTCAGTACTCAAAGAATAACAGACACCCACAGAGGAGTGGTCAGAAAGGACCATTGGATAAGTATCTGCAGCCAGTACACCGGGCAAACAGAGCAAGCTGACCAAAGAAAAAAATCAGTTCTTTAAAAGGTCTTTTAGGAAGGGGAATGAAGAGAAAATTGGCAGGCTGAGGAGTTACAGATCCACCAAATATCCACCAAACCAAACCAACCCCAACCATAAGCTCACGGAGTTCTTGTTGGATGGTCGAAAAGACCTACAGATGTAGCATCTGATCGATCTAGGTCAGACTGGTAGCAATATTCCAGTCCCCCCTAACAGTATCAGAGAGGAAGAACAGGAAGCAAGGAGTGGGATAAACAGAGTAAAGACACAGGAATCATCAATGTTCGGACCATATATGGATCCGATCACTATAGGGTGTATGCCAGTTGTCCCCCCGGGTAATAATCTAATGCACCACCAGGTCCCAAAGCTCCTGAATGAACTGAAATGGTTGGATCTTGCAATCAGAATTACAACACCCCCCCCCCCCCTTTGTTTGGAAGAGATTCCTGCCCCAAAAACCTGACCTACCTACCTACTCCCTTCTAAAGAAACTAATCTCCTCTTCCAGAGGTAAGATTCTTGGAGTCAGGCCACACCTGACCCAAGTTGCTTAAGGTGACACAGTATCATGGCGTGTTTCTGCCTGTCCTGATCTCCTTTCATACAGCAACTAACAAAGGTAAAATGTCAACTCATAATACATACATAATATAAAATATTACTAGGGAATCACACAATGAGCAAATCAGTCCTCATACAACCAGAACTATCTTTCATCAGTCCCCCTACAATCAGAATTGATCTTCCATCACAAACATGGCTGCTGCCTTTACACTGTAGAAAACCTTCAACTGGGTCCTAAAAATAAAACTACCTTAAATAAACAATAAAACAAACTAACTAAATGTTGTTTCCCTGATCATCACACTTTCTTTACACACAAAAACAAATTAGAAACATTAAGTATTGTTTATAGTTTTCATTACAGCTGTTTCTTTGCTGACAATGAAAAATCCCCCTTCTGTCTTTACCTTCTCATTAGGGGACATCTCTTCCGCTTGCCCTGACAGTGAAATAATTGAGTCTCTGGCTGTAGAAGAGGCCTTTGTTCTACGTGAGTGTACAGTATATTAAGAGAGGAACCTTCTACCAGGGAAACTGAGCAGAATTTTTAATCCACTTATTTCATGGTAAACATTCCATGATAAATATTCCATATCCTGAATTTTGATACAAGCAAAGGACAAACTTTGTTCAGCAGCAATACAATAACATTATCAATGACATCATTTGCAGTGGGTGGAAGAACTATTTTATCATAAATGCACACAAGTAAGTCTATTGTTTCTACATATAAGCATGCTTGTCCAAACTGTAAAAAGTTAAAAAAGGAGCCTATTTTATAAGCACAATAAGACACTCCAGGGATGTGCATGGAACAGATTTTAATGCACTTCCATGGGCTGAAGGCACACGGCCTGTGACCTCATGCCTCACTATGCCCCTAGGCATGCGATAAAATCTGTTTCATGTAAACTCCATCTTGTCGTATTGCTTATTTGTGTGTGAAAGGAGATCAGGACAGGCAGAAACACACCATGATACTGTGTCACCTTATTTGAGGTGTCAGCATGGCTCAGTTGGTAGCACATCTACCTCTGGACCAGAAGGTCATGGGTTCTCGTCCCACACCGGGATTGGACTTGCACCTAAAAATCGCTGGCATCCGAGTGCAATATTGGGGGGTGCTGTACTGCTAGGGTGTGCCATCCTTCGGATGAGACGTTAAACCGAGGTCCCTTCTGCCCATCCTGGTGTTGTCCTGGTGGGTGTCCAGGTGGAAGTAAAAGAACCCAGGGCACTCTTCGCAAAAGAGCAGGGAACATTCCCGGTGTCCTGGCCAACATTCCCCTTCCCATAAACTGGTTCATGCAATTATCCAGGCTGTGTGTGGGTGATGATGTGTGATATGGCCACCACCACACATTCAGTCACTTCACTACCAATCTAACATTGCTTGTAAAGCGCTTTGGATGTATGAAAAGTGCTATATAAATGCTGATTCTTCTTCTTATTATTTGTTGTCCATTGTTCAAATGTGTCTGGAATATCAAAAGCTTTTAATGCTGTAAATAACAAATCCTGAGCTATATTGTGAAAAGCTTTCTTTGTCTTGATCCATAAGAACAGAAGAAATAGCCAACAGATGGAGACCGCATGATCTATATGGTGTGCCCCAAATGTCTACCTCTCCCTATTTTATTACCCCTTCAGGTGCCTGCATTGTCTGTCACATTCTAATTTGAATTCCCATTCTTTCTTCGATGCTACCACCTCTGAGGGAAGGCTGTTCTATGGTTCTAGCATCCTCTCTGTGAAAAGGTTTTTTCTTTATACAGTATTATTTTTAAATCTGCCTCCCACTAGACAGAGATTGTGCCTCCTTGTACATGTTGTTTTGTTTTCCTGGAATAGGTTTCCTGTTTGGGCTGTGCTTATTTCTCTTTATGCATTTGAATGATTCTATCACGTCCCCCCCCTATTTCTTCTTTGCTCTAGAGAGTATACTGCAAGTTTAATTCACTGAGTCTCGTTTCATACTGTTTTCATGCAGACCCTGCACCATTTAGTGGCCCTTCTCTGAACTCTTTCTAAGTGGTCAATGTCCTTTTTAATGTGGGGCTTCCAGACCTGCAAACAGTATTCCAGGAGCGGCCTGACCAAGGACCTGCACAGCAGGATAATTACCTCATGCTTCCTGCTCTACTCCCTCTTCCTATGCAGCTGAGGATGCCACTGGCCTTCTGTGCTGCTTTTTCACGTTGTTTCCCCACTTTTAGATAATCAGTAAGAATTACTCTGAGGTCCCGATCCATCTTTGATTCTTCTAATTGATGCCCATTTAATGTGTACGTCTTTCCTGGGTTACGTTTCCCATGTGCATCACCTTACTCTTCTTGGCATTAAATTTTAACTGCCATATTCTTGACCACTCTTCTAATTTTTTGAGCTTGGCTTCCATCCCAGAGGCACCTTCATCTGTGTCTATCCTTTTCCAAAGTTTTGCATTATTTGCGAACAGGCAGACCTTCCCACTCAAGTTCATCAGCAATGTCATTGTTGAATATGTTGAAGAGGATTGGGCCAAGTACTGACCCATGTGGAATGCTGCTGGTTACCTTGCTCTTCCCTGATAATATACCTTAGACCAGGACTCTCTGTGACCTATCCTGAATCCAGTTCTTAATCCAGTTGACTATTTTATGGTCTATGCCTGTGTGTTGTAGTTTGTTGGCTAATCTCCTGTGGGAAATAGTGTCAAAAGCTTTGCTAAAATCTAAATAAATCATGTCCACTGCACCACCTTGGTCCACTGTTCTGGTTACCCAATCAAAGAAGCCCACCGTATTCATTAGACATGAGTGCTAGCTGTGATCCCATGCTGCCCTGGGTCAAGTCTTCTGGTTTCCCTTAGGTAGTCTACTTTCCTCTCCTTAAGCAATGATTCCAAAATGTTACCCACTACTGAAGTTAGACTGACAGGGCAGTAGTTCCTTTGTTCTTCCCTGCTTTCACTCTTGTGCAAGGGCACCACCGTTGTCCTTTTCCAGTCATCTGGTCCTAAACCATTTTCTAGTGGCTAACTGAACAGTTCAGCCAGTAGTGTGGCAATCTGTTAACTGAGATCTTTCAGGACCCTTGGTTGGATAGCATCTGGACCTATTACCTTATCCACTTTCAGCTAACTCAGCTCCTCTAGGACTCTTTCTTTTGTGAAGGGCTCATGTTGGACACATGGGCTGGGAGGGTGGGGACAGGGGAGAGGAGGCAACAGATGGAAGAATTGAGGCAAGTAGAGTCTTACAGGGACTGAGGGCACTGAA
This sequence comes from Neoceratodus forsteri, assembly GCA_016271365.2. Taxonomy (NCBI): domain Eukaryota; kingdom Metazoa; phylum Chordata; order Ceratodontiformes; family Ceratodontidae; genus Neoceratodus; species Neoceratodus forsteri. Next base: position 1,287,954,882 of record CM057454.1, on the reverse strand, counting down.
GGTAGACAAGACATCAGGGACAGATGGTATCCACCCCAGGGTGCTGAGGGAGATGGTGGAGGTGTTGGCGGAGCTGCAGGCGGATCTGTACAGCACCTCACTGGAATCGGGATGTGTATCACTGGACTGAAGGATGGCACATGTAGTACCATTACACAAGCGCAGACCAAGGGATGAACCGAATAATTATCGCCCGGTAAGTTTCACCTCCATAGTGTGCAAACTCACGGAAACAATACTAAAGGAAAGACTAGTGTCATACCTGGAGGACAATGGCATCTAGGGTGTGAGGAAGCATGGGTTCATTTTAGGGAAGTCTTGTCAAACCATCATGATACAATATTATGACTGGGTGACAGGTGAGCTGGATAAGGGCCATGCGGTGGATGTTCTTTACTTAGACTTCAGCAAGGCCTTCGATTCTGTGCCTCATGGGTGGCTTGGGGGGAAGCTAACTGGTGTAGGAGTAGGGGCAAAAATGATGAATGGGATTACAAGCTGGCTGAGTGGGAGGCTACAACGGGTGGTGGTGAGAGGGAAGCTCTCAACTTCAAGGCCAGTGACGAGTGGGGTGCCACAGGGCTCTGTGTTGGGGCCAGTGATGTTTGGGCTCTTCATATCAGACATTACACATGGGGTGGTGAGCAAGAGAAGTCTGTTCGCTGATGACACCAAAATCGGAGCAGTGGTGGATGGAGAGGAGGGATGGAAGCAGCTGCAGGGGGACCTAAGCAAACTAGAAGAGTGGTCAGAGAGGTGGTAGCTGGGGTTCAATGCAAAGAAGTGTAAGGTTATGCATTTTGGGGCAAATAACCCTAGGAAAGAATACTGGCTGGGAGGGGTTAAGCCGGGGATCACTGAGGAGGAGAAGGACCTTGGGGTAATGATAACAGGGACCATGAACAACACTGCCCAGTGCGGGAGAGCAGCTGCAAAAGTGAACAAAATGCTGGGGTGCATAGCGAGGTGGTTTTCGTCCAGGCAAAGAGAGGTGATCTTTCCCATCTATAGGTCGCTGGTAAGGCCACATTTAGAGTATTGTGTGCAGTTTTGGAGGCCATAGCTAAAGCATGATATCAGGCTACTGGAGGGGGTGCAGAGGAGGGCAACAAAGATGATATGTGGAATAGAGGGGAGAGACTATGACAGCAGGCTGGGAGATCTGAATATGTACACCCTGGAGGACAGAAGGGACGGGGATGACATGATGGAGACATTCAAGTATCTAAGTGGAATCAATAAGGATGGGGCAGATGGTGTCTTTAAGTTAAAGAGGGGGAGGGTTAGCAGGGGACATGGGCTAAGAATAGAGGGGGGAAGATTTAGGAAGGAAATGAGGAAACACTATTTTACAGAGAGAGTGGTAGCAAAATGGAATGCCCTACCAGAATGGGTGGTATCATGTAAATCTGTGAACAGCTTCAAAAGGGCATGGGACAGGAAACAGGGAGAATGAGGGTGGGGAAGGGGGTGGCAGTGGGATGGCAAAGGGGATGGGGGTGGGGCAGCTGCAAACTAGGGGTGCTAGCTGCACACTCGCGCAGACTTAGATAGACTGGGTGGTCTGTTTCCGCTGGCACATTCATATGTTAGTATTATTGTTTTGCCCGGTGCCACTTAATACAGGTCCTTTGCCGCTGTCTTCTATAGTGAAGACTGGGCAGAAGTTATTCAGTTCCTCTGCCTTATCTTTATCCCTCTCCACCAGCTGACCCTCCTTTGATGCTAGATGGACTATTCCTCCCTTATTCTACCTCTTTTCTCTTATGAATCGATAGAAAGTCTTATCACTCTTCTTTGCCTTCTGTGCTATTCTCGCCTCTGTCTGCGCTTTGGCAATCCTAATTGCCTTCCCTGCCTGTTTGAGTTTATTTCTGTATTCCCCTCTATCACTATCCATCTCTGTTTCCTTGTATTGCTTTTTTTTTTTCTTTTCGTTTTTTATTTTTATTCTTCCTATACCCCGGGCATCCTTCAGAAGTGCCCACACGGATCTCCACCTCTACTCCCAACCTGAACCCTCCACATCTCCCCAACTGCCTCCCCTGATCAACCACAGGCAGGCCCGACCCCTGGTACCATCTCTGGGGCTGATTCCGCTTCTCCCTCAGCTGCGACTCCTAAGTATGAAGGGCCTACCTGTACATTGTCGGGTCCTCCGGAGGCAGTTCATGGGCACATCTGGGCCGGTATCTGGGATGTGGGAGGGTCCACCGGGGCCACTGTCATCTCACCAGTGCACAGGAGGCATTTTCACTTGTTTTGTTCCCACCCTCTTGGAGCTCGGCTAGCACGGCAATGTAACACCGTAGCAACGCCCTCCCCCTGGCATGCGCCACGCTGCTCAGTCAGCGAACCCCAGCCACCGCCAGAGGTCACTCCATGAGCGAGCGTATCCCATCCCTCCCTGGGAAGAGAGCAGTCCTCCAGACACTCGATCTCCCCCGCTCGGCTGACCCCGGCAACTCCCGGCTCGTTCCTGAACCTGGGTCGCCGGTGTGGAGTCCAGCACCTCAACCCTCAGCGCCACCGGGCCGGCTCCTTGTGTTGCTTGAGTGTTCTTTTCTTTTTCTTAATCCTAGCTGCTACCTCCCTATTAAACCAGAGTGGGTTCCTCCTCTTCTTGGATTTGCTGATCTGTTTTATGCAATCCTCCATTACTGTAGTTAAAGCATGTTTCAAAGTTTTCCAGCATTCTTCTACATCTCCCTTAACTGGATTTATTTCATATATTCACCTTGTATTTTGTTGCTTATGACCATACTTAATATGTAACCCATATTTTGTTCTTTTTTGCCTGTTTGTAATATCTCTTTTATAGTATTTAGGTTCTCCTGGATTTTCCTGATGGGTAGGCCACATGTTTGATTTAAGCTAATAAGGGAGTCTGCAACTGTTAGTCTTTTTAGCAAATTTTATTAAAAATCTTTAGGTCTCTATTGAGTAAATTGGTGGGCCTCCAGTTTTTTAAATCTTCTTTTTCCCTTTTCTTGTGTATAAAACTTAGAATTGCCTGAGACACAGAGCTATGTAATTTTTTTTCTTTCTAAAATGTGGTTATACAGTATAGTGTTGTTAGAACTGGTGCTAGCTCTGTTTTTAGTACTTTATAAAACTCTGAACCTATTTCGTCTGATCCAGGGCTTGTATCTGAGTGTAAGGGAGCACTGACTGTTAAAACCATCTTCAGTTATTATTTTTTGCAAGATTTAAAGCATTTTAAGGGGATACTTGAGGGAGCTATGAAGATGTTAAGAACTCCGGGTCAAGATCAGGCTCCACTGGGTTACCAGATTGTTTGATTATGTATTGTTCTACCAAAATTAACATTTCTTTTGGTTCTGTAACTATTCTGCCATCTTGAGTTCTAAATTGACTAAATATTCTGCTATCTATTCTAGATATGCCCTCTTCAAAGGGGCCTTATGTCTGTTTTTTTTTTTTATTCAATAAGCTTTATTCATTTCAAATAGAACTACATAAAACACAGTCCCCTGAGGGGAGATGGTATTAGGACAGCAAATAGAATACAACAGACATTTCCAAAGAAATCCATCATCCCCTCTACCTCCCATAAGCCTCCCTCCCTCCCTCTCCCTCCTCTTACTTCAAATCCTCCCTTAACCCTTCCCCTCAGAGCCAAGTGTTACTCATGTGCCACTCAGGTAAATAATCACAACAATAGTCTATAGTTTAACCTGGTTAGGGCTTCCAAATGGCAAGCAGGGCCTCTAATGCTCCCCATCTGCTCTGGAATGTTGCATACCTATTACGCATTAGACAAATGTGTTTCTCCAATTGCAAAGCCAGCAACACCTCTTTGTGCCATTCCAGGACAGGTAGGGATACATTGTCCTTCCAGTGCCGCATTATAACCAATTTTGCGATTATAGCAACCAGGGCCGTGTGGCCTTTTCTGATCTTGGGTGTACCCTGACGAAAAAAATTCAGTAGACAAGCTTCTGGGATAAATAAAGGATCCAAACCCAAGAGTGAATCCAAAGAATGCCTAATTGCCTGCCAGAAGATTTGCACTTTTGGGCATGTCCACAACATATGGAACAGAGTACCCAGCTCACCTCCACATCTAGTACAGGCCGGGGAAGAGAGATGCCCCAATTTGTGAAGTTTAAAAGGAGTAAAATATAAATTGTGCATGATATTAAATTGGATAAGGCGCAATCTATCCTGTTTAATAAAATTATAGGAATTGCGCCATAGTTTCTTCCAGAAATCTGCATCTGTACCCAGGGGCAGTTCCTGAAGCATAGTAGCAAATGCCCTGAGGAAGGCTACTCTGTAATACTTGTAACTTTTTATGAACTAAGGAAATTGCATGGGATTGCCTGGCCAATATCAAAATAGAGGATAGTTCCACTTTGTCCAACTCGGGGCCCCGGGTTTTACCTATGTGGGAGACTATAGCCTCCTTGAGCTGTCTATATTGGAAGATGCTACTAACATGTGTATTGAATCTGTTTCGGAAAGTGGGGAAGGAGATTATTTCTCCATCAACATACATATCCGCAACTTTCTTCCCTATCAAACTAGGCTGGTAAGACACTGGGACAGGCAGATGCCCAATTCTAAAGTGAGGGTTGCCCAGTATGGGTTGTTCTAGAGAGGTATGCCAGTTGGTGGACATATTCACTTGCAGTTGATGTAATGCTTTAATAGACCATCCTAACGGGATGGACCTTAAGGGTCTAGGAATTGCCCGGGGGGGTGATATATAGTAAAGCCAGGAGGGTACACTTATGCTTGGCTACAAGGTACCACTCTATTCCCAGCCACTTGGGTGAGTAATCTTGTGGGTTTACAACATGCGTTTCCTGTGCCCAATGGGCTAGCTTACTAAGATGATGGGCACAGTAATACAAAAAAAGGGAGGTAGCAGCAAGACCGCCCTACTCTTTTGGAACAGTTAATTTAAGATAGGACCTTCTAACATGCTTACCCTGCCAAATGAAGGTGTTCAGTATTGATTGCAGCTTGGTGAACCTTTTTTTTAGGGAGGAAGCAGCCCAGCATGCCCATTGGGTATAAAATATGGGGTAACACATTCAACTTCACCGTGGTGATCCTTCCCCAAAGCGACAGGGGGAGAGCACCCCATCTATCAAAATCCACTTTAATTTTAGTCAGTAAATCTGAGAGATTGGCTTTCACCATAGATGTAATATCTCTTGTCACTTGGATTCCCAAATATAAGAGGGGATTTTGACTCCCATGAAAGAGCAAAGTCAGTCACCTCTCCTCGGGAAACCTTATTATTCAGAGGGAACACCTTGGTTTTGGCAAGGTTGAGCTTGTAATTGGAAACCTTGGAAAAGGCCCCGACCTGCTCCAAAAGGGCTGTCAGGCTTTCTTGCGGGTCTTCTAAGTGCAACAGCAAGTCGTCCGCATAAGCTGAGAGAGTGTATCTTTGCTCCTCCACCTGGATCCCCCGAATGTTTGGAGTAGCTACCAGATTCCGAATGAGGGGTTCTAAATATATATTAAATAAAAGAGGGGAGAGGGGACACCCCTGTCTAGTACCTCTGTGAAGCAAAAAGGCCTCAGAGTGAACCCCATTACATCGAATTTGGGCCAAAGGAGAAGAATATAACAACCTAATCCACTTAAGGAAGCCCTCAGAAAGACCAGACCGCAACATGGTAGTCAAAAGGAAGTCCCATGACACCCTATCAAAAGCCTTCTTGGTGTCCAGTGATACCAGAACCATAGAGAGCTCTGAGCCACTAGCCACCGAGAGGAGATGTAACAACTTCTGCATATGATCTCCCGAGGACCTTCCAGTCATGAATCCAATTTGCTCTTTACTTATTATGAGGGGCATGAGAGGTCCTAACCTATTGGCCAAAATCTTGGCCAGGAGTTTCATATCAGTGTTAATCAATGAAATAGGCCAATAACTCTCCGGGTATTGCGGGTCTTTGCCCTTTTTAGGAATAAGCGTGATTATCGCTCTCAAAAAGGTGGGGTCAGATAACCCCTTATTGAACTAGAAATTATAAACCTCTGTCAACAGTGGTGCTATCTCTGATATACAGGCCTTGTAGAGACCATTAGGGAGTCCATCTGGTCCTGGGGATTTGTCCGTTGGGAGGTGCTCAACAGCCCTCACCACTTCTTCACCCTTGATGGGGCCCACTAAGGAAGAAGTATGAATGGGTGATAACCTAGGTAAATCAATTAAACGGAGGTATTTCGTGATATCTGCCATAGAAGGGTGATTAACCAGATCCTCGGCATATGAACTCTGGTAGTATTGCCTTAACACCCCTGCTATTGCACAGGGGTCAGTGACAACTGGTGTATCTTTATCCGGTTTAATACCCGGGATAGACTGAGATGCATCCTCTTGCCTGAGACTCATGGCCAGTAATTTACTAGCTCTTTCCCCTGATTCTAAGTAGAGAAACTTTGTACGTTTCAATGAAAGCTCAGCTTTCTGGGAAATGAGACTGAAATATTGGGCTTGCAGGCCATGTAGCTTGACCCAGTCCTCGTCAGGTGATAGCCAAGAGATTGTAGTTTCCAATTGATGAATTGAGGAGAGTAAAGAGTTCACTTGTGACTTGAATTGCCGGGATTTTGTTGAGGCCACCCGGATACACTCCCCCCTCGGAACATTTTAGAGCCGCCCAAACTACCCCGACCCTGTTAACTGACTCCCTATTGATCCTTATGAAGTCAGTGATAAAATCTCTTATATGCTGCAAGGAGCTGGGTTTCTGCAGTAGCTGGGTATTGAACCGCCAGAGGGTATCCCTCTTAACTCCAGGTCCCACTAGGCAAAGAAGGGAGACCGGAGAATGATTGGAAATGACCCTGGCATGTATATCGACATTAATGACACCCGGGAGGGCAAAAGAACTCATAAGGAGGAAGTCGATTCTCAAAAATGTTTTGTGTGGTAGAGAAAAAAAGTATATTGATGTTCCTCCGAGTGCAAGACATGCCAAACATCGATGAGATCCGCTCCCTTCATGAGCTCATGTAATGCCCTCTGGACAGGGGGAAAATCCCCTTCTCCGGGAGTTGGACCCATCGATATGTGAGTAAGAGGTAATATTCCAGTCCCCCCAAGATGGTGAGTTTAGGGGGTTGGAAACAACCAACTTCATCAAATGTGTGAAAAATTGGGGGGAATCGTCGTTTGGCCCATAAGCCGCTCCCAGTATAACCTGGTGTGAGTCCAACAAACCATGCACTATAACATGTCAACCGTCGGGATCCCAAAGTTCTTTTTCAAGAGTGAAGGGAATCTTTTTATTTATTATGATTACCACTCCTCCCCTATTAGTGGATTTACCCACCCCATAGACTTGACCGACCCATGCTCTGTGGAACAAAACAATATCCTCCTGCCAGAGATGCGTTTCCTGCAGGAAAGCAATCCCGGTGTTCAAACATTGCAAGTGTCGAAGAATAATGTGTCTTTTACAGCGATCTTGGGCGCCCTTTATATACCAGCTTATAAACTTATATGGGTCACTCATAGTAATATTTCGACTGTGACATTACCCCGTTGTTGTTTTTTGATATAGTAGGATGAAAACACTTGGCCCCCCTTCTTCCCTAGCCTTAATACCCCCTGCCAGACACCTATTAATCCCCCCCCAAAAAAAGCCCATACACACAAACTAATGCTAAATACGCTAACTCTACTTCCTCCACTATTCTATACCCCAGTTCTAAACACCGCACCACAATACCACTTCTAGTATGTGATGTTACTGCAGCCTGCATCCCTCCTAACACCCCTCCCCCGCTATTACTGACCAAGGAAAAGAAAAAGTCCCTAACGGAACGTGTAGCCCCACGACACTCTCAGGTGCATACACCTATACCAGTTTTTGGAGGTACTCCTTTGGTTCATTCACTCCTCTTCCCAGGTGGAGGAAAAATGAAAATTCGTATCATCATCAAGTATCAGAAAAATGATAGGGGGACTAGCATAACCGCTAGCCAGACAGTATCAGTCCTACCACTTAGATAAGATGTAAAGGTGAAGGACAATTACCCCCAAGTAATTGACACTGCGTTTGGTCCTTTAAAATATCGACCGGGTAAACAGACCAACGAGAAACAATAGTAAGGAATAAAGAACATTGACCATCCTGCCCATATTACAATCTATTTCCCTCCGTATACAGTCAAATTGAGTAGGGCCTGCATTACAGTCTTAGTAACTTAATCTCATAAAACAAAGTCCAGTGTCCCATCACTCTGTATTTCAGGGTAGACAGCCAACGCGGACCATCTCCGGGTCATGAAAGGGCTAGGTGACATTCTGCACCTAGTGTCCTGTTCAAGTGTTCAGTTCACTGTGTTACTCTCACAGTGGAAGGGGCTATGCCATTCAAATGAAACAAAAACAACCGATTTTCCTCCGGTTTAGAGGGGTGGTCTCTATTTCACCATCAGACAAACATACCAAAGAGTGTGCTAACATACAGTGCCCAGCCAACAACTCTGTATTACTCACCCACTCATTCACAAATGGAAACTCACCCCAATACTGTCCTCACTTGAACAAGTCAGGGAACAGGGTCTTGAGCTCTTTCATTGCTTGTTCCTGGGGTTCGAATGATAGCCATTGCTCTCTGGATTTGACATGGAGTGTCGCAGGGTATCTCATGTGAAAGGGCTTCCCTGCGGCAATCAGATTAGACACTGTCGGGGTGCAATTCCTGCCGTTTCAGTCAAACAGACTGTGGGAGATCCTGGGTGATGCAAATTTTACGGCCCTCCCAGAGAACTTCCTGCAGGTTCTTAACTTTGCTCAAAATAAACTGCTTGTCTAGGAAGTTTAATAACCTGAAGATGATGGGTCGAGGAGGGGCATCAGGAGGCGGAGGAGGACGGAGAGCTCGATGGGCTTGCTCAATAATATAGGTTGTACTGTTCGGGGATGGCCCGGTGATCCTCTCACACAACTTCTGTAAAAAAAAAGGATTGGATTATTTCCTTCCTTTTTCTCGGGTATTCCGATCACCAGGAGGTTATTCCTCCTGCTCCTTCCTTCTAAATCTTCGAGTTTTTCCTCGAGTTTCTTGATCCTACGGCCCAATTGGGTGGCCTCCTGTCCCATTTTGCCCTGTTTTACCTCCAGTGAAGCAATATTGGCCTCAGAGTCCCCCACACGTATTGCTAGTGATTGCACCAACGTTTTAATTTGATGCAGGTCATCCGACATGTCAGATATTTTTTCCTGTAGGGGCTGCATTATTTCGAGAAATCTCTCCTCCAAGAGAGCTGTAGCCAGCGTAGAAGATTTAGAAAGCCCAGTAGCTTGCTGTTTTGGGCGCTTTGCGGCCTTATCCTTCTCAGGCGTCGGCGGGGGGAGTGCCGCGGAGGCTTTGCATAAAACTTCCATTCCTGCCACGTAAATTCCAGTGATCAGATGTACAATGCCACCGTGAACAGCCAAAGCCACTTAAAAGCCACAGCCAACTCTCTGTATGAAATAAAACACTCGAATTAACAGCCGGAGAGCGGAGCCGCGGGTGAGTGCTGCTTCTCTTCAGGCTGCCATCACGTGACCCCATGTCTGTTTTTTATTATGTACTTCAAACTTTAGTTCTCACTGTAAGGACTGTGCTCTGTTATATTGTATAGTATACATTTCTTTTTTTTAGAACTTTGATTTGTTTTCCTAATTTATTTTTTCTGTTTCCGTTTTAGAAATTAATTTCTGTAATTGTCCTCTTAACGGGAGGCATTTCATATATTCACCTTGTATTTTGTTGCTTATGAACTTTGGGGAAAAAATCTTTCCATTGAGTCTTCCCACCTGACAGATATATCTTTATGTAACTCCTAGGCAGTGATACTCCTAGAGTTACACCCCTGCCTATTACCTACAAGCTAGGCTGAGGGGTTTGGGTTCATTAACTTATATCAAGTTTAAAATATCTTCACAGTTCCTCCACTCAGAGTATACATTTACGTGGGCTAGCTGTTACCTGGTATAACCCCCTGAGATGTTATCAATCAACCAATCAAGCAATCAAAATCTTTATTTAACCAGATGGGCACCATTGAGCAAGCTCATTTTCGAGGTGGACCTGGGGTTTATCGTACAAAAGGAGAGTACACACAATGAACAGCAACAGATACAATGCAGGGACATAACAGCAAAATGCATGTGTAGATACAGGTGCCAGTATAAGTGCAGGATACAATGCAAGGAACATTATACAGTCAGTCACATTTGTACAACACAAGTGCATTGGAGAACTGGACAACAAATGATATTGCCGGCAGATGCCAGTCTCGTAAAAATCTAACCAATGTGTCCAAAAAGGTCAAAGAGCAATTGAAGTGCATAAAATTAGTCAAGTAATTGTATTGCTGGTAAGGACCGGCTCGGTTAGGTTCACCCCAGTCCCACAAGGGGATAAAGTAGGAAGATGAAGCAAAATACGAAGGGAAAGAGGGAGGAAAGGGGAACTGAGTAAAGAGAGGCAGGGGCTGAGAATGGGAGGCAGCCAGGACCAGTAGTATGTAAAAGCTTGAGATAAGCCAAGTCCATGTTTCGGATAATTAAAAGAGAGGGACACAGGAGTACAATGGGGAGGGTGGGGGAAGGTGGTCAAGTGGTGAGAGGGGATGGGCCCTAAGAGCAGAGGCAACAGATATTCAGAGAAAGGAATACGGGACCCTCATGTTAAGGCTAACAAATGCACCATTCCTTATTGTAACTCAAGTATAGCATTTTGAAGGCTTGGAGGCTAATGGGATTACTTATTTTCATGTTTTTTTTTGCAGCTTGTTCCACAATTGAGGCAGCACATAGCTAATGGAGGCCTGACCGAAGCGGGATCTGGCCTTGAGTACCTTCAGTGAAATGTAAGAAGCACTTCGCAGTGCATAACTACTTTGTAGGCATAGTGGTAAGCAGTCTGAGATATAATCGGGCAGTTAGTTGAGGAGGACTTTGTAGGTCCAGGTTGCGGCATTCATCTGTCATTGGAAATTGAGAGATGGCCAACCTACTGCTGAGTATAATAAGCAATTGTGGGTATTGTAGGGAAGGTCCGTTATAAATCTTAGGGCTCTGTAATAGAGCATATCAAGTTTCATGAGTGAACCAGCAGGACCCTGGCTGTAGAGAAAGTCAGCATAGTCTACTAGGGAAAGAAAGGTAGTTTGCACTAATCTCAATTTGGCGTCCCTAGTGAGGAGATTTTTTATCCTAAAGAAGAGACCAAGTCTTTGTCTAAGTTTCTTTGACAGTTCTATATGTCCTAGGAAGGATAGTTTATTATAAAGCCATACCCCCAGATACTTGAATGTAGGTACATACAAGAGCTGTTCACCAAATATTGTGATAATCAGGGGAAGAGACCCAGATGAGACCGGATTTGGTAAATCGGGAAAAGGCGAGAGAAGCATTGCTTTAATTTTCTTAGTGTTCAGGAGTAACTTCTGGTTTAGCAACTGAAGCTAAAGTAGATTGAATTTGTCCTGGAGATCTGTACATGCCGCATCAGGGGAGGGTCTACCGATGTAGAGCACTGCATCATCCACAAACAGATGAATGTGGGCCTTTTTTAGGGTGACATCAATTCTATTGATGTAGACTGTGAATAACAGAGGACCTAAAATAGAGCCTTGGGATATGCCCCGGGGGGGGGGGGTTAAGAGGTGAGACGTCCCCCTCAGCTTTTACTTGCTACAAGTAGCCTGTAAGTTAATTATTGAACCATCTGAGAGAAATGGCATCTTAGCCAATATTCTGGAGGGATGAGACAAGCCGTCTATGATCGATGGTGTCAAAGGCTTTGCTTAGGTCCAGAAAAATTGCGCATACAAAGTTCTTTTTTTTCAGTTCACCCTGCCAGTTGCTGGTTACTTTGGCTAGAGCTGAAATTGTGTTATGTTGTGCTCTAAAGCCAGATTGCAATCAGTTGAACAAGTTCGCCAACGTCAGGTATTTTCTAAGCTGAGAATTCATGATTTTTTCGAGCATCTTGGACAGAACTGGGAGAAGTGAAATTGGCCTATAGTTGTTAACATCACTGGGATCCCCAGGTTTAAACAGGGGGATAACTTGTGCTGTTTTCCAGATGGGAAGAAGGTCACCCTGAGAAAGTGATAAGTTAAACAAATATGTAATAGGCACCGCTAGGACACAGTAGGCCACCTTCAAGAAGTGAGGGTCAATGAGGTCAACGGCTGCACTTTTTCTGACATCTAGCTTCAGCATGAGTTCTTCAATTTCTTTCAGAGAAGTAGGTTGAAGAGAGAAGGTCGAGGTGGAGAGGGTGGTTCCTTAGTTATTATAACCAAGTTGCGTGTGGCTGGAGAGGTATCAAAGGCTAGCCCTGCTAACTCATACCACCTACAAATACCATTTACTATCCCCAAACATGACCCAACAAACATTTCCCCAAATTTCATGCAAACATATGAACATACGAATGTACCAGCAGAAACAGACCACCTGGTCTGTCTAAGTCTGCTCAAGTGTGCAGCTAGCACCCCTAGTTTGCAGCTGCCCCACCCTCCCCTCCTTTGTCAACAATGGCTGTCGATTCTTTTTAGAGGTGCAGGATCGCCCTGCTCATGCAGAAGTCAGTGATTGCCCTGCATGTTACAGACTGAACATTCCAGAAAAGGCAACTGGTCCGGGTTACCTTGGCTAGATCTTGGATTAATAAATCCTGAATATTCAACACACATATATATTGTCACATCCAGTGCACTAATATACCAATACTTCTCAAGCACAACTGTGGTCTCAGACAAAATTCAACAAAGTGGAAATATGTCATTTCCAAGTATAAAGCTCAGTCACAACAAACTCTAGGGTCTCATGTCCTTTGAAGTGGCAGCGCAACTATGGCTGGTAGCTCCAGTAGGGCAGTCTTGACCAAATAGAGGGTACAGATAAACATCAGCACATTTATATGATTTTTGCTTAAGTGCATGCTGTCTTGGCTCTCTTAGGTACCTCCATCAATAGCTGCACTTTGCACAGCACAGTCTCAGAAATACACCTGCTATGGGCCAGCTGGGCAGCAGGAAAGGTGTGAACAGAATACTTACTAGATGGAACAGTCTCTTCGGGCAAAGCGGCCCAGACTAATTACTTGCACAGTTTCTCATAACTAGGAAGATAGAGGGCATGTTGGCCCAGATTACTTATTTCCTCTTTCTTGGCGTAGAACAACTACAAGGGCTGGCAGGCCCATAGGTTGGCTTGCAAGATATTTCTCCCTTGCACACATACTCACGTAGGTCCTTCACAGTTGGTCTCCACTATAGAAGGCATCCTGGCATCTTCAGTCCTCTCACGACTGAGGTTCTGGTCAGCACTCTCATTGCTGCTTGGTGACATCGGGTCTTCAGTCCACATCTTTCCCAGAAGTGGGAGAGAGGGCTAGCACCTGGAGGACAATCTGGCAACCTCCAGAATAGCAGTTTCAAACTGAACTAACATTACTTTAACTTTACTAACATTACTTTAACTTTAAGTAAAACAAAACATCCCCTCCTGGATGGAGGGGCATAGCTGGAATGCCCAGGCCCAGGAGCATGGCAGGGGCCTGAGCCCCCACCTCTGTGGGGGTGCCCCCTCGAATCTGCAGGCTGGAATCTGGCTCTCAGTCTGGGAAAATGCTGACTTACATTGTCTGTTATAGGGCTTCCCGAAGCTCCTGATTGGTTGTGGTGATGGGGTGATTGGTCTCCGATTGGCTGAAGGACCTGTCAATCACAGAAATGAATAATACATGAACCTCATTCGATGCACTGTTGGTCTGCTATTTTGGCACCTAGAATTAGGTCCCTGTAAGTCCCCATGAGCACTTGGCATTTACTCAAGAGCTTTTGTGAAAGTCCCACAAGCCCTGACTTTGTTTTCCTGACTTTCCAATTGGCTGTGGCTATTTGCAATGGCTGCATAGCACACTGTCCTTTCAGTAGAATGAGCACAGTCCTGAATAAAAGTTCTGGTGCAGCCAGGATAAAACAATTATTTGTCCCAATGCCTCACAGATCTGCAGCCCCGGAAGTGTACTTGCTGTCACTGCACAGATAAAGAAGTTTGCTCAGTCTGTTTTCCTGTCACTGCTGCCAATGTTTAGGCTCCCTGACATGCAGCAGCAGACAGGCTGACACTTCTCTGAGTCCCAATAAAAAAGTCCTGGTACAGCCAGGAAGAAGCATTTCTTTTAAATAAACACTTTTCCTCCTATGACACACTTTCCCCAATATGCAGCAACAAGTTACAGTATAAAAACATTTTCCTTTCTTTTTCTCAGCCATAGCCAAGATACAGCTGCCCCAAGGGCAGACAGGCCCTTAGGAATATTCATTTGGGATCAGGGCTCAGATAATGAATATACTAATATTCCCCAATTGAACACAATTGCACAACTCCCTCAATTCTTCGGGGAGCGGCCTCTCAGCAACCTGTCTGTGGTCACCAGGCCCCACTCAGCTGATGGGGATCCCAGGACCAACAGAACACTCCCCAGAACAACCGCAAATTTGTGCAGTTGAAAATGAAAGGTGCCACTCATGCCTGTGGGATTCCCACCACCCCGAGGGCAGACACCATAGTGGGAAACTGCGGTGGACATTTTGAGCCCTGCAGGGCTGGATCAAGGACTTGGGCAGCATAGCAGGGCACCAGAGGGGCAGGACAAGACCTGGGGCTACAAATAAATGTGCAGGCTGGTCATGGAGTTGCTCAGGAGAGCAAAAGGAGACAAAGCCAAAGGGTGGCAGGTAAGCCCAGGCAGACACTTTAGGGACCCCCATTTGTACAGGGGTTACATTCATACATGTCAACCACTGCCTGTTGGAAAAGGGAATCATTTAGTTTACATTCTGATGTCCTCCATCTGGAGGAACTGTCCCATGTCATTTTTATAACTGTTGATTTATAGTATATGGTTAGGACTTACTGTTTCTGGAAAATTATGGTTTTACAACTCTTGTTGTAGGACAGTTCAACGGTCAAAAAAGTTGTTCTGACGTCACATCAATAGTACAACTTTTCAGCCTTGAGCTGCCATCTGACTGGTTGCAACACTGCTGTTTCCAAAAATACCTTCTAAAATGGCACTGGTACTTAGTGAGCTGTGCGGTCAGGCAAGTAGTTCATAAATGTAGTTTGGATTTGGACTGCTATAGTCAGCTCCATGTATCCAAACTATTAATGTGCAGGTTTTCTTCTTCTTTTTTTTTTTTTTTTAAATACTGGCACAGTTATGGGATTGAAGCAAAGCGCGACTGCTGCATGAAGGACTGGTATCTTCAAGGACAGAACTGCAGCTAGGAGGACCAGAATCTTTGGAGACTGGAGTGGAGAGACTGGGAATCTAGCCAGAACCAGTGCGAAGGAGTGAACATACAATACAAGCACATTTCAGGGAACCATATATTATATAAAATACTGGATGGGTGTCCATCCACAATTAAGGCTGTGTTTCCATCTTGGGAGCTGATGATGTCATAGAGACCTCTCAAGCTTTGCTCTCAAGGTCTCCATGTCTCCATCAGCTCCCTTGATGGGAACACAGCCTTGTTGTTGATGGGCACCCATCCACTATTCTATATGTGGTCTGTGAATTCCCAAACCTGTGTAAAACCTTCCTTTACTGCCAGGGCTGTGGAAATGAGCATACAATCTATCCTTGTGGAGAGGTTACATCTAAAATAGGTGTGCCCTCCAGTTTTATAGATACTTCTATATGTATCTTTTAAGAAAGCTGTTTTTATCATGGAGTTAAGCACGTTTCTATCACAGAACAGTTTCTCAGTTTGTAGTCCCCCCATCATTTTTATGTTAAACCACTTATTGAAGTTGCCACACCTGATTATTTGTCTGGCAGTGTGCAAAAATGGTTGCATTTTCTTAAATAGATAAACTCTCTGAGATTTAGACTGAGGGGCGTAAATATTTATTACTCTAAATCTTTCTCTATTATAGCTAATGTCTAATAGTAGGGACCTTCCTGGCATTATTTCTATTAACTTAAATGCTGAGTGATGTAGTGATCTCTGAAGCAAAATCCATGCAATATGAATGCCTGAATCGCAGACGTGTAGTACAGGTGCAGGAACTTACTCAACATGGCCAAAACCTGGAAAATAGAAAGAAAGCCATGAAAAAGCATATGAAAGGAGCTCAGCCCACAGTAGTTTTTTTACAGCAGCCAAGGGAGAGCAGTACACATCATGGCAGAGAAATAAAGATGGCCGCCAACACGTTCAAATCATCCATGCAAGATGAAAGTCAAAGCAACATAAGCAGTGAAAATGAGCAGTCCGACGCCTACAGTGTTGAGCCACAGGACAATATGGACCCCTACAGGGATGACCGAGGAATACCCCGACAGCAACACTAACACAGTGACCTATATTGCTGTCAACAAAATCTACAGTTTCCCAACAGTTCATTGTGCTGGTGCACCTGGAACAGGGGCACACTGTCTCCCTGTCCTGTACCCCCTCCACGAATCAACTCTGACTAGGAATTGATAATCCAAAGTATGGAGGATGCTGGGGGTTTATGGGGCAAAGCCCCCAGATAAAATAAAGGACCAGGAGACAATTGGGATATATGTCAACAGGATTTATGTTGCTGGCAACATAAATCCTGTCACTGTGATTCTGGTCAATGAAAGTGTTGTCGAACTGGCATTATAAAGCCGATGACCCATGTGCCACCGACACCAGCAGTGCATCTTAGCACACAACAGATGGTGAGGATAAAAATGACTGGTCGCCGCCATACGGAGGCAACCTGTGTCTCAGAAACCATGACTGGTAAACAAGGCACACCACTAAGTATGCACACAACAATGGTAAACACAGGGGTAGCACTGCAAGAAGTAGGCAAGGCTGTGAATTGAACAATAACACCCTGGGCAATGGTGCAGACAACCACCACCAGTACCACATACAGATTGCAAAAGAAGTACACTGTGCAGGCACAAAGTCCCCCCAGCTGAGTGTAAACCACAGGCAGACACACACACAATGGGGTTCTGTCACAAATGAGGAGGCACAGTGTAAAAACCACTCATTGAACAACCTGACCCCCCCCATGTAGAAGTACAGGACATGCAAGTGGGACCCACAACCTGAAAGAAGATGCATCTGCAGCATGCTTCCCCCCACCTCCAAATCCGTAGAGTCATGTACTCAATGCCCAGTAGGGGTGTGGTGGGTACACACACAGGAGCTATATGTGTGTTGGCTACAGGGAACCACAATGACTTGCACCATGCAACATGACCTAACAATCGCCACAACAGCCCAATGTATGTCTGTGCACTATCGACAGTTACTGCCCATGAAGTGTGAACGCATACGCTGTTCCCTATGTAACAGTGCTGTATTGTCACAGGCAACGCACATCCAGACACAATGGATTGTACCATGTAGGGTGGCATGTACTTATGTCAAATGAGACACACAGACAACCCAAATGTGTGTACAAGCCATAGGACATGGCAATGACAGGCACAGAGATGGGGGGGAGGGGGCCGTAACACACAACACGCAGTCACTTCAGCATGCTGTGCACCTGACACACCATTAACCACGTACCCCCCATGAAATGGGTGTGGGGTGTGTGAGTCCCTATAGCAGATGGACCACAGCAGCCATCCCAAACACAGAGGCACAGACAATGTCAATGATGCAACCACTCCATGTGTCCACTGCCATGTGTTAGTACTGCAGTACAGTGTAGGACCACAGGACAAGTCCCCACCACAGTACTACATGGTGCCATGTACTAACACAAACACACAGGGGTCCATGTGTGAACCATCAATGTGACAGGTGATGCTGTTGGGCAAAGACACGCTACAATCCCAGGGGAGGCATACATGGTGGCAACTGAAGAGTGCCAGTCTCATGGCACAGGCCCATGATGCAACATGACCAAACAAGCACACACTGGCCTTGACAGACCATGGCCACACGGGTGGCCATGACTGACAATGGCACAGAGGTGTGAGCTGGTGGCACACAGGTGCGTAGCACTGACATGTGCAATACTAGATGTCACCGCTGCCCATACAGACACACAGTGACATGACATATTGTCATGTTGACCTTTGATGGTGTACACTGTCACTGCAATACCCACGGATTGGCACACATGCCAGTGCACGGACGCACCACTTATGTCAGCAGGTGCACTAGCATGCATGCCCCCCAACACCAACTCATGACATGGCCACACACACTGGAAAGGCAGCCAAATCCTGACTGGGGCCTGGCACACAGCCACAAAGGTATCTGCCACTAAAGACCACACCAACACCATCCATGTCCCTGCCTGACCCTGCCCAACACACAGAGTCACACACACGAGTCAGTGACCACACAGGGTATACCAAAAATAGGGTTTACTGAGTGTCAGTTATATGGAGTCTGTTACAAGGGTAACACAGGCAATAAACAACCCACTCCTACCACCCAGGAACCATCCCACCCGCAACAGGCCCAGTACCCTACACAACCCCCCCATGTAGCTTTGCCACTGTCAGAGGCCTGGGTCTGCACACTCCCAGCCATTTCTGATGGCTGCTGCACCCACTGCTTTGTCTTCCATGGGCATGGATCCTCGTCATCGCTGCTCCAATGGCCCAACGGCTCACGGGGCCTCTCAATACACCCCAGCACTATCCTGTGCAATGGTCCTCTGTACCGCTGTGTAGAGAAAGTGATAATTATCAGTGAGTGCAGGAACATAGCAGACACACCCCACCACCCTCTGGACACACAGTGGTGCTTGTCCCCTCCGGGCTACATGCTGCAAACATTGGACGACCATGCATGCACATGACAGGCCTTTCTGAGGTTACAAGAATCACAGGAACATGAAAGCCACAGCACCAGACTGGTAGGCCAGAAGGACATGCCAGTCACAAACACAGCCCCATGCTGTGCATGGCACACAGCCAGCATGCCAACACTGCTGGCTGCCTGCGAACGTGGCACTGGCTATGGACACCATAGCAACACTGTCCTGTGTCTGGCAGCCACACTGTCACCACAATCCCTAAAAGCTAGTACAGTCAAGCAACAAAGATACATGGTGCAGCACAGGTGAATAATACTTACCCTGGATGGTACTGTCACATGCCACCGTGTTAAAGGCTTTGTGTCTCCATGCTCCCCCTCATAATGTGTCTCACCATCATGCTGGATCTGCCAGAAATAGCAGGGCATCAGCTGCTGCCGCCACCGCCTTGTATAGCCCCCTAAGATGCACAACCACACCCCATCAGCCTGCACCCACTGACTCAGTTCCAGCATGGTCATCATGCCAGTCCTATTCTGCAAGGGGAAGGGGTGGTGGACAAAACAGTACACTGGATGTTAGTGCACATAGGCAGTCAATGACAACCCCTTCCAAATAATGAACAATAATGGCCCACAAGAGGAACTCACCAGCCGAAAGGCTTTGACTGCCCACAGCATCCCGTAGCCCCTATTGTCACAAAATTTGTCCTCAGACACCCTGAACAATTGGCTCAGGAATCGCTCCATCCTGATGTGGCATGGTGTGATCATGTCCCTTATATTGTCCGGAGGAATGCTGTGCATGTGCCACATGTGCCTACACATGCTGCAAACATAGAAGCATAGAAACATAGACTTTGACGGCAGATAAGGACCGCTTGGCCCATCTACTCTGCCCTTTTCCCTACATACAGGATAGGCCACAGATCCTAGTTAATCAACAGTCTATTTCTTCCTACCTCCCACAAGAATTGCCTTATGTCTGTCCCATGCATTCTTGAATTCTCCGACAGTTTTAGTCCCCACAACCTCATCAGGAAGGCTGTTCCATGCATCCACCACCCTCTCTGTGAAAAAACTTCCTCACATTGCCCCTGAACTGTCCCCTCTATCTTTAAATTGTGCCCCTTGTTCTTGCATGTCTCTTTTTCTGAAAGATGCTACCCTCTTGGACTTTGTTGATTCCAATGAGGTACTTAAAAGTTTCTATCATGTCCCACCTCTCCCTTCTTTCCTCAAGGGTATACATATTAAGCTCCTTAAGTCTCTCCTCAAACGGTTTCTCTTGCAGACCCTGCACCATTTTAGTTGCCCTCCTCTGGACTGCCTCTATCCTTTCTATGTCCTTGCGGAGCTGGGGTCTCCAGAACTGGACGCAGTACTCCAGATGGGGTCTCACCAACTGTCTGTACAGCGGGATAACAACTTGCTTCCCAGTATACCCCCAGCCCTCCCTACAGCCTTCTCACATTGCTTGCTAGCCTTAAGGTCATCTGATATGATTACCTCCAGGTCCCTTTCCTTTTTTGTTGTTGTTACTACCTCCCCCCATTGTGTATTCTTCCCCTGGGTTCTTGTTTCCCAGGTGCATTATTTTGCACTTCTTTGCATTGAATCCTAGCTGCCATACTTCTGACCATTCCTCCAACCTTGCCAAGTCCCTTCTCATCCTTTCCACGCCTCCTTGTGTATCAACTCTGTTGCAGATCTTTGTGTCGTCTGCAAAGAGGCATACTTTTCCTTCCAGTCCCTTTGCAATGTCACTTATAAAGACATTAAAAAGGACTGGCTCCAACACTGAACCCTGCAGTACCTCACTAGTAATCCTTCTTTCTTCAGAGTGGACTCCATTTACAATTACCTTCTATGTCCTGTTGTCCAGCCAATGTTTTACCCAGGCTACCACCCTGGGACCCACTGACAGGCTGGTTAATTTGACTATTAATCTTTTGTGTGGGACTGTGTCAAATGCCTTACTAAAGTCTAGGTAGGCCATGTCCACAGCCCCTCCCTGGTCTACTGCTTTGGTCGCCCAGTCAAAGAAATCTATTAAATTCGTCAGACATGACCTTTCCGCCATGAACCCATGCTCCCTTGGGTCCTGTGCCCCACTGGCCTCTAGGTATTCAACCATTCTTTCCTTCAGAAGTGACTCCATCACTTTCCCTACCGCAGAGGTCAAACTGACAGGTCTGTAGTTTCTTGCCTCTGTCTTGGTCCCACTTTTGTGCAGAGGAATTACATCTGCCTTCCTCCAGTCCTCTGGTACCACACCATCCTCCCATGATTTATTAAAAAGAGTAGCCAGTGGTTTCACTAGTTCCCCCCTTAATTCTTTTAGAATTCTGGGGTGAATTCCATCAGGCCCCATTGCTTTGTCCACCTTCAGTTTTAGGAGTTCTCTCAGAACCCTTTCTTCTGTGAAAGGACTAGGGTCGACCCCCCCTGTCAAGAGTGCTTCTGTTAATTGGATTAGGCACTTCTACCTCCTCTTTTGTGAATACTGAGCAGAAATATTCATTCAGTATCCCTGCTTTTTCACTGTCCCCCTCTGCCGACCCACCGTTCATTTTATTCAGCCTCACTATCCCTCCCTTTGCCTTTTTACGCTCGCTGATTTACCTATAAAAGGTTTTATCCCCCTTCTTAACAGAGTTGGCTATCTTTTTACTCAGTTTGGGCCTTTGCTATTCTGATTTTCCTCCCTGCTTCCTTCTGCCTTAACTGGTACAGCTCTCTGTCCTGCTCCTTCTGTGTTTCCTTATACTTCAGGAATGTTATCTGTCTCTCCCTGACTTTCACAGCCACCTCTTTTGAGAACCATAGTGGCTTTTTCTTTCATTTTGATTTGTGTATTTGCTTCACACGAAGGCTTGTTGCCTCTGTGATGGCAGTTTTGATTATTCCCCTGTGGTGGTGGAACCCCGGTATACCATATAAGTAACACCAAGAATCTGAGGTGCAAACCTTCTCTCTCTCTTCTCTATTACTCTCTTTTCCTCTAATTTCTTCTAAGACTGTTGCACAACAGCATTTTTCTGTTTTCTCTGTTTAGTTCACATTGTGACTTGTTGGCCACTTGTTAAAACAGGAACTCTTAGCTGTCCCTGGTTTTCTGCTTCTGCTACCTCTAGAAACTTGGTATGCTTAAGGCTAAAAACTGATATGCCTAAAATACAAGCAATACTGGCAGAGGGATTCATCTGAATACCCCCCCCAATCTGTAAGACACATGCCTGCTTGGGTTATTACAACTCTGATGCCTCACTTTCATTGGGTTTTTCAAGTAAAATAGACAATAGTTTACATTCCCTGCTTTAATGTTAGCATTTGGTCTTATATGGTCTTAAGAAGCTGATTATGTATCCTCTTTTTGTTAAAGATAAGTATGTAAACAAAATATGGGACATAATCCCTGAATGTATAGATTTAGAAGCAATTACCTTGTCTCTCTGGAACATGCTTCCAAACAACAAGCTTTGCTTGTTTGCAGGCTGTACATAGACACACCAAGCTTAGTAGCAGTGGTTCCTTTAGGGACTGAGTAGTATGATATGAGCTAGCTTTATACTGTTAGCAAACCTCCTCCTACTATAATATAGGTGTAGTTTAGCCTAATGCAGCCCATATTCCTGAAATTAAGGGATATTGTTTTTATGCATCAAGATACAAAAGGAATGTTATGCCATATTTTGATTATTTGTACAACTGAATAAAGAATGCTGTGAAGTATTTAGAAAGACCTCAATCTAAGGATAAAAGAAATGTATAAGAGATAATTATTGGGGGGCTTTCAGTTTGTGGGAGGGGTTTGAGACCTATAATAGACTCAAGCTGAAACACTGTGGTAGATGTTCGTGGGGAGAGGCCCAGTGTGGTTCTCCCTGGGAGAGCTCTGTGAGAGGTCAGGCACAGATAGGTGTTGGCAAGATAGCTCTCTATTTTCTAGCCAAGCTGTGCTTTATGATTTTCTTTTGATTTATTTACTCTGTTTGAACAAAAAGTCATTTGTTTGTATTTTTCTTGATTTGTTTATTGTTTTTTTAATAAAAATCATACCTGTAAGGTATGTTGTACCCAATTTGCTGTTTCTGGTAAAAGTCATTTCTACACCCCACGACATCCCCATTGTTGCTCCACCCCTCCTTCTTGCCTGTTTGCAAGTGCTTTTCTGAGGCACTCTCCCATCTTGCCAAAGTCAGCCCTCCTGAAGTCCAGTACCCTCACTTTTGTATGGCTTGACTCTGTAGCTGAGTTTAACATGAACCACACTGATGCAGGGTTTTAAATAATTGATTAGCAGTTTTTTTTCTTGGGACAGTGCTAACTGTACAGAACGTATTTATATAGGTTTTCTAGAAGTATCATACTTGTTAAACACAGTGAGGCAAGTGCTATGCATTTTCACAATGTTTTAGCACTTTTATGAGCAAAATGC
The DNA here is from genome assembly GCA_016271365.2 of Neoceratodus forsteri. Taxonomy (NCBI): domain Eukaryota; kingdom Metazoa; phylum Chordata; order Ceratodontiformes; family Ceratodontidae; genus Neoceratodus; species Neoceratodus forsteri. Next base: position 1,287,931,655 of record CM057454.1, on the reverse strand, counting down.
TAATCAATTTTTGGAGTTAAATAAAACCCTGTGATGGTCACTTGTTCCCAGATGGCAACCCACTTCTAGAGCTCAGATTCTCTCACTGCCCCCATTTGAGAGTATGAGGTCTAAGATTGCTCCCTCACGAGTGGGTTCCGAAACTAGCTGTCTGAGGCCTGCCACCTGTAGGGCATCGAGAATGGCCCTGCTCTTGGATGTGGCTGCAGCAAATGTGCTCCAGTTAACTTCTGGCATATTCAGGTCTCGCATCAACAGTATCTCCCCTTGCTCTGCCATCCTAAGAATGCCTTCTATCATATCCTTGTCCATTCCCTCCCCCTGACATGGGGTTCTGTACACTACCCCTGTGCAGATTGTGGTGCCCTTTCCAGTCTCCAAGGTGACCCACAGTGCCTCCTCTCCTCCCTGTTTACTCTTTTGTTCAGTTGCTTTTATCCCTTCCTTTACATAGAGAGCTACTCCTTCCCCTCTTCTTCCCTGCCTGTCTCTCCTGTAGGTTATGTACGCTGGTATGTTAACATTCCAGTCATGGTTTTCTGTGTACCATGTTTCTGTGACTGCTATGATATCCAGGCATCCCTCTTCCATCAAGGCCACCAGCTCAGGGAGCTTGTTGCCCAGACTATGGGCATTGGTACTCATTACCCTCCATTTCCTGATGGCCTCACTCTTTTTTGCCCCATCCCTGTCCTTCTTACCTTTGTCACTTTCCCCATTTACCCCTACCCATCTCCTATCGACACCTCTATGTTGGTGTTTACCGCACTTACTACCTTGATTTTTTTTGGGGGGGCTAGGATTTCCCTGCTCCTTTCCAGTGCCTCCCCTTGGCTAGTTTAAATGCTTGTCAATGAAGCATTTAAACCTATCACCTAGGATTCTGGTTCCCCTTCTGGACAGATGCATGCCATCATGCCAGTATAGGCTTGCAACACTCCAGGTGGACCCTCAGTCCCCAATGAAGCCAAATCTCTGAGCTCTGCACCAATTTTTCAACCACTGATTGAATCCCATGGTGTGGAACACCCTAGCCTCTTCTACGCCATAGGTGGGCAGCACTTCCAAGAAGGTTACCGTGCGTGCTACTTGTCTAAGGCCCCTCCCCAATTCCACAATCTCTTCCTGCACTTCTCTAATCCCTTTCTTAGCCAGGTCATTTCTCCCTAGGTGGACAATGACATCCAGCTCCCTCCCTTGTGCAGCTGCTCCGGCAATCCTGAGGTTTCGCTCCCTGTCCCTCCAAGCCATGGTGCCAGGCAGTCACCTTACCTCCCTCTCCCCTTCCTCCCCCAGTTCTACCTTCCTAACAGTGGAGTCCCCCACCAGGAGTTGTTTCCTTCCCCTGTGGGGTCCCCTGCCACCCTCCTGTGAGTCTCCTTTCTGGAGGTTCCCAGCATCCTCCTTGGTCTCCACTGCAGGTGCTTCCATAGAGGAACCACACTTTGCCAGAATGGCATAGGAATTGTGGAGAGGTACATCTGGAGGGATGTGCCTCTGTTCCACCACCCTCACCCTCCCTGAGCCCACTGTGGTCCAACCGCTCCTCTTTCTTGGCAACCTCTGAGGCAACGGCAGTGGCACTGGTGGTCCCTGGATGGAAGAGGAGGTCCCACAAATCCTGGCCAACTCAGCTTGGAGATGAGCAACCTCCTCCCTCAGCCCAGAGAGGTTTTTGCAGATGGGACAACACTGCATCCTCCAGAACGTCTCCCAGAAGACTGCTGCTCCACAGCCACTGCACTGCACCACTCCCATCATGTCTTATTTCTGGCCCCTTAACTGCTTGGAATCCTTACTCTTTCCTTTGTTTTTTTTTTCTCTCCTCTCTCTACTTACTTTCTGGCTTCATGCCCTTTAAGCTGCTGATTGTCCTGTTCTGAGACAAGAATATCATATATTTCTCAGTAGACCACTTACTTGCTCAGAGGCAGACCTCCATCAGCTAGAGGTGGGTGGAGAGCTACTCTTGCCCTTCTAGGATGGTGGGTCTTTGGTGGCTCTGTGATCACTCACTTTCTGCTCCCAAACAGGAAGTTCCTGTTGTCAGTCAAATCCTGTGCCTACAAAAGTAGAACTAGCTTTGGGCAGGAGGGCAATATAGTCCCAGTAGAGAAGTCCTGTCACACTGCAGTCCTTCCTCCTGGTGTCTTCTGCCAAGCTACTGGCAGAATCTTTCTAAGGCAGTCTTTAAATTTAGCTTCCTTCTAGCTAAGCCACTCCCCCTACTTACTAGAACTTTCTACAAGTAATTTAAATTGCACAGTTATCAAGTCCTTTCAATCACCTGAGATTTACACCTAGATAACTGTTCAGATAACCATTTAGTTCAGTTAACTCAGATAAATACACTCTTTTGTTTTGTTTGTTAGTTTATTTTTTTACCCTAAATTAAAGGTCCAAGTACAAGAGTTCTACTTCTTTAGTCCCAGTAGAGAAGTCCAGTCACACAGCCGTCCTTCCTCCTAGTGTCTTCTGCCAAGCAAAATGAGGCATGTCATGGCATGTGCCCCACACAACACTGCCACAGTGGCAACAAGTCACTGAGAGATATTGATGCTGACTGCTGCCACTACATCTGGCACGCATACGAATGTATCGTGAATGTGCAGCCAAGGGACACAGTGAGTATGTGTGTATGCACCCAGTTAGCCTGAAAATGCAGTGTTACTGGAATACATTTATCTGGACAATGAGTTCAAGGGCAAACATTGTTTTCTGGCAAATGGCATGTTCATATGCCAGTGTAGGTACTGGCGTACACACAGTAACAGCAGTTGGACTTCCGGTGTTTCCAGATACTACAACAGCCGATAACCACAGTGTGTGTAGTCAGTGGCAAATGGCATAACGGACTCTTTGTGTGGGTGTGGGTATGTATGTGACACTGCACTGCCTGTAGGGACACACCAATGCTGCTGGCAGCCAAAGATGGTGTCAGTTTACTCTGTTGATCCACAGGTGTTGAAATCGGCACACTGGTACTACTCCATTGTATTGTGTTGTGTGACTGTAACAAAAGCTGCATAGACATGATGTTAGCTGGAAATCCCCTGTTGGCCATTGAGAGTGTTCCCCGGACAGTTATCCAGTAACATACTGTTTGACAGCTAACTAGGTGCAAAGCCAAATGATCATAACAATGACTTACATGCTGTAAGGCAAGGTGTGCACAGTCAGTTCTGACAGGCAACATATCTCAACACACACATGGACATAAGTGTCACAACATCTGATGTTACAAAGGTATTGTATGAGTCCTGTGTAACTCCATTGCATTCAATAGGGGCTGCCAATTCCCATCACATGTCCAGTAAATCTGTGCGGGTCACAGCCATGGGTAATCAAACTGAACACATCCAGGAGGCACATACCGAGTACCAGTGGGGCAACATACATGGTGGGACACACAAAGGTCACACCTACGCAGAACAGCGGATTGGGTTATGAACAAAGATCCTGCTGTAGACAGTGGTGTACAAACTGTATGTGTCATGGTACTTCACCAAGAGTAGCCACCAAGTGGACTGCATCTGTTCCCAAGCCACAGATGTGCATGGCAGCAAACAAGGTAGAAGCCTACATACACCGCACTGGTGGTACAGGCAGCATGCAGCCATAGGCACCTGCAGGATGTGTTGGATGGGGACTACAGTATCACATGGGATATGCCAGTGTCACTACACTGTACAGGTCACTGAGTATGCCACCATGAATGCCCAGACCTGAGCAGTGTCACAATGGCTGAGGTCAAACACTATATCCCAGCATACTCCACTGCTCGTATGTGCTATGCTTGGGGCCACATAATGAGGCCTACGTGTGACATACACATGCAACACTGACACAGCATAGGGCTGCTATGGAATCATTGCAGCATGCTGGCATGTGCCACGCCTGTACTGCCTGCCACATCCATTGGCGACGTGTACAGTGATGACTGTACCAGGACTCCAAACAACATCCCATAACAGTAGTCATGCCCTAGGACATGTGGATGTATGTAGTGCCACTGTGCACCATGAACATCAGGGTCAGTGGCACTGGTGTGGTGACATCCATGCATCATTTGGCCACATGTGACCGCACTGACCGAGCTCACCTCGTTCATCCACGAGGCCTTGGACCAAGGAGCTGTTGCAGGTGCAATCTTCGTGGACCTCACCAAAGCGTTTGACACAGTCAGTCACGATCTGTTGCTTCATGTAATGCCACAGCTAAATGTGGTCACTGAGGCGACTGCCTGGTTCAGGGACTACCTATCAGGCCGGTCTCAGCAAGTTAGGGTAAATACCACCATCTCCTCCCGCAAAGCAGTGTGCTCTGGGGTCCCGCAGGGGTCTATCCTTGGCCCCCTTCTCTTCTCCCTCTTTTTAAACTCTCTTCCACGGCTTCAGTGGAAACATGCTTCTCTATCCGGATGATGCGTAATATTCTGGAAACACCCCAACCATGCACCCTGCAGCAAGCCCTACAGGGTTTCTTTGGGGAGCTAGAATCGTGGTTCGATGAACACCACCTGATCATCAACTATAAAAAACTAAATCCATGTTATTTGCACACCAAAACCCACACAGCCAATCGGCTCTACTAATTAACAACAAGCAAGGCACCCCTTGAACACGCCACTAACTTCAAATACCTGGGTATCACTTTAGATACCTCCTCTCCTACCATAGACACCGTCCAACTTCTTTCCACGCTGTTAACACAAGAGTGGAATCCTCTATCGGGTTAAACACTGTTTACCCCCACAGGCCTTGCATCTAGCAGTCCCTCAATCCTCTCCCTAATCGATTATGGGATATCGATATGGATCGGCTGAACTCCACGGTACCACGCAGTATCGACACGCCCTGAATAAAGCCGCCGACTAGTCACCGCAGTGACCAGCTTACTCATACATGTGACCTATATGCCCTGACTGGCTGGCTAAACTTCCAACAAAGACTACACTACCACACCTGTATCCTGGCTAAAAAATACAACTTCAGACCACCCCTTGGCCTTCTCCCAATAATCAGACCAGCCCCATCAGGCGCAATACCCGACTCGCCTCTAATCCTTCATTCTGGATCCCCATGTAGGACATCAATGGGTCAAAGATCGTTTCGGTACCGTGCTCCTCGTTGGCTTAATGCACTACCTCCTTGGCTCACTCAGTCACACAGCATCTCCCGTTTCAAAGCAGGCCTCAAAGCCCACCTAGCTGAATCCCATTCCTGTGCCTGTGGCTAGCTATTCTTCTCCTAAGTAGGCTACCTTACCACACTAAATAAAAAAAAAAAAAAATCTGACACAGGGTCTCATGGACCCCAAGAATACGCCTTCCATTAAAAAACTGACACAGGGTCTCATGGATCCCACGAACACGCCTCCCCCCTAGTCTAACAAATGATACCCTTAATGTCCCTGCTACAGTCACTGCTGTATTAAGATAAAGCCTGGACTGCACTGTTCAGAACTGTCATGTGTATTATTTTGAGTGTGTATGTTTCTCCTGTATACTGCCTTACTATGTATGTATCCTTGTACTCCGTCTCCCCTCCACCACTGTAACCGACGTGGAGCCTTTGCAAATGAGTCTGCGACTCAAAGGTTTGTAATTCCGAAAATATGCAATAAACAACAACAATAAACATGTATACCATGCAGACAATAACATCACTGGCCTACACATTGCCAGCATAGTACTAGGGTGATGTGTGTTGTCGATGTCCATGTCTGCAGGTCAGGACTGACCACAGAACAGTGACCAGGCATGGTTCATATAGCATGTGACAACATGTGCAATGTGCAACACCCCGCATGTTCCGACAGCAAAATGTCTGGTGCCCAACCTGCTCCATTGTCAAGCACATCACTGTTGCTGCACATACAAGGTGTGTTGGTCAAACATGTTCCCCATCCCAGCCCCTCAGATAACATCCCCAGGGAACTATACCATGGAGTTATGATGTTGTGGCAGCACTGACACTGGCCAATGGTAGACATGCAGCTGGACCCACCTGAGACACTGGGGAATGTCCATGTAGATAATGTGTGAGTTACCAAACATTGCACTCACCTACTGATAGTGTGTGGGTACAGGTGAGCACAGTAACATAAACAGAAGCACGTTTCTGACATAGTCACTCATAGTACATTTGCTCAATCCACAGGTGTAAATGTTGGGGCTGCAGTGACATGGAGGTACCTCTGGAATGTATCTGCTGCAATGAAATAGAATGGATGGAATGGAGATGGGAGGAGGAAGGGGTTCATTGTATCACAAGTCACAGTGGATTCAATAATGTGGTCCTCAACCCCCATGTGCTCCAGATGCATACTACACCTAGCATCAGCAATGCCATGGTGTGAATGCCCCACCCAACATACATGAGTTGGTATATTTGTACAACAGGGAGATATGTGAGGGACTGCCCCCAAACACCAGCACTGTACACACAGGTAAACCACTTGCCAGATCATTACAGGTTGTCATTATCACAACCCCTCTCAGCAGGCCAGCCCTCTGCTCCCAAAGTGCCAACCTCTGAGCATAGAATTGTGAGCAGTGAACAGAACAAGGTAACCCTCTTGTCTGTTTTATGGGTTTGAGTCACCTTTGTCCCAAGTTCTGGAGGGATTCAAACTGATAACCTCTTGTTAGCATACCCAGTTGTCAGGCTCAGATAATTCTATCTTCAGGGGGACAGATATCTTTACCTACAGGCACCTAACCAGGTATTACAAAATGAACCCTTAGAACTCTATGCAAGACCTAAAGAACTCTTATTCATTACCCAGTTTGGTACCACAATAAGCTCATGCACAGTGTCAGCTCTAACCATCTAAGCTTCACTTATAAAAAAGAAGTTTCAAGGCACCCCAGGCAGTTTCTATATTTAAAATATATATTTACTTTAAAATAGGTAAAAAATAGGAAAACAGTAAATACAGGACACAATATCCCAACACAAACAGACTTACGAACAAAATAGGTTTAAATGTGCAAATTCCTACAACCCATACACTCAGACTGGTCTTTTCTAAGGTCCTTACTTTCTTAATCTTTCAGTGCTTTGATGTTCCTCTTTTATCAGTCAGAAATTAATGTGTCTCTGTGAGGTCTGCTCAGTATACTTAAAAGCAGTCATTAGTCGGCCTTCTCTCTGAGGGCACCTAACTCCACCTTGGTGTATTACAATTTATATTTTATAACATAGGATGTCCCAATAGGATGCCTGACTGCTGTACTTGAATGATACTCTAATGCTGTTGGTGCCTATACGCACTTTAGACCTGAGAGGATACTACCACCATGACACTGTGTGGAATATTAAACAGTGATATGGACAAGACAAACCGCTGAGCATTTGTTTTACCAGCAAGCATGTCATATGTAATGTTTTATTTTGTAACAACTTCCTGCTTTGACAGCTGTCAACAATGCAGGCTGCAATATTCAGTTGACCTGCCTACATGTCATGTTTTCCTATATAATTCAACAGTTTGTTTACTAGCTGATGTGTGTCATAATGTCTTCTGTATGTTGTAATGAACTGATGATTTGACAGCATGGAACAATGACAAGCAGGATGAAACATTAATTGGAGTTGCTTATATTTTTGCTGTTTACATGATATATTGTCATAAATCGCTGCATTGACATCATGCAACATACATTCTTTTTAGTAGCAGATATGTGTGATATCTCCTGTACAGTATGTGGTAATAACTGGTTGCATTGCCAACAAGAAAGATTGACAGGCAGGCAAGCAAACATATCTTTTGACCACAAATGAGAAGTGCAGAACTGTGAGACATGCGAGCTGATACTAATGATAATAATATTATTGCCTTGATGAGTTCAGTGTCCCCACGTGGTAGTGATGATGACCCAGTAGATGTGATTATTGATACTTTTCTTCCAAGGATGTATGTTATCCATGCCTCTCTGCTTGCACAGTGCCTTAATCTTCTTCTGGACAGCTGCCCATCAACATTGTACATTGTGTTATTGCAGTGCACACTCCTGTTAGTGTACAGTGTGTGGATCCATCACCTGTCATGGACAGTGCACGAACTAGTAATAATGCCCAGTTATGACGCACGTTATACAGTGCATTTTCAAACAAAGATATACTACATACATAGCCATAGGTTTACATGGCACAACCATGTCTCCTGTAATGTCCATTCACCTTTGGCAACATGCCAGACATCATAGACACGTGTGGCACCCTCCATCAGTTGTGTAGTGGTCAGCCATGCATTGACCTGCTTGCAGTGGTCCATCACAAGTGCATCGATGGACAGGTGCTGGTTCTGCACAAGCAGTTTCATTGCCCTCTTGAGGCCCTTGATCTCCATCCAGCTGGAGTTTCTCATCCTGTTGCTCTGTGCATTGGGGAGGGACAGAATTGTTACAGTTCGGAGGTGCCACACATGCTCGCAGGGTAAACACAGTATCACATCATGTACAGCTTTGTATGACTCTCCTGCACTAGTGTTACACTAATTACTTTATCAATGCGTAAGGCCACTGATTTGGGTTTTTTACCAGAAAGTCCGGTAAAATTCTGGAATTAGAGCTGCCTGAACACCGGTAAAAACAAAGATTTCATGGAATTTGGCATTTTATATCAGATTAGTAAATCTACAAAACTTGTATTTTTCTTATAATTGCATCCTGTACTGATTTCAGATTGCTTTATTTAATGCTCTGCATGTTAAGCCTTCTCTTATTCTGATTATTTATGCACATACTAAAAGAATGACAGCAGAATCCCAGTAAATTCTGGAAATTAGAGTAACAATCACCAGTGCAATTCTGGAATCTGATGTCTTGAAAATGGAATTTCATTGTTTTAATCACCATAAATCAGTGGCCTTGTCAATGCGGTACTTTAGCAGTGTGTATGAACCATATTTTGTGCAATGTCCTGGCTGTCTGCTCTGCCATCGCCACCCAATACAAGACTACCTGACATCTGCTTCAGTTCTTCGAGAAACTGCCTGCTGTGAACTCCACATATTCTCCATGGTTGGCAGTACAAGCTCCCGCTGATGTTTATTAAATGTCCATATGGAGATTCTGGCAATATTCATAAACTGAAAGATCCATAGCCCCTTGGCTACTGGGCAACCCGACGTGTAGATGGCCGCAGCCATGCAGACATTGCCATGGATGTTCTGTGCATTTACAGGTTGAGTCTGCCATCTCTTCTAAAAGTCACAGGTCTGACAGTGCATGTCTATGACTAGCAATGTCCCCTGTTGATGTTTTCGGTCATCAGTGGAGAACAACGGTGCTGTCGGGGCAAGACAGCGGAGGCAGCTGCTGAAGAGGTCTTCCAGGTTTGACCTGTATGCAGTGTTCTTTGGCTCATGTTCTGGCAGATAGGTGGCAGTCATGGGACTCCTGTGAAGCAACAGACAAACAGTGTGAGACTGATGGTTGTTTGGTATGTCAGGGTCAAGGGGGTCAGTGTTGCGATACTGCAATGGTGCTGTGTGCACCCCTGCAGACATGTGCACCACCACTTGCCCATTGTCTCCCAAGTTCTCCTCTTGTGTACATGACCTGCCCCACTCACAGGGTATGTACTCCGAAGATGTTGTTGACTGATCAGTGTCATGACATGATGACAGCCCTGTTGATGGTAATGGCAGTTGTGGTGTCATGGATGACTGACGGTCCATGTGTACATTCTGTGGTGCGCGAAGGTCAGAGAGCAGTTCCCACTGTACACCTACATCGACTGTCCTCCTAGTCTTCATCTGTGTGCTTAGAGACAAGTATAGTTATCATGTTTACTGGTGTCATGAGCAGGTCTTTTTCTGTCACTACACACTGAACATGTTACTCACCCTTTTCATGGCTCTGTAGTGTACGATGGATATGTGTTGACTGTGACACTCTTTTTGGTTGCCTAGCTTATGGACTCTTGTTTCTGTGTGCCTGTGCTAGTTTCAACAATGCAAGGCTGTGCAGTGGCTGTTTCTGTGGGGAGCACTTCCATGATGTGTTCTTCTGTGGTGACAGCCTCACATATCCCCAACACATTCACGTTTCGGGTGTTGTCACTGTGCCTTTAGTTGTCTCCACTTGGCAGGGGATCTGAATAGATATGGGACAGATGACACAACTGTCAGGTGTTGTTGTTTATGTTGTGTTTCTATTGCATAAACATGTGGCAGTGCAACGTGTAGCAATGTTCAACCATCGCAGCATACATCCCATGTATGCCTGACGACTGGTACATGTGGACTGCTGTGTCCATGTGGTGTGTGTTCTTGCGCATTACTTGTACAGTTCCATCATGCTATGTCACATGCGGTACCTTTGGTCTTGTGGTCCTGAGCACTGGACCTCTGTTGCATTTGGACACAGTGGTTGCTGTCTTCACATGTGCATTACTCTGTGTATCCAGAGTAGGGTGCTCACAGGTGTCGCACACAGCACGCACCTTCATTGCACGATCCACTATGCTCCTCCTGTCCGTTATGTGGACATGGTTTGCGTGCGCATGAGGACATGTACCTGCTGCTGGGTAGACATGTACCTGTGTACATGGCCATGTCATGGACACACACTCAGGACAGAGGGTACATCCATCATACTTGGATGTCTTGTGTGTTATGACTGCAGCAGTGCTGGATTGCAGCGGGGGAGGCTCTGCTTGTACATGGCAGGGATGTTTTTGACATATCTGGAGGGTGTGTTGTGTTGCCCTGTGTAAATTGCAACGGCACATGACTGTCTGCACTGTGTGTAACATACTCTAATTGTGGTGTTCAGGTGCTGTGTGACAGGGGGACTGGTATCTATGCTCAGGGCCCCATGTTTTCTGCGATTCTGCGGTTGTAGTAGTGGCCGCAGAAATCAGGGCTGACCACAGAAATCAGTGCTTGCTGCAGAAATCAGGAATACCAGCCACACAGCCGCAGAAATGCTAGCTATGCTATGCAATCACACAAGGCAAGGGCATCTTGATTGACATGTTAAGTATGCCATGGCATTCATGCTCATTAGAAGGGGCAGCAAACTGATACCACCCACTACACAGCCGAAAAGCTACTGGCCACATGGTATCTTGACTCATGCTGGCTCTTGTTACATAACTCCTTCCAGCCAGTATTGTGGGGGTTGGGGGGACTGATGCAAGAGTAGCAGAGCTTGTTTAGGTCCATGGCAGTCATGATTTGCTATTGTGTAGGTGTCGGTATTTTAGCCATGTTAATTTTTCATTGTGAGGCTGGTCATGGTCCATGCAGAATCCTTGGAAGATGAATTTGGAAGGAAGAACTGGAAGGTGAGTTGTAGTCAGGAAGTGAGAAGATCCAGTGGTGCCTGTGGAGGTGGAATCTATCTTGGTGTGGTGACAGGTATCAGAGGAGGAGCTGATTGCAGAAATATAGGGCTGACAGCAGACTGTGTAGAGGACTCGGTCCCCTCTAGTGGACATCTATCACAGTTTTGATTTGTGGGCTACAGTTCTGTAACTGCAAGTGTGAGCATAATTTCTTGGCAGATTTGAACCAGCAACCTAAATGGCGGCATCAAGCTCAGTTCTTAAGGAGGGTCAAGTTGCCCAGCTGCAGCAGAATTGGGGACCAGGGTATACTAGAACTGGAGCAAGCAGATATGGAAAAAAATGGAATGGGGAGTTTGATTGCTGCTATGAAAAAGTAAAATGAGGGTCACCGCCTGAAGAACACCACAACCCCCTGAATTACAAGGAGAGGAGGACATGCTAACCAAGATTACTTCAGCTTAATAAGAATGACTTGCTTGCATTTTTTAGTGTGTCCCCAAAAAGAAAAATCAGGAGTCAACAAATCCTACAGACACGGCAAGTTACAACCTCCTTCACTGTTGCAGGAAGACAATTCCCACCCCACCACACAGATTTGCACACTGCACTCTAACATGTTTGTTGCAAGGCAGTTAGGGTATTCCTAGTTAAAAAAGTAATACTCTGAAAGAAAATTGATCTAAATCAGAAAAAAAATGTTTTTCAAGCTGGAGTCTCTCTTTATATCTGCTAACTGTAAATATAAACCAGAAAAAATCCAGGCAGGTTTTGCCTTCTGTGTAGTTTTAGTCAAGTGTGTATGTCCTCCTCTGATTATAACCTAGGAGAACAGTAAAGGCCACCAATTTCCAGAAGAAGAACGGATGAGCCTTCAAATTCAGAGTGGGAGGGAAAATTCATTAAAAGAAAACACTGATGCCCATGGCTGTGGCAGGTTTGGGTTACTGCTATTTAATATTTGTGATAAGAAGACCACATACTGTTATATGGCCTGCTGTTCCACTTTCAATGTAGCAGAGTGGTTGCACAGAGGCAGTCAAAGGGTTAACTAAGACTAAATCCCTTTGAAGGCATGCTGTTTAGCCACAATTTATCTGCCGCAGAATGGCCGCAGAATCAGCAGTTGTTCTGCCGCAGAAAGTATGAGGTCCTGCCGCAGAATGTAGGTCCACTTTGCCGCAGTAAACACGGGGCCTTGTCTATGCTGTACTGTTGTGTGTGCAGTCCCTCTTGTGTGCATGGCACCACATCGTGTATGGGGCATGTATGTGTATCAGACCTGGGTGTGTGTAGCAACCCACAGTGTGTCACGCCCATGTTGTGGCTGTGTTTCTCTGCACACAGTTCTGTGACCGTGGTTCAGAACATACACACATGCTGTGTTGGTCTGTGCCAGTGTGTCTCTTGTACCAGTGCCCATGTGGGGGTACCCTATCCCTGCCATCCCCCTCAGTGACCATGTAATCATGTGCATGTACCTCTACACATGCTGTTGCAATGGGCTCCACACTTTCTGGTGTGCATGCTACAGCACACATCAATCTTGTGCTGGATCATTCTCACTACATGTCCTGCTTGCGGACTCGCTTGCCCCCCCTCCAAGCCTTGTTGGTGGTCTGTGCTCCCATGCAGTTCTGAGCTATGGTCTTCTGACAGGGGGATACCACAGCCATTTTTTCCTCCACCATGCCTCCCAGTTACGGGGTGTGCTGCTGTTTATGTCTTTTGCCATATGTGTGCCCTGCTGCCTGTGGCATTGTGGAATGCTGCTGTAGGTGTATGCCAACAACGCACCCATGTCCACATGTTTCTTTGCATGTCAGGTATCAACTACCTTTGGAGTCACTGTGCAGCATGGTGGCAAATGTCAGTTTCCTTTCCTGGCACGGGACACACTGGCTGACCTACATGGCGTGGCTTCCCTGGCTTGGTGTTTCTCTCCATGTCTGGTGCCTCATGTGGCTGCCATGGCTTGCGTCACCGGCATTCACACATGCCCCACCCCCCAACATGCCATGCAGGTTTTCACTCATTACTGGTTACTGTTTTTTGTTCAGGTAAACTTACATTTTCCACGTTGCTGTTGGCTGCATGTGCAGATTTCATGGTGGTCCCTGGTACTCCTGCTGACGCTGACCTCTTGGTGGACACACTGCTGCTGCTGGTCGTGTGGTTGCTTGTGCCTGGTCTTCTCATTGGTTCTGCATCCTTTTTCAGTCTTAGGTATTTGCAAACTTCATTCTGAACTGCCCAACGTTTTCAAATTGGTCCTCAGTGAAGTGATCAGGTAGATGTGTGGTGTGACTGCTCACCGCCAGTTCCATGGCCTATTAAGTTGCATAAACTCCACCCACTTCTGGAACATCTGGGGGGACTTCACCCTCTTTGGGAATGCCAGTAGTGCTACATCGTCACTGAGTGTGTTTTTACATTCACCCACTGCATAGTAATTGACCATTGTGCTGCCAGGGTTACATTTGTTCATGGGGTGCCTGTGCCATTCGGTATGGTTGGGCAGTTGTCATAGTGCAGGTTTCTGTGCTCTTTGGGCACTGTATATTGCATGTGGCCTGTCACACATGCAATGATATGACTGTCCCAGGACTTTACACCTCACAGCCCACCTGCGTGTCTGTCTGTGGGTTGCTTGTTTGGCATGCATCGTCTGTGGTGCACAGCACACTATCAAAGTTTGTCTGTGTGCTGCAGTGTTCACTGTGGCTCCTGACCTCTGAGTCTGTTCCTTGCTGAACTCTGTGCTGATACTTGTCCCATTTGGGGGGAGACAGGCATTCACACCAGTTGGTGTGCTTCAGTACTTTGTGTTGCTGCCTGGCTTGCTTGCAGGTATTCTGTAGTGCTGTGGCTTTTGTTTTCATTTTGCTGAGTTAGTTTACAGCTCTGCTCCGTGTGGTGTCCATTCTCAGTGGCTGTCTGGGCTGTTCTCCATTTTATGCATGGGTCATGTGTGCAGACACTATGCATCTGTGTATGTGTTGCCTAGCAGTGGAACTGACATTGGGTGTATTGTGCACGCTTGCAGGGGCGGTCACATGATCCCTGCCTTGACATCATGAGCAGGGGGTGTGTCTTCACAGATGCTGGGCAAAAATTGCTGAGCCGTGCTCACCCATCCTTGTACACTTTGCTGCTTTTGTGCACACAGGTATGTCTCTTCGGGTGTTGACCATCACTGATTGCCTTGGCTGGCTGCTTGCTTCTGGAATCTGTGCTTATTTCAGCTTGTCTGCAGATCACCAAATCACTTTAAGAGCTGAATCTGTAAATAGTATCCCTAAGCCATCACAGCTATCTCCCACTACTGACCAGAAGGCAGTGTTGGGTAAGTTACCTTTTCTATTACATTTGGAAACATGTTCCAGAAAGCTCTGCGCAGTCACTAGCAAGGATGGAGAAGTACTAGAAAAAGTAATACACCTTACAGTTACAGTTACTTATTTATTTTATACAAAAACAATACAAAATTAATTAGTAACTATAACAGATTACATTTTTTGAAAGTAATAGGTTAGTTATTAGTTACTTTCAAATAAATGTAATCAGTTACAGTTATGTATTTCTTTTGTATAAAATGAGTAAGTAATTATAACTGTAAGGTGTATTACTTTTTCCAGTACTTCTCCATCCTTGCTAGTGACCGCACATAGCTTCCTGGAACAAGTTTCCAAAAGTAATAGAAAAAGTAACTTACCGAACACTGGTCAGAAGGTGGCTCCCTTTTTCCACAGACTGCTCGCTTGGTTGATTTCCTGAGTAGTTTTTAAACACACATTTTATAAACATATGATGTCTGCTTTCAGATCCTGTAAGCAGTATAAAACTGTGGCTTTTTTATGTTGGCTTGTGCATGCGCAGCCAACATCTTGTGGTAGTAGCAGATTTGGAGGCGTGGTCACTGTTGGGCAAATGCAGGGCATGCATCAGTAGGTGCGTCCCTCATTCCTCAATAAACCAGCAGCAGATGCTAACATCATGCATCCCTAATGTGGCCACCAGATCTAAGAAAAGGTCCACTACAATGAGAGAGAAGCTTTCATGCAGAGGGACCAAACATGCCTCCCAACGTGCAAGCAACACGCCGCCTGTCACAATGCCAATGGGGGAGCCCATTCCACATCGGCATAATGTCCCCCCTCCCATTTCAGCTGTGTGCCGAAGGGATACCCAATCCCCGTGGCATCATGTGCTTCCCCCAAAAAGTCTTTCTTGCTGATGGGGGGCCCAATCCCCTGGCCGGCTTCAGTCCTCCCTTTCGCAGTTCAATCTGCAGATGGGGGAGCCTACTCCCCATTGGCATAATGTCCCTCCCCTATTTGTTGCGTGCAGAGGGGGGATGCCCAATCCCCCTTGGCTGTCCTGTCCCCACTGGTATTTGCCAACAGGGGGGTGCCCAATCCCCCATCGGATACAGCCCCCTAAAAAATACAACTCGGGTGGCATGCTGGGAGTCCACCCCAGCATGCCACAGTACCCTGTTTAAAAAAAAAAAAAAAAAAAAAGTCCCACCATGTTTTTTTTTTTACCTGTAAATAGAAAACGGTCCCTCACAGTCTCCTGCCCTCCCCACCCACACCTCTCTTGTACACCCCACCTCCCCACCACCCCTCAACCCATACTTACCTCCGAGCATGGCGCGGTGATCTTCAGTGGACCGGGAACACATCTGCACTCTTCAAAGTCAACCACGAACTAAAGAAATGCCGATAAGCTGTATAATGGCATAAATAGGGTTTTTTCAGCTTTGGTGCATATCTCAGGCAGTTTTGGGAATTTTGACACCACATTTTCAACATGGAGTTATTGGGACTCCTCCTCATGAATTCAGCCACTGTCATGGCGTTATTTGGTCCCAAAAGGTGATTTTACGGTCACTGTGTGGAATCACCTTTCAGGAATGATTAAGGAAATGACAGTGCCACTGTTCATGAGGGGGGCTCTCCAAAAGCCTATGTTGCAAATTTGGTGGATAAAATACAAAAAATGGCTGTCTTATGAGCATGCGTTGCACAATTTCCATGCAAACTTGTAACTTCGTGAATTTGTAATATTTTCACTCCAGATTTTTAAAATTGGCATTTTTCTGCACCTCCTTATGAACAGTACAGCTGTCATTTTACATATCCTGGCCCAAATGTGGTTCTGCACGTCTGGTGCAGAATAGCGCAGTCGCTGTGCAAAATCAGTTTTCAGGACAGTTTGAGGAAATGACGGTGACACTGTTCATGAGCAGAGGTCCTAAAATGCCTATGTTGAAAATTTGGTGACTAAATTCAATAAAATGACTGAGTTACAAGTGTGCATTGCACAGTTTCCATGCACCCTTGTAACTTCGCAAATTTGCAATATTTTAAAGCCAGATTTTCAACACTGGCATTTTTTCACACCTACTTATGAACAGAACAGCTGTAATTTTTCACATCCTGCCCTAAATGTGTTTTCACACCTGTGGTGTACAATGGCGTGGTCACTGTGGGTAATCAATGTTTGGGACGAATTAACAAAATCATAGTGCCACTGTTCATGAGGGGAGGTCCCAAGATGCCTATGTTAAAAATGTGTGTACAAAAATCCCAAAAATAATTGGGTTACTGACATGTGTTGCACAATTTCTATGCATGCTCATGACTTCACCAATTTTTCATATTTTCACTCACTCCAGATTTTCAACGTTGCCATTTTTTTACATCTCCTCATGAACAATACAGTTATCATTTTCCACACACTGCCCAAAATGTGTTTTCATCCATGTGTTGCCAATTGGCATAGTCGCTGTGCAAAACCACGTTTCAGCTAACAAACTGATAGTGCCACTTTTCATGAGGTGGCCTCACAAAAAGCCCATGTTGAAAATTTGGAGTGAAAATACCAACACAGGCCTACAGTGTTAGGGTTTCCAACTGTAGCACCCCACCCTGTAGAGACTGATAGGCATCAGGGATGTGACTTGGGATCATCAGCTGTAATGTTCATGCCATTCCACCCCCACCGCTATCCTGCAGCCAGTGATGGGCATTGAGGTGCGCCTTGCAGTGTTTGGCATCAAAGTTCACCCCATTCTCCTATACTAAACCCACCTCAGCATATTTCCTTATGGAATGGGGTAAGTATAATGCCCAAAGACTCCCAAGTACACCATGACACTTGTCAGTGTCTACAGGGTAGGGTGAGGTAAAATGACATGAGCGTTATAGCTGATGATCCAAAGGCACACCCCAACGCCTGTCAGTCTCAGCAGGGTGGGGATGGGGTTGGTGTCACTTCAATACTTCACTGCCATTCCTATTATGTGTCTCTAACTCCTGCACTACCAATGCCAATGCCAGCGAGACAACATTCGGCATTGACAAATGCTTGTTTTCCTTTTTATACTGTTTACATTTAGTGCTGCTATTGAAAGTTGAACCATCCTAGCGAAGAGTGAGGATCTTGTTTACAGTTCATGGGGTTTGATTTTTACTTTTCAGTCTAGTTCTCTTTTGCCACTGAAGATTCTATTTTCCCTTCTTCTGATTCTGAGACTGTTTCTTGGAGGGAGGAAGTTGCTGAAGTTTCTGATTCCTCCTCCTCCTCCTCCTCTTCTACCTCTCCCCACTGCCCTCCTTTCACTAATGCCAGGTATTTGTTTTCAGAGGCTTCTAGGGTCCGAGTTTTTTTGTTGGATTCCGAGTCCACCTTTCTTTTCTCTGGGTGGGTTTTCCCCTCTTCTGGTTCTTTATTTACTACTTACCTATGTAGTCTCATTCTCTGGTTGGGGGCATAAGACTGGTGTTTGCATCTTGAGCTGCTCTCTCCTAGCCTGTCCATAAGGTGTTTCTGTCCCTGTGCTTGTGCTGCGCTGCTCTGTGTCCATCTCTTCTACTGTTTCTTGCTGCAGATTCTTATTTTCACAGCTCTGCCTATGATCATTGCCCTCTGATTGTGCAACTATTGGGTGTGAGGTTTGTGCCTCCTTCCTGTCTCATTTAATAATAATAATAATAATCTTTATTTGTATGGCATCTTTCAAAATACCAAGACACCTAACAAAGTTTAAAATAACACATTGAACATCCAGCATCATAAATAGAATAAAAAACAATGAATCCAGTTGCAGAAATCATTCACCAAAAGTTTGGTGCTACAAATATGTTTTTAAAGCTTGTTTGAATCCCTACACAGTCATGCACTCCCGCAACTGATGGGGTAGAGAATTCCAAAGGGTTGGGGCCTCATGCATAAATGCAAGGGCCCTGGAAGATTTCAGACACACATTTGGGATCTCCAGCAACCCCTCATTAGCTGAGCTGAGTGATCTTCCAGGGCAGTAAGGGACCAGAAGCTCTTTCATGTAGTCCGGCCCTGTCTGTGTCGGGCTCTAAAATTCAGAAGATGATTCACCACTGTACCGGCAGCCAGTGCAGTCTGTGCAGCACTGGCGAAATATGACAGGACCAGGGATTTCCGGTCAAAAGCCAGGCCGCAGCGTTCTGCACTAACTGCAAGCAGCAGATTTCCACCCCAGGTAGCCAAAGGTAAAGGGAGTTGCAAAAATCTAGGCATGAGGACACAAAGGCGTGGACCAGCGCAGGAAGATCACCGGATGGAACAAGGTACTTAATCCTGGAGATATTCCTCAGATGATAAAAAGAGGATTTGACACTGGCTGACACCTGTGAATGCAGAGTCAGCCCTTCATCAAAAATCACCCCTAGGTTTCGCACCCATACAGAGGTCGGGAGTGATAAGCCCTTAAGAAAAAGTTGTGAGGGCAAACCTTCCCCTGGCCCCCCTATCCGGCCCGCTGGGTCCACAATCAGCACCTCAGTCTTTTCTGAGTTCAACTTCAGCCAACTGGAATCCATCCACTCCTGGATTTCTGTGAGGCAGCTATTAAAGATAGAGAGCTCCATTCTGGTCAGGTGCAAAGGAAAGGCAGAACTGGGTATCATCGTATAGCAGTGAAACCTCAGCCCATACCTTCTTACAATGTCTCTGAGGGGCAGCATATACACTGCGAACAACATGGGGGACAACACTGAACCCAGAGGGACCCCACATGACAGAGAAACTGGGTCCAAGGAATAAACCCCGGACACCACTCTCTGAATTCTTCCAGTGAGAAAAGATGTAAGCCATCTGAGGACTGTACCCGGCAGTCCACAGATGAACCTCAGGCAACTGAGTAGGACCCCATGGTCCACAGTGTCAAATGCTGATGACAGATCCTGAAAAATCAAGATGGAACAGATTTTTTGATCTCTGGCCATCAGGAGATCATTGAGTACCCAAACTAGTGCTGTCTCAATACTATGTCTCTTTCAAAATCCAGAGTGGAGGGGTTCATAGATGTCATGGATGGTCAAATGGTTCTCCAGCTGTACGGCCACTACTTTCTCAATCACCTTCCCTAAAAAGGAAAGGTTAGAGATTAGTCTGTAGTTTGCATGGCAGTCTGGATCAATTCAAACTTTATTAACAGATTTTCACAGTACAGGGGACAGAAAGTTACAACATACCCTGCCTATGTACAGAATGTTACATGTTCTGCCCCATCCCCCCTCCCTTCCCCCACCCCATACAGCAGTAAAAATCCATTTTGTAGTATAAAAAACATTACAATATGCTGACATAAATTAAGGTTCACTATTACAGTAACTCATTTATCTATTCTGATCATAATTAGAGTGTGAAGGGGATCCCAAATACTCTTGTATCTCTGCAACTTATTGTAGAGGCTCACTATCACTTTCTCTGTACGAAGGTTAGCTAGGATTTCATTAACCCATTCTTGATATGTTGGACTTACCGCATCCTTCTAATGTGGAAGTACAATTTTTTTAACAGATAATGCAATTATGGAAATGTGAAATCTCCTGATTTGAACTTTGATAGAGGATAGATCTCCCAACAAACATATGTCTGGGGTGAAGCAATCCTGCAAACCTAGAATAGGATCTAAGTTAGTCTGGATAGCCACCCACAATGACCTTATCTTGGGGCATGACCAAAAAATGTGAAGAAGTGTGCCATCCTCCTGACATCCTCTGGTACAAGTCCCCGACCCTATAAGGCCCCATTTCCTCAACTTAACTGGGGTGTAATACATATTGTGCATAATATGATATTGCATAAGTTGTAATCTGTCCTGAGAGACATATCTGTAACAAAACTTCCATAAAACTTACCAATTGGGAGTGTATTGGGGGAAAAAAGAAACCCAGAGCTTAGTGGAACCTTCAGGTCTCCCGTACTTCCAGTGAAATAGAACTCAGTATATTTTAGAAATAACACCTGGTAAACCCACAGGGAGGAGAGCTCGGGTACAAATGAAAAGGCAGGTGGGCGAGGAGGGGTATTACCAAGCACTGTAGAAAGCAAGTGTTTTAACTGGACCACCCTGAAACAATGAGCTACCGGAATGTCAAATTTACGAACTATATTAGAAATTGAGAGCCATTCCCCTTCATCATCCAGAAAAGTAGAAATGATCCTATCCCCAATTTGGGGCAACCACGTATGAGAGATCCTCTGTTTATTTATTGTGAAGGATAGGGAGTTTCAGATGGACTGAGACAAATCCAAATGTGGGGTGTACCGCAAAATAGAGCAAAGCTGTATGTGAACTTTTAAGGACGTCCGAAGGGTGGGACAT
This sequence comes from Neoceratodus forsteri, assembly GCA_016271365.2. Taxonomy (NCBI): domain Eukaryota; kingdom Metazoa; phylum Chordata; order Ceratodontiformes; family Ceratodontidae; genus Neoceratodus; species Neoceratodus forsteri. The sequence continues at coordinate 1,287,910,700 of CM057454.1, read as the reverse complement.
CTGCAAGCGTCTTGAAGGGACTCAATTTTAACATGGAGCATAGTCAAGGGATCCATGTTCTCAGGCTGGATAAAGTCTAACTCAATTTTAAGCCTGTCCGGTCTTAGGTGCTCAGGACCTGGACTCACCCAGTGCATGTATTTTGCTATGTGACTGGCCCAGTAATTGATTGCCAGATGTGGGATTCGCAACCCTCCATCCATTTTTTGAGTGGCCAGCTTATGTTATGCCAACCTGGATTGCTTATTGGACCAGATGAAGTTGATAAAAATTCTGTGCATTCTCTGAAACCATGATAAAGGAATAAAGGAATTAAGGAGCGAGAGGGGATAAAACAAGTGAGGAAAAACATTCATTTTAATTATATTAATGCGACCCCAAAGAAAGAGAGGAAGCTTAGACCATCTATTGAGGTCCTGAACTATCGCTTGGGAAAGGGGCTCCAAATTCTCTTTGAACCAGGAAGAGAGGTTACGTGTCAAGTTGATACCCAGGTATCTAAGAACGCGGGGAGACCAACCAAGACCAAAAGGGGAAACATCACTCTTAAAACCTTGTGGTTAAGAGGGAAAATGGAAGATTTGTTGACATTCAATTTATAATTTGAGAAAATACTGAACTTGGCTATTTCTCCTAACATAACAGGGATAGATGTTATTGGGTGAGAGAGATGGAGAAGATCATCAGCATAAGCTGTGATCTTCACCACGTTATTCCCTATCAGTATGCCTCGTATCTTCGGATTATTACAAATATTTCAGATAAGGGGCTTTAGATATAAATTAAATAAAAGAGGGGAAAGGAGACAACCCTGCCTGGTACCAGAAAATAAAGAAAAGGGTTTGGAAAATGCTCCATTGCCAGAGACTCTGGCAGACGGGGTCCAATATAGGGTCTGAATCGAATCTATGAACGTGGTAGGAAAATCACATACTTTTAGAACCTGAAATAAGAAATTCCAGTTGACACAATCAAATGTCTTCTCGGCATCCAGGGAAACCAATCCTGTGGGAAAGGTGGTGTCCCTGGACACTGAGAAGACATGCGAAAGAGTGCGTAAATGGTCTGATGATGAACGCCCCTTCATGAATCCCACCTGGGACATATTAATCAGGTCCGGGAGGACCCGAGTTATTCTGTCGGCCAATATCTTTGAGAGAACTTTAACATCCTGATTCAATAGGGAAATGGGCCTCTAACTTTGAACTGACTCTGGGTCTTTGTCAGGTTTTGGAAGAAGAACAATCAGGGCTTCAAACAAATGTGCATCTACCCTTACCCCAGAAAGAATATGACGGTACAACTGGTGAAGTACCGCTAATAGTTGTGTTCGAAAAGTTTTCTAGAATAATGCAGAAATACTTTCCGGTCCCGGGACTTTGTCCGATGGCAAAGCCCCGATGACCTCTGATATTTCCTCCAGAGATATTGGGGAAGATAACAACTTCCTCTGTGACTTGGACAGGGAAGGGGAAGAAGAATCCCTCAGGTATCCCTCTAGCACCTCCAAGGAAGGAGGACTATCTGTATCCCTATATAATTGCTCATAGTACGAGGCAAATTCCTGCACTATCTCTGAAGGGGATACCTTCAGGGATCCATCTGCCTGGGCCCTGATTGGAGGAATAAACCTAGCAGATTCCTGCTGTTTTAATCTTAGAGCAAGCAAGTGACCTGCTTTTTCCCCCCTGATTGGTGTAGCTCGCTTTAGTGCAGATAATAGATATCTCTGCCTTTTCCCTCAACAAATCTAAATATTTATCTTTAGCCACCAAGAGCCTCCTCATATCCTCTTCCAAGGTGCTGGAGGATAAATTGGCTTCCAGAGACCTAACAAGTGATAATGAGGATAATAATTCAGCCTCTCGAGCCCTTTTCCTCTTTGTGACTAGGCTAATAATAATTCCTCTCATATAAGCCTTGAAGGCACCCCATAACATATCAGGTGCCATACCCTCCGAGGAGTTGGTAGAAAAAAAGAAATCGATTTGTTCTTTTATTAGGTTACAATATTTAACATCTTTCAATAATTGTTAGTTTAATTTCCATTGGGTTTCTTTTTGGGGAATATTAAGAAAAGCCAGATTGCAAATCACCAAAGAGTGAGCGGACACTGGACCTGGCTGAATCGAGGCTGCTAAGACCCCCGGTAAGAGGGCCTGGGAAATTAAGAGATAGTCGATGCGAGACTGGGTTCTGTGCACAAGCGAGTTGAAGGTATACTCCCTGTCCCCGGGATGTAATACACACCACACATCACACAGTCCGCACTGATCCAGTAAGTCCCTGAATGCCCTCTGCCCGGGAGACAAACTCCTTGACCCACTACCAGACCTGTCCACTTCAGGATCCAAAACCAGATTAAAGTCTCTGCCCATAATTATAACAATGGGAACATGGGAAGAATGATGGAAATAAGCTTCATAAAGAAGCCCGGGTCATCTGTGTTTGGCCCATATATACTACAAAGTAAAACTGGTATGGACCAAAGATTCCCCTGATCAAGGACGTATCAACCGCCCGGGTCCCTAAGGACTTGCTTAGAGACAAAGGGAATGCCTCTATTGACCAGAACCATAACCCTGCAACTGTTCGTGGACCCCGAGGCATTAAATACCAGTCCAATCTGTTGCCTCTTAAGTTGCAGAGTTTCACTCTCAAGTAAATAAGATTCTTGCAAGAACGTAATCTGAGAAGACAATAAGTTTAAATGTTTTAACGCTTGATATTGTTTAACTTTTTTCCTTATCCCCTTCACATTCCAAGTAGCCAGATTGATACTACTGGCCATCTAAGTAGGAAAAAACAAGTCTCTTTTATATAACATTCAGAAATTACTACAACAAAAATTGAGTGTCCAGAACCCCTGATTACTGCTGTATCCCCCTCTCAACCCAACATCCACCTCCCCCATTCTAATCCCCCACCAACCCCCCCACTAAAGTACCCTGCAACAACCCAAAATTGAGTAATGAAGGACTTGAGTATAACCTTATCCCTACCCTCCCCCACCCCAACTATCATGAGCAACGCTCAGCACAATACCGTTTTCTTCCTCCAGCCTCCCGATGTGTGCCCCAAAACCCTACCCCTATATGCAAACCTTCTCATTAAAACTAATAAGTGTTAGTATCTATGCAAAGAGAATAATGATGTAAATAATAACACACAGCCATTAAGCTCTTGAAATCCAGAGAAGGGAAGAGAAGAGACGAGAAAGAGAAGAGAGAGCATTCCCCATTTGGGAGCTAGCTAGAGAACCCGAATGTCTGCATGGGAAAGCGGTAGTATAACATGTGATAGCTGAGCTCACTATCGTAACTACTGCTACCAGAGAGAATAAAACCTTTTAAAGCTGTTCCTAGCTAGCGGTAGGTCTAGATGCTCCCAAGTAGAGAATCTCAGTATGTTCCCAGGCCCCCACTAAGAAACTCTATCAGGGAAAGTAGGTTCTCGAAATAAGTAATGAAGCTGATCCACCAAGTTAATAGCAAGGGCGCCCTCTGGTGATATAAGCTCAGTGACGCATGACCATCCAAAATTGAAACTAGGGGGTCACTCTCCTGACTATTGTTGTAACAGACTGATACAAGAAGTCTGAAGGCATTCACTCTGACATTTGAGCAAAAGGAGATACTCTGGTGCCCCTGTAAATGATTAATAAAACACGATTCATGCAAAGAGAGGATCCTCCCCCCAGGCAAAATATACCCTCGTTGAAACAGTCTCCTGGGATGTGCAATTGCCCCGTAACACTAAGCAATAAAGTATGCAATGAGAATAACATGATCCCGATGAGAATAGTCCCTTCAGCTGTATCTCTCAGGAACACACAAAATCAGACAAGCATTCTTTTCTCATTTTGAATAGTGGCTCGAGAAGAACTTCTCCCTTCCATTGCTGGTTTGACTAAGACTGAGAGAGCAGGTCAGGTGTCCCAAAGCAGGTCAGGCAAGGCAGCCTTGAACCCCATAAGAGCAGCTTCAGGGTCCTTGTAGGTTGACCAGGTACCAGCACCAGTACCTGCAATCTAGCTGGGTAGCCCATTTTAAAACGAAAGCCTGCTGCTATGATCTTTGAAACAATGGGATGAAATGCTATGCGTTTTACTCTGACTGACTCCGGTAAATCCTGTGCGATTCTGAGCCTGGCACTCTCCCATTTGACTTCTTGCAGTTCTCTCACTTTTGCCAGAAAATGTTGCCACTCCGAGTAATTTAGAAAGCGGCATATAATGGGACGTGGTGTTGCTCCTGGGGAAGGTTTGGGTCGCAAAGACCTATGCGCCCTCTCTATGATATACTTGGCCCCGAAGGAAGATGGACCGGCGATCTTTTCCACCAATTTCTGCACAAAGATAACTGTGTTCAGGCCCTCCTCTGCTTCTGGGAGCCCCAAAATAACTATGTTAGTCCTTCGGCTGCAGCTGTCTAAATCTTCTAGCTTGGCTTCCAATTGAGAGAATTTCAGCCGCATAGCCACAAGACCGGGGTCAATTTTTTTAACTTGCTTCTCAAGGGAGGAGATTTGGGCTGCATTATCTGAAGTTTTCATTGAGACCTCTTCAAGCTTTTTGGAAAGGGATTTGATTTCAGCTGAGATTTCTTTTACTTCTTCATGGAAGGGTTTAAACTCCTCCAAAAATCTACTCAGTGTTAGCGGTTCTTGTTCAGTGATCAGGTTCAAAGGCTCTGGCTTATCCGCTGCACTCGAGGCCCTTGATTTCTTTGGGGCCTTCTCGGGAGTGATCAGTGGGGCATGCTTCTGTGGAGCTTTTTTCATATAAACCTCCATAGTTGCCAAAATCAAACCAGCAGGAGCACAGGGTTCTAAGAAGGCGGTAATGAGCTGCTTTTCCGGGTTTTAGGCAAAAATAATAACCTGAAATAACAAAACTTTACAGTTAGGAGGCTGGAGCTGTACAGAGGAGCTTCTACCCAGTACCCTGCATCACGTGATCCCCCTTCAAAGAAGCTTTCTTCAAGAGGGGTGTTACCACTGCCTCCTTCAGTGAGCTGGGAAACTCACCTGTTTCCAAGGAGCACCAGACTATCCATGCTAGGACTGTACCAGTGGACTCAATACAAACCAAAATCAGGGAAGTTGGTCCTGGATCCAAACTACAACACATAGAGCGTGCACCCTGGACAATCTGCATGACATCCATGAATTCTGGTCAGTCGAAGGTACTCCAGGAAAGCTGAGAGACAGTGGTCTCATGCTGATGCAAAGCAACACCCATAGAGTGTGCTGGTTGGAGTGCCACCCGGATGTCAGCCACCTTAGTCACAAAGAATTGAACAAGTTCATCACACTCTACTTGTGAAAAAGCTTTTTGAACTTGTAGACAGGCTGGGTTGCATAGTCTGTCCACCATTCGAAAGAGCTGAGCTGGTCGATTCTGGGTAGCCGCAATCTCCCCAGACAGGAACTCTGCCTTCTTACGGGTGACTGTAGATTGATAGGCTTGATAATGGTCCATCAATCTAAGGTGACCAGCTTCAAGGGTGGATTTCTGCCAGCAACACTCTAACCTTCATCCTAATTGCCGCATCTCCCTCAAAGTCCCATCAAACCATGGGGACTGAGGGTGAAGGGAAAGAGGATGAACCCGGACAGGAGCAATGATATCCAGGGTTGCTGAAATGGCCAAATTATAGGCCGCCATGAGGGCCTATGGGTCACTGTTTGCCGCTAGGAGGGATGATAGGTCAAGTACCATCACCAGGCCTTCAGAGCTCACATCTAGTAAAGGGCGATACCTGGCCATCTCCACAGGGGTAGGCCTATGAAGGAGGGCACTAAAACTGAACCCCATGATGTAGTGATAGGACCTTCCAACTGGTTCCACACCCAAATCAGAGGCTTCAATCCCCAGGAGGAAGACTAAGTCAAGAGAGTGGCCATGTTAATGAGTAGCAGTGGTAATTATCTGTGTGAGGCCCAGAGATGTCATCAACTAGAGGAAGTGTTGTCCAAATTGCGAGAGTTCATCATCAACGGAAGCGCTGAAGTAGCCCAGGACCATCAACCTGGATGACTCAAATGCCATGTTGACGGCAAAGTCCAGACTTCCTGAAGGAACCGCTTCTCATCTCTGGGTGAACAGTAGATGATGGCGATCCTACAACCTACTCCTGCTACCATGGTACACTCAAATGACTCAGTCTCCTCAACTGGTACACTCGTAAGGTTAAGTTCAGTCTTAAAACAGACTGCAACCCCCCCCCGTGATCCAATCTCGGGCAGTGAATCACTGAGTACCCGGCTGGAGTCAAAGCCTCCAGTATAGGGCCAGAGTTCTCATCCAGACAGGTCTCAGTGAAGCAAGCCAGGTCCACTGCTCCAAGAAGATCTGCAATAGCTGCATTGCTCCATTCTTCTATCTGAAGCCTGCCTTGACCCCAACTGCTGAGTCTGCATAATCAGACTGGATGGGCCTTTTGGTCCTTATCTGCCATCAACCTCTATGTTTCTAAGCCTTCATGTGAGGGACAGTCCTTCCAGTTATGGAAGGCCCTGGGACATTTTCCATAAGAATGTCCAGTCTGTTCACATAGATTACATTTAAACAGATTTATACGTTTTGCAATTGTTTAACCTGGACAGCTGACAAGTATCCATAGTCTAAACAGTGAGTGCATCTCAGTATCACATGCATCGCTGATGTGTGTCCAGGCTCCACATACAGTATGTGACATGATTTTGGCTGTCCCATATAAAATAGATTGCCCCTGGTTCTGCCTAGAAAAAACTGCTAGGTAGGTGGATGGTCCTTTTATTGGTGGTGCACAATTTTACTTTTATTTTCCCCCACCATTCCAAATGTGCTCACTATCAAGTATAAGGGCTGGTTTGCCCATGATTTCTCAGCGCTGGTGTAACCAAAACAAACTAGCCTCAAAATTCACCCCTTCATTTTTAAACACAACTGTTATATTTTTAATGGCTGGTTTGGTCAGTGGGACTCCTAAGAAAGGTGAGATGAGGCAAGAGAGATGTATTCTTCAAAGTATTATACTGAGCCCAAAATCTGTCTAGGCCTGGGACATTCTTAAAGCTAATATCAAAATTCACTTCCCCTATATGGATTAACATGAATATCTCAGGTGATAAGAGTTTCATTGATTACTTTAATAAAGTTGATGTGATGTATAGTCCATCGGGTGTGTCTGGTAGGCCACCTTTATAAATTAGTCTCACCACAATCCGTTGCTGTGCTGGCTCTTCTTTATTGTGAAATAGATCTGAAAGTCTGAATAAAGGCTGCAACCACGCCCTTTGCGCTGTGTCCTGTAAAAGAGTTTTTTTTGGCCCAAACTTTGTTGTTCCTCCTCATTTTTAACATTATGTAAAACAATATCCATGGTTGCATGAATTTCTGCATTAGTTAGATCCAGAGCTTCATTAATGTTAGTTGCTGCAGAGTTAGTCATTTGCACAATGTTTTTATGGTATTTCCTGCTCCCTCAATTTCATTAATTTCAATCTCTCTGTTCTGCCTGTTTTCAGTTTCATCTTCAGTTGGTACCAATGCTTTAGTGGTATTTTGATTACTATAGGAGCTTTGCACAGTGGGGTCTGAGGGGCCTGGTATCCACTTATCCTCTGTTGTTGCCTGGCAAGAGTAGGGGAATTTTCCCAGTGTTCTGGCCAAATTTCCCTGATTCACTAAAAATACTAACAGCTTAATCAGGTTCAATTTCACTTGGTTACCATCTGTATCTCCCCACCTACTGGATTGCCCCATAACAGAGACTTCTAGTCTCAGTGGGCCTATCCGGTCAACAAAATTCAACAAATAAAAATAAATAAATAAAATGCCAGGCTGTGACTTGTAGCATCTGATCATGTGACAATGTGCTATTTTAGCACAACACAGTTCAGAAATCCTCAACTTTCTAAACCTCATTACAAGGTTCTAAAATTAAAAATCATTGAAGCCATATTATCATTGCAATATGTCATTCCAGGGGTTGCATAATTGTGGAATAGTGGCACTTTATTTGTGCATAGGGCACTGGCCTTTGCCTTTTACCTCATTTCCTGAGGTATACCATTATCCCACAAAACGCAAACCGTATCATAGTTTATATCTTTATTAGAAACCTCATAGAATGCTGAACTGGGAATTCCACATACTAACTGACCATTTAGCTAGCGGTCCTTTTCCCTCCAATAATGGGAGTTTATTAAACCAAATTGTAAACTTTGAAACCCTTATTCATAGCTCAAAAAACAAGTATTCTTTAAATATACAAGTTAGGAATTCCCTAATGCCAATAAATCAAAATTGAGAAAAGGTATATAAACACTTAATAAAACTCATTGTATGTTACCTTGCATCAGGATTTGTCCACTCCTTTTGTACAAATGAGAAGAAATCACACTTGGGATTGTAGGTACAGATCAGCTGGCAGTACTTCGTATCAGGTGCCATGGTGGTGAGAACATATTCTCCAGAAAAGACTATATTTTGATACAGATCCACTGTGCATCCTGGAATAAAAGGTTACAAAAGTTTAGATAGCAGTGGATTGACAGATGAGCTAACAGAGGAGAATAGGGGTGATTTTTGAATGAAATTGTTAAATAGCTTCTGTAAGGGGTTAGAATGAACCAGTATCAGTCTAGTACGCTGCAGACACAATAAGCACTATGGGATTAAATGGATTTTATTGATTTATTTATTGTATAATCAGATTTACAACCTTTGAGCCAGAGGCTTATTTACAAAGGTACCTCGTCACAGAGAGGACATACAGAGTCAACATACCTACAGAATACAATCATACAGAATAACATAGTTTTTCATAAATTGCTTGAACACAAAGAGTAATTTAAAAAAAAAAATTCAGAATTGATAGGTTTAGTACCAGTAGGTACTGGCAGTAGATGAGGGAGGCCATGGGGGAGTGGGGGGGTGAGTGCGAGTTCAGCCCAGAGGGCGATGTCAGTAGTGTTTTGAAAGCAGCAGAGCCTCTGTTAGTGACAGGTGCAGCAGCGGGTGTTGAACAATAGGTTCCATACGGCAGTTTTGAAGGGGGCAATTTTGGTGGTGTTGGAAGGCTGCATAAATACTGGCAGCATCGGCGTACAGGAGAATATTGCCAGAACAGGCACTGGTCAGGGTGTTTAGGTAGAGGCTAAAGAGTAGTAGGCCCAAGATACAGCCCTGGGGAACCCCTGAGTGGATGGGATGGGTTTCCAAGAGTATCCCATTGTTTTTGACACACTGGGAGCAGGCTGATAGGTAGCTCACGCACCAGGTGAGAATGCAGTAAATGACCGTTGTGAGGAGTCATCTCTGAGGCACTCCAAACCTTAAAAGATAGGATATTTTCTCACCTTATAGGCTGTTGATGCACACATGACTTCAAAGAAGAAATCCTAGCCCCTCTATTGCCCTGTCTTGGGCTATCTGAGCTCAGTTATTCATGTGCTTTTGATGGTAGGCCTTGATTTGGGTGAAGGAGAAACAGCAAGCCCAAAATGAGCAACGGCAAAAGAGTATGGCTACAAAAGGGTGAGGGATACAAGTTAGTGATAATCGAAATGGCAGCTGTGCTAGATTGATCCCCCCTTTTCTTTTGAAGGCTTTGGTATAATTCTTTTCCTATAAAGTCTACTGTAGTAGCAAACTTTTCTCTCTTCTAAACTATATGTATCTAACTCTACGATTATAGGAAGGCCACCCATAATGGTATCTTCTGCTCCCTTGGCTGTTCCTCTTTTATTTCCTTTTCATCCCCTGCCTATGCCTGCATAAAGAAAGTATACTATGTCTTTTCCTGGGCAGAGTGTAAAGAATTGTAGCCCTAAATAAAGACATGTATCCTAATGCTGAAATATGCCCTGTAGTGTGTGTTTGTGCTATGGTACAAACTCGGAGGAGCAATGAAATGCATCGGGTGACTTCCCCCTGTGAGAAGCTGTCCTCAACTTCAGAAAAAGTTTGAAAAGGCAGCCACTCATTTTGGAAAGAAGAAATAAATATTCTGTTAGAAATAAAAACACTTCTCCTAGAGCTGCATATATTGAGTGATGTGTGCTCTGTGCAAAGAAACAGTGCGGGCAGTAAAAAGTTTAACAGTCATGACAGTGAACGTTCTCACTTTCCCTGACTCACACCTAGTATAGATGACAAGTAGATTCATAGATTCATAGATTGATACAAGTTCAGAAGGCACATGCCCATTTATGAACTCGCCACCAACTAAATTAGCAGTGGAAGGAAAATTTCTTGTCACCCATATATTTATCAAGGTTTCTCTTAAATTGTTCTGTTTTCACTGTTTATAATATTACTAGACAATGTATTCCAGATTGGAATCTAGATTTAGTAGTTGCCGTATTGGTCCTTGCAGGAATAGATCCAGAACCAAATGATTTGATACCTTTTAATGGACCAACATAGATGTAACAACAAGAACAAAGTGCTCTAGCTTTCGGACCAACCAGTCCTTCTTCAGAAGCTCATGGCAGTTGTTTAGAAAATACAATACTTATAACAGCTAGATAATGCAGAGAAAAACAGAAAAAAATCCCCATTGGTTTAAAATACTCATTAAAAAAAAAAACAGAAGATGATGTCAGAGAAGTTTAACAGTACAATACTGCCTTCAGTCTGAAAGAACCTTGGGTTCAGATGTGCTTGGTGCAACACACATACAAAGAATCCTACTGCATATAAATTTAATTGACATAAGATAACACTGCTGAAGCAGATAACTTCTAAATCAAGCTATGGGTGCCACATTTAGTATAAGGATGTGATTACTGAAAGGCAACCCCCACTCAGCTTAAAGACAAACTAAGATAGTTATAGGGCGCATGAAATTACAATGTTAGCATTAAATACAAGAATTACCAGTAAAGTTGTCTAAAAACATCAGTGCACACTGTGTGATGTGTAAAACCTAGCTGGACATGTCATCCAGCTGTATTCTCAAGCTAAAGAAAAGGCCCAAGAAATTTCAAAAACCTCAGGACTATATACATGATAATTTAAATATAAATTGATAATATTAGTGTCAAACAAAAAACTCTAGTCGAGAAACCTCAAGGAATTAAGACCATGTAGCCTGGTATGTACTGATGTCAATATATACTGAGAATGTAGCAACTTGATGTACCACAAGTGTCTAAGGAATCTGAAAAAGAGATAAAAATGTAATTTCTCTCCCCCTTTTCATACAAACAATACCACCTAACCCACCCCACATCACAATAATGTGGGTGGGGGAGATACATAGCTTAAAGGAGATGTTGTCTCTCTCTCTCCCCCCTCCTTTTCTCTCTCTCTCCCTCTCTGTCCCACAGACACACACACACACACACTCACTCAATCACTCTCCTAGTGAACCTATATTAACTTCAGTCACTGCAATTGTTCCCCAAAGGAATACAACTAGTCATGAAATCCTGAGTAAAAGGTCTTGTGTCTCATAATATTTACAGAGTAAAAAAGTAACACTATTTAACCTTACTACTATCTGCAAAATAACATAACCAATGATTTAATATTTAATATTTAATGAGTATTTTAAACCAATGGGAATTTTTTTCTGTTTTTCTCTGCATTATCTAGCTGTTATAAGTATTGTATTTTCTAAACAACTGCCATGAGCTTCTGAAGAAGGACTGGTTGGTCCGAAAGCTAGAGCACTTTGTTCTTGTTGTTACATCTATGTTGGTCCATTAAAAGGTATCAAATCATTTGCTTCTGGATCTATTCCAGATTGGAGGAATTTTCTGTGTAAAAAATCTAGATCGTTTATTGGTTTTACATAAGGATGATTTTACTTTTGAATTGTGGGATGTAGTGGGATTACTTATTGAAAACTTTTCCATTCCTATTGTGTTTAACAAGTAATCGTTATTGTATGCACTGTAAGTATAGATTAAGTCACCTCTTAGTATTCTGTACTTCAAAGAGTAAAGCTCTAAAGATTTTATTCTAGAGTCATAATCAAGTTTGGACATATTAACAATCCTTTTAGTTATTCTTCATTGAACTCTTTCTGTCATGTTTAAATAGCCAATGGAAGTTGGAGCACAAAATGAAACACAATAGTCCAAATGTGGACAAACCAGGCTTGTGTATAGGGGCAAGATGACAGATGATTCCCTACTTTTGATATGTCTCAATATACAACCTATAATCTTGTAACATTTTTCAACAGTTTTATTGGTATGGGTGTTAAATTTTAAGTTATTAGTTATAGTTATACCTAAATCTCTTTCTTCTGTTGTGATTGTTAATTTCACATTTTGAATAAAATATGGGTGTCTCTTATTATTGTTCCCCATATGCATTACCTTACACTTTGCTGGGTTAAATTTCATTTTATTGTTTACTGCCCATGATGTTAGTTTATTTAAATTATCTTGGAGAGTGTTTGCAGATGCAGTAGTGTTCACAATACAGCCCAATTTGCAATCATCTGCATATTTATTTATCCAAACTTCTTTTGTTGTTTGCATACTTGCTATCAAAATATTAAAAAGTAAAGGCCCAAGAACAGATCTCTGCAGTACTCCACTGGTGACAGGGCTCTGGCTGGATTTATGCCCTCGTACAACCAGCCTTTGATGTCTGTTGTATTACCATGCTGATATCCACTTAATTAAATACATATCCAAATTTATATTATGAAGTTGTTTGATCAAAATTTTATGGGAAACAGGGTCGAATGCTTTTTCAAAATTCAAGAATAGGATGTACACTGGAAGGCCCTTATCTAGGGCATCACTAACAGGTTCGAAAAAACTAATAAGGTTTGTTTGACATAACCTACCAGTAGTAAAGCCATGCTAGGTAATGTCAGTATAATTGGAAATTTTAAGATGATTGGAAATTTTAACATGTATTAACCGTTCAATAATTTTACTGACAAGTGATGTAAGGCTGATAAGCCTATAATTAGATGTTAACTGTTTATTACCTCCCTTATGTATAGGGGTTATATTTGCTTCTCTCCAAGACTGAAGAACTTTCCCATTATTTACAGACATATTGAACAAATAGATAAATGGTCCAGCAAGTTCCTTAGTTACCTCTTTTAAGAACCTGGGGTGGATACTGTCAGGGCCTGGAGATGTGTTGCATTTGATTTTGTTAATGGTCTCTAATGTGTCTTGTTCAAGAAAGATTATTTAATATTTTATGATTGTAATGTATATTGATGAGTAAAATCCACTGGATTAAATATGCTTGTAAAATAATGATTAAATTTAGTAGCCATTTCTTTTTCGTTAGTTATTAATTCATCATTTACCTTTAATGGTCCAATTCCTGTACATGTTTGTTTTAGTGAACCTATATAGTTAAAAATCTGTTTTTTTATTGTCTTTGGCTAAATTTATTTCCATTTTTTGTTTTAATTTTTTAATTATTTTAGTTTTTTTGGCAAGTGTATTAAACTTGCCCCAATCAGAAGCCTTTTTAGTCTTACTGTATTTTTTATAGACACAATGTTTCTTTCTTATTATATGCTTTATATCTTTAGACCACCACATGGGAACTCTTCTTTTGCTATTATTATCATATTTTGTTCTCTCTCAAGTACCCAGGTATTTATACAATAATCTGTTTTGGTCTGTACTGTCTCCCACACATGTTCGAAGTCAAGATTACCTAGATCTTTTAACAATTCCCATGAAGTCAGGTACTTTTTTATGTTTTTATAATCGGCTTTATGATAATTTTTAAACTTACTTATTCCTTTGTTATAATTTGTTTGTTTTAAGATGTCACATACAATCATGTTGTGATCACTGTCACCCAGAGGGGGTATGATAACAGGGGTGGAGAGAAGGTCAGCACTGTTTGTGTAAAAAAAAAAAAAAAAAAAAAAAAAAAGGTCAAGTATATTATTATTCTTAGTAGGTATAGTTACTAACTGATCCAATCCATTTTTAAATGTAATTTCTAAAAACTGCCATTCAATAATACTGTGTGTATCAAGTGTTTACCAGTTTATATTTGGGAAATTGAAATCACCCAAAATTATTAAGTCTTCTTTCACTTCGATATTGTCAAACTGCTTCAAGAAGACTAGGTTATCTTCCTGGTTTAAATTAGGTGATCTGTAACAAAAGCCTATAGTTAAGGTTTCATTGCCTAATTCGATTTTGGCTTAAAGTATCTCGGTTGGAGAGTCCTCGAATATTATCTCATGACAATTGTATTTATTAGATATGTATAAAGCTAACACCCTCCTTTGACATTTTGTCTGTTTTTTAAGAATTTTGTAAAAACCACTTGTATCAGAATTCCAATCATTTTCAGTCAACCATGTTTCTGTAATACAACAGATGTCAATTTCCTTGTTAGCAAGAATATATCTTAGTTCATCTAATTTATTTGTTAAGCTACGAGCATTAGTTAGTATAATTCTTATTCCCTTAACTTTAACTTTGTTATTATCAATTTTACTTTGTGTAGTATCTTCCTGACTTGGTGGATTTTTTTTGATTATTCAAACCAGGTTTTGATATCCTCTTCTTTTTTTTTTCTTAGTTTTTTTTTTTATTATTATTGCAATCATTATTATTGTTCCACATATTGCTTACAGAAGTATATTCTGCTGAATGTGTTTTATGTATAACAGTTGCACCCTCCCCCAATTTAATAGTTTAAATTTGCATCTATTGTGTTGTTAAACTGGAGGTTGAGAAATTGTGACCCTACTTTATTTAAATGTAATCCATCTTGACTGTACATGTCATAGTTTCCATTCTATTCTTCCCAATGTGTTATACATTTAAGATTTTGCCTCAGGCACCATTGTCTGAGCCAATTGTTTGTTTCTTTTAATATACAGTTTTGTTTATATGTTGCTCTAGGAATTGGAAGTATTTCAGAAAATAAAATGTCACAGCCCAAATCTACCAGCTTGTTTGTTAAATTAATAAATTCCTGCTTGATTTGTTGAGGATTTTGGTGTAGAACATTATCGGCTCCTACGTGAATTAAAACTAATTTTACAGGATTTTTTTTGGAAACAATATCATTAATCATTTTTGTAATATCTGCTATTTTAGCACCCCAAAAACATGATAGGGTATGATGTGCTTTGTCCGTGTCTCATATCGCACAGTCAAGTCCTTTAATTATAGATCACCTAAGACATATATTTCAGTTTCATTAGTCTGAGAAACCTGGATTTCCATATTTTGCTCAACTTGCCGTGGAATGATAGAAGTAGTATCAAAAGATATTAAAGGTGGATCTAAATTAATATTCTGATTCATGCAGGTAGATTGATTGTCATTATGTGATAGTGTAGTACAGTCTGATATTATAACTTCCTTAACAGAAGTAGTCATAGCTATTTATTCTTCTTGACTGATGTCTAAATTTAGGGTGTCAAATGAGTTAGTAATTTCAAGGTTGAATTGTTTGGCTTTACTTACCCTTTTTTTTTGATGTTTCAAGTGTTGGACTTGATACCAAGCATCCTCAGGGTCAGTACTTTCTTCTTCTTTCCTTCCCCTTTTTATGTTTGCTTGCACGCATGTGCAAGAAACATAGTGCCATCATCTGAGTTTTCGGAGGTGTGGCAGCTCTCTTCCAATTCAGTCAGTGTGCTTGCAGGCACAGCCGCAGTTCTCCAATGCCTGCTAAGCTGTCTATGACAGCTCCAAAATGCAGTGGCATACAGTTGAAAGGGGGAGCTACGCTTCAGTGAGCAGCGATCAGATATTGCCTGCTCATGCACACTCCCCCTACACACACACACACACACACGCATGCTGCGTGCTCGGTCCCCACACACACACACTGTATAGCCAATGGGGGTGCCAATCCCCCATAGACTGTGCTGCGCTCCCCCCCAAAAGTCTTCCAAATGCCACGTGCCCACCCCAGCGTGGCTACGTGTTTATAGCCTGACTGGGGTGCCCAATCCCCCATCGGCTCCACTGTCTCTCCCCCCATGCTGTCACCAACGGGGGTGCCCAGTCCCCCATCAGCTCCATTGTCACCCCCCCAAGCATCCAGGTGCCATGCTGGGAGCCCACCCCCAGCGTGGCAAAATGTGTTATAGCTGACGGGGGTGCCCAATCCCCCATTGGCTCCAGCCCCCCAAACACCCTTTCCAGCTGCCACACTGGGAGCCCACTCCAGCATGGCAAATGTCCCGCGTAGTCTAAAAACCCTGTAAAGAAGAAAACGTTCCTCGCAGTCTCCTGCCCCTCCCCACAACCTGCACCACCTCGCACCCTGCCTCCACACCCCCTCACCCCATACTTACCTCCAGAGCTCGGCACGATGATCATCGTGGACCGGGAACAAGTCTGCACTCTTCAAAGTCGAATTCCTAACTGAGGAAATGCTGGTAAGCTGTATAATGGGATAGATAGGGTTTTTCAACTTTGCTGCATATCTCAGGTATTTGTTGTAATTTTTGCACCAAATTTTCAACATGGGGTTTTTGGGACCCCTTCTCATGAATGCTGTCACTGTCATGGCGTTATTCAGGCCCAAAGGGTGATTTCACAGTCACTGTGCAAAATCTCCTTTCAGGACTGATTAATAAAATGACACTGCCAGTGTTCATAAGGTGGACTCTCAAGAAGCCTATTTTGAAAATTTGGTGAAAAAATTCCAAAAAATGACTGTTTTACGAGCGTGCAATGAGTAGTTCCTACGCACGCTCGTAAGTTCGTGAATTTTCAATATTTTTATTCCAGACTTTCAACATCATAGAATGCACAGTTTCCTTCTCAGAAATCCTGCCAGTGCCAAGGGCTAGTGGGGAACACAAAAGGAAGATTAGGGAGATAAACCAGTGGCTCAGGGAGTGGTGTGAGGCCAGAGGGTATGGGTTGATGGGGGATTGGGGGGAGACCTGGGAGGATAAGGAGCTGTATGCTAGAGATAGACTACATCTCAATTTTGAGGGGAGGGGAATCCTTAAGTTGAAAATAGAGGGGTTCATTGGTGAAAAGTGGGGTTTAAACTTGTGAAGGGGGCGGGATGGGAGAAAAGGCTGTCAAGGGGTGCTGATAAAGGAGGGACTCTGTCTCCACCACCCTGGAGATCAGGAGGATTGCAGGAAAAGGCCGACTGGCAAAGTGCAGACCAGGGAAAACAGAATCCCCATGGGAACATGAGCAGGAAAATGGAACTATAGGAAAGGGTGGAAGGTAGTCTCTAAATGCCAGGAGCTTAGGCAATAAATGCCTGAGCTCCAGGCGATGCTAACTGAGGGAGCAGTGGATGTGGCAGTGGTCACTGAGACTTGGGCCACTGCAGGACATGACTGGGATCTGAACCTGGAGGGTTACACTATGTTCAGGAAGGACAGGGGGAGGAAGGGAGGAGGGGAGCAATGATAGTCAAAAAACTGCATTGGCATAGGGGGAGTAGAGGAGGCAGAGGAACCGTGGAGGCGATTTTGGTCACCTTGATAACAAGGGGGGGCAAGAGAGTAAAAATAGGAGTGGTGTATAGACCCCCTGCCCTGGCGGAGGAGCTGGAGGACAGTCTGGTGGCAGATGTTGGGAGACACTGCAGACTGGGCAGAGGAATGGTGGTGGTGATGGGGGACTTAAACATGCCAGGAACAGACTGGGAGACTATGACATCCTCTATGACCAGGGAACAGAGGTTGTTGGATGTGTTTCAAGATGCGTTCCTAACTCAGCAGGTGAGGGAACCGACCAGGGAGGCGCAGGTACTAGATGTGGTCCTGGCAGACAGTGACCAGATTGGGGGCCTGGAGGTAAGTGACCCATTGGCGGGGAGTGACCATGCCACGGTCTGGTTCTGCCTGGACCTAGGAGGGGTAGAAGGCTGCACAAAGACAGAAGTAACTGACTTCAGGGGGCTGATTTTAAGGAAATGGGAAGGATCCTTAAGGAGCATTTGGATGGGATTGGGTCAGACATGGACGCTGATAGTAGGTGGGAAATCATCAGGAGAGGGGTGCAGGATGCTACCAGCACCTGTGCAAGAGTAAGACGAAAATGCGGTAGGGCCCAAAAATCCTGCTGGTGGACCAGGGAGGTCCAGGAGGTGGTGCGGGAAAGAAGGCAGCCTATAAGCAATTCAAGTGCTCAAGGAGTGAAAGGGATCGAGGGGAGTATGAGCTGATGGCTAGAAGGGCCACTAGAGTGGTGAGGGCGGCTAAGGCAAGGAAGGAGCAGAACCTGGCCAGGGAAATTAGGAGAGGGAACAAAGGGTTCTTTAGATACATTGGGGAAAACGAAGGTGAAGGGCAGATTAGCAGATTAAATCAGGAGAGATGGGCACAAGACCCGGGGAGCAGGCTGAGGTACTAAATGAGTACTTCATCTCAGTTTTCACCAAGTAAAATGGGGTGCTGCATCATACATGGGAGGAGACAGAGATACTGAGGAGGGGGACCTCACCGATCGGCGGGTCTGGGGAGAGGGGAGGCATCACTGGCAGGTGGGGAGGGCTAAACAGGAGAAGAGGTACCGGAAGTGGAAATCACAGAGAGAGTGAGGGAAGCTCTTGGCTCCTTAAGACGGAGAAAGCACTGGGGCTAGATAAATTACATCCCAGAGTGCTGAAGGAACTTATGGATGTCCTGGTGAAACCCTGGCTGAGCTTTCACCATCTCTTGAGGACAGGGTGGGTGCCCAAGACTGGAAGGTGGCGATATAGTCCCTATCCACAAGGGGGGATCAAGGGAGGTGGCAGGAAACTACAGGCCTGTCAGCCTGACATCGGTGGTGGGCAAGGTGATGGAGGGCATTGTCAAGGAGAGGCTGGGGGACCTGGATAAGTCAGGTGCCTGGATGATAGACAGCATGGATTCATCCCTGGGAAATGAGTCAGACAAACCTGGTGGAGTTCTATGACTGGGTGACAAGTGCCTTGGACCTGGGTAGACCAGTGGATGTCCTCTTCTAGACTTCAGCAAGGCATTTGACTCGTTCCTCACGTGGGCCTGTTGGATAAGCTGGGAGAAATGGGTGGGGAACCAGATGATCAGATGGATAGGCAATTGGCTCCAGGACTGGACCCAGAGGGTCAGTTGGTGGATAGTCTGCCGCCAAGGAGGGTCATTAGTGGGGTCCCACAGGATCAGTCCTGGGCCCTTCTGTTCAATGCCTATGTATCTGACATAAGGACAGAATCAGGAGTGAAATGAGTCTCTTGCAGATTACTCGAAACTGGGGTGGTGGTGGAAGGAGGGGGAGGGTGGCCCTACAGGGGACCTGGAGGCTCTGGAAAGATGGTCTAGAAAGTGGAAGCTGAGGTTCAATGCAGGAAATGCAAGGTACTCCACCTGGGCCAGAAACCCAGGCCAAGTGTACACCCTGGGGGGAAATGCTACAAGTCTCGTGGCTGAGAGGGACCTGGGGGGTGGTGGTGGATGTCAAGATGAACAACTCTGAGACTTGTAGGAGGGCAGCAGCCAAGGCCAACAGGATACTGGGATGCATCGCTAGGGATCACCTCCAGAAGGAGTGAAGTGATACCCTCTGTATAACTGCTTGGTGAGGCTGCACCTTTGAGTACTCGTGGCAGTTTTGGAGGCCACACTTAAAGAGGGACATTAACCTCCTGGAGAGGGTCCAGAGGAGGGCAACCAAAATGATTTGGGCTTGGGGGACAGGACCTATGAGGAGAGGCTCGAAGAGCTAAATATGTACACATTGGAAGAGAGAAGGGACTGGGGGGACATGATAGAGGTCTTCAGGTACATGAAGAGGGTAAATAGGGGAGGAACAGTCAGGGTGCTTCAAAGGAAGGAGGAGGGGCCACTAGAGGGCATGGGTGGAAGCTGGAGGGGGGAAGATTCAGGGGAGAAAGGAGGAGGTGCTACTTCACTGAGAGGGTGGTGGAGCCATGGAATGCACTGCCTAGGGGCTGGTGGAGGCAGAGACAGTGGAGGGGTTCAAGAGGGGGTGGGACAGGTACAGGGGAAGGGTTCTGGAAGCAAAATCCAATGCAGCAAGAATATCCGGAACTGGGAAGGGAGAAGCCAGAGAAGGTGAGGGGGTCAGCAAGGTCAGCACCCAGGGTGGGGGCTGACCAAACGAGCAGACATGAAAGACCGTTAGGCCTATTCTGCTGGCATTTTAGTATGTTAGTATGTTAACATTGCCATTTTACCGCACCTTCTTATGAGTAGTACAGCTGTCATTTTTCACATCTCACCCAAAACGTGTTTCCGCCCATGTAGCGCACAATGGTGCAGTTGGTGTGCGAAATCAATGTATGGGACAAATTAAGAAAATCACAGTGGCACTGTTCATGAGCAGAGGTCTTAAAATGGCTATGTTGAAAATTTGGTGAAAAATTCCCTAAAAATGACTGTTTTACGAGCGTGCGATGCGCAGTTCCTACGCACACTTGTAAGTTTGCGAATTCTCAATATTTTCAATCCAGATTTTCAACATTGCCATTTTATTACACTTCCTTAAGAACAATACAGCTGCCATTTTTCACATGTCGCCCAAAATGTGTTTTCACACATGTAGCGCACAATGGTGCAGTCGGTGTGCGAAAGCAATGTTTGGGACAGATTAAGAAAATCACAGTTACACTGTTCATGAGCAGAGGTCTTAAAATGGCTATGTTGAAAATTTGGTGACAATAGTCCATAAAATGACTGTGTTGTGAGTGAGCATTGCGCAGTTTTCACGCACCCTCGTAAGTTCATGACTTTGTAATATTTTCAGTCCAGATTTTCACCAGTGGCATTTTTCCACACTTCATTATGAACAGTACAGCTGTCATTTTTCACAACTTGACCGAAATGTGTTTTCGCACTTTCAGCGCAGAGATAGTGGTCGCTGTGGAAATCATTGTTTGGGACAGATAAAGAAAATCACAGTGACACTGTTCATGATCGGAGGCACCAAAATGCCTGAGTTGACAATCTGCTGTAAAAATTCCCCAAACTAATTACATTATGGTGTGTGCTGCACAGTTTCTATGCACGCTCGTGACTTCACCAGTTTTTTTAATATTTTTACTGCAGATTTGCAACATTGCCATTTTTTCCACCTCCCCATGAACAGTACAGCTGTCATTTTTCACATCCTGTTCGGAATGTGTTTTTGCACCCGTGGTGCTAAATGCCGTAGTCGCTGTGCATAAGCAGCTTTCGGCTAACAAACTGTTATTGCCACTGTTCATGAGGTGGGGGTCTAAAAAAAAAATGTTGAAAATTTGGAGTGAAAATACCAATGAATGCCTGAGGTGGTAGGGTTTCCACCCATAACGCCCCACCCTGTAGAGAATGACAGGCATCAGGGGTGTGACTTGGGATTCTTGCCTGTAAAGCTCATACCATTCCACACCCTGCAGCCAGTGAAAGGCATTGAGGTATGCCTTGGACTCTTCAGCCCCAAAATTCACCCCATTCTCCAATACCGCACCCATCTCACCACATTTCCTGATGGAATGGGGTGCACATAAGGGCCAAAGACCTCAAGGCACACCGTGACACATGTCGGTGTCTGCAGGGTAGGGTGTGGTGAAATGGTGTGCCCTTTATGCCTGATGACCCAAAGGCACACCCCAATGCCTGTCACTCTCTGCAGGGTGGTGATGGGGTTGGCTTCAGTTCAATACTTCACTGCCATTCCTAATATGCAGCTCTGTAACTTCTACACTACCAATGCCAATGCCAGCAAGCAAACATTCGGCATTGACAAATGCTTGTTTTAGTTGGAGGGGTATTATTTATAGGTGCAAGAACATCAATGCAGGTTTTATTTTTCAGTACAGGCGTAGTAATAGAGTTAGATTGGTATATGTCAGTTTGAAGTTGTACTTGAAAGCGAGATGCCATATCCTTCTGACTTGTCTCAATTTCACTTATCCTTTTATTAAACTGCTCCAAAAGGACTGACAGTTCATGATTATCAAGACATTTAGTACATGCAAATAAGTTGTCTAATGGATAATCAGGAACTATCATACACATGTTGCATGTTTTACATAGTACAGCTTTTTCACCATTTTTGGTTTGTATGAATGTTTCCATGGTATCTATTCTACAGTTGTTAAAGTCACAAACAAGGAAACAAGAAAAGAGGTGTGAAAAAATAATACCAGATTTGGTAATTATAGTTCTTAAGATACCCAGAAAAGATTCAACTTCTTGATTAAGTTTTGGAAACAAAGTTCCAAATTCCAAAAGAAGAAGTATGTTGATAGTATTATGCACTGTTTACCAGAAATAATAATGTAATATTTTAATTTTAACCCAAAATGTGATAATTTTTCAAATTACTTTCACCACAGTAGGCAACATTAACAATTTTAAAGACAGACGTTGTTAGTTCTTTGTTGTTTCTGACTGAGCTTTCACCAACTCTGAGCTACTAGAAATGGTATCACAAACAAAGAAAACACAGGCTGAAATCAGATAAAAGCATATAGATGTTAATTACTTATTCTATAGTCTTCTTCCTAGAGCAAATATTTAATTTTAGTGCCTTATAATGATACTCAAAAGTGCAGGGCAGGATCTCTATTGGCCAAGTACTTTAAGAAATACAGCAAACAATATGAACTGGATGTCTAGTAGCCCCTGATATTACCTACAAGCTGAGTGATCATCATCGTCCTTGACTACAGAGGATTTGTGTTTATGACTGCTTTGCTAGAGACCCCCCCCTTATACTCAAACAACACTAAACATGCAAAACACGCATGGAAATGCACGTGTCTTTGCGCACATCTTCGCACACCCTGCCCAAGCTCACCCTGCTCACTGTAGGCTTCAATTATGTAATATCCTCACCCTGAAATTCTGAGCAATTAATGACAGAGCTGAAGCTCTGTAAGCTGCTGCAAATATTCTAGTGCTGTTAAAAGAAGCACCAACTTGAAACACAGAATAAAAGCACTTAAGTGTCACTGCAATGTTTAAAAATGAATTTGGACCACAAGTCCCTCTTCCTGTACAAGAATTACAGCAGGGCTCAGTTAGTTACATCAAATTAACAGAAATAAACTTTGCACAAGCATTTTAGTATATCGGTGGAAGCTGCAACTGTGCAGAGCAGAGTCTCACACAGCAAACTGACTTTAGCAAAAAGATGGGGAGGAACTCTCCTGTGTTAAAAAGGGAATGCACCCAGCATAAACAGAAAGGCTGTTCCTGGGTACAAACTTGTTACCTAAGCAAATTAAACATAAAGTAATGCAGCAAATGAAATCTTTCCCGACAGCTAGAAATTTCAGCTGCTGTGTGTTACTGTAAATGCAATTACATTGTTCAGTGAGAATAAAACATGAGAAATTAGCTAAATAAAGAAGCCTGTGCAGAAATTAAGTAAACAGGAGTGATTTTTTTTCTCCTTGCCTCTGAAATTGAAGAGAGCTCTTACCTGAGTGCAGCAATCATGT
This sequence comes from Neoceratodus forsteri, assembly GCA_016271365.2. Taxonomy (NCBI): domain Eukaryota; kingdom Metazoa; phylum Chordata; order Ceratodontiformes; family Ceratodontidae; genus Neoceratodus; species Neoceratodus forsteri. Next base: position 1,287,887,350 of record CM057454.1, on the reverse strand, counting down.
AAAATGGGCTCTTAGGAGCCAGCTGTTATATAGAAACTCCCTGGTTATCAATCAACAGAAAGAGGGGAGGAGTTTCATGCCTACAGATAATTAAGATGTCTTTCTGAATATACTAACATACTAACATACTATTTGCCAGCAGATTAGGCCTTACGGTCTATCGAGTCTGCTCGAACCTTAGATCCTTAGTTGGGTGCCGAGACCCTCCCATCCCTTGTGCTCCAGAAACCCGTATCATCCATCCCCACCCCCCCGGGACAGGCCATCATCTGATACAACCACTTTCTGTGTCTGTCCCACCCTCTCTTGAAGCCCTCCACTGTGGATCTCTGAACCAGCTCGCCAGGCAATGCATTCCAAGGGTCCACCACCCTCTCAGTGAAAAACCTCCTCCTCTTTTCCCCCCTCACCCTTCTACCTTCCAACTTCAAACCATGCCCTCTGGTGATACCTCCCTGCTTTAGTCTAAAGATCCCCTCCATGTTTACCCTATTTATTCCCTTGAGGTACTTGAGGACCTCAATCATGTTCCCCCTGTCTCTCCTCTCCTCCAATGAAAACAGGCAGAGCTCCTTAAGTTTGTCCTCATACGTCAAATCCCCTAGCCCTCGTATCATCTTTGTTGCCCTCCTCTGTACCCTCTCCAGGAGCTGTATGTCCCTTTTCAAGTGTGGTCTCCAGTACTGTACACAATACTCAAGGTGTGGTCTAACCAGTCCATTGTACAGCGGCAGAATCACTTCCTTGCTCCTAGAGGTGATCCCCCTTACGATGCATCCCAACATCCTGTTTGCCTTGCTAGCCGCTCTCCTGCACTGCTCAGAGTTATTCATACATGCATCCACCATGACCTCTAGGTCTTTTTCCCCTATTGAGGCCTCCAGCGCCTCCCCTCCCAGGGTGCACCTGTGTTTAGGGTTTCCCCGACCAAGATGCAACACCTTGCACTTGGTGATATTGAAATTTAATTTCCATGTGTGAGCCCAGCTTTCCAGGGTGTCCAGGTCCCCTTGCAGGGCCAACCTCCCCTCTTCTCCCTCAACTACTGCTCCAATTTTGGAGTCATCCACGAAGAGACTGATTTCACACCCTATACCCTCCCTGATGTCCGATATGTATGCATTAAACAGGATCAGACCCAGGACCGAGCCCTGCGGTACCCCACTACCAACCTCTCTAGGGTTCGAGAGCTCCCCACAGACCACTACTCTCTGAGTGCATCCAGCTAGCCAGTTTTCAATCCATCTGGCCATCAAAGGCCCTACTCTAACCCCATCAGTTTCTTCACCAGACCATTGTGGGGACAGAGTCAAACGCCTTGCTGAAGTCCAAGAATAATACATCCACAGGCTTACCCCTGTCCAGTTCTGATGTTACCCATTCATAGAACTCCACAAGGTTGGTTTGACATGATCTACCTGGCACAAGCCCATGTTGCTGACTATCCAGACCTCCCACCTCCTCCAAGTACACCCCCAATCGTTCCTTTAGTATACTCTCTATTAATTTTCTCACCACCGAGGTCAAACTGATGGGTCTATAGTTACCTGGTACTTCCCTCGACCCCTCTTTATGGATTGGTACCACATGTGCCTCTCGCCAATCCCTAGGTACCCTCCCCGTCTCAAGTGACCTGCTGAAAGCTCCGCCAGGGGTGAAGCCAGTATGTCCGCCAATTCCCATAGTACTCTCAGATGAATGCCATCCGACCCAGGAGATTTGTCTTTCTTTAGGGCCTTGAGGGCTAACCACACCCTTTTGGTGGAGATAGCATCATCTGTCCCCTCCATCTTACTGGCCTTTTTATCCTTACCCAGATGTGACACCCCTGGGGTACCTCTCCCTCCCTCTTGCTCCATTTCTGTTGCTCCCCTGATCCCACTAACTGACATTTCTATCCCTTTCGTGCCTTGCTTTGTAGATATCCCATCCCCCTCCCTAGTGAACACAGAGGCAAAGTACTTGTTAAATACCTCTGCCTGGACCCTCGCCTCTTCCACCCACCCTCCTTCTGATCTCAATCTGCTGAGATGGCCCTTAGTTTTTCTCCGCTCCCCAATGTACGGAAGAACCCTTTCCCTCCATGTATCCCTGTGCCAGCCGCTGCTCTTTACTGACTTTACTCCCTCACCATACTGGGTGACTTTTCTAGATGCAAGCTGGTACATTTCCTTATCCCTATCCCTCTTATTGTTTTATATTTTTGTAGGCCGCTTCTTTTCTCTGACTGCTACCTGTACCTCACTGGACCACCAGCATGGTTTATGTGACCTTGCTCCCTTACGCTTCAACTTAGCGCAGATCCTGACTGCCTCATGAAGTCCCCGCTTTATGACCTCCCATCTCCTTTCCACACTTGTCATTGAGCTAATCCCCTTCAAGTGATCCTTGAGAATATTTCCCATGCCCATAAAGTCTGCCCTCCTGAAGTCCACTGCCAGTGTCCTAGATCTCCCCCCCTCCACCCATGCTTATTTGAAACCAGACAGTATTGTGGTCACTCCCAGTCAGGGGGTCTTGTACAACCATGTCCTTTACCAGATCCCCATCTTCCAGAACCACATCCAGGACTTGCCCCTCCCTTGTGGGCTCCATCACATGCTGTGTTAAGAACACATCCTGGAAGCCATCCAGCAGCCTCTGCTCCTTGGCCACCTTAGAGGACATGGTTCCCCAGTTTGTACCTGGCATATTAAGGTCCCCCATCAACACCACTCCTTCCCCTTTTGGTCCACACTGGGCAATGATGTTGTCCAGCAAACCATCCTCTAGAACATCACTCATCCCGGGGGGCCTATATACTACACCCAGCTTGACCTTATCTCCTGCTGGGGATCATAAGGTGACCCATAAGGCCTCCACGTTTCCCTCTGACTCTTCTACCCTAGCAATTTCTATGTCATCTCTAATGAACATAGCCACTCCACCCCCTCTGCCCTCCTTTCTATCCTTCCTAAGCATAGTGTACCCCTGCACGTTTAGGTCCCAGTCATGGTTTTTGTTGGCCCACGTTTCCGTGACTGCCGCCACATCCACCCCCCTGAACAGCATGGCCTGGAACTCTGGCAACTTGTTTCCCAAGCTCCTGGCATTTACTAACACCAACCCCCACCCCTTATCCCTGATCCTCTTTGTCGAACCCCACCCAGATTCCTTATACTTCCATCCTCCCTCTGCTCCTCCTGAAACCTCCACCCCAATCTGTTTCCCCCCCCCTTGGGCTTGAAGGCTACTCCCCTCATCTGGAGGAGAGGGCTTCTGGTTAGCCCCTCCCTTATCCCTTCCCCCCTCAAGTTTAAACCCCACCTTTCTTGTACGTAGTCAGCCATCCCCTGTTTAAGGACTTCCTTCCCTAATGGGGCAAGATGAGACCTGTCCTTGGCATATAGTCCCTTATCCTCCCAAACTCCATTCCAGTTCCCTAACACCCCCAACCCACTCTCTTCACCCCACTTCCTGAGCCAGTCATTAACCTCTGTGAGCTTCATTTTTTTCTCCACTGAGGCCTTTGGTAATGGCAATATCTCCGAAAAGGAAATGTTGCATCCATTATCCTGACAGACTCTGGCAAGTTCTTGGAACCTTGCTTGGATTTCCAAAATGCTATTTCCCTCTAGATCATTAGTTCCCAAATGCATCAGGAAATCCGGTTTCCCACCACAATCCCTAACCATTTCATACACCATGTACTTTGCTCTGTGCACTGTCAGCCCAGAGATACTCACTACCTTCACCTGGCTATGGCTACAGTGTTTATATGAAATAAAAGAATAACTCATTATTGTTTGATGTCTCAATCTATATGTGAAGCCATGCTGATCTACCAAAATGTCAGTATCAGAGGAGGATTAACTATTAATTAGAAAATGTGCAGCTCAGCTGACCTGATGATGCTGTAGTGGACCTGTATAAAAACAGCTCTAGTTCTCACAAATGGCAGATAGGCCTGAGAGTGAGTGAGGAGAGGTCATCTCAAACACAGAAGATTGTAGAAACTGTGACAAGAAGGTTTTCAACTCTGTGGCAGAACTACCAGGGGAGGGTAGTTCTGAGAGCTCAAAAGAGCTGTTTTCTTTTGGGTCATTCTAGTTTTTCTTTTGTTATTTAAGTCTGAAATTTAAGACATGTGCCAAATTTGGTATATCATTATTTTTGTATATAAAAATATCCTTTTTACAAAAAAAATTAGTCCATTTGGAAAATAAACATCACACCTAGCAAAGGTGTGTTAACCATACTTTGGAAGTCTTAACTCACTTATTTACCCTACCCACATAACCCACACACCGAAATTTGGTGTCAGAAGTGAAATCTGGTTGTCCAGCTTAGGTGGGAAGTCAGGTTTCTGTACCAGTTCTGGTACTAGGGTGAAAAGAGTGAGAGGATGTCGGATGAAGAGGAGAAGAAGAAGGGAGCTGTGGCAGCTGGTGTCCAGACCCAGATGCAGGTGACAAAAAACGGAGAGACCTCGATGCCTGGATTAGGACTGGTGGTGCGACCAAAGAAACTGAAGGACCTGAGTGATGAGGATGAGAATCAGAAGGAAGAACCAAGGATGTACCTCGATGAGCCACCAGAGGGATTACCTGAACTGACGAGATGGTTGACAATAAAACAACTAGATATGGAGTGAGAAAGAGAGCTCACGTGGAGAAGACAAGATACCAGGTGGGCAGAGACTTTAAGGGCCTTACATGATTTGTGAGCAAATAGAGGTCAGGATGGGGGCAGACCAGACCTAAACCTAAAGGATATAAAGTTAACAAAAATGAATGCCACAGATGATATAGAGGGTTATCTCACAACATTTGAGAGGGTTGCCCAGGATTGTGCTTGGCCTCAGACACAATGGGTGGTATGGTTAGCCCCTTATCTAACTGGGAAGGCACAGTTAGCATACAGTAATATGGATTCTAGGAATGCTAACACATATGATCTGGTAAAGAAAGAGATACTCAAGAAGTATGATATCAATACCGAGACATACTGGAAGAGATTCCGGGCATTAAAACACCAGATATATGATACCCCTAGAGAAACCTTTATATGGCTAAGGGAATTATGTAACAAATGGCTACAACCAGAGGGGAAAACAGTAGATAATATAATAGATATTGTAGTGGGGGAACAGTTTTTACAGATCTTACCCCAAGATGTACAGATATGGGTAAGAGAACATAACCCAGAAACTGTAGAAACTGCCATTACATTAGCAGATAACTATCTCACTGACCACCAGACTGTAAAGAAAGGAGGGAATAGACCCCAGGAGACTGTTAAACCCAACCCAGTAGTAAGACCAACCTATGAGCAACCTAGATAAGGGAAATATGAAAGTCGCCCAGATAACAGGGGTGGTATTGGTAGATGGCCCTTCGCTGCAGACATTATTTGCTGGAATTGCAAAGGACAGGGACATATTGCCCGATATTGCCCTACAAAAAGGTGAGATACAGCACACTTGGCATTATTAAACCCTGGGTACTTTTTCACTGAGGTAACAGTGGAGAATAAGAATGTGACTGCCCTAATAGACTCTGGAAGTAAACAAACATTGACTCGACCAGAACTGGTAGCTAAGAAGGAAAGGGGACCGCCAATGAGTGTGGTCTGTGTGTATGGGGACATCTATGTATACCCTACAGTGCCAGTGGACATGGTAATAAAAGAAAAACAGACCACTTTTACGACAGGATTGGTCCCACATTTACCAGTTCATATGGTCATTGGGCATGACTTTCTTGACTTTGCTAATTTAATGCCTGATAAAGGAACTATAACTGCTGTAACCACCAGGGCCCAAGAACAGAAACAACAACAGTTGGGAGACATTTTTCCTTTCTAAGGAGATGTGGTTGACCAACCAGGGAAAACTAAACTGTTCCACAATATGAGGAAGAAAATTCAAAGACAATGGCAAGTAAAACAGAATGGTTTAACACCAGAGACCGTACAAACTGTTTTTGTAAAAGCAAATATTGTGGATGTGCAATAAGCTGATGTTAGTTTAAAACCTTTTTTTCAGCAGGTTGAAAAAATACAGACCCAAGGTGCCCCCAAAATGGTAATAAGAAATGAATTGTTGTACAGCATATGTGAGAACCCAGTAACCAAGGAAGAGGTAGAACAACTGTTAGTCCCCTCCTGTTTTAGAAAGGATTAGTGTACCTCAGTCATGATCTACCATGGGCCAGACATGCGGGAAGAGATAGGACACTAGGTAGATTGACACAGCATTTCTTTTGGCCAAAGATACATGAAGATGTAGCTAATTGTTGCAGAGAATGTAAGTCTTGTCAACTTGTAGCTCCAGTAGGAAAAAGGGATGAAGTACCTCTATTGCCCTTACCCTTGGTGACAACACCATTTGAATGAATTGGGATGGATGTGGTGGGTCCTTTAAATAACAGCTCAAAGGGCAATCAGTACATACTTGTCGTAAGTGATTATGCAACAAAATACCCCAAGGCCATACCCATGAGATCAGTGACAACACCTAAAATCACTGAGGAATTAGTAAAGCTCTTTAGCAGAGTTGGTATACCTAAGGAGATACTAACGGATTGGAGTACTAACTTTAATGCTGAGTTATTGAGGGAGCTTTATTGAATGTTGGGTATAGTGGCTGTACGCACATTCCACTATCATCCCCAGACAGATGGTCTAACTGAGTGTTTCAACCAGACATTGAAATGGATGCTTAAAAGGTTTGTAAATGAGGAGGGTAAGGACGGGGATAAGTACTTACCTTTTGCCCTGTTCACATATAGAGAGGTTCCCCAGGCCTCTATCAGCCACTCCACATTTGAACTCCTTTTTGGCAGAAACCCCAGAGGACCCTTAGAAGTGATCAAAGAATGTTGGGAGGAGGGAAAGGATATGAAGCACCCTGGAATTGCTACCTATCTGAAACAACTTAGACAGAGGTTAGTGAAATACTGTACCAAGGCTCATGAGATGAGTATTCAGGCCAAATTACGCAGAAACGAATAAATGATCAGGGAAAGCAGATTAAAACATTTGAAGTTGGAGACAGAGTCTTATTACTACTTCCCACCACTGCTAATAAACTCCTAATGAAATAGCAGGGGGCCTTACACAGTAGTAAGACAGACATTCCCTGTTACCTTTGAAATAAAGACACCTGACAAGAAGCAGCAAACAAAGATTTACCATGGCAATTTGCTGAAAAAGTGGCATTAGTAAAGTACGAAAGGGATGAGTATGTTAGTACTGCCTGAAAACCCCAACACAGAGTTAGAGATGGCTTATGGAAGGCTAGAAACTAGGAAGGGGATCAGTGAGTTAAAGATAACTCCTATCCTAGAACCCAAGCAAAGATAAGAGTTACAGGATATGTTATTGGAATATCCTAGTACTTTTACTAGTGTGCCAGGCCTTGCTAGGGGAGTGGAGCATGAAATACATACCACACCCCTCCCATAAGAAAAAAGCCTTATAGATTACCAGAAAGGGTGAGACAAGAGGTACAACTTGAGGTAGAAAAGTTGTTGAAAATGAAAATAATTGAACCCTTGAATAGTGCTTCGGGGTCCCCTATTGTTGTTGTACCCAAAAAGAAGAGTGGTATTTGTCTGTGTCTGGAATTCTAAGGGTTAAATGCGGTATCTCAGTTTGATGTCTACCCTATGCTCAGGGTAGATGACATAATTGACAAAGTGGGTAATGCAAAATGTATTTCCACACTAGACCTGATGAAAGGATATTGGCAGATACCCTTTGAAGTAACTTCACAAGAAAAAACATCCTTTAGTATGCCTATGGGTTTGTCCCAATTCCGGACAATGCTCTTTGGACTACATGGAGCTTTTGCAATGATCCAAGGGTTCATGAACCAAGTACTGGCAGCCCACTGTAATTTTTGTGTGGCCTACTTGGATGATTTCATAATTTTTAGTCCAGACTGGAACACCCATTTGGCACACTTAAGAGCTGTTATCACATCCATTGCCAAAGCAGGAGTGACCATCAATCCTGAGAAAAGTTTGCTGGCCATGTTTGAAATCAGATATCTGGGATTTGTACAAGGAAATGGTACCATAAAGCCAAAGATTAATAAAACTGAGGCAGTAGCCAATTGTCCACAACCTGAGACAAAGAAATATATACACTCTCTTAGGTTTGGCAGGCTACTACCACCGATTCATTCCTAATTTTGCAGCAAAAGCCACACCTTTAACAGATCTCACCAAAAATAAATTTAATAATAAAGTTAAATGGACTCAGGAATGTGAGAATGCTTTTGTTACCATAAAAGCTGCTTTATGTCCTTCCCCAGTACGACATAGTCCAGATTTTAATCATCCATTTGAGGTCCATACGGATGCCACTGGAACGGGTATTGGGGCAGTATTAAGCCAAACCATTGAGGGTGAAGAACATCCCATGCTGTATATATCACAGAAACTTCATGACTGTGAACAGAAATATTCCACTGTGGAAAAAGAATGCCTAGCGGCCAAGTGGGCCATTGAGGCATTACAATTTTATTTACGGGAAGCGCCATTTACTCTTATTACTGATCATAATCCACTTTGTTATATTTATCAAATGAAGGACCATAATAATCAGATTATGAGGTGGTATTTGGCACTACAGCCCTATAAATTTACTGTACAACATAGTGCCGGTACCCAGCACATTAATGCTGATTTTTTGTCCAGGTATGAGGTACCTGTTGTCAAGGTAAATGGAAATACATGTCATCCAGAAACATCTGTGGTTACATATTGAATTGACCTGTTTAGACTCCTCAGGGTAGTAATTAAGTATATCAGGTATACTTATTGTAAAGTATAGCCTGAGTATTAACATTTTGTTAAGGGACCCTGGGGTGGACCTACCAAGCGAGAGTAGGTGGTAGTTTCATCCTACCCAGACATACTTGGGTAGGTTGTCTTGGAAACCAGTAAGGTATCCACTAATTTCCGCTTAACCATGGGGGTATGTGACAGATTGACCACCCCCCTTTTCTTTTGAAGGCTTTGGCATCATTCTTTCCCTATAAAGTCTACTGCAGTAGCAAACTTTTCTCTCTTCTAAACTATATATATCTAACTCTACCATTATGGGAAGGCCACCCATAATGGTATCTTCTGCTCCCTTGGCTGTTCCTCTTTTATTTCCTTTTCATCCCCTGCCTATGCCTGCATAAAGAAAGTATAGTATGTCTTTTCCTGGGCAGAGTGTAAAGAATTGTAGCCCCAAATAAAGACATGTATCCTAATGCTGAAATATGCCCCATAGTGTGTGCTTCTGCTATGGTGCAAACTCGGAGGAGCAATGAAATGCATCGGGTGACTGTCCCCTGTGAGAAGCTGTCCTCAACTTCAGAAAAAGTTAGAAAAGGCAGCCACTCATTTTGGAGAGAATAAATAAATATTCTGTTAGAAATAAAAACACTTCTCCTAGAGCTGCATACATCGTGTGGTGTGTGCTCTGTGCAAAGAAACAGTGCAGGCAGTAAAAAGTTTAACAGTCATGAAAGTGAACGTTCTCACTTTCCCTGACTCACATCTAGTATAGATGACAAGTAGATTGGGAGGAACTCTCCCGTGTTAAAAAGGGAATGCACCCAGCATAAACAGAAAGGCTGCACTGGGTACAAACTTGTTGCCTAAGCAAATTAAACATAAAGTAATGCAGCAAATGAAATCTTTCCTGACAGCTTGAAATTTCAGCCACCGGGTGTTACTGTAAATGCAGTTACATTGTTCAGTGAGGATAAAACATGAGAAGGCAGCTAAAGAAAGAATCCTGTGAAGAAATAAAGTAAACAGGAGTGATTTTTTTCTCCTTGCCTCTGAAATTGAAGAGAGCTCTTACCTGAGCACAGCAGTCATGTAAAATGGGCTCTTAGGAGCCAGCTGCCCCATGTGGAGGCTGTTATATAGAAACTCCCTGGTTATCAATCAACTGAAAAATAGGAGGAGTTTCAAGCCTACAGATAATTAAGATGTCTTTCTGAATATCTTCTGCTACAGTGTTTATATGAAATAAAGGAATAACTCATTATTGTTTGATGTCTCAAATCTGTATGTGAAGCCATGCTGATCTACCAAAATGTCTGTATAGGAGGAGGATTAACTATTAATTAGAAAAGGGGCAGACCAGCTGGCCTGATGATGCTGTAGGGACCTATATAAAAACAGCCCTAGTTCTTAGAAATGGCAGATAGGCTTGAGAGTGAGTGAGGAAAGGTTATCTCAAACACAGAAGATTGTAAAAACTGTGACATGAAGGTTTTCTAATCTGTGGCAGAACTACCAGTGGAGGGTAGTTCTGAGAGCTCAAAAGAGCTGTTTTCTTTTGGATTATTCTAGTTTTTCTTTTGTTATTTAAGTCTGAAATTTAAGACGTGTGCCAAATTTGGTATATCTTTATTTTTGTATATAAAAATATCCTTTTTACAAAAAAAATTAGTCCATCTGGAAAATAAACATCACTCTTAGCAAAAGTGTGTTAACCATACTTTGGAAGTTTTGACTCACTTAGTTACCCTACCCACATAACCCGGTCACAGCAACCTATAGCCTTTCTCCTCTCTTCAAGCAGCTTCCCCCCTTGGAGTTGTTATTCTAATCAGGAGGGTGTGGGAGGCAAAGCCCCCAGCAGAAAACCCCATTTAGGTTTTTGTCACCATTTTGGTGATCCCTGACTTTTACCCCTCACCCTTTCTGGCCACGCTCTTTTGCCGTCCCTCATTTTGGGCTCTCTGTTTTTACTTAGCCCAAATCATATAGAATACATCTGACTAGGCTGCATCATAGGATCAAGCTTCTGCCATTTTCAACAAAAGAAAACGTTTTCCACAGAGCTCCACACTCAAGCAATGACACTTTTCTACTTAAATTTTGCTACTGTGTCCAGTACTGCTAGAATCAGGCTTTCTATCCATTTCTATAGATATTTTTTTGTTAGGGTCTATACTGCTGGTCACCTCTTCTAGCAGGAGACAGGCACGTGTTTGTTCCATCAGAATTCTTGCTAGATGCTAGCAGCAGGAATATGAATGTTTGCTTCCACATCCCTACCTCCAATCATGCAGCCTTCTCAGTTTAAATAACACACCCATCTGTTTTTTGCTGGCACTCATCCAGGAGTACCATGTGTCCCAGAATGCTTATGGTCCCTATGGCGGTGATAGTTTACTGTGCATGCATTCAGTAAAGCACCAGGGCACTCTCCTACTAGTGTAGTGCTCTAGGATTAGTGCACTAGAGGGTGTCCACTGTAGACCCTGGCAGCTGCTGCAGGATGGTTCACCTATTTCCCACCCATATCAGCTCAGCAGGGAGGTGGTGGAGCAGATTTCTACTCTTGGGGAACAAACCATATTTACTCTGGAATGGGATCTCAGATGGCAATACAACATAGAGGTGCAAAGTACGGTGCTGCTACCTAGATAATCAGATGCTTGGGTCCCAATATTATAGCTGCATACTGTATGATTTGGAATTTTTCTCCCATAATACATTGTACATTGTGCTGGAGACACTCCAAGCTTATCTTAGCAGTGCAGCATTACAGAAAAAAAACATCTGCCTTTCTCCTGTACAGCCTTACCCTGAATTCTTACCTCCTCTGGTGTCCCTGTGCCTTCTTTCTGGATCGCCACACGAACAACACCAGCATCACTCCAACTGAATTTCTTAACAAAGCTTTATTATTTTAAAGTATAAAAAGTGCATACAACAAGCATTTGTCAATGCTGAATGTTTGCTTGCTGATATTAGCATTGGACGTGCAGGAGTTAGACAGATGCAGAATAGTAATGGCAGTGAAGTATTGAACTCATGCCAACCCTACCTGCACTCTGCAGAGGTGGACAGGCATTGGAGTGTGCCTTTGGGTCGTTGCCCATAATACTCATGCATTTCACCTCACCTATCCTGTAGACACTGACAAGTGTTGAGGTGTGTCTTTGGGTGTTGGGCTTCACAGTCACCCCATTTCATAAGGACATACGCTGAAATGGGTGCAGTATAGGAGAATGGGGTAAAGTCTGGGGCCAAAGTGTCTAAGGCACACCTCGATGCCTGTCACTGGCTTCGGGGGTGTGTGGAATGGCATGAGCATTACAGCCGGCAATTCAAAGGCACACCCTGATGCCTGTCAGTCTGTAGAGGGTGGGATGTTATGGTTAGAAACCCTAATTCCCCAGGCATTTGTTGGCATTTGTACTACAAATTTTCAACATGGCCTTTTTGTGACCCCACCTCATGAAAGTATTTGATTTTGTTTACGTGTCCCAAACTTTGATTTCCCACAGTGTCCGTGCCATTCTACGCCAGATGTGCAAAAACACAGATCGAACAGAATGTGAAGAATGACAGTTATACCATCCATAGGGAGGTGTGAAGAAATGGCAATGTTGAAAATCTGGAGTGAAAATATTAAAAAATGCTTGAACCTTTGAGTGTACATGGAAACTGTGCAATGCATGCTCATAATGCAGTCATTTAGTGGAATTATTTCACCAAATTTTCCACACAGGCATTTTGTGACCTCTGCCCATGAACTCTGTCACTATGATTTTCTTAATCTGTCCCGAACGTGATTTCCAACAGTGACCATGCCATTGTGTGCCAGATGTGCAAACACACATTTTGGGCAGGATGTGAAAAATCACAGCTGTACTGTTCATAAGGAGGTGTGCAAAATGGGCAATGTTGAACATTTTGAGTGTAAATATTACACATTTTAAAGTTATGAGTGTGCATGGAAACTGTGCAATGCACGCTCATAATATAGTCATTTTATGGACTTTTGTCACCAAATTTTCAACATAGGCATTTTACAACCTCTTCTCCTTAACATTGTCACTTTACTTTCTTAATTTGTCCCAAACACTGATTTCCTACAGCAACCACACTATCTTGCACCTGAAGTGTGAAAACACATTTCGGCCAGGATGTGAAAAATGACAGCTGCGCTGTTCATAAAGAGATGTGAAAAAATGACAATGTTGAAATTTTGGAGTGAAAATATTACAAATTCACAAAGTTACCAGGGTGCGAGGATACTGCGCAATGCACGCTTATAACACGGTAATTTTTTGAATATTTTCAACAAATTTGCAACGTAGGCTTTTTGAGAGCCCACCTCATGAACAGTGACCCTGTAATTTCATAAATCAGTCCCAAAAGGTGATTCTGCACAGAGAACATGAAATCACCTTTCTGGACCAAATAACGCCATGACAGTGACTGAATTCATGAGAAGGGGTCCCATAAACCCCATGTTGAAAATTTGGTGCCAAAAGTTTAAAAACAAATGGCCGTGATATCCCCATACATTGAAAAAAAACATTTTTGCCATTATACAACTTACTGGCATTTCTTCAGTTCACGGTTGTCTTTGAAGTATGCAGACATGTTCCCGGTCTACCGAAGATTGTCGCGCCGGGCTCTGGAGGTAAGTGTGGGGGTGTGGAGAGGTGGAGTGCTCAGAGGGTAGGTGTGGGTTGGAGAAGGGGCCACAAGAAACAATGAGGGACCTTATTCTTTTACAGGGTAAAAAAAAAAGGCAGTGTGAGATACTTTTGGCACATTGGGGTGGACTCCCAGTGTGCCATGGTTGCCACCTGGGTGTTTGTTGGGGGGACTGGAGCCAACAAGGACTGGACATCCCCATCAGCCATACAGTGTGCTGGGGGGAGCGCATGAGCCAAGAGGGATTGGGCACACTCTCGGAACACAACAAATGGGGGGCATCATGCCGACAGGGATTGGCTACCCCATCAGCAAATGAACTGGGGGGGGAGCAAGCTGACAGGGAGATTGGACACCCCTGTTAGCTTTAACAGGGACTGTGAGAGGTGGTGGCTGTCCATCGGCTTCGTGGGGACTGTGAAAGGCTGATGGAGAAGCCGTCGCCATGTTTATTAAAAGGGGTCTCCAAACAGTGCAGCTGTAATTGACTGCTACAGTCAGGGACCACCCTGCAAAAACAGCTGATTGTTGATGATACGGCACTCCCTGATTGCAGCGGCCAGTTTATTTCAAGTTGGTGGCAAGCTACACTACTGCTGTCATGGGCAGCATGATCTTCTATTGGTGCCAAAGTGACCAGCCCCAAAATGGGCTGCTGGCATTGGAAAACAACACTTCACCTCCTCAACTCACTACTGCAGCAAGCTGCCCCAATACCTTGCTTGCATATGCGTGCAAGCAAACATATAAATCAGTTACAAAACAATAGGCCATTGCAGATGGAGACCCCTACCGGTTTTGCTACCTGAGCATCCTCAGGGTGTTCTTAACTCCTGATCTGCCTGCTGGTAAGGGCGACCTGCAGAGCAATGAACATCATTGTCAGTAAGCTCCACCTTCCTCCTCTATGCTCCTTCAGAGGCTCCCAATTTGTGAGCGTGTCTGCTATACTCTGAAGGGTACTCACACAGTGCTGCTGCCAGAAATCCATTCCATGCATGTGCCGATCCCCAAGTGCCATCTTGGGCTTGGCATCTCACCCTTCACAGCACAATCTTTAACAGTTATTCCATCAACCATAAGCAGCTCTCTCTTTCTTCAAGAGAGTTCCCCTTCAGGGCACCACTCCACCAATTAATAGGTACCCATTTGAAGGAGAGTTTTCATTCCTCATCTTCCTATCTCTCTCCTGGCTGTGTGTCCCACCTGAAGTGACCTACCATACATCACTTCTGGTGGCCATCTTAGGAGTCTGCTGCCCCACTGTTTTCACTGGTGCCACACTAGAAATAAGTAAAGAGGTTACTCTACACACCCCTAACAGTTGTTCCACACAAGCGCTCCTCTCCAATCCCACATTTGCATCTTCTAACTCCTGGGAGTGTACACTAACAAACAATAGCCAAAAACAGGCTGAATTAGCTGCCACAGTGGGAAAAGTAGCCCTTGCATGACCCCGGGTGACCAGAATCATATCACTTCTGGTGGCCATATTGGAACTATAACATTGCATAGGTATACGTAGGACTTTTCAGTACCTAATAGAAACATAAAACTTTATGATATAATTATGTGGAACATTAACACACACACATTGACATTTTGTCTCACTATGCAGCCAGCTTGGTAAAAGCAAAGGTTTGCTGCTCCTGCAAGGTCCCACTACTGCCTTCCAGTCCAGGACAACTGTGCCCTAACTGCCTGTCAGAAGAACTGTCAGAGCACTCTGACCACTTGGATCCTGGACAAGGCATCTTTATTTATTTGTATTTATTTGTTTCAGTTTTGGATTAAACCTTTGAGCTATGCGGCTCCTATTCAAGCCAAGGAGACAATACACATAACAAAGTACAGAATCAAGAAATCAGTACATATGACCAAGTACAAGGGATATACAAAACATGTTATATATATCAAGCAGTACAAGTAAACAATCCAGTACAATATATGCAGGATTTTAGCAAAAACGTCACAGCAATTCCATAGCTAGGTGGGCCCAAATAGTGTTGTTAAGTGCAAAGAGGTGGTGATTGTAGCAGCCTAATGTGGGCATAGTCCAGGAGGAGGAGGAGAGGTGAGGACAGAGGTAGCTGAAAAGAGGGTGAGGAGGAAGGGGAGGTGAAGGCAAACAGGACAAGGTGTAGCCCATGCAGGCATTCTTTAAGAACAGGGAGGAGTGGAGAGGTGGTAGGAGGGTGGATTGTGAGACAGTTAAGGGAGGGATGGAGAAGCTGAGGTTAAAGCAGCCCAGTAGGCATTGTTAAAATAGGGTGTGGGGGGTGGGGGAAGAACAGTGGTATTGAGGGAGGGAGGAGGGCAGAGCACTGAGGAGAGTAACTATCTAAGATGTACTGTCACAGTGATTGGCCCCAGCTAGAAGGAGTCTGAGGCCCCTTTTAAAGGGACCAGTTTTTCCACATTCAATGAATGGGGCCAGAAGTTAATTTATCCACTGGGGACCATGAAATACAAGGGCATGCTAAGCAAATGAGGTGTGTTTAAAGGGGATTTTGAGGGAACCTTTGGAGGTACTTCTTTTAGTCTGTAAAGTTGTGGATTGCTGGAAAAATGCTGCAGTTGAGTTAAGGGTTAAGCCAAGCAGTGCCTTCTTCCCAATTGGGCATGCCAGGTATTGAATCCGAAGGTGCAGCGGGAGCCAACCCATTTTGGAATAAAAACTACAAGAATGAGTAAGTCTGTGCACCCCTAAGACAAGCCTGCAGGCCTTTTTAAGTAGCACTTTAATTATTTTCAGAGCGGTTTCAGTACCAGCGTTGTAGATGATGAGCCCATAGTCGATAGCTGACAGTATCGAATTCTGTATGATAAGGTTCAGGGCTGTTTGAGACATAGCTTGCCTGTGACTGTAAAGTATACCGAGTTTGGTGTTAGCAGCTTTGACTACATAATCCATGTGTGATGCATAAGTTACAGTGTCATCCAGGAGAACGCCTAAGTATTTAATGTAAGTTACTTGCTCTAGGGTGTCTCCTTTCCTGACTTAGGCTGGACAGCAGGCTGCATTTTTTCTTGTGATGGGGTATAGTGAAATATATTACCTTTGTGTTTTGTAGTTTAGAAGTAGTCTATGGTATGAGAACCAGTTTTCAAGTTGCTGGAAACTGTTCTGCAGAGCAGATGTAATTTCAGAGGGATGATTACCTAGTACAAAGATGACAACATCATCAGCATATAGCAACATTTTGGCTGAGCAAGCAGATGGTAAGGAGTTAATAAACAGGTTGAACAGCAATGGGCCTAGAATAGACCCTTGAAGGCCCCTAAGAATATGATCCTGGGCTCAGACATAGCCCCATTTATTTTTACCCTGTGAGACTTGTTGGACAGGTAGCTACAGAACCAAGAGACAGTGTCTTGTGACAAGCCTAGGATCAGGAGGTTGTTGAGTAGTATCTGGTGGTTCATGGTGTCAAATGATTTGGTGAGGCCAATGAATATTGACCCCACCGACTTACCAGAGTCTAGACCATCTCATCTCAAGGAACGTACCCTGAACACCCAATACAAGGAAAACTCAATGCAGCCATCAGACACAGCGATGCTGCTCCTCCAAAACCAGCACAGTACAAACACAATGCTTCAGGCACAACACTAATTTATGACAACTATAATACAGAGGTGGGCAGAGATGGCTTATCCCCAGGCACCAACTAACCTGGAATCAACACAATCCAGATCTCTTGTGGACCATAATCCAGCCAACCCACACTCGAATAAACCTCATGACTCTGGTGAGGAATAAGGGAAAGATTCAGAAGTTGAGGGAGAACTGATGGAACAAGACCCACAGTTTCTAACTGCCAAATACTACTTCCTGGATGAATTAGCTAATCTGGTAAATGTGATAAAGTCCATGGTGAGGTTCAAAGAAGCACCACCAATAGTGGATTCCAAACTCCTGCCTTCACTAAAACTATCAGCCAAAGTCTCAGACACATTTCCAGTGTGTGATTCTGTTGACAAGGTGGTCTTCACATAGAAGGGTGTTACTGAACCCACAAGAATTCCTGAGTAAAGGTCCTGAGATAAGATATACCCCCTACAGGAGGACAAACTTAACTTATATTGCTCTTCACCCTTAGTGGATCCACAAATCACATTACTCAGTTAAAAAGAGTGCTCCCTATGAGAAAGAGTGACCACTTTGAAAGCTCCCACAGATAAGAAAGTGGAAAAGATGTTCAAAAAGAATTTTGAACTGGCAGGGTTAGGTATCAGGGCTGCCACCACTGTAAATTCAGGATGTCCTGAAGACACGAACCCAAAACATAACAGAGGCCATGCTGATGGAACAGGTTATAAAATCAATGAAGTACCTCACACATATGGCTGTAGATTCTCTCAGAATCAATGCCAGATTGATGGTTATAACCAAACAGGTGAGGAGAACCATCTAGCTAAAAATATGGGATGTAGACCTAGACCTAAAAGCCATGCTACAGAAACTACCATTCAATGGCTCTCTGTTACTCATAGAAGGACTACAGAAACACCTGAAGAGGAAGAAAGAAGGTAAATTGATGGACAAGGATAAGGACACCAGAAATACTTACCTACCATCCAGGGCAAGACCCAGAAAGAATTGTAACTTTTAAGACAGGCATGCCAGTTTCAACACTAATAAAAATAAAATTTTTGACTCCGATTCAGCAGAAACTCTAAATGCAGACCCGGTAACTAATACTAGTACAACCGATGCCTACCTAATAAATTTTTAAAAACAAAGTAATCCTCACCATGACTGCGCACAAGGAACCAAAAGGATGAGATGTCTCCCATAGGGGCTTGTCAGCTGCAATTCATGGACACCTGAAGAAGAATGACAAGGGATAACTGGGTCAGAAAACTAATACAAATAGGATACTCCATAGAGCTGACTGAGATCCCACAAAGAAACTGACTAATAGCATCAATAGTATCATGAAAGAAGGCCACCCCACAACTGGTCCAAGGGATCCTAAATGACCTACTTGTCACAAGGGCAATATCATGGGTAGCACAGCAGGAAAAAGGGAAAGGGGTCTAGCCTATATTATTTATGTTGAACAAGAAAATGGGTGACCTTCACCCCATATGAGACTTCAAATTCTCAAACCGCTTTGTACAACCCAAGTGGTTCAAAATGGAAATGATAAGGTCAACCATCAGAGTGATAAAACTAGAAGACTATCTAACATCTATGGAGCTAAAGGATGCATACTTTCACATCCTGATAAGACCATCCCATCAAAAATTCCTATGATTTCACATATTGGGGCAACATTTTCAAGATGCAACACTACTCTTGGGCCTGGCATTAGCTCCATGGGTATTCACCAAGGTCTCAGTTGTCCCAGCAGCAAAAAATGCAAGAGCAGGTGATCCAGATGATCCCATACTTAAATGACTGGCTTATACCAACCAGAACCATATCCCAAACTTACAGGGAGACAGAGACAGTAATCCAGTGTCTGAAAAGCCATGGACAGATAATAAACAGGAATAAAAGCAGCCTGTCACCTAGACAAACCATTGAGCACCGGGGTGCTCTAATAAATACCAGCACTGGCATTGTGCAATCATCAGACAAATGGGTGGAAACCATGATGAGCCCACCCTAAAATATGGCGGCTAATCCCAAGCCAGTCCTACACCAAGTATCCCAAGTACTAGGGCTGATGGCTTCATGTATACTGTAGAGCTGGTGCCATGGGCATGGGCATGATGGAACATGAGAACCTTGTAACTGACATATATGTAACAGATGACACTAGTGGATCATGATCTCTTCACATTTGCCATGAGCAAAGCAGTGAGGAACTCACTAGTATAGTGAATGAGTCAGGAAAATCTAAACAAAGAAGTACCACTGGACACCATTAACGACATAACAATAGACAGATACCAGACTATTGGGATGGGGCATGTCCACTGGGCAGCAGTTAGCACAGTGGAGAAGGATCACATCAGAGTCAACAATCCCCATAAACATTCTAGAGATGCAGGCAGTGTACAATGCATTGACTAAGTTTAAAACTTTAGTACATTACAAGAACATCCTAATATGCTCAGACAACCAAGCTGCAGTAGCATACAACACAAAAGAAGGCGGTACAAAAAGAAGAGCAATGCACCATTAGGCATTCAAAGTACTGAATTGGGCACAGACCACCCTAGCTCAAATCATGGCAAAACACCTGGCCGGGATGTTCAATACAACAGCAGACTAGCTGAGCAGACAGCAAATCCACTTGGGGGAATGGCGCCTCAATCAGCAGATCTTCCAGTAATCAAACAGAAGATGGGATCCAGTGGAGATAGCTCTCATGGCAACTAGCAAAATCCCCCAGGTCAGAAGGTTCTACTCCAGGTTCAAGGAGATGCAGTCAATGGGGAGTAGATGCATTGCCATGTACTGGTTATTCCCAGTAGGCTTACATCTTTCCACCACTTCCACAAATACCACAAGTACTGAAGAAAGTACCTCACATTGGGCCAAGGTCATACTGATAACTCAGTATTGGCCATGCTGCTCATGGTTCATGATGGTGGTGGCCACGGACCTGAACCACCCTTGGATACTACCAACAAGACCAGACATCATATATCAGGGGCAGTGCTCCATCCCAGACTCCACAACTCACAGCTAACAGCCATGATCCTGAAAGGGAGAGACTGTTAAATGCCAGGTACAATCAAAAAGGTAAGCAACACCATGATAAGGGTGAGGGCGGAGCTGAAGGGGCATTCAGTGAATCATGGCAATACATTTGGCAGTTACCATCCAGCCAAAGCTGGTCCAAAGATTGCAGTCTTTGCTTCAGTGGGCATGATGCAACTATAATACAATGATCAAGTGCAAACACTTTCTGACAGCCACCCAACCTTCAGCAACCAATCAGGGCATGTATTCTTGGGAAAACTGAGTGTTCTGCAGATCTCAGTGCTATTGCCGCTTCTGGTGCCAGAGAGGAACAATCTGTGCTATGCACAGTGTGCTGTTACTGATTTTGTCAGAAAAGGTTGACAAAATCTACCTATCCTAATCCACAGGGGGATTGTGGTAGGGAGGTGGGGGTAGGGGGGCACTCAATGATGGGGAGATACCCATGGAGAGGGTAAGAGAAGCACTGAAGTCCCTGAGGGGGGACAAGGTGCCAGGTCCAGATGGGATTCACCTCAGGGTATTGAGATAACTCATGGATATCCTGGCTGTGCTACTAACAGACTTATTCAGCTCCTCCCTTCAAACAGGTTGGGTACCCCGGGACTGGACAAAGGCTCATGTCATCCCGCTATTTAAGAGACTTTTCTTTGCACAGTCTCCAAATGGTCAGTGTCCTTTCTGAGGTGAACTGACCACAATATTAAAAATGTGACCTCAACAAGGACCTGCAGAGAGGCATGATCACCTCCCGCTTCCTAATAGTAATGCCTCTAGCAATATAGCCTAGGATGCCATTTGCTTTCTGTGCTGCCTGTTGGTCAGTGTTGGGGCCAGTTCTATTTAATGCATTAATTTCAGATATCAGTGTTGGAGTTTGGAATAGAATGAGTCTATTCACAGATGATTCAAAGTTTGGGGCAGTGCTAGACAAGGAGGAGGGGATCAGGATGCTGCAGAAGGACTTTGAGACACTTGTGTGACAGGGTGGAATAGGACTCTGTCCCAGTTGTTATGGAAAAAGTGTTTAAATGCAGGGATCTCTTATATTCTTTTCTTTCCTGTCTCTTGTCTGTCTGGTTGTGCAACCAAATTTTCCTGTAAGACCTAGGATTTGATCACCCCGATATTCCCACAATTCTTTGCCTTTCACTGTCTCTCAGTCTCCCCTACTGTTTGATTTTTCCTCCGTTGCGTATTTGCTGATATGAAAATATATGTAAATCATTATGTGGAAATATAACTGATATTGGGATCCCTTTGTATAGAAAATATATAGTGTTACTGTTGAAATTTGTATAATTATATTTTGAGATGATTGCAAAAAGCTATTGGGAACTTGAGAGGCTAACTGAGTGCAAATTTATAGGCCTTTTGCAAAAGAGCTGTGAAAAAGGGGCCTCATTTCTGGAACATTGTGTTCTAGTTACACATGCCTGATACTTACAAGAAACAGGATGCTTGTTAAGAATGGGGGTTGGAAGTACTTTTAAGAGAGCTGAGCTGCAACTGCTAAAAGAGAGAAGATGGACACAGAGAGACTGAAGAAAACTCAGATAGACTTTTTCTGGGGTTTTTTTTTGGCCTTTGTAAACAGTTATACTGAACAAGTTTCTTTTTTTATAGTACTGCTAGTGTAAACAAATATTTCTGGTGAATTCTACAACTGCTCCTAGTTTTCCCATGTTTCCTGACCTATGCCTTGACAACAGATGATGTCAGTGGTATCTGAACCCATGTATCCATTTGTAGCAGCCAAGAGGGCCACTGGATGTTAAGAAGTGCAAGGTAGTGCACCTGGGAAACAAAAACCCAGGGGAAGAGTACACAATGGGGGGTGAGATACTAACAACAACAAAAATGGAAAGGGACCTGGGGGTAGTCATATCAGATGACCGAAAGATGGGCAAGCAATGTGAGAGGGCAGCAAGGAGGGCTGGGGGGATACTGGGATGCATAGGGAGAGGCATCACCAGTAGAAAACAGGAAGTTATTATCCCTCTGTACAGCCAGCTGGTGAGACCCCATCTGCAGTACTGTGTGCAGTTCTGGAGACCCAATCTCGCAAAGACATAGACAGGATGGAAGCTGTCCAGAGGAGGGCAACTAAAATGGTGCAGGGTCTGCACCAGAAGACATATGAAGAGAGACTTAAGGAGCTTAATATGTATAGCCTCGAGGAAAGGAGGGAGAGGGGGGACATGATAGAAACTTTCAAGTACCTCAAGGGAATCAACAAAGTCCAAGTGGGTAGCATCTTTCAAAAAAAGAGGTGTGCAAGAACAAGAGGGCACAATTTGAAGATAGAGGTGGGGCAGCTCAGAGGTAATTTAAGGAAGTATTTTTTCACAGAGAGGGTTGTGGATGCATGGAACGGCCTTCCAGAGGAGGTTGTGGAGTCAAAATCAGTGGTGGAATTCAAGCATTCATGGGATAGTCATAAGGCAATTCTGGGGGGTGGGGGTAGGAAGAAGTAGGCTGCTGGTTAACTAGGATCTGCAGCTTATCCAGTAGGTAGGGAAATGGGCAGACTGGGTGGGCCAAGCGGTCCTTATCTGCCATCAAATTCTATGTTTTTATGGATGTGATAAAAGAAATGAGGGAAGATAACTCCACTCAGAAACAATCTGTTGTGTCTTATATGTGTGCCCTAAGAAAGAAGCTGGCAAAATTTGTTGAAATTGCCCATAGTAGTCAGAAAGAGGCCCGAAATGAGCAGAAGGTATACTATGACCATGGGGTAAAGGAAAAAGTTTTTGAGCAAGGTGGAAAGGTTTTGCTTCTGTTACCCAGAACAGAAAAATTGTTAATGAAGTGACAAAGGCCTTATAGGATGCTTAGACGTACTGTCACCGTTACCTATGAGACTGAGACCCCTGACAGGAAATATCCCATTGTCCACACCATCTGTTGTTAAGGCATAGGTCAGGAAGCATAAGAAAAACCAGGAGCAATTGTAAAATTCTAAACAAGAGTTATTTGTACTAGCAGTTACATAAAAAAAATAAAATTGTTCAGTATTACTCTTTATAAAGGTCAAATAAACAGAAAAAGTCCACATGATTTTTTCTTCAATCTCTGTGTCCCTTTCTCTCTCTCAAGCAATTGCAGCTCAGCTCTCTTATAAGTCCTTCCAACCTTCATTCTTAACAAGCATCCTGTTCTTGTATGTTTCAGGGGCACGGGGTCATTATGTCACAAGACATAATGCCGCATAGCACTATCGTCTTCTTGTGATTTATACCATGAGGCATCATGTCTTTAATTCTCTTGATCCCGCCCCACACCCCCCCATTATGGGGGACTGTGACCCCGGACCACCTAAAGATTCTCAACTCGGAGGGTCCAACTCGGGGAGAATACAGGTCCGGGTTTCGCCATAATGCTGTACACTATTAAGCATGCAACATTATGACCCAGTACGTTTTTCAGGCACGTGCAAGGCAGGATCACAGTGTGCCTGAGCTGAGACCCCTTTCCCACAGCTCTTCTGCAAAAGGCTCAAAACTTTTCACTCAGGTAATCTCTCAAATTTCCAACAGCTTTTTGCAATCACAAACCATCATTATATACCTTTTAAAAAATTAACATTATATAATTTCTAAACAAAAGGGATCCAAATATCAGTTACATTTCCATACAATGATTTGCATATATTTTTATATCAGAAGATATGGAAGAGAGAAAAAAAAACAGACAGCAAGGGAAAACTGAGAGACAGTGAGAGGCAAAGAATTGCGAGACTGTCGGGGTGATCAAATCCTTGATCTTACAGGAAAATTTGGTTGTGCAACCAGATAGACAAGAGACAGGAAAGGAACAGAACAGACCATGCATTTAAACACTTTCTCCATAACAACTGGGACAGGGTCCTGTTCTACCTTGTCACATACACCCCCTCCTTAAGGGGAACCTGTTTTATAGGGCAGGTTTCCAAAACTTTCTACCAATTCTCAACTAACATTTGCTGCCAGCTTTCAGAAATTAAGCATTGTGCATTATCCATTTTTCTATAATAGTATGGCAAATAGTAAAGTTTAAACTCATACATTTTTTTTTCAACCTTCAGAACCTTCAATTCCTGATCCATATATTGACAGAAAATCAGCATTGCTATTCTCTTTACCAGATTTGTGTGTTACCTTGAATTTAAATGGCTGTAGTTCTAGGTACCACCTTGTGATCTGGAATTTTTATCTTTCATTTGATTATGCCAAAAGATAGGATTGTGATCTGTTTTAAGTACAAAGTCAATTCCTAGTAAATAAAACTTAAGGGACTCTTTGGCCCGCTTTGCTGGTAAACATTCATTTTCAATGGTGGAGTACCTTTTCTCTCTGCCATGCAACTTCCTACTTATGTACAGAATAGGATGTTCCTTCCCATCTATATTTTGACTCAGTACTGCACCCAGGCCTACCTCTGATGCATCTGTTTGTAACAAGAATGGTTTCTTAAAGTCTGGGCTTCTTAAAATAGGGGCTGAACATAATGCAGCCTTACAGAGACTTGGCTGTTATCTACAGCTTCTATTTTAGAAATTTCTGGCTTAACTTCTCCATTTTCCAAAACATAGCCCAAATATCTGGTTTCCTGCATGCCCAATGCGCATTTTGTAGGATAAATAGACCTGAATTTTTGATAGATTGGATAACTGCTCGTAGGTGTTCCAGGTGACTTTTTCAGTCTGTACTGTACACCACATCATCCAGGTATGCAGCACAATAACCAGTGAGGGGGGATAAAATTACATCCATGTACCACTGGAATGTAGCTGGCACACCATGTAAAGAAGACCTCCCCAGCTCCCTCACTGCTCACCCAGCTGAAGCTCCCCAGCTGGTCATAAGAAAGGTCATGAGAGCTAAGACTTTAAAGAAGCCCTCCACACACACTCGTTTCTCACCCAACCGAAGCTCCCCAGATGGCCATAAGAAGGGTCATGAGAGCTAAGCCTTTAAAGAAACCCTCCCCATCTCCCTCACAGCTCACTTGACTGAAGCTCCCCAGCTGATCATAAGAAGGGTCATGAGGGCTAAGCCTTTAAAGAAGCCCTCCACAGCACCCTCACTACTCACCCAACTGAAGCTCCCCAGCTGGCCATAAGAAGGGCTGTGAGGGCAAAGCCTTTAAAGAAGCCCTCTTCATCTCCCTCACTGCTCACCCGACCAAAGCTCCCCAGCTAGCCATAACAAGGGTCATGAGGACTAAGCCTTTAAAGAAGCCCTCTCCAGTTCCCTTGCTGCTCACCTATCCAAAGCTCCCCAGCTGTCAATAAGAAGTGTCATGAGAGCTAAGCCTTTAAAGAAGCCCTCCCTTGCTGCTCACCTGACCGAAGCTCCCCAGTAGACCATAAAAAGGGTCATGGGTGCTAAGCCCTTAAAAAAGCCCTCCCCAGTGCCCTCATGCTCAACTGACCAAAGCTCCCCATCTGGCCAAAAGAAGGGTCGTGAGTGCTAATCCCTTAAGGAAGCCCTCCCCAGCTCCCTTGCTGCTCACCTGACCAACACTCCCCAGCTGGCTATAAGAAGGTATGGGAAAGGACCATCCCAGTTTAAACCTTGGCACCTTTTTTCTAGTCTTGGGCACTGAAGCCGGACTCTGTTAATTTTGATCTTAATTTTTCACTAAGCCTGCAAGCTCTCACTACCACATACATTCACTGAACAGCTGCTGCTTGGAGCTCCTATTTGCCCACCCCAACCCCTCAGTCCTTTAAATACACCTCTGCTCTGCCCTTTTTCTCCTCTCAGCATGAATATTAATTTTGAAGGTGGTCCTTCCACTCCACCTCTCCCTCTAGCCTATACTCTTTTGTTTCACTGCCCTGCTTATAAATTACGACTGAATACTTAATGGATGGGTACTTTCTCATTCCCTCTTGCCCCCTGATTCCTTAGTAATAGGTTTTGTTTCCCCTAGAGCTTTCAATTAGAGTGATAATTTTGGACAAATCTGCTCACTCATCAAATCTTTTTTTTGGTTCGAAATCACTGTCCCTGGTTACTCCTGGACCTGGTATCTCTCAGCTGCCACTATGTTAATTAAAAGCACTGACTTGCCTCAGGTTCTTAAATTAACTCCTCTAGAAGGTTTCCCTTCCCTTTCTTTGTTCTTTCTCAGCCTGTCACCACTTAGCATATATTACTACTCTCACTATTTACCACTGCCTAACGGTCTGCCACAGCTCCCTAAAAACACAATGTTTTCTCCTACTCGGCCAGCGATATTTTTGGTTACAGTAGGACTACTACCTTCCCTTATCACCCTCTCATTCCTCACCCTTAAAATGACAGCTTGTGACTCCGGGGTTCATTCACAAGAAGAATCCTCTTTTGTCTTTTCCAGTCTTCTTCTAAATAACAAACTTCATCCATTATTTAACCTGTCACTTTTACAATTCACCCTACCAAACTAGGACATTTCCTACTCCATCACCCTCTGGTGGTGCCTAAATGCCTCAGGCTCATCTATCGACTCACAAAAGAAACCTGGGCGACTCTCCTGCTTTTATCCCTATCTGGGGATATTGAATTAAATCCTGGGCTCGCCTACAATGCTAGGCCAATTAATGACTCCTCCTTGTCCACCCCTAAGGACATGAAAATTGCACACATGAACATCAGAAGTGTACCTGCTAATTTCTCAGAACTGGAAGCCTGGGTTGCCCTCCATAGTCCGGACATTCTTGGATTGACCAAAACATGGCTTAGGCCAGACATACCAGATACAGTACTATGTATAAGATAAATGGCTACAACCTCACAAGATTCGATCACCCCACCAAACAAAAGGGTGGCAGGTTGCGTTCTATTATAAAGAACACCTTAATATGTCTGTCCAACATTCCAGGTTATCTGGGTTCTGTGAAACTCTGCATGCTGTTCTGATCCTAGGTGGAACTAAAAGACTAAACTTGGTATGTGCTTTTAATCCTCCAAAGGGGTCTCTTCCTGGCTTAAATGGGCCCTTGGACTACATTTCTACTCTAAAGGGTAAATCTGAAATTATTCTTATGGGGGATTTCAACCTTGACTTATAAGGAAGCCACTCTGGTTCATATGCTAA
This sequence comes from Neoceratodus forsteri, assembly GCA_016271365.2. NCBI lineage: Eukaryota > Metazoa > Chordata > Ceratodontiformes > Ceratodontidae > Neoceratodus > Neoceratodus forsteri. Next base: position 1,287,860,164 of record CM057454.1, on the reverse strand, counting down.
AGTTCTTGCATGACTTCACCTATCTCCGTTGATCTCTAGCCCTACTCAAATCTCGGCAAATGGTGAGCATCAATCCCTACTGGACTAGATTGCTACAAACAGAGTGAATAAAATTATAGCTGCAGGCACCTTATCTGATTCTATAAGTGATCACCTGCCTACATTTTGCATTTGGAAAGGTCAGTGCCCAACTTCACCCACGTAGGGTTATACAGTTTTGTGATTTCACAAACTGAACCCAAACGCACTTATCAATGATATTAATAACACTGACTGGTCTCCTGTTTACATCACTGAGGATATAAATGCTGCCCTTGACTACCTGACTGCAAAGCTACTCTCCCTACAGGATCTGCATGACCCACTGAAAAAAAGGCAAATTAGAGGCTCTGCAAACATATGGTTAGACAAATACCTCCTTCAGTCTATGAAAAGAAGAGACAAGGCCTGGGTCTTGGCAAAGAAGTCCCAAAAGACAATAGACTGGGTTAGTTACAGAAACATGAGGAATGCTTGCAAAAAAGACACTGGGACTACTGCCATAATCTACACTAAGCCTCAGCTGGGGACACCAGGTTTTTTTTGGAACCACATCAAAAACTTCATAGGCCAAAGGCCCAAGCAGGTTATAACTGAAATGATTCTAAATGATACCAACTGTAACAAATTACCTACAATTGAAAATGCCCTGAATGCTAAATTCTCTGATCTCTGAATATCTGGAGAAATTTAATCAGATGCCCACTCCTGCTCTTGATATGCACCCTCTTTCTGGATCTTCCTTTCACCTTAAATCGGTCTCCACTGCTGAGGTACTACACCTCCTTAAAACTATCTCTCCTCATGGATCTGCTAGTCCTGATGAGTTACTGTCAAATTTCATCAGACTGGCAGCTCCAGCTCTTGTTGTCCCAATTACTAGAATTTTCAGTCAATCCATTTTAACCCAAAACAGTGCCTACTCTATGTAAAACCACTCAAGTTGTCCTTGTACACAAAAAAGGAGATACCAAAATCATGGCAAACTACTGACAAATTGCCATTCTCTCTACCTTAAATAAACTACTTGAGAAGACTGTTGCCACCCAGGTCTTTGAACATCTGCACCGTCACAAACTCCTGTCTCCTGCTCAACATGGTTTTTGCACATGGCACAGCACCACAACTACGCTACTTCAGGTATCAAATGAAGTCCTAACAGCGATAGATGAGGGCCTGCTCATGAGGGCAATATTTATTGACCTCACAAAGGCCTTTTATCTTGTGAATCACCCTCTACTACTTTACAAACTATCCTTCTGAAGCTGAGATTAACACAGAAATGGGCTAGGAATTTTGGAAACTTTGGGACACAGCTTGTTGAACTTTTTGAGATCAGAGATACCAGTAAAGATGCAATTATGAGGAACACAAAGACTCCTTTTTTCCAGCTTGGAAGAACGCCAGTGTGAGGTTGTAGTCAGTCAGACAAGAGACACTAGAAAACGCCAGTCAGATTGTGGAGGCGGAGAAAGAGAAGTAGGAGGAAAGGAATCTCTCCCAGTCAAATAGTATTGAAGTGCTGTTGAAGTGCTAGCTGAACAGTCTGTACTGAACTCTGCAGATATCTTCATTAGTTTGTGGAAGAAGAGAAGCTGAATAACTGATGGTGCTAAGTTTTTTATATAGAAGGTCACTACAGTGTTGTAAAGTTGAAAGCTTGAAATAAATTTGACGAGTTTTACTTGGTTGCTCATTTTTAGCATTTTTTTTTCTTGTTGTTTTTAGGATTTAATAACAGTTTTAGAGTTAGAGTGTTCAGAAAGATTTTCATGCACTTTATACTTTTATGTTAGCTTATATTAGTTTTTTCTTTTTATTATATATAATAGTAATTTCTTTAGACAGCTTGGTTTTCACGCCACTAGGCTATTGTCCTGGCAACCAAACCACGTGCACCTACAGTATAGTATTTATTGGGCGTGATTTTCTAAGGTAGCATTTACTCGGAACGTTGGATAAGAGATAGATACTCTGTTGCTACGGTGCTATACTCGTGTTTTCACTATACCCTTTTCATTTTTTTACTATTTTTGTGTGAATGCCAAAGGTGAATTCATGAGTTCTTCCTTTTTCTCTGCGATTGTCACCCTATTTGCTATAGTTGTGGGCGTAGTCGTATTTTATTGCACGGTCATTTGAAAAGAACACTTACGTTTAAGTAAGTCCTGACATAGGAATTGGGAATTGAAAGCTGTGCAAAGGTGAATTTTTTTATTGTCCATTTTGACATTTAAATGTCATCTGTTTGTTAAAGGTACTAAAAGTTGTTAAAGTTGTCTTGTTGTTTTTTTATCACAGTATTCATGTTTTGCCCTTTTGGGTTCATGAGAACTGTAGATATTTTTTTAGAAGTCGATGTTGGCTGTTTATGCAGTTAAATAAGGACTCTCTATGGATGTTTCTCTCTTCTATATAACCAGAAGAGTATACAAGTAAGTACGCATATGCCTATTGTAGAAGGCGTAACACTCCTATAATATAATTTTGAGCTGGGATTTGTACAATTAGTTTGCTGCAATCTATTATCCTATTTTTTCCTTTTTTAAAATGGAAAGGGTGAAGTCTAACAAGCATAATATAGTGAAAAAGGAGATAAAGTTTTTATTTTAAGTGTATTAAAGGGACAGGAACACCTTTCAGACTGTGTGACAAATCTGTCAAATCTTTAAGTTGGAATACTATACGGAAGTGTGGAGAAGGATTTTATTTACTGCAAACGTCATTATTCCCACTACTGCCATCATTTATCAACTAACTATATGTGAAAGTTTATTGTTGAATTCTAGTGAATTGTTTTTTATACTTTGTTAGATTTTAGGATATGCATAAAACTTTCTGCACTGTGGGGGAAGTAATGAAATTAAGAAATAAAAAGATGCTTGGTTCTTTAAAAAGAAATAAAAATAAGAAGGATAAAGATACAAACAAAAAAATCAATGAATTTTTAAGATCAAAAGAAGGAGATCTCTCTAGACCAAGAACATCTTCACCTAAAGGTTTAAGAGAGAGTTATAGTATAGAAAATTCTGAGGGAAATACCTTGTTTGAGTCCCAATTAGGAAAGGTGAAGGACCCCTTAACTAAACTAGTAGGGTCTATTGATAAACAAGGAATAATACAGAAGGATAGACAGAACGGTGGTAAGCAAAATATTGTACAGCACCTACAAGGTGACTTTTTAAAAGATTTTGATAAATTTCTTACCCCCTATATGGAGAGAGTTAAAAATACAGAGGAGGAGCAAATTAAGAGTGCAACCGAGACAAAAGTACATGCTGAATGGTCCCCAGTTAGAAAATTAATGAGAAATGTGTACACAAGAATGGCAGAAAAAGAGATGCTCTCAGTGAAGCATTCAAATGTTAACCTGAGCAAACAATTTGGGGAAATCAAGACCTTATTGGTATGTACCAATCTTTCTCTGGGAGCCATTATGAAGGAATTAGAGTTAATAAAAGAACAATTGGAGGCTATTGAAAACAGGGGTGCAACTTGGGATAAAGAATGGGGAAAGAAAAGGAGGACAAGTAAAGAGATTAAACAAGTAACACAAGAGAGTGCAGAGAAGGAATATGAGGAAACAAAAACCAAAAACGATGGTGGAAAATCAAAAGAAAGTGAAAAGGGAAAATAACAGAAAGGAAATAGTGACTATAAAGAATGAGAAAAAAATTATAAGTAGAAACAAGTCTACACAGACAACAGAAAAGCAGCTTGAGGAAGATAAAGAAGAAAAAAGTTGGAGAAGAAGAATAGAAATAAAAACCTGGATAGACTTCAGACGATTTATTTTAAAGGTATACCGAAGTCAAGATATGTTGGGAAAATATAATATCGGTATATAGCTATAGAGCCACGCCTAATAAAGGACTTGTATGTTTGGTTGTTAAAAACAGTTCCATAAGAAAAGATATTTTGAATATGCATGTGGAGTGTAGAAAAGTGGGGATACAGTTAGATGATTTCATGGAGAAGCTTATCAGAGAAAAGATTGAATATGTAAATAGTAATGAGAATATTATTAAAGGAAAAAATCAGCAAATAATTACTAAATACTATAGAAACCAATAGTTATTGAGTATGCACTTGATGGCTCACCAGAAATGGACAGATGTGTTAGAGGAAGGAAACAACGTGGAACAAGAATAAATGGGGATGTTATGTTAGATAATTTAGAAAGTAATTCAGATAGTGAGGTGGAAGAATCTGATGTTACAAAAGGTGCCCATTTTTGGAATATAGAAACAAAGAATGGTTATGAGGTATGATCACATTGCTCATGAGAATGTAGTAGAAATAATTCTACTGTTGTGATGTCAGACTGAGATGAGAGTAATAGGATCAATCCACAAATAACAGATGGAAATATGATTAACATGCTGTCCTGGAATATAGAAGGTTTGAATAATAAATTAGATGATAAGGTGTGGTTGAATACACTTGGGGCATTTGATTTAATTTTGTTACAAGAAACATGGCTTGGTAACAATGATATTGTGGGTATATCTGGTTATTGCCAATTTGTATTGCCCGGGAAATAAAAAAATTAGATTATTTAAGGTGGCTTGATGATTTTAATTGACTCGAGAAATAAATTATTTAAAATAGAGACTCACAGTACAGAAGAATACTGGATGAGGCTAGAATTATATGTCACAGAACAAATCTGTTATTTTAATTAATGTGTATTTTCCACCAAGTTTAAAAATAGAAGAATTATCTAATTACTTATATAAGCTTTCTCAATTGCTTGATGTCTTACTCTGTAAAGAGGTAATAAAACATATGATAATTATGGGGGACTGGAACACACATATGGGACCTCTTAATGAGAAAGATCAGCTTTTTAATATGTCAAATCACTTGCTATATCAGGACATTCCATTGAGAAGATCTAGAGAAAGGAAATGGGACAAGAAAAGGATAATCTTAATAAGATTTATAATAGAACAGAATTTGAGTATATTAAATGGTAGGGCAACTGGGGATAGAGAGGGTAACTATACTTTTCCATTAAAAAAGGTGGGTCTGTTTTAGATATTGCTTTGGTAGATATAAATGTATATAATCAGGTCTCCGCTTTTCAAGTATTATTGGATAGTACTTCAGACCATTTTCCTATTGCACTTAGGATACATTTATCCAAAGAGGTAAAATTTCATAGAAATAGTGCAGAAGAGTTTATTCTGGATAATCATATGGGGATTTGTCCAATGAAAATAAAGTGGAATCCATTATTGGAGAAGAAAATGGACTCAATACTTATGAATCAGGATGTGATCAGTAGGAGCTTAGAATATTTAAATGCTAATGAGAATGATGTTCTAAATTATTATGAAAAATTAATTACTCTTATTAAAACTAAGATACAAGGGAATAATGATAGGAAAATAGGTAAACGTGGAATGGTTAAAGCTTAATGGTATGATGCTCAATGTAGAGCTTATAAAAAACTTTTAAATAAAGTGATACGGTTACAAAGAAAAAGAGTGGATCTAAATTTGAATAATGCTTTGTGATTTATTAAGAATGACTATAAAGCGCTTATTAGAAAAAAAATCTGCACATGAGAGATTGCTATGAGTGGAATTACAGGATGCAGTTAAAAAAAGAAAAATCAGGAATTCTGGAATTTAATAATGGCTGCAGAGAATAAGAATAATTTGAATATCGAGGGCGCAATTCTGGCAAAAGATTGGATACCCCACTATGGAAAACTATATATTGAAGAGATAGTAGTATTAGATAATTATAGACAGAGTAATAGCTTAAATACAAAGGAGAAAGCATATTATATAACAAAAGAACAAATTAAGCAAGCAATCTTAGCATAAAGAAAGAATAAGGCTCCTGGAATAGATGGGATACCCACGGAACTGATTCAACATAATCTGACTTGGTGGGGGGATATTTTATATAACCTTTTTCTGCATGTTATTAACACAGAAGTAATCCCGAATTGTTGGAAAATCATGGAGATGGTACCAATCTATAAAAAAGATGATAGAGGACTTCTTGAAAACTATAGGCCTATTGCACTCCAGAATATATCTGCTAAGATTTTTATGCACATTTTATCACATGAATTAGAGTTTTGGATACTGGAAAATCATATTGTATCCAATAAACAAATTTGGTTTCAAAGCTAATTATTCAACTGTAGATTGTATCTACATTACAGACCATCTGATCAGGAAAGCTCAAATTAATAAAAGGCCACTTTTTCTAGCATTTTTAGATTTACATGCAGCATTTGATAGGGTTAATAGAGGAATTCTGTGGAATTTATTGACGGATAAGGGAATTGATGCGAAGTTACTTACATTTATTCAGTGTATGTATACTGACACATATATTAGTGTTAGGTATTCTAAAGATGGGAAGTTAACTGAACCTATAGCCTCAAATTGTAGGGTTAAACAAGGATGTTTAATGTATCCACTATTATTTAACATTTACATTAATGAGTTGATAACTGATTTAGATAAAATAAATACGGATGCTCCAAAGTTAGGTAATGGAAATGTGAATGTTATTTTATATGTGGATGACATTGTTGTTGTATCCAATACAACGAGTGGATTACAAAAAGCCTTAGATTGTATTGTAGGCTCTTTAGAAAATTTACGATTAATGATTAACTTGAATAAAACTAATATCATGGTTACTGATAAGCCTAAAACCTTAAATTATAAATGGAAGATCCTCGGAAGTCTGGTAGAGGAAGTTAATCAGTATTCTTATTTGGGTTTGACTTTACACAATAAAAGGATTTGGAATGTACATGTAGAAGAAATAAAGAAGAGGGGGAGACAATTAGTTTTGGTAATAAATAAAGTTGCAAAACAATTTAGTGATAACTCCTTTACAGCATTATTGACAGTATATAAAATGAAAGTTGATGCTACTTTGTTATATGGGTCTGAGGTTAGGAGGTATAAAGAGAATACAGATCTATTGGAACCAATTAAAAATCTATATTTGAGGCTAGCCTTGAATTACCACAGTTTATTCCTGCCGGTCTTCTGAGGGCAGAAACAGGAGAATTATCTATTAGAACTAGAGCTGTGATTAGACAGGTCAGATATTTGTTTAGAATTTATGAACTAAGTTTAAAAAATTCCCTTATGAGTCAATGTTGGAATGACTCCTTTGAATATGGATTAAATGGAAAAGTAAAGTTCAAACTGTGGACATGGTTAAAAGATTTAGATACAGTAGTTAGAAATGTGGGTCTATAAACAATTATAAATTTGGCCAGTTACCAAAATTTAAAATTATTAAAGATAGAATTTATCGAGAGAATAACTGATATAGCAAAACAGAATGATATGGAAAAAGTGACTTTAACAAAGATTTTTTTAAGTTATAAAAGGTTAAAAAAGTGCATGAAAAGAACACTATTTAGAAGAAGCATGTGAGAGTAAATTGCATTATAAAGTTATATCAAATTCAAGGTTTGATGTAAATTATCGATTATCGACAGGTTTATTGAAATGGCATTGTTTTAATTCAGAATTACACTGCAATGAAGGTTGTTTAGGGATTTGGAATACATTGCATATTCTTTTAGAATGTGAATTGGTAAAGGAGATAAGGAAGTTTTGGCTTGTGAGTTACTTACAAAAGACAAATGAATTTACCAACCCGAGAAAATTAGATTTTTTGCTTAATACAAAAAATATAACTTTATTATATTGTATTGCCAGCTATTGTATTGATGTACAGTATATAGATTTCCAAAGATGGGATGCGTTTTTAAGTTGTTTTGTATAACTATGTATGTGTGATGCTTTTTTGTAATACACATTTTTCAATATAAGAACTGAACTGAACTGAACTATCCTTCCTGGGTTTCTCCCAATCTACCATCTCCTGGTTTGATAGCTACCTCACTGGGAGGATGCAGTTTGGTCAGATCCAAACTGCTGTCTCTGACCTGCCCCTACTGGTGTTGGAGTTCCCCAGGGATCTATAGTAGACCCTCTCCTTTTCTCTCTGTTTATTAACAACCTGTCCTCACTGCCCCATTCCTCCTCTATGATCCTTTATGTTGATGATATGGTGCTCCTCTCTAGGGGAAAGACACCACCTCATTAAATGCAAATCTTCATGCTGACTTTGACTGATTACAAGACTGGCTTCTACAAAACAAACTCCTACTAAACTCAAAGAAAATAATAGCTATGCTTTTTGGATCCCCACCAGAATTAATTCCTGTGCTCCGGACTTTTCTGTCCTATGTTTTGACAGCTCCCCTTTGGAATCTGTTAACTCCTTTAGGTACCTAGCAGTTACACTCAATCCAACTCTGGACTTTAACCTGCACATTGCCGCTACCTGTAAGGTGGGAAATGCCAAACTGGGGCTTACCTACAAAATCAAGTCCTCCCTCTATGATGTAGCTCAGCTTGCTATAGCACAAGGATTCCTCCTCCTTCCCAATCTTACATACTGCTCCCAGGTATACTTTCATGCTAGCAAAAAGACCTCCAGAAATAGAGCACCTGTTATAACAGTGTATGTAGATTTGCCCTATCTGCCCACAGACTAACTCATCGCTGCCAACTTTACTCCAAACTGGGCTGGCTCTCCCCTGCAGCATATAGACTCTATTCTGCTGGCTGTTTGACTGATAATATAATCAGAACGCGCCTCCCCCGAGTACCTTTCAAGGTTGCTATCCCCTCCCACCCAAGCTTACCTCCTTAGGTCATCTGCACAAACCCTACTTGAAATTCCTATGTAACTCACTAAAAAAGGGGAACTCTCCTTTGCTACATCTGCCCCCTATATCTGGAACTCTCTCTCCATCACATCAAACTCATTAAATCCCGCAAAGCCTTTAAACTGGGCCTTTGTGCTTACCTAATTTACTCAAACATCTGCATCTGCTCTGAAACTTGAGCCTTACTCCTAGCAGCTTTTCTCCCCTGCATGGCACTTACTGCCCTGCACTTTCTGCTATCCCCCTGTTCCTACTTCCCTGTCTAATCATATTGTCAAAACTGTTACCTATTTCAAAGATGTTGATTCCCGATGTTAGTTAATATAGTTCTACCATCTAGTGCAAGTAATTATTGTAATGTTATTGGTCTCTCCTGGCGTCACTGAATTGGCTTGGTCTTTGTCAGTAGACTGTGCCACGAGTTGTTCTCACTTCACACTGAGCCATGAACCTTGCAAATTTTGTTTGTACTGTACTTTGTTTTTCCTGATTGTACTCTCCAGGGTCATGCCAGAATATAGTCAATTTCCTTGTCTAGTGCATCTACCCAGTAAACAAAAACTTAATAAACAAATAAATAAACCAACTGGCATGGAGGTGAACTGATGGAATTAAACAGGAGTGGCAAATGCAGTTTTATCTCTAGATTCTTTAGCTACAGGTATTTGCCAGTAACCCTTGGTGAGATAGAGGGTACTGATATACTTTGTACTTCCCAGTCTGTCCACCAAATCATCTATTCTCAGCAAAAGACAACTATCAAATTCTGACACTTGATTAAGTTTCTTGAAATCAAGGCAGATACTAACACCCCCTTCTTTTTTGTTTACAATTACCATTGGAGAAGACCAAGCACTCCTTGACTCCTCTATGATACCCAATTCTTTCATTATTTGTATTTCCTTAACCACATCACCTCTTAACTGCTGTGGTAACCTGTATGTCTTTTGTCTAATAGGACTAGCATTCCTTGTCTCTATAACAAGTTCAACCCATTTTACTTGGCCTGGTACTGTGATAAAAGTACTGTTAAATGTTTTCAGCACATTATGAATGTCTGCAGTTTGTTCTGAGGTTAAGGAAACATTCACCTTTATAGCATCAGCATTTACAGTTTGTTCCACTCTATCATAAGCTACATCAATATCTTCCTTATCAGTTTCTGGTAGAAATAGCAAAGATGCTTTGGTCATTTTTTCAACCCATTTCTTGAGCAAGTTCGCATTGTGCTGCATACCTGGATGACGTGGTGTACAGTCCAGACTGGAAAAGCCACCTGGAACACCTATGAGTAGTTATCCAAGCTATCAGAAATTCAGGGCTGACTATTAATCCCAACAAATGTGCATTGGGCATGCAGAAAACCAGACATTTGGGCTGTGTGTGGGGAAATGTAGACGTTAAGCCAGAAATTTCTAAAATAGAAGCTGTAGCTAACAGCCCTGTCCCCAAAACAAAGAAACATGTCAGGTCATTGTTAGGGCTGGCTGGTTATTATCAGAGATGTGTTCCCAACTTTGAAGAGTTAACTACTCCCCTCACTGAACTCATGAAAAAAAACAATACCCAAATAATGTGAAATGGGCTCCAGAGTGTGATGAAACTTTTCAAGCCATTAAGGCTGCATTATGTTCAGCCCCTGTTTTAAGAAGCTCAGACTTCAAGAAAACATTTTTGTTATGAACAGATGTATCAGAAGTAGGTCTAGGTGCAGTACTGGGTCAAAATATAGCTGGGACAGAGCATCCTATTCTGTACGTAAGAAGGAAGTTGCACGACAGAGACAAAAGGTGCTCCACCATTGAAAAGGAATGTTTAGCAGCAAAGTGGGCCATAGAGTCCCTTAAGTTTTATTTGCTATGAACTGACTTTGTTCTTGTAACAGATCACAATCCTCTCTGTTGGCTTAAAAAAATGAAAGATAAAAATTCCAGAATCACAAGGTGGTACCTGGCACTACGGTCATTTAAATTCAAGGTGATTCACAAATCTGATAAATAGAATAGCAATGCTGATTTTCTGTCATGTTATGGATCAGGAATAGAGGGTTCTGAAGTTTGAAAAACAAATGTATGAGTTTGAACTTTACTGTTTAGCGTACGGTTATAGAAGAAAGGATAATACACATGTTTTTAATTGCTGAAATCAGCAAATGTTATTACAGAATTAACAAAAAGTTTTGGAAACCTGTTTAATAAAACAGGCTCCCTCTAAAGGAGGGGGGTGTATGTGACAAGGTGGAATAGGACCCTATCCCAGTTTGTTATGGAGAAAGTGTTGAAATTCAGGGATCTGTTCTATTCTTTTCTTTCCTGTCTCTTGTTTGTCTGGTTGCACAACCAAATTTTCTTGTGAGACCTAGGATTTGATTGCCCTGACAGTCTCGCAATTCTTTGCCTCCCATTGTCTCTTAGTCTCACTTGCTGTTTGTTTTTTCCTCCCTTGCATATCTACTGATATAAAAATATATGCAAGTCATTATGAGGAAATGTAACTGATATTGGGATCCCTTTGTTTAGAAAATATATAGTGTTACTGTTGACATGTACTGCATATAATTATATTTTGAGATGATTGCAAAAAGCTATTGGGAACTCAAGAGGTTACCTGAGTGTAAATTTGTAAGCCTTTTGCAGAAAAGCTGTAAAAAAGTGGCCTCATTTCTGGGACATTGTGTTCTAGCTGCACATGACTGATACAAGAAACAGGATGCTTGTTAAGAATGGGGGTTGAAAGGACTTGTAAGATAGCTGAACTGCAACTGCTGAAAGAGAGAAGATGGACACTGAGAGACTGAAAAAATACTGGGACTTTATCTGTTTTTTTTTTGGCTTTTGTAAATAGTTATACTGAACAAGTTAATTTGTTTATGTTACTGCTAGTGTAAATAAGTATTTTTGGTGAATTCTACAACTGATCCTAGTTACCTATGCTTCCTTACCTGTACCTCAATGACAACTTGAAAGGTGGTCGCACACTTGGCAGCTGAATTTCAATGTCACGAAGTGCAGTGTACTCCACTTGGGGTCCAGGAACCCAGGGCATGACTACAGTCTAGGTGGGGTGAAGTTGATGGTCTCCAGGGAAGAAAAGGATCTGGGGGGTGACAATAGATGCCAAATTGATTAACTCTGAGCAGTGCAGAGGGGCATCTTCAAAGGCAAATAGGATACTTGGTGCATAGCCACAGGCATAACATCTAGGAGAAGGGAGGTCTTACTGCTCCTGTACAACTGCCTGGTTAGGCAGCATTTGAAGTATTGTGCATAGTATTGGTGCCCATACTTCAAGTGGGATGTGGCCCTTCTTGATAGGGTATGGAGGAGGGTGTTAAGGATGATCCATAGCCTGAGTGACCTGCCCTATGAGGAAAGACTAAGGGAGTTGAACATGTACTCTTTGGAGGAGAGGAGGGATGGGGGAATATGTTAGAGGTTTTTTAAATATTTGAAGGGGAACAACCAGGTTACCTCTGAAGAGCTGTTCCAGCTGCAGAAGGATGCAGAAGGATGGAACCACTAGGGGCATTGCATGAGATTGTTAGGAGGGAGATTTAAGAGTGAGGTGAGGTGGCACTTTTTCACAGAAAGAGTGGTGACACCTTGGAACTCACTGCCATCTAAATTGAATGGGATGGGGACAGTGGAAGGATTTAAGAGAGAGTGGGACAGACACAGGGGTAAAGTACAGGTAGGGGGATAGTGTCATGATAATGGACCAGCAAGAGGGCACATTATGAGAGAGGGAGTGGCCACAGTGAATTCACTGTAAGGGCTGCTACTTGAGCAGACTAGATAGACCAATAGGCCTTTTTCTGCTGGCAATTTAGTATGTTAATTTGAGAAACAGCAGTTTCTTGGAGTTACCTTTTAAGCTGCCACTGCAGTTTCAGAAAGTTAGGTAGGGCAAGGGAAGGAAAAGAAGAGCATTATGAAGAGGAGAGGAGAGGGGAGAAGGGCCATGGGCCTGTCCTTCTGTAATCAGTGCTGTTGCTGTTGTTGTACTCAAATATTCAAAAGACCAATTTGTTTGTACTTTTTTCTCAACTGGGTGTGTGCCTAAGTCCCAGATCTTAACTTTAGCAGATTGTAGCTTTTATGATTTTTTGTGGGTGACACATAACATGGCAGTGTTGCTGGGTCTGGGACAGGGTGCCAAGCCACTGAAATACATTATCCAATTGCAGCTTAGTCTTCATCATGACAGGCAATGTGTGTCATGCCTGGCCTGCCTGGGGGAGCTGCAGGCCCCAAACATAAATGTTGTGAAACAGTTGATCTAAATGCAGCTTATTCTTTGAGACAGCCTGGGCAGTGTATGCTATGTCTGGCCTGCATGTGGGAGTTAGAGCCAACTCAAAATAAACCTGTGCCTAGTCTGCCATAAAGATGAAGCAAAGACATCCTGGGAAGACTGCAGGGAGGACTGGGAAGGAGGAAGAGCCACATGGAAGGGTTTCACTTTGATACCCATCCTCACAGGAAGTAGCAGTTCTGCAAGTAGCAGTCATAACTGTCTGGCCCGTGGGGGTGATGTACATGGTGAGGATGTTAGAGGGACAGGGACACAGACAGGGAGTGGTGTCGGTGATGGAGCTGCTGCTGGTGGTGGTGGGTTCAAGACTGAGAAGGATAGTAGGATGAGTTGCATAATAGTGCATTGAAAGCAAGCATGGGGATAGGTTAGTCTGCAGAAGTCAGCTGGTTGTATGCCCACTTTAAACAGGAGCTTTCACAGTCAGTCACAATTAGTGTCAAGTGGTGCATCTGATGGTGCTGAAACCAGCTAGAGCAAAGCAGAAACACAGAGATCTTCCACTGCTCATGGTCCTCCTCCTCCTCCAATTACCTTGCTTTCCCCTACAATAGAAACATAGAAGTTGACAGCAGATAAAGACCGCAAGGCCCATCCAGTCTGACCATTTTTTTCTACTTGATGAATATGCCATAGGCCTTTACTCTGTCAATGGCATTATCTATTCATACTCATCTGTATTGCTCTCTTATGCCTATCCCATGCCTGTTTGAAGCCCTGCACTGTATTCATATCCACCACTTCCTGAGGTAGGCTGTTCCATGCATCCACCACCCTTTCTGTGAAAAAGAACTTCCTCACATTACCCCATAATCGGCCTCCCTTTAATCTCATGCTGTCTCCTCTTGTCCTACTATTTTCCTTATATTGAAACATGTTAGACTCTTTCACCTTGTTAATGCCATTAAGATGTTTGAATGTTTCGATCATATCACCTCTTTCCTCCTTTGCTGTAGGGTATACATAGTGAGCTTCGTTAATCCGTCCTCATGTGTTTTATGATGCAGTCCCTGCACCATTTTGGTTGCCCTTCTCTGGAGTGCCTCTATTTTGTCAATTTCCTTGTGCAGGTGTGGCCTTCAGTACTACATGCAGTACTCGAGATGGGGCCTAACCAGTGTCTTGTAAAGAGGGATTATTACCTCCTTCTTACAACTTGTGATACCCCTACTAATACACCCCAACATCCCACTAGCCTTTTCTACTGCTTTAGTGGTCTGCTTGGATATCAGGTCATCTGTGATTATGATGCCCAAGTCTTTTTCTTCCATTGTAATTGCCAGCAACTCCCCTCCCAACCTATAGGTGGCTTCAAGGTTTCTCTTCCCTATGTGCATGATCTTGCACTTCTTTGCGTTAACCCCAGTTGCCACTCTTCTGACCATTTTGCCAGTTTATCCAGATCTCTCCTGATTCTGCCCATCCCATCTGGCTCATCTACTCTGTTGTAGATCTTGGTGTCATCTGCAAACAGACAAACCTTATGCTCCAGTCCATCTGCAATCTCACTGATGAAGATATTGAAGAGGAATAGCCCCAGGACTGATCCCAGTGGTACCCCACTTGTGACTTGCATCTCTGCTGACTGTATACTGTTAACTGCCACTCCCTGTTTTCTGCCTGCCAGCCAGTTTGCCACCCAGTTGACCAATTGCTGACCCACCTTGAGCCTACCCAGCTTATTAATCAATCTTCTATGTGGAACAGTATCGAAAGCTTTGCTGAAGCCAAGGTAGGTGACATCAACTGCACCCCCTTGGTCCACCACTCTGGTTACCCAGTCAAAAAAGCATAGGAGATTAGTCTGACAGGATCTTCCAGTTGTAAACCCATGCTGTCTTGGATTCTGAGCTCCTACAGATTGCAGGTGTTGTACTATCCTTTCCTTAAGGAGTGCCTCCATACTCTTGCTCACTACTGAGGTAAGACTGACTGGTCTGTAGTTCCCTGCCTCTTCCCTGCTACCACTCTTGTGGAGTGTGATCATATGAGCCCTTCTCCAGTCTTCTGGGACATCTCCTGTGCTCAGCTACTCACTAAACTGTTCTGATTATGGCTTTGCTAGTTCCACCCTTAGCTCCTTTAGTACCCTGGGATGTATGCCATCAGGCCCCATTGCCTTGTCTACCCTGAGTTTAGCAAGCTCTTATGTGTGAGCACTTTCTTTTGTGAAGGGACTTGTGCATACCTCCCCCACCACTGTGTCCATGCTGATGAGTTGCACTAACTTTTCCTCAGTAAATACTGAGCAGAAGTATCTGTTTAGGATAGATGCTTTTCCTTGGTCCTCCTCCTCCACACACTCCCCTTTATCCCCCTTCAACTTAGCAACACCCCCTCTGGATTTTCTCCTTTCACTAATGTAGCTATAGAAAGTCTTGTCCCCTTATTTTACTGTCTGTGCCAATGTTTCCTCAGTTTGGGCCTTTGCCTGCCTTACTGCCTTCCCTGCTTCCCTTAGGGAAGTTTGGTATGCCTCCCTATCTTTGTCCTGCTGCGTTCCCTTATATTTCCTGAAGGCCAGCCTTTTGGCTCTGACTTTTTCTGCTACTGTTTTTGAGTACCAAAGTGGTTTTCTCCTTCTTTTGCTCTTGCTTTTCTCTCTAACACAATGGGATGTTGCTTCAAGTATTGCATCCTTAATGTTTGCCCACTTTGCCTGTACCCTCTCACCTGTATTTCTTCTTGCCAGGACTAGCTTAACTCTTTTGGCCATCTTATCAAAGTCTACTCCTCTGAAGTCCCATGTGTTTGCCTTGGAATGGGATAATTTAGTTCTAGTGGCCAAATTGAACCATTCCATGTGATGGTCACTGGCCCCCAGGTGACCTTCTACCTGGAGATCTGTTATCCTGTCCCTATTATTCATTACTAGATCTAGGACAACCTTGTCTCTTGTGGGTTGTTGTACCAGTTGTTTGAGTCCCTCCCCCTGCAGAGAATCCACTATGTGTCTAGTTCTGGCAGATGATCCTGCTGGTATTGACCAATCTGTATATGGCATGTTGAAGTCTCCCTGTATCAGAACCTCCCCTTTAGCTGTCATGTTTTGCATATCTTCTAACAGTAATGTGTCTATATCCTCCCCCTGGTCTGGAGGTCTGTAGACAACCCCAGTTCATATGGCTGTCCCATATCCTGTTTCCAGGGTGACCCACAGTTCTTATGGCTCCTTATGTGTATTCTGAGTTTCTGTAGCTTTGATATTTTCATTGTCACAAAGGGCCACCTCCCCCCCTTTTTGCACCTCAATCTCTTCTGAACAGTACATAGTCGGGTACTGAAGTCTCCCAAGTGTGGTTACTGGTGAACCATGTCTCGCTAATGGCTACTATGTCCAGTTTAGCCTCTGTCACTGTTGTCTGCAAGTCTTGGATCTTGTTTCCCAGACTGCGGGAATTTGAGTACATGATTTTCCATTTGCCAGATTTTGGTGCATTAGTTGTTGGTTAGTTGTTACAACCCATTGTGATATGTAATGTACAGGGATCCTCCATCCCATTCCAATAATGTACATGCAAGTCCTCCTCATGTGCATCTTGTGTGAACCACACAACAGTGGCTGGCAGTGCCAGGTGCAGTGCCAACTCAGCAACCTGTACACCTACACCATGGTGAGCACCATGTGTGATTTCTAATCCACCACTGCTCTGTATGAAGCTCCTTCTCCAAGTCTACCCACAGGCCCTAAATCAGGAAGTGAGTCTGAGGGGTCTGACATTACTGTTATCCTGTCACCTGAGGAAAAATAATTGGTTGGTGTACATAGGCAAGGTGTTGCTTATGGTATACCAACCTGTCTTTGTCATAACAGCAAGCCAGGAGCATGTCCACCACTAACACCACAGGTAGATAATGTGACAGAAGAAGAGGATATTGATGTGGAGATGCCAGAGGAGGAAGAGGTGCTGGTGATTCAGAAGGGGCTAGCAGAAGCATAGGAAAAAGGGGCAGCAGCAGAAAAAGGGCATGGGAAGGGAGAACTGTCATTTAAGAGTGAGGTGGAGATGGGTGGGAAAGGAGAAGTTGTGAAGGAGAAGTAGGCAACATTGGTGGAGGAAGTAGGAGGAGGGAAAGAGAAAATGGAAGTTGAAAGTCTGCTGTCAGTTACAAGCTTTTCTGATGAAGACCATGATTCTGATGAGTGGAGGCCACCACCACCACTGCCACTAGGGGAGGACAAGAGTAGGAAAGTAAAAGAAGCAATGAAGAAGAGAGAAGAATTAAAAACATTGATGAAGCAAGGAAATCCAAATCCCAGGCCAAGTTTCCAGTCCAACCTAATAAATCTGCCATTACTGCCGCTGCTGCTCCTGCTCCTGGTGATAATGTTGAGCAGCCACATCATTCCTCCCCCATGATCAGGAAAAGAAATCTCACAGTGGTCACCCTATTTCTTCTAATGCCCCAACAATCCTTCAGACTGGGCCTGGAGGTCATATAGCTAAGAAAGTCAAGAGATGTTCTGCAGTATGGGATTATTTTAGGGATGACCCTACAGATACATTGAGAGCATGTTGTAATATGTGTGAGAAAAAGATCAGCAGGGGTAAATCCACATGGACATTGGGAACCAGTGTTCTCGCTGATCATCTAAAGCATGACTACAGCATCTTGCTAACAGTCACATCCATTCACAATCCACATCAGACTCAGCTGCCATAGCAGCAGCAGCCAGGTATGGGTGGCAGAATCACAGTTTTTTTCCAAATTATGTAGCCCCCATGGCAGCAGCAGTCAAAGTCAACAGACACTATTGGTGCTCTTCCACAATACCACTGCAACCAACAACACCACTACCAGCTTCACCACTAGGCAGGTATCATAGTAGTAGTAGTGGAAGCACCAGCACCAGTGGTAGTCCAGAATGTATTGCCACCTAACAAACCACACTGTAGGAGCCATCACATGCCCACACAAAAATGTAACCTACTCATCCTGCTGCCTCATGAATCACTCAATTAATAAGTGAGATGATGGCACTTTAGCTGCAGCCATTCTCCATAGTGAAAGACACCAGCTTTTGAAGACTCTTCTATGAGCTGAACCCAAATATAGCATTCCATCATGTTTCATGTTTTTTTCAGCATATTCCCCCTGCAAAGTGTGTGGCCATATGCTTACATATGGTAACCGTTCTGAACCAGGTGGGGGAGGACATCTGCATTTCATTAGTGACATCTGGAGCAGTACTGCAAACCAAAGCTTCCTGAGTCTCACTTCTCTTTGGGTGGTGCCAAGTATCAACAGCACCATCGCTGCCCCACTTCCACCACCAACACTGGCCCCTGCAAGAGTTATCATGAAGTAGACAGCCGCACAGAGTAACACTGCTACAGGAAGTGCCTTACTAAATGTGTCAGTCATAAAGGAGAAACACAGTGGGGAGAAAATTCTGCTTTTCCTACAATCAATGCTGGATACACATATATCCTCATAACCTGAACATGGGAATTTGTGTGACAGAGAGTGGGATTAACATGCTGAAGGCCATGAATGATGGGAGTTTCTGCCATGGACCTTGCTTCGTACATGCACTAAATCTGGTGGTGAGTTATGTGCTTGAGAAACATGCTCAGCTAAAAGAAATACTTGACACTGTTACAGACATTACAATATATATCCATTGCTCTCCCAAATGTGTTGAGCTCCTCTGACATTACCAACAGAAGCACCATGTCCCACAACACTGCTTGATTAAAGACATGGTGACAAGGTCGAACTCT
The DNA here is from genome assembly GCA_016271365.2 of Neoceratodus forsteri. NCBI lineage: Eukaryota > Metazoa > Chordata > Ceratodontiformes > Ceratodontidae > Neoceratodus > Neoceratodus forsteri. Next base: position 1,287,841,354 of record CM057454.1, on the reverse strand, counting down.
ACCTTTTACATAGTGGAAAGACTAGTAGAACAGAAAATTGTGTTCCAATCTGTGGAATTTGATGATGTGCCTTGTGGGGGATACCTGTCCTGGGTTCAGTTGTGTGTGCTGCAAAGGCTGGTACCACTTAATGAAACCTTATGAACAGATCACCAAAGATATGTCTGCTGAATCTGCTACTCTTAGCATAGTCTTGCCTATGGTGACTCTACTTGAACAACACACACAGTATTAAATGACATCTACCAGAACAACAATCAAAACAGCCATCACAGAGGCAACAAGCCTTTGTATGAAACAAATCAACAAAACAAAATGAAGGAAAACAACCACAATGGTTCTCAAAAGAGGTGGCGGGGAAGGTTAAGATGAAAAAGGTAGCATTCAGGAAGTATAAAGAAACACAGAAGGAGCAGGACAGAAAACTGTACCAGTTAAAGCAGAAGGAAGCAGGGAAGACAGTCAGAATAACAAAGGCCCAAACTGAGGAAAAGATAGCTGACTCAGATAAGAAGGGGGATAAAACATTTTAAAGGTACATTAGGGATCAGAGAAAGACCAAGGGAGGGATAGTGAGGTTTAATAAAGGGAAGGGAGGGTGGGCAGAGGGTGACAGTGAAAAAGCAGGGATACAGAATGAATACTTCTGCTCAGTGTTCAGAAAAGAAGAGGAGGGGGAGGTACCTAAATCAAAGAATAGAAGCACTCTGGATAGGGAGGTTGATACCAGTCCATTCACAAAAGAAATGGTTCTGAAAGAACTCTTAAAACTGGAGATAGACAAAGCAATCGGGACTGATGGGATTCACCCAATAATTCTAAAAGAACTAAGGGTAAAACTTGGGACACCACTGACTACCCATTTTAACAAATCATGAGAGGATAGCGTGGTACCTGAGGACTGGAGGAGGGCAGATGTGATTCCCTTCACAAAAGTGGGAGTGAGACAGAGGCAGGAAACTATAGACCTGTTAGTTTGACCTCAGTGGTAGGGAAAATTATGGAATCACTTCTGAAGGAAAGAATTGTTGAATTCCTAGAGGCCAGTGGGGCACAGGACCCAAGACAGCATGGATTCACAGCAGGAAGGTCATGACAGATGAATCTAATAGATTTCTTTGACTGGGTGATCAAAATAGTAGACCAGGGAGGGGCTGTGGACATAGCCTACCTAGACTTTAGCAAGGCATCTGACACAGTCCCACACAAAAGATTAACATACAAGTTAGCCAGTCTTGGAGGGGGCCTCAAGATGGTAGCCTGGGTAATAAATAGGCTGGAAAACATGATGCAGAGGGTAACAATAAACAGAGTCCACTCTGAAGAAAGGGGGGTTACTAGCGGGGTACCACAGGGTTCAGTACTGGGACAGGTCCTCTTCAATGTCTTTATAAGTCACATTGCAGAAGGACTGGAAAGAAAAGTATGTCTCTTTGCAGATGACACAATGATCTGTAACAGGGGCATTACAGAAAGTGATGTGGAAGGGATGTGAAGGGACTTGGCAAGGTTGGAGGAATGGTCAGATGTATGGCAGCTTAGATATAATCCAAAGAAAAGCAAAGTAATGTACCTGGGAAACAAAAACCTAGGGAAAGAGTACACAATGTGGGTGAGATGCTAATAACAGCAAAAATAGAAAGAGACCTGGGGGTAGTCATATCAGATGATCCTAAGATGGGCAAGCAATGTGAGAAGGCAGTAAGAAGGGCTGGCAGGATACTGGGATGCATAGGGTGAGGCATCACCAGTAGAAAACAACATCTTTCAGAGAAAGAAATTTGAAGATAGAGGGGGGCAGCACAGAGGTAATGTGAAAAAGTATTTTTTCGTGGAAAGGGCTATGGATACATGGAACAGCCTTCCCGAGGAGGTAGTGGAGCCAAAAACAGTGACAGAACAGTGTATCCAGTAGAACAGTGGACTGCTTCAAAAGGGGATGGGACAGGACAAGGGGGAGGGTTAATGACGGGGAAGGGTGGAAGGGAGGGGCTGCTGCAGAATAAGGGGTGCTAGCTGCACATTCGAGCAGACTTGATAGACCTCTAGGCCTTTATCTGCTGGCAAATTTTGTATGTTCATAAAACAGGAAGTTGTTATCCCTCTGTACAGATAGTTAGCAAGACCCCATCTGGAGTACAGTGTGCAGTTCTGGAGACCCCATCTCCTCAAGGACATAGACAGGATGGATGCTGCTCAGAAGAGTGCAACTAAAATGGTGAAGGATCTACATCAGAAGACATATGAAGAGAAATTAAAGGAGCTTAATTTGTATACCCTTGGGGGGGGGGACATGATAGAAACTTTCGAGTACCTCAAGGGAATCAAGAAATCCAAGAGGGCAGCATCTTTCAGAGAAAGAGATGTGCATGAACAAGGGGCACAATTTGAAGATGGGGGGCAGCACAGAGGTAATGTGAGAAAGTATTTTTTCATAGAAAGGGCTGTGGATGCATGGAACAGCCTTCCCGAGGAGGTAGTGGAGTCAAAAACAGTGGCAGAATTCCAGAATGCAAGGGACAGACATAAGGCAATTCTAGTGGGGGGTAGGAAGAAATAGGCTGTTGGTTAACTAAGATCTCCAGCTTATCCATTAGGTAGGGGAATGGGCTGACTAGGTGATCCAAGCGGTCCATACCTGTCATCAAATTCTATGTTTCTATGTTTCTATGTAACAACCTAACAAAGCAAGGCAATTCATGGTGGTGTCAGTGGTGGTGCTTGTAAACTGGTGGTGGATGTGGTGGCATCGGTGGTGATGGAGGTGAAGGTAATAACTTTAGCATTGACGATCAGGATTCTAGTACTGGACAAAGCAGTGACGCTGATGTGAGTGATGATGACACTACTAGTTCATCATCTCAGCAGTATCTGAAGCTGGATGCAATCCTTATTAGGGAAGTGGCAGAGATATTTCTGACACTACTTGAAGAACATTTCAAATCATTCAACTGGACACCCAGTTTGGCATGGCAACATTGCTGGAGCCCAGGAATAAACATGTCTGAATTCCTCCTGCACAAGTTGACTATGTCAAACAGAAAGTCTTGCAGACAATTCAGATAGAGCCGTGCAGACAATGCACAGAAGCCAAAACTCATCCTTCTCCTTCTCCACCTTTTCGGCTTACTTCCCTTGCTTCCAGTGCCAGGGGCATCACTGTCAGCATGATGACATCAGATGGCAAGAGGAGGAAACTGATTATCCTATTCCAGGAGGAGACACAACAAAAGACATATGGGAGCTGTCTGACACTCAGTACTGACGACGCGCAGACATGGATGAAGGAACAGATATGACACCAAACTACATGCTGGAGGTACATTTTGCAGAGCCATAGTCAGAACAAATTACTAATGCAATCAAATTCTGGCAGGACAGAAAAGTGATCTGGCCTGCACTGGCTAGAGTGGTTTTATATTTTCTGTGATGTCCCTCAACATTGGTTGCTTCCAAAAAGTGTTTCAGCACAACTGCAGATATTGTTTCATCACATCACTCCAGGCTAGATCAGAAAAGTATAGAATTTCTAGCCTTTTTGAAACTATCAACTTCACATATCCATTTGTTTCAAATTCCCACAGGTGTCATCAACTAACCGTACACTTCCGGCTGTTGCAGGCAAGTCTCCCTACACTCCCACTGGCACTGGCAGCACCATAGGCTGGCTCAGCACCACAACTCCTAGCAGTGCAGTCACCAACAAGGAAAGGAGGACGCACCTTGACCTTCCAAATTCTCCAGAAGGAAGTACAATAACGTTGACCTTGTCATCAACAGCAAGCCCAATTTGAGCAGGTGGCAGATGCCACCTGCCTCAGTGCATCTCTCAACCTCAAAGTCATAAGCTGACAAATTATCAGTGCTACATAAATCAGACCTGTGATGTCATCTAAACCACTGGCACAGCACTGGCAAAGATGACAATGGTCAGGTGGCATGTGATTGGCATTGCACAGCAGTCTGGGAGGATGTCAGAATGATGATTCCATTGGGCAATACAGGGGGTCACTTTAGCACAGTCAAGGAAACTAAGAATTCCAATAAGTCAAAGCAGTACATGTTAGGGAAAAAAAGACAAAGAAAAGGTAAAAAATATTTACAGAAAAACTAAAAAAGGAGGGACTATGGTGGGGGATAGCTGTAGCTCAGCCAAGGACACTAAGAATTCCTATAGCTCAACACTGAGCACAACATGTTAGCGAAAAAAAAAAAGAAAAGGAAACTATTTACAAAAACATTAAAAAAAAGTAGGGACCACAGATGGTGGTGGGAAGGGGGGGCTTAGTAAAGATGCAAATTTGGGGAGATAAGGTCAGCGAAGCAATGCCCTTGTATAGTACCATAGTACTTTCACTTTTCTTTGGGATGCATATTTTTGGGGGGTGACTTTATTTTGAAACTCTATGTCAAACTAAAATAGAAATTGTCATGAAGGGCTGGGAGAGCCTTGAGTTCATCAAAGGAAACCAAGAATTCCTATTGCTCTAATGGGGGCGTTAGCAGTCATATGTGTTTGGAACCATGGTGAACCCCAGCCATGGAATGCCAGCGTGACCTGCCACCATAAGCTACAGTAATTCAGGTCCATTACTGATCTCAAGGCTTTGTTCCATGTTTCTGTATTGTGTATTATGCCTTATGCCAATTATTATTCTGGGAGCCATAGTGATTCAGCTGATGTGTAGAAGCCAAGTCAAATTTTAACACCCCCTGGTCAAAGGTGAACTGAAGGTGCTGCTGGGACGCTTTTCTCACCCTTACACCATCACCATGTCCAGCCACTACCTACAAAATGGTGCACCCTCAAGGCCATCACAATGACCAAAGCATCAATACCCAATTTACTTTTCTTCCTACAGAAGGCTTAGACAAGGACCTCTCCCTGTGCTTGATGAGGGTGCAAATGGCAGCCATACAGGGAGCATGTGGTCAAGAGGGAAATTTCACACCTGGAGTGCACCTGGACATAATAAGGTTCCTAAAGACAGTAACTAGCTTAAGGTTACAACACCAAAACTCATTACCACACCATGGTACCTCACCTGAAACTCAAGGCATTGACTGCCGGACTGTTCAAACCACTGCTTTCAATAAAACTAAAATGGCTGAGTTGAAAGACTGTTTCCTAGACACCATATCTTAGCCAGATGAACATGCTAACTACATAAGCTCTCCTAGAAAGAGCTATTCATAGTCTTTCATCATGACTGAGTCACTCTCAGAACATGCTCTTTCTTTACTCCCAAAATAATTCTAATTTCCAAGTCTCAATCCATAGAATTATCAACTGCACGTCCCAAGACAGACTCCACAGTGCAACCGGAACTTCACACCATGGGGATGAAAAGACTCCTGGCAACTTGCCCTAACAGACCTAAGGACTTCTGTAAGTCTGACAGATTTTTGTTCTTGTACGGGGGGAAAAAGAAAGGGCAGCCGACCTCAAAATCAAAAATCGCAGCATGGCTGAAGAGCACCACCCAAGAATCCTACAAGGCCATGGACATATCACACCCTAAGGACATAAAAGCACACTCGTACTAGGCTGGCCCAGTGGTGCAGGAGGTTGAGGTGCTGGATGCCACACCTCACCCTATGCCAGTGACCTGGGTTCGGGAATGAGACTGGGCCAGCAGGGGTCAGCAGGGGCGAGAGAGGATCGAGCAACCGGAGGACTGCTCTCCTCTATCAGGGATGGAGTGACTGCCATCCCACCCACTGATCACACTCTAGCAGCAACTGGAGGGAGATATGGGTCAGGAGGTATGCACCAATTGCATGGTGTTGGAGGGAAGGGGGGTTGGGGGAGAAAAGAGCAAGCAAAAATGGAACTGGCAGGCTCTTTGATGGTTCCTGCTTTGCCCATGCCAAACCACTGAATCTGCATACTAACTATCAGGGGGAGAGGAGAAATTCAGTGCTCTTTGCCCCAGCCCCTTGATGAAAGGGGCAACCTGTGGAGGATTTCCCCAGGGAGAACAGTGTGGGGATATGGGGGGGATGAGCTCCCCAAGGGAGGAGCCATAGCTGCCTGCCAGCTCCCTCCATAAAGAAAGGATTAAAATAAAAGCACACTCAACCAGATCAGTGGTGACTTCATGGGCTGAATGCAACTTGGCCACAGGAGAAGAAGTATGCACCATGGCCACGTTGTTGTACCGTCCACATATTTATAAAACATTATCGACTAGACATGCAATTGGCACCTAGAACAAACTTCAGTCCAACAGTCCTCAAATCGACAATAGGCCCATTCACCAGCCATGAGCAGTCTCTCCCACACACGAAATAGAATGGTACTGCTTTTTAAATACCCAGCCTATAAAGGTTTGGGGTGCCTCAAAGATTACTCCCCGTAATGGTAGTTTACTCATCTGGTAAAGGTGATTGTGGGAGTGTATCTCTGAGGTGCTCCAGGGCCCAACCAGACAGGAGACAGCCTGTGACATGAACACATAGAAGAAGACTGTCTAAGATCATAAGAACTTAATATGCTCCTGGCATGCCATATGGGCCAGCCCATATTTAGAGTGTACATAATAAGAAATAGAGTTTCCCAACTGCACTACTGAAGTATGCCTTGATTCTTTAGGGTAGCTATGGAGATGCTAACAATTTGTTCTGACTTATTCAGTTACATCTATGGAAGACATCTAACTGAGCTTGGCTAGCCCCAGGCATGGCAATAGAGGAGATAGGAGTTCTTCTTTAAAGTCACATGTGCATCAACAACCTATCAGGTAAGCATAAACCCATCCTGTAAAGGCATGGAGTGCCTCATAGAAGTACTCCCACTTTCACCTTTACCAGTTGAGTAAACTACCAAAAATGCACCCAAGCAGGCTTCTGCCACAGCTCTATGACATTACTCACAGCAACATCCTTGTAGCGGTCTTGCTTTATCTGGAGCCTAAGAAGCAGACAGCTGACATTTTGCAATTCTGGGTAGCTCATGCAGAAACATATGTTGAATATGGAATGAGAAAGTTAATCTGCGAAGCGACATTTTAAGGTGTGAGACATCTCACATTGCATCATTCTCAGGATTAAGCACAGTAATACTGTTTTCAGCCAGTGATAACGTTCTGGATACTACAGCAACCAATGCAGTTCAAAGGTAACTACTCCCATTTACCATTCAGAAAACTGAGACATCTTCAGTAATTTCAAAGCACTTCATCATGGTAGGTGCACCTTACACATCACACATATAGTGCCCCCCTAGAGTGTTTACATGCCACACATACAGTGCTCACCAAAGGGTTTACATGTTACATATACTGTACCCCCCTCTAGGGTGTCTACATGTCACACATACAGTGCTCCCCAGGGTGTTTATATGCTGCACATACAGTGCCCCGAGGGTATTTAAATGCAACAGAGACAGTGCTCTTAGGGTAATTAAATGTCACACATGCAGTGCCCCCTTTAGGGTGTTTACATACACCACATACAGTGACCCCCAGCATGTTTACATATCACACATACAGTGTCCTTCTAGGGTATTTACATACCACACACACAGTGCCCCCTAGGGTGTTTACATGCTGCACATACAGTGCCTCCTGTAGAGTGCTTAAATGCCACACATAACTGAAGTAGTAGTAGTAATGGTTTTTATTCATAAAATGTATATGAAAAGGATAGGTGGTACAATGCTCCATTGTGCTACAGCTAATTTCCAAGGAGGTCCTATGTTTACATACATAATGTTGTACATATAAGTTACAATAAATACAATACATAGAATTAATTCAATATACATCACAAACTGCAAACTTACTGTACATACATCATGCACACAACCGACATAAACTTAGATTCAAACTGTGCAAATCTAGCAAATTTAAAATAATATACATCATGTCACTTAAGCGCTGTGGTACTCCCTGTAGCACTGCAAAGGCATTACTGATTTCTCATAATACCATATTTTTATTGGTGACTTATCTATAATGCAATTTGCATTGTGCAGAGAAATAGGCACAGAGTTCCACAACACTGGTCCCCTATACCAAACCGCTGATCTACCTATATTTAAACCATATTTTGGAAGTATATATTCTGAACCATGAGCAGACCTTAAGCTTTCTCTTGTTTTCTTAACTGTAAAATATTCCTGAATAATCTGGTCCAGATCACAGGAATGACAAGCAAATACTAAAAGTAGAATTCCAACACAGAAGAGCGCAATGCCAAACACTAACAAGATGAAGACAGATTTGTTAACGTGTCCATCACCTTCTACCCTCAAAGACGCTGGAGCAGCAAATGGAACCATTGTATAAATGCATCTTGCAGCTCCGTGCAGGATGGTTTCATCAACCCAAAGTGGCAGTTCACTTTTCTGAAATTCCCAAGCAAATGTTGAATGGCCCAAGAGCAAAGGTCCCGGAGTAGAGGTTAGCTTCTCGAAGCCGCATGAAACAATTGACCAGATTTGGGTCTTACTGCATTGTGTCTACCTTTGCTGAATGCTGCGTCCTTCCTCAAATGGTGAGGCTTAGACCCGGGAGTGAACTCAGTGCCCCCCTTCAAGGGTATTTACCTGCCACACAGACAATGCCCACTCTAGGGTGTTTAAATGGCACACATACAGTGGCCCCTCTAGGGTGCTTACATCACACCCAGACACTGTTCTCCGCTAGGTTATTTAAATGGCACACATACTATGCCCCCTTGCATGTTTAATTGCCACACATACAGTGCCCCCTCTAGGGTGTTTACATCCCTCTAAGACACTGCCCCCTCTAGAGTGTTTACATGCAACATATACAGTGCCCCCTAGGGTGTTTACATGTCACATGTACAATGCCCCTGCTAGGGTGTTTACATGTCACACATGCAGTGTCCCTAGGGTGTTTACATGCCACACATACAGTGCCCCTCTAGGGTATTTACATGCCACACATTCAGTGCCCCTAGGGTGTTTACATGCAACACAGATAGTGCCCCTCTAGGGTATTTACATGCTGCACAGACATGTCCCACTCTAGGGTGTTTTTATGCCACAAAGGCAGTGCCCCCTGTAGTGTGTTTACATGCCACACAGACAGAGCCCTTCTCCAGGGTGTTTACATTCCACTCAGACAGTGTCCTCATCTAGGGTGAAGTACTCTGTAATGGAGATGGTACACTTTACTGTGTCACAAATTGGAGTGATTGCCTTTGGATTACATGTAGTAACTGCAGTATTCTGCAAAATATTACTAGCAGAAACTGTGAAAAGAATGATTTGTCCACGTAGGTGTCACTCTACATGAAACTAACAAGTAATCAATACATAAATATGGAGACCTACATAATTCATTAGAATTCTTAAAGAGCTCCTGACACAATTGAGACAACTTTGAAACAAACTGTGGTCAGAGCTGATATGGCTGCGTTGAGCTCTTACCTGTCGGGGTAGTAGAGCTGCAGCAGCACTGGTGATACTGGAGTGGCAGTAGCACAGGTCACTGAGTGGCAGTGGCAACATTGGAACACCAATTTCAGAGCGGCGATGGCTTGCCTTTCAAAAGATGGTGGTGGGGGGAGAAACTGTGCATGCGTGATACTCGCGCATGGGCAGTTGTACTGGAAGTGTGCTCATGAAGTAGTGCGCCATGGGAAGGGAGGACAACAATGCTGTGGAGTGGAGCTCCATCACTGAAGACAGCACCTATGGAATCAGCGCTGTCATGACGTTGCTGCATCAGTGTAGGAGAACACAGGTTTTGTTTCGGACGTGACCCACTCTTCTCCTACAGTGATAGCCAAACGTCTGTGGAGCTCTGCCCACTCAGCCATAAAAATGTAATATTCAGAGATAACTGTAGCTTATATTTTGTAGTTTATTCTGTAATTCTCACCCTTATTTCCTTATTCTATGGGTATTTGCATCAATACAGAATCTCTGATCTTTGAGCTCTTGCCGCCTGCCTACGCCTGACATCATAATTCTGTTTATGACATCAGAATATGTTGCTGTGGAGATAATTATGATGTCATAAACAAGAGATTGTGATGTCATGTGCAGAGAAGCAGCCAGAGTAGATAGAGCCTAGGGAACAGGGACCTTGTTTTCATTCAACTGTTTTTAGTAATAAAGAAATTGGGGAATTAATTACTGAAAATATATGAAGTACTAAAGAATATGGGATGAAGGTGAATATAAATCTTACTTTTTACAAAGTTTTGCAAAAGCTATCAGCGGCTCTTTAAAGGGACACTGTCAACCTACTTAGGCCTCAAAGTGTCCCTTGCTTAAACAAGCATTTGTCAATGCCGAATGTTTGCTTGCTGGTATTGGCATTGGTACTGCAGGAGTTAGAGAGATGCATAATAGGAATGGCAGTGAAGTATTGAACTAACACCAGCCCCCACCCCAACCCTGCAGAGATTGGCAGGCATTGGGATGTGCCTTTGTGTTGTCGGCCATAACGTTCATGCCATTCCACCTCATCCCACCCTGTAGACACTCATAGGTGTCACCGTGTGCATTGGGGTCTTTGGCCTTTATGCTCACCCTGTTCCATAAGGAAATAAGCTGAGATGGGTGCAGTATAGGAGAATGGGATGAACGTTAGGATCGAAGACCCCAAGGCATACCTCAATGCCTGTCAGTAGCTGCAGGATGGGGGTGGGGTAGAATAGCATGAGCATTATAGCCTACGACCCCAGGTCACACCCCAATGCCTGTCAGTCCGTACAGGGTAGGGCATTACGGTTGGAAATCCTAATGTCATGGGCGTTTGTTGGTATTTTCACTCCAGATTTTCAACATGGGCTTTTTGGGACCCCACCTCCTGAACAATGGCACTATCATTTTGTTACTCAATCCCTAAAGGTGATTTTGCACAGTAAATGTGCCATTCAGTGCAATAGGTGCAAAAAGACATTTGGGCAGGATGTGCAAAATAACATTTGTACTGTTCATGAGGATGTGTAAAACAAGAATTTGTCAATGCCGAATGTTTGCTTGCTGGTATTAGCATTGGAAATGCAGGAGTTAGACAGATGCAGAATAGGAATGGTGGTGAAGTATTGAACTTCATGCCAACTCCACCTCCATCCTGTAGAGATGGACAGGCATTGAGGTAAGTGTTGCGGTGGTCGTCCATGACGGTCATGCCATGTCACCTCACCCTATTCTGCAGACACTGACATGTGTTGAGGTGTGCCTTGGGGTGTTTGGCTTTACAGTCACCCCATTCCATAAGGACATATGCTGAAATGGGTGCAGCATAGAAAAATGAGGTAAAGTCTGGGGCCAAAGAGTCCAAGGTACACCTCGATGTCTGTCAGTGGCTGGAGGGTGGGTGTGGGATGGCATGAGCAGTACAGTCAGCAATTCAAAGCCACACCCCGATGCCTGTCAGTCTGTACAGAGCAGGACATTATGGTTAGAAACCCTAACACCTCGGGCGTTTGTTGGTATTTGTACTACAAATTTTCAACATGAACTTTTTGTGACTCCACCTTATGAAAGCATTTGGGACCTCTTCTCATGAAGAGTGGCAGTGTGATTTTGTCAATGTGTCCCGAACAATGACTTCCAACAGTGACAGTGCCATTCTGTGTCACATGTATGAAAACACAGATCAGGCAGGATGTGAAGAATGACAGCTGTACCATCCATAGGGAGGTGTGAAGAGATAGCAATGTTGAAAGTCTGTAGTGGGAATATTAAATATGCTCGCACTTCCAAGCATATGTGGAAACTGAGCAACGCATGTGCATAACACAGTCATTTTATGGACTTTCATCACCAAATTTTCAACATAGGCATTTTAGGACCTCTGCTCATGAACAGTGTCACTATGATTTTCTTAATGTGTCTCGAACACTGATTTCCCACAGCAACTATGCTATTCTACACCATAAGTGCAAAAACACATTTTGGCCAGGATGTGAAAAATGACAGCTGTACTGTTAATAAGGAGGTGCGGAAAAATGGCAATGTTGTAAATCTGGAGCGAAAATATTACAAATGGGCGAAGTTACAAGCGTGCATGGAAACTGCACAACGCATGCTCGTAACAGTCATTTTATGGACTTTCATCATCAAATTTTCAAAATAGGCATTTTAGGACCTCTGCTAATGAACAGTGTCACTGTGATTTTCTTAATGTGTCCCGAACACTGATTTCCCACAGCAACTGCGCTATTCTGTGCCAGAAGTGCAAAAACACATTTCAGCCAGGATGCGAAAAATTACAACTGTAACTGTTCATAAGGAGGTGCAGAAAAATGGCACTGTTGAAAATCTGGAGTGAAAATATTGCAAATTCGCGAAGTTATGAGCATGCGTAGCAACTCCACAACGCATGCTCGTGAAACAGTAATTTCTTGTATTTTTTCCACCAGATTTGCAACATAGACTTTTTGAGAGGCCACCTCATGAACACTGGCACTATTGTTTCATTAATCGGTCCCAAAAGGTGATTCTGCGCAGTGACCAAGAAATCACCTTTTGGGACTGAATAATGCCATGACAATGGCTGAATTCATGAGGAGGGTCCCAATAACCCTATGTTGAAAATTTGGTGCCAAAATTCCCCAAAATGCCTGAGGTATGCACCAAAGTTGAAAAAAACCCTATTTATGCCATTATACAGCTTACCGGCATTTTCTCAGTTTGTGGTTGGCTTTGAAGAGTGCAGATGTGTTCCTGGTCCACCGAAGATTGTTGCACTGGGCTCCGGAGGTAAGTATGGAGTGAGGGTGTGTGGGGATGCAGGGTGCACAGATGGTGGGTGTGGGTTGTTGGCAGGGCCACCAGACTCAATAAGGGACCGTTTTCTGATTTACAGGAAAAAAAAAAATATTGCAGGACTTCTTTCTAACCAGGGACATTTGGCACGCTGTGGTGGGCTCCCAGTGTATCATCTGAGTGTTTTTTTGAGGGGGATTGGGTACCCCCATCAGCACATATGGGGGAAGGCAAGAGCAGAGGGGGATAGGGCACCCCTTCGGCACAAAATCAACGTTCTTTTTTTGGGGGGAAACATTATATCAACTGGGAAGGAGGGGGAATGAAGCCGATGGGGATTGGGCCCCCTGTCAGTGGACAAAAACTGTTTTGGGGTGTCACATGATGCCGAGGGGGATTGGCCACCCCCTCGGCACTGGGGGCTATCTAATATTGTTTGCGAACATGGGTGGCTTGCCAATGCGTTCACAAACAATATTTCAATATGCAACATTCCGCCCTGCAATGACGGGTCGCTCCCTCATTGCAGCAGAATGGCTGACACTGCAATGATGAGGCGGCTTCTGATTGTCGCGGTGAAAATGTTACAAGTTGGTGGCACTTTTGGAAGCCAGTGTCATCATTGTGCCTCCATTGGTCCACCAGTGCCAAGCCCCCAAATGCAATGCCTCCGTTGGCTGCCACACTGCTGTGCCTCCACAACACGCTTCTCTCCTGGGTGTCAGCATGGCTCAGTTGGTAGCACATCTGCCTCTGGACCAGAAGGTCGTGGGTTCTCGTCCCACACTGGGATTGGACTTGCACCTAAAAATCGTTGACATCTGAGTGCAGTAATGGGGGGTGCTGTACTGCTGGGGTGTGCCGTCCTTTGGATGAGACGTTAACCTGAGGTCCCTTCTGTACATCCTGGTGTTGTCCTGGTGTGTGTCCAGATGGAAGTCAAAGAACCCAGGGCACTCTTTGCAAAAGAGTAGGGAACATTCCCAGTGTCCTGGCCAACATTCCCCTTCCCATAAACCAGTTCATGCAGTTATCCAGGCTGTGTGTGGGTGATGATGTGCGATATGGCCGCCACCACACATTCAGTCACTTCACTACCAGTCTAGCATTGCTTGTAAAGTGCTTTGGGATACTGTGTATGAAAAGTGCTATACAAATGCTGATTCTTCTTCTTCTTCTTCTCCTAAGCTGCCACATAATGTTTCTTGTGCATGCAAGCAAGAAAACATAAAAATGGCAATGTTGAAAATCTGGAGTGAAAATATTAACAATTGGTGAAGTTACGAGCATGTGAACTAACTGCACAATGCATGCTCTTAACACAGTCATTTTTTTTTTGCGTTTTTTCACCAAACTTACAACATGGGATTTTTGTGATCCCACCTCATCAACAGTACTGCTGTCTTTTCGTTAATCGGTCCCGGCAAGAGGTGATTCCATGCAGTGACCATAAAATCACCTTTTGGAATGGAGAAATGAACTCCCAAAAATGTCTGAGATATCAACCTAAGATGAAACCCTCCAGTGACTGCCATTATAGGGCTTACGGTGATTTTTTTCAGTTTGCAGTCAGCTTTTGAAGAGTGCAGACATGTCCTCAGTCCACAGAAAATCACAGCACTGGACCTCCGGAGGTAAGTATGGGGTAAAGGGGGGTGCAGGGAGGTGGGGTGTGCAGAGGGAGGGTCAATATGGGGAAGGGGCGGTGAGGATGATGAGGGACCATTTTCTTTTTCTTTAGGTTTAAAAAAAAAGACCACAGGGATGGTTTCCTTTTTTAAAGCTGAAATAGTATGAAAAATAAATTTAAATACACTGAGATGGGCCCCCAGTGTGCCAGATTAGTGAAGGGGGATCAATGCCGAACAGAGGATTGGGCTCCCTGAGGTCAGCTGAAAAAAGGGGGTGTGGTGGGCACATCCGACATTGGTAGTGGGCATCCTGATGTCAGAAAAAGACAAGGAATTACTTTGGCACACTGGTGTGGGCATCCAGTGTGCCACAATAATGGGGGTGGGGGGGTCATGCCAACACGGGGACTGGGCACCCCGTTTTTGGCAAAAGTTATGTCTGGGCTTGGAAGAGGGCATGCAGACATGGGGATTGGACACCCCATTGTTGGCAAAAGATATGTTCGGGCTGGAGGAGGGAGTCATCTGACACCAGGAGTGAGCATCCCGATGTCAGAAATATAATTAGTTTGGCACACTGAGGTGGGCTCCCAGGGTGCCACATTAATGAGAGGGAGGGAGGATACATGCCGACATGGAGATTGGGCACCCCAATGTCAGCTTTGGGGGAGTGTGTGTTGAGCGGTAGCAGCCGCCAATTATGCAAAGCCATGGTACGGCTCATTTAATTTATTAATATGTTTCACCGGGTAAGGCATACTGAGCAAACCAGTTGCTCGTAAGTTCAGCCATGGACATTACTGTGCACTGTAATGTGCATAACTGGAATGTGCCTGGTTGCCAGGGGTTGGGGGGGGGGAAGAGATCTACCACTGCTATAACTAAACTGTCCCTGATTAGAGCAGCAGATTTCTTTCAAGTGCGGTGCTCACTCTAAAACTGTCATCATCAGCAGCTTCTCTGTTGACCGGTGGTTGGGGGATGCACACCTGAAAACATTCGTTGGATTGACCACAACACTGCCACTCCTCTGTAATGCTCTACTACCTCAATATGTTTCTTGTGTGCTGCACATGCAAGCAAACATAAAAACAGATATTATGATTGCTAACATTCTGTAAAGATTATTGATGTAGTTAGTAGTCTGAGTCTGATTCTTTTTTTCTTTTAAAAAGGAGCAGGACAGAGAACTGTTCCAGTTAAGGCAGAAGGAAGCAGGGAGGGTAGTCAGAATAGCAAAGGCACAAACTGAGGAAAAGATAGCCAACTCGGTTAAGAAGGGGGATAAAACCTTTTATAGGTATATCAGGGAGTGTAGAAAGACAAAGGAAGGGATAGTGAGGATGAATAGAATGGATGGTGGGTGGGCAGAGAGTGACAGTGAAAAAGCAGGGATACTGAATGAATACTTCTGTTCAGTATTCACAAAAGAGGAAATGGGGGAGGTGCCTAATCCAATTAACAGAAGCACTCTGGAGAGGGAGGTCGATCCCAGTCCTTTCACAGAAGAAAGGGTTCTGAAAGAACTCCTAAAACTGAAGGTGGACAAAGCAATGGGGCCAGATGGAATTCACCCCAGAATTCTTAAAGAATTAAGCAGAGAACTTGACACACCACTGACTACCCTTTTTAACAAATCATGGGAGGATGGTGTGGTACCTGAGGACTGAAAGAAGGCTGATGTGCTTCCCCTTCACAAAAGTGGGACCAAGATAGAGGCAGGAAACTACAGACCTGTCTGTTTGACCTCTGTGTTAGGAAAAGTGATGGAATCACTTCTGAAGGAAAGAATTGTTGAGTACCTAGAGGCCAGTGGGGCACAGGACCCAAGGCAGCATGGGTTCACAGCAGGAAGGTCATGTCAGATGAATCTAATTGACTTCTTTGACTGGGCAACTAAAGTAGTAGACCAGGGAGGGGCTGTGGACATGGCCTACCTAGAATTTAGCAAGGCATTTGACATAGTCCCACACAAAAGATTAGTAGTCAAATTAACCAGCCTGGGAGTGGGTCCCAGGGTGGTAGCCTGGGTAAAACATTGGCTGAATAACAGGACACAGAAGGTAATTGTAAATGGAGTCCACTCTGAAGAAAGAGGGGTTACTAGTGGTGTACAGCAGGGTTCAGTACTGGGTCCAGTCCTTTTTAATGTCTTTATAAGTGACATTGCAGAGGGACTGGAAGGAAAAGTATGCCTCTTTGCAGATGACACAAAGATCTGCAACAGGGTTGATACACAAGGAGGCATGGAAAGGATGAAAAGGGACTTGGCAAGGTTGGAGGAATGGTCAGAAGTATGGCAGCTTGGATTCAATGCAAAGAAGTGCAAAGTAATGCACCTGGGAAACAAAAACCCAAGGGAAGATTACACAATGGGGGCGGGAGGTAGTAACAACAACAAAAATGGAAAGGGACCTGTGGGTAATCATATCAGATGACCCAGGTTGGCAAGCAATGTGAGAAGGTGGTAGGGAGGGCTGGGAGGATACTGGGATGTTTAGGGAGAGGCAACATCAGCAGAAAACAGGAAGTTATTATCCCCCTGTGCAGACAGTTGGTGACACCCCATCTGGAGTACTGCGTCCAGTTCTGGAGACCCCATCTCCTCAAGGAAATAGGATGGAGGCAGTTCAGAGGAGGGCAACTAAAATGGTGCAGGGTCTGCAAGAAAAGCCATATGAGGAGAGACTAAAGGAGCTTAATATGTATACCCTTGAGGAAAGGAGGGAGAGGGGACATGATAGAAACGTTTAAGTACCTCAGTGGAATCAACAAAGTCCAAGAGGGTAGCATCTTTCAGAAAAAGAGATGTGCAAGAACAAGGGGACACAGTTTAAAGATAGCTCAGGGGCAATGTGAGGAAGTATTTTTTCACAGAGAGGGTGGTGGACGCATGGAACAGCCTTCCTGAGGAGGCTGTGGGGTCTAAAACTGGGAGAATTCAAGAATGCATGGGACAGACATAAGGCAATTTTTGTGGGGGGTAGGAAGAGATAGACTGTTGGTTAAACAGCCAGTAATAAGTACTCATTGAGTGTGTATTTTGTAATAAAAATCCAATAAAACAAATGGATGAAGACAGAGCTGTGTGACAATGTGTAGTCATTTCTGGTTATTTTAGCTGAACTGCCATATGCAGTAGTCCTTCAGTTTCTGGTGCTAGTCAGATTGGGCCTTAGTGGCACATGAGAACCAGCAGTGGATGTTTGTTTCTGAAATTAATGGAACTCCAGGATGAGGAGGCGACAGAGGGACCCACCAGTGGAGGAAAGACAGCTGGAAAGGCTAGTGGCTACTAGTGGCAACAGAATCCTTCACTATCATCATCATCATCATCAGCGTGGCATGATGCCATCTGTGTGCTGTCACCCTGCATAAATTTGGGACAGTATATGTGTTTGAACCGAGGCAGGTTAATTTTTTAAAAAGTGAGCCTCTCTACATTCTTCGTGGAAAGACATGTTCTTTTGTCATTCACTACTGCCCCAGCAGCACTAAAAATTCTCTCTGAATATGTGCTGGCAGGTGGACAACTGAGGTATTCAATTGCGATCTCAGTTAAAGAGATCAGATCATTTTTTTCTGTTGCCAATAAAGCAAGGGTTCATCACCTGCACCTGCCAATGCCACCAGGATGCTCTATTTCCACATCAGCAAGACCACCATGATTAGTCTGGGGTATGAATACTGAGGTTGCAGCCTGTGCTGGTATGTGCCTCTCATTCATTTTAATGAATGTTAGCAAACTAACACTCGCGGGTGGGCATGTGAGGTACTTCAGTGCCACTGCAGTCAGCTCTGGCCATTCACTGACCTTTCCACTCCAGTACAAAAGAGGATTTTCACTTATTGTCAGATGCCTGTTTTCAGACAAATATGACTCAACCATTCTCTGTGCCACACTAAGTCCAATTGTTGATGCATCATCCTGTTCTGCCGAATCATTAATTTCACAAATACCCACTTGGGACAAAGCCTCCCAAAGCGGGTTGATGCCACCCACTTTGGATGACAGACCACCTGGAACTACTACAGTCCCCTTACCCTTGCATGATATGCTTGATGGTCCTCCAGCTACACCTTCAGCTGGATTATGCTGCTGAGGTTTGTTTACCATGGCATGTGACTTCTGTGCCCCATGAACCAAGTGCACCAGTTGACTACTGATATTTTTTACCTGTTCAGGTCCTCCCTCCAGTAGTGATGCAATTCCACGTTTGTATCATGGGTCCAGCATTGTTGCCATGGCAAAGTTGTCACTACGCTGAATGCTCACAATGTGAGCAAAAAAAATAAAGTAAATAGATAATTTATTTTATTTTTTTTTTATTTAGGAAGTGGTGGGGGCTGAAACAATCACGGGATTTAAGAATGCATGGGATAGACATAAAGGAATTCTGGAGGTCAGGGGTAGGGGGCAACAGACTTCTTGGAAAACATAAACTGAACTTACAGACTTAAATGGGCAGACTGGGTGGGCCATAGGCCCTTATCTGCCGACACTGTCTATGTATCTATGTATCTGGTCGAATACTGTCAGCATGTGTTGCAGCAACATACTGCTACCACCGACTCCGGCAACATAAAGGCTATGCTGTACATTCACCAGTGTCTGCCTCAGCACCCACAGCAGTGGAATTGATTGGTTAATGGAGGCAGACTTGCCACTCACTGCCTGTGTGGCATGTTCAAAAGGCTGAAAAATTGTTATTACAGAGTCCATGAGGCGCCACTGTTCAGTCGTCATAGACATAGAGGCCCCGGAACTGTCATGGCTAGTGTGCATAACAAGATATTCTGAGATGGCTTTGTATTGTTCATACAACCTCTCAGCCATGTATAACGTGGAGTTCCATCAGGTGACAACTTCCAGCTTCAAGCGGTGCTGAGGCAAGCTGTTTTGTATCTGTAACTGCCACAGTTGTTCACGGGCCTTTCCAGATCTTGAAAAGTGAAAGCAGATACATCATGCAATGGTCAGCATTTGCTTTATGTCAGGGTGCTGCTGAAACTCCTGAACCACAAGATTTAAACAGTGGGCCATGCATGGAACATGAAAAAAAACACAATTCGTGATGCATTTCACCACATTTGACCCATTGTCACTTGTTATGAACCCCGCTCTCAGGGACAGAGGGTTTAACCATCTGTCAATTTCAGTCAGTACCATGTCCAACATGTTCTCACCAGTGTGTGAACAGGTCACACTGCACATAGCAATTGTTGCATGCTGACGAATTCCAGGAAGATTGCTACCATGACAATCCACCTTACTGCATTGATTATTCACACTACCAACATTACAAACAACCCCCCAGCACCTTCACCCAGTGTGCAGTTATACGCAGATATGAACTCCCAGCTGTTTTGCCACTTGTCCACATATCCATACTTAAATGGATGAATGGAGAGGAGGAATGTTGAAGGGCATGTCTTACTGAGTCGGAGACAGGGCGGAACAACTCGGGAACAGCACGGGTAGAAAAGTATGTCCTGGATGGGACTTTCCATTTTGGACAGGCATGTGCAGCAAACCACTGGAACCCAGAATTCTCCACAAAGGAGAAGGGCAAAAGATCAATTGCCAGCATTTCCGCTACAGCAGCATTAAGTTCATGTGACACTGTATGATTGGGGGGGGTACTTCAGCTTATGCACAAAAACACTCTGTAACGTGGGCTGACAAACGTTTTGCATGGCATGTGTTGTTGCTCACAAATGGTTGTGCTCTGTGATGAATGGCATTGGCAAGGGGTGGAGTGTGGACATTTGATAAAGACGGTTGCACAGGTGATGATGACAAACCTAGAAATACTGTTATTTTGCCAGATTTGCCAACCAGGGTTGATGTACCACTTGCACTAGACATACTGCATTCACCACCACCACCACCACCACAAAAACTGCTACTCTCACCAGCACTGGACAACATTTCAAAGTCATCATGGTCCTCCACCTCATCATGCCTGTAGTAATCCTCTGCTCTTATTACCACACTACTGCACGTCTTTAATTTCTTACCGGGCTTAACAGTCATGGAAGGGGATAACATGCTGGCTATGGTTGCCAGTGACACAGGTGAATGCCCCACTGTGGTATTAGCTGCCAGCTTGTGCTGGGTCCACAGAGCCAAGTGCCTATTCTTGAGATGCGTATGCTGTCCTCCTGTCCCAAGATTGCTCCCCTTTTTACCTCTACTCACACACACACGGCAAACCTGGCAGATTGCAACTGAATCATCATTTGCATCTTGAACAAAAAAATCCCAAACAAGGGGGCATGTTGCTCTGCTTTTAACATGTCCATGATGATGTGGCTTATTTAAGTCTGTTATTTTAAGCACTGAAGTGGGGGGCACATAATGATTTGGGCACTGCACACTGGGACTGCAACTGACCACCACGACTACCTATCATACTGATTACTGGGTCGTTATCATCATCAACTAAAACTGGTATATCACAAGTTTTTATGGGGGGGGGTTCCTGCAAACAGACTCAGACACAGCCACTTTTAATTTATTTTTCTCTGGTTCCAAACTGGGGTCAATTACATCATCATCATATTCATCAACGTCACTGTCACACACATCCACATCTTCTGCTTGGATACTAACATATGGACTGCATGTTGCAACAACAGCAACATCATCATCATCAGCATTATCACATTCATCATCAGCATCTACACCACCATCACCTGATATTGTTTCACCACACTGTGAATCACTGCATAGAAAATGCGTGACATTAAGTGCCATGGTGGACAGAATATCACATTTGCTATCATTGACATGATCATCAGAATTATCAGGTTCAGTTAATGGGATGTTACTGGGAAGTATGACATCAGCTACGCTGTCATCACTCACTTGCACTGCTTCACACTCAATATGTTTGGATACGGTACACTGGTCGGAATTAGAACTTGCTGCAACAATGCTAATACTACCTCCACCACCACTAACACCAGTAACACTAACACCACCAGCTGGGAAAACATCATCTCCTACAACTATGAGTGAAGCTTCTGATTGGGCTGTAAAAAAACATTGCAGGAGAAATACCTTTCCTCACATCAGCAATGCACTTCTCCGTCCGCGTACTACTACCACACCCATATACCCTCTTACTGCCAACATTGCCATGGCCAGAAACAGCTTTTCTTGCACGTCTCTTTGCAGGTAGTTTGAGGAATCAACCACAAATATTATTACCAAATTCAGATTTTGATATGTTCACTTTGTGACTGGAGGGATGTTGGCTGGATGTGAAGCAAAATAAAGAACTGTGGCTTTGGCAACAGATAAGAGACTACTGTGACACTGTCTCGGAATGAAAACAACTTCAGTAACCAGTGATGAGGATGGGGTCACAAATCACAAACTCACAAAAACAATCCAGTCTAGTAAAAAAACCTTTTGAACGTGGGGTTGGGGGGGGCACTGAATACAGACAGTGCTGATTTTTATGGCACTACAATACAAACAGCAAAACTAACAACAGAGAACACGATCACAGTACAAAATCAGGCAGCTGAAGTGGATAGCAGGTTCACACTGCTGCGCTTAGTTGCACTTACACTAGTCTGTGTCATAAATTTTAAAAGGTGTATTATATTTGATGCATGCAACACTGCACACACAACACAGAACAGTTTGTGTACAATGCTCAATGAGGAATGAGATGCAAATGCAAAAGTTCAGTGTACTGCCAAGTAATGTAAATTTCTAATTTAAACAACCTGACCTTATGAAATGCTGCACCACATACACACAACAAACAGCAAGAACATTTCTACTATTACTGACAATTGTACTATGTGTACATTTACACAGTCAGTTATATAACAAAAATATAACCAAAACACAAAGAAATCACTAGTTCTCCAACTTAAATCTACCTACACATGGATACGCTCCTCCCCCACACAGCACACTTTCACTGTCTTTCACCACACGCACTCAATGTTGTAAATTAACATTCAAAATCCACACACAAACAAAAACGCTCGATGTTATGAGCACAGGAGGGTTTCCTACAATCGATGAACCACAGTTGGATCCCCCCAAAAAAAGCAAAAATGCTTTTTCAACAGCTTTTACAAGATTCCTACAGACAGCTATCAGAGCACACTGTCTCCTACTCCTTCTTACTCATACTACCCTGAACTGAGGCTGTGCAGATCAGTATAGAGCCCATGTGACCTGAACTCCATGAATCACTGCAAAATCCACCTTCAGACTCAAAAACAAGGTGAAGTGAGGCAAAAGTGAACTGCGACCAATGTACTTCGCCTTAAAAATTGAAAGAGTAGTGACCAGTGGAGGCGGATTAACACGAAGTCACTGTTTCTAATGCACTTTGTGTTCCTCATTATAATGCGAAGTACTCCGCTTCATGTTGCGGAGCTCTCTGCGAATCCACCTTTGCTCCGTGAAATGCTTCGTGGAGTGGATTGAATCCACTTCGCCCACCACTACTCATAATACAATGAGAGTTTTGATGGCTTCTGCCTCATGAGTGACTGCACTGTTTGGGGGTATTCCTAATGTTTAGGAAGTATTGAAGAAGAATAGATTCAGGATTTGAAACAAAACAAAGTTGTTTACAAATATACATTAGAATGCATTTCTGTTCTGCTAAACCAGGAGATAGACAAAATAAACAGCAACATTAATGAATTTTAGAGAAGGTAAGCAATCATAAGATGTGGGTTTTTAACTAGAAATAATATGAGACAAAACGGGTTGACAGAGTCCCTTTAGAGGTATGGATCAGGAATAAGTTACCGCTGCTACGTGTTTCAATATGCAACTAGTCCCTACTGTAGCCTACAATTGTCTCTGCAATAGGACTTTGGCAGGGTCCATCACAGGCTTGACTCTAACTAAGAGCAGCTGACACCAGTAGGAAAACTTTGGAAAACATAATAGACGCATTTCAACATACATTTCATAAATCTTCTCTAGATTTCTCCTCTACATTATTACTGAAAAAATCCTACAAACTCAAAATCTTAATCCCTTAAAGTCCATCTGCCTCTATAGTTTATTCCATACTGGAAATCATAATGCTCTGTTGTGACATCGCAGTCTGTTGCCATAGGAATAGCTGTGATGTCACAAGCAAAATAGTATGACAAGGCTGGGAGGAAGTAATAGCAGCTGATGAATCCTCAGGGAACAACTCTCCTGTCTTCATGCATATGACATCAGTATTCCTAGTCACTTTGCCTTTCTTCATTTCCTTATCTCCTTCTCTCCACCCTTCCCTTTTCCCCTCCCTCCCTCCCATATTTCCTACTCGAATTACAAAAGTCCAAAACTACACTATTTAATCCTTGTCCTCCTCCTTCTTTCATCAGGGAACATCCACCCCGACCCTGGTCCTATTGCTTTTCCTACCCTAACTCCTTACCCAAACAACATGTCTTCAGACCCCACTTCTACTACAACCCTTACTAATGGGTTAAAGCTCCACCTGAACATCTGCAGCCAGCTACCTAAGATTGACCGCCTACAAACTTTCATGATTTCACACACCCCTGACATCCTAATTATTATTGAGACATGGCTCAAAAAAAAGAATCCCTGACAATGCCATTGCTGTCCCTGGGTATTCACTCTCCAGACAAGATTGATCAGGTCATGGGGGGGGAGTGCCCATGTACATCCTGCCCTCACTGCAGTTTACTATCTCCCTAGCTGCATCCCAGCTTCCCATGAAGCTCTTATCATCCGCATTACCCTTCCTTTCTCAGTCCCAATCTTTGTGGCTGGCATCTATTGCTGCTCAAGCATTCAACCCTGTCATGACTGAACTCTCAGCCAATATCACCTCCTTCTTGCAATCTGGCGAACTGTTCATAATGGGTGATGTGAATCTAAATTAGTTGTCTCTCAAGTTAGAAACATAGAAACATAGACTTTGACGGAAGATAAGGACCACTTGGCCCACCCAGTCTGCCCATTTCCCTACCTATTGGATAAGCTGCAGATTCTAGTTAAACAACAGCCACAGTTAAACTAGTTAAACTAGCTACACAATGACATCACTGCTCTAAGCCTCACTCAAGTTATACTTGAGCCCACACGCCCTAATCCCAAAACACAAATAACCACACCCCGCTTGACTGTGAACTCACAACCCACCTGCACTCCCCATCAACACTGATGTTCCTCAGGGCTCAGTGCTTGGTCCCTTACTCTTCTCCATTTTCCTTAATGATCTTCCCACAGCTTGCTCATCCTCATCTATCCACATGTATGCTGATGATACTGTCTTATATAGTTCCAGCAAAAACTCTGCTGCTTTGGAAACCAGCTTACAGCATGACTTCAACCAAGTTCAGCTCTGGTTTGCTTCTCACCAGCTTTTTCTAAACACCAAGAAGACAGTCTCAATGACCTTTGGCACCAGGCAGAGATTCCCCTGGCTCCCGGCCCTACCCACCTTCCACACCCTTGATAGGACCATCCCGGAGGACACCTCCTCATATAGATATCTGGGGGTTTGGCTGGTCCAGCACCTCAGCTTCTCTGTGCATATCGATGCTATCCTGAAGAAATTGCAACCCAAGCTTGGTGCTCTGTACAGGAATCGTAGTTGCATCCCACTGACTGTGAGGCGTGAAATTGTACAGAAGATGATACTCCCCATCTTTGTCTACTGTGACGTAGTCTATGGTGCTGCTCCCAAATCTTCCCTGACCAAGTTGGACACTCTCTTTACCTCTTTCTGCCACTTTGCTCTCGACTCCCTTTCCCGCTCCCACCACTGTGAACTCTATCGCTCTCTAACCTTCCTTCCACTATCTCACAGATGCATCTCACACTGTGCCAGACTAACCTCCAAATTCTTGTTTGGAGTGCTCCCCTCCTGTCTCTCATCCTCTCACTCTCCACGCCGCCTCCCCCCACCCACTCTCTCAGATCTAATGTCTCCCGAACCTTGACATTCCCTCGTCACTCCACCCTCATCGGTCAGACTGGTTTCACCCATTGCTTCCCTAAAATCTGGTATTTCCTCCCCTACTGAAATATGACACTCCTCTTCCAACTACTTCCTTACCTCTGCCCTGCACAATTACCTCTCCCTCAGCTGTTCCTGCTTTAACCCTCTGTAATACTTGTCCCCAGTTTCTGCCTTCCTACCCTGACCCCCCCCCTCGGCAAGGTTCTCAACATCCTGAATAGAGAATCAGGAAATGGCTATCCCTTCTCCTCATATTCAGTTCTTGTCCCTCCCCCTCTCTTCTCCACCTGTCCTTCTGGGTCACCCATGTGCACAACCTACCCTGTCCTTTTTACTCCAACAGCACTTGCATACTACTTCGAGCCTGCTCCTGGTACACTCATGCACTACAATGGTTTTGTTGCATTATTACAGTTTTGCATGTTTATATGTCCTTTTGTATGATTTTTGGACATGTATTGTAATTTACCCAATGTTCCACTACTGTTTATTGTACAATATACCTTGTGTTCCAACTGTTGCATAATCTTACAATGTTGTATTGTTTGTACTACTCACACGGGGCTTTGAATAGAAATTATGAATATCTGCAGCCTGCCTAAATAAATGGCACCCCTGCAATGCTGGACAGCACATCACCAACCAGACATTCTGGCTTTAACAGAAACTTGGCTGTCAGTCAAGCCCCAGACTCATTTGTCTCTATTCCAGGCTACTTTCTCATTAGGCTTGATCATAACAGCAAGAGAGGCAGTGGCTGTGCCTTCTATGTAAATGACTCACTGCATTACCAAGCTCTGCCTGTGCCCTCACTAGACCATGGTGCCCAAGCCCTCTCAATAAAACTCTCCCCGACCCAAACCATGCTCCTTTTACTCTCACTGTCACCTACATCCCACCCCGCAGCCAATAACCTGCCTGTAAAGCACTCTCTGACTATTTAGCCAGCCACCCCCACAAAATGGAACAAATCCTAGTTGGGGATCTCAGCATAAACTGGTTGGTGAGCGCATCAGCCCACACCAAAGATACCTTTCCTGCATTAGATATGACCCAGCTGGTATCCCAGCCTAGCAGGGCCAACCCCACTAATGGAACCCACACCCTACTAGATATCCTGCTCACTAATTATCCCCACCATAATACCAACCTGGGTGTCCTACCCAATGCCTTAAGTGACCACTCCCCAATCATCTTCAGCTGGTCCAGTCAGCTACCTAAACCACCACCAAATATCACCTTTTGTTGTCGACTACCCCCAGGAGGCATAGCCAAACTCAAACAATATCTAATTAACTGGGGCTGGTCCCCTATTTCCCAAGCCCAGCACATAGATGATGCATTGCACTACTTCACCACCACCTTTATTATTGCCTGTGATGCTTTTGCACTGACCATCAAAGTGACCACTAAGAAACGTAGTGCTCCCTGGATCACCCCTGAACTCCTACAACAGTTCAAAATGCATGACAACCTCTGGCATCATGCCACTGCCTCTGGTTTGCTAAGCAATAGGCAGGCCTATAATGCTGGCCACAATAAGTGTACTTGGGCAATCCACAAGGCCAAGGCAGAGCACTACAGAACTGCCCTAGCCACCTCCTGGGGTAGCACAGGAAAGTTCTGGGATAACATCAAGGAGCTTAATGGTAAATCCTGCTCTCCCCCCCTCACAACTTTGTGTTAATGGTACTGCCACCACAGACACACTTCACATAGCTAACTGCCTCAACTCCACCTTCTCAGACCTCAGCTCTGTCCTCCCTAGCAACCTGATCCAGTTCAGCATATCCCACTGCCTGAGCTCCTCCACCGCCCCTTCAGACTCAGAGTAATTTCCCCTACAAAAGTGAAAGTCTACCTGTTCAAAGCCCTCCAGAGCTCCAGTTACTGCAAAGACACCTTCGATATGCGTATCCTATACCTTGCGCTAGACTCAGTTATCTCCCCACTCATGGACTTTCTAAATCTGTCCCTGCACCTGGGCCAGTTCCCAACCTCATGGAAAATGGCAGTGATAACACCAAATGTGGTGACAGGTCCCTCCCAAACAACTATTGGCCCATCTCGATTCTCCCCCCCAACTCTCTAAAGCCCTTGAAAAGATCATGGCCAATCAGCTCACTGACTACCTCCTTGCACACAACCTCTTATCTTGGGAGCAGCATGGTTTCAGAGCTGGTCATAGCACTATGACCACCCTCACAGAATTCTCTAACTCCCTGCACTCCACGCCTGACAAGGGGCACCTTGCAGGGACCATGTTTATAGACCTGTCAAAGGTCTTCGACACAGTTCCTCATCCCCTCCTTCTTAACACATTACAACAAACTGGGGTCTCTCTTTGTCCACTCTCATGGTTCTCCAGCTATCTTTCATCTAGAACCCAATGTGTTAAAATTAATAATACCATATCTACTATGCTGCCTGTGCACTCAGGAGTTCCCCAGGGATCTATCCTGGGTCCCTTGCTATTCAGCATCTACCTCAATGCCCTGCCCAAATCCTGCCCCGGCAACCTTCTTCTCTACATGGACGATGCTTTTCTTTATGCCGCACATCCTGATTCTCTCTCTCTCCAGCGTACCTTACAAAACTCCTTCTCTCAGATTGAGCACTGGTTTGCTGAACACAGATTGGTGGTAAACATTTAAAAAACTAAGACGATGCTCTATGCCCTCCACCAAAACAGATCAAAGGATTTCCCTCTGGAAATACTCTCCACCTCTCTCATTCCACTGAAACAGGTCCAAAAGTGTAAGTATCTAGGTATTACATTTGACTCTTCCCTCTCATTTCACGAACATATAAAAATCCTCACCTCCACCACCAACACCCGCATTGGTCTCCTTTACAGACATAAATACTGCCTGCCACCTGAAACACTTCACCTAGCCATTACCACCTCAGTCTTTTCACTGAAGGACTATGGCCTCACAATCTATGCTGCCGCTGACCCTATGGTGCTTCATCAAATACAAGTAGTCATCAATAAGGCCTGCTGGCTCCTCTCTGGTGCCAACAGAAATATACATACCTGCACCCTATATGCACGCACCAATATCCTCTCCGTTGAGGAAAGACTATTATACCAGACCTGTCTCTTCACCAAAACAATCCACCTGGGTTTAATCCCAACAGGTGTCATGGCTTCTCTTCAGGCAGCCACCATCTCAGCTTTCACATGGACTGCCCCAAAAACTATCTGGAAGGTGCCTAGGGTCAGGACCACCCTGACCCAGTGATCCTCCCCCCTTAGAACTCCATCCTGGTACAATGCCCTCACTCCGGCTGTCACATCAATCACCAATCTAGGACCTTTTAAAGCTGCTTTAAGGGACCATATCCTCTCCTCACATCAATGCCAGTGTAACCGGTAAACTGTGGATCCTGCACCACACCACTTGGCCATGCACCCACCCTTGGTCAGGCAGAGAAGAGCCCTCACTATTTCTAGCCTACAGGCTCCTCACCTTCCTTGGTTAACATATAGTTGCACTGAACTATGAACGCATTGTATTATGTATAAGACCAGGCCTCCCTGAGGTGGCTTACTACCAACTCATATCATGCATTGCTTTAGCTATCAGTTCTATAGGTCTTAACTGCCCATTAGGTAAATATGTTGATAGCTCTGCCCTGTTTTAGCTACCAAATGTACAGGCATTAGCCAGTGCTCATTGTACTTATACTGTGTATGACTGCTCACCCACATTTATTCAATGTTTGTACTGTATGAATGTCTATCTTTTATTCTGACATGGAGCCTTTGGAAACAAGTCTATGACTCAAAGGGTTATAATTCCAATTTCCTAAATAAATAAATAAAATAAAACTATTGTAACTGATCATCCTTCACAACCCTAAGTAATCCCATCCCCCCAGGTCGCACCATGAGACGAGCAACTTGTTGTTCAGTGTGCCCTCCTGGTGAAACATTTCAATAAATAAATAAATAAAAACAAAGCCTGCAGACTAGTCCTGGGTGTGGACTGTTTAACTCACACTTGTGAACTATGCTCAAGCACAGGTTGGTTAAACCTGAATAGCAGAACTCAGTACCAAGTCTGTCTATTAGAGATTAAATCCAACCTAGGTCTTGCTTCTCCTGGAGCCAGGCAACTGCTAAGAAACTCCACTTCCTCCAGACTAACTAGGGGGTCAAGTAAAGCTGATTTCATTGTCCCATTCCACCAGACCTCACTAGGGCAATGGTCCTTCGAATACAGGGCCCCCTGCTGGCTAAATTCCCTTAACTCTGAGCTGATTGGGGAAATGAAACTAAGCCCATTTAAAGCCAAGCTCCTGCAGTACCTGGCCACTCTTAATAACTGCAACTGCATCACCTGTAGATAATCCTACTGTTATTTATAGCGCATCTGTCCTGCATAGTACCCATCTCCTCCCCCACTTCCTCCGCTGCCTGGTGTGACCCCACTGAGCACTTACCCTCACGTCCCCTCTTTATCTACCCTCGCCTTCCTGCTTTCTCTTCACAAATATTACCCCCCCTATTTTCACCCCTACCCCTCCCGGTTCCCCTCACCTTACCCCCACTTTAAAACCCTTTCCGTTATCCCTCTCCCTCACATCACCCAGCCCTGCCCTATCACCTACTTACATAACCCTTGGTAGATTCCTATCCAATCCCACCCTCTGACTACTCAACCCCTTATTCTGTCACCCCCTTTGTCTCTGCCCCCACTGTCCCTCTACTCTCATCTATTCTGTCCTCCCCTCCTTTGGTCACCACCGCTTCTGACTCTCCATAATTCTACCTGAACACTCTAAAGCTCAGCTACCACTATAAATTGCTTGTCCACCTTAGGTATGCTCTTAGTACTGTTGCAATAAAGTTGACCTCCCCTACCTGATGTATTTTAACTGTACTTGTTTGAATCTGTATCTGTATGTACCATAATGTACTTGGCTGCTGTATATACCCCTATCTGTTTTGTAATGTCTACGTACCTTGTCTATTGCCTTACAATGTGGAACCTTTGTAAATGAGCTTTTAGCTCAAAGGTGTTATCAGAGATTCCAATAAATAAATAAATAAATAATGGGAATAGGAACTACAGGGCTAATGATAACTTAAAGCTGCTTTGTGTCCAAATATGTTTTTTAAAGTTTTTCCCAAGGGGTCAGTGGCTTTTTAATGCTAAAAAGACTGCTTCCATGACTTTTGCCACTAAACAGAAGTTGGTATGGCTTCTTTATATAACCCTAGGCAGTACTGTCTCTAGGGTTACTACTTCTGCCTGTACTTCTGACCACAGGTTGAGGGGCCTGGGTTCAATATGTTGGTGCCTCCATCCAGAGCAGTATAAGTGGGGAGTTTCTACCTAACCTAGTATATCCCTCTGGGAAGCTATAACCACCCACAAACCCACCCAGTGACCAAGTACCTTGGAACAGGAGATAACCCTTTGCAATAGTTGATACATAGTTAGTAATGAGCATAAATAATATGCACACACCCCTTGCACTTACCACCAGGGTCTTCAGCAAACACCCTGGAACTACCTGTAAAGACTGTATTAACAAAGCAAGCATGCACATTCAATATAGCAACAGGTTTTAGTGATTTTAAACCAATTAAGAATATGCTCATCAACCAGTTAAATGTGAAACAGCAAATCAGGTTTATTTAGGGGTTGCGAACAAGGGTGGGGGTGTGAATCTAGAAGAATGATTACTTTGTTGATTTGGTTCAGGTTACTCTGCATGCATGTACTCTAGTCCCACAATAAAACAGCCTAACAAAAGTGGGTACCCAGAATGGTATGCTGGCTGGCCAGAATTGCTGCCTGGGGTGGCCAGCATTGCAGCTGTTGTTGGGGCCCTTGATGGAAAGAAAAGGCAATTAAACATGCAAAAACAAGGCTTTGGATATTTCTAGTCATGGCCATGGTTGGCCCAGTCCTTTGTAATCCTGAAACACACTGGAGCAGTCAGATAGTACCACAGAATGATTTAAAGAAAAGTTACAGGGAGCTACCCGGAATTTACTCACAACAACAGTTGGTTGAAGAAGGTCTGGTGATATGAAGACCTGCTGCAGAACATTGAAGAGCATGGGGATGCTGGGCCTGCATGACTCACCTCGTCTTCAGGACCTTTCCCTCCAGGTGGCTGCAACCTTTGATTCCTTGCTGCACAGGGGCTGGATCTCCAAGCTGGTCTCTCAGTGAGAAAGCAGTCACTGATGCAAAAATAGATGGCTTGGGACTGGTCTGGCATAGGCCCAAGGCTGGATGAACACTTCTGGCAAAGTTCAGTTTGTTTACTGGTGAAAACCTCTAGCTGGCAGACAGTTTGGTCACTGGCAAAGATGGGCTCCCTTCTGGCAATCAGGAGTCCCTATACAGTGAACCTTGATCTACAATAAACATTTAGCACATTTAAGAAAGACAACATTCATTCTCTACCTTTCAATTCAGTTTCAGGCCAGTTCGCAATTGCAGTCGATTCACTGAGAAAACCTTTCAATCAGCAAAAAGGCAATCTCTCACACCAATCTTGGGCTGAAAACTTCACAGGAGTTCCTCTCGGTCCCATAACTTGAGCTGCACTTCTCAGAGTCTCAGGCTAACTGCCACAGTTTAGGATCAATTTTTGGATTAGTCCAGTTTCTCAGCTATCAAGCAGTCCAATGTTGGAAGCAGTAGCAGGAAGGCAAGTCAGGACTTTCCCTGCCAGTTTTCCTCAGCTCCTTTCCTTGAAGCTGCTTCATGACGGCTCGAGTTGCCCAATCTCTCAACTGTAACAGCAAAAATGAACTGTTTTTTCTAACAGTTCTTGAACTAGTCTGGTTTTCCTGAATTCTGGTTGGCCAGGGGAGCTGTCACTCACAGTTCTGGTGCTTCCATTTGTCAGTTTAGGCTCCAAGCTGTAAAACTGCAAGAACTGCAACTTTTTTCCATGAGGCACTTGAACTAAGGACCCCTTGAGGTTCCCTGTGTCGCAGTTGGTCTGAATTCCTTGAAGTCCCAGATCAAACATGGTAGCTTCTATTTAGATGCATAAGCTGCAAGAAGGCAGGTCAAAGCAAGCATTCTAAATATAACAAGTTAGAAGTAAATATTTGCAGCATTAGTTAAAGCTCCCTCTGCTTTGCTATCAACTGTAGAGTGGAGTAAACTAAAGTGGTGCCTGGCTAGTCACGAGCTTTGAAGCACTCAGACTCATCCCAGACCATTAACTGTATACACACTGATTAATGTCTTAGAGGGACAGGCACGGAGGCACATTGTGGCACTCTCATGCAGATCAACAGAATTAAACAAATAACCATGGAATAACTATTTCTGCAGGACATCTGCCTGGCAGTGGGCATCTCTGGAGCCCATGGAGACACTTAAGGTAAGCCCCAAATTGGTGGTGGGGGGGAGCTACATTCAGACCCAAGTCTGAAGGACTCTTAATGGGCACTCGCACATACGTCTCAGATGTCCTTGATTTTCAGAGAGGTCCCCAATTTAAAGTTTTAAATTTATCCTGTGCCTCCTAAATTTGTCATTTGTGCCACTGGAAAGTAAAGATCTGAATCATACAGTCATGCCAGACAATAGTTCTACAGTCTAGTTCTCCATCGGAAAATACATTTATTATTAAACCACTTATTGCAACAGCTGCAAGAACTGATATGACCCTTTTTATGGTTACATAGCAAGAGTTATGCTGATGTACTGTGAATGGAGTAGGAAAGAAAATGGGGGGTCTGAAAGAGAATGACCGGATACTGAATGTATCACATAATGTTTGCTGCATGTTCCACCAAGCAGAGTTAAGTCTCATAATGAGTATGCATGAATCAGTGCACTTTCCTCTCTCTCGCTATGCCCCCTGCACATTTTTAGGACACATCTATTTCTACTGTGTCTGTGCTATGTAGTCCCTCTGAATCTGCAGTAAGTACAATGGCAAAATGCAACACAATTTAATTGTTTTGCAGTTTTAGGAAGACAGTGTGGGGCAAGTATGCAATAAAGCAGTTTTTGTATCCACTATCAAGCTTTTCCTCAACAGGGTTGCCTAGGAAAGCTCCAAGTGTGATCGCAGGGGGGACCTCATCCCTGGGGGATGCAACAGATATGGCCTTTGGCTTGATGGTGCCTAACTCATCACCTCAGATCAGGTGCGAAACCTGGGCGTTATTTTTGATAATGGCTTGACCCTGAAGTCTCAGGTGTCAGCTGTTGTCAAATCCGCATTTTTCCATCTGAGGAATATTGCCTGGGTGAAACATCTGATTCCCCACTGTGACCTTCCAACATTGGTCTACACCTTCATTACCACTCATCTTGACTACTGCAATGCTC
This sequence comes from Neoceratodus forsteri, assembly GCA_016271365.2. Lineage (NCBI taxonomy): Eukaryota > Metazoa > Chordata > Ceratodontiformes > Ceratodontidae > Neoceratodus > Neoceratodus forsteri. Next base: position 1,287,807,726 of record CM057454.1, on the reverse strand, counting down.
TCTATCTAGGGCCATCAGGGGTTGATATCCACCGCTTGCAGCTGGTGCAGAATGCTGTGGCCAGGTTGTTGACTGGTACCTCTAGGTACAGTCATATTATACCTGTCCTGCATGAACTGCATTGGCTGCCAGTTCAGTGGCAGATTACCTACAAGGTAGGCTTGCTACCTTTAAAGCCTTACATGAACCTTAAAGATCTCCTGACTCCCTACTCCCCCAATCATCCACTCCGACGCACCGACGAGGGATTGCTAGAGATTCCCAGGGTTCATCTTAAAACATCTGGTGCCTGTGCTTTTTCATTTGCAGCACCAACCCTGTGGAATTCTCTTCCTTGTCAGTTAAGGGAATGCCTGACCATCAGTAGTTTTAAAACAATGTTGAAAACTTATTTGTTTTCATTGGCCTTCCCTAATTAGAGCTGGATGACAATGATTTGGTTTTATATATCTGTAAATCAGTTTTATGGTATTTTATTGTATTTATAGTTTGTACAGCACCTTGGTTTTGAAAGGTGCTATAAAAATAAAGATGGAATGGATTGGATTGGATATCTTGCTCTCAGTGGACTGGAACATTGGGTGCTCCTCTTAGGACTCTGGCATGGTCATTTGCTGTTTCAGGACATAAGACATCACATCATCTCTCTCATAAGTTTACTAATCATGACTCACCTTCAGCCCACTGAAGCATACCACTCAGTGGCTCTGACTCGCCTCTGCCAACACCCTTTGAGGAACTTACTTGCAAACTTACAGTTGGTCAGGCCCCGCCTCTTAGATTCATACCCTGTCAATTGCACACTACCAGAACAGTGGTTCACTATACAATGCTAGTCTGTTGTGTGCTCACACGGACAGCGGCAGGGGATTTACAGCGCTTACACTAAGCGCTCCCCTGGTCGCTGACCTTGGTGCTCAAGCACCTCAAGATCACTAGGACCCAGGATGCTGGCCAAGCTGCTCCTGTGGTGTTGAGGGATGGGGCATTGAGCAGCTCAGCTAGTGACATAAGAAACCAGGGTTCTAATCCTGATCTCCAACATTTTTATGCACTGTGGACTTAGTTTTTGTTATGTGGGGCCATGGAAACAGTATTCCATGACCCCATGAATTTTAGCTAACTCTGTGTTCCCTCCCCCCCGAATGAGAATCCTTCAGTCCGGGTTATGTGGGGGGGGCAGAGGTCCCTGTGTGGGAGGTGCAGGTGGCAAAACCCCCCACAAAAACAAAAATTAGCACTTAAATTGCCGTGTTATTGTTATCAGTGCTATTCTTGTAGGCACTCACCTGACCCAGCGCCTCTCAGATTTGTGCCTGCTGGACGTCTTCCGGGATGTGTTCCTTGCCCAGCTGGTGACAGATCCAATAAAGGAGGGGCGCATCCTGGATGTGGTCCTGTTAAACAGCAAGCTCATCAGGATCTTTGTTGTTGGGGACCCACTGGCTGGAAGTGATTACACCATGGTTTGGTTCTCCCTTGACCTAGGGGGTGGGGTAGAACACACCAAAATGACAGTGGTTGATATTAGAGGGGCAGACTTCGGACACGGGGTCAATATGTTGCACAGTGGAATGCCGTACGACATAAGTATGTTGCGCGATTCACGGTTTTCTTTTGTTCTGTGAGGGGCTCTGCCCCCCGCCCCCCACCAAGGATTCTAACCCGGGGGTCCAACACAAAGGAGTGCATCGGTCCGGTTGTGCCATAATGCCATACGCTATTAAGCGTACGACATCGTGACCCAGTACGCAGACTTCAGGGGGGGTGGAGTAGATCCTTAGGGGCTACCTAGATGAAATCAGGCCAAGCATGGGCATGGAGGTCCAGTGGGAAATTATTAAAAAGGGGCTCCTGGAGGTTACCAAGACTTGCATGAGGGAGAGACACAAGTGGGGTACAGCTAAGTGGCCAAGTTGGTGGACAAAGGAGGTTCAGAATGTGGTGAGGGAAAAAAATGCTGCTTCTCGCTGATACAAACATTCTTGGGAGGCTATATCCAAGGAGGAGTATGATAAGGTAGCCAGGAGGGTCACCAGGGTGTTGAAGTCAGCCAAGGTGGGGTCAGAGCTGAGATTGGCACAGGGGATTAGAAGGGGGGGAAGGGTTCTTCAAGTAAATCAGAGAAAGAAGAAAAGGGAAAGGGCAGATTAGTAGGTTGAGGATGGGGATGGGGAGTGGGTGGGTGGAGGAGGCAAGGTAGAAGGCAGAGGTACTAAATGACTTTTTTGCCTCAGTTTTTACCAAGGAGGATGGGGGGACGGCACTGCAAAGGGAGAGGGGGGGAAAGGCAGATGAAGAAGGGGCAATGGATGTTGAAATCCCTAGTGGGAGGGTATGGGAAGCCCCCAAGGCACTAAGAGGGGATAAAGCACCATGCCTAGATGGGATCCAGCCCAGGGTGCTTAAGGAGATGGTTGATACCCAAGCTGCACCCCTAGCAGACCTATTTAGCTCCTCCCTGCAGTCAGGATGGGTGCCTCATGACTGGAGAATGGCCCATATCATGTCTATACACAAAGGCGTCTTGTAAGAGGAGCCAGAAAACTATAGGCTGATAAGCCTGACATCGGTAGTGTGCAAAGTGATGGAGGGCATCTTGAAGAAGAGGCTGGAGGGGGTTCTGAAGGCACAGGGTCACCTAGATGATCACCAGCATGGCTTTGTTTAAGGCAGATCATGTCAGACCAAACTGGTGAAGTTCCATGAAGGGATGACGAGGGTGCTGGATCAGGTCAGGCTAGTGGATGTCCTCTTTCTGGATTTCAGCAGGGCATCTGACTCGGTGGCACATCCCGGGCTACTGGGGATGCTGGAGGATATGGGGGTGTGGGGCAGATAGTGAGAAGGATAGGAAACTGGCTAATGGAGCATGTACAGAAGGTGGGGGTGGGGATCTAATCCTCTAGGAGAGTCATTAGTGGGGTCCCTCAGGGGTCGGTACTGGGCCCACTCCTGTTTAATGTCTATATCTCAGACTTCAGAAGTGGTAACAGGAGTGGGATGAGCCTCTTTGCTGATGACTCAAAGCTATGTGCAGTGGTGGAAGGGGAGGAGGGGAAGCTGGCTCTCCAGGAGGACCTGGAGACTCTGGGGAAGTGGTCAAGAGCATGGAAGCTAAAGTTTAATGCTGGGAAATGCAGGGTTCTGCATCTGGGGTCCAAAAACCCAGCTCATGTATACACATGAGGGGGGAGCACTGCAGGTTTCTAGGGGGAAGAAGGGCCTCAGGGTGGTGGTGGTGGTGGATGCCAAAATGAATAACTCAGAGCAGTATAGAAGGGCTTAGGCTCAAGCAAATAAAATGCTGGGGTGCAAACTTAAATCAAGTGACATCGGCCCGGTGGCGCAGAGGGTTGAGGCATTGAACGCCACACCTCTCTCCACGCCGGCGACCCGGGTTCGGGAGCGGACTCTGGTAGCCGGTGGGTCGGCCGGGGGGAGTTAGTCTCGCGCTCCGGCGACAGCTCGCCTACTCCGGGTGGGGACGGCCACATTCGGCTCTTGTGTGACCCTCGAGCGGAGGCTCGAGGAAGCACATGCCCGCACAAGGGATTGGTCGGACGGCCACCAAGCAGATCAGACGTCGGTGTATGCGTCATGACATCAGGGGGGAGTATCTGCTAAGGGAAGGGAGAAAACAGGGAAAATGGAAGCCTGCCTCGTCCGGGAGGAAGCGGAGCCCTGGGACGTGCCCGTGATTTGCCAGCGCCCACTCGACAGTCCACGGGACCGACGAAACTGTAAGTTACGGGGGAGTGCCCCCTACCTTGTCCCCGTCCGGGGGGTAAACCGCGGCTCCATGGGGCCTGTGGACTGTGTGAGTTGGGTCGCGGATAGCGGGATGTCCGCGGGACAACGCCGAAGGGTCGGAGGAGGCAGGCTAGGGGGAGAATAAAATACAATTTCAAAAAAAATTAAGTGACATGAGCAATTCATTACAAACAGTTGTAGAATGCCGTGTACATTGAGTTGATTCATCCATTTCAGTTCATGAACATACTAGTCAGCTGAGAGGGCAGAGCGGCAAGGTGGCAGCAGGCTGCTCCACTCTTTCCTGTTGCTTAGGGTAAAGTTTTACTGCTCAGGCATTGCCTAGAATTTAATGACAAGCTTCTCATGTCTTCCCTCTGTGAAAGGTTTTGGTTTTTATCCTGATAAGTCGGTTAGAAAGCGGATAGAAGATTAAGCTAAAATAAGAATAAACAGGTGGTGTTCTGGGCATTTTTAAGTGTTCAGGGCCAAACTGACTGTATTTCAACTGTGTTTTTTTTATTGTACATATGTTCTTGAATAATATACACAAATTTCTGTAACTTAACATACATACTGTGAATCATTGTACATATTTTACCAGACAAAGCCTATGGCTACTTGAAACCACTGTACTTGTTATTGTCCTCATTATGTTCTGTATTGTTTCCCCGATGTGGAACCTTTGTAAAACAGCCTTGGCTCAAAGGTGTCTTCCGAAATAATAATAAATAAATAAATTTCATGTGAGGCATTATTAGAATGACTCTTGAACACTCTTTATTCGAGTTTGGAATCAGGACGATCTATGGAACGAAAGAAAAGGAGGACGACTAGATTTATGGTAGTGCACTTTGTGCTGACATGCTCTCATTCAAGTCAAAAAGGTATGCTAGTGTTGCCTTGGGACTGGGGCTGTAAGTGGTGGGTTTGAGCCCTCAAGTTATTGCACTCAGAGGAGCATTTTTTCTATTTTTTAATTGACTGGATTGAATTTTGCCTGAGCCTGAGAAGGGTCAGAGAAGTGAAGGTGAAGATGACAGAACTCCAGGAATTCTGGGGAAAAAAATCTTGACAAAAATGGGACTTCTTGTTGGAGGATACTTTTTTTTTTCCAATTGTTTAACCAGGTGAGACACACTAAGCTGAAAGCTTGTTTACAAGTGTAACCTGGGAGCACAGGGAAGTTAAGTGATTTGCTCAAGGTCACACAATATGCAAGTAGGGGCTGTGGGATTCAAACGCAGGTCTCATCCTTCCTTCCTTCCTTACCTACTTCCTAGATCCCTGCTGAGAAAACAAATAGCAAGACAGGACATGTCCAGCGTTGTTGCTTGGAGTATGGATACTGCTGCAGCTGAATGAGGTGCATAGGGACTGTGTGGAGGAGGATTTGCGGTCGGACCCAGTTGAGGTCAACAATTTTAAGAGGATATGATCTTGAAGGTTGAGATTTTGGAGGGTGCTTGTTTAGGTGCTGTGGAGAATAATGGGCAGGGAGAGATGGCTACTCAGGCACAGACATTTCTCCCACTCTCCCCATGGACACCAGCCTTGTACTGTGTAGGTGCAACATGAACTCCCCAATGTAAAGAAAACAGGTTTTTATGGTATACATTTTATGGACCATGTCAGATGGCCAAATTAAACTCCGTAGAGACCAAGGAAGTTAATTAACTTTATGATCTATGATTCTAAATGTTTGAATGATTAGAGAATAAAATGTCATTTCACTTTTAATATAAAGCACTTGCCAATGTAATAACAGACTTTCAGTGAAGGAGATGCTCACAAATTCAGCTGAACTACATTATATTTCTGTTATTTTTTCTGGACCTCATGTGATGCAAGTTACCACAAGCAACATGTGGAAAATATCAGGTGAAGTATTTTCCACCTATGCATATTCAGACATTAGTTTTGGCACAATGGTTTTAAGAAGTTTATTACAACCTGGGCATGTAATACTGTGAACTGACTGCATGTTTATATAGCTCTTCCAGTCTGCTTTTTACTTTTTCAAATAAGTGGACAAACAAACTGATTATTAAGGACCTACACCCAATAATCAGTGAGGATGAAAACCTTAGTTGTATTTTTTGAGAACTGCCACTAATATCTTTTAAACAACCACCCAGTTTAGCCAAACAGATTATTAAGAGTAAATGTGAACCTGAACAGAGTACCATGACATAATATGGCACACAAACCTGTAATAAACGCAGATGTAAAAGGACTGTGGTTACCTCACAAAACAAACAATTCAGGATATTGGGTGTTTATACATGTACCCTGTACATGAAGCAATGTTGTTGATCTTTTTCAATGCAGGAAATGTCCTCGCACAGGGTATGTGGGGGAGACGAAACAACAACTCTGCAGAGACAAAAAGACAACTTTGCTCTAAAATGAATTCTCACAGGTATGATATTAATAGGAATATGACTGACAAACCAGTGGCACAACACTTCTCTCAGGATGACCACTTGATCTCAGATATGTCTGTGATGGTCTTGAAAGGACATTTCAACAGTGCACAACAGAGATGAGCTTGTGAGATCAGACTTCTGTTACTTTTTATTGCGGTGGAAGATGGCTTGTTACCTCCGGCCAAACCGCCCTCAGAGCTGCTCCCGTTTGCCCTGCTGACTCTGTTAAGTTACACTTAGAGGCCACAGAGACCACGACTCTCCTTTGTATTGCATTTCAAACTTTGGCAACTTTTTTAGGTAAACCCAAGCTGGCTCCCAGTGCTAAAACTTAAGGGGTCTTGTTTGCACAATCTTACATCTTGTAAGTGACTTTGTGCTAATCTTGTGATAATTCCAGACATTGCTGGAGTGCAGGACTATTTACTGTTTAACTCTGTTTTACAAGAAAGAAAAAAAAAACAGCTGGGTCAGTGCATATGCTCCACTTGCAGCCTCAGTGTTTGTCTTAGGAGCTGCCAATAATAAATTAATTTCTACCAGGAGGGAGCCACTGATAAATAATTTAATTCTGCCAGACTGCTTGTTTGTTAAAATCAGCTCCACTTTTAATTCAGAGCCTCTGCCAAATTAATACTGCAGGCAACTAGTGCTGATTCTCTCATTCACAAGTTGCTTGTAATCTAAAGCATTCAGGCTGCCAGTTTTATTTCAGTGCACTGCCTGGCTGTTCCCTACAGTCACTTTGCGACTGCTCCCCTCCCACCCCCCAGTACCCTCCCACCCTTAGCTAGTGTTAAATATATAGGGAGGTATCCTCTTAAGACTTCTTTCTCTTTTTTCTCTACTGGGTTTCTCATTTGCACTTTATATGAAAAACCGGAGTTAAATTCCTTGTATGTGTATACATACTTGGCCAATAAAGTTGATTCTGATTCTGATTCTGATATAATTTCTCCACTAGAGGTCGTCTGAACTCTTTTGAGATCTCCGTATCTGTCTCTGCCTCAGTGCTCCTCCTGTAAACCTCCCCAAGTTGTCCCCTCATGTTGGAATATTGACCCTTCCTCCTCTCACCCTGGCTGATTATTCTGTTTCCCCCCCTTTCTTTTCTCCATATTTTCTCTGTTTAACAATATTGCTACCTGTTTCCCTGCTTCACACTGCTTTCCTTCACCTCTGATTCTCATTGATTCCAGCTTTCCACTCTTCCTACCCATGCTCTCTCTATCTCTCTCTCTCTTCCTCTCCTCTCTCTCACTGTTCCATTCTCTCCTCCCTAACAACCCCATACTCATACTCCTTTCTCACTATGTATTCTAGGGCTATATATCCCCTCCTGCTGTTATTTGTTACACTATTTCTTCATGACTTCTTTGCTGTTCCTTCTGTGTCTCCCTCTTATCGCTATGTATACTCATTTGATAACTTCTACTACTCCAACTTACTGGCTGGCCCAACCCCTAATCCCTCACCTCTGTTGGGGCTTAGTCATAAATACATAGGAGTACTACCTAGATATATCTTGTGGAGGTTCTCTAGCTCCCCTGGTTGCACCTGTCAAGCATTTCTGACTGCATCAATATGGATAATAACCCTATCCCTTACCCTTGCTGGGGATATCGAGACCAACCCAGACCCGACTATTGTTATCAGTACCACCCAGTCTCACCCCTCCAATTGCTTGCCTCAATCACCTTGTTTCACCTTCACCCACCTTAACATAAGGAGCCTTACTGCTAACCTCCCTGAACTTGAGGCTTGGGTGTGCTCTAACAACCCTGACATCCTAGCCTTATCTGAAACATGACTGAAGCCCTCCATTGAGGACTCCCTCTGCTCCCTACTGGGCTATAATATGCTTTGGACTGATTTCCCTAACTCCAAAGGGGGGGGCTTGGCACTGTACTACAAGTCTCAGCTTAATATGTCTATCATACATGGTCACCCTCTGGCTAACTGTGAGGTTCTTCATTCCCTTCTAATGCTGGGGGGGGTGTCAAAAAACTCCACATCTTCTGTGTTTATATACCTCCCAGAAACTCCAGGCTAGGTCTTGAAGAATTCATTGAACTTGTGCCATCTGTAACTGGGAAAAAATGAAGTAATCTGCTTGGGAGATTTTAATCAGGACTGGGCCAGGCCTAGTTTCCCTCTCCTATAATCCATTACTAGCAAGGCCAACCTCGCTCATCTCATCCTGGGCCCACTAGGATCTCTCGCCGTAGTTCCTGCAACACCCTCTTAGATTGGATCCTGACAAATAGGAAGGAGAATTTCCCCACTGCTGGAGTTCTGCCTGACTCCGTAAGTGATCACTGCCTGGTATTCTGCATTTGGGACACCTCCCCTCCCTCCCTCCTACCCCTCTAAAGTCTTATCTTTTTCCAATATCTCCAAGCTTAACCCTGCTGCGCTCTTGCAAGATTTAAACCTGGCTGAATGGTCTCCCCTCTACATAACCAATGATCTTAACATAGCAACTGATTATTTCAATGCTACCCAACTCTCTCTTCAGAACCAACACATTCCAGTCACCACATGTAGGGTAAAAGAGAAAGCCACCAAATGGCTCAAGTGCCCCTACTCCATCTTATAAAATGCAGCGATAAACTCAGGTCATCATGGAAGTCCTCCTTTCAAGCCAACTTCGAGGCCTATAGGTCCTTGTGCAACACCTGTAAAAAGGAGATTCGCTCCGCCAAGAGTATTTACTACCGGAACCTGCTCAGTTCCTCTGCCTCAAACCCAAAACGTTACTGGTCTCAAATTAAGGAAATCCTTCAGAACAATAAGCCTCTGACTCCAAACGATATGCTTACAAATTATATCCACTGTAATAACCCTCTCATCATAGCTAATGCCTTCAACTCCCTCTTTTCCATACTTTCCACTTCCACCTTCTCTCCATCCCTCATTCCCCTGTTGTCCCTTCCCTCACCATTCACTGCTCCCCCTGCTCTTGTCCTGGCACCAGTCACACATCAAGAAGTTCTTAAGTTACTAAAGACTCTTCTTGCTCATGGTAGTGTAGGTTCTGATGGCATTAATCCAAGGATTTTTAGGCAGTTTGCCTCTCGTCTTGCTGCACCAGTAACCAGGCTCTTCAACCCCTCAATCTACTGACCCTCAGTCCCCTCGGTCTGGAAAATAGCCAGAATGATACCAGTATTAAAGAAAGATGATATTAAAGTCCTGTCAAACTACCGTCCCATTTCACTTCTGCCCACGCTCAGTAAGTTGCTGGAAAAACTTGTTCATCGACAGGTCTCTGCGTGCATACTCAATTTTAACCTTCAGTCCCCAATACAACATGGCATTAGGGCTGGGTACAGCACAACTACTGATCTTACCCAGTTTACCAGTGATGTAAAATGCAACATGGAAAAGGGCTTACTTACCTGAGCTGTGCTCATCGACCTCTCCAAAGCGTTTGACATGGTACATCACCCCTTACTGCTGGTTAAATTGTAATCACTCAGTGCCTCTGATGCTACCCTGTCCTGGTTTAGCAGCTACTTAGAAAATCATTCTCAGGCTGTCTCCTTCTGTAAGGTTCTCTCCTCAACTGCCTCTATCACCTGTAGAGTTCCACAGGGTTCTATTCTTGGTCCCCTACTCTTTTCTCTCTTCATTAATGACATCCCTAACCCTTCTCCACATTGCAGTACTATTACGTAAACAGTTGACCTGGTGCTTTACTCTGCCTCCACGGCGATTGTTGACCTCAACCAACAACTATCACTAGCCTTTCAGATCCTCCAATCCTGGTTTTCCTCCAACTATCAAATTCTTAACATATCTAAGACCCATGCCATGCTTTTTGGGTCCTCTAGAAAGGTATCGTCTGAGTCCCCTAAGCCTCTGATCCACTGCTGTGATGGGTCTCCTGTCTCTAACACTTTATCCTTCAAATATCTTGGGGTTATGCTTGACCTGGTACCGGACTTTGCTGCACACGTCAGTGAGGTATATTGCTCAGTTAACTCCATGATTGGTGTGGCCTATAGAGTGCATCACTAACTCACTTCAGCAGCCAGGATTTCTGTAGCGAGAGGTGTTTTACTACTGTGACTGCTATATGCCCTCCCAGTACTCTCTCATGCCAGTGCGGGGGTACTTCACAAGTGGGACATTACATATAACAATATCTTCAGATTCGCCTTATCAGCTCCTCGCCTAACCCATCACTGCCTACTCTACTCTGCCTTAAACTGGCTGTCTCCCATTGCCCCCTGTTCTTACACTGTAGGTTGTTTTGTTGACTCTTTAACCAGAACTCCTCATCCCGCCACTCTGGGTGACAAGCTTACCCCGGTCTCTCACTCTTGCTCCCTCAGGTCCTCCACCTCCCTTTTGCTCTCAGTTCAGCCCTGCTCCACTAAAATGGGTAAGCAAGCTTTTTCCTATTTTGTCTCTAGGTTTTGGAACTCACTCCCCCTTCATGTTAAGAACTCCTCATCTCACCATATATTTAACATGCTCTTTTTTCCCACCTTAATGCTCTTGATGACTGTGACTGCACTTAACTCTTGTGTGTCTCTCTGCTTATCCACCAGCTTACTCTCATGCCCATTTCTGTATTCCTAATGTGAATGTGTGTCTACCTGTCTGTTATCACCCCTAGTTAGGCCATATTAACTTGTTTATCTGACCTGGTACTCTCAAATGGAGAGAGGATCACACATTTAGAAGTCAGTAGACATCTGGGAACAAGTGACCACTGCACAGTGTGCTTCACAATCAGCACAACCATGGAGATAAGCCATACAAGAACAAGGATACTGGACTTTAGAAGGGCTGACTTTGGCAAAATGGGTGAACACCTGAAGAATGCACTAGCAAATGGCCAAATAGGAGGGGTGGAAGAACAATGTAGAAAAATCAAAACTGCCATCATAGAGGCAACAAGTCTTTGTGTAAAACAAAGAAAAAACCAAAGCGGAGTAAAAACCACTATGGTTCTCAAAGAGGTGGCAGGAAGGTTAAGGAGAAAAGGCTGCATTCAAAAGTATAAGGAATCACAGAAGGAGCATGACAGGAACTGTATCAATTAAAGCAGAAAGAAGTAGGAAAGGCAGTCAGAATAGCAAAGGCACAAACCGAGGAAAAATAGCCAACTCAGTCAAAAAGGGGGATAAAACCTTTTATAGGTACATTAGGGAGCATAGAAAGGTTAAGGGAGGGATAGTGAAGATTAATAAAGGAGAGGGGAGGTGGGCAGAGGGAGCCAGTGAAAAGGCAGAGATAATGAATGAATACTTTTGCTCAGTATTCACAAAAGAAGATGAGGAACAGTTACCTGAACCAGACAATAGAAGCACTCTGGGTAGGGGGGTTGACACCAGTCCATTCACAGAAGAAAAAGTCCTGAAAGAACTCCTAAAACTCAAGGTGGACAAAGCAATGGGGCCTGACGGGATTCACCCCAGAATCCTAAAAGAACTAAGGGGGACCTAGTGACACCACTGACCACACTTTTTAACAAATCATGGCAGGATGGGGTGGTACCTGAGGACTGGAGGAGGGCAGACGTGATTCCCCTTACAAAAGTGGGAGTAAGGCAGAAGCAGGAAACTACAGACCTGTAAGTTTGACCTCAGTGGTAGGGAAAATGATGGAATCACTTCTGAAAGAAAGAATTGTTGAGTACCTAGAGGCCAGCGGGGCACAGGACCCAAAGCAGCATGGATTTACAGCAGGAAGGTCATGTCAGACGAATCTAATTGATTTCTTTGACTGGGTGACCAAAGTAATAGACCGGGGGGCTGTGGATATGGCCTACCTAGACTTTAGCAAGGCATTTGACACAGTCCCACACAAAAGATTAATAATCAAGTTAGCCAGCCTGGGAGTGGGTCCCAGGGTGGTAGCCTGGGTAGAACTGCTGCACAGAGGACACAGAAGGTAACAGTGAATGGAAAACATTCCTAAGAAAGAGGGGTTACTAGTGGAGTACCTTCAGGCTCAGTACTGGTGCAATCCTCTTTAACATCTTTATAAGTGACATTGCAGAGGGTCTGAGGGAAAGGTATGCCTCTTTGCAGATGACACAAAGATCTGTAACAGAGCTGATACACAAGAGGGGTAGAAAAGATGAGAAGGACTTGGCAAGGTTGGAGGAATGGTCAGACATATGGCAACTTAGATTCAATGCAAAGAAGTGCAAAGTAATGCACCTGGGAAACCAAACCCAGGAGAAGAGTACACACAGCAGGGAGGTACTAACAACAACAAAATGGAAAGGGACCTGGGGTAGTCATATCAGATGACCTAAAGGTGGGTAAGCAATGTGAAAAGTCGGTAAGAAGAGCCAGGGGATACTGGGATGCATAGGAAGGGCATCACAAGTAGAAAAGGGAAGTGGTTATCCTCTATACAGACAGTTGGTGAGACCCCATCTGGAGTACTGTGTGCAGTTTTGGAGACCTCATCTACGCAAGGACATAGACAGGATGGAAGCAGTCCAGAGGAGGGCAACTAAAATGGTGCAGAGTCTACATAAGAAACCATATGAAGAGAGACTGAGAGAGCTTAATATGTATACCCTTGATGAAAGGAGGGACAGGGGGGACATGATAGAAACGTTCAAGTACCTCAAGGGAATCAACAAAGTCCAAGAGGGTAGCATATTTCAGAAAAAGAGATGTGTAAGAACAAGGGGGCACAGTTTAAAGATAGAGGGGAGACGGCTCAGGGGCAGTGTGAGGAAATTATTTTTCACGGACAGAGTGGTGGATACATGGAACAGCCTTCCTGAGGAGGTCGTTGGGTCTAAAACAGTGGGGGAATTCAAACATGCATGGGACAGACACAAAGCAATTATGGGGGGGAGGTTGCAGGAAGCAGGCTGTTAGTTAACTAGAATCTGCAGCTTATCCAGTAGGTAGGGAAATGGGCAGACTGGGTGGGCCAAGTGGTCCTTATCTGCCATCAAAGTCAAAGTCTATTATGCAATAATTATATAGTACTGCTCTAACTTGTATTATTCTTGCTGTTATCCCTGTGTTGTACAATTCTGTTGATGTTACTGCTGTTTTATTTTTGTCCTGACAGTTATTGTTGTATTATGTACCTGATTGCTGTGACTGCTGTATTATTCAAACTGTACTGTCCCGTGTCGTGCCTGAAAATAAGCAGGTTTTTGCCTAGTGCACTTACCCGGTTACCAAAAGCTAATAAATAGATAAAAAAACATTGATGTTGGATATATGACACATTACACATAGACTTACGTGGACCTTTACATCAAAGGATGGACATACATATTTTAGGTTTTCACTGAGCCTTGGACTTTGACTCATACGTATACAGTCATTCATAACTGGATATCTGCAGGTTGGCCTCTCACATTAGTATTGTGTGAATGGGTGTGTGGGAATGTCTATGTGTGTGGGTTTGTGTATATATTTATGTGTGTGTTGTGGAAGAAGAAGAAGTGTCGCACTTTGATTTTTTAGCATGGGCATTTGAGGCAGGTGGTTGTATGGGTATAATGGATGTGAATATTATGGTAATACTGAGGTAAACGTATGTTCAGGTACATGTCATTATGGTGTCATAGTGGCTAGGACTCTGGACTCATACTATAGTGGATATTTACTTCCTTCTGCTAGTTCTGTAGTTACAATTTTAAATACTGTTATTATTAGGACACATTGTCTCATTTACTTGGGGGTTCAAGACAAGTGTAATTCCTTTTTGGTAAACTATTGTAGTAATTGTTGCAATTGATGGTGTATTAGGATTCATGTACATATATTTCATTTTAAGTAGTTACTTTCCCTGGGTGGGGGATTTAATTCCTAGGAATTTTTGTTTAGATTCTTTGGACTGTTTCTATATATGTATTATTTCGATTATACACTGACAATTTATTGAAATCTGTACATATCAGACTGCATAGTCTCAATTTATTGGGGGTCCTTGACTAGTACTTCTCTGTATCTGGCACTTACACTGACAATTGATATTATCATGTATAAAATCTTGTTACAACACTGAAGGCCTTAAGGTTTCTGGAACATAATAGCTGGTTGAGAGTATGTTGGGAATATATCTCCAGTCAGTTGTACTTTCATCCGTGTGATACATTTACTCACTTTGGGTAAACATCACTTTCATCCTTCTATATGCCATGTAAAGATAATTTCTGTTGTTGTAATTGTTGGAGCTTATTTTTAATTTTTTAATTGCTAATATGTTACATTTTGGCATGCAATTGTTTTCTCCAGGGTCATTTTATTTTCATAGGCCATATTCACAAACCTCAGTATTCTGAGCTGAGTTGAAGCTGGCTTCTACTAGTGTACTCTTACCTCACTCTTGAAGTATGTGTCTTTGGGAGGTTTCTTCACTTGACATGTGATTTAGTGAGCAGAGAATATTAAGGTTGTTTTTGTTTTTATCCATTAGAATGATACATGATATAATACATGTGGGTTGAACTCTCTGCCTGCTGTTATCTCTGGACAACCATTGACCTTTAGGTTTGGTTCAAGTGAAAGCACACTTAAGATATTCAAGCTCTCTGCCGTTACTTTAATTATGTTCTGAATGCCTGTTTTAAACCAATGAGAATTATTTCAGTTTTTTCTGCACGTTCTAAGTGTTAATAATATGGGATTTTCTAAATAACTGTCATTAAGCTTCCAAAGAAACACAGAAGCACAGAAACATAGAATCTGTTGGCAGATAAGGACCATACAGCCCACCTAGTCTGCCCATTACCCTACTTGGTTTAGCAATCTCTACTCTTGTCTGGACTGCCTTTCCACTGCTCTGCTGTACAGCAGGGTGCCTTTGTGCTTATTCCATGCACTTTTGAATCCCTGTACTATTTTCGCTTCCACCACCTATGCTGGTAGGCTGTTCCACGGATCCACCAGCGTCTCTGTGAAGAAATACTTCTTAACACTCCCCCTAAGCCTCCTTCCCTCCAACCTCATATTATTTCCACTTGTACTTGTGCACTTTTGTCTCTAAAATATGCTCCCCTCCTGTACCCTGTTTATTCCACTAAAGTATTAGAAAGTCTCTATCAAATCCCCTCTCCCATCTCTCTTCCAGTGGATAGATGCTTAGTTCATTGAGTCTTTCCTCATAAGGCTTGTGGTGCAGTCCATGTATCATTTTTGTTGCTCTTCTCTGGACTGCTTCCATTCTATGTCCTTCCTGAGATGGGGTCTCCAGAACTGGACACAGTGTTCCAGATGAGGCCTCACCAGTGATCTATACAGTGACATCACCATTTCACTCCACCTACTGGTTATGCCCCTTCCTATGCACCCCCACATTATGTTTGCCTTCCCCACTGCTTTTTCACATTGTTTGGATGACTTCAGGTCATTGGATATGATAACCTCTAGGTCTCTCTCCTGACTTGTGGTGGCTAGAACCTGTCCCCCCATTCTGTATTCCTCTCTTGGGTTTCTGTGCCACAGGTACATTGTCTTGCACTTCTTAGCATTGAAACCCAACTGCAATACCCTTGACCATTTCTCAAATAGTCTTAGGTCATGTCTCATTGTATCTAGCCCCTCCTGTGTGTCAACTCTGTTACAGATCTTGGTGTCATCTGTGAACAGATATACTTTCTCCTCCAGTCCCTCTGTAATGTTGGTTATGAAGACACTGAACAGAACTGGACCCAGCACCGATCCCTCTGGAACCCCACTGGTCACCTCCCACTCTTCTGATTTTATGTCATTTACTACCACCCTCTGGGTCCTGCCTTTTAGCCAGTTACCAACCCATCTTACCACTTTAGAACCCACACCCAGATTTCCCAATCTGTTAAGCAACATACTATGAGGAACGGTGTCGAAGGCCTTACTGAAATCCAGGTAGGCCCCTTCCACCGCCCCACCTGATCCACCACCCCAGTCACCCAGTCAAAGAAATCAATAAGATTAGTTTGACAGAACCTACCCTCAGTGAATCCATGCTGCCTTGGATATTTTGCACAATTGACTAGAGGAACTTTACTACCCTTTCCTTAAGCAGGGACTCCATCAGCTTCTCCACCACTAAGGTCAGGCTTACAGGTCTGTAATTGCCTGTCTCCTCCCTACTTCCAGACTTGTGCAGCAGGACGACCTCTGCCCTCCTCCAGTCCATAGGTACCTTCCCCGTCTCTAGTGATTGGTTGAAGTGGGTTGTCAGCGGACCTGCTAGGACTTCCCTGAGTTCCTTCGACACTCTAGGGTTAATTCCATCTGACCCCATTGCCTTGTCTGTCTTTAATTTTCCTAGTTCCTCCAAGACTCTATCTACTGTAAATGGGCTGAGGTCCGCCTGTCCCCCTGTACATCTTTCCTCATGAGTCTTGGCCCCTGTCCTGCCTCTTTCTTGGTAAATTCTGAGCAAAAATATTTGTTCAGTACCTCAGGTTTTTTAAGGTCATCCTCCACCCACACATCCTCTCCCTTCTTTAGCCTAACTAAACAATTTCTGGGCTTCTTCCTCTCACTAATACAACAGAAAAAGGTCTGGTCCCCCTTCTTAATAGCCCATGCTATTTGTTCCTCTGTTCTTGCCTTTGCCCCTCTGACTGCTTTCAAGGCTTCTCTCTGCTTCTCCAGATAGTTAAGTCTGCCTTCTTCTTACTGTGTCACTTTGTATTTCCTGGAATGCCTTACTGTTTTCTCACACATTCTTGGCTACTGACTTAGATAACCACAGTGACTGATTCTTTCTTTTGCTTTTGTTAAGCAATCTGACACATTGACTTGTCACTCCTGCTATGGCTGTTTTGAGCCTAAACCACTGTTCTTACCCCTCCCACATATCTTCTGCTGCTGCCAGGGCAATTTGAGCTGTTCCCCCATCTCCATGAAGTTGGCTTTCTGGAAATCTAGGATCTTAATCTTTGAACGGCTTTCTTCTGCCAATGTGTTGACTCTAAACTACACAGTTCTGTGGTCACTGGTACCAATGGGACTGCCCACCTCAATATCCATGATTCTGTCCATGTTTGTCAGCACTTAGTCTGGTACAGTTCCCTCCCTGGTGGGCTCAACCACCAGCTGCTTTAGGTTTGCCCTATACATGGAAGACATGAGGTCCCTGCTCCTTGATGTACTTGCAGTGTGGATATTCCAATCTGCATCCGGCATGTTGAAGTCACCCATTAGTAGTACTTCCCCTCTGGCTGCCATATTATGGATGGCTTCCACTAATACTAGATCTATATCCTCCCCCCGCATGAGAGGCCAGTAAACTACTCCAGCATGGATGGTTATTTTGTTCTCTGACTCCAGATCAAACCACAATGCCTCTGCTTCTTCCCTGGATCCCTGAGTCTGTGTAGCTTTAATCCCTTCCTGTACATACATAGCAACCCCTCCTCCCATCTTCCTATCCCTATCCTTTCTAAAAAGAGAGTATACCCTGGTATGGCTACATCCCAGTCATGGTTAACTGCTTACCATATCTTCATAATAACCACAATGTCCAGGTTTGTGTCTGCCATCAGCACCATTAGGGCTGAGATTTTGTTTCCCAAACTGCGGGCATTTGTGCATATGACCTTCCACTCTGTGTACCCATTAATGTTCCTTGTTTATTGGTCTTTGCCCTGCACCGCATAAGTGACGTACCCCGTGTTCTCTCCACCACTGTAACCACGGTAGTTTTACAGTTAGATATTATGCTAGTTATTAGGTCCTCACTGATTTCAGTTATATCCTGTGGGGGGCTATGATAATCTCCTTGACTATCTGTGCCTCCCCCTTTGACAAGTTTAAATGATCACTAAAAATGCACTTAAACTTCTCAGAGAGGATACCTTTGACTCCCTTGAATAGTTGCAGGCCATCTAGAGAATATAGTCCTTCATTCCTCCATTTAGCTTCTGACTTGTTGATCTGAAAGCTAAAGCTATTTGTTCTTTCTATAACATCCATGTTGGTCCAATAAAAGGTATCAAACCATTTGTTCTGTATTATTTTGAATAGGTGGACTTATTCTTATGTATGTATGTCTGTTTACTCATATATTTAAAATTTGAATTGGAGCATTATAATAACTTTTAATGTGTGATCAAAACTGCATTAGCAGAATGTTTATTTTGAAGAATGAGGCTACTCGTAAATGATGACTGTTATACATAATGTTGATAGGGGAAATCTAGCCAGAGAACAATGTCCTGCATTTTGGAATGAGGGCTTAAAGAACAACCATAGTTAGTTAAAAAATTCTTACTAATATTTAGGATCTAACCTTTGGTAATTATCTGGGCTATTGTAACCTTATATGTGATTAAGTACTTGTTCAGTCACCCTGATTTGTGGTACAGTCTTTCCCTTTGGGAGTGGTTTAAGTGCACCTGGGTCATGCTTTAACTTTGTTCAGGGCAGGGAAGAGGGGTTTTATTGGGCACTAGAGGTTTTTGATTATGATTTGTTAAATCTAGAAATGTTGAGGCAAAGCAATGTAATTAGAGTTGAACTGTGCATACTGGGACACTACCCATGTAGTCCTATGCCCATGTAGCTTGGGCTACTCTGTGTCTTGATTTCCTAAAGTTGGTGGTTTAGGATCATAAATAACCTAAATGGAAGCCTCTCTGGGAAGCCTGCCCAGAAGAGACTAATAGGTTGTTCTAATTGGTTTGCACCTATTAACGATTTAATGGACCATGAGATTTAAACCTTCTGGCATACTTTAACTCCCATATAAGGGAGCTAAGGTATTGCACTAAGTGCTCTTAAACATGGTATGCTTTAGAAAAGTAATATATGGCTAAATGTAGTACTGTAACACAAGTGTGTTCACTTAAGTCTCTTCAATTGAATATTGGGCATTCTTTTTGTGTAATTCCCATGGTTCTGGATACCCTTCCCCCATAAGGTAGACGGAGACAGATGTATGAGTATAAGGCTATTTTTTATTAAGCAACTAGAGAAAATTTTGTTGAAGTGGGTTGCACTTTAAAAACTCAGTAGAGTTGATATTATCTAACTTATTTTTCACCAAGGATGACGGGAAAGAAAAATTAATTATTATAATTATAATAGATTTTAATAGTTATTTTTGCTGTTTTAGTATTCAATAGAAACGTAGAAACATAGAATGTGATGGCAGATAAGGACCACTTGGCCCACCTAGTCTGCTCATTTTCCTACCTAACAGATAAGCTGCAGATCATAATTAACCAGCAGCTTACTTCCTCCTACCCCCCACTAGGACTGCCTTATGTCTGTCCCATGCATTCTTGAATTCCCCCACTGTTCTTGACTCCACGACCGCCTCAGGGAGGCTGTTCCATGCATCCACAACCCTCTCTGTGAAAAAATACTTCCTCACATTACCTCTGGAGCTCCCTCTATCTTCAAATTGTGCCCCCTTGTTCTTGCACATCTCTTTTTCTGAAAGATGTCACCCTCTTGGACTTTGTTGATTCCCTTGAGGTACTTGAAAGTTTCTATCATTTCCCCTCTCTCCCTCCTTTCCTCAAGGGTATACATATTAAGCTCCTTTAGTCTTTCTTCATATGTCTTCTGGTGCAGACCCTGCACCATTTTGGTTGCCCTCCTCTGGACAGCCTCCAGTCTGTCTATGTCTTTGCAGAGATGGGGTCTCCAGAACTGAACACAGTACTCCAGATGGGGTCTCACCAACTGTCTGTACAGAGGGATAATAACTTCCTGTTTTCTACTATTGATGCCTCTCCTTATGCATCTCAGTATCCCCCCAGCCTTCCTTACTGCCTTCTCACATTGCTTGTCCACCTTTAGGTCATCTGATATAATTACCCCCAGGTCCCTTTCCATGTTTACCGATATCAGTATCTCACCCCCCATTGTTTACTCTTGCCCTGGGTTTTTGTTTCCCAGGTGCATTACCTTGTACTTCTTTGCATTGAATCTGAGCTGCCATACATTTGACCATTCCTCCAACCTTGCCAAGTCACTTCTTATCCTTTCCACTCCATCTTGTGTATCAACCCTGTTGCAGATCTTGCTGTCATCTGCAAAGAGACATACTTTTCCTTCCAGTTCCTCTGCAATGTCACTTATAAAGACATTAAAAAGGACGGGTCCCAGTACTGAACCCTGCGGTACCCCACTAGTAACCCTCCTTTCTTCACTGTGGACTCCATTTACTACTACCCTTTGTGTTCTGTTGTCTAGCCAATTTTTTATCCAGGCTACCACCTTGGGACCCACTCCAATGCTGGCTAACTTGGAATTAATCTTGTGTGGGACTGTATCAAATGCCTTGCTAAAATCTAGGTAAGCCATGTCCACAGCCCTCCCTGATCTACTACTTTGGTCACCAGTCAAAGAAATCTATTAGATTAGTCTGACACAACCTTCCCATCATGAATCCATGCTGCCTTGGGCCCTGTGCCCCACTGGCCTCTAGGTACTCAACAATTCTTTCCTTCAGAAGTGATTCCATCATTTTACCTACCACTGAGGTCAAACTAACTGGTCTGTAGTTTCTGCCTCTGTCCTGCTCCCACTTTGTGAAGAGGAATCACATCCACCCTCCTCCAGTCCTCAGGTACCACCCAATCCTCCCATGATTTGGTAAGAGAGTAGTCAAGTGTGTTATTAGTTCTACCCTTAGTTCTTTTAGAATTCTTGGTGAATCCCATCAGGCCCCATTGCTTTGTCCACCTTCAATTTTATTAGTTCTTTCAGAACCCTTTCTTCTGTAAATGGACTGGTATCGACCCCTGTCTTCAGAGTGTTTCTCTTGTTTGGTTTAGGTACCTCCCGCTCCTCTTCCTTTGTGAATACTGAGCAGAAATATTTGTTCAGTATCCCTGCTTTTTCATTGTCACTCTCTACCCACATTCCCTCCCCTTTATTAAGCCTCAGTATCCCTCCTTTGGTCTTTCTTCGCTCCCTAATGTACCTATAAAAGGTCTTATCCCTTTCTTAACAGAGTTGGCTATCCTTTCCTTGGTTTGGGCCTTTGCTATTCTGACTGCCTTCCCAGCCTCTTTCTGCTTTAACTGATAAAGTTCTCTGTCCTTCTCCTTCATGTTTCCTTAAATTTCCTGAATGCTATCCTTTTCTCCTTAACCTTCCCTGCCACCTCTTTTGAGAACCATAGCATTTTTTTCCTTCATTGTGTTTTGTTGATTTGCTTTACACAAAGGCTTGTTGCCTCTGTGATGGCTGTTTTGATTACTCCCCATTGTTCCTCTACCCCTCCTTCTTGCCTGTTTGCTAGTGCTTTTCTGAGGCACTCTTTCATTTTCCCAAAGTCAGCCCTCCTAAAGTCCAATACTTTTGCTTTTGTATGGCTTGATTGTATGGCTGTGTTTATCGTGAACAACACTGTTTGGTGGTCGCTTGTTCCCAGATGGCTACCCACTTCTAAATTTGAGATTCTTTCTCCATCCCCATTTGAGAGTACCAGGTCTAAGATTGCTCTCCCTTCCGAGTGGGTTCCAATACTAGCTGTCTGAGGCATGCCCCCTGTAGGCCATCAAGAATGACCCTGCTCTTGGATGTGCCTGCAGCAAAGGTGCTCCAGTTAACATCTGGCATATTCAGGTCCCCCATCAACAATATCTCCCCTTTTTCTGCCATTCTAAGGAAGCCTTCTATCATTTCCTTGTCCATTCCCTCCCCCCCTGAGATGGGGGTCTGTATACAACACCCAAGCGGATTGTGGTGCCATTTCCTGTCTCCAGGGTGACCCAGAGTGTCTCTTCTGCTCCCTGTTTACTCTTTAGTTCTGTTGCTTTGATCCCTTCCTTTACATAAAGAGCTACTCCTCCTCCTCCTCTTTTACCCTCCCTGTCCCTCCTATAGATTGTGTATCCTGGTATGTTGACATCCCAGTCATGGTTCTCTGTGTACCGTGTTTCTGTGACTGCCACAATATCCAGGCAACCCTCTTCCATCAAGGCCACTAGTTCAGGGAGCTTGTTACACAGACTGCGGGCATTGGTACTCATCACCCTCCACTTTTTGATGGCCTTACCCCTTTTAACCCCATTCATGTCCTTACTGCCTTTGCTTTTTTTTACATTTACTTCTGCCCTGCTCCCTAATGACTTCTCTACCTTGGTGTTTACCTCGCTAATTACTGTTGTTTGTGGGGGAAGGATGGGATTTCCCTGCTCCTTTTCAGTGCCTCCCCCCTTGGCTAGTTTAAATGCTTGCCAATGAAGCATTTAAACCTCTCACCTAGGATCCTGGCTCCCCTGGACAGATGCAGACCATCGCACCAGTATAGGTCTGCATCCCTCCAGTTGGCTCCCCAGTCCCCAATGAAGCCAAAACCCTGAGCTCCACACCAGTTTTTCAACCATTCATTGAATTCCCTGGTGAGGAGTACCCTAGCATCACCCTTGCCATAGACAGGCAGCACCTCCGAGAAGGTTACTGTATGCGCTACTTGTCTAAGGCCCCTCCCCAACTCTACAAACTCCTCTTGCACTGCTCTGATCCCATTCCTAGCCAGGTCATTTGTCCCTAGGTGGACAATGACATCCAGCTCCCTCCCTCATGCAGCTGCTCCCACGATCCTGAGGATTCGCCCTGTCCCTCCAAGCCATGGCGCCAGGAAGGCACCTTACCTCTCTCTCCCTTCCTCCCCATTTGTACCCCCTAATGATTGAGTCCCCACCAGGAGTTGTTTCTTCCCTGTGGGGTCTCATGCCACCCCTGTGGGTCTCCTTTTGAAGGTTCCCAGCATCCTCCTTGGTCTCCACTGCAGGTGCCTCCATAGAGGAACCACTATCCACCAGAAGAGTGAATGAATTGTGAGAGGTACAGCTGGAGGATGCAACTTGTTCCACCACCCTCTCCTCCCTGAGCCCACCCTGGTCCAGCCTCTCCTCTTTCTTGGCAACCTCTGAGGTAGTGGCATTGGCCCTGGTGGTCCCTGGGTGGGGGAGGAGGTTTCACGAATCCTAGCCAGGTCAGCCTGGAGACGGGCAACCTCCTCCCTCAGAAGAGAGAGGTGCCTACAAATAGGGCAGCATCACAGCCTCCAGAATGTCTCCCAGAACACTGCCACCCCACAGCCATTGCACTGCACCACTCCTATCATGTCTTATTTTGTGTCCCCTCTCCTGTTTCTCTGTATGCTTACTCTCTCCTCTCCTTACAACTCTCACCCTTCCTGTTCTGGGACAGTAACTTCCTATATTCTTCAGTAGCCTCCTTCTTCCTTGCTCAGTGTCAGACCACCAGCAGCTGGGGGGCGAGTGAGCTACTTTTTTCCTTTAGGGTTGACAAAACCAATGTTTCTCTATGATCCTTCCCTTCCTACTGCCAAACAGGAAGTTTCTGTTGACAGTCAAATCCAGTGGCTATAAAAGTAGAACTGGCTTAGGGTGGGTGGGATGGAGGGCAATTAGTAAGAAAAAAGGCTAGCAACAGGTAGTTGTAATTTGAGTCACCTGCTTTTATAGTGTCTAAGCCACACCCCAATTAAGCTCTCTCTCCTCCTACTGATTTAGCAAAGTAAACTGATACAGAACCCTTCCCAGCACAAAACACACACTGACTTTCTTTCTTTTCCTTTTTTAACCCTAAATAAGACCCCTTCTACTTTGAAAAAAGTATCTGTTTGCTTAATCTCAACAGACACTGACTCCTGCTAAGAAATAAGTGTTAAATTAATAAGAAAATGTAGCTTCTTTTAGTTAGCTGCTTTCTGCTCTACAAGCAAGGCTAGCAACAGGAAGTTGTAATTTGAGTCACCTGCTTTTATAGTGTCTAAGCCACACCCCCAATTAAGCTGTCTCTCCTCCTACTGGTTTAGCAAAGTAAACTGACACAGAACCCTTCCCAGCACAGAACACACACTGACTTTCTTACTTTTCTTTCTTTTTTTAAACCCTAAATAAGACCCTTTCTACTTCTAATAAATTACCTGATTGCTTGATCTCAACAGACACTGACTCCTGCTAAGAAATAAGTGTTAAATTAATAAGAAAATGTAGCTTCTTTTAGTTAGCTGCATTCTGCTCTACAAGTAAGGCTAGCAACAGGAGGTTGTAATTTGAGTCACCTGCTTTTATAGTGTCTACGCCACCCCCCAATTAAGCTCTCTCTCCTCCTACTGGTTTAGCAAAGTAAACTGATACAGAACCCTTCCCAGCACAGAACACACACTGGCTTTCTTTCTTTTCTTTCTTTTTTTTAAACCCTAAATAAGACCCCTTCTACTTCTAATAAAGTATCTGTTTGATTAATCTCAGCAGACACTGACTCCTGCTAAGAAATAAGTGTTAAATTAATAAGAAAATGTAGCTTCTTTGAGTTAGCTGCTTTCTTCTCTACAAGCAAGGCTAGCAACAGGAAGTTGTAATTTGAGTCACCTGCTTTTATAGTGTCTAAGCCACACCCCCAATTAAGCTCTCTTTCCTCCTACTGGTTTAGCAAAGTAAACTGATACAGAAACCTTCCCAGCACAGAACACACACTGACTTTCTTTCTTTTTTTAACCCTAAATAAGACCCCTTCTACTTCTAATAAAGTATCTGTTTGCTTAATCTCAACAGATACTGACTCCTGCTAAGAAATAAGTGTTAAATTAATAAGAAAATGTAGCTTCTTTTAGTTAGCTGCTTTCTGCTCTACAAGCAAGGCTAGCAACAGCAATGTAGGTAAACTTTTGTATTTATGTTTTCATTGTTCATGTTATTCAAAATTTGTAATGACTTATAGAGTTAAAAAAATAAACCTAACTAACTAACTAATTAACTGGTCGGGTGCCTGTTTTTGCATAAAACAGTACTAAACAATTATGAAAACAGTGTGATTGTGTTTCATCCAGAATCGCCCAACTGAGTGGCAGCATTCAACTTTCACAGAGAGTACCTCCTGCTCATATCTAGCAAAGGCAATCTTTTATAAACATATTGCTAGGTGGTTACAA
Source organism: Neoceratodus forsteri (assembly GCA_016271365.2). Taxonomy (NCBI): domain Eukaryota; kingdom Metazoa; phylum Chordata; order Ceratodontiformes; family Ceratodontidae; genus Neoceratodus; species Neoceratodus forsteri. The sequence goes on along the minus strand of CM057454.1, from coordinate 1,287,782,686 downwards.
ATTTGACATCTAGTTTTACTTTTGCTGTACAATGATATACCAATGTTTCACATAACACTGAATCTATTTCTGGAGATACAAAGTCTTAATTAAACTAACTTTTTATACAGAAACATTTTCTTACGTGAAACATATAATACCCATTGCTTTACATTTAGCAATCTTTAATGTAACCTCCCCCATCCTGGGCTCACCTTAACAGGACATGGCATCACCTCTTGGGGGTGCTTTCACACCTGTGCAGTCAGGTTGCCTGTTGGAAACCAGAGGGTTAACCCCAGAGCTGGTATGGTGCCACAGCAAGGGGGGGGGAGGGCATGATGTAGCAGCACAAGCCAAATTTGTCTTTGCCAGCTGCTGGACAGTTGACTGTTGGACTCAGGAATTCAAAGAGTGAGGAGTGGTTTATAGAGGTGCCCACTCAATGGGCATGTCCCTACTACTCTTTGGTGCCTGGGTCAGATTCAGTGGGTAGGTACCTCTGAGTTGCTTTATGATGGGGACCTCAGCAGGGGGGAAGAAGGATCCCAAAGGAGAAGGAGCGGCAGGGTGCTAGACAGTGCCAAACATCCACTCAGAGAGGTAGAAGTTAATCAATCAATCAATAAATACAAATGTATTTGTAAAGTAGCACTATTCCCAAAGATCATAACACTAGTACATAAATAATAAAACCCCAAACTTGCACAAAACAACTGCAGCAGCTCATACAAAATCAGGGAATGCCAAATTAAATAAATGGGTTTTCAAGGCAGATTTAAAGCTCTCTACCATCAGGCACTGTCGTATCTGACAAAGTAGAGAATTCCACAGGGATGGGGCCACAAATTCAAATGCTCAGGCCTCAGATGACTTTAGGCGAACCCTGGGAATCTCTAGCAATCCCTCATCAGCAAAGCAAAGCAGCTAGGAGGGGCAGTAGGGATGAGGAAGATCTTGCAGATAACTTGGACCCTGTCTGTGTAGGGCCTTATAGGTCAGTAAACCAACCTTGATGGTGATCTTCCACTGAATAGGCATCCAGTGCAGATCGCTCAGCACCAGTGTGACATGGCAGCTATGAGGCATCCCAGTCAGCAGCCTGACTGCTGCATTCTGCACCAGCTGCAAGCGGTGGATATCATCCCCTGGAAGCCCTAGGTAAAACGCATTACAGTAGTCAAGGTGTGAGGTTACAAAGGCATGGACCAGTACTGGCAAGTCATCGGGATGAACTAGGTGCTTGATCCGGGCAACATTCCTTAGATGGTAAAAGGCAGACTTGACAACGGATGATGCCTGGTATTTAAGTGTCAGTCTGTCATCAAGAATCACACCCAGATCTCGCAGTCGCTCATAGGTCGTCAGCTGGCAATCGCCAAGCCAAAGCCCCTCTGATGGCCCCTCTACCCGATGACCCGGGTCCACCACCAAAACCTAAGTCTTATCTGGGTTCAACCTCAGCCAGCTGACACTCATCCAGTCCTTGATTTCAGAAAGGCAGTTGTTAAAGTTCAAGATAGCCCCCCCATGTGGCATAAAGGACAGGTACAGCTGAGTGTCATCTGCATAACAGTGAAAACTCAGCCCATACCACCTTACAATGTCTCCTAACAGCAGCATATACACTGCAAACAACATGGGAGATGCAAAAGAAGAAGAAAACCACTTTGGTTCTCAAAAACAGTAGCAGAAAAGGTCAGAGTCAAAAGGCTGGCCTTCAGGAAATATAAGGGAACACAGCAGGGTGAAGATAGGGAGGCATACCTAACTTCCCTAACGAATGCAAGGAAAGCAGTAAGGCAGGCAAAGGCCCAAACCAAGGAAGCACTAGCACGAACAGTAAAAGAAGGTGACAAGACTTTCTATAGATACATTAGTGAAAGCAGAAAGTCCAGAGGGGCTATTGCTAAGATCAAAGGGGATAAGGGAGGCATGTGAGGAGGAAGACCATGTAAAAGCATCTATCCTAAATAGATACTTCTGCTCAGTATTTACTGAAGAGAAAGAAGGGCAGGACCCACAGCTCAGCACTGTGGACACAAGGGTCAGGGAGGTGTGCACTAGTCCCTTCACAAACGAAAGGGTCTACAAGAGCTCACTAAGCTCAGGGTGGACAAGGCAATGGGACCTGATGGCATACATCCCAGGGTATTAAAGAAGCTAAGGGTAGAACTAGCAGAGCCATTATCAGAACTTTTTAATGAGTCTCTGATCACAGGAGAGGTCCTAGAAGACTGGAGAAGGGCTCATGTGATCCTGCTCCACAAGAGTGGTAGCAGGGAGGAGGCAGGGAACTACAGACCAGTCAGCCTTACCTCAGTAGTGGGCAAGATTATGGAGGCACTCCTTAAGGAAAGGATAGAGCAACACCTGGAATTCATAGGAGTACAGGATCCAACACAGCATGGATTTACAAAAGGAAGGTCCTGACAAACTAATCTCATAGATTTCTTTGACTGGGTAACCAGAGTGGTGGACCAAGGGGGAGAAGTTGATGTCACTTACCTTGACTTCAGCAAAGCTTTCGATACTGTTCCACATAGAAGATTGATTAATAAGCTGGGTAGGCTTGGGGTGGGTCAGAAGTTAGTCAACTGGGTGGCAAACTGGTTGACGGGCAGAAAACAGAGAGTGGTGGTAAACAGTATACAGTCAGAAGAGATGCAAATCACAAGTGGGGTACCCCAGGGATCAGTCCTGGGGCCAGTCCTCTTCAATATCTTTATCAGTGACATTGTAGATGGAATGGAGGGTAAGGTTTGTCTGTTTGCAGATGACACCAAGATCTGCAACAGAGTAGATGATCCAGATGGGGTGGGCAGAATGAGAAGAGATCTGGTTAAACTAGTAAAATGGTCGGAAGACTGTCAACTGGGGTTTAACGCAAAGAAGTGCAAGATCATGCACATAGGGAAGAGAAACCCTGAAGCCACCTATAGGTTGGGAGGGGAGTTGCTGGCAGTCACAAGGGAAGAAAGAGACTTGGGCATCATCGTCACCACCGATGCCCTGAAATCATCCAAGTAGGCCACTAAAGCAGTAGGTAAGGCTAGGGGGATGCTTGGGTGTATTAGTAGGGGTATCACAAGCCATAAGAGGGAGGTAATAATCCCTCTTTACAAGACACTGCTTAGGCCCCATCTGGAATACTGTGTGCAGTACTGGAGGCCACAACTTCACAAGGACATTAACCAAACTGAGACAGTCCAGAGAAGGGCAACCAAAATGGTGCAGGGACTGCATCAGGAAACATGTGAGGACAGATTACCGGAGCTCAGTATGTATACCCTAGAGCAAAGGAGGGAGAGAGGTGATATGATCGAAACATTCAAACACCTTAAGGGCATTAACAAGGTGAAAGAGTCTAACATGTTTCAATATAAGAAAAATAGCAAGACAAGAGGACACAGCATGAGATTAGAGGGAGGCTGATTAAGGGGCAATGTGAGGAATTTCATTTTCACAGAAAGGGTGGTGGATGCATGGAACGGCCTACCTCAGGAAGTGGTGGATATGAATACAGTGTAGGGCTTCAAACAGGCATGGGCTAGGCATAAGGGAGCAATGCAGATGAGTATGAATAGATAGGCCATTGACAGAGCAAAGGCCGATGGCACATTCGTAAGGTAGAAAAAGAAATGGGCAGACTGGATGGGCCTTGTGGTCCTTATCTGTCATCAACTTCTATGTTTCTATGCTTCTATAACACTGAACCCTGCTGAACCCCGCATAGCAGGGAGGTCTTGTCAGAGGATTAAATCCCAGAGACCACCCTCTGAAACCTGCCAGTGAGGAAAGAATGGAACCATCTGAGGACTGTACCAGACAGTCTACAGATTAACTGCAGGCGCTCAATTAACACCCCATGGTCCATAGTGTCAAATGCTGCTGAGAGATCAAGAAGAACCAAGATGGAACGGCTCCTCAAACTCTTGCTGTTAGGAGAACAAGGGCCATCTCAGTACTATGCCATTTCTGAAATCCAGACTGGAGAGGACTGTAGATGTTGTGGATGGTCAAGTGATCCTCCAGCTGCAGCACAACCACCTTCTCAATAACCTTACCCACAAAGGGAAGGTTAGAGATCGGTCTGTAGTTAGTGAGACAATCAGGGTCAAGAGATGGATTCTTAAGAAGAGGTGTCACTACTGCCTCCTTCAGGGTGTCTGGAAACACCCCAGAATCTAGCAAACACCAGATTATTTTTATAAGGTCCTGGCCGATGGTCTCAACACACCCCACAAGGAGGTGCTTTGGGCCTGGGTTCAAACTACAGCGGGTCGGACACAAAAGCTGGATAATCCTCACAATATCCTCGATAGCTGGATGGCAGAAGTCAGACCAAGCAGACCGAGGAGCTGCCACCTCTTGCCGACCACTGTCAGCCCTATTGGAGTGCACTGCATGGATCTCAGACCTGATGCGGCAACCTTATTGGCAAAGAAGTGAGCGAACTTGTCACATTTCTCTTGTGACAATGCTGTCTGAGACTGGCGACAGGCTGGATTGCACAGTCTGTCCACAGTCTGAAAGAGCTGAGACGGTCGATTCTATGCTACTGCAATCTCCCTGGATAGGAACTCTACCTTCTTACGGGAGACAGCCAACTGATAGTCCTTATAATGGGCCACCAATCTAAGTTTGTCATCATCCAGGCCTGATTTCCACCAGAAACACTCCAGCCTTCATCCCACTCTCCTCAGTTCCCTCAAGGTCCCATCAAACCAAGGGGACCAAGGGTGCTGGGTGAGGGGACAAACACAGACAGGAGCGAGATGATCTGGATCCAAAGATCACAGTATTGTCATAACCCTGGACTAAGGCATCTGGATCCCCATCATTCCTTCAGAGCCACAATAGGTCCAGTACTACCATCAGGGGACAAAACCCTTAAAGGGTGGAAATGGACCATCTCCATAGGGGTAGGCCTATATGTGGGGCTTGGAGATTGAACATTATGGTTCTCTCTGTGGGGGGGTGCAGAAGCCATGAACCACCCCTATCACCCACAGGGGGACCCTCAACCAGAACACTTTAACTGCACCCTTCTGGACATGTTGGGTACTCTCCATCATAAAGACAAGTCTAAGTAGAGTCAGCAGATTAGCACCTTGGTACATGCCTACAATTGCACCAAAAGTGATGCTACCAGATTCTCTCCCTATCGGCTTTTGTTCAGGAGGGAAGCCCGGCTGCCCATAGATGTTTGCTTTGCAGTCTCCCTGGATGGGGTCCAAGCTGAAAACTATTTATAGTATGTACAGAAATTGAAAGCTCAATTGAACCATGCATTTCAACTGGCTCAAACATTGGCCACCAAGAGAAACATTGCCAATAAAGAGAGGTATGACAAGAAAGTGAAGTCTCAAGAGCTACTGCCCAGAGACTGTGTATTGCTGCTCAATTTGGGACTGCATGGGAAGCATAAAATTGCTGACAGGTGGCACCATCTTCCTTATGTAGTAGCTGACAAATTGGATGACCTACAGGTGTACAAGGTGCACTCAGAAAATAATTCCAAAGCTGTCAAGATCATGCACCATAATCACTTACTGCCCATCGGCTAAGTTATTATTGATGCTGAACCATCAGACATTGCCTCACCTGGGCCGGTGACTTGTGCTGGTGCTAAAAAGAAACAGCGTCAACCTGCCCCAAGTTGTTACAGATTCAAGGCCTTCCCCTTGGCAGGCCCAGAATGTCAGTCTAACTGTGATTAAAGTGAGTGTGTCAATGCTTATTACCCTTCTTATGAACTGAGTCAACTGTTTTGAAGTAACCCTATGTATAATCATGGGGATGAAGCTGGACCTTCAGGACTGCCTAACCCTCCAGCTTCTTCCCTGGAGCCAATGCTCCCTGAAAGTGAACTGCAGAGTATTGCGTCTGAGGTGGCAGAATCTTTGTGTCTAGTAGAACTCTTTGAATTACCCAAGGAGGAATCTGATATGGTAAATCTCCCTGGCGACATACCAGAACTTGAAGAACAATATGAAAGTGTTGACTGCACCCCTTCAATGCTGCAAAGTCTAGTTGTGCCTGTGTCTCCTTGGAATGAGCAACCTGGGCCCTCTTCAGAAGATAATAATGAGCAAAGTGTTGTGGAAACAGAATCTGCAGTGCAAGAAGCTGATGGTGTTCCCAATCTGGACATTCCAACCAGTGCAGAGGCATCCCTCACTACAGGAGAAGAAATCAATGCCAGTGTTGACCGCTCAGAGCCTGTGTCTGTTCCCCCTAGAAAATCTGGGCAACCTGTTAAGCCAGTGCTACACTTCAGTTATGATTCCCCTGGGAGCCCAGTGGATTTGCCTCTCAATGTGGTTCACAAAGGTGTTTACGTTTCTCAGAGCTCACTACCGAAACTGAGCCTGTCTGCCAACTCTAGGTTAACTCATTGCCTCCACAGGAGTTCTCTGAAGTTGCACCACTTGTCTCCTGTATACTGTTAACAGTGAATCCTGGGTCTTTCTGAGCAAAATAGAGTTATAGTCAGCATACCACAAAAAAATCCCCAATAGCTCAAGAACCATAAGTGCTAGACACAAAGTATGAGTGGCAAAGTTATTCAGCACAAAATTACCTTTCCAGAGGTGGTGTGCAAATAATAATATGTAATTTCATTTTTTTTCTTTGCTTTTTGAAACAGCAAAAAAAAAATTGTTTCCACTAAAATAGGCAACATAAGCCATACACACCATACCATAAACAAATGCAAATAACTCCTAAAGTATACATGAGGCAGTATAGCGCAGTGGTCTAAGGCTCTGAGCTGCAAATCTGGTGACATCCAGCAGACCAGACCTGGGTTTGAATCCCACAGCTTCCACTTGCATACTGTGTGACCCTGAGCAAGTCACTTAACCTCCTTGTGCTCCCAGGTCACTCCTGTAAAAAAGCTTTCAGCTTAGTGTGCTATACTTGGTTAAACAACTAAATAAAAAAATATGCACAAAATATCAGTGGCAAAGTTGTTCAGCACAAAATTACCTTTCCAACAGTGGTATGCAGTCAAATATATATTATATTCTGTTATATTATATATTAAAATTTATAAGTGACATCTCCAGACATTGCAAGGGCACACAGGAAGTCAGTAGCTGACTTCTGTAGGTGTCCTCAGGACACACCAGTATATTTTACTGATGACTACAGGTGTCTGCTAGGAGACAATGAGTTAATTGTTAGGAGGCAGTATAGCACAGTGGTTTAAGTCTCTGAGCTGCAAATCTGGAGACCTGGGTTTGAATCCCACAGCCCCCACTTGCATATACTGTGTGACCCTCAGCAAGTCACTTAACTTCCTTATGCTGCCAGGTTGCACCTGTAAAAAAGCTTTCAGCTTAGTGTGTCTCACCTGGTTAAACAATTGGAGAAAAAAAATTGTTCTTCCTTCTCAGTATGGTGCCCTTCCCCCATCCAGCCCCAAGTTAGCTGATAGGGAAGAGCCCCCTTTTACACTGTTTAATGTACAAGAAGTTATAACATTAATCAGTATTATAATGTTAATAGTATGTTAATCATAGTGGAATCAGTATCTCATGTATGAAACATGCTTAAGTATTGTCAATGTTGATATAGTTATGTGAAATGAATTGAAAATGTATAGTAATGCGATAGGTTTATGTTAACTGATGCATCAGATATTATTTCCATAGTATGCTAGTGTCATATACTGTATGTCACGTATATATTGCTTCTTCAATATTGTGATGTTTTAGACTTGACGTGGATGCCAAGTTTTTCCAGGCAGGGAAGGGTGTAACCTTCCCCCCTGTAAATGGGGGTTCCTGAAAAGTCTTCCTTGGGTGTGCCTAAATGCCCACTGACAGGTTGGTGTCCTGTGTCATAATTGTTTAAACAAAATTGCCTGTGAGTGCCTCTATAGCCTTTGTGTACTGTCTCTTTAAGAGCTCACTATATCGCAGTGCAATAGTTAATCTGGGAAGGGGCTGAGTGTTCCTATGCTCAAGTCCTGCCTGAGCTACCAGATAATTGCTCCTTGCTGCCATTGTTAATTGTGCAGAGGGAGCTCTGTTGGAGCTCTGTTGGAAGCTGTGCATGTTTGCTGAGTCTCTATTATAATAGTAATGCTACTGAAGTTTGTCTAACCTGCCTTCTTTGCAGCATGAACATTTCTGTATTGCACCACCATTTTGGTTCTGGACTAAAAGTTTGGACCAATCAGTACCTTTGGGGACCCTAAAATGGCATCTATCCCCAGGGGTCTTGAGGGAGTGAAATTTGGTAGGAATTGTAGTTTTGAGACTTTGGCACCTAAATGGACCTAGAGAAGGAGCCAAAGCTTTGACAGACAGATGGATCAGCCAACCGAACCTTTTGGATCTTGGGAAAAGTCAAGCTGCCTACAGCAGTAAGCCAGTCTGAGTTGTGAATTGAGAGAGTGAACAGCTCGAGATATTCGAGCAGCTGCCCTGCGACGTTGCACAGGAAACTGGTGGAGAGGCTGTGTTTGGCCTGTCTGCCTATTTGTCCCTGAATAGGGATCCTCTGAAGTGCTTAATTACCGGACTTTCTCTGAACTAAATTGCGACAGAAGCCACCAGATTGTGATTGTATTTTTGCCTGAAGAAGACTGAAGATTTGCTGTACACGGTCAGCCTGTCAGGACTTTTGAGATCACCACAGAGAGCACAGTTTACACAGAGACACTGTGATTGCGACTGGACTGTTATCCGAACTGTGGTATTGCTTTCTTTTATTATAAAAGTGCTGTGTGCTGTTAGTGGGTCGAGATTTGGTTCCCCACTGCTGAATTGTGTAACGCTTGCTGGAGGCTGCATGCAGCCCCTACTGGACTGAATCTGCATTCATCTCCACTTGGCCTGAGCCCTACCACCTTAGCCCAGCCAGTTACTCATGCCTCAGAGAAGACCATCGACGAGAGACCTGCCTGGGGATCAGCCCCCTGCTCAACGCCTCGAACAGGAACAACATCTCGGTGATTCGTGTGGGCCCTGCTTCTCCTGGCATACCAGCTCATCAACGTGCAGTCTCCATTTCGTCCATCCTGTGTCCTGTACTGGGTAGCATGAGTAAACATCAGGATAGCTCCCTGCAACATCAGCTAAATCAAAAGTGTTGTCATCTGATTCAATTGTTGTTTTCTTGTCACTAACTGAGCCTTCCAGCTCCAGATTACAAATTGTGTGTGGTTGTGCATGCCTTTTCTTTTCATCACAAGGCCCCAGTCAGCTGCAATGCTGGCCTACCCTGGGCATCATTCCAGGCTAGCCCATCTTCCTTCAACTCTGTACCCAGAATGTGTGACTGTGCAGGGACTCTAAAGTGCATGCATGATTGCCCAATTGTATCAGCATTTAAACCAATCAACCTGATAATGCCCCTCCCTTGTTCAAGTCCACTAAATAAATCAGATCTAACTATTTTTGCATTTAATCTGACTGTGGTTCCAGTTTGTACTAAAGGCACTGTGCTGTTGTTATTTGCTGTGTATAACCTTGTTTTATAGGGGGTCTCCAGGGTCAAACTAGTGGAACCAGCCCCGGTGGTAAGTGCAGACAGTGTGGGGATTTGTATGCTGAATAGGGGCTATTGTAAAAGTGTTTGTTATATATTGTCTAGGCCACTAGAGGGGAAAGAGAGGGGTTACAGTGTCCCAGAAGGCTATACCCAGGTTAGCCTGCTACTAACAACCCTGTCCTCTGGGTGGAGGCACCCGTTTCAGTACCCAGGCCCCTTAACCTGTAACTAGTCAAGCAGGCAGAGGTAGTAGCCCTTGGGATGGCACCACCGAGGGGTTACATAAGTAGTTCCTAAACATGACCAAAAATGAAAAATATAAGAGCAATCAAAATACAAATGTTGAATGGATTCAATGGTATCTTGGCAACAGTCCCCTGGGCAAAATCATTCTGTAATGTTTTTACGTTTATTATTGCCTTCAACATTTAACTTGCCATGGCAACACAGCCATGTTATATCCCAATAATGGGGATACAAATAAGGGTTGTTCAAGTACAACAATGCCTGTTGTCTCACAATAGGTAATACCCCAGGCAGAATTTCCGCAACTGTGGGAAGCAATGCCTTATAAAAGGTTTTCCTATGTTGGGTGCAAATTAAAACCTAAGACAAATGGAGTCATTTTATAAACATCAAAAAAGGTACCAAAAACTCAGAAAGATGGCTCACTGGCTGAAAAAGGGGTTTCAGTTTACTCCATTCCAGTTGAAGGGGTGTCATCCAAACCAGCGCCCATTCCTTCCAAATGGAAGGAGGTCCTGTTATCCAGGGAACAGTATTATACTGAAAAAGAGATACTATAAAAGAAAACCACAGGATTCACCATATTTAAACCTCCCTTGTCATAGAGGAAATAAAATATGTCCCTCTTAATTGGGTTGAGTTGACGCCCCCGCAACATAGTGAAACGAATACTAGACAACCTGGTTTCCAACCTAAGAGGAAGGGCAAAAATAGCACTGACATCAAGAAAAATATGGATCAAAAAGTTTTAACCACCCCAACCCTTTTCTTTTTGGAGAGCTGCCATGATTTCCAGACCACCACTTGTGTTGCCCCAGTATCCAAGGCAAGACTCCAGTTCAAATCAGGCAAATTTGAGACCCCAAAATAAATGCAGAGGATAGTGACTGGTTTTGTGGTAATGTGTAAGGTTGCCAATAGAAGAAGGAAGGGTTTCATGTGTCCCTTTGGGATGCACCTAATATTCAGAATAGTTGATACTAGATCCTGTAAGGGAGACTATATCAGTAATCAGCTGTCTGGCATCTCTCTCTAGAGGGGGACATCTCTGATAAATAAACAGACATCATCAGCACATGCTGATAGTTTGACAGGTGAGGAAGCGAGAGGATGAGGAATACCCTGAATCTGGTGGGCTTCAGTCATAGAAACATAGACAATGATGGCAGAAAAAGTGGAACAGCAGACTGGGATCCCACAACAGAGTGATTCAGACCATGCCTAATGCCAGGAGTACACTGTCCTAACTGTAATGCAGCAGTGGGGGGCGGGTAGCTAGTAACTGAGAGCAGCATGTTCAGAAAAGCAGCTGCAATGCAGAGGAATGCTCCCTGCTTGAAATGGAAGCTCGGAAGCAATGCAATGAAACTAAATCGACAGCTGGACAGTTGCCCTCACCGGAACCCACCTCAGACTCAGCTGTCAAGTTCATGGTCTGTCCTTCTGGCAGAAAGGCTGCCACCAGCAAGGTTTGAAATTGACTATGAGGTGAAAGCATAGGTCCAGGAGCAATTGGCATGGTTGACATCCCTGCCAAACCATGCAGGAAATCCAGTCAGTGGGGATCTGTTGCACAAGTGGGTTGTCACACAAAACACCAGCAGGCAGTTCTGTAGAGGAAAGGATAGGGTCACCAGAATCCAGAAGAGTGAGCAGCCAGTAGCGTTGTTCCAGCAGTTGGTCCTGCAATAAATAATTCTGAGAAAGAACAACAGGAGCATTCCCAGGTAAGACAGAATTAACAAGAAATCCAGTCAGCAAGGGGTGTGCTGTGTCCGGTGCAGAAAATGGCAAGTCCATATGAAGAAACCATGCAAACTGATCAACAGTATCCAAACATTCCATGTGGGAAGGCAGCACAACTTTCATAGAAGAGTCGGGAGGCAACAGTTTCCCTCCTTCCATGCCAACACCAAGGTCAGCCATCTTAGCTGATGGCCAGCAGTTCCCTCTACTGGCAAGAGTAGGGGAATTTCCCAGGAGTACCGGCTAAATTTCCCTTATTCACTAAAAATAACACCAACAGCTCAATCTGGTTCAATGTCAGTTGGCATCCATCGGTATCCCCCCCTCTCCCAAGATGAGGCTGAAAATAGGCAGAACTGTCTAGTCCACCTTTCCTGGTTAATAAAAACAAAATAAATAACTAAATAGTTTTAAAGTTCAAGTTTATTTCACCAGGAAAGCTCCATTGAGCAAGCTCATTTACAAGGAGGTCCTGCTAAGGACCAACAATACAACAAAATCCATTGGCAATGCAGAGGAGGACAAAGCATGACTCATGAAATGCAAATATACAATTTAAAAGAAGTTACATAAAAAGAAGCAAACAGTTGTGTAATAACAACAATGGCAATTCAACAATTCAAAGGATACATTATAATTGATTTGGCGAGACAAAAAGAGCTTATTGCAGGGTTAAATCTGCATGGCATAAAATGACATGTTATCTAGTATGGCAATTTCAGACATATGTATTACATTTAATGATCATGGATTTAAGTGTATTGAAAGAGACTAGTTCAGAGAGCTTAAGGGAGGCTTGGAGTTTGTTCTGGGCTGTGGGAATGGCGTAGCTGATGGCAATTTTACCAAAACAAGTACAAAACTTAGGTACGTCTATCAAGATAAAATAATTTTTCCTAAATGAGTAGCAGCTAGAAGAATGATGATATAGGGGTGAGAAATACGGAGGAAGTTTGTTCAGGAGTACTTTATATGCCAGAGATTTTAGAGTCAGAGTGAAAAATAGAGGAGAGCCACTGAAGCAGCAGTGAGAGACTGAATTGACAATTGAAGTAGCGGCTGGATAAAAAGGGAATCACAGTATAGGTAGGTTGGTCCTCCAGTGTGCCTTGAAAAATCAGAGTCTTTCTAAAGCTATGGACATTGCCACTCCTGCAACCACTGGTAATGCACAGGGCAAGGTACCTCATGGGGAAATGGAAAAAACAAGATTTTGCTACTTGCCAACAAGTCAGGTTTGCTTTTTTTTTTAATTATCTGTTTTGATTTGTTTTTGTTTTTTTAACAGGCCTTATTGCTTCACCAGTCTCACTGTTATAACTGTAGTTACTGCTGGAGAGCAGAGGGAAGGGTGGCCACCAGTTTGGGCTGCCACCAGTTTGGCGCTCCAGCTTTTGAGCTTTATATTTTGCAAACCCCATATTTTAACTCCATTCAAGGAGGAAGAAGTCCTGAAGGGACCTACGAATCTGAGAGTGGACAAGGCTATAGGCCAGTGCATACGGGAAGTGGGTGTTATTTGAGACCTACCCATGGATGTAAGCTTGGGTAATTACTTTGATGGTAGGGCCAATGATGTGTGTGTCACTAACCACAGCAAGGAGAGGGAACTGGTTCTTGAGGACACAGAGGGGTAGTGCAAGAGGAAGCAACCCCTACCTCAGTAGTAAGAGAACTTGTAGCTGAAGAACAAACTGGGAGCAACAATTCTGACCACAGCTAAAGACTGAGGAGAGCACAGCCATGCATGGCTCTCCTAGAGCAGAGTATGTTTTGGGAAAGGTCAGGCATGCAGAGCTGGAGAGAGCTCAGAAAGCTGACCCATCCCCCCAGATACTAAGGGAATTTGCTACCAGGATGGAAGGTGACTCTGTGAGGTCTGGGAAAAGGGAGGTGTACTGGTAGAATGGGCTTCTGCACCTTGAGTGGGTTTCTTTGAGAGGACTGGAGAAAGGGGTACTCCATCAGATAGTGGTTCCTCTAGAGTAGGGTGCAGCTCCTGGCCTTAGCCCACAACATACCCTTTTCCAGATACCTCGGGGACAGCTGTTGAAAAAGGCAGCTGACTAACAATTTTTACTGGTCCAATGTTTTTAAATATGCAATAAACTATTGCTGGACTTCTCTGTAGTGCCAGAGGGTGGGAAAAGTTGGGGACAAAGCTAAGGCAGCTTTGAATCCCCTACCTATTATCAAAAAGCCATTTTGCTGAATTGGCCATTGGATAAGGGGCACCCTTGAATTGGTAAGGTATAAATGGGAGGGTGAGCTTGCTCTCCAAGGGAAATTTGTTTTAGGGTATGCCCTGAATTTCAGGTCACAGCTCAAGTAGCTCATGGGGTTGGCCCAGGAGCATCTAGTCTCTGCACAACAGAGTCAACAGACGTGGTATGACCTTGGGGCAAGAGCCTAGGAGTATGAAGTTGGGCAATGGGTGATGGTGCTCATCCCCGTCAAGCAGAACAAATTACAAGCAGCTCAGGAAGGCCTTATTCAGTGGGCAGTAGGTTGAATGATGTTGATTTCATAGTGGAGCTACTAGACAGGAAGTGCAGACAGTGAGTCTATCATGTAAACATGTAGAAACCCTTTCATTTATTTATTTAGCTTTTGTTGACCGGGTAAGTACACTAGACAAGTATTATGCCCATGACAGGATGAGATGGTAAAGGCTGTGTGCAGCTATCCAAAGTTGGGTGCAGAAGCAGACCTGCCTATGAATCTCCTGGGAGAGGTTAAGGGAGAAGCTTCTGTTGGCCTAGACCTATCCCTGCAGCAGATGGCACACACACACACACACACACACACACACACACATCTATTTGTAATATATAGGATTAGCAAAGTAGAATGTAGTCTAGCATTATTTATTTATTTTTTGTTGACCGGGTAAGTGCACTAGACAAATCCTGCCTATTTTCAGGCACGACCCGGGGGAGGGGGATACAGATGAATGCCAACTGACCTTGAACCAGATTAAGCTGTTGGTGGTATTTTTAGTGAATGAGGGAAATTTGGCCAGGACACCGGGGAAATTCCCCTACACTTTTCGATAAGTGCCATGGGATCTTTAACATCCACCTGAACTACCACCAATCCAGGCAGATGGGACCTCGGTTTAACGTCTCATCCGAAAGACGGCACCTCAGAAGTGCAGCACCCCTCTCATGCTGCACTACAGTGTCAGTACTGGGATATTAACCCAAGTGCCAGATGTGGGAACTGAACCCACAGCCCTCTGATTTCCCGGCCTCAGAGGCGAGTGTGCTATCTACTGAGCCACTGACACTGCTGTTTCTATAACATATATATATTCTAGCAGGAGCTATGTGCAAGGTAGCCCAAATAATGTTAGTATTGCTTTTCACAGACCACATGACACAGTTCTAATTATACAGCTAACACATTCTTATTTTCGTACAAGCTAAGCATCTCTGTATTGTAACACAGAACTGCCTTTCACAACCCTTATCAGTGCCCATGTCGCAAGTCTCAGAACTGGCATCAGCTCGTACATCAAGTGTCATGCCATTATTAGCCAGCATAATTATTAGGGCTGCACAAATATTTATTTTTTTGAATATACTGGCGAATATTCAGTATTCAGAGCCCATGTGTCTGAATATTCGGCCCAGTATTTGGTATTCGGGCACTTTTCGTAATTTATTAAAAAAAAACTAAGACCACCCCCCCTCCTCCCTATCTCAGATCTGGCAAGATAAGAAAGAACCCCTCTCCCCCACTCTCAGATAGCACACAAACCCCTCCCTCAACCACTTCACGTAAGTCATAATTTAAAAAAAAAGGAAAACATAAGGAAAATTCAATGGATGACAGGCACAACCCCACCTCCTGCCTCCATGGCCGGCCGCCAAGTTTCAGTACTGTGGCCACCCCCACACACAGACACACATTCATCCCCACCCCAGTAGCCTGCAGCAGCAGGCAATCGCACCCTGCACCTAAAGATAAGTTAAAAAAAAAGGAGCTGGTGCAGCCCACCATCCTCCTCGACAGTCTGCCTTCTTGTAAATGAAATCATCCGATTGCTTGCGCTTATATAGTACAACAGCTGATCACGTGATGATCAGATCATTCTACCACATAAGCGCAAGCAAGCAAATAGCTCATTGTTCATGTAATTCAGGAAATTATATTTACACAGTCCTAATAATTATGCGGTGGTGTTAGAGCATCACCTACTGCCATAGTTAGCATTATATATATATATATATATATATATATATTCATGGCAAAAAACTCCATTTAATGCAACAGTTAGGGTTGTTCCACAGCAACAAAAGTGAGGAAATTCAGTGTTAGGGTTGAAAACCCTAACTGCGCATTCTCTCCCACCCCCACCCCCCCACACACACACACACACACACATACACGCAAGTAGGGGAAGGACCAAGGCAACACAACAAATCACACACAACCAACAAGAGGTGTATATCTGTGTTACCGTAGCAAGTAGGTAAGAAGTCTGACTGTAGCTAGCAGTTGCAAAAAATGGTGTACTTCGCTTCATTTCCGACATATGGGTGGCAAAAAGGCATCATGGGCATCGCAACGTTAGTCTATGGCAAATTGCTCAATTTTGGAACAGTATAACTTTGTAATGCTTAAGTATTTAAGCAGCCAAGCAGGAAAAGTCAGATCTGTGGGACCAGGGCTTGCCACCCAGCAAATTTCAGCCCAAAGGACCCAACCGTTTGCCTGCAGGATGATGGCAATGATGTGCCGTTATCAGGAACATACTTTCGCAAAATACTTTCACAAACATGAAAGTGTAGCAAATGAAAGAGATGAAAGTGTTGAAGCATATAAAATAGTGTCATAAAATACTGTCGCAAACAGAAGTCACAACAGTGTCTCATTTGCATAAGCATGCAAAATAGTGTCAGAAAATACTGTCGGAAACACAAAAGTGTCGCAAAAGCATATCACAACACTGTCACATTTGTGAAAGTGATTTTCAAAAGTATTTCAGGGAATGTGCAAAATCCTGGTTTTCATCTTGTGAACTCCAAAATACCATATGTGTAGTCTGTGTTATATGTTGGTGGCAGCGTGTGGCCCAAGAAGCCCAGTTGTGCATAGTGATATGTGTTTTGTAGTGTGTGGAATGTCCGGGATCAGAGTTAGCAGTGACAAACCCATGCCACAGCCTGATGGGAGCATGGGTTTGTGGTTTAGTAGTTTAGATAGTTGTATGTTAGTTCTGCCACCTGCTGCTAGTTGTGTGTGATTGGTTGTGTTGCCTTGGTTCTTCCACTACTTGCATGTATGTGTGTGTGTGGTGGTGGTGGAGGTGGGGGTGGGGAATGCGCAGTTAGGGTTTTCAACCCTAACACTGAATTTTCTCACTTTTGTCGCTGTGGATTAACCCTAACTGATGCATTAAACAGAGTTTTTGGCATGAAGTTCCCTTCTTTTTGAGAATGTGCAGTATAAATAGTGACTGGAATGTGGTGGTGGGAGCGCAGTGCCCGAACGATGTGAATTGTTGTGAGTTTGCTGTGCAAAAACTGTATGACCGACTGAAATTAAAATTGGTTAATGAAGACATGTACCATGGCACACCATGGGTCCAGAATTATGTGTACATCCATTCAACAGTCGCACAGCGACACGAGCAAATAATGTAACATACACAGTTCAGCAGCCATAAGTGCCAGTGACCCAAAAATTGGCACAGTGAAAGATAAATTATATATCTTTGTACATTCCAAATTCCAGGCAAATCGGACACACAGTTCAGAAGTTATTGAAGTGTAATGAACCACATTTTCATTCGTCGGAGTGGCATAATACCACACCTGTTAATGTTTTATACATGAAACCACTACAAGACACCTCTGAGCCAGTAGGGCTACCTACTCTATAAATTTAAAGGCAGTAGCATCATGCAGAATGCTATGTGCAAAATGTGAACTGCGTCACGCAGTATCTCTGCATCAGATTTTTTTAAAACATGTAAACAGCACAATTTACATCTCCAGGACATCCACTCAACACCCTCCAAATTTCATGTGAAAAGTCCGAACTGTTCCAGAGATATTCAATGTTTATGTTTCTGTACCTTTAAGAAGTCTTCCAACACAAAATGGCAGAAATCGCGGCCGAAAATGCACTAAAATGGTGGACTGCGAAGTGGGACAACTTCAAATGGCCATAACAGAACAACATTTTTTCATCAAACAAAAACTGGAATGTTCCTCGAACAAAGGTCCTTCTACCTACCAAGTTTCAGACCAATCAACCACACAGTAGCTTTGCTATGTGTCACGGAAGACAGTGCAGAGAAATAGCAAAAACATGTTTTGCACTGCACTACACAAACACAAAAACACAAATGGGAATGTTAAAGCAAACAGTGATGGAAACATTGAGGTAAAATAAAATGATAACTCAAATGGTAACGCAAATGCTCATGGCAACAGAAACGCAAACGCAAATGGTGACAAAAATGCAATGGTAAGAGAAATGCAAACAGAAATGCAAACGATAACAGCAATGCAGAAGGAAACAGTAATGCAACTGACAATGGAAATGCTACCAAAAATGCAAATGCTAAGGCCAACAGAAACGCAAATGCAAATGGTGATGAACACACAAACTGTAACAGTAATGCAATTGGAAATGCAAACGGTTACGGTAACACCAACTATGATGCCAAAGGGAACACTAACAGAAATGCAAATGCAAGCGTATATGCAAATGCAAATGGAAATGTGCATGGTCATGGTGACACAACTGGAAACACAAACGCTTACAGTAACACCAACGATGACGCCATAGGAAATGCAAATGCAAGTGCGTACACAAACACAGATGGTAACACGCACGGTCACGGTAACACAATTGTAAATGCAAATGCTAACAGTAACACCAACGATGATGTCAAAGGAAACACAAACACAAATGGAAGCTAGTACACAAACGCAAATGAGAATGCAAACGCTGATGCAAAAGGAAATGCAAATAAAAACAGTAATGGAAAAGCAAATGGTAACAGTAACGCAACCGCAAGTGCAAATGTAAACGCAAAGGGTAACGCACACGGTGACGTCAACGGAAACGGTAACAGAAAAGCAAGCTGAAACACTAACTGTAACGGTAACGCAAATGCACACACTTTTTTCCCCAGAAACCTGCATTCAGAAGCACAGCGAATACAAAGAATGTACTGTAGGCATAATGGCCCTCATAGCAGAAAATGAACACTTGGAATACTAAACTGCTTATATCTGAGGAACCATACGATGTAGAAAAAAAAAGGAAAATTTTATATTATTTATGCCTTTCCTGGCTAGTTTTGTACTTAGCTCCCATTTGGGGAGCTAAGCATTTTTCCGATGAAAAGTCTGTATCTCGAAGCGTTTTCTAGATACTGGCAATGAAAGGAGCAGCAGACACCGTAATGTTATCCCATAGGAAAAATCAACTTCAGAGTGCCGTAACTTTGCAGCCCTCTAATATTTTGTCACCAGACCATGAAAAGGCACATCGGTGGGATAGTGGCTTTCTTCCCTCCAAATTTCAGCCCAAAAGACTAAACTGTTCTTTTGCAGCAGGGTGGCAAAGATTTCTTATTCTTTTGGGCATAGTGTTGCAAAGTAGTGTCATGATTTGCGACACTTTCGCAAAAACAATCATGAAAGTGTCACATGTGCAACACTACTTTGTGACACTGCTGTTTACAAAAATTTCAAAATCATATTTCTGGGGTGTTTAACACCCCCCCCCAAAAAAAAAAAAAGACATGGCTAGCATGCTCAGGGCTTGAATAGGTGAACGCAGCAAGAACTGCATCCCTAGAGGGTGCCAAATTTAAATGCCAAGCATTTCTGTGACCACCAACTGAAAACAAGATGGCGGATTTGGGACACTACAGGAGTCATTTGTGACACTAAAAACTACATCCGCGACACTGTCAAACTTTTTGTTAACTTTTCCCATTGACTATAATGGGAAACTTGTTTTTTGAATAACTTTCGAACCATTCAATATTGTTTCACGAAATCTTCGAAAGGCAAATTGGGAACCCTGGCTGCATGTTCCCTGAAGGTTTCAGACTGGTCGCACAGATCTTGCCACCTGTAAGCATGAGCAAGGAATGCGCAAAAAAGCATAAATACCACATTCCATGGCACTATTTAGCTCCAAAACCACATATCCGACCATTACGATACTTGGCAAATCCAGAGATCTATGGGACTGCTCTGTGCATGCCACATTTCAGGCAAATCCATCATAAGGTGGCAAAGTTATTAAGCTGGCGAATTTCACACTTTAACCTTAAATGGGGTACTCAACCCTAACTATAGTGCCACTAAAATATACATATATATATGGGATACATGATGTGCATGAGTGGAATATGGAAAATATTTTCACTCCTGCAGAGTCAGTCTGGAGGCACGAGTGAAAATATACAGTGCTCACGAGGCAGGAGTGAAAATATCTTTCATATTCCATGATGTGCACATCATGTGTCCTATTTATACAATGGGGCCTCATTGTTGCAAAATGTGCCATTTGTACGGCTTTGCGCACCTTTGCGCAATTACGCAGCTTTGCTGTGGGTTTAGTGCGAGTTTAGTGTGGTTTTCGGGGGTGTGATAAATGTCAGTTCTTACAGTTATCAAACGCCTGTAAAAATAACATGATTTATCACACTCATTTATCACTCACCTCCATTGTATAAATACATATATATGACTGTTCTATTATTATAACATTACCGAGGTCCACACAATGCTTATCACTATTTACGTATGTGCAACCGTCCACTACTGTGCACAAATAGAAATAATGGATTTGCCATCTACCCTCTTGGAAGGTTCTGTAACCTAGTAGCAGCATTTGCTTATCAGCAGTATAAGATTGTGTGTTTTTCTATTTTTCTCTGAGTTTTGTTTTGCATCATGATATAACTGGAGTTGTTCTAACTCCCAGCAGACATGCTGTATTACGTATAATCTGGAATAAACTTTAAGGTAGTACTGCCAACTAATATTGTGAGAAACTGAAAAATTTCGTTCTTCGAAATAGTTCGCTTAATTCGCGCATTTCGCAAAGTATTTTGCAGAGCGAAATGCAAATTCCCGATCGACTGAAATTTCACCTGCAAACCAGCAAAATTTGTCACCATGGGTGAAATTTTGCCATCGCAGGCTAAATCACACCACTTGTTTAAATTTAACGTAGCCAAAGTTCTCCTTCTGTCTAAAGTGGTCTCTAATTCCCCTCAGCCACACTCAGTGGCCCAAATTATTCTCCCTGATGTCTAGTGCCCCCTGGACAATCACCTGCAGTAATTGAATAAAGTCTCCCCTCCATTTACCATGGCTTCCTCATGTCCTTAATTAAAAAAAAAATAAAATAAAATGAAGCCCACACTCCCTGGTGTCTAGTTCCCCCCACCCATGGCTGCTCACTGGCCCAAATTATTCTCCTTGGTATCTAATGGCCCCCCCCGGCTGATCACTGGCTGTAATTGAATAAACCCTCCCAAGTTACCCTGGTCCCCTCATTTCCTTTTATTAAAAAAATAAATAAATAAAACCCACACTCCTTGGTGTCTACTGGATCCCCCACCCTGTCATTATAAGCTAGAGCCAATCCCCTCTCCCCTCCAGTACACTGATCGGGCCACCGGCACAGCCCTCCACTCACCTCCATGGCTGGCAGCCAGACTGAGTGTTTCAATGAATGAACTCATGCTTGTAAGCATGCATTCATTCATTAAAGCCCTCAGTCAGGCTGCCAGCCATGGAGGTGAGTGGAATGGGGTACTGGGGGGAGAGGGTGGGTGTTAGCTCATAATAACAAGGTGGGGGTCCACTAGACAGGGAGTGTGGGTTTGATTTATTTTTTTTTTAATAAAAGGAAATGAGGGGCCAGAGTAATGGGGGCTTTATTCAGTTATGACCAGTGATCAGCGGGTGGGCTACTAGACACCAGGGAGAATAATGTGGGCCGTGAGTGGCTTGGGGGGCACTATTCACCAGGGAGTGTAGGCTTCATTTTTTTTTTTTTTAAGAAAAGGACATGAGGGTGCCAGGGTAACTCGGGGGTCTTTATTCAATTATGGCCAATGATCGGCCGGGGGGTGACCGACTCCAGGAAGAATAATTTGGGCTGGTAAGCAGCTGGGGGTGGGGAATTCACTAGACACCAGGGAGATTTTTTCATCATAATGGGAATGGATGTGTAGGTGATGGAAATTGTGGCAAAATGGAGAAATTTTGCCGCAATTCCGCAAAACATTTCAGATGGTGAAATTGCCAATTTTGCGGCAATTTTGCCAGTGAAATTTAATTTTGCAACATCACTACTGCCAACAGGTATAGAACCCTGCAAAACAACACCTCAGTGGATACTGTTACCCTCTTGAAGTGGCTCACACCAGTGCAAACTGCTAAAGTCATTCTTGGCATGATCTCCCTACATTTTCATCTGCACTTTATATGCAATCCCCACTAGAGGTCGCCTGTACCCAGGTGGATTCTAACTCCCTGTTGCTGCTCTCTGTGCTTCTCTGTGTCTACTGCTCCAGTGTTGGATTCCACTTCAACCTCGTTTGTCTTCTCTTATCCCTGTTTGCTTCTGCCTATAGTCCTTCCTCACCATGTACTCTAAAACTGTTTATCCCCCTCCTGCTAGTATCAGGTGCCATGCTGTTTCTTGTAGTATTAACTGGCCCTACCGAGCATCCCTCTACTTGCCTCTTTTGCTCTCCTGACAACTTCTGCTACTCCAACTTGCTCTCTGACCACACCCCTAATCCTCTACCTATGCTTGGGATCTATAATAATCCCCTTGGGGTTTTACCTAGGAATATCTTCTGGAGATATAAGGCGCTTTTACACACATGCTGCTGTGCCGAAACGAGCATTACCTGTGTAGACCCAACATAGCCCATTCCACTTCATGTCCTGATTACACAAGTGCCATAAAAGCACCCAGCTGTCCTTACCGGTGCAGTCCTCCTTGCGAGATTACCTGAGGTGGGTGCGAGAGGTAGCGCGACCTGCACTAGTGTCCATCACGCAAGAGCTAGAGCGAGGGTTGCAGTGCCAGAATGGACTCCTCTTTACACTGCACCCTGCAACAGAACATTTCAGGACAAACCACCTATACCATGGGATGCAGTTCAGGTGACTGTTCATTTTTAGAACAGAACAAATGGTGTTTACACAGCATTGGATAGAATGGTAAGGTCCTTCCGTAATGCTTATTCCGTTGCAAGACTGACAGTGTAAAAGTGCCTATACTCTCTCCCCTATGAGTGTCTCCCACGCATTTGTCATTGCCTCCCCCTGGATAACTAGACTCTCCCTTACTCTTGCTGGTGACTTTGAGACCAATCCTGGACCCTCTACAGTTAATGTCACCTCCCAGTCTCCCACCACCAACTGTTGGCATCAAACTCCTAGTTTCACCTTTGCCCACCTTAACATTAGGAGCCTTACTGCTAATCTCCCAGAGCTAGAGGCTTGGGTCACATCAATTAAATCAGATGTTCTGGCCCTGTCTGAAACTTGGCTGAAACCTTCTATTACAGACTCCCTCTGCTCCTTGCCTGGTTATAATATGCTTCAGTCTGATTGCTCTAGTGCCAAAAGAGGGGGTGGCCTGGCTGTGTACTTTAAGTCTCACCTTAACATGTCTCTTATACAAAGTCTCCCCCGGCTAACTGCAAGGTGCTCCATTCACTTCTGCTACTTGGGGGAGTTAAAAAAATTCATATCTTCTGTGTTTATATCCCCCTTAGAAACTCGAGGCTGGGTCTGGAAGAGTTTATTGAACTTGTGCCCTCTGTGACTGGGAAAAACAAAGTCATTTGCATGGGCGATTTTAATCTGGACTGGGCTGGACCCAGTTCCTCCCTCTTTTCCTCCATTACAAGCAAGGCAAACTTTACTCAGTTTATTAGGCGCCCCACCAGAATCCCCCATCGGGGCACCACCTCCATCCTCCTTGACTGGATACTAACCAACAGGGTTGAGAACTTCCCCTCAGCAGGAGTCCCACCTGACTCCATAAGTGATCACTGCCCAGTATACTGCACCTGGGACACCTCCTCTCCCTCCTACCCAGCCAAAGTCTTATTTTTCTCTAACATCTCTAAACTTAACCATGCCGCATTTCTGCGTGCTCTTAGTATGTCTGACTGGTCCCCTCTCTACATAACTAATAATGTCAACAATGTGGTAGGTTATTTTAATGATACCCTAATCTCCCTTCAGAACCTTCATATTCCGGTCACTACATGCAAAGTACAAGGTAAAGTCACCAAATGGCTCAAGCACCCCCTACTTTAGCTGCTAAAATGGAGGGATAACCTCTGGTAACGTTGGAAGTCCACTTCCCTTCAAGCTGACTTCGAGGCCTACAGGTCCTTATGGAATGCCTGTAAGAGGGAGATTTGTGCTGCCAAGAATGTATACTACCATAACCTTCTCAGTTCATCGTTCTCTAACCCTAAACGATACTGGTCCCATATTAAAGAAATTCTGGGTAATAATAAGCCTATGACCCCGAACGATATGCTGATAAATGATACCCACTGCAATAACTCCCTTAACACTGCTAATGCTTTTAACTCCCTGTTTTCCACCCTTCCTATCCTTCCCCTTTTGCCGATACCTCCCTTGCATCCCCAAGCCTGTCAGCCACTGCTCCCCTGGCCCTTGAACTATCATCAGTCACTTGTCTTGAGGTGCTTAAGCTACTAAGGTCTTTACCCGCTAACGGCAGTGCTGGCCCAGATGGTATACACCCTAGGATTCTCAGGCAGTTTGCCTCTAGTCTCACGGTACCTGTAACCAGACTCTTCAACCTCTTCATCTGCTCTGCCACAGTTCCCTCAGTCTGGAAAGTTGCCAGAACCATCCCGATCTTTAAGAAAGGGGATGCCAGGATCATGTCCAACTACAGGCCCATTTCACTCCTACGCACTCTCAGCAAGCTGCTTGAGAAAATTATTCACCGGCAGGTTTCTGCGCACTTTCTTAACTTCAACCTACAATCTCCATACAACATGGTTTTAGGGCAGGGCTCAACACTACCACTGCCCTTACTCAGCTGACCAGCGATGTCAGAAATAATATGGACAAGGGCATGCTTACTGGAGCAGTATTCATGGATCTCTCCAAAGCATTTGTCATGGTTCATCACTCACTTCTACTGACTAAGCTGAACACTCATGGGGCCTCTGTCTGTACCCTCTCCTGGCTGGGCAGCTACCTAGAAAATCGATCTCAAGCTGTATCCTTCTGTAAATCTATCTCCTCCCCTGTACCGATTACCTGTGTCGTTCCTCAGGGTTCAGTCCTTGGTCCTCTACTTCTTTTTCCTTCTTCATTAATGATATCCCCACTCCATCTTCTCACTGTAACATTATAATGTATGCAGACGACCTGGTGCTTTATTCGTCTTCCAAGTCTATTGCCGACATCAATCTTCACCTCTTCTCCGCATTTCAGCCCCTTCAATCCTGGTTCTCGTCCAACTACCAAGTCCTAAACATATCTAAGACCCAGGCCATGCTCTTTGGGTCCCACAGACAGGTGCCCACCGAGTCCCTTAAACTCCTGGTACGCTGCTGTGATGGGACTGCTGTATCCAACACTTCATCCTTCAAGTATCTAGGGCTGACACTGGACCCTGTACTTGACTACTCGATGCATGTTAGTGAGGTGTGTCACTTGGTTAACGCCGAAACTGGTGCGGCCTATAAAGTGCTCCACTCTCTCACCCTGGCTGCCAGGATCTCTGTTGCTTGAGGGGTTTTACTCCCACAACTGCTTTAAGCCCTGCCAGTGCTTTCTCATGCCAACATGGACGTCCTTCGCAAATGGGACACGTCTTACAACAATATCTGTAGATTTTCCCTTTCTACTCCCGGCCTTACACATCACTGTTGCCTCTATACTGCTTTAAAATGGCTGTCTCCTGATGCCCTGCGTTCATACTCCCTTGGTTGTTTTGTTGACTCCTTAGCCAGAACACCTCATCCTACCTCTCTGGGGGACATGTTTACTCCGGTCTCTCACTCTCGCTCCCTCAGGTCCTTGATCTCCCCGGTACTATCTACTCAGACTTGCTCCACGAAAATGGGAGAGCAAGCCTTCTCCTACTTTGTTCCTAGGTTGTGGAACTCTCTCCCATGCAATGTCAAGAATTCCTCATATCACCTTACTTTTAAGCATGCCCTATTTTCCCACCTCCTTGTTTCTGGAACCTGTGACTGCACTTAACATCTCTCCTGTCTCTCTTCTTTCACTTCTCTTGACTTGGACTACCTGTTTGTGACCTGCCTTCCCCTCAGAATTGCCATTTGTCTTGAGTTTACAACTGTCTGCCTCCCCCATCCCTAGGTACATGTCTATCATGCTATATTGGGTATCTGCGGTTAGCTGTGCCTACCGGATTGCCCGCTCCCAGCTAGGCCTCCTGAATAATTGCCTACTGCCTTTTGTTATTAATGGCTTGCTACAATAACTTAACACTGTTTACTGTTATCCATGTTTTGTATTAACCTCTGTGGTAGTCCCCTGTCAATGTATTTTGTAGACAGTTCCACTGCACTTACTTGATTGTTGTCACTGATGTATTATGATTTTTGTACTCTGCTGTATTGTCATACTGTACTCTTCTGGGTCGTGCCTGAAAATAGGCAGGCTATGTTGCCTAGTGCACTTACCCAGCTACCAAAAGCAAATAAATAAATAAATATTGGAGGCAGTATAGCGCAATGGTTTAAGGTTCTGAGCTGCAGATCTGGAGAACCTGGGTTTGAATCCCATAGCCGCCTAGGTGAATACTATGTGATCCTGAGCAAGTCATTTAACTTCTTTGTACTCCCAGGTCGTATCTGGAAACAAGCTTTAGCTTAGTGTGGTACTCCTGGTTAAACAATGTTCCTTTCCCTTTACAATGTTCCCTAACATGTGTGGGGTGCTGCATACACTTGATGAGTGGTTCATGGGGAAACTGGAATATACTACACTGATGGAGAACCACATGGATACAGGGTCCCGAAACCCATTGAGACAGCCACAAAACAGAGTTTCAGAAGAGTAAGAAATGTCAATGAGTCAGAGGTTAAGGAGATTCGGGCTCCCCAGGTGATACAGGGGTCGAGTAGTCCCTGGGGCTCCACAATGCTATTGATCTCCGAAATGGTCAGAATGATGAAGTTCTGCATTGACTGCTGCAAACTAAATAGCCTGATGGAGTCAGATGCAGGTATCATGCCCAGAATGGATGACATCACAGAGAAGTTAGGGGGAGGTCCTTACCCGACCACCATAGAAATAACAAAGAGCTATTGGTAGGTACCCCTGACCCCCAAAGCCAGAGACAGCTTGGCCTTTGCCACCCCATTTGGATCATTTGAGTTTAGGATAATGCCATTTCGGATGAAGAATGCACCAATTACTTTTCAATGGCTCGTGGATTGCACTCTGAATGGGACAAGAGATTTCCTTCTGGCATACATGACTGACATTGCCATCTTTTTTATTTTTATTTATTTGTACATATCGGATTTACAACCTTTGAGTCAGAGACTCGTTTACAAAGGCACCTCATCACAGAGAAGACAAACAGTGTTACACAGCTCAGGATACAGACAGTGTTACATAGTTCAAATACAATAACAGATACAAAGGTTATAGATGTGTTACAAGGGGTACACACCCCAGTCATACATTGCATAATAAGTAGAGCTGTAAACAGCGACATTCAATGCTGGAGCAACAGAAATTCAGATTAATCTGGGGATAAACATTAAGATGACTGGTGTCAGCTGATGAAGGATGTGTGACAAGTGTCCTGTGGGGTCCGGGGTGTAGGTACGGTACAAGAGTCAGGAAGCGGGGGGGGGAGTAAGAGTGTGCTGTGCAGAGGATATTGTCTATATCAGGAGAAGCCTGGTATGTTAGGCACCACAGGGCGGGTTCAGGGGGGATTGGAATGAGCCAAAGTTA
This sequence comes from Neoceratodus forsteri, assembly GCA_016271365.2. Lineage (NCBI taxonomy): Eukaryota > Metazoa > Chordata > Ceratodontiformes > Ceratodontidae > Neoceratodus > Neoceratodus forsteri. The sequence continues at coordinate 1,287,755,201 of CM057454.1, read as the reverse complement.
GTTACATTTACAACAGTGAGTGTCCAATAGGTGGCTCCAGAGGGTGGTCTTGAAGGGACCAATTTTGGAAATGTTGGTGATGTTGACTGGGAGGGAGCTGAACCAGTATGGGGCTCTGTAGCAAAAGTATCTCTGTGCTAGGGAGGTCCTGGTTCTGTACGAACATACGAACATACGAAATTTGCCAGCAGATAAAGGCCTAGAAGTCTATCAAGTCTGCTCGAATGTGCAGCTAGCACCCCTTATTTCTGCAGCTGCCCCTCCCTTCCACCCTTCCCCTTCATTAACACTCCCCTTTGTCCTGTCCCATCTTCGTTTGAAGCAGTCCACTGTTCTGCTGCATACCACTTCTGCAGGTAATGCATTCCACCCAGCCACCACCCTCTCTGTAAAAAGTGTCTCTCATCTCCTCCTGAACCTTCCTCGCCCAGTCTCATATCATGGCCCCTGGTGGCCCTCCCTCCCTTACTTTGAACAGCCCTCTGTACCCGTCTTGTTTATTCCTTTCATGTATTTAAAGGTTTCAATCATGTCACCCTGTCTCTCCTCTCCTCCAGTGAGTACATGTTCAACTCCTTCAACCTCCTCTCATATGATAAGTCCCCAGCCCCTGATCATCTTTGTCACCCCACGCTGCACCCTCCAGTAACTTAATGTCCTCTCAGATATCGGGACGCAGTATTGCACGCAGTACTCCAGTTGTGGTCTAACTAATGACCCATACAGTGGCAGAATCACCTCTCTCTCCTCGAAGATATACCCTTGCAATACAACCCAGCATTTTGTTGGCCTTGCAGCTGCCTTCCTACATTGTGCTGAGTTGTTCATTGACCCTGTAATGAGCACACCCAGATCCTTCTCCTCCTCTGTCTGGGCTAGCTGCACTCCCCTAGCTGGTAACTCCTCCTTGGTTCTTCATCCCAAAATGCAGCACCTTGCACTTTTGGCATTAAAGCCCAGTTGCCAGGTGTCTGACCAGGTTTCAAGCTTTGCCAGATCATCCTGCAACCCCTGCCATCCCCCTAGGTCATCCACCACCACGCCAACCTCGGTATCATCAGCAAACAGACTGATGTTACTCTTGATGTCCCATGATATGTCTGCAATGAATATCCCAAACAACACTGGTCCCAACACCGAGCCCTGTGGGACACCGCTCGTCACTGCCCTTGGGTGTGAGAGCTCCCCACCCACCTCCACCCTCTGTTACCTTCCCTGCAGCCAGTTTCCTACCCATCTCACCAGCTTTGCACCCGCCCCTGTGCCTACTAACTTCCTTCCCAGCCTTCCATGTGGCACCGAGTTGAATGCCTTACTGAAGTCCAGATACAGGACATCCACTGCATGGCCCTGTCCAGCTGCCTAGTTACCCAGTCATAGAACTCGACTAGGTTAGTTTGGCAGATCTGCCACATATGAAGCCATGCTGTCTGCTGTCCTGTAGTCCTTTGGCCTCTAGGAGGGCCACCAGCCTCTCCTTCAGGATAGTCTCCATTAGCTTACCCATGATGGATGTGAGGCTCACTGGTCTGTAGTTTCCTGCTCATCCTTGGGGCCACTCTTGTGGAGGGGCACCACATGAGCCATCCTCCAGTCCTGAGGTATACACCCTAATGTAGTGAGGCATTAAATAGGTCTGCCAAAGGTCCTGCAAGGACCTCTGCCAGCTCCTTCAGTACCCTGGGGTGGATGCCATCTGGGCCTGGCGCCTTGTCCACCCTCAGTGCCTTCAAACCCTCTCAAACTCTGCCCTCCATGATTTCCCCATCTGTCACCACTCCCCCCCGCTTCTGCCATTTCTCCCACCTTGGGTGTCCCTCCCCTCTTCTCTTTAGTAAATACTGAGCAGAAGTACTCATTTAGTGCTTCCGCCTTATCATACCCTGCTTCCACCCAACCCCCATCCTTCCTAATCCTTACAATGTAGGTACTTCTGTGTACCAGTAGGGTGTCCTTACCAGTGCTACGTATGGAGACAGTAGGGGTGGTTCACTAGAGAGGGACTGACACCCCATGGGGGAGAGCCTGAGCAGCCCTTTCTTGGCTAGCAGGCAGGTCTGATAGCAGATTCTCTTGTCAAGGCTGAGTAGGTTGGCGGTGGAATCGAGCAGGCAAGTGTGGGTGCACCTGGGAGCTCCAGTCAGGAGCCTACATGCCTTGTTGATGGAAGAGCTGGATTTTAGTGAGTGCAGTGTTGTCAGCAGCTGCATAGATAGGCAGGCCATAGTCCACAAAGGACAGGACAGAAGAGGTGATGGCCAGCTGGAGGGTATTAGATGGGAGGCAGTCCCTGTGGTGGTATAGAAGGCCGATTCAAGAGTTAGTGGCAGCAGAGAGGGCACAGATGTGGGCATGGAAGGTGAGGGCAGTATTAAAGGTGATGCCTAAATATTTATAGGTGGTCACTTGCTCTAAGGGGTGCAGAGTACTGGGGAGTATCAGGAGGGGATAATTTCTGGCTTTGTTTTGGTGGTGGGTGAAGAGCACTGCCTTGATCTTTTTTAGATTAATGACTAGTCTGTGTTCAGTGAAACACCTTTCAGTTTGGCTGAAGGTGTACTGGAGAGAGGCCCAAAGAGAGGTAGGATTGGGGTGTGAGGCAAAGAGAACAGTGCCATCTGCATAGAGGAGAATTTTACCAATGCAGGAGCTGGGGAGTGTGTTCAGGTAGAGACTGAATAGTAAGGGTCCCAGGATGGAGCCCTGGGGAACCCCAGATCAGACAGGTCAGGTGTTAGACAGGGACCCACTGATTTTTTACGCACTGGGATCTAGCCGAGAAGTAGCTAGAAAACCAGGTGAGAGGACCAGTGAAGAAACGATTTGGAGGAGGGAGTCGAGCAAGAGGGGATGGCAGACAACGTCAAAGACCTTGGAAAGGTCAATGAATACAGCTCCAGCAAGGTTGCCAGAGTCCAGGGCAGAGTGCAGGTAGTTAGAGAACTCCAGAAGAGCAGTAGTGGTACTGTGTCCTGAGTGGAAACCATGCTGCTCAGTGCACATAATGTCATATTTGGCCAGGTACTCGGACAGTTGGGTAGCCACCACTTTTTCAAGAGCTTTAGAAGGGGAAGGATGGAAATAGGTCAGTAGTTATTGGGAGAGGACCAATCTCCACATTTGTGTATGGGCAAGATGACGGCTGTTTTCCAGACACTAGGGAACTGACCCAGGCAGAGGGAGTGGTTAAGTAGGTCTGACAGGGGGGCTAGGATGACATCCAGGACCTGACGTAGGATCCTGGTGTCCATGGAGTCATTAGTGGGGTTATTGCTACCAAGGACTTTTAGCAAGTATGGCCTGCCTTTTTATGGGGATATTGTGCACAGGTAGAATGGTGAGTGAGGAAGGGCAGGGGGACTGAGAAGTGAGGACAGGGTCAAGGGAACTGTTAGGGAGGACGGAGCTTAGGTCGGAGAATGTGGTATTGAGGCAGTCTGCAATGTTGAGGAGATCTGTGATAACAGTGCCATTGATGGAGAGCTGGGATGGAGGGGAGTAACTCTTCCCATTTACCTTTTTCATGTTATCCCAGAAAGTCCGGGCTGAACCCCAGGAAGAGGTAAGGGTGGCCTGGTAGCTCTCCGCTTTAGCCTTACGAATGGCCCAGGTGCACTTATAGCAGTTAGCGTATAGCTAGACTCGGGAGGAATATGTCAGGCATGTGACTGAGGTGTTCTACCAACTGCAGGCCACTGAGCTGACAGTCAAGGTGGAAAAGAGTCAGATAACAATGGCAGAAGTGTCATATTTTGGGCACAGGGTGGGGAGTGGGTACATCCAGCCTGAGCCAACTGGGCCATGACCATGACCAAGTGGAAAGCATGGACCTTTCTAGGGACAGCAGGGTACCACTGTAAGTTTGTACCAACTTTCATCATCATAATGAATCCACTGTCTGATCTCACCATCAAGAAAATGCTGGGAAGGTTCAGTGGATGGAAACTTGTGATACCGCGTTCCACCAGCTGAAGGAGGCATTGTGTTGGGCACCTGTGCTTTCCCACCCAGACTATTCTTTGAGGTTTATTGTGCATGTAGATGCATTTGATTGTGGACTAGGCATGGCTCTAAGTCACGTCATGCATGCAGAAGAGGAACACCATCTCATGTACCTGAGTAAAAAACTGCTGCCAAGAGAAGAGACCTATGTCGCAATAAAGAAGGAATGTATAGGTATTGTCTGGGCTTTTTCTGAAGCTGTAACCTTTTTGTATGGGAAGGAGTTCACCCTGGTCACAGACCACAACACCCTTACATGGCTGTATAGGACTAGCAGACAGGACTCAAAATTACTAAAGTGGATCCTGATGCTGCAGTACTTTAATAGGGACATTAGGCACCACAGCAGGATGCAGCATGGCAACATGGATGGGCTATCCAGACAATAGTTAGTATCTTTTTTTTATTTAAGTAGGAGAGGCACTATGAGAAACTAGTGGAGGGATTACCCAAAGAGGGATCAGAGGGCATACCAGTTTCAGCCAGCCAGCTCACCCAGAAAACAAACATCATTTAGTGGGGGCTAAATAATTTGTTTTTCATTTCTCCAAGGTGGGATGATTAACAACTTTTGTGTATTTTTTTATATTACTGTGTTTAATTTTTATTATAAGCTAGACCTTTTGTAAGTATTTCAGCTGAGATACAAACTGGCTGATAAAGTTAGCTGCCAGAGGCATGCCAGAGAGCTCTGGAGAGTGATTACAATCTCTTTGGCTAGTTAATGGGAGAGCTGAAAGAAAAAAACATATCCCTTTCATGTTTTGTGAAGGGTCCTAGCTAATGAGTGTACTAGTCACTCCTGTTGTGCAAGACAGGAAGAAAAAAACAAAGTTATGATCCTTGCATTACATGGAACCCAAAATTCCAGTTTGGTCCAGTCTTTCCAGATGGGAGGTTTCCCAGGACTCAAAAGAAGTCTGAATCTTTGATGTTAAGAGTGGTATACTGGACGACATGTCATAGTGGCTGCTGGATGGTCTTGAGGAATGACAGAGCCTGAAAGGGTTAGTTAAGCTATGGCTCCAAATAGCTAACATCCAAGGTTCAGGTCCACACTGATTCACCAAGGGGTACTGTGTAGGTAAGTCTTGTTACTTTGGGAAGGATAGGTAGTGCAGTAAGAATGTTCTGTGTTTTTTTTTCTTTCCTGTGCAAAACATTTTTTTCTTTTTATTTTTGTAGAATTACTGATCCCCATAGTCTTTGTGTGTTATCTTGTATTATGTGTAAATATCCTTAAGTGTTGAAATAATGTTTTTATATTCATCTTGCTTCTGTGACTGAGTCCTTTGAGGTTCAGATAGCTATGTTTTCACCTCTGAAGAGAAGGATCCAGTTACCATATTTTGTTTCTACAGTAAGGGGGTGTCAGCTGAGTCAGATTGTTTACCCTTGAGCAAAGAGCATGATATTGTGTAAGCAGAGCTCTGGAGGGATTCAGATCTAGAGATAACCTAAGAGAGTGTCTATGCTGAGTGGTAGCAGCTACTCAATACCCTTGCAGGTGTCTGTGGGATTCAAGAAAACTGGTAACAGTTGCAGGCTGAATCTGGGATAAACCAGTTTGCCGCAGTGCTGGACATAAAGGCCAAGATATTTGTCTTTGAGGATTACACTAAGATCTGTGCAAAGGTAGATGTCAAGGAAGCAATTAAGGTACTTAAGGAGGAACTGGGTAGGCTGGAAAAATGGTCCAAGATCTGGAAACTGAGTTTTAGCTTGAAGAAAGTTCAGGTAATGCACATTTATTTATTTTAAAAAAAGGTAACTGGGAAAGGCACATTGCAGATCTTGTTTCCAGGTGTGACCCGGGGGAGACAGAAAAGGGGGAGTACAGAATACAAAAAATACATCAAGCAATAATAAACATGGTTGTACGTGATGAATTACAGGGTACAATTACAGAATAAAGCTCAAGCAGGTGTACAGTGCCGTAACCATAGGATAGGATAGGAAGAAAGAAAAACCTATGAGTGCAAGAACAACATGAGAGTGGAATTTATGATGGAATCTGTGCTATTAAAAAGCACAGCAGATGAAAAATATCTGGGGGTAATAAAACTGGAAAATCTGAAATCAACAACTGAGTGAAACAAGGCAGTGGGGAAGAATGAAGGACTGCCTGTATGCACAGGATAGGGAAAAGCAGCAGATACTGGGAGGTGACCCTTCCTCTTTATAAATCACTGGTGCACAAACACCTGGAGTACTGTGCTAGGTTCTGATGTCCATACTTGTGTAAGGTGTGGCTGACCAGATGGTCCCTAAGCACCTTCCATTCTCCGAATACTGTGTTACTATGTATTGTCACAGCCATGCAGCAGGTGGGGTCTGGCCAGATGGTCCCCAAGCACCTTCCATTCTTAAAATACTGTGTTACTATGTATAGTCACAGCCATGCAGCAGGTGTGGCTGGCCAGATGGTCCACAAGCACCTTCCATTCTCACAGTACTATGTTACTATGTATAGTCACAGCCATGCAGCAAGTGTGGCTAGCCAGATGGTCCACAAGCACCTTCCATTCTCACAATACTATGTTACTATGTGTAGTCACAGCCATGCAGCAGGAGTGGCTGGCTGACCAGATGATCCCCAAGCACCTTCCATAATCACAGTACTGTGTTACTATGCATAGTCACTGCCACAAAGCAGGTGTGACTGACCAAATGGTCCACATGTCACTTCCATTATCACAATATTATGTTACTATGGATAGTAACTGCCACATGGCAGGTGTCCCTGAGCAGACAGTTCCCAAGTCCCTTACATTATCACAGTACTTGTTATTGTGTATAGTCACTGTCATGCATGCAGCAGGTGTGGCTGACTGATTGGGCTGGAAGTCCCTTTCATTATCACAATACCGTGTCACTATATACAGCCACTACTATGCAGCAGGTGTGGCAGGCAAGGTGGTCACCAAGATCCTTCCACTGTCAAAATACAGATCAAGGAGCTAATCTAAAACACATTAAGACAAGTTTTTAGCTTGGCACCTGAAATAAAATTTGACACTTTTTTGACTATATTTCTGATAGCTGCATTTTTCATATAGGTAGTGAGTGCTGGATTTTTTTAGTTGTTTGATAGCTACAGTAATGGTATCTTTAGCACCCCATCCCAGTGTGGAATCCTGGTGTGTTATTTCACTGCCGTGCAGCTGGCGTGGCTGACCAGATGTTCCTCAAGTCCTGTCCATTATCACATTACTGAGGGACAGTGAAAAAGCAGGGATACTAAAGGGATACTTCTCAGTATTCACAAAAAAGGAGGGGGGGGGTACCTAATCTAATTAACAGAAGCACAATGGATAGGGGTGTCGATCCCAGTCCTTTTATAGAAGAAAGGGTTCTGAAAGAACTCCTAAAACTGAAGGTGGACAAAGCAATAGGACCTGACGGGATTCACCCCAGAATTCTAAAATAATTAAGGGGAGAACTAGTGACACCATTGACTACCCTTTTTGACAAATCATGGGAGGATGGTGTGGTATCTGAGGACTTGAGGAGGGTGGATGTGATTCCCCTTCACAAAAGTGGGAGCAAGACAGAGGCAGGAAACTACAGACCTGTCAGTTTGACCTCTGTGGTAGGGAAAATGATGGAATCACTTCTGAAGGAAAGAATTGTTGAGTACCTAGAGGCCAGTGGGGCACAGTACCCAAGACAGCATTGATTCACAGTAGGAAGGTCATGTCAGATGAATCTAATTGATTTCTTTGACTGGGTGACCAAAGTAGTAGACCAGGGAGGGCCTGTGGACATGGCCTACCTAGACTTTAGCAAGGCATTTGACATAGTCCCACACAAAAGATTAATAAACAAATTAGCCAGCCTGGAAGTGGGTCCTATGGTGGTAGCCTGGGTAAAACATTGGCTGGACAACAGGACACAGAAGGTAATGGTAAACGGAATCCACTCTGAAGAAAGAGGGGTTACTAGTGGAGTACCACATGGTTCTGTACTGGGTCCAGTCCTTTTTAATGTCTTTATAAGTGACATTGCAGAGGGACTGGAAAGAAAAGTATGCCTCTTTGCAGATGACACAAAGATCTGCAATGCGGTTGATACACAAGGGGAGGGGTGGAAAGGATGATAAGGGACTTGGTAAGGTTGGAGGAATGGTCAGAAGTATGGCAGCTTGGATTCAATGCAAAGAAGTGCAAAATAATGCACCTGGGAAACAAAATCCAAGGGGAAGAGTACACAGTGGGGGAGGTTGTAATAAAAACAAAATGGAAAGGGCCCTGGAGATAATCATATCAGATGACTTTAAAGTTAGCAAGCAATGTGAGAAGGCAGTAAGGATGGTTGGGGGGATACTGGGATGCATAGGAAGAGGCACCACCAGCAGAAAACAGAAGTTGTTATCCCTCTGTACAGACAGTTGGTGAAACCCCATCTGGAGTACTGTGTCCAGTTCTAGAGACCCCATTTCTGCAAGGACATAGACAGGATGGAGGTAGTCCAGAGGAGGGCAACTAAAATGGTGCAGGATCTGCAAGAGAAGCCATACGAGGAGAGACTAAAGGAGCTTAATATGTATACCCTTGAGGAAAGGGGGGGGCATGACAAACTTTTAAGTACCTCAGAGGAATCAACAAAGCCCAAGAGGGTATCATCTTTCAGAAAAAGAGACATGCAAGAACAAGGGGACACAATTTGAAGATAGAGGAAGGACGGCTCAGGGGCAATGTGAGGAAGTATTTTTTCACAGAGAAGGTGGTGGACGCATGGAACCACCTTCCTAAGGAAGTTGTGGGGTCTAAAACTGTGTAAGAATTCAAGAATGCATGGGACAAACATAAGGCAATTCTTGTGGGGGGGTAGGAAGAAATAGGCTGTTGGTTAACTAGGATCGGCAGCTTATCCAGTAGGTAGGGAACTGGGCAGATTAGGTGGGCCAAGCGATCCTTAGCTGCTGTCAAAGTCTGTTTCTTTGTTTCTACTGTGTTAATATGTATAGTCACTGACATGCAGGAAAATTGGCTTACCATATGGTTCCTCAATACCTTTCATTAGCACAATCTCGCCTATTATGTAGAGTCACAGCCATGCAGCAGGTGTGGCTGACCAGGTAGTCCCCAAGTCCCTTCCATTATCACAACACTGTGTGACTACATATAATCAGTGCCATGCAGCATGTGTGGCTGACCCGATGGTCCTCATGTCTCTTCTATTATTACAGTTCTGTGTCACTGTGTATAGTCACTGCTGTACAGCAGGTGTTGCTGACCCAATAATCCCCAAGTCTCCTAAATTATCACAATACCGTGTTACTGTGCATACTCTCTGCACTGCAGTGGATGTAGCTGACCAGATGGTCCCCAAGCCCCTTCAGTTATGATTTATGTTCTCCTACCTGCAACTCTCTATGATCCTCTCCTCTCCTCTTCATTCCTTTTCTCTCTCTGTATATGTATATATATATATATATATATATATATATGAGTGTTTTATTTTCTACTTGTATTCATTTAATAATGTGTCTCTAATTATCTAATTATATTTATGCTTCCTGTATTACTAAGTTACTGTAATTGACTTCTTATGTTCATCAGTTTATTGATTAGATATCTTCTTCTCCCCTTTCCTCAGTATGTCTCTCCTGGTTAAACTTTTAAATACATACATAAATCAATCAGTTATCAAAGTACTATGTTATTACTATGTATAGCTATTGCCATGCAGCACATGTGGCTGGCCAGATTGACCCCATGTCCCTCCCATTATTAGAATAGTATGTTACAATATATTACCATTGCCATATAGCAGTTATGGCTGACCAGATGGTCCCCACATCCCTTCCACTCTCAAAATACTGTGTTACTCTGTATTGTCACTGCCATGCAGCAGGTGTGACTAACCAGATGGCCCCGAAAATCCCTTCCACTGTCACAATGCTGTGTCACTATGAACAGTCACTGCCATGCAATGGGTGTGGCTGACCAGATGGCTCCAGTTCCCTTCCATTATCAAAACAGTATGTTACTGTGTTGAGTCACTGCCATGTAGCAGGTGTGGCTGACCGGATGAACCCCAAGTCAATTCCACTGTCAGAATATTACGTTACTATGTATAGTCACTGCCAGGTTAAATATGGCATATTGCATGAGAATTAATGATGCCAGGAATAGATGTATATTGGAATGTGTATATTAATTCTTGAGGAGTGTTTATTTAATGTGTGCTTTGCTTTTTTTTTTTTTACATCAAATTAGGTGCACGGGCGAGGGATGCTGGCCATGTGGGAGGTGCTGGCGACCAGGCGCCGGTCATGCTGCAGCATGCAGGTAGACACTCTGTCAGTGTTTCTTGTTGTGTGGGGCTGGGGTGGGCCACAGCCCCCCCGTGCCCATGGCCATTACAGCCATGCATCACCGGCATGCTCCATTGCACCATGCCGTGCCTTTCGCACGTGTGTGTGGCTGCTGCGGGTGGGCTGTGGGTGCATCCGTGTCCCAGCCATGCCACTGCCATCCACCTGCATAGCTCTGTTGCCTGGCAACCATGGATGTGGTGTGCTACGCATGGCTGGTGTTGGTGTGCAGTGCTGTGCATGGCAGTGGATGGTCGGGATAGCGGCACGTGTGGGCACACACACTGTGGATGCCTGTGTGCCTACTACAGGACACATGTCACCGCTGTCCACTCTGCATGGTGGATGGGCTACATTTGAATGGGCGTGCACTCATCCATGTCCCCTCTTTTGTACTAGGCATCCATCGAGTGGATGACAACACCAGGCTCCTGGAACAGATCCTGGGGGTCGCCATGGCCACCCTTGCAGTGGCATGCATCATCAGGCAGGCTCTGTGCAGGCCGCAGAGGTGACAGAGGACCAGGCGCCAGTAGGGAATGGACAACACATGGGGCCCATTGGCCTGCATCACCTTCCCTTCCCCTGACCCCTTCCCCTTCCTCCCTTGTACCCTACCTAGCCATGTCCCCTGTCCCCCTGTCTCCCTTACCCAGCCTACCATCTTGATTGTGGCCTCCCCATTCCCTGCTCCCTGTCCCTGTTCCTCTGTATATAGTTGCTGTTGTTTGTTAATTTTAATACACATCTATTTTGTTAGCCATCCATGTCTGTGTCTGCTTTGCAGCTGGCGTTTGGAGCCATGCTGCAGTGGTGTGCATGGTGGCAGTGTGGTATGTCTGGTGTCGACTGGGATTTGTGTCTGGTCGTCTGTGCCCAGTGGCATGTGTGTGCCCTGGGGTGTACGTGTGCATCCTGCTAGGGCTTTGTGGCCTGTGTGTTGTGTGCTGTTGGCATGTGTGTTGTAAGCTATGGTCCCGGTGGTGTGTCCCGTGCTGTCCTGTGGGTGTTGCCTGTGGCTACTTGCCAGTGGTCATTGGTGCCATGCCACCTCCATGCACTGCTGTGGTGTGCGTGGTTAGGGCCTGCGGGTGTATTCCTGCCTTGCCTCCCTCCTGTCATCCCCTGCACCCTGGTGGCAGTGTGTCCTGCTCTTGTGGCCTGCTCCACACTGTGCCAGTTGCTCTGTGCCATGGCCCATGCGCCTCTGTCCCTTGCGCGGCCCTTGTTGTGCTCTTGCACTTCCAGACTTGCTCCGTTGCACAGCCCAGGTTGCATGATGGCACCTGCTGACTTGCTCCCTGGTGCAGCCCTTGTTGCGCGATGACGTATCCCTGCGATATTCAGTCATCTTCCACTGTCACTTGCCGTTGTGCTCAGCCTTTGAATATCGCGTTGAGTGTGCACTGGCACAGTGTACTTGCTCTGCACGCCTGTTGCGCCTACCTCTGGTGCATTTCTGAATATCCCACCCAGAGTCTAATGAGCTGCAGCTGCAGTTTGCAGTTCCCTGTTGCTATATTCAGTGCTGTCTTATTCCCGGGCTATTTTTGCCCTGCACTCCCAGACCAGTTTGCCCAATTTCCTTAGACTGCTATATTCAGCAGGATTAGCATGGGCTATTTCCTTTTGAATATAGCTTGCTTTGTGCTCCAGGCTGAATTTGCCCACCGGGAAGTGCTAATTTAACCCTGGGGCAAATTTTTGAATATCTGGCCCTAGGTTTCCAAGAAGCAAAAATATACTCATGAAGTAAATTGTGTAACTACTGTATGTGTAGTGATTGCCATGGAGATGGTGTGGTTGACCAGATTATTCCGATGTCCCTTCCATTATTACAGTACTTTGTTGCTATATGTAATCACTGACATGCAGGAGGTGTCGCTATCCAGATGGTCTGCAAGTCACTTCAATTATCAAAACATTGTATTACTATTTATAGCTACTGCCATGCAGCAGGTTTGGTTGACGAGACAAACTCAAAGTGCATTCCATTATCGCATTACCGTGCTACTATGTATAGTCACTGCCATGCAGCAGTGTGGCTGACCAGGTAGTCCCAATGTCCCTTCCATTTTCACAATACTGTGTAATGATGTATAGTTAATCCCATGCAGCTTGTGTGGCTAACCAGATAGTCGCAACTGAAATGACCCTGGGGTGGATCCGGATATCCACTATGTAGGGTAACAACTGTTGTCTAACCAAAAAATAAATCTAACCGTGTATATACCACATGAGCTGCAGAGTAAAAGAAAAGTCTATAGCTTAGGGGTTAGAAAGGAGCCAGGGGTCCACTAGCTCCAACTGATCTACAAATTCTCTTATGGACCTCTGCGCCGGGGATAAACATAGAAACATAGACTTTGACGGCAGATAAGGACCACTTGGCCCACCCAGTCTGCCCATTTCCCTACCTACTGGATAAGCTGCAGTTTCTAGTTAACCAACAGCCTACTTCCTGCAACCCCCCACTATAATTGCCTTATGTCTGTCCCATGCATGTTTGAATTCCCCCACTGTTTTAGACCCCACAACCTCACCAGGAAGGCGGTTCCATGCGTCCACCACTCTCTCCATGAAAAAAAAAATTCCTCACATTGCCCCTGAGCCATTCTCCCTCTGTCTTTAAATTGTGCCGTCTTGTTCTTGCACATCACTTTTTCTGAAAGATGCTACCCTCCTGGACTTTGTTGATTCCCTTGAGATACTTGAAAGTTTCTATCATGTCCCTCCCATCCCTCCTTTCATCAAGGGTATACATATTAAGCTCTCTCAGTCTCTCTTCATATGGTTTCTGATGCAGACTCTGCACCATTTTAGTTGCCCTCCTCTGGACTGCCTCCATCCTGTCTATGTCCTTGAGGAGTTGGGGTCTCCAGAACTGCACGCAGTACTCCAGATGGGGTCTCACCAACTGTCTGTACAGAGAGATAACCACTTCCCTTTTTCTACTTGTGATGCCCCTCCCTATGCATCCCAGTATCCCCCCGGCTCTCCTTACTGACTTCCCACATTGCTTGCCCACCTTTAGGTCATCTGATATGACTACCCCCAGGTCCCTTTCCATTATTGTTGTCATTAGTACCTCCCCTGCTATTGTGTACTCTTCTCCTGGGTTTTTGTTTCCCAGGTGCATTACTTTGCACTTCTTTGTATTGAATCTAAGTTGCCATATGTCTGACCGTTCCTCCAACCTTGCCAAGTCGCTTCTCATCTTTTCTACCCCCCCTTGTGTATCAACTCTGTTACAGATCTTTGTGTCATCTGCAAAGAGGCATACCTTTCCCTCCAGACCCTCTGCAATGTCACCTATAAAGACGATAAAGATAATCCTGCTCTCGTTAAGTAAAGGTTAGATTTCAATCACTCCCTATCAACAGAGGCAGATGGTTCAAGGGGGCCAGGGCAGAAGCCAATTGTGGAAAAAAGGAAGGTGAGTCAATATTCGGTCTGCACACCACACCCAACATCAACTCAAAACTCCTTATCTTACCGTGAAAAATTATATATCTATCACTAGCATCTTTAATCTCATTAATCAACACTAGGGGAAATGTTTTCGCTATTAGGATAGCCGCCCCTCGATGTCTGGGACTATTGCTTGTTCCTATAGTTCTGCCTACCCGTAATTTACTAATATTTTCCATCTACGATTCCAAGAGATGGGTTTCTTGAAGAAACACAAGATGCAGGGAAAATTTGCTGAGTTGTTTTAAAATCATGTATTTTTACTTGTTATCCATCCCTCCTCTAACATTCCAACTAAGCAATGTAATTTGACCCGCCACAAGTAAAATACTGATCCAAAACCTTACTACTAACCAGACTGAGGTGCATAAGAGGACCCCTCAACTCCCTCCTCCCTCCCTCTCTCCTCCCACCAGTATACCCCATTAATTTAAATAGGAAAAAATAGACTGAAGACCCCCAAAAACAACTAAAAAAAAGCACTCCAACCCGGGGCTAAAAACACCTTCCTTATGTTCAGGCCTACTGCATTCCTAGGGGAGCCCTTCCACAGAACAGAAAAAGCTTCACTACGCCTCTTCCTTTGTACCCTCTTAGTCCCAATCGAACCCCCATGGCCTGCCCCTGAGACAGTGTCCTGGCTGCCCCTGGGGAAATGCCTATGTAATTGGTTCCCATGGGCTGCCCCTGGGCAGTGACCTCGCTGTTCTTTAGAAGTGTTGTGTAATTGGTTCCCTGATAGTGCCACTGGGGCAAGGACACTGCCCCAGCGGCAGCCCACAGGAACCAATTACACAGATGACCCCAGGGCAGTGAGAACACTGCCCCTGGGACAGCCCAAGGGAACCAATTACACAGGCACTGCCCCAGGGGCAGCGAAGGCACTGCCCCATGTACAGCCCATGGGAACCAATTACGCAAGTACAGCCCCAGGGGAAGTGAGGACATGGCCTCAAGGGTAGCCCATGGGAACCAATTGCACAGGCGCTACCCCAGGGGCAGCAAGGACATTGCCCCAGGGGCAGTTCACGGGAACCAGTTACACAGGCACTGCCTCAGAGGCAGTGAGGATACTACCTAGGGGCAGCCCAAGGGAACGAATTACACAGGTGCTGCCTTACAGACAGCAAGAGCACCACCCCAGGGGCAGCCAACAGAAACCAACCATCATGTCGCTGCCCCATTTATTACAGTTTATAAATAAAATATATTATATCACCATGGGAACCATTACACAGGCACTGCCCCAGGGGTAGCAAGGACACTGTGCCATGGGCAGCCTACAGGAACCAATTACACAGGTGTTGCCCAAGGGGCAGTGAGGACACTGCCCCAGGAGCAACCCATGGGAACCAATTACACAGGCACTGCTCCAGGGGCAGTGAGGACACTTCCCCAGGAGCAACCCATGGGAACCAATTACACAAGCAGTGCCCCAGGGGCAGCAAGGACACTGCCCAGTGGCAGCCCATAGAAACAAATTACACAGGCACTGCCCCAGGGATAGCAAGAGCACCGCCCAAGGGGCAGCCAACAGAAACCAAAAATGTTGGCACTGCTCCATTTATTACAATTTATAAATAAAATATATTCTCTCATCATGGGAACCAATTACACAGGCACTGCCCTGGGCAGTGAGGACACTGCCCCAGGGGCACCCCATGGGAACCATTACACAGGTGCTGCCCAGAGGAACCAATTACACAAGCACTGCACTAGGGACAGTGAGGACACTGCCCCAGGAGCAGCCACTGGAACTAATTACACAGGTGCTGCCCCAGTGGCAACAAGAACACTGCCCCAGGGGCAGCCCATGGGAACCAATTACACAGGTGCTGCCCCAGGAGTAGTAAGGACACTGCCTCAGGGCAGCCCACAGGAACCAATTACACAGGCACTGCCCCAGGAGCAGTGAGGACACTGCTCCAGGGGCAGCCTACAGGAACCAATGACACAGGTGCTGCCCCAGGGGTAGCCCATGGGAACCAATTACACAGGCGCAGCCCCAGGGGCAGCGAGGACACTGCCCCAGGGGCAATGAAGACACTGTCCCAGGGGCAGTCCATGGGAACCACTTACACAGTCACTGTCTCAGGGGCAGCAAGGACACTGCCCAGGGGCATCACACAGAAACAAATTACATGGGCACTGCCCCAGGGGTATCAAGAGCACCACCCCAGGGGCAGCCAACAGAAACCAACCATCATGGCACTGCCCCATGTATTACAATTTATAAATAAAATATATTCTTTCACCATGGGAACCAATTACACAGGCACTGCCCCAGGGCAGCGATGACACTACACCAGGGGCAGCCCATGGAAACCAGTTACACAGGCACTGTCCAGAGGAACCAATTACACAGGCACTGCACCAGAGGTAGCAAGGACACTGCCCCAGGGGCAGCCCACTGGAACCAATTACACAGGCACTGCCCATGGGAACCAATTACACAGGCGCTGACCCAGGGGCAGCAAGATCATCGCCCCAGGGGCAGCCAATGGAAACCAACCATCATGGCACTGCCCCATGTATTACAATTTATAAATAAAATATATTCTCTCACCATGGGAACCAATTACACAGGCACTGCCCCAGGGCAGCGAGGACACTGCACCAGGGGCAGCCCATGGGAACCAATTACACAGACACTGCCCAGAGGAACTAATTACATAGGCATTGCACCAGGAGTAGCGAAGACACTGCCCCAGGGCAGCCCACTGGAACCAATTACACAGGCACAGTCCTAGGGGTAGCAAGAGCACTGCCCCGGGGCAGCCAACAGAAACCAACCATCATGGCACTGCCCCAGGGCAGCGCCAGTAACCAATCATTATGGCACTGCCCCATTTATTACAATTTATAAATAAAATAAATTATCTCGCTTATGTCTGTCTTAATTTAGCAATGTAAAAAAAGGTAACGATTTGTGACACTTACATGATTAAATGCTCTCAACTGTGTTTGACAAAAAGCACAAAAAATTTCCCTGGTTAAGATTTTAACCTGTGAAGTCTGGCTCTTTTAGATGCAGACAGACATAAACCTTGAGCAACCAGAATTCAAAGACAAGAAGTGCACATTTCTGGGGGGAGCATTTCCATAACATTCTTATCAACATTTAAAACCCTCAGTTCATCAGACTTGCAACAATCAGATTTGTGGGAAGTAAAGGTTACAGGTTGCTGCCCTGGCGACAGGGGACACAATCCACCAGTAGGGATAGGTGGGAGGCGGAGCACTACCAGTTGGTGAAATCCACCAATAGGAGTAAGACAGAGGAGGAGCTGAAGAGTGCTGCTCCGGGGTCTGCTCTGCCCCAAGAACTGCGCTATGGGAACAAATGATACTCCTGCGGGAGAAGTACTCCGCCGCAGCTGCTTTGCCTCCAGCACAGGTAGCGGCTTGTCGTCTACCTTGGGATGTTGCTGCTGGCCAGGTTGATCTTCTACATGAGTGAATTCCATCACTGACCCATCCGATTTGGAGCCAGACATCTTGAGAAAGTAATCTCTTGTTCTAAAACAAAACTTGGTAATGGTAATTTAAGGGCGAATTTGTAAAATGAAACTGTAGAGTTTTCAGCAGAGCGCAGTAATCACAGTCCTTCCTGCTACTCTAGCATCACGTGACTCCATCCTAAATGCTTTTGTATAGCGGGTGAACACAAAGATCTGATGCATATCCTGTGGGAGTGCCCACAGTATGCTAGAGCAAGAAAATCCCTGCTGGCACCTTATTCTTGTATAGGAAATGCTATGGATAAATCTGAGCATATGTCCATCTTCATGCTTTCTGAAGATGAAGTGACATTGGGAGGCTAGCAAGATATTTTACTATAGTCAATAATGTAAGGGAAAAAAATCATGGAACAACTTCAAAGAGATGATAACAACTCTTGAAGATGTTCATAGATAGATCTTCCCCTTTTTACAATGTTTGTTATCATGACTGTTGTCTGCCAGGTCTGTCTGATGCCCAATACTTTGCAAATAAGATATCACAATGGAAAAACTGTTTCTACATATAAATGTGTGGCACCCTCACATTACTGTTTTGCTTAACTGTTTTCTTTACATTATTTGGCCCTAGGGCAAATATACTGCCCTGTTTAAATTGACCATATTTTCTTGTTTTTGGTTAGTTATTTAACCAGGACTAGCACACTAAGCTGAAAGCTTTTTTACAGGTGTGACCTGGGAGCACAGGGAAGTTAAGTGACTTGCTCAGGGTCACACAGTGTGCAAGTGGAAGCTGTGGGGTTCAAACCCAGGTCTGGTCTGCTGGATGTCACCAGATTTGCAGCTCAGAGCCTTAAACCACTGCGCTATATTGCCTCAGTTTGTCTTCATGTCACTCCTGGAATTTTCACAGATAGCACTAGTGATGGCATAACTGATATTTTTTTTCACTTGTATACGCTAACTCCTTTTTTTCTTATTATATTGACTGTATCTCCTTATAATTCTGAGTGTGATATACAGCAATTAAGAAAGCTGATTAAGTACAGCGCTAAATCACTATTTAGGATCATATCTATTATTCTGATGCACAGTCATTTTAAATCTTCTTGGTGTATTTATGCATTTATGTAGTTCATATGTTTTTTATGTTGTAAAGACTATTTATCAAACAGTAAAACCTTTACTTACCAGTGTTACTGCTACACTGTTGAGCCTGCCACCCTATGTGGCCAGCTGTGATGAACTAGGCTCATTCCGGAACCTGGGCTCCCAGTGTCGAGAGTGTAGTGCTGCTGCTGCATCCATGAGCCCACCATCTATTGCTGCTGGCTCCTGATGAGCCATGCTTATTCTAGAACCCGGGTCCCCATTGTCAAGAGCGTAATACTTCTGCTGCATCAATGAGCCTGCCATTTGTTGTGGCCAGCCACTAATGAACCAGGCTTATTCCAAAACCTGGATCTGTGGTGTTGAGAGCACTAGTGCTACTGCTGCATTGATAAGCATGTCATCTATTGTGACTGGCCCCTGATGAACCAGTCTCATTCTGGAACCCAGATCCCCAGTGTTGAGAGCACTATTGCTACTGCTTCATCGATGAGCCTGCAATCTACTGCGGCTGGCCCCTGATGAACCAGGCTCATTCTGGAACCCAGGTCCCCAGTGTTGAGAGCTCTAGTGCTACTGCTTCATTGATGAGCCTGCCATCTACTGTGGCTGGCCCCTGATGAACCAGGCCCATTCTGGAACCCAGGTCCCCAGTGTTGAGAGCACTAGTGCTACTGCATCATCGATGAGCCTGCCATATATTGCGGCTGGCCCCTGATGAACTAGGCTCATTATGGAACCCAGGTCCCCAGTGTTGAAAGCACTAGTGCTATTGCTTCATCGATGAGCCTGCCATCTATTGTGGCTGGCCCCTGATGAACCAGCCTTATTCTGGAACACAGGTCCCCAGTGTTGTGTGCATTAGTGCTACTGCTTCATTGATGAGCCTGCCATCTATTGCAACTGGTCCCTTTTGAACCAGGCTCATTCTGGAACCCAGGTCCCCAGTGTTGAGTGTGCTAATGCTACTGCTTCATCGATGAGGCTGCCATCTATTGCAGCTGGCCGCTGATGAACCAGACTCATCCTGGAACCCAGGTCCCCAGTGTTGAGAGAACTAGTGCTACTGCTGCATTGATGAGCCTGCCATCTATTGCAACTGGTCCCATTTGAACCAGGCTCATCCTGGAACCCAGGTCCCTGGTGTCAAGAGTATAGTGCTACTGCTGCATCAATGAGCCAGCTATCTATTGCTCCTGGCCACTGATGAATCAGGATCATTCCAGAACCCAAGTCCCTGGCATCAAGAGTGGTAGTGCTGCTGCTGCACTGTTGAGGCCACTATCTATTTCAGCCAGCCCCTGATGAATCAGGCTCATTCTGGAACTAGGGTCCCCAGTGTTGAGAGCATAGTACTGCAGCTGGATCAATGAGACCGCCATCTATTGCCACTGGCTCCTGATGAGAAATGTTTATTCTGGAACCCAGGTCCCCAGTATCAAGATCAGCAGTGATACTACTACATTGATGAGCCTCACAACTATTGCTGCTATTCCCTGATAAACCAGGCTCATTACGGAACCCGGGCCCAGTGGCGAGAGTGGTAGTGCTATTACTGCATCGATGAGTCCACCATCTACTGCAGCCAGCCCTTGATGAATCAGGCTCATTCTGTAACCTAGGTTCCTGGTGTCGAGAGCGGCAGAGCTACTGCTGCATCGATGAGCTGGTCATCTATTGCGGCTGTCCCCTGATGAGCCAGGCTCATTCTGGAACTTGGGTCCCTGGTTTTGAGAGCAGCAGAGCTACTGCTGCATTGATGAGCCAGCCATCCATTTCTTCATCTGACCTAAAATGTCATTACTAGCTGTAGTGGCACGGTGCAGTGTTACAAGCACCAATGTACTGTAAGAAGCATAAGGCGCAGAAGGAACATGTTCAGAACCTTCAACAGCCACCCACATGTTGTGTGACCTTGAGCAAATTGACTAAACCCACTTTGTGCCAGTCCACAGAACTATTATAATCAAGATCCCTGAGAAAGCAATATTCTGCTTTCATTTGGATTTTTCATAGTAATTTGTAAAATTGAATCATCTATGAACATTATTTTATTATACCTTGAAATGATTGAACTTTATATCAGGTTTAAACAAAGACTCTGATTTTAAATACTATTCTTAGTATTTACCTACGGTCTGTCAAAATCTCACTGTAGTTAAATTTGAAGGGCTGTTGCGTGATGTTACTTGCTTCCTCCTACATACACCATACAATAATGAGCATTGCTTTTGGGGTAATGCCTTTTAAAAAAATTATGAACATGCAAATAAATACAAATACAGGAATCTTACTGGAAGAAACACGCATGATTATATTTCCACACATTAGAATGCAAAGTTACTGCAAAACAAAGTTGCTGCAAATTCGTACCTTTAGTTGGCAGAGCATGTGCCCACAGTACAATCACCATTAGCTGCCACGCCATTCTGATTTATTCTGCTTCTCAACAGATCTTGCCTTTTTACTGTTGTACAGCAGTGTCGTGGTCTTCTCTGTTCTTCACTTCTGCAACATTTATCGTAAACAATTATACTGTATCCATGCAATATCATATTCTTCAATTCTGTCCCTGAAACTTTATTTGCTTTTTACAATTCTCTGTCAATCAAGCAATAAGGCACTACAGGAGGTGCATTATAGTGGGACTACAGCCTGCATTAATGAGGCAAATCTGAGTGCTTCCCCTACCCTAGAAGGCTGTTAGCACACCATAACACCCCAATGCCTTATTGCAATTAAGAAATTGTTCACTTGTAGGAAATGGGGTATTTTTTTAAATATAAATTCATTAATTATTAAGTTTTAAAAATGTTTTAAAAATAAGTAATTAGTGTAAACAAAGGAAAAAGTTCAATATAGATATTGTATTACTTATTGCTTTCCATTAGGTGGTGCCAAACACTTTTGTTGCAGTTTTGAGGGCAGGCAGTGGCTTCCCTTCTTATGGCAGCCATGGAGTGGGGCTGAGTTGTTTGCAGTCAGGGAGCTGCGGCTGCTGTGAACTAGAGTCAGGCAATTGCATGGACTATGGACTAGGGTCAAGTTATTTGTGGTCAGCTGAATGGCTGTTGCATTTTTAAAACAAAGGATGAGTCAGGTTGAGTAGTTTACAAGCAGCCTCTGGTCTGAGCGTGAGCCATTTTTTTCTTGTGGTCAGTGATTAAGACAGAGTGAGTGACAATAGCAGAGCACAGCCAAGTGAGGGATAGAGACCACACCTGGAGTACTGTGTGCAGTACTGGTGCCCATATCTGAAGAGGGACATTAAGTTACTGGAGGGGGTTGCAGCACAGGGTGACAAAGGTAATCAAGGGGCTGGGGGACTTGCCACATGAGAGGAGGCTGAGTGAGTTGAACATGTACTTGCTGGAGGAGAGGAGGGACAGGGGGAATATGATTGAAACTTTCAAGTACATGAAAGAAATAAACAAGACAGGTACAGAGGGACTGTTCAAAGTAAGGAAGGGGAGGGACACCCGGGGCCATCATATGAGACTGGAGGGAGGAAGGTTCAGGAGGAAGATGAGGAGACACTTTTTTTACAGAGAGGGAGGTAGCTGGGTGGAATGCGTTACTGGCAGAAGTGGTATTGAGTAGAACAGTGGAGTGCTTCAAAAGGGGCTGGGACAAGGTGAGGGGAAAGGTGGGAGGGAGGGGCAGCTGCAGAATAAGGGGTGCTAGCTGCACATTTGAGCAGACTTAATAGACCGCTAGGCCTTTATCTGCTGACAAATTTTGTGTGTTCATATAGTTCTATGACATTACTTTATGCTGCAGTCAGAAGCTAAGATAAAAACATTTTTTAAGCTGTCATTCTTTAGGACAACAGACCAACATAAAGTGTCTCCCTTTATCATGTACTGTCCACATGTACTGCTGCAAGCTGGGGTTGCTGTGCTGGGATAACAACCTGACTGCAAGTAGCTCTCAAGCCAATCAGGAATCAACACACTTTACAACCATTTCACAACTAAGTACTAAGGCATGACAGGGTGTGTGTTATTTAAGCAATAAGGCATGACCAAGGGTTATGTTAATGGTCTGTTAATCACCTTCTAGGGGTGTACTGTGGCACGAGGTGTAGCCGAGGGCCACATGCCCATAGAGGGTGATTAACTGACCATTAACATAATCACTGGGAGTGCCTTATTGCTATTATAATAAAAAACTGTTTTTAAACAGTGTTAAACCTTGTTCAGCATATGGCTAAGCTCTACATGTATGTTAATAAAAGATTAATATAAGGCTGTTAGAATGTTTTTAGCCAATCAGAAAGCTCCATTTCTCAGACCTTTTTTATAATATGGGATAATGGCATGCCACAGGAAGTGAGGCAGCAGGAAAAATGAGTGCCTTTGGCATCCATGAAGTGCCATTGTGCATTGTACCATAATTACACACACGCACACATCTTGGAGGGTCTAATTACAGAAATATAGAAAACATATAACAGAAATGAGAACTAAAGTACTCTTAAGAAGTCAAATAATTAAATCAGAATGAGCAAAAAAAAAATAATAAGTTGTTAAAATAATGAAAATTATGGATTTATGTCTCCAAAGCTGCTATGAAGAGTTAACAGGCTCCTATGTCCTCCCCTGACTCACACTGCAGAACCAAGAGTGAAGCAGGCTCACTGTATAGAGATGTACCATATGACCTGCAGAGGCTCTTCCATGTAACCCTGAGGCACTTGTTTACTAGTAGTCTTATTTTAAAAAAACTTCACCCAAATGTGCCCCAAAAGAAGAGTTATAAGGAAGGTTGCCAGATGAATTTTCCAAAAGCTAATTTAATACTAAACAGCATACATTTGCAAACTGATTTGCAAAGGTGAAGTTAATGAATTCGCCTTTATTTCAGTGGTAAAATAAAACTTCCCACCATCTCTATATTTAAGTCTTCCCACAATCCCAGTCATAAAGGCTTTCTGAAACAATGCATCTCAGTGTACTCTATGTAAGTTCAGCTTCTTCTGCTTAGTTTGCTATTGCACCTGACGAAGGGACCTGTTGGGCCATGAAAGCTTGTGTATGATATGGTCTTCGTAGAAGATATATGGTTGTTCAGTAAGAGATACCAAACTATCCAGCCACTCCTGTTCTCCAAAGGACCAATATAGCTAAAATCTCTTTTTAATTTCAAATATCGTGAAATATCTGGAAAAATCTGAAAATATCAATTGATTGCACTGTACCTTGAACAAATAACCTCAGTGGAACTGCTTGTCTCCTTGACATTCTCCTTGTTTTACATAGTGGCACACTTGTTTAAAAAGAGAATTGCCTACTCCTTTTCACGTTAGACCTAGTTCACTGAAATACCCAGAATTCCGCCTTCTTGGTACCCAAATTATTTCCTTCCCCTACAATCATCTATCTGAGTGCCTCAGAGTCCTAGACCTTCATGTACATCAGTATCTCAAACTGGGGAAGTTTGCGGGCTGTGATACTTATATGACCTGCATTCAAGTTGGCCTTGCCCTTCTATGCTTCCTTACTTCAACTGGGGGTCTACTATTCTTGTGGGACCTAGTTCTGCTATCCTGTGCTTGGTAAACCCACACATCAGACTCCTGCCACTGATGTTGAACTGTGCTTAGTGAACCCATGCATCAAACTCTTGCCACTGATAACCCCTGTGCTTGGTGAACCCATACATCAGACTCCTCCCACTGATGACCCTGTGTGCTTGGTGAACCCATACATCAGACTCCTGTAACTGGCAACCCCCCTAACATAGAAACATAGAAACATAGACTTTGATGGCAGATAAGGACCGCTAGGCCCATCTAGTCTGACCACTTCCCTACCTACAGGACAGGCTGCAGATCCTATTTAAACAACAGCCTATATCTTCCTGCCCCCCACAAGAATTGCCTTATGTCTGTCTCATGCATTCTTGAATTCTCCCACAGTTTTAGACTCCACACCTTCCTCAGGAAGGCTGTTCCATGCATCCACTACCCTCTCTGTGAAATAATACTTCCTCCACATTGCCCTAGACACGCCCTCCTTCTATCTTTAAATTGTGTCCCTTTGTTCTTGCAAGTCTCTTTTCTGAAAGATGCTACCTCTTGGACTTTGTTGATTCCCTTGAGGTACTTGAAAGTTTCTATCATGTCCCCTCTCCTTCTTTCCTCAAGGGTATGCATATTAAGCTCCTTTAGTCTCTCCTCATACGGCTTCTCTTGCAGACCCTGCACCATTTTAGTTGCCCTCCTCTGGACTGCCTCTATCCTGTCTATGTCCTTGCGGAGATGGGGTCTCCAGAACTGGACACAGTATTCCAGATGGGGTCTCACCAACTGCCTGTACAGAGGGATAACAACTTCCTGTTTTCTGCTGCTGATGCCTCTCCCTATACATCCCAGTATACCCTGGCCCTCCCTGCTGCCTTCTCACATTGCTTGCTAACCTTAAGGTCATCTGATATGATTACCCCCAGGTCCCTTTCCTGTTTTGTTGTTGTTACTACCTCCCCACCCATTGTGTATTCTTCCCCTGGGTTCTTGTTTCCCAGGTGCATTATTTTGCACTTTTTTGCATTGAATTGTAGCTGCCATATGTCTGACCATTCCTCCAACCTCGCCAAGTCCCTTTTCATCCTTTCCACGCCTCCTTGCGTATCAACCCTGTTGCAGATCTTTGTGTCATCTGCAAAAAGGCATACTTTTCCTTCCAGTCCCTCTGCAATGCCACTGATGAAGACATTAAAGGACTGGACCCAATATGAACCCTCGGTACCCCACTAGTAACCGCCCTTTCTTCAGAGTGGACTCCATTTACAATTACCTTCTGTGTCCTGTTGTCCAGCCAATGTTTTACCAGGCTACCACCCTGGGACCCACTCCCAGGCTGGTTAATTTGACTAATAATCTTTTGTGTGGGACTGTGTCAAATGCCTTGCTAAAGTCTAGGTAGGCCATGTCCACAGCCCTCCCTGGTCTACTACTTTGGTCACCCGTCAAAAAATCTATTAGATTCGTCTGACATGACCTTCCCACTGTGAACCCATGCTGCCTTGGATCCTGTGCTCCACTGACCTCTAGGTACTCAACTATTCTTTCTTTCAGAAGTGACTCCATCACTTTCCCTACCACAGAGGTCAGACTGACAGGTCTGTAGTTTCCTGCCTCTGTCTTGGTCCCACTTTTGTGAAGGGGAATCACATCCGCCTTCCTCCAGTCCTCGGATACCACACCATCCTCCCATGATTTATTAAAAAGAGTAGCCAGCAGTTTCAGTAGTTTCTTCCTTAATTCTTTTAGAATTCTGGGGTGAATTCCATCAGGACCCATTGCTTTGTCCACCTTCAGTTTTAGGAGTTCTTGCAGAACCCTTTCTTCTGTGAAAGGACTGGAATCGACCCCCCTAACAAGAGTGCTTCTGTTAATTGGATTAGGCACTTCCCCCTCCTCTTTTGTGAATACTGAGCAGAAATATTTGTTCAGTATTCCTGCTTTTTCACTGTCCCCCTCTGCCCACCCACCATTTATTCTATTCAGCCTCACTATCCTCCCTTTGTCTTTCTACGCTCGCTGATGTACCTATAAAGGTTTTATCCCTTCTTAACTGAGTTGGCTATCTTTTCCTCAGTTTGGGCCTTTGCTATTCTGACTTCCCTCCTGCTTCTTTCTGCCTTAACTGGTACAGGTCTCTGTCCTGCTCCTTCTGTGTTCCTTATACTTCTGGAATGCTATCTTTTCTTCCTGACTTTCACAGCCACCTCTTGAGAACCATAGTGGCTTTTTCTTTTCTTTGATTTGTTTATTTGCTTCACAAAGGCTTGTTGCCTCTGTGATGGCAGTTTGATAATTCCCATTGTTGCTCCACACCTCCTTCTAGCCTGTTTGCTAGTGCTTTACTGAGGCATTCTCCCATCTTGCCAAAGTCAGCCCTCCTAAAGTTCAGTACCCTCACTTTTGTATGACTTGACTCTGTAGCTGAGTTTAACGTGAACCACACTGTTTGATGGTCACTTGTCCCCAGATGGCAACCCACTTCTAGATCTGAGATCCTCTCACTGCCCCCGTTTGAGAGTACAAGGTCTAAGATTGCTCCCTCATGAGTGGGTTCCGAAACTAGCTGTCTAATGCCTGCCACCTGTAGGGTGTCAAGAATGGCCCTGCTCTTGGATGTCGCTGCAGCAAATGTGCTCCAGTTAACATCTGGCATATTCAGGTCTCCCATCAACAGTATCTCCCCTTTCTCTGCCATTCTAAGAATGCCTTCCATCATATCCTTGTCCATTCCTTCCCTTGACATGGGGGTCTGTACACAACCCCTGTGCAGATTGTGGTGCCTTTCCAGTCTGCAGGTGACCCACAGTGCCTCCTCTCCTCCCTGTTTACTCTTTTGTTCATTTGCTTTATTCCTTCCTTACATAGAGCTACTCCTCCCCTCTTCTCCCTGTCTCTCCTGTAGGTTATGTACCCTGGTATGTTAACATCCCAGTCATGGTTCTCTGTGTACCATGTTTCTGTGACTGCTATGATATCCAGGCATCCCTCTTCCATTAAGGCCACCAGCTCAGGGAGCTTGTTGCCCAGACTACGGGCATTGGTACTCATTACCCTCCATTTCCTGATGGCCTTACCCCCTTTTGCCCCATGCCTGTCCTTCTTGCCTTTGTCACTTTCTCCATTTACTCTTGCCCTTCTCCCTATCGACACCTCCATGTTGGTGTTTGCCACACTTACTACCATGATTGTTTGAGGGGGGCTAGGATTTTCCTGCTCCTTTCCAGTGCCTCCCCCCTTGGCTAGTTTAAAAGCTTGCCAATGAAGCATTTAAACCTATCACCTAGGATCCTGGTTCCCCTCCCGGACAGATGCAGCCCATCATGCCAGTATAGGCTTGCATCACTCCAGGTGGACCCCAGTCCCCAATGAAGCCAAATCCCTGAGCTCCACACCAGTTTTTCAACCACTGATTGAATCCCATGGCAGGGAACACCTAGCCTCTCCTATGCCATAGATGGTAGCACCTCCGAGAAGGTTACCGTGCAGTGCTACTTGACTAAGGCCCTCCCCAATTCCACAAACTCTTCCTGCACTTCTCTAATCCTTTCTTAGCCAGATCATTTGTCCCTTGTGGACAATGACATCCAGCTCCCTCCCCTGTGCAGCTGCTCCGGCAATCCTGAGGATTCGCCTCCCTATCCTCCAAGCCATGGCGCCAGGCAGGCACCCACCTCCTCTCCCTTCCTTGCCCAGTTCTACCTTCCTAACAATGGAGTCCCCACCAAGAGTTGTTTCCTTCCCTGCAGGGTCCCCTGCCACCCTCCTGTGGGTCTCCTTGTGGAGGTTCCCAGCATCCTCCTTGGTCTCCACGTAGGTGCCTCCATAGAGGAACCACACTTTGCCAGAATGGCATAGGAATTGTGGAAGGTACAACTGGAGGATGTGCCTGTTCCACTACCCTCACCCTCCCTGAGCCCACTGTGGTCCAACCGCTCCTCTTTCTTGGCAACCTCTGAGGCAACGGCAGTGGCACTGGTGGTCCCTGGATGGAAGAGGAGGTCCCACAAATCCTGGCCAACTCAGCCTGGAGATGAGCAACCTCCTCCCTCAGCCCAGAGAGGTGCCTGCAGATGGGACAACACCGCATCCTCCAGAACATCTCCCGGAAGATTGCTGCTCCACAGCCACTGCACTGCACCACTCCAATCATGTCTTATTTCTGGCCCTTAACTGTTTGCTATCCTCACTTTCCTCTGCTTTTTTTTTCTCTCTCCTTACTTTCTGCCTGTGTGCCTTTAAGCTCCTGATTGTCCTGTTCTGAGACAAGAATATCCTATATTTCTCAGTAGACCGCTTACTTGTTCAGAGGCAGACCTCCAGCAGCCAGAGGGCTGAGAGCTACTCTTGCCCTTCTAGGATGGTGGGTCCTGTGGTTCTGGTGATCACTCACTTCCTGCCCCAAACAGGAAGTTCCTGTTGTCAGTCAAATCCTGTGCCTATAAAAATAGAACTAGCTTTGGGTGGGGGGGTGGAGGGAAGGGAAGGAGGGCAATATAGTCCCAGCAGAGAAGTTCAGTCACACAGCAGTCCTTTCTCCTGGAGTCTTCTGCCAAGCTATTAGCAGAATCTTTCTAAGGCAGTCTTTAAATGTAGCTTCCTTCTAGCTAAGCCACTCCCCCTACTTACCAGATCTTTCTACAAGTAATTTAAATGCACTAGCTGCCTCCCTAACTCCTACTCTTTAATTTCAACCCCCGGACTTCCCTGTGTCTTGACATACCAAATATCCACCTCATTATTGGAACAACTACAGCATATCCTAAGCATGCAGGCAGTCATTATTTCAGAATGCATTTTAACTTGCTAGAAAAAGAAAACTCTGCCTTTTGTAAAAGAACCTTAGCAAAAGTTAGCTTGCCTAATTTATGTCATTGCCATTTCTCATGAATCCAGGATCTATAATAGCTTTTCAGAAGACCTCTGTAGACATTTACCCAGTAGAGTATCTCTAGTTTATTACATGGCCTTCTCCTGCCTTAGAACATGTACACTACTGCCTCCAACAATGCACACACCAGTCATCTCCTGCCTCTACCTGTGGCTGCAGCATGTGACTGTGGCTCACACTCATTTACCTGTACTGCCAACAGGCAAACCACCTTACCTGAATGAGCTTTAAAGTCCTGCAATGCCTTTTTTAACTCTCCTGCTACTTTTACAATGGAGTCCAGAATTAATCCAAACCTATCATTAAACTCATCAGCCTTTTAATTTCTTTTCTATGGCAGTTTATATATCTGGCTGGGCACAGCTCATGGGTATGACTTCTACAGTATCATTACAAAATTCCACAGTTCTCAAAAAGGCTTATGGAAATTGTAAGCAATGGGACTCTATAGATTGTGCATGTGCTTATCTAACAGCATGCCCAGGGGTGTGATGAGACAACACCACTGGTGGACTACCTTCAGGCCCTGGAAGTGCAGTTATATCAGTATAATATCCCATCATGTCTTGTTGCACTTATACAATTGGTAAATAGACAATTTTTAAAAAGTCAACATTTGTTATTAAAAGCAGGTATTGTCCTTTCTTAAAAATAAATAGTAAAATACAGTCCCTCACCAGCTGTTGTACATATGTCTATTCACACATTCAGGAATGTTTCTTTATCATGAAATGCAGAAATAAAACTTCTGCAGAATTCTACTGGCAGAATGTACGCCACTACCCACACCCACACACACACACACACACACACACACACTAGATGGCCTTCCTAATACTGTAGATTCAGTCTTATCTAGGAAAGCAAGCAACAAAGTTTTCCCTAGTAGGCATGTGAGGATAGGAGGACAGGTTGGTCCATGATCAGAAAAAAAGCTCAAAAAATAACACTGTGAGTAGTAATTCATTTGAACATGTAAGGAGGGGAAAACAGAAGAAAAGAACATTTAATCTGTTTGTTTATTCTTTTTATTTGGAGGGAGTTTAATTTTTAAGGCCAATATTATTTTTCAGTGACTAAAGGTGGCAGCCATGTCTGAAATGGCAATCAACAATGTAAATAAGTTCTTGATATTGTTAGCGTAGTGTGTTCCGATTGCCAGCTCTTTTTTTACCTGTGGGTTGTGTATTCTCACCACACAGGTCCTGGTCAAGCAGGATGCAATATTTCCCCATCCATGTGTGTAACAGACTAGTCCCTCCACACGCAGCCTGTACTGTTGTCTGCTTTCTGAAACCCTGTAGATGCCTGCAAGAGTACTCAGTAGTTGCCAACACTTAGCATAGACACTCTCCCTGGGTTTCTCTAGGTCTGAATTTCACTGGAGCCACTGCTCACAGAGTATTCTGCTCCAACAAAGGAGCAAGTGACCCACCTCTCACTATCACAGTGGAGAAAATATTGCTTTAGAAACAAAATAAGGTAACTGTATCCTTTTTTACAGAGGTGGATACACAGTTTGGTTAGCTATAAATCAACTACCTGTACCTTAAGGAACTCAGTCACAAAAACATGAAGTATTTATAAACAGTATTTTAATATTTCAGGATATTTACACATAGTACTCAAAGTCAATGGGGAAAAGTAATTCTACAGAAATAAAGATAATTTTTGAATAACAGGTAACACATAGAAATCTCTCTCTCTCTCTCTCTCTCTCTCCCCTCTGGTAGTAGAAGCTACACACAGAATGCCTAGGTGAATCAGGACAGACTTGAACTTTATATGTTAACTGCTCAGTGTCTCAGCCTGTCTACCTTTTTCTTACAATAGCTTAACAAATTTTCCACAAACCAGCCTTCATCCTCCCTCACACACATGTCCTATGACATAATTTCCAGACCTCTTCATTGAGTCTTGAGAGCTGGGTCCTCTTGGGAAACTGATGTGATCAGAACCTCAGAAGTCTACATATTCAAATGCATCTTCTTTTGTCCCAAGTCCTGTCTAGTTCAGCTGGGGTATTTGGTTACCTTAGAGTGTCTGATGTGAAAAGACACTCTTTCTTTTGAAGCTCTCCCATTAACTTTCCATAGGTCCTGCCATAATACAGAACAACAGAGATAGTAATAACCCTCCGAGACAGTTGGTCTGTCTCTGATAAAAACCTTGACCATTCCCAGAAAAAACAACTTTGTCCTTCAGTTAGTAAATTCTAACTGATACCCATGTAGAAAGCATTACATAAAAAAGTAACAGGTATACGTAGGAAATTATTTCAGTGTGTAACAGATATAATAGCCAGGATTTTAACTTACTAATTGTGTTGTCCGTAAAACATTTTAGTGGTGCAATATATGGGGGAATTGTAAATTATCTCATATTGCAGTCCAATGCCCTTCATATAAGCATTTGTGGGTTCTCACAATTCTCACAGAAGT
Organism: Neoceratodus forsteri; assembly: GCA_016271365.2. Taxonomy (NCBI): domain Eukaryota; kingdom Metazoa; phylum Chordata; order Ceratodontiformes; family Ceratodontidae; genus Neoceratodus; species Neoceratodus forsteri. The sequence continues at coordinate 1,287,723,979 of CM057454.1, read as the reverse complement.
GGGGAGGAAACAGCATGAATTCTAGTCTTCTAAAGGCTTTTGTTTTAGGGAAACATCAAAGGTCTGGATCCCTTTTCATCTAACGAGGTTATGTCCTGACCATAAACAAATTACTGGTACATTCACATGGCATCCTGTCCATATAGTCAACCAGAATAACAAAAATACCACATTACAACACATAAAACCAGTCTGGATCATTTCTGGTGCAGAAAGTCCTTTGAGATGTAAGGAAGGTCCAGTGTGTGATGTTAGAGAGGCATGTCTGATGATATGGGTGTAGGGGGCCAGCTGACTGAAAGCTTTTCTCTTGTATATTTGGCCTAGGAACTCAATCATATTTGGGACTTTGGACTGGTAACATCACGGAGCCAAGTCTTTGATAACTTGCCAGTTCTCAGTTGGTGGTAATCTTCTTTTCCAGAAAATATTGCTCTGAGTTATGATTTTCTGACTATCTTTTCAAATGTATTCTTTTTTCCACCTCTGTAGAAGACTATATTCCCCATAGTCCTCAGTATGTATAGTATAGTAACATATGCAAATATTGTGGAGTAGTAAATGTTATATTGATATTCATCCTGCTTCCTGTGACTGACTGTATTAAGTTTTAGATAACCTGGGGTAAGTAATCTACATACTTCCAGCAGAGGAAGGGGGTTGGATAAGGTTCTGGTGGATGCCACCCAAAAGATGGCAAATGAGGAGGAGGTGCTGCAGGTGGGAGACTTCAGTCTGCTGGATGTAGATTAGACCCTCACAGCTGCAGCTTCAGTAGGAGCAGGGGCATCCTGGACTTCCTGCAGGAAGCATTCCTCAGTCAGCTAGTAAGGGAGCCCACTTGTGATGAGGTAATACTGGACCTTGTACTCATTAATGGGGACAGTGCTGTAGATGTCCTGGTGTGAGGGCACCTGGGGAACAGTGATCAATTAAGCAATATACCATGACAGGGAGTGGGTATATGGGTGGATTTACCATGCCTGGTGTGGTTTGGTCATGAGGCACAGCCTAGTGACTTAACCACACCAGAAGTGGCAAATCCACCCATATACCCACTCCTTGTCATGGTATATTGCTATTATACAATGGTCAACTTGTTTTTTTTGTTTTTATAGTGACATAAAACTTTTACAGTGGGTATACTGGAAGATTTACCACAGTCATGTGATCTGTTTTGACCAATAAGATTACAGGATTTTCATACCCCATTGTATAATGTACAATATGGAAGCAATAATACCTGACAGGGTGGGTGGTACTGGGCTATACCAGATTGCCCAGTGGCATAATGAGGCCCGATGCTGCAGGCAGAGGGCCTTATAACCCCTAGAAAATCTGATATAGCCCATACTACCCACCCTGGAGTACATTATTGAGCTTAGAAAATGGACCACTGAATTATATATGTGGTGAAAAAACATTTTTATGGTTATATGTTAAAACTATTACCTGTTTGATTTCTTTTCTAGTCAAATAGTTCCTCCACCTGCATTAAGATGCCTGTTTTTTTTTAAACCTAGGACTTATGTCCTAATGAAGCCTCTGTGGTTTCTACATTGGAAGTGGTTGTCATGGTTAACCCCAGCCAACCACACACACTCAGCGGTTTAAGTTAAAGTAATTTTCTTGTAATTATTTTTCTTTCTTCATTCTTTTTTTATTTATTAATTTGTTCAGTGTTTTTATTTACTATTTTACCCTACCTATCCTAATTGCGCATTGATCACGTATCTCCCCCCCAACTCAGCACACTTGCAAGCATTCCGATGTTGCTGTCGGGTTTCATTTCAGGGTATGTGTTCTTTTGCAACATTATTGTACTGGGAGATGAGGAGAACTGAAGTGGGGATTGGACATCGTGTAGCTCTCGACAGGATCGGGCAGGACGGCCAGAAGATGTGGACGCTCTGGTACCAACAAAGCCATAGGATGCGGTAAGGAGGTACTTATGTGCGTGTGATCAGCAGTTTCAGACAGTGTGACTGGTTTTGCAGTAGACGCAGGATATTTATAATTTAAAAAATGTGGCTGTTAAAATAGTAAAGTGACTTTTGCTATGGAGCCATTGTGCAGTTGAGAAATTGTGTCCTTGGGAGCTGTCATGCTCCATGCTTGGTCTGTGAAGGAACAAGTATATAAATAATAAAAAAAAGCAGTTGATTTCTTTGTGTTACATGATGTACAGTGCTATGACTTTTTTTTTAGAAATGACTGGGTGGTATCACATTGAGTTTGTGTGTGTGTGGGAGGGCTCTCACTCGGTATCTGTCTTGCTAAACGAGTAAACAGTGTAAAGAGTAAACAGTGTCAGTGGCTCAGTAGGTAGCACACTCACCTCTGAGGCCAGGAGATCAGAGGGCTGCGGGTTCAGTTCCCACATCTGGCACTTGGGTTAATAGCCCAGTACTGACACTGTAGTGCAACATGAGAGGGGTGTTGCACTTCTGAGGTGCCGTCTTTCGGATGAGACATTAAACTGAGGTCCCATCTGCCTGGATTGGTGGTAGTTCAGGTGGATGTTAAAGATCCCATGGCACTTATCGAAAAGAGTAGGGGAATTCCCCCAGTGTCCTGGCCAAATTGGCCAAATTTCCCTCATTCACTAAAAATACCACCAACAGCTTAATCTGGTTTCAAGGTCAGTTGGCATTCATCTGTATCCCCCTCCCCTGGGTCGTGCCTGAAAATAGGCAGGATTTGTCTAGTGCACTTAACCGGTCAACAAAAACTAAATAAATAAATAAAACAAAATGGCTATAGTTTGAAATGCTGTGCCCACTGTTTCAACCAATGATGAACCAGGCTGGGCACAAGGATATCTGGCTGGGCATCAGGCAGGTTTGGAATGGGGCTTTTTATTTGGTAGGCATCTATTGAAAGTTAATATACCCCTATGGAATGGGTACCAGCCAATCAGATGCCTCCCAATAAAAAGCCCATTTTCTAAGGTTCCATATAAGAAATGTGGCAGAATCAAGCCACACAAGGGCAAGGGTTCTGGACTTCAGGATGGTCAATTTTAAAAAGATGGTTGAATGCCTTAAGGACGCCCTGGCAAGGGTGGAGGATTTGAGTGAAGGAACAGTGGGCAAAGCTAAAAGGGGGCATAGTAAAGGTAACAAACCTCTGCATCAGACAAGTGAGCAAAATTAAGGGGAAAAAGACACTGCTGGGGTTCTCAAAAGAGGTGGCTGGAGAGATGAGGTCAAAAGATTTAGCATTCAGCATGTATAAGTAGGGATGTAAGTTTGTCATGGCAGTCATACACATCATTGATTCCGTGATGTTTGATCTTTATTCAGAACTTCCATGACTTTCAGTAGTGTCATCAGAATGTAGCAATGAGGACAGTGGCAAACATTTACTACTGTTTACTAATGATTTCATGAACAAACAATGAGTCATTAAAACCTCATCCACGGGAACCTTACATCCCTATGTATAAGAAATCACAGAGGGAAAGGGATATGAAGGTGTATCAGGAGAAATAAAAAGGAAGCAGGGAAAGCAGTAAGGAGTGCACTTGCACAAATGTGGGAGAGAATCACCCATGCAGTAACAAAAGGGGGCAAGATGTTTTTCAGGTATGTAAGTGAAAAAAAGGAAGACCGGGGAGGGAATGTAAGGCTAGGAAGGGAAGAGGGGATTGTATGGAGGGGGGATGAAGAAAAGGCAGATATCCTGAACCAATACCTTTGTTCAATGCTCACAGATAAGGGGGAAGATGAAGGGCCACAGAAAAGCAACAGGAGCAAAGAAGGAAGGGAGGTGTACACCAGTCTATTTTCAGAAGAAAGATTCCTCAAGGAACTTCCAAATCTGAAAGTGGACAAGGCAATGAGGCCAGACAGGTGCATCCACAGTCCTGTTCAATCACTCACTGGAGATGGGAGTGGTTCCAGAGGTGTGGAGGAGGGCAGATGTAGTCACACTTCACAACAAGTTCTGGTCAGAGCCGATATGGCTGTTGAGAGCTTTTGGGATGCTTTTACTCATTATTTCTAATGAATTTGCACAATGCAGATCTGCTGAGAGGCAGTTTCAATGTGGTCTTCCTTTTACACATGTTTACAATGTATTTTCCTAGAATATGCTTGCTTACTGCTATGTATTTCACCTGGATAGTTTACAGAAGAAATTACCTCTTATTTTCAGGTGGCAGAGCACTGGCAGTAGGATACTGGAATTTGTCATACCTAGGCACAAGCTGTGTTTGGGTGATAATGCCCAGTGACCATATACCTCAGGCACTCGCATGTGGATCCATCATCCTGGTGCCATTGCACTGCTCAGTGCAGGTGATAGCTGATGCTGTACCCACTCACACAGGTCCTGGAACAGGCATGTTACAGCTGACCCTTCATTTGTTTGTACAATCAGGGAACCACTGATGCACTCTCCATAGCCTGGAGTGTACACTGCAAATGGCATTGCAGAATACCACATCCCAGGGCACCCAGGATACCTCAGTAGTCCAGAGAGTGGCATGTTACACAGGGGAACTGGGAGCAGTGTGGGCCTGCAGCAGTGTATGACAGCAGGAAGATACAGCATCCACAAGGCAAGCATTGGAGGTATGGCAATTCCCTCTTATGGTTTGCCAAGGACATACACATGGCTGCATACACTGGGGTGGTCTGCAGCTTGCAAGTGCAGCATGGTACAGCCACTTGGGTCATTCCAGACTGCAGGTCCTCAGCCCGGGTCCAATGCAGTCGGTGTCTGCCTGTGGCAGGGTGTGGAGGGCAGTGCCAGTCTCCACAACAGTTCAGGTTTGGGAGCAGTGGGAGTGTCTACAAACCAAGGCAGTGGGTGGGGGTCCTCTATGTTATGAATATAGACCGTGGTTTCCTCTGGTGCAATTGGGTCCGGGGGCCCTACACTATGGAGCTCTTTGGGGATAGAGTTGGATGGATTGGAGATGGGAGGGGGTACCTCTAATCCACCAGAGCTGCCAGGCTGCTGTGCACCTGGGTGCACTTCTGCAGCCCGCCTGTGGGTGGATGGCTAGGTTAGGTCAGCTATTCATGGCCTAACTATGGACCGCAGTGCTGTGGACTGTGAGGGGCACATTCCCACTGAGTATGCCACAGCACGGTATATGCATGGGAATGCACTCTCAACTTGCATGCCATACTAGTTGTGTGAACCCTAGCTGATTCCTTTGTGCCCTGCACATCCCCGAACATTTAAATATCATGCTGCAGTGCATTGCTGGAGTTGCACGGCACATCCCCTTTTTCCGCCGGGATGCGCCACACATCTCCTTTGAATATGGGGACTCTGGACTAGGCTACCCTCAAGAAATACATTATCAAAATGATAAAATCATGACCCCACTGAAAACAAGATATTGCATCTAATCTGGGACAGACTGAGTAAATACAGTACAAAAATGTGTAAATGAAAAACCCTATGATAATGAGATGTAGCATCTCCCCTGCACTATCCAGGATACAAAATATAGGATAAGAAATATATAAAGAAAATCTACTCTAAACTGAACTTCACTGTGTTAACTGACATAAACAGTTTCTTTAAGCAATAATGCACGAAAGGGCGTGGGTCGTGCTGGTATAACCTCATGCCTGGGTGGTTGGGCATGAGGCTGCAGGCCGAGTGTGTCCAATGCCCCAGAAATGAAGTTATCCCAGCACAACCCACACCCTGGGGTGCATTATTGCTATTATACAATGGCTCATTGTTATACAAAATAAAAAACACATTTAAAAAACATTTTTAGTAGACTCTTAGTGTGGCAATATATCTTTGTTTTTTAAGAGAAAATGCAAAGAATGCAATAAGAAATCAATACAGTGAGGTTGTTCTCAGATAACCTCACTGTTACCAAGGGCAGACAGCAAATCAGGTTCCAGGATTTTTTATTGCCATTGTATAATTATTGTTTTATAACATATTAGAATGGAGTATTTATTTTGAATGTTGTGGCCATGAGGATGGTGTATACAGGTGTGTGTGTGTGTGTGTGTGTGTGTGTGTGTGTGTGTGTGTGTGCGTGTGTGTGCACAATGTATGGTGGAACACTGTTGAGCATGGAAATCCATGATCAGAACAGTGTTGTGCTGTCTTAGCAACATTACAATGTTGTTATGCTGCAATGAGTATGTTACCAGTGCAGCATAACAACATCGAACTTAGTCGTGCATGCATAACAAACGGGCAGATGGTCAGAGAACAAACAGAAGTTATCGGCGTTGGAGCAATGCGCCACAGTAAGGAAGTTAAAAATTATTTGGGGGACACTGTTTGCCAGGAATGAGTGCCCATACACAATAAAAGATTGTGTATGAGCACTCATACACAGACAAGGTTATTTTGTGATCTCGTTGTTTACGTGGTAACAAGACCTCTGGAGCTGCACTCTTGAGGTCTCTTGTCACCATGGAAACCACTCGATTGTTGTGTATGACTGCTCACACACAGTCCTCTATGTGTTTGCTGTAGCTCAATAAATTTTTTTCCCAAAAAGCATAGTAGAAAATGCCTGCTGATTACTACATATTTAGTCTGGGTAGTTCACTGAAGACCTGGCATATGTCTGATACAATGCTCATCAGATAGTGTCTTTAGAGATTAAAAAAATTGTATAAAGTATAGATTTTCTGGGAAAGGGTAACATTTATGAGGTATCAATATTTCTTGAAAGACAATACATTCCCAAGTGAAATGAGTAGCAAGAAGCTGTTTAAATGCTAAGTATTTAAATGTGCAAGTTGTTGCATTCTGAAGGATGTAAACAAATCTCCAGTTTAATAGGCAACCAATACTTAACAAATATTTAACAGTCTGTTTCAGTTTCCTAATGGCATCTGATAAGCAGCTTGGAGATATGGTTCCAACATTCTTAACAGAAAGAAGGGAGTATTTTATGTCGATTGGCATGGGGAGATACATTGAAAAGTCCAAAACATGTGTTCCACGATAGTCCATTTTCAAGCTACAGATAGTAAGATGGCTATAGGCTCCACCCACAGCCATAAAAATAGTAGCAGTGTGGAGGCTGCCAAGTACATGTTAGTCAGCCTGACTTTGGTAGTGGGGAAATGAAAGGTATCACTACTAAAGGAAAGGATTTTGGAATATCTTGAATCCAGTGGCTTACAAGATCCAAGGCAGCATTGGTTCACTGGGGGGATGGCACATCAAATTAATCTGATAGATTTTTTTACAGATTTACGAGGAAATTGGATCATGGGGGAGTGGTGAATAGGGCCTACCTAGATTTCTGAAAAGCTTTTGATACTGTTCCACATAGGGGACTCATAAGCAAGCTGAGTAGCATAGAAGTGGTTCCAAAGGTGGTAAGTTGGGTAAGAAATTGGTTAGGAAATAGGCAACAAAGGATTGTGGCAAACAGAGTTCACATCGAGGAAGGGAGGGTGACCAGTGGGGTGCCACAAGGATCGGTACTGGGACTGGTCCTCTCTAATGTCTTTATTAGCGACATTGCAAAGGGGCTGGATGGGATGGTCTGCCTTTTTGTGAATGACACTAAAATCTGCAATAGGATAGACATTTCAGGAGGTGTAGAATATGAGTAGTGATATGAGAAAGTTATAGGAGTGGTCGAGGGTATGGCAGCTATGTTTCAATGTGAAAAAGTGCAAAATCATGCACTTAAGGTGCAGAAACCCAGGGGTGGAGTACAAATTGGGGGGGGGGGAGTGATGTTGGAACCACCTAACAGGAAAGATACTGTTGGGCAATCATATCTGAGGACCAAAAGGTAGCCAGGCAGTGTGACAAGGCAATTGGGAGAGCTAGTGGGATGCTGGGATGCAGAGGGAGAGGTACAGTATCACCAGCAGAAAGAGGGAAGTAGTGGTACCTCTGTATAGATATCTGGTGAGACCTCACCTAGAGTGCTGTGTCCACTGCTGCAGACCTCATCTCCAGAAGGACAAATAGTGGAGGTGGTCACACACATAATTGAAGAAATCGGCACTGAGCAATGAGCTAAAAATTTAACAAGTAAAGTAAAACCACTTACAGAATAAATATCCACCAAGGTAGTGCATTGCAAAAAAAAGTGGAGAGATAATTAAGGCAACAGAGCAGGAGAGGGATCTTGGGATCTTAGTATCAAGCAACCTTAAGGTAGGTCATCAATACAGCAAAGCGGTGGGAAAGGCAAATAGAATGTTGGTGTGCACTGGGAGGGGCATAACTAGCAGAATGAGGGAGATACTGATGCCTCTTTATAAAACCATGGAAAGGCCACCCTTGAAGTATGGGATCCAGTTCTGAAGACCCCACCTATGCAAGGACATAGATGGGATTGAGAGGGTGCGGAGAAGGGCAACCAAAATGGTACACGATATGCAGGGGAAGTCATACGAGGAGAGGTGGAGGGACTTGGATCTGTACCCATTGGAGACTAGAAGGAGGGGCATGATAGAGATATTTAAGTATGTGACGGGGATCAATAAGGTAAGGGAGAGGAGCTTATTTAAGAGTAAGGTGGGTGTTAAAATTAGAGGGCATAGTCTAAGATTGGAGGGATGAGGATTTAGGGGCATTGTAGGGGGTCATTACTTCACAGAGAGGGTAGTGGTGGCCTGGAATAAACCACCACAGGGCATGGGACAGACATAAGGGGTTGGTAAGTTGGGGGAAGAGGAGGCCCCATGTATGGCTATGTATTGTTCAGAAGAGACTGAGGTGCAAAAAGGGGGGGAGGAGTGGCCCTGTATGTCAATGAAAATATCAAAGCTACAGAAATTCAGAATACACATAAGGAGACAGAAGAACTGTGGGTCACCCTGGAAACAGGAAATGGGACAGCCACAAGAACTGGGGTTGTCTCCAGGCCCCCAGACCAGGGGGAGGACATAGACACACATTACTGTTAGAAGATATACAAAACATGACAGCTAAAGGGGAGGTTCTGATAATGGGAGACTTCAGCATGCTGGATACAGATTGCTCAATACCAGCAGGAACATCTGCCAGAACTAGACACATAGTGGATTCCCTGCAGGGGGAGGGCCTCAAACAACTGGTACAGAAACCTACAAGAGACAGGGCTATCCTAGATCTAGTACTGACTAACAAGGAAGGGATCACAGATCTCCAGGTAGAAGGTCTCCTGGGGGCCAGTGACCATCACATGGTATGGTTCAATTTGGCTACTACATCTAAATCATCCCATTGCAAGGCAAAAATATGGGACTTCAGAGGAGCTGACTTTGATAAGATGGTCAACAGAGTTAAGCTAGCCCTGGCAAAAAGAAATACAGGTGAGGGGGTACAGGCAAAGTGGGCAAGCATTAAGGATGCAATACTTGAAGCAACATCCCATTGTGTTAGACGGAAAAGGAAGTGCAAAAGAAGAAGGAAACCACTTTGGTTCTCAAATACAGTAGCAGAAAAGGTCAGAGCCAAAAGGCTGGCCTTCAGGAAATATAAAGGAACACAGCGGGAGGAAGATAGGTAGGCATACCAAACTGCCCTAAGGGAAGCAAGGAAGGCAGTAAGGCAGGCAAAGTCCCAAACTGAGGAAACACTAGCACGAACAGTAAAAGAAGGTGACAAGACTTTCTATAGATACATTAGTGAAAGGAGAAAGTCCAGAGAGGGTATTGCTAAGCTTAATGGAGAAAAGGGAGCATGTGAGGAGGAGGACCCTGTAAAGGCATTTATCCTAAATAAATATTTTAGCTCAGTATTTACTGAAGAGAAGGTAGGGCAGGGCCCACAGATCAGCATCATGGACACAGGGGGGAGGGAGGTGAGCACTACTCCCTTCACAAAAGAAAGGGTCCTACAAGAGCTTGCTAAGCTCAGGGTGGATAAGGCAATGGGACCTGATGGCATACATCCCAGAGTACTTAAGGAGCTAAAGGTGAAACTAGCAGAGCCATTAGCAGAACTGTTTAGTGAGTCTCTGAGCACAGGAGAGGTCCCAGAAGACTGGAGAAGGGTTCATGTGATCCTGCTCCACAAGAGTGGTAGCAGGAAGGAGGCGGGGAACTACAGACCAGTCAGTCTTACCTCAGTAGTGGGCAAGATTATGGAGGCAGTCCTTAAGGAAAGGATAGTGCAACACCTGGAATCCATAGGGGCACAGGATCCAAAACAGCATGGGTTTACAAAAGGAAGGTCCTGTCAAACTAATCTCATAAATTTCTTTGACTGGGCAACCAGAGTGGTGGACCAAGGGGGAGCAGTTGATGTCACCTACCTTGACTTCAGTAAAGCTTTTGACACTGTTCCACATAGAAGATTGATAAATAAGCTGGGTAGGCTTGGGGTGGGTCAGAAGTTAGTCAGCTGGGTGGCAAACTGGTTGACGGGCAGAAAACAGAGAGTGGTGGTAATTGGTATACAGTCAGAAGAGATGCAAGTCACAAGTGGGGTACCTCAGGGATCAGTTCTGGGGCCAGTCCTCTTCAACATCTTCATTAGTGACCTTGCAGATGGACTAGAGGGTAAGGCTTGTCTGTTTGCAGATGACACCAAGATCTGCAACAGAGTAGATGATCCAGATGGGGTGGGCAGAAAGAGAAGAGATCTGGATAAACTAGCAAAATGGTCAGAAGAGTGGCAACTGGGAATTAATGCAAAGAAGTGCAAAATCATGCACATAGGGAAGATAAACCCTGAAGCCACCTATAGGCTAGGAGGGGAGTTTCTAGCAGTCACAAAGGAAGAAAGAGACTTGGGCATCATCATCACTGATGACCTGAAATCATCCAAGCAGACCTCTAAAGCAGTAGGTAAGGCTAGGGGGGTGTTAGGGTGTATTAGTAGGGGTATCAAAAGTCATAAGAGAGAGGTAATAATCCCTCTTTACAAGACACTGGTTAGGCCCCATCTGGAGTACTGTGTGCAGTATTGGAGGCCACACCTTCACAAGGACATTAACCAAATTGACGCAGTCCAGAGAAGGGCAACCAAAATGGTGCAGGGACTGCATCAGAAGACATATGAGGACAGATTAACAGAGCTCAATATGTATACTCTTGAGCAAAGGAGGGAGAGAGGTAATATGATCGAGGCATTCAAACACCTTAAGGGCATTAACAAGGTGAAAGAGTCTAACATGTTTAAATATAAGAAAAATAGCAGGACAGAGGACACAGCATGAGATTAGAGGGGGCTGATTAAGGGGAATGTGAGGAAATTCTTTTCACAGAAAAGGTGGTGGATGCATGGAATGGCTTACCACAAGAAGTGGTGGCTATGAATACAGTGCAGGGCTTCAAACAGGCATGGGATAGGCATAAGGGAGCAATACAAATGAGTATGAATAGATAGGCCACTGACAGAGCAAAGGCCGATGGCACATTTATAAGGTAGAAAAAGAAATGGGCAGACTGGATGGGCCTTGTGGTCCTTATCTGCCGTCAACTTCTATGTTTCTAAGTTTCTATGACATAGGTAATGAGTAATTGGGGAAGGGGCAGACTCGATGGCCCAGAGGGTCCATTACTGCCACCAGATTTATATGATTCTATGAATCTATGAGAGAGCTAGTGTAAATCGCCCATGACTCAAATGGTTTTGCAGTAAACTTTTTCAAGATTCCCTCATACCAGGAAGTTGATCCCAATTAAAGCATGGGATTTAAAGGCACAGTGCACATTTCTTATTCTAAAGTGTACAATCATTGAAAACACACCTCCTCATTATAAAAGGGGGTAGGCACCCACTTACTGATAAAATTATTAATACATTGAAACATTTTTACATCCAGACTTAAATTAATGCCATTTCTTATACTTCATACACATTTAGCATTCCTGTGACATATATTGCATAGCATATACTGTATTTCCTTATTCTATTTAATCAAACCTAGAAATTCAGCCCTGCACACAGTGCCACCAATGGAGTCAATTGGCATGGTACCACACTGATTTGATGGCCAACCAGTCCTTCTGCTCGCTCCATGACTCTAGATAGCCAAAATGGACAGGTATCGTGAATTGAGAAACAAAGAAAGGCAGTTATTCAGACGTAAATCACATCGTTCACAGTATAGATTAATTTTATAAGAGGTAGACTTTCAGTACGGTCATTTAGACCTGGGGGATAATGTTCCCTTAGCTGTACCATCTACATAGCTCATGTTTCCAGATTAACTTCTTAAAATCTCCTCCCCTCCTTCCTACAGGACACTAGGTATACTATGTGATCCGAGTCATGATTTATAAAATGTTTTATTTCAAAACATTTTTTCTCACTGACACTTGTAAAGTGACTTTTTTTTCATTCATTGGGCAGTATTTGCATCTACCATGTGTGAAGCAACCATTGGGTAGTGGTGGTAGCCAGTTCACTCTTGTGCCTGTCTCTGATGGCTGTACGTTATATGTAAGTGTGTCAGCTATGTCTGGAGCTCACTAATAGGTGACTCAAGGTGGGTCAGGGCAATAATTATGCAGTACTAGGTCACTGCAAATAATATTCTAGTTTTTTACCACTGTTCCTAATAGCTACAGTCTGCCTCCCATATGTGATAATAAAGCTGAAGGGTTGTTCCCTCACATCACTTGTGGGTATGGGGTGACCCCGTTAAAAGAGTGCATCAATAATAACGCTGTCAAAATCACATTTCAGAAAGTATGTCTGCCTTAATAGTTACAGGGATGGGATAGTGCATTGTAGTTACCGCTACCCCTGTAGCTGTCAAGGCAAGGGAGGAAGGGGGAAGGAAGTGGAGAAGTAGGCAAAAAATGTGGAGGCTGTCCAAGCTACTCTCGTGGTAGAGAGGGCTAAGGCAGAGGCAGTTCAAGCAGTACCATTCAGAAGAATCGGGTGCTGCTCCATGTCGGACGGACCCCTCTGCAAAAAGTCGCAGTTTAATTTCCTCGCCATGGTAGGGGGTTCACCCTGTGTTTTTCAAATGTTACCATTTCTGCTATTTTTGTAGTCGCCATTTGGTGTGGGAGCTGCTGTTGTCCTTGGCATTTTTTTACTGCGTGGTTCTTGACTGCACTGTTACTGTTTGTGGCATTATGACCTAGTGCCAGGATTAGGCATCCATAAGTTGTCTCTGCTAACCTCTTTGGCCTTTGCCTCTGCCTGATCCAGGATCTTTGGTCTATAACCCCTTAGTACAAGTCTGCCTCTCAGCAACCTGATTTGCTCATCATGGTAACTTCTGTTGCTGCAATTCCATTTTAGTCTAATGCACTGTGATTTCAGGATGTTTGAAATCATATGCTTGGGGTGACAAGGAAAGGCACATAGGATTGTATTCCTATCTATTGTCATGCAGTACAAGTTTGTTTTCCTTCACCGTCCTGTTGCTTGTTAATGCTCAGATCTAGGAAATTAATTTCCTCTCGACTGGCATGAGTTGGGAATTTCAGAATGTAATTTGTGCTCTCAAGAAGTTTTAAATACTCTTCCAATCCACCTCTGCTGCCTTTCCATATCAGAAGTATGTCATCTATAAATCACCTCCAGAGATTTAATTCATGGTGCTAAGAATTAGCCTCGGGGTTATAGATAATTTCCTTTCCAGTGCCCCAGATACAGGTTGGCATAACTGGGAGCAAAAGTGTCTCCCATAGCCTTGCCTTCAATCTGTGGGTAGACATTATCCTGGATTAGAAAGTTGTTAGCATACGGAACTAGACAGGTACACTCACATAACAAATTCACAAAGCCTTGGTCAAAAATCAGTCCCCTCCACTAGCCAATGGTGTAAAGCCATTAGTCCTTCTTAATGAGGGGTATTTTTATAAAGAGTTTCAATATCCAAGGAGACAAGCCACCATTTCTGTTATAACTGCAGGTCCCCCAGTACACCAAGTACCTCAGTTGTGTCTCTTAGGTCAGAAAGCAGGTGCTGCACCAACTTACTAATATGGGCATCCACAAACTGCGAGAGAGGCTCTGCAAGGCTCCCAATGCCAGTCATAATTGGGAGCCCAGGGAGGTCCTTCAAGTTTTTATGGATTTTGGGCAAGACATAAAAACATGCCTAATTGGATGTGCTGCTTGGAGGAAATCATGTACATCTTGTGATATAATGCCCTAAACATAGAAATATAGAAACATAGACTTTGATGGCAGATAAGGACCACTTGGCCCACCCAGTCTGCCCATTTTCCTACCTACTGGTTAAGCTGCAGATTCTAGTTAACCAACAGCCTACTTCCTGCAACCCCCAACTATAATTGTCTTGTGTCTGTCCCATGCATGTTTGAATTCCCCCACTGTTTTAGACCCATTTACCTCCTCAGGAAGGCTGTTCCATGTATCCACCACTCTCTCCATGAAAAAAAAATCCTCACATTACACCTGAGCCATCCCCCCCTCTATCTTTAAATTGTGCCCTCTTGTTCTTACACATCTCTTTTTCTGAAAGATGCTACCCTCCTGGACTTTGTTGATTCCCTTGAGGTACTTGAACATTTCTATCATGTCTCCCCTGTCCCTCCTTTCATCAGAGTATACATATTAAGCTCTCTCAGTCTCTCTTCATATGGCTTCTGCTGCAGACCCTGCACCATTTAGTTGCCCTCCTCTGGACTGCTTCCATCCTGTCTATGTCCTGCAGTGAGATGAGGTCTCCAAACTGCACGCAGTACTCCAGATGGAGGTCTCACCAACTTCTGTACAGAGGGATAACAACTTCCCTTTTTCTACTTGTGATGCCCCTTCCTATGCATCCCAGTATCCCCCTGGCTCTCCTTATCGACTTTTCACATTGCTTACCTACCTTTAGGTCATCTGATATGACTACCCCCAGGTCCCTTTCCATTTTTGTTGTTGTTAGTATCTCCCCTGCTATTGGGTACTCTTCTCCTGGGTTTTTGTTTCCCAGGTGCATTACTTTGCACTTCTTTGTATTGAATCTAAGTTGCCACATGTCTGACCATTCCTCCAACCTTGCCAAGTCCCTTCTCATCTTTTCTACCCCCCCTTGTGTATCAACTCTGTTGCAGATCTTTGTGTCATCTGCAAAGAGGCATACCTTTCCCTCCAGACCCTCTGCAATGTCATCTATAAAGATGTTAAAGAGGACTGGACCCAGTACTGAGCACTGAGGTACTCCACTAGTAACCCCCCTTTCTTTGGAATGTGCTCCATTCACCATTACCTTCTGTGTCCTGTTGTGCAGCCAGTTTGCTACTCAGGCTACCACCCTGGGACCCACTCCCAGGCTGGCTAACTTGATTATTAATCTTTTGTGCGGGACTTTGTCAAATGCCTTGCTAAAGTCTAGGTAGGCCATATCCACAACCCCTCCCTGGTCTATTACTTTGGTCACCCAGTCGAAGAAATCAATTAGATTCGTCTGACATGACCTTCCTGCTGTCAATCCATGCTGCTTTGGGTCCTGTGCCCTGCTGGCCTCTAGGTATTCAACAATTCTTTCTTTCAGAAGTGATTCCATCATTTTCCCTACCACTGAGGTCAAACTTACAGGTCTGTAGTTTCCGCTCTGCCTTGCTCCCACTTTTGTGAAGGGAATCACATCTGCCCTTCTCCAGTCCTCAGGTACCACCCCATCCTGCCATGATCTGTTAAAAGCATGGTCAGTGGTGTCACTAGGTCCTCCCTTAGTTCTTTAGGATTCTGGGGTGAATTCAGTCAGCCCCATTGCTTTGTCCACCTTGAGTTTTAGGAGTTCTTTCAAGACTCTTTCTTCTGTGAATGGACTGGTATCAACCCCCTTACCCAGAGTGCTTCTACTGACTGGTTTAGGTAACTCCTCCTCATCATCTTTTGTGAATACTGAGCAAAAGTATTCATTCAGAATCTCTGCCTTTTCACTGTCCCCCTCTACCCACCTCCCTTCTCATTTATTAATCTTCACTATCCCTTCCTTAACCTTTCTATGCTCCCTAATGTACCTATAAAAGGTTTTATCCCCCTTCTTAACTGAGTTGGCTATTTTTTCTTTGGTTTGGGCCTTTGCTAGTCTGACTGCCTTCCCCACTTCTTTCTGCTTTAATTGATACAGTTCCCTGTCGTGCTCCTTCTGTGATTCCTTATACTTTATGAATGCAGCCTTTTTCTCCTTAACCTTCCCTGCCACCTCGTTTGAAAACCATAGTGGTTTATTACTCTGCTTTGTTTTCTTTATTTGCTTCACACAAAGGCTTGTTGCCTCTATGATGGCAGTTTTGATTTTTCGCCGTTGTTCTTCCACCCCTCCTTTTTGGTCATTTGCTAGTGCATTTTTCAGGTATTCACCCATTTTGCCAAGGTCAGCTCTTCTAAAGTCCAGTATCCTTGTTTTTGTATGGCTTATCTCCATGGTTGTGCTTATTGTGAAGCACACAGTGCAGTGGTCGCTTGTTCCCAGATGTCTACTGACTTCTAAATTTGTGATCCTCTCTACATTTGAGAGTACCAGGTCTAATATTGCTCCCTCCCGAATGGGTTCCAACACAAGCTGTATAAGGCCTGCCCCCTGCAGGGCATTGAGAATGACCCTGCTCTTGGACGTGGCTGCAGTACCTGTTATCCAGTTAACATCTGACATATTCAGGTCCCCCATCACCAGGTAGGGGGGTTGACACCAGTCCATTCACAGAAGAAAGAGTCTTGAAAGAACTCCTAAAAGTCAAGGTGGACAAAGCAATGGGGCCTGATGAGATTCACCCCAGAATCCTAAAAGAACTAAGGAAGGACCTAGTGACACCACTGACCACGCTTTTTAACAGATCATGGCAGGATTGGGTGGTACCTGAGGACTGGAGGAGGGCAGATGTGAGTCCCCTTCACAAAAGTGGGAGCAAGGCAGAAGCGGGAAACTACAGACCTGTAAGTTTGACCTCAGTGGTAGGGAAAATGATGGGAATCACTTCTGAAAGAAAGAATTGTTGAGTACCTAGAGGCCAACGGGGCACAGGGCCCAAAGCAGCATGGATTTACAGCAGGAAGGTCATGTCAGACGAATCTAATTGATTTCTTCGACTGGGTGACCAAAGTAATAGACCAGGGAGGGGCTGTGGATATGGCCTACCTAGACTTTTAGCAAGGCATTTGACAAAGTCCCGCACAAAAGATTAATAATTGCTAGCCAGCCTGGGAGTGGGTCCCAGGGTGGTATTTGGGTAGCAAACTGGCTGCATAACAGGACACAGAAGGTAATAGTGAATGGAACACATTCAAAGAAAGGGGGTTACTAGTGAGTACTTCAGGGCTCAGTACTGGGTCCAGTCCTCTTTAACATCTTTATAGGTGACATTGCAGAGGGTCTGGAGGGAAAGGTATGCCTCTTTGCAGATGACACAAAGATCTGTAACAGAGTTGATACACAGGGGGGTAGAAAAGATGAGAAGGGACTTGGCAAGGTTGGAGGAATGGTCAGACATGTGGCAACTTAGATTCAATACAAAGAAGTGCAAAGTAATGCATCTGGGAAACAAAAACCCAGGAGAAGAGTACACAATTGCAGGGGAGATACTAACAACAACAAAAATGGAAAGGGACCTTGGGGTAGTCATATCAGATGACCTAAAGGTGGGTAAGCAATGTGAAAAGTCGGTAAGGAGAGCCAGGGGGATACTGGGATGCATAGGAAGGGGCATCACAAGTAGAAAAAGGGAAGTAGTTATCCCTCTGTACAGACAGTTGGTGAGACCCCATCTGGAGTACTGTGTGCAGTTTTGGAGACCTCATCTACGCAAGGACATAGACAGGATGGAAGCAGTCCAGAGGAGGGCAACTAAAATGGTGCAGGGTCTGCAGCAGAAGCCATATGAAGAGAGACTGAGAGAGCTTAATATGTATACTCTTGATAAAAGGAGGGACAGGGGGGACATGATAGAAACGTTCAAGTACCTCAAGGGAATCAACAAAGTCCAGGAGGGTAGCATCTTTCAGAAAAAGAGATGTGTAAGAACAAGGGGGCACAATTTAAAGATAGAGGGTATGGCTCAGGGGTAATGTGATGAAATTTTTTTTCACGGAGAGAGTGATGGATACATGGAACAGCCTTCCTGAGGAGGTCATTGGGTTTAAAACAGTGGGGGAGTTCAAACATGCATGGAACAGACACAAGGCAATTATAGTTGGGGGTTGCTGGAAGTAGGCTGTTGGTTAACTAGAATCTGCAGCTTAACCAGTAGGTAGGGAAATGGGCAGACTGGGTGGGCCAAGCGGTCCTTATCTGCCATCAAAGTCTATGTTTCTATGTTTCTGTGTAACAGTATCTCCCCTTTTTCAGCCATTTTGAGAATGTCCTCTATCATTTTGTTGTCCATTTCCTCCCCTTGAGACAGGGGTCTGTATACAACTCCTGTGCGGACTGTGATGCCATTCCCTGTCTCCAAGGTGACCCAGAGTCCCTCTTGTCCTCCCCCCTTACTTTTTAGTTCTGTAGCTTTGATCCCTTCCCTTATGTATAGAGCTACTCCACCTCCTCTTTTACCTTCCCTGTCCCTTCTGTAGATTGTGTACCCTGGTATGTTGACATCCCAGTCATGGTTCTTGGTGTACCATGTTTCCGTGACTGCCACAATATCCAACTGTTCATCTTCCATCAGGGCTACTAGCTCAGGAAGCTTGTTTCCCAGACTATGGGCATTGGTACTCATTGCCCTCCATTTAATGTTTGCTTTATCCTTTTTTCCCCCATCCCTGCTCTTACTGTCCTTGCCTATTTTTCTATTTACCACTGTCCTGCCCTGTGTTGAGCTTTGTACTTCAGTGTTTACCTTATGACCTGCCATGTTTTGTGGGGAGAGGCTTGAAATGTCCTGCCTTTTATCAGTGCCTCCCCTTGGCTAGTTTAAAAGCTTGCCAAGGAAGCATTTAAACCTATCACCTGGGAGCTTGGTTCCCTTTGTGGACAGATGCAGACCATCATGCCAGAATAGACCTTTATCTCTCCAGGTGGCCCCCAGTCCCCAATGAAGCCAAAGCCCTGTGCTCTGCACCAGTTTTGCAACCATTCATTAAACTGCATAGTGTGCAGTACCCTAGCCTCACTCCTGGCATGGACTGGTAGCACCTCTGAGGAGGTTACCGTGCTTGCTACCTGTCTGAGGTCCCTCCCCAACTCCTCAAATTCATTCTGCACTGCACTGATCCCATGTCTAGCTAGGCCATTTGTCCCAAGGTGGACAATGATATCTAGTTCCCTCTCCTGCGATGCTGCTTCTGCAATCCTGAGGATTCGCTTCCTGTCCCTCCAAGCCATGGCACCAGGCAGGCACCTTACTTCCTTCTCCTCTCCCTTTCCCAGGTTTACCCCCCTAACAATAGAGTTACCTATCAGAAGCTGTTTCCTTCCCCTGTGGTGTCCCTTGCCACCCTTTTGTGGGTCTCCCTTGTGGATGTCCTCAGCTTTCTTCTGGGTCTCAACTGAGGGTGCCATCATAGAGGAACCTTGCTCTGCCAGAATGGCATATGATTTGTGTAGAGGTACAACTAGGGGGCTTCGCCTCTGGTCCATCACCCGCACCCTCCCAGAACCCACTGTGGTCCAACTGCTCTTCATACTTGGCAACCTCTGAGGCAGTGGTTGTGGCAGTGGTGCTCTTTGGAAGGGGGAGGCCTCCTTAGTCCATGCTAGTTCAGCCTGGAGGTGGGAAACCTCCTCCCTCAGTGCTGACAGTTGCCTGCAAATAGGACAGCAATGCAGCTTC
This sequence comes from Neoceratodus forsteri, assembly GCA_016271365.2. NCBI lineage: Eukaryota > Metazoa > Chordata > Ceratodontiformes > Ceratodontidae > Neoceratodus > Neoceratodus forsteri. Next base: position 1,287,704,393 of record CM057454.1, on the reverse strand, counting down.
CAGAATGTCTCCCGGAAAACTGCTGCCCCACAGCCAGTGCATTGCACCACTCCCCACATGTCCCTCTCCCTTATAATATACTATAAATATACAGTATATATATCTTTTTTATTATTTTTTATTTTTTTATTTTTTATTATTTGTGGTGTGTACCTTCCCTTTTTGCCCTCTGTAAGCACATTTTCTACTAACTGGTCTGCATGTTTCTTAAAACTTGGAGTGGAGTCAGAAGGCAGTTTATGGTAAAAGGACTCACTTGAAAGTTGTCTCAAGCATTAATTTACATATTTGGCTGTGTCCATGGTGACCACCAGCCCACCCTTATCTGCTCCCTCAATTATCATATCCCTATCTTTCTCTAAGGCTCTCATGACCACCCTTTCTGCCCTCGTCAGATTATCATAACTATTACATTTTAGGCTGTTATTAGAGTTCTCTAAAGTGCTCTTCACAAGTTCTCTCAAATACTTGCACACAGCTACTATATGCCAGGCAGAATGTGGAGGGTGGTTTGTATTTTTCCAGGTTCAGATTACCTTCCCTTATCATTGTAGCCTGCATAGGATTTATAAATTTGCTGTCCCTAATGTGGATACATCATCTTCGAGTTCATTGTGTTTAGTGTAGCAGCCTCTTCCTTTGTCTGTAGGGCTGGTGGTGTTGGTCCCATTCCTGTCTCACTAGATTATGTTCACCCCAGAAAGCCTTCAAGTTAATTTTCTTTGTAAAGCTTCTGAGGTCCATAAACAGTTCAAAAAGGGTTGTTACTAACATACTAACGTCCTACAAATGCTAGCAGAGTAGACTTCTTGGTCTATCAAGTCTGCTTGTTGGTCAGCACCCAAGCAGGACACACACACCATCTCCCATACCCCACTGCTGTAACCCATCTCCCCCGAGCAACATCCCCTTAGCTGGCATTGTACATCTTCATCCTCCTCGTGCACCTGTCCCAGCTTCTATTGATCCCTTCCACAATGCCACCCTCCACCAGTTCCTCTGGAATAGCATTCCACTGTTCCACCACCCTTTCTGTAAAACACCACCTCCTCCTCTCCCCTTGAGTGCCCCCCCTCCAGCCTCAAGCTATGCCCCCTAGTGGCCCCTCCCTCCTTCCTGTGAAAGACCTCATCCAGACCCACCCCATTTACCCCCTTTAGATATTTAAAAACCTCTATCATATCCCCCCGTCACTCCTCTCCTCCAGAGTGTACAGAACAAGCTCTTCAAGCCTCTTGCCATAGGATCTGTCATCCTGTCCCCAAATCATTTTAGTTGCCCTCATTTACACCTTTTCTAGCAGTAGAATATCCTTCTTTAAGTGTGGCCCCCAGAACTGTATGCAATATTCCAGATGATTTCTAACCTGGCTGTTACAAAAGCAGCAGAATCAGCTCCCTACTATGCGAGGTAATCCCCCTGGCGATGCACCCCAGCACTCCATTTTTCTTGGCCGCTGCCCTTCTGCATTGCTCAGAGTTATTTATTCTGGCATCCACTACTACCCCAAGGTCCCTTTCCCATTCCTAAACTAACAACCTAGCACCTCCCAGGGTATATCCATGACCAGAGTTCCTAGGACCCAGGTGGAGTACCCTGCACTTCCCTGTATTAAACCTCAGTTGCCAGGTACTCGACCACCGCCCCAGAACCTCCAGGTCCCTCTGCAGGAATTCAGTAATTTCCACATCATACACCACCACCTCAAGTTTGGAATCATCTGCAAAGAGGCTCATTTCGCTTTTGATATCCATCCTGATATCAGATACATATGCGGTAAACAAGAGTGGGCCCAGTACTGATCCCTGCAGAACACGGATAATCACCCTGCTGGGAGATGAGACAACCCCACCAATCATGACCTGCTGGGAACAGCCAGATAGCCAGTTATGAATCCATTTAACCACCACCTTCCCCATCCTATCCTACCCAGTTTTACCAGCAACTCCTGATGAGATACTGAGTCGCACGCCTTGCTGAAGCACGGGCACCAATGACTGCTGAAGAAAGAGAGGTATAAGGAATGAGCAAGGCAGCTAGGGAGTTGGGCATAGAACAGAGCTAGAAAACAACAGGCAAGGAAGAATCCCCAAGAACAGGGCAGGAAGAAACAAACAGCAGCGTGAGAGGAGCGGAGGGAAGGGGAGACAAGCAACCACATTGGACAGAAAACGAACAAGGAGCCACGGGAGTGAGGGGGGGTGGCAGGGGAACACATGAGGAATGAAGGAAATAGCAGCCATGCACCGGCAGCGCCACTAGTGAGTGTGACTCACTCTAAGCAGGGTGGTGCGCCACCTGCTGATTTAAATAGGGTGTGGGGAAGGAGCTTTTCCCCCACTTAACTACTGGCATAGCCTTACATTTAAATACAAATGCTGCCAGACAGATTTTGTGACTGGTAGCATACTTGTAGTCCATCTGTAACCAGTTAGTGCATGTAGACATATCAATACCAAAATCTAACCAATGCAAAAATCTGAATGCATGCACAGCTAGGTAGTAAAGAAAATAATCAGGGAGTTGCATGCCCCCTTTAGACTTCGGGCAGGTCAGTTTCCAATAGGCTCTGTGTGAGGCTTTCCCATTCCACATAAAGTCCAAACAAACTCTTTGCAATAACAAAAAGAAGGATTTGAGGAGGTATATGTTAAGATTACATAAGGGATAAAATATTTTAGGGAATATAACCATCTTTATAATGTTAGTTTTAGATTTTAAATTTTGGTGACCAGGTAAACCCACTGAGACCAACCGTCCCTTTTTCAGTTCTGCCGAAAAGGTGAGCGGTAATTTTTTCCATTTTCTCAAATCTTCTTGTATGGGTTTTATATACTTATGGCTGAATTTAAGAGGCAGAGTCTACAGGAAACAATGGTTTTAAAATGTTGTAGTCATGGTTACTAGGTAGGGCGGTACAGTAGCACGAGATGTTGAAAAAGGAAAAAACCTTTGGTCAACAGAACTATGATTGGCTACACTTAGCAGTAGGGCAGAGTTCTTGGAGCAGGAGGAGCATTTGTGAGTGCCAGGGTGGGAGTGGGGGGTGGCAGGAGAAAATTTGTACAGGTTCAAATACCCCGAAAGAGCAAAGAAAGAGTAAGAAGCACAAGTGTCCAATAGCACAGCTAAGGACAAAAGTCATGGCCAATGGCAGTCCTGCAGCTTGAAGTGGGGTAGCCAGTCAGAATTTCAGTTTTGGATCCATGGTTGAAGTCAAGACGTCAGCGGACGTACCTGAAATGTTGAGGCGGGCAAGGATCAGAGCAGCTGGTGGCTCCTAAGAGCAAGCCGTAGCCGCAGGAGGATGGATGCCCAGTCAAGGACGAGAAGCTGTGGGGAGGGAAAAGAGAGAGTTTAGTAATATGTTTTTCATATATTATTTTTATATACCCACCTCCTTGGCGGAGCGAGACCCATGGTCTCCGGCCACTGTGCCTGTGTGCCCCGGACCCGGTCATGTGCAGGGGCCACACGAACCCACAGAACAGAGGGGCGGGCCATTATTGCACTGTACCCTGGGCAGGTGCCTCTCTCGGGTCCAGGGCGCAGGGCAAGGCCATTAGCTGAAGAGACCACCCCCACCCATATTTTCCACCTTTGATTTTCGGCCCCAGAGTGCAGCGTGCAAGGACCTCCGTGCACTGACGTGCCAACATCTTGCAGCACTCCACCACCTTGCATTGCCACCGGTCTGGTAGTACCCCTGGTCATCACCAGGGGCAGCTATAGAGTAGTGGGACCCTGGATCCCTCCCTGGCATAGGACAGCAGTCCTCTGGATGCTCGATCCTAGCCTTCCCCTGCCGACCCCTGGTGGCCCGGGCTCATGTCTGAACCCAGATCACCAGCATGGCGCAAGGGGTGGCATCCAGCTCCTCAACCCTCAGAGCCACCAGGCCATCTTAGAGTTTAGTAATATGTAATGGCCACGGGAATATCCCCTGGCATAAATGGTGGGAGGGACAAGGATTGCTGGGGGGGAGGCTTAGGAGACAAATGGGGGAGTTTGAGAAGGAGCGTCTGTAGCTTGGTGCCACAAACAGACAAGCAGGATTAAGAGCAGCTGAGGAGGGAGGAGGGGAGAGATTTAGTAAATGGAAGTGAGCGGGATGAAAGCAATGATAGAGCGTGTAAGAATTAAAATGCTTTTGGGGACAGAATTTACAGTAGTTACTGAAGTAGGGCAAAAAGTGTAAACAGAAACATTAAATAAACCAACAATTACAGGAGGGTGTAGGAATAAAATAAGGAGAGGCTTAAATTTGGAGAAAAAAAATAGGGAATAAGGTGTTTTAGGGAGGATTAAGTTTAGAGAAAATAGAGCAAGAAAATGCAAACAGTCAGCAACTCAAATCAATCCACAATTACATGCACTAAAGTCACTAGCAAAACAGCACTTATTAGGTACCACTTGTGAATCTGACAACCCAGGTTTGGAGGTGAACTTAGGGCATCAGAGGGCCAGCCTTATGTTATAGCAATATCACTATCACTTGCGATGCCAATGACCCAAGTTCGGAAGTGAACTCAGGGCATCAGAGTGCTGGCTGGGCAGTGAAATAATAGCAGTACCACTTGCGACTCTGATAACCTGGGTTTGCAAGAGAACTAAGGGCATCAGAGGGCCAGTCTGCCAGTGCAGCAACAGCAGTACCACCTGCGACTCCGATGACCCAGGTTTGAAAGCAAAGTCAGGATATCTTAGGGCCCACTGGTGCAGCAATAGCACTATCATTTATGACTCCAACGACCCGGGTGTGGATGTAAACTCAGAGCATTAGAGGACTAGTCGGGTGGAGGAGAAGCAGGCCTCCAAATGGTTGCTCTCCTTTTCTAGGGGGATGGGTGGACAGAACCTGGAGCTCGCCTGACTCCTGGAGGAAGCTGGGAGAAGGCAGCCAGGGCCTGAGGGTTGCGGGGCATAACAAACATTGATTCATGCCACAAGAGAGTATGAGGTGTGTGTCCTGACATCATTGCATGCCACACCCCTCAGGGACAGAAAATGGAAAATACCAGCTGCAGGATGGTGCTGGGTGCTCACAGGCCCTGCACCCAACCAGCTAGACTCTCCAACTCAATCTGCATCTGTGATTACAGGTGGGGTTGGGGAGCCCTACCAATCATGCTGGGGGGGAGGGGAGCCCCGTGGAAAAATGGCTGGCAGAAAGTCCCAATGGAAGTTAGGGTGACAGGGCTGGAGCACTCAGAAGAGAGGGGCTGACTGAAGGGGAATGACAGAAACAAACAAAAAAAATAACCCACATCTCTCCCACCCACTGAGCACACTTTAACCCCTTCCCCATCCTAGTTACACATAAAATAATTATAATTCAGTCTCACAGTGTTAGCAGGGCAAAACAGAGTTTTCATGGAGGAGGCGGACTGGGCGTCTTTAGTTGATGCTCCATTGGAGGAAGGACTGGAGAAGTTATTTTTAAAAAATATAGGTATTAGAAAAATATAATAACATACTGATCTTTTTATTGGTAATGGGTGACATTAAGAAAACTTTTTTTTTTTTTTACTTAAATAGCTAACAAAACTAAACACGATATGGGTCTGGATTTTAAAGGGGTGGTGCAGGGGTTGCATGAAACCCAGCACCACAACAATTTGAATCTGGCAGTGTGCTGACCCTGTTTTCTGCATCTGTTCCCAATCTGATATGGTCAGACACAGTTTTCCCATTTTACAGAAGCTTGTGCCAAATCTTGGGTGAAAGCACCATAAAATTGGGCCAAGGTGGGCTAACTTGCAGCAGCTGCTGCTTGGAATGTAAAATCCCATTAGATTGTCACAAGCCCCCTGTACCATATCTTCAGCACACCCAGGGACTGAGACATTCAAGCCACTTCTAAAATCCTGCCCATTGGCTTCTAACCCCCCTAGAAAATATGCCCAAACTAAAAGTGTATTCACATCAAAATACACCATTTAAACTTTTACACTCGTTCTCCACTTTTTCTCCACACAAGGGCAAAGATTTTAATGAGAAACAATACCAGAAAACAGAGAGGCAGGATGTTGTCTAATCCAGATTTCTGCTGATGCCTTCCAGTTCTGTACCATAAACATCCAAGAAACTAAACACATTTTTAGTACAAGACACTCTAGGAAGCCCTGCCACACCTAACTACTTACCCATGCTGTCACTAATTTTATTCCTGTAGTTTTTTTTATACAAGAAAAATCTACTGTAAATTGTTAATCTAACCTCACAGTTTACTAATGTATCAACAACACTAACAATCTACAGTGCATGCAGGTTGTGAACTCTAAACTGAATTTTTAAACTTAAATAGATGAAAACTAAACAAGATATCAGCTTTTGTGCCCCTGGGAGATTTTGTCACACCTGTCCACATTTCCACACCATGTTTCACAATTGATGCTTGTTTAAAAAGCAAACACATTTGAATGCATAACACAGTACAACTCATGTCCTCCAGTGTACAACCAGATTTGGGCCTACTAAGTAAATTAATGCCCTGAGCAAACCAGATGTATATTGGAACATGCTGAGGCACACTGTAAGAGTTAACAACATGTTACAATATCAGTCAGGCTCAATTCTGATTTCACCTGCAATCATAGAAACATAGAATGTGACGGCAGATAAGGACCGCTTGGCCCACCTAGTCTGCCCATTTTCCTACCTAATAGATAAGCTGCAGATACTAGTTAACCAACAGCTTACTTCCTCCTGTGCCCCACTAGGACTGCCTTATGTCTGTCCCATGCATTCTTGAATTCCCCCACTGTTCTTGACTCCACGACCTCCTCAGGGAGGCTGTTCCATGCATCCACAACCCTCTCTGTGAAAAAATACTTCCTCACATTACCTCTGAGCCATCCCCCCATTATCTTCAAATTGTGCCCCCTTGTTCTTGCACATCTCTTTTTCTAAAAGATGCTACCCTCTTGAACTTTGTTGATTCCCTTGAAGTACTTGCAAGTTTCTATCATGTCCCCTCTCTCCCTTTTTTCTTCAAGGATACACATATTAAGCTCCTTTAGTCTTTCTTCGTATGTCTTCTGGTGCAGACCCTGCACCATTTTGGTTGCCCTCCTCTGGACAGCCTCCACTCTGTCTATGTCTTTGCGGAGATGGGGTATCCAGAACTGCACACAGTACTCCAAATGGGGTATCTCCATCTGTCTGTACAGAGGGATAACAACTTCCTGTTTTCTACTATTGTTGCCTCTCCCTTTGCATCCCAGTATCCCCTAGCCTTCCTTACTGCCTTCTCACATTGCTTACCCACCTTTAGGTCATCTGATATAATTACCCCCCAGGTCCCTTTCCATTTTTACTGTTGTCAGTATCTCACCCCCATTGTGTACTCTTCCCCTGGGTTTTTGTTTCCCAGGTGCATTACCTTGCACTTCTTTGCATTGAATCTGAGCTGCCATACATCTGACCATTCCTCCAACCTTGCCAAGTCCCTTCTCATTCTTTCCACTCCATCTTGTGTATCAACCCTGTTGTAGATCTTTGTGTCGTCTGCAAAGAGACATACTTTTCCTTCCAGTTCCTCTGCAATGTCACTTATAAGGACATTAAAAAGGACCGGTCCTAGTACTGAACCCCGTGGTACCCAGCTAGTAACTCTCCTTTCTTCACTGTGGACTCCATTTACTACTACCCTTTGAGTCCTGTTGTCTAGCCAATTTTTTATCCAGGCTACCACCTTGGGACCCACTCCAAGGCTGGCTAACTTGTGTATTAATCTTTTGTGTGGGACTGTATCAAATGTCTTGCTAAAATCTAGGTAGGCCATGTCCACAGCCCCTCCCTGGTCTACTACTTTGGTCACCCAGTCAAAGAAATCTATTAGATTCATCTGACACGACCTTCCCATTGTGAATCCATGCTGCCTTGGGTCCTGTGCTCCACTGGCCTCTAGGTACTCAACAATTCTTTCCTTCAGAAGTGATTCCATCATTTTCCCTACTACTGAGGTCAAACTAACTGGTCTGTAGTTTCATGCCTCTGTCCTGCTCCCACTTTTGTGGAGAGGAATCACATCCACCCTCCTCCAGTCCTCAGGTACCACCCCATCCTCCCTTGATTTGTTAAAGAGAGTAGTCAGCGGTGTCACTAGTTCTACGCTTAGTTCTTTTAGAATTCTTGGGTGAATCCCATCAGGCCCCATTGCTTTGTCCATCTTCAATTTTATTAGTTCTTTCAGACCCCTTTCTTCTGTAAATGGACTGGCATCGACCCCTGTCTTCAGAGTGTTTCTTGTTTGGTTTAGGTACCTCCTCCTCTTTCTTTGGAATACTAAGCAGAAATATTCTTTCAGTATCTCTGCTTTTTCACTGTCACCCTCTACCCTCATTCCCTCCCCTTTATTAAGCCTCAGTATCCCTCCTTTGGTCTTTCTTCGCTCCCTAATGTACCTATAAAACGTCTTATCCACCTTCTTAACAGAGTTGGCTACCCTTTCCTCGGTTTGGGCCTTTGCTATTCTGACTGCCTTCCCAGCCTCTTTCTGCTTTAACTGACAAAGTTCTCTGTCCTGCTCCTTCTGTGTTTCCTTATGTTTTCTGAATGCTATCCTTTTCTCCTTAACCTTCCCTGCCACCTCTTTTGAGAACCATAGCAGTTTTTTCCTTCGTTGTGTTTTGTTGATTTGTTTTACACAAAGGCTTGTTGCCTCTGTGATGGCTGTTTTGATTACTCCCCATTGTTCCTCCACCCCTCTTTCTTGCCTGTTTGCTAGTGCTTTTCTGAAGCACTCTCTCATTTTCCCAAAGTCAGCCCTCCTAAAGTCCAATACTCTTGCTTTTGTATGGCTTGATTGTATGGCTGTGTTTATCATGAACCACACTGTTTGGTGGTCGCTTGTTCCCAGATGGCTACCCACTTCTAAATCTGAGATTTTTTCTCCATCCCCATTTGAGAGTACCAGCTTTAAGATTGCTCCCTCCCAAGTGGGTTCCAATACTAGCTGTCTGAGGCATGCCCCCTGTAGGTCATCAAGAATGACCATGCTTTTGGATGTGCCTGCAGCAAAGGTGCTCCAGTTAACATCTGGCAAATTCAGGTCCCCCATCAACAATATCTCCCCTTTTTCTGCCATTTTAAGGAAGCCTTCTATCATTTCCTTGTCCATTCCTTCCCCCTGAGATGGGGGTCTGTATGCAACCCCCTTGCAGATTGTGGTGCCATTTCCTGTCTCCAGGGTGACCCAGAGTGCCTCATCTGCTCCCTGTTTACTCTTTAGTTCTGTTGCTTTGATCCCTTCCTTTACATAGAGAGCTACTCCTTTTCCTCTTTTACCCTCCCTGTCCCTCCTGTAGATTGTGTATCCTGGTATGTTGACATCCCAGTCATGTTTCTCTGTGTACCATGTTTCTGTGACTGCCACAATATCCAGGCAACCCTCTTCCATCAAGGCCACTAATTCAGGAAGCTTGTTACACAGACTACGGGCATTGGTACTTATCACTCTCCACTTTTTGATGGCCTTACCCCTTTTAGCCCCATTCCTGTCCTTACTGCCTTTGCCTTTTTTTACATTTACCTCTGTCCTTCTCCCTAATGACTTCTGTACCTTGGTGTTTACCTCACTAATTACCGTGTTTTGTGGGGGCAGGGATTTCTCTGCTCCTTTTCAGTGCCTCCCCCCTTGGCTAGTTTAAATGCTTGCCAATGAAGCATTTAAACCTCTCACCTAGGATCCTGGTTCCCCCCAGGGCAGATGCAAACCATCACACCAGTATGGGTCTGCATCCCTCCAGGTGGCTCCCCAATCCCCAATGAAGCCAAAACCCTGAGCTCCACACCAGTTTTTCAAGCATTTATTGAATTCCCTGGTGAGGAGCACCCTAGCATCACTCTTGCCATGGACAGGCAGCACCTCTGAGAAGGTTACCGTATGCGCTACTTGTCTACGGCCCCTCCCCAACTCTACAAGTTCCTCTTGCACTGCTCTGATCCCATTCCTAGCCAGGTCATTTGTCCCTAGGTGGACAATGACTTCCAGCTCCCTCTCTTGTGCAGCTGTGCCCACGATCCTGAGGATTCGCTTCCTGTCCCTCCAAGCCATGGTGCCAGGCAGGCACCTTATCTCCCTCTCCCCTTCTTCCCCCATTTCTACCCCCTAATGATTGAGTCCCCCACCAGGAGTTGTTTCCTTCCACTGTGGGGTTCCATGCCACCCTCCTGTGGGTCTCCTTTGTGCAGGTTCCCAGCATCCTCCTTGGTCTCCACTGCAGGTGCCTCCATAGAGGAACCACTATCCACCAGAAGAGTGAATGAATTGTGGAGAGGTACAGCTGGAGGGATGTAACTCTGTTCTACCACCTCTCCTCCCTGAGCCCACCCTGGTCCAGCCTCTCCTCTTCTTGGCAACCTCTGAGGTAGTGGCATTGGCCCTGGTGGTCCCTGGGTGGGGAAGGAGGTTTCACGAATCCTAGCAGGTCAGCTTGGAGACGGGCAACCTCCTCCCTCAGACCAGAGAGGTGCCTGCAAATAGGGCAGCATCGCAGCCTCCAGGATGTCTTCCGGAACACTGCTGTCCCACAACCATTGCACTGCACCACTCCTATCATGTCTTATTTTGTGTCCCCTCTCCTGTTTCTCTGTATGATTACTCTCTCCTCTCCTTGCAGCTCTCCCCTTCCTGTTCTGGGACAGCAACTTCCTATATTCTTCAGTAGCCTCCTTCTTCCCTGCTCAGTGTCAGACCACCACCAGCTGGGGGGGAGAGTGAGCTACATTTTTCCTTTAGGGTTGACAAAACCAATGTTTATCTATGATCCTTTCCTTCCTACTGCCAAACAGGAAGTTCCTGTTGACAGTCAAATCCAGTGGTTATAAAAGTAGAACTGGCTTAGACTGGGATGGAGGGCAATTAGTAGGAAAAAAGGCTAGCAACAGGAAGTTGTAATTTGAGTCACCTGCTTTTATAGTGTCTAATCCCCAGCTCCCTGCTGACCAAAGGAGGTATGTGGGCCACAGGGTACTATGAGGATTGGGATCGAAGTCAGGCTGTTACAGCCCAGTAATGGCAATTGCTTCTCTAGAGTACTGTGCCATTTTCGTATCTTAAGATGCAGATGACCCCCATAGCACTAGCAAGGCATGATGGGATCATTTACATTTCATTAGGGCTTCATTAGAGGAGAGGCGCAAACAAGGTTTGGAACCTTCCCGGGCCTGTCAAGGATGCCAAAATGGTCTGGTGCCCCCTCCCAGAACACTCATTCCCTAATGGCTAATGGTTTCTCTCATCCCCAAACCCCCCAGTCCTGCTAACCATAAAACATCCCTGGTGACTAGTGGTCCCCTGTCCCTGCAAGTTAGAATCCCCCCTGACATTAATCATCTCTTCATTCCCTGGTATCTACTGGTCCCCTTCCCTGCAAGTTTGAATCCCCCCCCATTAAACATCTGATCATTCCTGGTGACTAGTGGTCTCCACCACAGAATTTCAAATCCCTCTGCCCACCCTTGTGTATGCCTCACAGCACAGTATTCTGTGATGATAGTGACAAGAAATGAGTGACTGCTAAAACAGCGACTCATTTTCAGTGATATCATCAAGGGATTCCCTGTAAGGGTAGTGGCCATACAGCGAAAACGGCTGTAGGGAGAGCGACGAGAAGGGAGGGATAGTGAAAGGAACAGGAGGGACAGGGGAAAGGTCCATAGGGGACTGCTGTGTCTGCTCCAGCCAAGCTAGCTCTGTGGCATGGTGGTGAGAGTGACTAGCTCTTGCTGAGCGGGTATGGGGATTGGGGCTGGGGACCAGAAGGGTTACAATTTTGCCACTGCCTGTGGGTGCGGCACTTAATTTTTCTCACAAATGTCGGCTGTGCCCCAACCCTGACATGCACCCCATCCCCAGAGTTAGTAATCTTTATTCAGGGAGGTGCGGGGAACAAAGCACCCCATGGGGGGAGCCCAGCAAAAACACTTTTTTTTTTTGCCAAATGTTGGGTTGTCAGTAAGTGTATATCGCTGATTTGTTTTTCAGTGATATACACTCACCATAATAGCGATCTCTATTTTACGATCACTATTATGACATGGAACCATTCACCCTGCCCTACCGCCAGTGCATGCCCCCTCTTGGAGACTGGCACAGACCCTCCACTTGCATTCATGGCTGGCCAATGACTGACATTTTGTGACTGAACAGGAACTGTACTCATAGCTGATTACAGTAGGCCCGTGACTGTGACTGCGATCTGTAAGTTGGCAGACAGCCATAGAGGTGAACAAAGGGACTGGTCAGCCATCTGGCGGGTGAGTGGTGGGATCAGTTAGGTGGGTGGGTGGGTCAAGCATGGAGTCTGATCTCAGATGGGCACAAGAGGGCAGTGGTATTCAAGTCTATGGGGAGGGGGATCACTGGACAGCAGGAACTGATCGGATATATACCAGTGGGTGGATTCAAAACCTGCAGGCAGGAGACCACTAGACAACAGAGAATGATTAGATAATTAACAGTGGGTGGATTCAAACCTGCAGGGAGACAAGACCACTAGACAGCAGGAAATAATCAGATAATTAACATTAGGTGGATCCAAAATCTGAAGGCAGGGAACCACTAGACACCTGAGAATGATCAGATAATTAACAGTGGATGGATTCAAACCTGCAGGGCGAGGGGACAACTACACAGTAAGGATTCAAACCTACTGGGAGATTCAAACCTACAGGGAGGGGGGTACAACTAGTTACCAGGGCAGTGTTACAGGTAGCATTGGTTTCAGGAGACAGGGGATCACCGGACACCAAGGAAGCTTCAGGGGTAGCATAGACAGGGATTTGGAGGCAGGGACCACTGGTCACAAGGGGATAATTGCACTCATATGAGTTGGCTGTTCGAGGGTGAGGGACAATGGTTCAGAGTTGCAGTTGGCAGGACAAGATTTGGGTAGGCAGTAATTAGTGTGACACTAATGGCTACTTACCACCTCTCTAAACCTATCAATATGCCAATGTGCTGATATGCAAGGTTCTGTTAGCTGCTTTACATAGGTGCATTGGCATATTTTAGGGCTGGTCACAAATGGGTTAGTGATTCTGTAACCATGCCATTCAATGTGGCATACAATAAGCAAAGGCACTCCATACCAAAAAATAGCTTGCAGATACCGCAGGTCGATAGGCCAAGCTGTATAACTTTATTGTGAGAAAATAAAAGAAAACAGAGTGACCGGTGTAGCCCATGAAGGCTACCCACTACGACCACTCTAATGCCCCCAATTGGTATATCCAATATGCTTCCCATCTAGCCAGTTTAGCTTTTATATTCCCCCCTCCTGGACCCAGTATTGCCTTGCCTGTCCCAATAAACATTGGGTTATGCATGCTACTGTTTCCTGAGTTGAAACAACTGGGGGATGGAGTAACAGTGGAAGGAGACAGAGGGCTATGGTACCCAATCAGAGTGCTGAAGCATGAGCAGACTTGATGGACCAATACACCTACTCTGCTGGAGTCTAGTATGTTAGTATGTATGCTAGTTGTTAACATGCATAGCCAAAGCTTACTTCTCATTTTTGTTTAAAATTGCTTGCATATGTTCTCTTATACGATCTTTAAACTTTCTTTTCGTCCTACCCACATTAAAGAACACCACAGCTGTAGACTGCTAAATGTATTACATGTGTCACAGGTGATAGAAATAAGTATTTTGTACTCCTTGCCACCCTTAGGACCCGCAAAAGTATGAGTCTAGCTGACCACATTGCAATATTTACAATGGCTGCAACATGTGCAGCAGGGATTTGGTGGTGGAAAGAATTATTCTATTTTGTTTCTCAGCTGTGGTATCTGTAAGCTGTTTTTTGGCATGGAGTGCTGAATCATATGTTTATTACTGAGCACCGTGGGACTTGCAAGCACCCACCTCGTGGGAGCAACCCTTGTTTTTTCATGCCATTCAGTGTAGCATTTTGCATTCCCTGCTTTGCGGTTGCCAAATGGTGTTATCGACTCCCTAATACCATTTTGCAATCACCAAATACGTTTGAATATCCCAGCCATGGTGTGTTATCTCTGAGCTCCAGCTCTTACCCATTGTCAATGGTCAAAATCAAATTTTTCAAACGTAACATTTTAAAAACGAAACAAATTTGAAATTTCTAAATTCCCCAGAAAATCCTTCCTTGTCAAACTACAAGCCCAGTATAACTTTCATGATTTAAAATCTTACAGGTTTACCCTACACACAAGCAAAACTTTGGTAAAAACACAAAACTACACATTTATTTGTAAACACAACACTTCACAAACAACTAAACCAATGGCACACATCCCATCCTAAGCTCATTATTATGACTGTATACATTCACGTATCCAGTTCTACAGCACAGTATTACTAACTACATACCTCAACACATCCTATCCACAGCTTAATATTACTGACAGCACATACAGTATCCAGACAGCCTATCCTTAGCTCATTATTTATATGCCATTATACAATGGCAAGAAAGAATGCTGGACTGTGATTGGTCAGTCTGGAGCTGGACGCGTGATGGTATCCCAGCATAACATCACAGATCTAGTCCCAGCACACATATGACCAAATGACTTTAAATGAAATATCACTGCTCACTGCCCATTCCATGCCACCTGTTGGCTTCACAGTGTGCTCAGCTACAGTACCAACGTGGTTTTCAAAACAGCAGAGTGGCTATCTTCACTCGCAGCAATCATCCATTCCCCTACCTCCTGCAGTGCCACAAATCAACACTTCACCCCTCCACATAACAAAGCACACCAAGTGTGTTTTGTTTTGTTCCCACCTCCCCCAAAACTTCGCAGTAACGGGCTTCAACTGTAACATGCATGTGCACAGAACCTCTGCTCCCCAGCTACCCTCAAGTTACTCATTCCACTGCCGTAGACCACTCTCGCGGTTGTCCTGAGCTTTCTCCCAGTACAAATCACAAATGCCACAGACCGTACCGGGAGAACATAAAATAAAAAGTACAGTAAAAATCAATCGTGGGCTAACGTGATGTTAGCCCATGCATGCGTCAACAGCACCGGGCTCTCAACTTGGCGGCAAACATTGAGAAAACTGCTGTCTGACTCTTCTGTTCCTTAAAAAAAAACAGCAATACAACTTGCCAGAAGGTAAGGGGAGAAAGGCCAAGAGAGATCCAGATGCACCAACAATGGGAGACAGTTGGTGGGGGGGAGAGGCACTGTACACAGTAAGCATGCCACCTGCTGGAGAAGCAGAAAAGGGATTTATTTTTGTTTAAATACTCTTCTGCAGTATTAAATCAGTACAAAAATACATTTACATCAGTTTACAACCTTTGAGCCAGGGGCTCATTTGCAAAGGTACCTCATCACAGAGAGGACAAACACAGTACACACAGGCATTAAAAAAAAATGACAGTGCACAGGATTTAGAAGAACATGATGACATCAAAAGGTTATAATAGAAGTTACAAGTACAAAATATGTTTAGGATAGGTTGTACCTCAGGCCAACAGGTGAGATCTATACAGTAAATGTCTAGCAGAGACAGGCAGAGCAGTAGATAGGTCAGTATATAGAAGAGGTAGAGGGTTTGGGTGCAGCCACTCGGGGAGCATTGTCAGCGTGAGTAGGGCGGGGGTAGGGTTAGAGACAGCAACAGCTACATGTAGTAAGCAGGTGAGTACGCAGGGAGGTTTTGAAACGAGAGATAGTGGAGGCGTCAGCAATACTGGTGGGGAGGGTGTTGTACCAGGAAGGGGCCCGGTAGTGGAAGGCCCTTTGGCCTTGTGAGGTCCTAGCCCTAGGTACTACCAGTGCAGATTTGCAGGAGGATCGAGTTTGCACTAGGGGTTTTGCATAGTGGAGAGAGGCAGTCAGCCCGAGTGGGGATATACCAAGGAGAGTTTTCTTAGTTAGGAGGCTGGTTTGATACCTAAGCCGTTCGTCAAGATCAAGCAGGTTAGCCTGGGCATAAAGATGGCAGGTATGCGTGAATCTGGGAGCCCGGTGATTAGCCTACAGGCCTTATTTAGGGTGAGGCGGATTTTGTTCAATGAGGTCTGGTCAGAGGCCCCATAAACTGGCAGACCATAATCTACTAGGGACAGTATAGAGGACATGACAGCGAGTCGAAGGGCATCAGGGGGGAGACAGTTTTTGTGGCGATAAAGGACACCCAGACGAATGTTGGTGGCTGAGGCTAGGGCAGAGATGTGGGAATGGAAGGTGAAGGCAGTGTCAAAAGTTATCCCAAGATACTTGTAATTTTAAACTTTATGTGTTGTACTTTTTTATTCTAAATATAATGAGCCATTGTATAATAGGAATATTGCACTCTAGGGTGTGTTTTGTACTGGGATAACATCACACTTTGAGTGTTGGATGCACTCAGCCGGTGACCTAGTGCCCAACCACCTGAAGTGTGATGTTATGCCAGCATGACACACACCCTGTTGTGCATTATTCCTTCATTATTACTAAGTACATACAGCCACAAATCCTATCCACAGTGCAATAATACTATCTGCATATATCCACCCATCCCATCCGCAGTGTGGTATTGCTAACTGCTTACATCTACACATCCCAGCCAGAGCACATTATTACTAATTGCATACATCCACACATCCCATCTAAAACACATCGCTACTATCTGTGTACATCCACACATCCCATCCCGA
Organism: Neoceratodus forsteri; assembly: GCA_016271365.2. Classification (NCBI taxonomy): domain Eukaryota; kingdom Metazoa; phylum Chordata; order Ceratodontiformes; family Ceratodontidae; genus Neoceratodus; species Neoceratodus forsteri. The sequence goes on along the minus strand of CM057454.1, from coordinate 1,287,687,747 downwards.
ACACATTATTACTATCTGCATACAGTACATCCACACGTTCCATGCACAATACATTATTACTATCTGCATACATCCACGCATCTCATCCTGGAGCACAATATTACTATCTGCATACATCCCTACATCCCATCCACAGTACATTATTACTATCTGCATACATCCATACATCCTATCCAGAGCACATAATTACTATCTGTATACATCCCCACATCCCATCCAGAGCACATTATTACTATTTGCATATATCCACACATCCCATCCATAGCACATTATTACTATCTGCATACATCCACACATCCTATCCAGAACACATTATTACAAACTGCATATATCCACACATCCCATCTAGAACACATCATTACTATCTGGGTGCATCCACACATCTCATCCCATCCAGAGCACATTACTATATGTGTACATCCAAATATCCATCCAGAGCACATTACTATATGTGTACATCCAAATATCCATCCAGAGCACATTATTACTATCTGCATACATCCACACATCCCATCACTTCCAGAACACATTATCACTATCTGCCTATCTCTGCAAAGCCAATCCTGAACACATTATTACTATCTGCATGTCTCTACATAGCTAATCATTAACATGTAATTACTAACTGCATGTCTCTACAAATTTAAACCTTAGCTCTTTATTAATAACTGCATATATTTTGTCACCCCTTATAGCACTTTATTACTAACTTCATACATTAACAAATCCCATCCATATCTCATTATTACTGACCACATACATCCCATCCATAGCACATTAATAACTATTGCATACATCCCTGCATCCCAGTCAATGCACACTGTCACTAAATGCATATATCCACAGATCCCCTTCATAGCACAGTATTACTAGCTGTATACATCATGCATTCCATCAGGGGAACATTATTGCGTATTGCATACATCCAAACACCCCTTCCAAAGCACTTTATTTTATTAACTTGGAGAGTACACTACAAAACTGAACACCTATTTCAGGAATGAACTGGGAGACTACAATAGTAGGATATGCCAATTAAAATAGGCAAAAACTATATAAATACAAAATAATGCCAAAAATCAAAAAAAAGTTAACAACATTAAAACAGGAGCCATTTTCAACAAAAGTGCTAGTTTATACCATGCACATCTCTTCCATAACAGTTCATTATCTATCCATTCACTAAAAATACCACCAACAGCTTAACTGGGTTCAATGTCAGTTGGCATCTATCTGTATCCCCCTCCATTGGTACAAGGCTGAAAATAGGTAAAACATTGCCTAGTCCTCCTTTCCAGGTCAACAAAAATGAAATTAATAAAATCTATCTTATTCTTAATTGCACAAATATAAAAACATCCAATTTCTGGAACACTGTTACTAACTGTATACATCTGTGAATTCCATCCTTTGCTCATTATTTCCACTACAGTACATAAATCCACAATCTAATCATTTGCATATTTTTATTATCTGTATGCATCTGTGAATCTCATTGTTTGCATTTTATTACTAATTCCAGACATAGTTTAGTTTTCTTAACATCTATTTCAAGAAACCTGTATTTACCTGTGAAGTAGATCAGTTCAGGCTAATTCTAATTTCATTCGCAGTGGTCAGGTCTAGCCAGCTACATTTACAGTTGTGTCTAGATGCCAGATAATGCTGTTTGCTTATAATACTTACCTGATTAAAATAAAAACCCCGCCCTTATAGTGGTTGTATAGCTATCTAGTTGCACTTTGCATCTATTGCTTGTATGAAAGCCCAAATCATTTGTTTTTCCAACAGTACATTCATCAGAAGTCCAATTCATCAAGTGCAGCAGATGAACTCAGTTTATTGACTTAAAGCAGTAGTATTTCATAGTCACCATTTAGTTGCTTTCAAAAATATTTTTTTTTTCTGAACAAAATGTAAGTATAATAACTTTGTAATGGCCTAGTAGGGTACAGGGCTGAGGCAGCTTGTGGAAACCCCTACCAAAGGTGAAGCTGTCCTGGACTAGGTTTTAATTAACAGCGACAGGGTAAAGGAGGTAGAGGTGAGGTGTCACTTAGGAAACAGTGACCACCACATGGTGGGATTTAAAGTAAACATTAGTGAAGATGTTAGTCATTTCAAGATCAGGCTTTTAGATTTCAGAACAAGCAGGCTTTCAGAAGATGAGAGATAGTTTGGCAGAGAGCCTTAGATACAGGGAAGGAAAGGGAGCAGAGGAAATGTGGGAGTATCTCAAAGGAGCAATCACAGCGGTAACTGAACAGTGTGTCAGAAGGGTGAACAAGGCAAATAAGAAAAGGAAACCCTTCTGGTTCTCCAGGGAGGTGGCTGCAATAGTAAAGGAGAAAAAGAAGGTGTACACAAAGTTTAGGGTATCAATGAAAGATGAGAATAAGGAAACCTATAAGGTAGCACAGAGGGAAGCTGGCAAGGCAGTAAGGAAGGCTAAAGCCCGGACTGAACTGAGGATTGCTCAGCGAGTAAAGGAGGGAGATAAAGCCTTCTTTAGGTGCATAAGGGAAAAGAGGAAAACCAAGGGAGGGGGCAGGGTAGTTAGACTAGCAGATACTGGAAGAAAGCTGGTAGAAAAAGATTGCGAGAAAGCAAAAGTCTTAAACCAGTACTTCTGTTGTGTGCTCACCAAAGAGAATGCAGGGGATAGGCCAAGCCTGCATAGCAGCAACAGCCAGGGACCGGGGGTTGACACACGCCCCTTCAGAGGTGCAAGTCTTGAACGCTTTAAATAAACTAAAGGTGGACAAGGCCATGGGACTGGATGGGATTCACATGACAGTTCTCAGGGAGCTGGGGAGTGAACTAGCAGCACCCCTAGCAAAATTATTCAGAAAATCACTAGAGAGTGAGACCATACTAGAGGACTGGAAAAGGGCAACAGTGGTCCCACTTCACAAAGGAGGGAGCAGAGAGGAGGCTGGCAGTTACCATCCAGTAGGCCTCATGTCGGTGGTAGGGAAGTTGATGAAGACACTACTCAAACAGACAATCATAACGTATCTGGAATCCAGTGGGCAGCAAGACCCAAAACAGCATGGATTAATGGCAGGTAGGTCTTACCAAACTAACCTGGTCAACTTCTTTGACTGCATTAAAAGGATAGTAGATCAGGGAGTGGCAGTAGATGCCATCTAGCTGGACTTTAGTAAAGCCTTTGACTCTGTTCCACACAGAAGGCTGGTAAAGAAGCTATGACCACATGGGGTGGGCAGGGAGGTTGTTGAGTGGGTGAGTAGCTGGCTGAGAGGAAGAACATAGAGGGTTCAGGTTAACAGGGCATTTTCAGCTGAGAGGGAAGTGACCATTGAGGTACCACAAGGTCCGGTACTGGGTCCTGTACTGTTCAATGTGTTCATAGCAGGCATTGCAAATAGGCTGGAAGGTAAAGTGTGTCTATTTGCTGACGACAGCAATATTTAAAACAGAGCTGACTCCCCTGAGTGTGTGAGGAGTATGTATAACTCCAGACTTGAAAAAACTGGAGGAGTGGTCAGATACATGGCAGCTGAAATTCAACATCAAAAAGTGCAAAGTCATGCACTTAGGCAAAAACAATCCCAAAGAGGATTACTACCTGGGAGGATAGAAGCTGGCCTCCACTAGCCAGGAGAGGCACCTAGCGGTCATTATATCAAAGGCTTGAAAGTGGGTAAACAGTGCGAAAAGGTGGCACTAAAGGCAAGTGATATGTTAGGCTGCATTGGAAGGGGACTCATGAGTCTCAGGAAGCAGGTGGTGTTACCACTCTACAGGGCACTGGTACACTCCCACTTGGAGTACTGTGCACAGTACTGGAAACCACACCTCAAAAGGGACATAGTATTGAGATGGTGCAGAAGAGGGCCAAGAACATGATTCAGGGACTGCACCACATGACATACCAGGACAGGCTGAGGGAACTCAACATGTACTCCCTGGAACAGAGGAAGGAGAGGGTGACATGATTGAGACTTTTAAATATATGAGTGGTATGAATAAAGTTATTGTTCAGGAGCTCTTCCAATTGAAAGAGAGCAGGAGAACAAGAGGACATGACATGAGGCTGAAGGGAGAGAGGTTCAGGAGTAATACAAGGAAGTTATTCTTTACAGAGACAGTGGTGGACTCATGGAATAACCTACCAAAGGAGATAGTGGGGACCAAAATGGTAATTGAGTTATAGAGCTCATGGGATAGACACAGTGGTAGCATATAGAAAGGCAAAGGAGGGGAGGGGGAAACAGAACCAGGCAGGTTCTTGGGCAGACTAGATGGACCTCATGGTCCCCTTCTGCCGTCACTTTCTATGTTTCTATGTTAATTTTTCTTTTTGTTTTCATTCGTTTCTGTACTCCCTGGTATCTAGTGCCACTCTCTGATCACCATGCCCCCTAAACCTGTAAGTAGTCCCTGGTGTCTAGTGGCAGCCCCCACTCGGTGATCCCCATCCCCATAAACCTATAAGTAGTCCTTGTTGTCTAGTGGCACTCCTGCCCAGTGTTCCCCATCCTCATAAACTGTGAAGTATCCCCTGGTGTTTAGTGCCCCCCCGGCATCCAGTACCCCCTACTCACTTAGTAACCATCTCAACAGCCCCCAGTTCCTCAGAGGCTAGAGGATCCCAGCCCACACCAAGCTCACAAATTGTCAACACACCCCCATACAGTACTGACCGGTGCCATGCAGATCTGATACGGCAACCAGCACAACCTTCTTCTCACCACCTTGGCTGGCCATTATATGGAATGACAGGAAGTATGTGTCCTGCTTAGGGTTGTCAGAACTAGTTCGGAAAAGATTCAAACCCATCACGAACCCTGGTGTTCAAGTTCTAATTCAGAACTCGAACACTAGTGGGTTCGCAAACGGGTTTGAATCTTTATGCCTTAAGAAGCCGCAACCGCAACGCAAGCTTACCTAGCCCTATAGTCAGTGTTGGCTCCGAAGGGACGGGATGGAGAGAGGTTGAAGGAGCAGGATGGGATTGGGAGGCAGCACAGTGCCACAGGAGGCAGAAAGGAGGTGGAATGAAGGGAAGGGTGCATGATGGCAGAATGCACAAACTTGTGGGGGCTAAATGGTGTGGATTGCACTGGAGTCAGACTGCGCTCCTACGTACTTCATCCCCACAGTCCGTGTTACCACCTGACCATCTGCTCTGCAGTCAGGTGGTGGATGGTAGAGATGTAAACCAGTGCGCGGTTGCAGCTCCGTTCATTTACCCAGCCAGTGCCATAAAGGAGTTGCAGGCTGCAGCAGCTTGTGCTACTCACTCGCTCCCTCTGTCTGGGCTAGCTCTGCTCTCTGGCTCTGGCAATTGCTTGCTAATTAAAATCATTGTGTGTGTATTGGGCAAACTAAAAAAATAAATAAAAAAGCTAAGGGTGGGTGGGGATGAAAACTAAAGGTAGGGGCGGGGGACTCAGGGTTGGGAGTGGGAACCGAGGAAAAGAAAGGGCCTGAACTTAGGAACAGTTGGTGAGAAGCTCAGCCTCAGGATGAGACAGACAGAGCGAGGGAAGTTAAAGTTGCTGAGTATTTGAGTGAAACTGAGAGAATTTTATCGTAGTCTCAAACAACAGTTCAAAAACTTTATTTTCTGCATGGCGTAGTTGTTTCACACTGGGAAGATGGAGCAAGCATCAGATGGCTGGGGAAGGGGTGAAGAAATTAAAACAAACAGATTGTGACTCGAGGAAAATTAAGTTTAACTTTAATGTGTGAGTCTTTGAGAAGTTGAAACATTTGAATTTGATGGCATTTTTTTTATTTTTTACTTACTACTTTATACCCTACTCCACAAAACAAAGTAAAATAATCAGGAGGACAGGGAGGGAAGGGGATTCTGTGGTACTGTGCTGCTGAGCGTTCTTCTATTCCACCCTATAAAATTCCTGATAGAACAACACCAGGCTGTTTTTAGTTTTTTTTTTTACACAGTACTCCCTACTTGTGTGTTGTGTGTGTGACTCCACTACACTGTACCTCTCTACTCTCCTGTGGTGTGTTCCCATCACCCTGCTGTGGCTGCTAACTGTGTACCCTACCCATTGTGTGTTACTGCGAGAAGCCCATTGTTGGGCAGTCGTGTGTGGTGGCATTATCCTTAAATACATGACAGAAGCCCAGAAATATATTTCCCTGTTGGGAGGAGAGACAGAAAAATCTCTTTCCTCGGTTTGTGTGTGTAACTCCGTCTCTTGTGGTCAGCCCATCACCCTGCTGCTGTGTGCCCCCTTCACTGCTATGCTTATGCCTATGCCCAGCAGCCCAATCATTCTGTAAGCCTTGAACCTGGGATCCTTTAGTTGCAAACCGTCATATTCTTCAATTATTTTCAGTCCACTGCATCACAGTGTCACATAGCCAAAATAAAATTTTGAGTTGTAGCCAGTGATCATAGATCACGTTGCTTTCTTACACAGGAATTGTGTGGGTGTATTTTCTGCAGTATACTGGTTCTGTTATGGCTGACACCAACATAGATGAAGCATCTAGTGCTGGTGTTGGAGCAGGTGTTGGGTAGTGGTAATCCTGGTGCTAGCAGAAATAACCAAAATGTTTCACGTGATAAAAATTCAACAAACAGCAAAAGAGCAACAGTGAAGTGTGGTAAAGGGGACCTTTAAGAAAACCTGTACAGCTGCTGGGGTCACACGAGAGGCACCATAAGGTATGCTATTCATGCTGTTAAGATCCCTGTGACTAGCAGCACATGTAAGTGACAGTGAGTCCCTCTCTGACTCAGACAGTAGCTCTTTGTCTCAGTCCGACACTCTTGTGTCTCGCGACAAATCATTACTTCCTCAACAAAGTGAAATGAGCAAGTCTGCTGACAATGAATCAGGTAGTGTACTTGCAAATACATCCAGCACTGTTGGCAATGAAAAGGACATATCCATTGAATCCACCACTTCTGTGCTGGCGAGCAATGAAAATCCATCAGAGTCTTCTGCCCACTCTTCTAGCACCAAGGAGCATGTCCTGGGTTCTGTTAGGACAGGTGAAAAGACACAAACAGTCTTTAGCTATCTTCCTAGCACTCGAACAAAATCTGTCACATCTGAGGTATGGAATTATTTCTCTGTCAGTAAAACTGATCCATGCAGAGCAATTTGTTCCCTGTGTAAACAGAGTGTAAGCCGTGGTAAAGTTGTGTCATGCCTTGGCACTACAGCTCTTAAATGCCATCTGAAAAAGCATTCAGTTTTGCTTGATCATCCAAAACCCATGTCCTCCATCTTCCAGACCGCACGTGAGAAGGGTCAGGAATCTGAAATAGATACTGAATTGTCTGAACTTGATGCGGGCAGAACCACTGCCAGCCCTAGGATCACTGTTACCACCAATGCCAGCACCATTAGTACCAGTTGCACATCCAGTGATGGCACTGAATGTATAAGTCCTAGTCCACCTTGTCCACGTCCATCTGCCCATCGAAGCACGGTGTATAATAAACCAGCAGGGACATGTTGTAAACAGCTAACACTGTCTCAGGCATTTGAAGGGAAGAATACCTTTACTAGAAATCATCCAAAGACCCTTCATCTTAATCACAGAATTGGTGAACTGTTAGCCAGAGCCCTTCTCCCATACTCTTTGGTAGATCATGAGGATTTTAGGGAGCTCATGACATTAGCAGAGCCTCGTTACAATGTTCCTCATCGAAGGTACTTTTCCTATGTTGAAATACCAAACATTTATCAGGCTTTAAAAGAGACAGTGATGCTTGCACTTAAAACTGCAGAGGGCGGGTTATTCATGTCACAACAGATATGTGGACCAGCACTCAAAACATAGATTACATGTCCCTTACCCTCATTGGGTCACGCTTTCTTGTGCTTCTTCAAAAACAAAGACACCCCAAAAGATGGCACTGCTGCATATAAAGAAGTTTGGGCAAAGTCATACTGCTGCAAACATCTTGCAGGAACTAAATGACCTCCTTGTTGAATGGGTTTATTCTCATGGTCTAAAATGTGGCTTCATAGTAAGTGACAATGGAGCCAACATCTTGAAAGCAGTACAGGATGGAGGATTTCTGTATGCTTCTTGCTTTGCACATTGCTTACATTTAATTGTCACGGGATTTCTCAGCAATGAAATACAAGTGGATGGTATGATTGCTGTTTGCAAAAAAATTGTGACTCACTTTTCACATTCAACCAAGGCTATACGGACATTGTCCGAACTGCAAAAAAAAGCACAATTCTGCCCCAGCAAAAGCTGATTCAAAATGTTTCCACTCATTGGAACTCAGCTTTATATGCTGTAGCGCTCTTGGAGCAAAAAGCAAGCTGTACATGAGTATTGCTCCAGTTACATTATTGGAGATGGCATTATGCTGTCTGTGCTGCAGTGGAAATTAATGGAGACAGTGTGCTGCATCCTAGCTCTTTGAGACAGCTACAAGGGACATGTCTTCTGAAGACGCATCTGTGAGTCAGGTTATCCCACTCATAATGCTCATTTCACATCATCTTAGTGTTCTAAATCTACAAATAGAAAAAGATAGATCTGAAGCGCAGACAACATGTCACCTGTATCATGGGAATCTCGTAAAGAGAATGAGCGAGCGCTTCAAAACCAGTGACAAATTAGTTGCAATGATGAAATCAAAACACTACATCTTTTCAACTCTCTTAGACCCCAGGTTCAAGGCTATACATCTTCCAAAAACAGATGATATACAGCAGTACAAATGTCTGTTGCTAGATGAGCTGCAGCACTCACAGGAGTCAAACACAGACACGCACAGTACCCTCAGGTTGTCATCACCACAACATGCAGGTTCATCTTCACAAAGGGATACAGAACTGGAAAAGTCACCAAACATTAACAGTAGTTGTTCCACAACTGCCACTTCTTCAGCCCTTAGTAGCTAGCTAAATATGTGGCAAAACCTTTCCCAAATTGCTGCCATACCAGCTTCTGCTGATTCCTCTTCTGAGCGGTCTCTGTCCATCATGGTAGACAGTTACCTGCAAAAACTGCCTATTCCTATTGATGCATGCCCTTTTGAATACTGGAGATCAAAAAAGTCAATTTGGACAGAGCTGTATGATGAAGCCTGTAAATATCTTGGTTGTCCTGCAACAAGTGTCTCTTCAGAACGCATGTTTAGTACAGCTGGCAATATTGTGACAGACACCAGAAATGGGTTGCTGCCAGAAAATGTACACACGTTAACTTTTATTAAAGTTAATAAGTCAAGATTTTCGTATCCCTACAAGAGTATACAAACTGATCCTGAAGTGATTGATGTTGTGGATGTTGATGGTGATGACAACTCAGATGGTGGTGGCTGGTAAATATTGTGTGGGACAGAGTCTCTCTGCACCAAAAAGGAAACTTTTACAGACTGTGATGACTTTGGTTGTCTCTCTCCTTTCTCGATCTACTACCTTGGACAATATACCCCCAAAACTTTCACCATTTCATGGCAAATTGCTTTGTAGCTAGGGTCTAAACTAAAGTCAACAAGTTTTATATACGGGGCAATTTTAACATCAGTGGGAACAGGCCCGAATTTGACATAAAAGGGACACTGTCACATCAATCCTTTCTGTATCATATTATTTATAGTTAAAGTGAAAACATATATTTTTGGATTTACCTTCTGTGACTTTGTGGGGCATCAGTATGGGCTGGGACCGGGGCAGTCTATTTTTAAATTTTAAAGAGGACAACACAATGAGTTCTAATTAGTAGCTGTTTATTATTTTTTCAATTACAGAAATGTTAGCCATAAACCAAAAATGGATGCTAGTACATGGGTGAGGGTTGTGGGTTGGTTTTAACATGGGTGTAAGGGTGCTATGGGTGCTACTGCACAGATGAGGGTGGTGGAAGAAAAGTGGAATGGGTGATGGGGTGAAAGGTGGGTGTTGTTTTAGTCCTTTCATTTACAGATTCGTGATCGGCTGGGGATGGTGAGGAAAAAAATGATGACAGACTGAACCTACTGTATATATAATATATATATATATATATATAATATATATGTATGATATATATATATATATATATATATATATATATATGAATTTTCTTATTAAATACATTGCAAACTGCTGCCACCTAGCACAATTGTCATGTCCCCTTTAAAAAAAGAATAAAGGAATCGGAAATAAAAGAAAATCTGCATCAGCAGTTTTCACAGGATGTGACCTATCATAAAGTGTTTTTGCTTTACAAGTAGTGATAATTTGATACATAATGGGGTTGACAGACGCTGTCCCTTAAACATCACATGCCAACTGCTGCAGCTACATTAAATGTTCCTTAAGTTAGTATGTAGTGAGGAAACCACTTTTTTTATTTATGTGACTGAAATACAGATTTTATTGAAGTATCAGCTGCAAAAATGCATCATCTTAGAAAGTTGCATGTATTACTTCAATTTGCCAACAAAAATGTTGGTATATGTATGCATTATCTTAGAAAATTGCATGCATTTGTTGCCAGCAACAATGACTGGCATATTTTTTTTATTCAAATGTCTTGACTGACTACGTTATGACATAATATGTTTTGCAACAGTTCCACATGCTGCTGCTGTAGTACTTGGCTTGGCTTTGTTATAAAAGCTTTCTTTTAAACATAGCAACTTTTGATTTACTCTTTTAAAACAGAAAGCAGCAAATAGCTGAGATTAGGTAATATCGTTATTTTTTTCTCATAATTCATGACGATAAGTATATATAACTGAGTACATAAATGGCTAATGTGCCTCTTTCTTTCACTAAGGAACTATGATGCAGCTGCAGCAGGAAAACTTTTAACATATGGGTGGGTGGGTGGGTCTGTTATGTATTAAGTTGCTGGCTTTAGCAAACAGAAGAAACCATAGATAAACCTAGTTGTATTCCTATCAATGTCACACATGATAATTTCTCTCCCCCTTATATTGAACAGTTTTTCCTTTACATGTACTATTTTGTTACTATCTTCATTACTGGCAGCACAATAAAAAAATAGGGTTCGAGTTCTAAAAAGTTCTAAAAAAGATTAGAACCCTAGAACTTTTTCAAAAGTTCTAGACTAGAACTAGAACCCAGAACTTCAGAGGGTTCTGACAACCCTAGTCCTGCTTGCTGTGAAAGGAGTGCACATACTGTGCACTGAAGAGAGCACACTTGCTTCTTTTACAGTAGTCAGGGTGTACACCCTCTGTCATTCCATACGGTAGCTGGCTGAGGTGGTGAGAGTAAAGCTGTGCTTGTCACCACATCAGATCCACATGGTGCTGGCCAGAGTGGTAAAGGAGGGTGTGGATGATTCATGAGCTTGGTGTTGGCAGGGGGCCACTAGCCACTGGGAGAGGCAGAAGGCCATATGGATAGGTACTTGGTGGGTGAGGGTACTCCTGGGCTCTAGGGACACACATACTCAGTTATGGGGCCTTGTGATTGGAGGGTGGGGGGTGCCACTGGACACCAGGTAATACATAAGGGAGGGGAAAGGGGAAAATGTATAACCAGGAAAGGCACACTAAGCTGGAGCTTGTTTCCAGGTGTGACCTGGGAGCACAAGGAACTTAAATGACTTGCTCAGAGTCACACAGAATGCGAGTGGGTGCTGATGAGATTCAAACACAGGTCTCCAGGTTTGCAGCACAGTGCCCTTAACCACTACGCTATACTGCCTATACGTAAACTTTGATGGCCCACAGATTGGAGGGCAGGGTTAACACTACATGCCAAGGAATACTTCACAGTTTACCAGGACAGGATCAGGGGTGGAGAGTGACACTAGACACCTGGGACTACTTATAGGTTTACAGGGGCAGGGATTGCTGGGCAGGGGATGCCACGAAACACAAGGAATACTTACATGTTTACATTGATAGGGACTGCTGGGCAAGGGTGCCACTAGACACCAGGGAATACTGTGGCATAAAAGGGGATGGGAATCAGAGGGTGGGGTGCCTCTAGGAACCAGAGTATACTTACTATATTAGAGGGATGGAGATTGGACAGTGGTGGATGCAACTGACATCACAGAATCATTCTGCACATATGGGGCAAGGGATTGGAGGGTAGTTGTGCCACTGGACAACAAGGAATGAGTACACATACCGGTATATGGGGACAAGGTCCAGAGGATGGGGGGGTACCACTAGATATCAAGGAGCAGGTGTACTCCCACAACTGCCAACTTGGTTTTTGGCTGCAGTGTCTGCCAGCTGCTAGGGCTGCCTGGAGTAAATCTGTGTTTTTTTTTGGTAGTAACTGCACTGTGCAAAGTGGCTGGCACTAATCATTTTGTGCAGTGCTAATGTGATGAATATTGCACTGTGCCCAAATTCATGTCCCTGCCCCTCCTTTTGTGAACCGCCTACATTATCTCCTTGTGCACATGTTATCCCCTTTAGCTTGTGCTCCTGCCCACTTTGAATATTGTGCGTGGATGCAAACCCAAGGCAAATGTGGCAAGATCACTTTGCCCACTGGGCAAAGCTTTGACTATTGGGCCCCGGATGTCTTGAAGGGAAAATGCAAACATTATGTCCTGAAGGGCAGCCAGGGCTCTGACATGTGGTGTGTGGTGACCTGACTTCCTGTCCATACAGGCACATAAAGTAGGGTTGAAGTCTTCACCAATAACTAATGGAGTGCCAGGGGACCCATGGGCCATAAGGGAATGGAGAAGATGATTAAATACTGTTGGATCATCCTGGTTCTGCTCATATATAATTTGAAAATCACAAGGGGTTCTTCTGTAGTGCCAAATTTTGAAAAATCCCATCTGCTAGCCGCTTCAGAAGCTGAGGATAATATGGACCATCAGAGTGACTTGTGTATTAATATTGATGCACCGGCTTTGGGTGGGGGCGTGCTACTATGTTCTTCTGTCACCACCCATTCCCCATGTAGCTTGAGTACTTCTTCCTCCCGAAACTTAGTTTCTTACAAAAGTGGTATTTTAGCCTTCAGGAACTTAAAGAGATTTATCAAGTTAAGTATTTTCACCACATGTTGTGGTTCCTTACTTACAGCAGAAGCGAACTGGCTCTGCATGGAGTAAGGGCCCTGTTAGTCGACCAGTGCCCATGTTTCATCACCAAGTGACCATTTTAATATAAAAACAATTGGAAAGATGCCCTCCATAGCCAATAATGGAGCACGTCCCCCTGCTCTCCCTGGGCACACGTCATAACTTTGCTGAGCATGGAGGCAGGACTTCTGCAGCTCCCAGAATCAGAAAGTGGAAGGGATTGGCTCTGAAGAAATTTACGATCCCTTCCACTATTAAATTAAGCAACAGATTTTTACCATATAGAGCTAGTTAGCTCCTGCTACAGATAAGGTACCATGACATGTGGTGCAAATTTGAGTTAACATACCTTACCAAGTCTCTTTAAGGCAAGATAGAACCCACGACAGGGTGTGCGATTATTGGGGATTATACGAGAGGCACCTCCTCTGAGCCAATCAGCATGTAGAACTCTCATCAGTTATTTCCCTACAAACCTAACAACAATGGCCCAGAGTCTTTTAATCACCCCCCCACACCAACCACAATCATTTAATCACCCCCCGACTGTCGTTTAATCACCCTCCCACACACACATATTACAAAACAAAACAGTGTAAAATGCCATTGAGGAAGCAGTTTTCCCGACATTAAAACATTATGTTTTTCAACACACTCCAACTTGTATAATAGTAATAACATCCAGCGAGTTGGAGTATACTCACAATAATCAGCTGCTGTGTCAATTAAACGCTGCAGCAAACCCACAGAAGCCAATTGTTGATTCATATACTCACACTCGCTAGATGTTATCACTTAATTAACACACACCCGAATGCATTATAAGCAGGGGCGGAGGAACAGCTGGTGCGGCTGGTGCAGTGGCACAGGGGCCAGCACACTTAGGGGGCCCACTGAAACTTGCTGTTTTTTTTTTTTTATTTCCTTATTTCCCCACGTTTCTGCAGTGTGCCACTATTTACCTGTCTGCAGGAGGCAGCAAAGAGTGCAGTTTACAGTAAATCCAGATTCCTCCCCATTCCTCCAACCTCCTGAGACTCGCTGGTGCAATGCCATCCGAATCTATGTTTATTGATCTGTTGTGGCAGCGTGGGCGGGGCGGGCTCTCAGCCTCTCAGGGCTGTGACAGTCCCTCCCCCAGTATTGTTGTGCATTGTGACTGTGAGCGAGGAAGGCAAGCCACAGAGATGGTGAGGGGACTGGTCTGGGTGGGAGGGATCAGCAGCTGTTGACCTATGCTGGACTAGCGACAATGGAGTGGGCGTGGGCGGTGATGGTCTGCCAGTGACGTGTTACCCATGTTTTTTTTTGTTTTTTTTAGCAGGCACAGAAGGGCAGCCATTGGGTCCTACTTCTTCTTCATAAAGTTGCTGTAACACATGACTTGGCTGGCTGACACCTGATTGGACAGGGACAGTGTCAATCAGTTAGTCACACATCACTTACTCTGTGGTTGGTAGGCAGAGCTGAGGGCAGGGAGTATAAGACAGTGAGTGTTATAGCCATAACCATAGCTGCGAGAAAGAGAGAGCAGAGCGAGATGGTGGTGGAAATTGATTTCAACTCCGTGTCCATGGCACACCTCAACTTCACTTTCCTTTCTGACCTTTAGACCTTGTATTATTGCCTACTCCTAGTACTCCTAACTCCTTCTGATCCTCCTAAATTTTGCTCTAGGGCACACAAATGTAATATTTTTCTACACTGCTGTTCTTTGAACTTGTAGCAGCAACAGCGCGATACAGACTAGTCTGAGGCCAGGACAGGTCAGAGGAGTGGGTTACTGCTGATCTAACTAACAGCTGGCCTGGGCCCCGGCTGGCTGGCAGACCACACTCACTGCCTCTGGCCCACTGCATAAAAATTATTGAATTTATTAATTTATTTAAAACAAGTTCAATAACTCTTCACTTTTTGTTGCTGCTGCTGTCAGTGCTCATGCTCAGTTAGTGAGGAGCCTTCAGAATCCATCAGCAGACAGCAGCACAGCAGTGCACTCCACTGGATTGAATGGATTCTTTCTCTAAGTTGTTTTTGACCCACCCAGCCGGGCCAACAAAATCGGTGTTGGTGAGGGTGCAGCGGGGCTGGGGCATGGGGTGCCATCAGGGGGAGGGGGGCCTAAAATTATAAAATGCACTGAGGCCAATCTTTCTCTTCCTCTGCCACTGGTTGTGAGGCACGAGACCATGGCCGAGTGTCTTCACAGCACACTGGTGTGCATTAATCCCCAATAACTTCAAACCTTGGAGTGGCTTATTGCACTTTTAACATGGGGCAAAACAACATAACTGTACAGTTTGGAGAAAAGACAAACAAGAAAAAAAATGGATTCTAACATTGGTGTAACCCCCTTGTTCCAAGGTGTTACTAGAATCCCACTTAGAATCTGTGGCAGGCAGGGAGAGGCAGCTTGTGAAATGCCAGTTAAATGGATTTCACACTGTCACATTCTGTTTTCAGTCTCAGCTGAGGTGGAGTGATGATGTCACTTTAGAACTGTCACAACAGCATAAGCCACTTTGGAATGCTAGCTGAGGGAGTTGGCTGTAGAATATTGGGTTAGAGTTCAGTAGTCTGTAGAGTGGAGTGCCAGGAGGAGGCTGCAGTAGGCAGCTCCTCAGTTTCAAGCTCTGACAGAGAGTTACCTCTGTGGTTTGCGTAGTTTGTTCTCACCCTAGAAGAAGAACATGGAAGACAGAGAGTGAAGTGATAGAAACCGTTCCAAGAAGGTTTTCCAGTGCCTAATCCCCAGAGGGATGGGGGGGGGGTCCAGGATTCAGGAGCAATCTCCTGGTCTAGTCTGGACTGTGTTGAAGCTGCCTGAGATTCAACTGCTCTGTGAGTACCCAAGACCTTTGCATGGAAAAGCCCTGGGGCACCTGCATTCCTGTTGCGAGTTTTCTCTGATAAAGGGACTCTATCACCTAGACTGTTTTCTGTTTAAAAGTGTCTGCCTACTATGGGGTCCAGAGATAGACTTGCCAAGTACAGAACTTTTGGTTTGTGTCTGATTTAAAAGTGCCTGCAAAAGCTGGGGTCAAGTGAAGAGACACTGCCAATTACAGAACTTTTAACTTCATGACACCTCAGAGGTATGTAAAGTAGTATGTTAAATGTGAAAGACATTTCAAGATGGCATCTACAGGTTTTCTGTGAGGGTGTTATAAGCCAGATGAATGGCCGAATATAAATTTGGAAGCAAAAGGTGGGAGAGCCCTGATCTCAAGCAACCAGTTAACCTCTCTGGGTTCAGTTTGGGCACCTGTGTTTTCTGTCAGTGCATTTGGCCAATGCCTGAAGAAAATAGTTTACCCATATGTGGGTTGGATTTTCTGTGAGCCTGTATGTGCTCTTTGGTGGTCGAGGGTGCCACCAGTAATTCCTCATGAAATATGGGAACGTCTCCTAGTACTGGCCAAGGGAGCTACCAGTTCAGGCCGTGTGTGCCAATCTTCATTCAGAACCAGAGAGTTTGCTGTGTAATTCAGAACCAGAAATTTTGCTGTGTAATTCAGAACCTGAGGGTTCACTGTGTGTGTGCCCTGTACCTCAGTAATCTGCATTACCAGTGGGAGTAGCCCTGTGGGGGTCCATCTTCGCTTTGTGATTATTCTCTGTGTATGTGAATAAAAGCCAGACTCTAGAATCCCAACCTGGTTTGGACGGTACTGTTATTGCTTCCACTGTGTCTGGATTTACTTGGGTGCCCCTGACTGGAAGTACAAACCTAGCATAATTGTGAGCAAATGTTTTCTCCCAGGGATCCAGGTTGATGGCCATGGTAAATGGTGCCCCCAAGTGGAAGCCAGGTTGTTGCCACACTTGGTTTGCCTGTCTGAGGATGGCAGGCTACGAAGTAGAAGTACTGGTAAACAGAACTGTTCATAGTGACAACCCCATCCCTCTCGATGGTGCCATGTGTGAGAGCAGCAGCCCTGCTAGTTGAACAAGGGGGGCCGGTGGGGGTGGGTTACATTGGAACGTTATTATGTGTACTGCTGCCAGGAGATCTCAGCAACAAGAAGTAGGACAACAATCCATGTAGCACAATGCTCACTGTGAGAAATAGAACAGTGAAAAGGGCAACAACACAGCACATTCACATATACAAACAGTAACAACTATTATATCATCTGCTAAGATCCCTGTCTTATACTACTGCTACTGAAGTTAGTTGTGCATGTTGACTTTTTAATTAGACATCAAAAAACAGAACAGCAGAAATAGTACAGCACAGGCATGTAGTTAAGCAATAAACCACAACAGGGTGTGGGTTATGCTGAAATTTACCTATGCCTGGTGTGATCTGGTCACAAGACTGCAGGCCGAGTGACCAAATCCATGCCAGAAGTGGGTAAATCCCAGCATAACCCACACCCTGGGAGTAGTTTATTGTGATTATACAATAGGTAGGGATTTAAGTTGTTTTTACAGATTAAGATGGTTTTGTTTCAAACAAAAGTGATTTTCGGTTGATTTTTTTGTGTGGTATCCTTCCTCAGTATGTTAAATAGTTCCCTATTGCTAGGAAATGCAGTGCCAACCAGCATAAGTTTTTGTTTTGCTTTTTTCCACCAACATAATGAGAGTGACAGATAGCATGTATGGCAGCTGACAAATGATGCTGTATATTAAGGGAGAGCGAGTACTTTTATAGCTTGACTGGGAGATGAGGTTTTGTTTTCTTTTATGACTGTGTGAGAGTCCTGTACTGGGATGGCCAGGGGTGCTAATGGTACTGTGACAGAGGTGGGAGGGGAGCTAGCTTGAAGAGAGTTAGCCATCTCTCCAACTGAGGTGGGAGGGAGCAACCGTCAGAGTATAGAAAAGTATGCTGGGTTTCAGCAATGAGAGAGTTGGTAGTGTAGCACAACATATTCTGATGCCTTTTTCTCACTTGTTTGGTGATTTTCGCAAGGAAGGGTTTCAACGTGGCTGTTCCGGAGCATACCGCTAAGTACCAGTGTTGTAACACAGCTGGAAGCTGAGGCGTATTTTTATTTTCAATTTTGGTAACAGAGTAGAAAATTGAAGAGTGAGAGAGTCCTGTACTGGGATGGCTGGGGGTGCTAACGGAAGTGTAACGGAGATTGAAGGAAGTGAGCATGATGAGAGTCAGCCATCAGTACAGTGAGGTGGGGGTAGCACAGTACAGAGAAGTATGTCGGGTTACAGCAGTGAGTTGGTACTATCACGCAATATAGTTTGATGGCTTTTTTCACTTGTTTTTTGGTGGCCAGTGTAGTTTTAGCGAGGCAGGGTTTCCGAGCGGCCATTCCGGAGCTTAGTGGGGAAAGCATATAGCAGCGGTTTGTTTACGTTTTCGCCAATACGGCAGGATGTTTTTGTGAAGGGGCTACTGGATCTTTATCCATGGGTTATTGTAGGATTTACTCACGGGCAAAGAACCTCAGTAGCCAATGGGATTGGTGGAAAAACGGAGCCCATTGTATAATTTAGAACACTGACTAAGGCAGCAAATGCAGTGCAACACAGACACGTACTTTACAATGCTGAGCATTCTGCAGCATTTCTGTTGTTTAGTAACTCTGGGATTGCGCATTCACAGAACTTGTGACTGGTCTGAGACTTCCGTAGTCTGTTAAGAAGATACCGAGAACATAATCGACAGTTCCCCTGCTCTTCTGACAGCGTGGGTTCCTGATCATACTGGTCTACTTTCTAATACATAAGCAGAAGTGGCATTGATGAACAACCCTTTGCACCGATCTAGTGGCTGCACTCCAACACTCCGGCTACATCACACAGACCACTCCATGTATGGCCACATTTAGGCGCTTTCTCTGATGCAGAAGATACCTCTATAAAGGCACCATGATCAGCAGTGGCAGGCTCAGGATGGTCTGTTTTGGGCTCAGTGGCCATGTGTCCATCAGTGGTTAGGAGTTCGAGCCTGTAGAGGAACATTGAGAGAAACGAGCTTGATGTGCACTATGCCACCACCACAGTTTGGTGACAGTGACTGTGGGAAAGAGAGGGGAAGTTTTAATAGAGGAATGGGGAGTGGCAGCGCTTTCTTTACACTTACACTGATGCACAACAGTCCTAAGTAACATCTACCATTACAGGCAGACAAATGCTAATTCCAGTCAAATTTAAACTGTCAGTATCTATTTCCCTCACACCTATAACACTTGTAGATACACACACAGACACGTTGGGAGACAGACTATACCACCGTGGCTCGATGGTACTGTGAGGTGGACTAACTTTCTCCCTGTCTTTCAGCAGCCACCGTCAGTGGCTCTTGTCCAAGATGCAGCATGCCAGTGAGAGGACTTGTGCAGTTACATTGAGTTCCGTGGCATGGATGGGTGGGTTTTACAAATAATGGGGCCCAATGCACTATTGTAGTAGAGTGGCTATGTGCCTGTATCTGGGGTGCATAGCCACTCTGCACCCATTGTGCCCCCGTGCATCATGCACGAAGGGGGAGCACTCAGACCCACCACACCCGATCCCCCATGTTTGTGGCCAGCACCATGCTGGGGGGCATTCTGGGGGCATGCTAGCCCTACATGGTATCCACTAACCTGTGTAGTGCTGGCCACATGGGTGCAGAGGGTGGCACAGGATATGCCAAGGAGACCCTGCCATAACCCACTGCACGCCCCCATGGGCACATGCCTGCAGTCACCAGGGGACTGGGACAGGGCACACCGTGCTGCCTGACCGCTGGGTAGCAGGAGGTGGCAGGGGCAGCTGAACGGGCGAGTGCCCAGAAATGTCAGGAGCTGTGGCACTGGGACTGGATTGTGTCATGTGGGTCTAGGTGCCTGCAATAGGCATGCACAGCCCTGGATCCATGCCACCCTAAGTATGGGATCCACTATGGGTCCCAGGGGGGCATCCCATTGGATGCCCACCCCGGACAACAACTCATCCCCAGGCCACCCTGTGGAGTCCTGCATGCCAAGGGGAGGAGCTGTGGACAGGTGGCTGGCATTGATGAATGCTGGTGTGGACACACCTGTCCGTGGGGTGTAGGGTCGCCGGTGGGGTATGTGACTTTTCCGCATACTCCTGCCTACTTCATGCATAGGATCCAATATGATACTGTCCCGCTCAACAAAAATCTCCTTTTCCCAACTCCAAAACTCATTATTATGGAGACCACTCAAATCACTATGCGTGCAGGTGAACTGAGTTCTGCAGAGAGGGTAGGTGGGTTGGATCAGTAACATCACACTAAACAAATACATTCAGACAGCTGTGTATCACCAGCTACTGAATTTGTCACTCATTCATTGAATCCCTTTATATATACACCTTTCACTGCACCTTCAGTAGAATGTAGAGCTCTCGCTTAGTAGCATTTTAATGGCAGCAAAAAAATACATCTACTGTTACAGACTGAAAATGTTTGGCACTGAGACACAAATTATGCCACCTGGACTTCTCACCATCCCTGTTTGTTAACACTCATTAACGAATGGTCACAGGGTCCAACTGAACCAATTGTATTCCTCTATTTTTTGCCCCATGTTATAAGTTTCTTTTATAAGTTATAAGTTCATCCCTCTAATGTTCTATAAAATACAGGGGAGAGAAGCCATGGTGTGGCCTGTGAAAGGAAGGTCAAGTGTCAACCACAGCATAGGCCATGTGTTGACCGTCAAGACTCTTTTTTTTTTTTTTTACCTCTTCTGGATTCTGTGACCTACCCAGCCCAGACTGGTCCTTTACAGTCAAGTGTATATACAGTACATCAGTTCAAGAGTACAAAAGCTGAAACACACAAACACACTTAGACCTTAATAACCTGCTGAGTTAGGAAAAAACAGTAGTGAACAGATATTGATGATGATCTAGATCCTATGGGCAAGTAGCACCTGGTACACCAATACCCTGATCCAATACGTTGGGGGTGAGATATAAATTACCAGGCAATGGTATTAGGATAACAAGAAGAATTAGTGACTAAGGATGGAGTGACAGAAGCTACCTCTTGTGGTATACCGTGATTATGGCTACCATGATTGTGCGACCC
This sequence comes from Neoceratodus forsteri, assembly GCA_016271365.2. Taxonomy (NCBI): domain Eukaryota; kingdom Metazoa; phylum Chordata; order Ceratodontiformes; family Ceratodontidae; genus Neoceratodus; species Neoceratodus forsteri. Next base: position 1,287,666,737 of record CM057454.1, on the reverse strand, counting down.
CCGAAAGGGCAACTCAGTAGCGGCCCAAGTCAGAGCGGCAACCCAGGAGCTACAGCAACCAGAAGGGGATTGGTGGTAGCGGGGTAGGTACATGTGCAGGGGTGGTGGTAGCGAGCACCCTACAGGTACACTCATCGGGGGGTGGGAGCGAGCATGCTGGGTAAAGGGGTGGGGATTTGAGGAGTGGTACTGCAGTAGGCTGCTGAGCTGACCCCATGGTGTAGCGGGTCAGCTCGTGGCCTTGGTGGTTAGGGTACTGGGTTTGGGTCCGGGCGCAGGTTTGTTTTGTTGCGCCCGGCCCAAATGTAATTTTTTTAATGTTTTGCACCCCCACCCCGACATGCACCCCCCTGGAGTTGAGAATCCTTAAGTAGCGGGGTGCGGGGGATGAAGCCCTCCTGAGGGGGTGGAGGAGGCACAGCCCCCTACATAAATGTAATAAAAAGTAAGTCCCCAGTGCCGTTTTGTTGTGCGCTGGGGAGTCAGAGTGCTGAAACTGATTTTCGGTGCTCTGATTGTGCTGTATCGGCGATTGCCCTTTGGCGATCGCCGTTATCACATAGAAGCCCTCTTACCCTGAAAAGAAATGCCACAAAAAGTGAGACTTGCAGGAGAAGTGCCATGAAGTGCTTGAGTGCCAGGTTACAATAAAACAGCGAAGCCCCATAACCTGTTTGGCAATATGGTGCCCTTATATTGGATTTATAAACCCAGAGGAGGGGGATGAGAGGGAGGATAGGGGTGGTCTGAGAGGGTAGCATTATTTTTCATACCTGTGACCCTCTAGATATCTCTTGTAGGGTCTGGACCCTGACAGGACATAAACTACAGCCAGAGGAGGGTACCATTAGGTCAAGCAGCAGTGCCCATACTTTCCACTCACCCTTCTGATAAACTACTGTGGCATCCAGTAGCATGTACTAGCATGACTGTGCAGTAACAGTGGACATAAGCAGCTGTGGAGCAATGCTAGCTAATAAGGGGAGGGGAGAGGGAGATGGGTGCAGAGGTAAAACAATAACTGTGGGTGTCCTCCCGAGAAGATAATGTGATGATAGAGGTTTAGCCCACTAGCATGGGAAGGAGAAATTCTGGAGGCTGTCACCCCAAGGGGGAGAGAGGGTAATGGGGGAAGTGTAAGACAGGGCGGTAACTGATTTTGCACCCAGTGGAGGGAGGTTCCACCACAGTAACGGGGAATGTCAAACTTGCCTCCATATATAGTATAGTATAGACCAACAACTAGAGAAAAGATCGTGTTACATATCAAAATAACATGTCTGTTAACAATGGAACTAAACATTATTGGTTTTTTTTACTTTTTGTTTTACCAGGTGAGACACATTAAGCTGAAAGCTTGTTTACAGGTGCAACCTGGGAGCACAGGAAAGTTAAGTGATTTGCTCAGGGTCACACAGTATGCAAGTGGAGGCTGTGGGATTCAAACCCAGGTCTCCAGGTTTGCAGCTCAGAGCCTTAAACTACTGCGCTATACTGCCTCCCGAATTTGTTTTTAACCAGGAGAGACACACTAAGCTGAAAGCTTGTTTACAGGTGTGACCCGGGTGTACAAGGAAGTTAAGTGACTTTCCCAGGGTCACACAGTATGCAAGTGGGGGCTGTGGGATTCAAACCCATTAGTGTCCATATAGAAGTAGGAGACCAGCCAACCTGTAGAGTATCAGCCCTGGGATTTGGGAATAAAAGTCCATTAAACATTAATAAGGTCCATATTAAAGACTGTAATGTCCTCAACCATTTGGCTCCTGGATTCAAACAGCAACTGGAACCAAGAGCCAATGCTGTTGCAGAATGGATGGACTGCAGCCAACCAGGCTGAGGATCATAGCAGCCGACAGGGTGCTTTGTGGTGGTAAATAGTGGAGTACCTTGTATGCTGCAAGTTAGCATACCCCTTCCCTGCTTTAGTTATGGCAGGTGTGCAAGGCTACCCTTCTGCCCCTTATGACTGACCAATCATCCCTCCAGATCTCCCAGCTCTAGGGAGCTGCTCACGAAGCAGTATAAAGGGCAGGGTAGAGTACTGCAATGGTTCTGTCTGGGCTGGAAGGTGGAGTAAAAAAACAAGGGGTGTACCGTCACCATTTATGTAAGTTGTTCTGGTACATGCCAAGGCAAGTTATGAAAGCATCATTCCATGCAGCAGAGAGCTCGAGCTGCAGAATGGTAGCATGGGAAATCAATCTTGGAGGACTGTATCAGGGGAGGCTCTCATGGTGCATTCAGCAGCTCATTACGGTGAGTGGAATGGCAGGATGAAAATTTGAAAAACCAGAGAGCTGCTCTGCCCTTGCAAGAGCCCTGCAGCCCTAAGCACCTGTTAGAATCCAAGTCGTTGAGAGCCTCGACTAAGCCAGATACTTAGCTCCCACCACGATCCATGACACCAGTTAAAAAGCAAGGTATATCAGTGCCAACTGAGTACAAATATATCCCTGGGATATTCATAGATGGATTGCTGGGGCCGTGTACCTTTGTCAGTATATTTTTAACTGTAAGTCACCCCATTTCAGATTTCTCATTTCTGTATTACCACGAAGACTGAAATAAAGTGTGACTGTTAACCACATTGTTGTATTTGTTAAGGACTGAGGATTTGCAGGACCAAGCTGATTACATCCCTAGAGCTGCTCAATAATTGAATCTGTTATCTCAGTAGCAGCTGTGGGGTTGTTCCCCTTTCTTTGCTGCTTCAGTTTTTTTTTCTTCCAGCACTTGTCTAGTATGGTGGAATTCTAGGGAGCTGATGAGAAATTCGGGATACCACTTTTGATTCAAGTATCTCTCTGTGCTTTGGAAAAATTATGTTAAAATAAGAGGTTCGTATTCTCTTCTGTCCTTACTCTGACACACCATAAAATATTGACATAATATTTGTCAAGTTGTTCTGGTTCAATTTCATGAATCAGTTCAGTGATGTTAAGCACTTCTTCCATGTATTATTTTAGGGCTTGTACATCCCCTTTAGTTTTTTTAGTTTTTTTGTGGGTGTTCATATTTTTCATGCTTTCGATGTAGTCCTCAATATCTTCATTATTTATTATGTTTGCAGATGTATACGTTTCTATTCTGTTCGGTTTGCTGCAGTTTGTGTAATTTCCTTTGTGGTCTCCGGGTCCAACAGCGGCTCTGTATCGTTTTCTTTTTTCTTTCAAATTTAATATGCTTAATTCATTTATATAGCAAGGCGGAGTTACAGACATATCAAAACAGTGGGCACAATTGTGTCTGTGATCTAAATACAGTTATTTGGATTATACATAGTACAACCAGTAATCGACTGAAAGTACATGTCAGCTAACAATATCTCTGCGATTGAAGTGGATAGTTCTAATACTTTTATTACATTGTGCTATCTACCACCCCTCCCCCACTCCCTCCTCCCCCCAGACCACCAGATTGTACTTCAAGGTAACCACAGGTTCCATCCAACTTATTAAAACGTACAACTGTAGGTTGAAAAGTTATTGAGAATAATGTATAAAACAAGAAACGAAAGAGAGAAAGGTACCAGTACAAGAAAGACCTAATTTATCCTGTGCCCTTTATATAGTCAATAAAGTTTGCAGTGGTTCCCAGATCTTTTGTTTCCCCCAATTGTTTAACCGGGTGAGACACACTAAGCTGAAAATTTGTTTACAGGTACAACCTGAGAGCACAGGGAAGTTAAATGACTTGCTCAGTGTCACACAGTATGCAAGTGGGGGCTGTGGGATTCAAACCCAGGTCTACAGATTGGCAGCTCAGAGCCTTAAACCACTGTGCTATACTGCCTGTAACTTCTTATACCTGGATAAGTTGCCAGACATGTTTGCTACCAGGCATTCAGCCTATAAGGCAAACAGGATTTCCCTATACCATTGTAGAATATGAGGGGTATCTTGAGCTAACCAGTGCCGAAGGATAATCTTTTTTGCACATGCTGATATCAGGGCCATATGAGCTTTGTGGTTGCCAATAATGGAACCCAAAAAATCACCCACTATGCATATTTCAGGGAGAAACGCATCTGAGAGCCCCAACAATGGGTCCAGACAAGTGTGAATTGAGTTCCAAAACAGAGTGACCTTCTGGCAAGTCCAAAGAATATGGTATAAGGAGCCAGATTCTTGACCACACCTGGAACAAAGGTCACTGGAAAGATGACTCATTTTATGTAACCTCACTGGGGTGTAATAGAGATTGTGAATAATCTGAAATTGTATATATACAGTATATATAGATGAGATGAGCCAGATGAGAGGCCAGTTCCTGGGAGATGCAGTGGGAGTCTGGTCTCACCCATATATCCTGGGGCCTTCACTGGCAGCCAGAAATGTTTGTAGTAAATGGCAGTAATATGATACTAGATGGGAAGAAGGAGCAGAAGAGATTAAAGAGAGAACTGCAGAGCCAAAGGGGCTTTGCCACAAACCTGCGCCAAAAAATTGTGTGAGCATATGGGTTATCTGGAAATACTAAAATAATATAGGGTAGGCAAATGGAATAGTTACCATGCTCTCTGGAAAGGGAGCAATTTGCCATTCAAAGTTAGCTTTTGAACTGTTTCTACTCCTTTGTCTGGCCAAAAATGCCTGAACAGCATTTGCCCAGCTAAATGCAGGTTAGGATTTCCTGCAAGATGCTGAAGAATATCTTGATCCAGACAAAATTTCAGGAAAGTACAGAGCTGTGAATGGAATGTCCCTTAAAGGGGCAGTAACCTCTTCCTGGGTAAAAAGGGAAGTGCCCTTGACAGCCATAGCATAAAGTGAACTAAGGGAGCATTCCATATCTACCCATTATGGAGTGTAATTTTGAGCTTCCAATGGATGTAACCAATGGGAGAGCCTGTTGAAGTGTAGGGTTAAATAGTACATATAAAAATTGGGGACCTGTAGACCACCATCCTGTTTAGTCCTCATTGCCTTTGAGAGTGCCCTGCGAGCTGTCTTACCCCACCATAGAAAGGAGGCTAGGGGCTGGATTTTCAAAGCCCCTACACAAGCTGTGACAATGGCAGCTTACGCAGAGTGCAGTTCCATCAGGGAACCTGCACCAAATTTTCTGTTCCACAGGATCCCGGCGCCAAAGTCCAGCAGCATGAGGCAAAGGTGTTGCTACTGCAAATGGATGGCACATCCACCCGGAATGCTGCGACAGCAGCAGGGTGTCTGCAGCACCCACAGATGGGGGCATGATGCTGGCTAGAGCCCCCCTCACACCACCATGCCTCCCCCTGACCCCCTGATTCAACGACCGGCACAGCCCTCCTCACCCCCACCGTGGCCAGCCACCAAATGGCCTGTCAGTGCACGTACTATATACTGTTTACAGTATGCACACTGACTGTTCATTAGGTGGCCAGCTGTGGTGAGGAGAACTGTGCCAGCCGCGCCGAATCTGGGGAGGTATGGGGTGGGGTAGTCGGCACTATGTGCCAAGGGGGGGGATACCAGGGCACCAGGGGGAGTATGTCCAACACATGGACAGTCGGGGTGGGGAGGGGGTGCCACTGGATCACCAGGGAGCACCCATCGTGGATGGATCGGGGCAGGCCACAAAATGGCATATACTGGATGACCATCCCAGGAGATGTCTAAATACTGTTAGACGAGCCCTTCACTAGTCTAATCCATCTTTTGGATGAGACGTTAAACCGAGGTCCCATCTGCCTGGATTGGTTGTAGTTCAGGTGGATGTTAAAGATCCCATGGCACTTATCGAAAAGAGAAGGGGAATTTCCCTGGTGTTCTGGCCAAATTTCCCTCATTCACTAAAAATACCACCAACAGCATAATCTGGTTCAAGGTCAGTTGGCATTCATCTGTATCCCCCTCCCCCGGGGTTGTGCCTGAAAATAGGCAGGATGTGTCTAGTGCACTTACCCGGTCAACAAAAACTAAATAAAATAAAATAAATAATGGTACTTGGCACTCAGTTCCTGGGGAGGTCTCTGAAAATCAGGATTAGAGGGCTGCAGCACTCTGGGTCTGCCGCAAGCCCCCTAGCGCCATGCTGCCGTCATTTTCATGGCATAAGGTGGGTGCTAGCACACTTTGGCACAGGCAGCCTGCTTGGTGATACAGGCTGCCTTTGAAATTAGCACTTGGAGCAGCCCTTGGTGCAAGGTGCCTCTTGCGTGAGACATGTTGGATGCAAGCACCTTACATCATTCTAAGGCCTTTGAAAATCTGGACCTAGGAGTCTGTACACTTTGGTTAACCAGGATTGTGGAAGAAACCAATTATACATCTGTTGGGAGTACAATAGCCAGGACAGAACATTCATCTTGATAATATTTAGTCTGCCCCATAGCGAAAAAGGTAAAAGAGACCAGCATTCTAGATCAACTATGATACGAGAGATAATAGCATCTAAGTTGTATTGTTTAAACTTATTAAAGGAGGAGCTGAGAAAGATTTCTAAATTTTTGAGTTTGTCCTTCCTCCAGGCCAGGCTGAGGTGGTCTACATCTGCTTTAAACATTTTGTTACTAAAGGGCATAATCTCCATCTTGGTAAGGTTAAGTTTGTAATTAGATATGACACCAAATTGAGAGATGATCTGTAATGCTGGAGGGTGTGAAATAGCTGGGGAGGAGAGGTGGAGCACAATATCATCTGTGTAGACAGAGAGTTTATACTCGGTGTCGTGAATTGAAATACCAGTAACCTGAGGTGAAGAATTAAGTTTCTGGATGAGAGGTTCCAAAAATAAATTGAATAAGAAGGGAGATAAAGGGCATCCTTGCCTGGTGCCTTGATATAGGGAAAAGGGCTGGGATAACATGCTGTTGCACAGTACTTGGGCAGTAGGGGCAGAATATAGAGGATAAAGTATGGGTTAGTGTATGTAACGTGAAGTTTACACACACCCGAGGGGTTTATGTAAGCACCTAACCCCTCGAGTGTGTTTAAACTTCAAGTTTAAACACACTAAACCTTATTTTATTTTATATAATTGCTGGGTTTCCCTTTTTCGCCTCAGCAATTATACAAAATTGACATTCTAGTGCTGCCGCAGTTCAGCTTAGTGTTAGTCTGGAGCCGAAATGGGAATCCGTCTGTGTCTTTTAAAATGGCTTTTTTTAAACAGGATTTTGAAGTTTGTGCTATATATTGGGGGAGAAATAAAACAAAAAAACGTACCGCCGAGTTCTTCTGGCGGTGCTGTTTTACTGTAACGAAGCGGGGAAAGCGTGAGCAACCAGGAACAGTCGTACTGCCGTGAGCATCGCACAGTGAGGGAAACCTTGCGCATGTTTGCCATTATAAACACTCCTTTATAACAGCAAATTACGCCACAGTTTCCCTATGGGAAAAAGGGGAAGCCAGTTATTATATAAAACTTAAACCCATTGTATAAATTCACACAGGATACCAAATGTCGGTAAAAGGATGAATAAACAGTCCCAGGAAACTCTATCAAGGGCTTTCTTATATCCAGGGACACAAAGGCAGCAGAAGTATGTAAATCCCTGGATGCTGAGAGAAGGTATGAAATTTTCCAGAGATGATCAGCTGAAAGTCTACCCTTGACAAACCCCACCTGCTCCCGACTAATTAGTGAGTCCCAGATGAAACCCAATCTACTGGCTAGTACCTTTGAAAGAATCTTAAGGTCCACATTGATAAGTGAAATTGATCTGTAGTTGGGAAGGAGCAATGGATCCTGATCTGATTTGGGAATAACCACAGTGGAAGCGGTAATTAGTGAGGGTCAGATATGCCCTTTTCAAAAATATAGTTATATGTATCTAGGAGAATGGTGGCTATCTGTTCCTTTATTGCTTTGTAAAAATTTGTGTTAAAACCATCGGGGCTGGGAGCCTTGTCTGTAGCAAGGGTATCAATTGCCTGGGAGATTTCTGATAGGGTCAGAGGGGCTTTCAGAGATGCTTGTTGAGGATCTAATAGTTTGAGAAGCAGGATATCCTGAAAGAAGGAGTTAAACTGTACTTGATTGAAAGAGAGAGATGGAGGGGCATATAACTGTTGGTAAAATTCTTTAAAGGCCTCTACTATGTCTCGGGGGATGTCAAAAGTTGACCTGAATCACCACGTGTCAAGGGGAAAATTTTATCTGCAGCCTGTGATTTTAGACGAAGGGTCAACAGTTTCCCTGCTTTTTCCTCCTGATCAAAATATTTTATTTTCGAACGAAACATCATATGTTCTGCCTTTTCTCCTAAAACATTGTTATATTGAAAACGGAGGTGCTCTAAAAGATCCTAATCGGATTGTGGAGAGGAGGATGAAATACGTTCTTCAAGGTGCTCAATTCGAGAAATCAGAGAGGTGAGCAAGGCCGAGGTCTGATTCTTGCGCCTTGCTGATATCTGAATAAGCTCCCTCCCGAAGAGTGCATTTTAAAGGACCCCATAAAATGTCACGTTTGGGCATTGAAGGGGAATTAAGTGTCATAAAATTTGTAATGAACGATTGGATTAGCTTTAGTGAATCCTTAGCCTTAAACATCTGATTATTTATAATCCATGTCTTATCTCTGGAAAGAGAAGGGGGTAAATTCAATTGAAGAAAAACAGGATGGTGATCAGAAATAACTTTGGCTGAGCAATGGCATGGGGTTACTCCTACAAGGAAATTAGAGCCCAACAAGAAATAATCAATTCTCGAGAAAGAATTGTGTGGAAGGGAATGGAAGGAATATTGTTGATTGGACGAGTTAAGGATTCTCCAGGCATCCAGCAATCCAGTCAACCTCATGAATTCCAGAAATGCCATCTGATTAGATAATAAAACCTGACATGAATGCCCAGATTTGTCTAGGTCATTGCACTGAACTAGATTCCAGTATCCTGCAAGAATTATGGGTAGGGAACACCAAGACGACAAAAGTGACATAAGGGTGGTAAAAACCAAGGATCATCTGTGTTAGGGCAACATATCACCCCTAAGACTACCTCTAAATGGCCTAGAAGGGCTCTTATGAAAACAAAACACCCATTGGGGTCAGATATTTCTTGGAGGAGACTAAATGGAATTCTTCAAACTATTAGAATGGCCATCTCTCTTTTACGGGAGTCCAGGCCCAATCAGAAAATTTGCCCTATCCAGGACCTCCTCAGGAGGATAACCGGGGAGAGGGTAAATGGGTTTCCTGTAAAAAGGCAATATCTATTTGAAGCTTATTTAAGTGTATGAGGATCTTAGGACATTTAGTGAGAGATTGTGTGCCTTTAACATTCCAAGAACAAAAATTATAGACCATCATGATATAAATATATATATATATATATATATATATATATATATATATATATATACACACATACTGTATATATATATATATATATATATATATATAGTGTATATATATATATACAGTGTATATATATATATATATATATATATATATATATATAGTAATATACCTATCAGTGTATATTACCTGTAGCATAATAAGGAACCATTTAAACACAAATAAAATTCCCCAGTGGTGCCCCAACCAATGACTCCAAAAACTCTTCTTTCCCATACAGTAAGTAGTGCCCTAACCCCACCCAAACCAAAACACAATAAACAAAACTTGTACCAGAAAACAGCCAACTTCCCATCAGTTGACCTAACTGGCACCCCCTCCCCAAGTGATTCGGTGCATGAAGCTCTTAACCAACTTAGCTTACCACCCAAACCTCTGCCCCCGCATTATCATAGTATTAATAGTACAGAAATACCTAAATAACTAGCTTATAAACCTCCTAAGCTATTTATCTAACTGGTAATCTCAAAGTAGAACAGGAGAGACTGGAGAAAACAGTAAATGATAATAAACCAGTCTCTTGGACAGTAAAGTCATTATAATACTGTAAGTTCTGTGACCTCTCCCCTCCCCTGTAAATCAACATGGGGAGCATATCTAGGCCTTAAACAAAAGGTAAACATGTCCATGTGCTGCTAATTCCATTTCAAAGTCTGGTAGACATTTCCAAATCAGAACTAGGTGGCTTATTCTGGCCAAACGAAAACCAAAATGCGTTCTTATAGGATTCGCCATTCAGATTTCAAAGATGACCAGCAGATATAGTTTAAATTAGGTCCATCAGGAGAGTCCTGTCTTTCATAGGCCCTGAAAATATGCCATCCTGTTAACCACTCAAGGATATGATTCCCCAAAGTCTCCCCTCTTCAAAAAAACAACTAGGCAGCTGACAGAGGTCCCCTCAGGTTAGGGATAGACACTCTGAGGAGATCAAATGTTGATCGGGAGTAGGGAATAAAGCTAGTTGCCAGGAATCAGGTGTATGGGCCCAAAAGTAATGAACAGACAAATATCCATTCCAATGTCAAAGCAATACTGACCTCCATCAGTGAAAAAAGGTCCAGGTTCAGGTGTCCTTGAAGAGTTCAGGCAGAAGCCTTTGAAGTTCCTTCATCGCGGCTTCCATGCTGTCATAGGAATGGCACTTATCTTGCAAATGAACTTGGAGGTATACGGGGTATTGCATTCTAAATCAGATCCTGGATGCTATGATCTTGGTAACCACCGGGTGGAAGGCAGCTCGTTTCTGTTGGGTGCCCACTGGTAAGTCCTGTGTTAAGCGTAATTTAGTGCCTTCCCATAAAATATCTTTCAGGTCCCTTGTCTTTTGTAGAATGTACTGCTTGTCAAGAAAATTTAATAATTTGAGCACAAATGGGCATGGAGGTAAGCTGTCCTGAGGCTTAGAATGTACTGTAGGGATCGATCGGCCCATTCTACAGTGTAAGCAGGGCCATTTTGTGTAAGCAGGAATTTTTGTGCAAATTGGATAGGAGTGGCTCCCTCCTCTCCCTCCGGTAATCTGAATATGATCAAATGATTCCTCCTACTGCACCCCCCAAGTCATCCAGTTTCTCTTTTAGTTTTGTTATTTTATGCCACATGTTTGTGGAATCCAATTCTGCCCTATCTCCCCAGGTTTCCAGTGAAAAGGCTTGTGCCTCCACATCTCCCATCCATCTACCCAGGTCTACCAGGTCCACCCAGATAGTTTTAACTTATAGGGTGAGCTCTAGAATTTCAGTTATTAGGGGTTCCAGTGCCTGTAAGAGCTGATCTTCTGTTAGGGGAGAAAGTACCACTGTAGGAGCACAGGAGTGGCCAGAGGTCGATGACTGGGCCTTATTGCATTTGGCCTGTTTGTCAGGAGAGCAGCATGATGCATCTCCATGTCAGACATGATGCTGGTTCTGTTTCTGCTTCTCCTGCCAAGTTTGGATCCGAGGTGATTCACCAATGTTTTCTGTGCCGCTACAGCTAGTTATTTTTGTAGAAAAAGTACTTTTACTAAAGTAAAATATTAGTTATGTATGGCTCATAGCTCAGTGCTTGCTACGTTCTGTAGTTGAATAAGGTAGGTTGTGCTTGGATACAGAGGCCAGACCAGTAAGTAAGACAATGCTTACAAGGTATTAGTTGTATGCAATGATTAGTGCTTAGATACTTCAGCATAGACATGAACAAGTCAGCGATTCTCGTAGATGTGAACTGGATAGTATATGCAAGGTGCTTAATGCTTGAACTGATGAGTAACTTGTTATGTCTTGATGTTTTTGCCTTTCTCTGTTTCCCACCGTAGGAAGGATGCTTAGTTGAGTAGGATGAGACCCCCCCCCCCGGTGGGATAAGAGTGCCGGAGATGGAGGAGGTGTAAGCAGAGGATGGAGGGCGAATGCGACTCACTCTAAGCAGAGCGGTGATAGCCTAATAGTTTAAGTAGGATGTGGGAGAAGAGCTCTTCCCCCACATAACTACAGGCATGAACCTTTCAATTATGTGTGGTTCATAGCTCAGTACTTGCTACATCCTGTAGTTGAATAAGGTAGGTTGTGCTTGAATACAGAGGCCAGACCAGTAAGTAAGACAATGCTTACGAGGTAGTAGTTGTATGCAATGATTAGGGCTTAGATACTTTAGCACAGACATGAACAAGTCAGCGATTCTCGTAGATGTGAACTGGATAGTATATGCAAGGTGCTTAATGCTTGAACTGATGAGTAACTTGTTATAACTTGATGTTTTTGCCTTTCTCTGTATCCAACCATAGGAAGGATGCTTAGTCGAGTAGGATGTGACCCCTCCCAAAAGAAATAATGATTATCAGTACGATTATCACCTCCAACTCCGAGATTGTGGCCAGTAGCACACAGGAGAGGAAAAAACCCTTGGGGGGAACCTCCGAGGACCAACGGCTAATGACCTGCCCGTCCTTCTAGGCATACTAAAGGAGAGTAATCCTAAATTAACAATATTAGGTTGTCGGCTAATCCAAGGTCCAGTATATTGTAGATACTGAATCCAATGGATGTAGGGAAGCAGGAGTCGAAGCACCAATGTTGAGTGTCCGGCGAGAAGATGGCAGCATCCTTCTTGCAAATTCCCTGTCCAATAGACATGTGTCCAGAACAAGAATCGATACAAGTAAATTCGAATCCACAGTTTAATGCATAAATCGTCTTAAAGGGTCGAGTGTTGAACCAGTCGAAGCAATCCTGAAGGCGAGGAATTCTTTCTGAGGAGGACCATGATCAGATGACTATGTCTCTATGACCCAAAATAGGAAGAATGGTTGTTCATGTTCCATTTGACAAACTATACAAAGGATAAGGCCCTTGGTGATGAAGCAGGAAGCTAAAAGCACGCTATGAGACTGGGAAAGCGGAGCAGTTGGAAACTCCTGAGTGTGGCAAGGCAGTAAGCGTATATTAGGCAATAGAGCTCGAAGGACGAGTATGTAGACAAGAGAAGCTTGATGGACCTCCAGGCCCCGGAGCAGCGAAGCAGGTCCTGTAAGTAGGCAAGATGATCTCAATGAACCTCTAGGCACTGAAAGGGCAAAGCAGGTACGCATCAGTAATAGAAGCTTGATGGACCTCCAGGCTCCGAAGAGGTGCAGGTTATCCAAGGTGCAATGAAGAGAAACCTCCAAGCCCCTGGTGGGGTGAGGCAGATTGTAGAGTACAGTAGAGAGCACAGTAGACATCCCAGAGGCTGAAACTGAAGGGAAGGTCATAAGTATAAACAATTATTGCATAAGCAAGAGTAGACCTGCACATAGATCAGTAGTAGTAGTAGTTGTTATGTAACCTGTATGGAATTCAGACGTAGTAGCAAAAGAGTAGTACCAGGTAGACTGAGCATGGTACACGGTGAAGATCAGAGGGCATGTAAATAAGCAAGTAAATAGAAGAGCCTCCTGTTGGCTGAGCAAATATCCATGTATTGGGTGGCATATATACATTCAGCTGGATCCAGAACAAGGTGGCAAGCTGGAAGGTGAACTCATGAGATCAGTCTGACCAGTCCGAATCAAACGTCATGCTGCTGATGGTCAAAGAATGGCAGATGAATGTAGTGAAAAGGAACAACTTGAATGAGTTGGTAATTTGACCAGATACAATGAGCTTGATAACACTGGAGTAGGTTAATGTCCGAGGCCTAAGTCATGTGATACAGTGGCATTAATGATAGAGTTCAGCTGACAGTCCTGACAGGACACAGAGTAATAATAAATCCATACAAACTGAGCGACAGGGCAAGAAGCTTTCAAGGGAATTGATTGCAAATATCTAGATGTTGTCCATAAGTAGTCCACTGAGGAATGAAGAAGGAAATTCTTGGCGGGTGGAAATAAGTGTGAGCAGGCAAGGTAAGGTCTGCAGTGTCCAGAACCCGAGTAGTGACTGAAGGTGAGAATCACTGGCATAAGGTCCAATCCTGATGAAAAAGTTGGATGAGTAAGTGATAAGGAATGAAGGCTTCTACCATGTGGACTCCGATGAATGTCCCAGGAGGAAAATGGTCCCTGTAGACTGGTGAAGAAGGAGCAGGAGCAGACTGGCAACTTAAATAAGAAGGCAGATGACTGAAGATCCAGAGACAGTCCAGATCTAGAGCAGGTGAACAGCAGGGAGACAGGACTAGGTAGATAGTCCTTGGAAGATCCAACAGGCTGCAAGGACAGGGAGGAGTGAATAAGCAGATCCTGAATGGAGAAAACTGCAGGAGAATGAAGCTTGTATGGAGTCAAATTGCTGTAGATAAGCTCAGGTGAAGAGCAGCGGATGGATCCAGAGCAGGGAGCTAAAGCCATGATAGCGCACATGGCCAAAGAGGGAGACAAGCAAGTAGCTGGACCCCTACGTGGGGTAGGAGGAGCAGGCTGGAAAACATGTAGGTCAGATGGAGAAAGGAGTAGAGAGTGGCAGCTGGGCCCCAGGAAGGCTAGCAGCCCGCAACCCACACGCAGGGTAGCAAATGAGTAGCTAAGGTAGTCAGGCGAGGCCCAATTGATTGAGAGCTGAAAAGCTGGTGAGCTGAATGAGCACAGCATGCTGAGATCGTAATGAACAGTGAGTGCTGAGAACTTGCAACGTCGAATGCAGAATTGAGTGCAGTAGAGTCCTAGAGGCTGAAGCCACAGGGGATGGCAGTATGCATGTAGCAATAGTCTGCGTGAGCGAGGAGCAACGATTGCATGGTCAAGTGGACCTGCATGTGATCAGTAAACAGAGCAGTAATAAGTTACGTGAGAACAATGGTCTGCCTGGATGCAGAGCTTAATGTAATTTCTCCCAGAGTGTACTGGAAATAAGATGCCAAATCTGAGCTTCCGGTGTTAATAACAAGCACAGTTATGATCCAATGTACCAGAGTTTCCAGACTCCAAGATACCAGCCAGTCTCTTTGCATGAATAGGGGCACGGAAGAATATGGCAGCAGGGAAGGTTAGTGCCAGGCAGCAAATGAGTGAGCAAGGCACAGGAGCATATGACTGGCCGATCGTGATAAGGCTGATGAGTCCAGTTACAATAGTCGGAAGATGATCCAGTAGGTGGAATATGGACCTCAGTAAATGCTGGTTGCTTGTGAGAGCAGGACAAAACGATGGGGGAAGCTCTGCTGAGTAATAGAAGGTTGTCTGACAATGAAGCATGGAGTGAAGCAGCATATCATAGCAGGAGAAAACACACAGGGAATGGTTTGACTCAGTTAAATTCCTGAATAGAACTGGCAAGCCGGCCTGGTGGCACTGAGGGTTGAGGCGCTGGATGCCACACCTTGCGCTACGCCGGCGACCCGGGTTCGGGAACGGACTCGGGTGGCCAGGGGTCGGCAGGGGGAGGGAGGATCGAGTTCCCAACAGATGCCTCTCCCTCAGGGTGGGAACCAAGAACGCCAAGATTCTGCATCACCTCGCAGCCGGTGGAAGCACACCAACAATGAGGGGATGGAGGCTGACTCCAGCTCACCAGAGCTGAGGGGGACGCTGGCGCATGAGGCCGCCACTGGACGTACGTCTTAGCGCACGACGTCCTCAGAGGACAGGGAAAATCAGGGAGAAAACAGAAAAGCCCTCTCAGCAGCCCTAGATGATAGCCTCTCGGGTACCATCCGGACCACCAAAAAGAGAGACAGACCCCACTGTGCAGGAAGGGAGGATGAGGCAATCTAGGGGCAGATCCCACCGGAGGTGGAATGGAGAGATGAGAGGAAGGAAGGAGTGGGCTCCGAGAGTAGGGAAGGAGATAAAAGAGATAAAGTAAAAAAAAAAAAAAAAAGGCTGGCATTTTTGCAGTGATACTACTACAGATAATTGGCAATGCAGACAGCTACTCGGTGTCAGCTAATGGTGTTACAATTCAATTTGCTCCATAAACAAAACAAAGAAAATCATACTCCATATCATAAGTAAGTAGGGATGTTTTACTTTACAGCAGTATTATTTCTGAGGTGCTATGTACTGCTATATATCATGCAAGTAATGTGCATAGATACTGCACCATGCGTGTCAATTTCTCATGCTGTCTTTAGCTGCATTGCTTTGTTTATATTACTGACTATGCAACGGAGGTCTGGCTAGAGACATCAGATTTCTTTGGCAGCTACCGATTCAGAATGTTCGTACACTTCCATAACCTTAGGCTGAAGATACATACTCCCGATGCTGACTTAGTAACGGTTGACATCCCACAGTATTCGGGGTGTACGACAATGAGAAAGGGGACCTGAATTGTTTAGTGTAGCAATTTGTTATGAGTGGGGCGGCAGTAGCTGCATGTCGAGAAATAATCGAGGCTCCGCTGGAGTGTCCAGTAGTCCACTGAGCAAGCAGTTCCCTAATATGTGAACAGAGCGGCGGCATGGAGTAGTGTTTGATAGAGGAAGAAAAAGCAGAGGCAACTACAAGGAATGAGGTGGGCAGCCGAGCCGGAAGCATTAGCAGGGAGCAGAAACAGCAGCGGCTGAATGAGTGGCCACAGGAAAAGAGCATGGGGGGAATAGAAGGAGAGGCTGTGGAGCACAAAGCATGGTGGCAGACACCGCCCAAAAGAAGTACAAAGGGTGAAACAAACAACAGGGCAATGGAGCAGAAAATGGGGAGAGGGAAACAAACAAACAAGAAACAAAAGAGTAGGAGACAGAAGGAAAGAGCAGGACTGGGGGGAAACACAGGCAGAAGACGAAACAAAGCAACCACGACCCCGTAGCACACCAGCGAGTGCAACGAATGTGACTCGCTCTAAGCAGAGCAGTAGTAGCCTGATAGTTTAAGTAGGATGTGGGGAGGAGCTCTTCCCCACATAACTACAGGCATGCGCCTTTCAATTTTCTGTGGCGAGGTATGGGAGTGCCGAACGACAGCTGCCATTGGGTTCAGAGTATCACGTGACTCCAGCTCTGTATTGTTTTCAATATACTTATGAACATACAAATCTGTCAGCAGAAACAGACCACCCGGTATATCAATGTCTGCCCGAGTGCGCAGCTAGCACCCTAGATTGCAGGTGCCCCAACCACCTCCCCATCTGTCATTCCCATGACGGCCCCAGCCTCCTCCACTCAGACCCTCCCTCTTGCTTTGTCCCACTCCCTCTTAAAACTTCCTACTGTTTTACATGATACCACTCCTTCTGGTAGAACATGCCATTTAGACACCACCCTCTCCATGAAGTAGTGCCTCCTCATCTCCCTCGTAAATCTTCCGCCCTCCAATCTTAGTCTGTGCCCTCTCGTGTCTACCATTTTGTCCTGAGAAATAAATCTGTAGATGTTCCTTTTGGCTTGGGGGTTCATAGTAGTCTTTTGTTTACTATTGTCTATGTTTTCTATTTTCTGATATGTACAGTAGCTGTATTTTTGATTCTTTCTTTTCTCTTCTGGTTCAGGTTTGGTGCTCCATTCGTCGTCGGCATCTTCATGCCATTTGTTTGTTCCTCAAGGAAAGTCAGGTATTTGTTGTACCTTTCTGTATTGTGGACAGGTGTTGTGAGTTTGTCTTTTGTTTAGTTTGAAGGAAGTCCCGGAGGCTCTGATCAGGTAGACACTGTGGGTATATTTCCAGAGTGGCATGTTCACAGTAGGCGCATCTGACATTTATTTAATGGTAAACACATCACTTTTGGTTTATTTAATAGGGGTAAGAATAAATGTTTTTACGTAATGTGATATTCCCTCACCTTTAGTGTATAAACCCTTTTTTTATTTGTACCTGTTGTTCCTCTAGAAGGATGAGAAGGCAGTGTTCCACATACCACTGCAAGTAGGCAAGATCAGCACATGCCCAGGAAACCTGTTCAGTCAACATTAGATGTAACACTTGGTCAATTCACAAGCTGCCCTTATAATCATGTTGCAATAGAACTGAATGCCACAACAGCAGAGATGCTGCCAGTTGATTTGCTGCTCTATTCCTTTGTGGAAAAGAAGGGCTTTTGTTAACTAATGTCGAAGGCCTGTCCCAAATGACAAGTGCCATCACGTTCCTTTTTCTCCACCAAAGCTGTACCAGACTTTTGCAGTATGGTTCAACATATGTTATCACTTGCTTTGCAACATTTTTTAGTTCACAACATATACCTGACCACAGATATGTGGTCTAGCAGACCAACAGTGAACACATATCCAATATGAGCATTATTGCACATTGCGTAACCCTGCCTGGGATGTCTTTCATAGAACTGAAACCCTGTACTGACACTCTGGGCCAGTGCAGCACATACTTCACTGGTGTTCAGCAGCATGCCACCACATCTATGACCAATACTTTGTGGCAGGCCCACACTGGTGGTACTATACTGGCTGAACTGCTGACCCAAATTGATGAGTGGCTCCATCCTTTGGGACTTGAGGCTGGGGTGTATCATAAGTGACAATGCCTCAAATGTTGCTAAAGCCATCAATGATGGAGATTTTTCAGGGTGTCATGTGTGGCCCATTGTATTAATCTTGTGGTCCAAGACTTTATTTTCTTGTTTTTTGTTTCATTATTTCTCTGTGATCCTTCCTCTGGCTCCCCCATCTGAATACCCCCCCCCCAGCTCTATCACCCTGCTCCTCTGGGACTTACCTTGCACCAGTGTCCTCTGCCACAGGACTTGCAGTGCATGCCCAGTCACCGATGCGGAGCCTGTGGGAGGGTCAGTAATCATCCTGGCTCTGGGGGTTCTGTCTTCCCACCTGATTTTTACCACTTTTACCCCAGGACCTCAGCCTTTCATGGCAGCACATGTGCATGGATGCACACATGCACACTGGCACCGAGCGTGCCCTGATCCACCCACCCATGCAGCCTAGTGCTAGCCCTTCCAGTGCTCTGCTGCTACAAGCAAACCTCCACTCGCTTGCAGTCAAGAGCCAGAGGGGCCTACCATACCTCCCCAATTCAGTAGAGGGGAGCTGCCTGGTGGCTGCTATATCCACTCCCAGCCCCCCCCTGGCCAAGCTCTGGCAAATCGTGCTCGTTCTGAACATGGGTCACCTGTGTGGTGAGAAGTATGGCACCCAGCATCTCAATCCTCTGCACCACTGGGCCAGCCCATGGTCGTAGACTTTCTAAATGAGCCAGATGATAGTGCACTGTTGTGAATTTGTCAGCAAATGTTTGCACATTTCTCACACTCTGCCAAGGTGAAGAGCCATCTGCAGGAACTGCAGCTGGAAACCCATCTTCCTCAACAGCATCTAACGAATGTGGTGTGTACTTGTACAGCCTATATACTGTATGCCACAGCACTTCTAGGAGCAATACAAGGCTGTTTATGAATACATGTTGCTGCATAACAGTGTGATTCAGTTGGTAAATCCCTGGTTTTGACTAGTTGGGTATGATGCATGGTATGACCATTTGAACATGCCACTCTGGCAGTATGTGGTGAGACTACCTGCATTAATGAATCACTCCCACTGCTTTGTGTTCTGAGGAAGGCACTGTCACATGTCTGAGAGCAATTACATGTAATGTTAACTCATCTGCCTGCACACTTATGGACAACATGATTATAATACTTGACAATAACACTCACATAAAATCCATTACTGAGTCTTATAAGTATGCCATTGTTCCCATTTGTGACCTGAGGTAGAAACAAGGCTATTCAGCACTCTGCTGCCTGGGGGTGTTGAAGCAGTAAAATGTATGAAGCAAGCCCTAGTGGATCTGGTTCATAATCAGCTCTTAAAGCAGTAAGTGAACAAGAACAGGTCCTCTGTGTTCATCCCCACATAAACCAGCAAAGGAAATCAGCTGTACATAGCTACTAGTGGTACAATGTGTTTTAATTATTATGGATTTTACATTTATTATTATGTTGAACATTTTGTAAAGGCGCCCTGAGCTCAGGAAGGGCACCTTATATAAATAAATGTTACCTTACCTTACCTTACACTACCCAGCACCACCACAAACCACTTCGGGAAGTATTATCCCAGGTTAATGTCTCAGAATGCCAGGAGCGGGAAGAGAATGGTTGAGAATGTGGAGAGAAAATGGCTGAGGCATATTTTGGGGATTCAAGACAACTTTCAATAAGTGATGAACCACTAATATACTGGGCTACCAAATTTGAGGAATGGCATTCACTGAGTCATGTTGCTCTGAAGCATCTGAGTTGCCCTCCAGCCAGAATGAGCTCTGCATTAGTGTTTTTTGGTTCAACAGGGCTGTCGTAAGTGACAGTCATTCAAATTTTTCACATACAAATGGGGGAGATGCTCACTTTTTAAGAGTGAATTCTCATTTCATACTATCAAACAACTTGGTCTCCTCTATTATGATCCATATCTGCATCGAAGAGAGGGAAAGATAAAAAAGAAGAACAGGATGACAGAGACTGACCTTCCTGCAAGTTTAATCCAATGCTTTGGAGATGAATGTATTCTTTCAATAAGTTACTGTGTCTCAGCCAGCATTCTTCAACACAGAATATGAAATAAGTAGCAAACATATTATATGCAGCTAGTGCAGAATGCAGCAGCTAGGTTGTTGACGGGGGGTCCTCGCGTGAGTCACATTTCGCCTGTGCTGCACAACCTGCACTGACTGACTGTTCACAGCACAAAACAGGCAAGAGGAGCTTAAGAAGCAGCACCTGCAGGAAGTAGGGCAAGTCCAAAATTGCAGAATCACATTGAAGGAATACAGGAACACGAGCAACAAGGAGCAGGTAAGAGAGACAACCTTTTAAACTAAAAGACTTAACTTATAAATAATTAAGCACTGAACTTTGAACAATTGAACTAGGGTTAAAACATGACCAGTTTTGTTTCCCTGCAGCCAAAAGAAAAAAACCACAAACAGTGCGGGCCAACCTCCATGCTACTCAAATTGTTCCAGCAGGTAGGTTGCTTCATTTCTTAATGGGGGTCAAGCTTCAAAAGCTACAGAACCAAGAGAAACTTAGTTCCCACACATTCCATCACAATGATATCCATTGCTTTATGTCTTGTCTCATTTCAGAAAAAGTGCATGAGCACTATAGAGGAGAAAAAGAGAAAGAGAAAGAGAAAAAAGTTTTAAAAAAGTAGACCAAGCGATGCAAGTATACTAATAATTGGTATGTGATTGTGCTAAAAACTTTAACAAAAGATTGTTTAAACAGAAAAATAAAAAAAATACTAAAATATAATTTTTTGTTTGAAAACAGAATGAAGTAAGAAAAAAGAAAAAGAATTACAAACCCCGTGAACAAGCTCCATCCAGGAGTGAAACGTAGGGGAGATGAAATAAAAAAACTGAATTTTTTTATCATGTCATGTGAAGTCTATGATTCCAAAGGGCCCCCTGAACAAATTTTCTTTGAAGTACCTACACAGACAGGGTCCGGGCTACCTGCAAGAGCTCCTGGTTCCTTACTGCCCTCTCCGACCACTCTGCTCAGCTGATATGGGGCTGCTAGAGTTTCCCAGAGTACGGCTGAAAACTTCTGGGTCGCAAGCTTTTATGTACATGGCTCCCATCCTGTGGAACTCTCTACCTCGTCAGATTCAAGAGTGCTGGACCATGGAGAGCTTTAAAAAGGCCCTGAAGATACATCTGTTTTATCTCACCTTCGGGGGCTGTATGTTATAAATTAATCCGATGTGCATCGGTGTGAATTCGGGATAGTATCATGTTTCATTGTTTTATCTTTTTATTGTGTTTTATAGTTAATATTTGTACAGTCCTTTGATATCCTGAATTGCGCTATAAAAATAAAGTTTTATTATTATTATTGTTATTAAATTATTATTATTATATTAAGGTAACATATTGAGGTATGTGTTTAGTCAGTTTTTGTTTGCTAGGAAAGAAGGACTAAGCAATTCTGCCTGTTTTCAGCTTAGTTGTAAGGAAGGGGGCTACAGATGGCAACCTACTGTCATTGAACCAAATTAAGCTGTTGGTGGCATTTTAGTGAAGGTAACCAGCCAGTAAAATAAGATCTGCATGAAAATACAAGCAAAAGGACTGTGAATGAAAATTTGGTGGTGGTGGGGGGTGGGGGGTTGCATTTTGTGACCAGTCTACAAAGACATCCAGGAGCAGCTCCATTCTATATTATTAGCTGACATTAATTAATTAATTAATTAATTAATGTATTTATTTAATAGTATCGAATTACAGTCCTTTGAATCAGAAACTCCTTTAAAATGGCTCCACGTCATGGTAATACAATACTATACAAATAGTTAGAGAACATACATTACATAAGGTAACAAATTCTATAGCAGATATGACACAATGACCATTTTAAACCATTCCCCATAGCAAAGCCTCCACTATTTTGTTTGCAGAAATACCTATTTGTTTCAGAATGTAAGTGCAAATACTACAGTAGTCTTTAGTTGGCAATGTTTGTACGGTTTTGCAAATGTTGTTAACCAGTTGCTACCTTTAGAGAAGGAATAATTCAGTCTGTGCAAACTGATTTCTATAGTACTGTTCGGGTAAACAGTCTTAGTGTGCTTGGAATGGAACAATCAGTTTAGCAACTGAAAGGACTTCTAAAGTGATAGTCTTGCACACTTTAAAGGTATTTTTGATCCATGAGTATTTTTTATCTGTTGTTCCATTACCTGACTCTGTCCTTGGAGATTCAAGACAATAGAACTCATGATGCAAGTAACTGAAATACCCAGACACTGAAAGTACCCAGAAATCATATGAGATTTAGGGAAATGGGGATTTGCAGTAATGCTGCTAGATCTTGAAAAAGGCTAAGTATTGCTGCCAGGATGGTGCTGACAGTCAACATGTTCGAAAAAAGTTTATATAACAAATGTAACCTTGTTTGTAAATGTTGAAGGACTGTGGATTTCAAATATAGATATAGATTTTAAGGAATTTATACAGAGTTTTTTTTTATTTACAGCATATGTTTATACCTTTTGTATGTATGGTAAAGAAATGCGTGTTTGTATATGTATAGATCCAGAAGCAAATGATTTGATACCTTTTAATGGACCAACATAGATGTAACAACAAGAACAAAGTGCTCTAGCTTTCGGACCAACCAGTCCTTCTTCAGAAGCTCATGGCAGTTGTTTAGAAAATACAATACTTATAACAGCTAGATAATGCAGAGAAAAACAGAAAAAAATCCCCATTGGTTTAAAATACTCATTTAAAAACAAACAAAAAAAAAAACAGAAGATGATGTCAGAGAAGTTTAACAGTACAATACTGCCCTCAGTCCGAAAAGAACCTTGGGTTCAGATGTGCTAGTGCAACACACATACAAAGAATCCTACTGCATATAAATTTAATTGACATACGATAACACTGCTGAAGCAGATAACTCCTAAATCAAGCTATGAGTGTCACAGTTAGTATAAGGATGTGATTACTGAAAGGCAACCCCACCCAGCTTAAAGACAAACTAAGATAGTTATAGGGCTCATGAAATTACAATGTATGCATTAAAGACAAGAATTACCAGTAAAGTTGTCTAAAAACATCAGTGCACACTGTGTGATGTGTAAAACCTAGCTGGACATGTCACCCAGCTGTATTCTCAAGCTAAATAAAAGGCCCAAGAAATTGCAAAACCTCAGGACTATATAAATGATAATTTAAATATAAATTGATAATATTAGTGTCAAACAAAAACTCTAGTCGAGGAACCTCAAGGAATTAAGACCATGCAGCCTGATATGTACTGATGTCAATATATACTGAGAATGTAACAACTTGATGTACCACAAGTGTCTAAGGAATCTGAAAAAGATAAAATGTAATTTCTCTCCTCCTCTTCATACAAACAATACCATCTAACCCACCCCACATCACAATAATATGGGTGGGGAATACATAATAAGGAGATGTTGTCTCTCTCTCCCCCCCTCCTTTCTCTCTCTCTCTCTCTCTCTCCACAGACACACACACACACACACTCACCTACTCTCTCTCCTAGTGAACCTATATTAACTACAGTCACTGCAATTGTTCCCCAAAGGAATACAACTTGTCATGAAATCCTGAGTAAATTACTACAATATTAGCCTAATGTAAAAAGATCTGTGCAGGACCCCCAAGCAAATGAGATCACACATCCCAATATATACAGAGTTACAAAATTATATATAACAGTATAAGATAACACTCCTGTATGTACACTAGCAGGCTGGGTAATCTGAATATGGTGCAATGGAATCAATCCCCCAGGCAAAGATAAAAGTAAGGAGAAATTCTTTATGTGTGTGAAATAAAAATAGTAACACATTATAACTCCATATAGCTAAATAGAGACTTACCTCAATGTGACAGACCCCACATCTGTTATATCACATACCTCACAACACATACCCACACACATACATACACACACGCATCCACATCCCACACATGCTGAAGTCCTATAATATGTCAGTTTGAAGAAGAAAAGATCTGTGGATGTTAGTTTCTGTAGTGTCCCATAAAGTCAAGATCCACGTTCATCCCATCTGCTACCATACTGAGATGTAAAATAAGTTTAATCTCAAAAGCTTGTCTCTGTTGTGTGTTTTCGAGATTTCCTTTTAAGACCATTACTGACATATCTGAGACTGAGTGGTCAGGCTGGGAGAAGTGATGCCCCACTGGTTTTTCAGTCTTCCTTGCTGTAATAGTATGTCTGTGTGAGTTCATCGTAGTGTGGAGCTGCTGGCGTGTCTCTCCTACATAACCTGTTTGTGGACATCTCTTGCACTGAAATAAACAACATGTCGTGACATGCATGTATAACTCCCATGCACCTGGAATTGTCTGTTTTGTGATGTAACCACACAGTCTGAGGTAGAAATGAGCCCACAAGTCTTACAGGGCGTTGATTGCAGGGTCGGTGCCATTTTGTGACATGGTATTCTGTTCGGTGAAAGTTTGCTCCTAATAATTAGGCTGGATAAATTTGGTGGTTGTTTAAAAGATAGTAGTGGGAGTTCCTTAAAAATACAATTAAGGGTGTCATCCTCACTAAATATTGGTGGAGATCTTTAATAATCTTACAGAGCGTTCAAGGTCTGGATGATATGTGACTACCAAGGGTATTCTTTCTGTAGCTGTCTTTTCTTTATATTGAAGTAGTTGTTGTCTTGGTACTTGCGTTGCCCGTTCTGTTATCCTGTCAATTTCCTGGAAGAGTGTCCCTGCTCCATAAAGGTGTTTTTCAACATAGCCAAATGTGTATCTCTGTCACCCTCATTTGAACAAATATGTTGACAACGAAGTGCTTGACTGTATATGACAGATTTTTTGGTATGGTTTGGGTGGTTACTTTTCCTGTGCAGGTATCTCTGTCTGTCTGTTGGCTTCCTGTAAATACATGTATGTAAGGTTCCATCCTTAATGAGGACTGTGGTGTCCAGAAAGTTAACCTTGGTGGTAGAGTACTCCAAGGTAAGCTTTATGGTGGGGTGGAGATTATTAAGTTTGTGATGAAAATCTTTGAGTGCATCTGTGCCTTCCATCCAGATGATAAACAAATCATCAATGTAACGGAAATAAGCCAGTGGGTTGTGGGGATACTGCCTTAAAAATCCTCCTCCAAGTCAGCCATAAAGAGGTTAGCATACTGTGGAGCCATTTTGGTGCCCATTGCTGTTCCCATAGTTTGAACATAATGTTTACCATTGAAGTTGAAGTTGTTATGTGTCAAAATGAATTCCATAAGTTCCCCCACCACTCCAGGGTTGATGTTTTGGTCAGGTCCTTTCTCATGTATGTATTTAAGGCATGCTGCAATGCTATCTGTGTATGGAATATTAGTGTAGAGGGACGTTACATCCATTGTCACTAAAATGGTATCAGGTGGTAAATCCTTATAACCAGAAAGTACACGCAAAAAGTGCATAGTGTCCTGGATATAACTGTCTCTTTCCATAACCAGCGGTTTCAAAATGGTCTCTACAAACCCTGAGATCCCTCAGTCAAGGTACCATTACAGAGACTATGGGTCTCCCTGGATTGCCAGGTTTATGTATTTTAGACAGCATGTAGAATGTCCTGGCTTTGGTTCAGCAGGGATGAGGTGAGTTAGTTTCTCTCGGACATGGTCAGGAAAAGTTTTAATTAAGTCACATAGTTCATCTTTATATCTTGTAGTGGGGTCACTCTCCAGTTCTCTGTAGTATGTAAGATCTGTTAGCTGTCTATTAGCTTCAGTAATATAATCCTCTCTGTTTAAAATCACCACTGCAGAACCTTTATCAGCTTTTTTGATGACAATGTTGTGGTTTGATTTCAGTGTCCCTATAGCTCTCCGTTCCAAGTACCAAGTACCAAGTACCAAGACAACAACTACTTCAATATAAAGAAAAGACAGCTACAGAAAGAATACCCTTGGTAGTCACATATCATCCAGACCTTGAATGTCTGCGTAAGATTATTAAAGATCTCCACCCAATATTTAGTGAGGATGACACCCTTAATTGTATTTTTAAGGAACTCCCACTACTATCTTTTAAACAACCACCAAATTTATCCAGCCTAATTATTAGGAGCAAACTTTCACCAGAACAGAATACCATGTCACACAATGGCACACGACCCTGCAATCAACGCCTCTGTAAACTTGTGGGCTCATTTCTACCTCAGACTGTGTGGTTACATCACAAAACAGACAATTCCAGGTGCATGGGAGTTATACATGCATGTCACGACATGTTGTTTATTTCATTCAGTGCAAGAGATGTCCACAAACAGGTTATGTAGGAGAGACAGCAGGCTCCACACTACGATGAACTCACACAGACATACTATTACAGCAAGGAAGACTGAAAACCAGTGGGGCATCACTTCTCCCAGCCTGACCACTCAGTCTCAGATATGTCAGTAATGGTCTTAAAAGGAAATCTCAAAAACACACAACAGAGACGAGCTTTTGAGATTAAACTTATTTTACATCTCAATATGGTAGCAGATGGGATGAACGTGGATCTTGGCTTTATGGGACACTACAGAAACTAACATCCACAGACCTTTTCTTCTTCAAACTGACATATTATAGGACTTCAGCATGTGTGGGATGTGGATGCGTGTGTGTATTGTGTGTGGGTATGTGTTGTGAGGTATGTGATATAACAGATGTGGGGTTGCTGTCACATTGAGGTAAGTCTCTATTTAGCTATATGGAGTTATAATGTGTTACTATTTTTATTTCACACACATAAAGAATTTCTCCTTACTTTTTATCTTTGCCTGGGGGGATTGATTCCATTGCACCATATTCAGATTACCCAGCCTGCTAGTGTACATACAGGAGTGTTATCTTATACTGTTATATATAATTTTTGTAACTCTGTACATATTGGGATGTGTGATCTCATTTGCTTGGGGGTCCTGCACAGATCTTTTTACATTAGGCTAATATTGTAGTAATTTACTCAGGATTTCATGACAAGTTGTATTCCTTTGGGGAACAATTGCAGTGACTGAAGTTAATATAGGTTCACTAGGAGAGAGAGTAAGTGAGTGTGTGTGTGTGTCTGTGGGAGAGAAAGAGAGAGCGAAAAGGAGGGGGGAGAGAGAGAGAGAGACAACATCTCCTTTAAGCTATGTATCTCCCCCACCCACATTATTGTGATGTGGGGTGGGTTAGATGGTAGTGTTTGTATGAAGAGGAGGAGAGAAATTACATTTTTATCTCTTTTTCAGATTCCTTAGACACTTGTGGTACATCAAGTTGTTACATTCTCAGTATATATTGACATCAGTACATATCAGGCTGCATGGTCTTAATTCCTTGAGGTTCCTCGACTAGAGTTTTTTGTTTGACACTAATATTATCAATTTATATTTAAATTATCATTTATATAGTTCTGAGGTTTTTGCAATTTCTTGGGCCTTTTATTTAGCTTGAGAATACAGCTGGGTGACATGTCCAGCTAGGTTTTACACATCACACAGTGTGCACTGATGTTTTTAGACAACTTTACTGGTAATTCTTGTCTTTAATGCATGCATTGTAATTTCATGAGCCCTATAACTATCTTAGTTTGTCTTTAAGCTGGGTGGGGTTGCCTTTTCAGTAATCACATCGTATACTAACTGTGACACTCATAGCTTGATTTAGGAGTTATCTGCTTCAGCAGTGTTATCTTATGTCAATTAAATTTATATGCAGTAGGATTCTTTGTATGTGTGTTGCACCAAGCACATCTGAACCCAAGGTTCTTTCGGACTGAGGGCAGTATTGTACTGTTAAACTTCTCTGACATCATCTTCTGTTTTTTTTTTAAATGAGTATTTTAAACCAATGGGGATTTTTTTCTGTTTTTCTCTGCATTATCTAGCTGTTATAAGTATTGTATTTTCTAAACAACTGCCATGAGCTTCTGAAGAAGGACTGGTTGGCCCGAAAGCTAGAGCACTTTATTCTTGTTGTTACATCTATGTTGGTCCATTAAAAGGTATCAAATCATTTGCTTCTGGATCTATTCTTGCAAGGACCAATACGGCAACTACTAAATCTTTTTGTATATGTATGTAATAGGATTCATCAGAAAATGGGCCTGTATTTCCTGTATAAAAATAACATTTTACTTACTTACTGGAAGACTGGACAGTCAGCACTTGGTCCAGCCCCTTGGTGATACAACATTTCTGGATGTGAGGGGAAGAAGGGACCCCACAGATTTGATATTCCCAAGCAGTTTAATTTGGACAAAAAAGACACAAAAATAGAAACAGATGATGATGACAGGAAAATACTGTTGGTCCGACAGGTTGGTAATTACTCTATCATGCCCCAGGATCTATTGTCTATGGAATCATCGCTTACACTGTTCCCCCTTTTATTATCCATTCTTCAAACCCCTACTTCCGGCTGAATAGCTACTATCCACTTTGACTCTATCCTAGCTGTGACTGAAGCTGACTTGTACTGCTTGTTCTGTATTACATTGTGCTTTGACTGTTTCACTTGTACTCTCCCAGGTCATGCCTAAAAATACGCATTTTTATGTCTAGTGCAGTTACCCGGTTATCAACAATAAATAAATAAATATGACATTTTTGTTTTGGTCCCACAACACCTCTGCTGGGAGACCATTCTATGGCTGAGCCACTGTTTCTGTAAAATAATGCTTCCTCACATCTTTTTAAAACCTCCCTCCATTAACCTCCACTCATGACCCCTTGTCCTAGCTTCTCTGTTCCTGGCAAATAACTCCTCACTATCCACCTTGTTAATTCCTTTGAGAAGCTTGAAGGTCTCTATCATATCCTCCCTTTCCCTTCTGGTTTTGAGTGAATAGATATTCACTGCCTTTAGCCGATTCTCATAGGATCTGCTTTCCTGACCCTGAACTGTCTTGGTCATCCTACATTGTAAAGTGCCTTTCTGTCTTGTTTCTCTACTTTTCTAAGTGGGGATCCAAGACTTGGGCACAGTTCTCCAGGTGTGGCCTCACCAGTGACCTATACAATGGTAACAGTCCCTCCTGTCTTCCACTGTGAAACCATCTCCCAATGTACCTAAGCATCCTGTTAGACATGCTGAAGACCCTGTTGCATTTGTTGTTTTTTTAATGGAGTCACTAATGTTAACTTCTATCTCCCATACCTCTGATGTTGCGTCCTGCTTAATCCCCCTATGCCAATACTGTGTTCTGGGGTTTTCATAGGTTCATATGTATTTACAAGTCTTGTCCTTCTCTGAGATCCTGCCAGTCTGGGAGAAGGGGGCAGATGGACGGAAGGTCAGAGAAGGGGAGATAGGGGAGCTCAACATGTGGCTCAAGGGCTGGTGCCAGGAAAAAGCACACAAATTTGTAGGGAACTGGCAACAGTTTTGGGAGCGAAAGTTCTTTAAATTTGATGGACTCCATCTGACTAAGGAGGGAGTAAGTGCATTGGGGCAGAAGTTTGATGTCTTTGCAGAATATTTAAATTAGCAAATGGGGAGAGGGGGTGCAGCACCCCATACATCGGATGGGACGAACACCCCTCCCCCCTCAGCTAGTGGTCAAATAGAAGTTCAGCATGCTTGTAGTTCATTTCCATCACCAGCTAATGAAAAAGGTCTGGCTCCCCATATGATGCACAGGGGAAATGCCAGACCTCACCCAACAACTAACACTCTGAAATCTGGCCAATAGAAAATCATGTACACAAATGCTCGCAGTCTGGAAAACAAGATCCCAGACCTGCAGACAATAACGACAGAGGCTAAACTGGACATAGTAGCCATTAGCAAGACATGGTTTACAAGTAACCACACTTGGGAGACTTCAGTACCTGGCTATGTACTGTTCTGAAGAGACCGAGGTGCAAAAGGGGGGGGGGGTGGCCCTTTATGTCAATGAAAATATCAAAGCTACAGAATTTCTGAATACACATAAGGAGCCAGAAGAACTGTGGGTCACCCTGAAAACAGGAAATGGGACAGCCATACGAACTGGGGTTGTGTACAGGCCTCCAGACCAGGGGGGAGGACATAGACACATTACTGTTAGAAGATATGCAAAACATGACAGCTAATGGGGAGGCTCTGGTAATGGGAGACTTCAACATGCCAGATACAGATTGGTCAATACCAGCAGGAACATCTGCCAGAACTAGACACATGGTGGATTCCCTGCAGGGGAAGGGACTCAAACAACTGATACAACAACCCACAAGAGACAGGGCAATCCTAGATCTAGTACTGACTAACAGGGAAAGGATCACAGATCTCCAGGTAAAAGTCACCTGGGGGCCAGTGACCATAACATGGTATGCTTCAATTTGGCCATTAGAACTAAATCATCCCATTCCAAGGCAAAAATATGGGACTTCAGAGGAGCTGACTTTGATAAGATGGCCAACAGAGTTAAGCTAGCCCTGGCAAAAAGAAATACAGATGAGAGGGTACAGGCAAAGTGGGCAAGCATTAAAGAAGCAATACTTGAAGCAACATCCCATTGTGTTAGAGAGAAAAGGAAGTACAAAAGAAAAAGGAAACCACTTTGGTTCTCAAAAACAGTAGCAGAAAAGGTCAGAGCCAAAAGGCAGGCCTTCAGGAAATATAAGGAAACGCAGCAGGATGAAGATAGGGAGGCATACTAAACTTCTCTAAGGGAAGCAGGGAAGGCAATAAGGCAGGCAAAGGCCCAAACTGAGGAAACACTAGCACAAACAGTAAAAGAAGGTGACAAGACTTTCTATAGATATATTAGTGAAAAGAGAGTGTCCAGAGGGGGTATTGCTAAGATCAAAGGGGATAAGGGGGTATGCGAGGAGGAGGACCATGTAAAAGCATCTATCCTAAATAGATACTTCTGCTCAGTATTTACTGAAGAGAAAGTAGGGCAGGGCCCACAGCTCAGCACCATGGACACAGAGGGGAGGGAGGTGAGCACTGGTCCCTTCACAAAAGAAAGGGTCCTACAAGAGCTCGATCAGCTTAGGGTGGACAAGGCAATGGGACCTGATGGCCTATATCCCAGGGTACTAAAGGAGCTAAGGGTAGAACTAACAGAGCCATTATCAGAACTGTTTAGTGAGTCTGTGAGCACAGGAGAGGTCCCAGAAGACTGGAGAAGAGCTCATGTGGTCCTGCTCCAAAAGAGTGGTAGCAGGGAGGAGGAAGGGAACTACAGACCAGTCAGTCTTACCTCAGTAGTGGGCAAGATTGTGGAGGCACTCCTTAAGGAAAGGATAGTGCAATACCTGGAATCCATAGGAGCACAGGATCCAAGACAGCATGGGTTTACAAAAGGAAGGTCCTGTCAAACTAATCTCATAGATTTCTTTGACTGGGTAACCAGAGTGGTGGACCAAGGGGGAGCAGTTGATGTCGCCTACCTTGATGTCAGCAGAGCTTTCAATACTGTTCCACATAGAAGATTGATTGATAAGCTGGGTAGGCTCGAGGTGGGTCAGAAGTTGGTCAGCTGGGTGGCAAACTGGTTGACAGGCAGAAAACAGAGAGTGGTGAGAAACGGTATACAGTTAGAAGAGATGCAAGTCACAAGTGGGGTACCTCAGGGATCAGTCCTGGGGCCAGTCCTCTTCAATATCTTCATCAGTGACATTGCAGAAGGACTGGAGGGTAAGGTTTGTCTGTTTGTAGATGACACCAAGATCTGCAACAGAGTATATGATCCTGATGTGGTGGGCAGAATGAGAAGAGATCTGGATAAACTAGCAAAATGGTCAGAAGAATGGCAACTGGGGTTTAATGCAAAGAAGTGCAAGATCATGCACATAACAAAGAGAAACCCTGAAGCCACCTATAGGCTGGGAGTTGAGTGGCTGACAGTCACAAGGGGAAGAAAGAGACTTGGGCGTCATCACAAATGATCCGAAATCATCCAAGCAGACCAGTAAAGCAGTAGGTAAGGCTAGAGGGATGTTGGGGTGTATTAGTAGGGGTATCACAAGTCAGAAGTGGGAGGTAATAATCCCTCTTTACAAGACACTGGTTAGGCCCCATCTCGAGTACTGCATGCAGTACTGGAGGCCACACCTTCACAAGTACATTAACCAAATTGAGGCAGTCCAGAGAAGGGCAACCAAAATGGTGCAGGGACTGCATCAGAAAACATATGCGGACAGATTAACGGAGCTCAATATGTATACCGTAGAGCAAAGGAGGGAGAGAGAGGTGATATGATCGAAACATTCAAACACCTTAAGGGCATTAACAAGGTGAAAGAGTCTAACATGTTTCAACATAAGAAAAATAGCAGGACAAGAGGACACAGCATGAGATTAGAGGGAGGCCATTTAAGGGGTAATGTAAGGAAGTTCTTTTTCACAGAAAGGGTGGTGGATGCATGGAATGGCCTACCTCAGGAAGTGGTGGATATGAATACAGTGCAGGGCTTCAGACAGGCATGGGAAAGGCATAAGGGAGCAATACAGATGAGTATGAATAGATAGGCCATTGACAGAGCAAAGGCCGATGGCACATTCATAAGGCAGAAAAAGAAATGGGCAGATTGGATGGGCCTTGTGGTCCTTATCTGCTGTCAACTTCTATGTTTCTATGTAGCTGAAAAGCCATGTAGCGACTTGCCACTAACAGTGGATGTATGCTAATTTCCTATCCCCCATATGTGTATCCAAATGTGATTTAAATACTGCCACACTTGATGCACTTACTACCCACTCAGGTAGTGAATTCAGAAATTAACAACTCTCTGATTGAACCATTTTCCTTTTTTAGAAGTTTTGTATAAGTTGCCCTTCAATTGGTAGTAATGTCTGCGAGCACTTCTGATGGACAATTATTTTCTACAGGTCCTGATGTTTCCCAGATCAATTCATCTTTAAACATCTTGTAGACGTATATCAAGTCCCCAGTCAGTTTTTGATATTCCTTAGAATACAGATTTAACTTTCCCAACCTATCCTTATAGGGAACCCCCTTAAGGCCTCTAACTTTTCTAGTAATTTTCCGCTGTACTCTCTCTGCTTCTACTGAGCATTCGATATCTTGCAGTGTACTTAAGGGAGCACCGTACTCTAGAGCTGGTCTCACCAGCGAACAGAACAATGGGATCAACACCTTCTCCTCTCTACTTTTTATGTTCCTCAGTATGGTTACTTATGAGTCTATTAGTATTAGCTCTTTTTACACATTCTCTGTTGTGTTTGCAGAAACTTAAAATCTTTGTCATCCATGCCCCTATGTCCTTCTCCCTCTCTGCTACTTCCAGTATGGTGTCATTGAATTTATAGGCTGCTGTTTGGTTGTTAAACCCAAGGTGCATTACCTTGCATTTTGTGGAATTAAAAACCAACATATCTATTGCCCAACTTTCTACGTTCTGTAACTGTGACTGAAAATTTTGAATAGAGGCCTCATCATTCACTATTGCATCATTTTGGCATCGTTTGCATATTTACAACCATACCTCTTTCTGCACTTGCATTGTAGAAACAAATACTCTAAACAAGTGAGATCCCAAGATCGATCCCTGGGGCACCTCTCTGCTCACATCCACCCACTCCGACCATTGACCTTGAATGCCCACTCTCTGCCTTCGCTTGGTCAACCAGGCAGTGGTCCATTTTATTAGTCCTGTATCTATCCCTAAATCTTTCATAGTTGAGACTAAGGTATTATGTACTAAAGAGTCGAAAGCCTTAGAGTGATCGAGATAAACGACGTTCACCGGGAATCCATTGTCAAGGGCCTGACTTACAGACTCAAAGAAACTAAACAAGTTTGTTATACACGACCTTCCCTCCACAAATCCATGCTGTATCACATCCACATGCTCCAATTCCTTTAAGTTGTTTTCAGTTTGTTCTTTGACAAAACCTTCCATCATCTTTCCTATCACTGATGATTTCAGTATGGAGGTAATGTTACCTTGTTTCCATTCATCCAACACTTCTCCTGACACCTGGGAGATATTAAAGAGGGCTGACAAGGGCCAGCCAACTCCCCTGCCATTTCATTTAGAAGGTATGGTTGAATCCCACCAGGTCCACTAGACTCATGCTTATTTAATTTCCTCAGTTTATCATACACATCATTTGTGCTAATTTCATTCCATGTTCTGGATCTAGCAGGTGGTTATGTATTGTCATTTATAAGCAGATCACCAGTATTGACTGGCATAATTTCTGCAAAGTATTGACTAAATTCCTCTACCATCTCTTGTGGATCTTCTATTAATTTACTACCCTCCACTAGTTTAACTATGTGTTTATGACTGTACCTTAGACTACCTATGTAGTTAAAGAATTGTTTATGATTATCCTTAGTACCAGATGCCAGTCTCAGTTCTGACTGGGCCTTAGACTTACATGTAGTTTTTTTTGCTTAGTCTTAGTTTGATAGTGTAATCTTTCTTATTTTTTTCAGTGGGGTACTTTCAACATTTTTTATAGGCCCGATTGTTCTTTTTTTATGGCTCTTTGAACTTTGTAGTTCATCCATCTTGGAATTCTTCCAACTTTGTTATAGTTCTCTACTTCTGGTACATATTTCTCCACGCAACTATTGCTCTTATTTGTGATCAGAGCTCCTACCCCTCTTATGGTACTAGTCTCAAATTCTTTTTCCCATTTCCAAACCTGTAATTCGTTTTTATTCCTGATTTGTTAGCTTTTTTGTAATTCCTTAGTTTTGTGCTACCTATTTGTCTTTCTGTGTTTTCCTGGATATCGAAAGTGCCCAGGTTACAGTTGTGAAGCTTGGCCAGCTAGTTATGATTGTTCTATGATATTTGTAATATAAAAATATAGTGTGTGATTATCACAGTGCTTCCATGAGTGCCCCCAGGTTTCAGTGAAATGTCAGGATATATATTAAACCAGGAGGTCTCTGTAATGTAATTAACTTCCTTGAGAAACTGCATTAATGGCCTTGTTTATGACCCGTTGCTGCCTTGAAGTTGGGAAGCTAAATATACAGTTTATTACAGGACAGAACATCATTAAGCTGATTCCTGTTGGCTATATTTGCACCTAAGTGACATATGGCAAAGTTGTAAAAACCTTTGATGTTCCTTGGGAAAACAGGAAATGCTCAAGATCAGAGAAAATGTTTAAATAAGGAGTCATATTTGGGAAATGGGTTTTTGCTGATGTCACCTTATTTAAAATACCTCCTGACTGGACATCATGTTTGTATTTTGTTATATTCTAAAATGAGGAGCTAGATGACTCATCAAAGGGGGTGTGGGGAGACGCAGTTTAAACTATACTGTGTCTGAGCTGTTTGATATATTCCATCTTGGGAGAGAGAAACACACAACTCTCTGATAAGCACTTAGAGGTAATACATTAGATAGAAAAGTATCTAACTGTATGTTGGTAGAAATTTGTCTGTAGTTTTCTTTGCTTTTCTTTTAAGTGATTGTATGCCTTTTAATATATTGTTCTGTGTTTACATTTTTTATATTTGTATCCATTTTTAGAAGATATATTATTTGAAAGACTGCCTTGGGTTGTCTGCCAGTTCTTTTTGCATGTGATGTATAGATGGTTAAGTCTGACAATTGTTCAAGAGCTTGATGGTGTTACTAAACTGGGAAAAGGTAATAATATACCTAAGGTCTTTTATAGAGTTTTAAGGGTTCATTTTGGATACCTGGTTAGGTGTCCTTTGGTGAAATATATATTGCATCCCCAGAAGAGAATATTATCTGAGCCTGTACATTTGGGTATGCTAGCATAAGGTTCACAGTTTGAATTCCCCAGAACTTGAGACTAAAAGTGATTCAGACCCACAAGCAGACAGGAGGATTACCCTATCTGTTATCTGTTCACACTCTTGCGCTCGGAGGTTGGCACTGAGTGAGGAGAGGGCCTGACCTGCTGAGTGCGTTTGTGACAATAGTCACTAGCCCCTAGTGATTGGATGACTTGCACCTTTTCTACCTTATCTTCTATATTACTGAAGACTAAGTCCAACTTACTGTTACCCCTGGTATTTTCTCTGACGTGCTGCTCCATATTGTTACCTGTACAGAATTCCAACAATCTGGTTTCCCAGATACCAAGGCCTTTTTCTATGTTCCAGTGTATCTTTGGCAAATTGAAATCCCCCATTACTATAACCTGACATTTATAGTCCTTATTTTCTAACATTTCAAAGAGCAAGTTGTTTTCAGTTCTGTCTAAACTAGGGGAGCAGTAACAATGGTCAATGGTGATGCTTCTGTTCGCACCCTGAATCTTAACCTACAATTGCTCTACCTCAGAATCAGGATTATCATGTCCATTACTTCTTGGGATTTTAGGTAAGAAGCCACATACATAGACAATCCCCCCCTCCTATCTTCTCTTTCCCAACTACTTGGTAACATTCATACCGTTCAGTGTTGTCAATCCAGTCTCCTGTTTTTAACCAAGTCTCTGTAATTCCGCATATATCTATTTTGTTTTCATGCAACAGTAATTTCAACTCATCTACTTTAGGTTTCAGGCTCCTTGCATTTCCCAGGAGTATGTTTACGTTTTCTTTATCAGTAAGTCTTGAGTGCTTAGGTAGCCGGCAGCAACTAGCCTGCTTGGCTCCTCTCCCCTTGGTACTTAGTTTAAATATTCTCGCACATACTTTTCAAATTCCATTCCTAGCTCCCTACTACCCTTTTTTGCTAAATGTAAACCATCCTTACAGAACATACTTTCATCATTACTAAACTTTTCCCAGGTTTTGACACATTGCAGGCCCCTCATGAAACACTATTGTCTCATCCAGTTGTTTATTCTTTTTATTTTATAGTTTGTTTCCATACTTGCCCTGGAAATTCATAGGATATCTGAAAAAAATGGCACAGCCATTTCTGTTACTAATTTTTTTTAAGTTGTATGTATTCTAGGATCATATATTCAGTTTCACTAATGGTTATGTTGTTTGTCCCTGCATGAATCAGTACAAAGGGTTTGTCATTTTCTTTACTTACTATTTCAGTCACCATTCTCCTTATGTCTTTTAACCTGGCCCCTGAAAAATAAGAGTTTGTGACCCTTTCCTTGTCAACTCTTGTGGTATATGAATCTGTATACTTGATGATAGAATCACCAAGTACAAGAATCCTGTTTCCTGCCCCTTGATCCATTTCTTCACCAATGTCCATACAGTATTCTCATTCGTATCATAAATCTTTTCCTGTGTGTCCCTCAGATCTTGTTTCTCCTCATTGTTTGCTATTGTGTGTGATCCTTCTTCTTGGATGACCCTTCCCTTTTCAGTCCCATTGGATTCCTGTCTGTGATTTGCTCCCTCATCCTCAATAACTAATGCTTTATTCAGTATTGTTACTACAGCTTCAATCGGAGTAGTAACACCTTGGTTCCTATTAATTAAAACCTTGGGTTCAGTTTGGTCAATTTCCAGTACTTAGTACTGATTTGATAGCTGAAGCTGGAAGTCCATTGCTCTTCTCCCTTTTTTCTTTTTACTAGTTCCCTCGTGAACTACAAGGAACTCTTCATTGTCTTGGATCCCTCTGTCTCTTTTCTGGGTTATCGCCATGCTACTGGCTAAATTACCCTCACCTACTTCATGCATACTTAATTTCACACATTTTAGATCCATCTCTAGCCCCAGTATCATGGTCTTGAATCAGTTGAGTTCCCTGCATTGATCACACACATAGTGTAGGCTATTTGTATCCACATTTAAGCCAAACTTACCACACTTTCTACATTTTATCCCCAATTCTCCCATTTTCAGGGTAACAAAATACATATCCATGTCTGGTTACATGGTCCGTATTCTACCTCTATCTGTGAACCTGTTGCCTATCCGCTATCCACTTGTGGTTGTGTGTTCTTCCTTTAGTCTACTTTCATGTTTACCCTGCTTTAACATGCTGTAACATGCATAGAGATGCATGTGTCTCTGCACGAGGCACCACGCAGGGGGTATGGGGAGTGTGGGGGGGTTAAGCCCCCCACAGAAAACACACACTTTACCCCAGCGATGGCACAATACGAATTGGTGGTGTTGTGCCATTGCTGTTCTGACAGTCATTGCAATCCTTGTCCCCGCGGCATGGTGGAACCCTTGATTATGGCTTCTGAAACTTCCTCTTCTTTACCTCTATGGTTCCTTTATGCCTGTTGCATGCATGCTTAAATCCTACCACAGTGCTTGCTCCCACCACTTCCTGTGGCAGAACATTCCATGCAACCACCACCCTCTCTGTGAAGAAAATCTTCCTCACATTCCCTCTTAACCTGCTACCTTCCAATGTCATGTCATGCCCCCTCATTCTTGTACTCCTTTTGTATTGGAAGTTGTCTCCCCTCTGCATCTTGTTTATGTCTTTGAGGTACTAAACCCTTACAAAGTCAACAGAATTAGAACACATAGTAAATCTGGACTGATGTATCAGTCCATGGCACAGCAAGGGTTAAATGTTTCTATCATGTTCCCTCTCTCCCTCCACTCCTCCAATGAGTACATATTGAGGTCCCTTAATCTCTCCCCATAAGTTTTGTGGTGCAAGCCCTGTATCATCTTAGTTGCCTTTCTCTGGACCATCTCCAGCCTGTTTATGTCCTTTCGAACTTACGGCCTCCAGAACTGCACACCCTGAGCAGGGTTTTATATAATGGCATTACTACCTCTTGCCTTTTGCTGGTGATACCAGTGCCTATGCACCCCAGCATGCCATTTGACCTCTGCTTTGACATTTTTAGGTAATCTGAAATAATAACTCACAGGTCCCTTTTTTCCTTTGTGACTGTCAACAACTCCTCCCCCCCCCCCATCCTGTAGCTTTCCCCAGGGTTTCTATGCCCCAGGTGCATCATTTTGCACTTCTTTGAATTAAACCGCAGTTGCTGCTCCTCAGACTATTTCTCAAGCTTCCCCAGGTCCTTCCTCATTTTATTCACTCCTTCTGGAGTAGCCATCCTGTTACAGATCTTGGTGTCATCTGCAAACAGGCAGATCTTTCCTTCCAGCCCCTCTGCAATGACACTAATGAGGACATTGAACAGGACTGGCAAGGACTGATCCCTGAGGTACCCCGCTGGTCACATCACTCTCCCCAGATTGTACTCCATTTACCACCACCCTCTGCCTCCTGTCTATTAGCCAGTTCCTAACCCAGTTTAAGACCTTCTCTCCCATGCTCAGACTACCTGTCTTGTTAATCAGCCTCTTATGAGGGATGGTGTTGAAGGTTTTGCTGGAATTGAGGTAGGAGATGTCAACCTCAACCCCGATTTATTTCCTTCATTACCCAGTTGAAGAAGTTTATCAGAGTCATCTGACATGACCTACATGCTGTGAGTCCATGCTGTCTAGGGTCCTGGGCACTGATAGTTTCTAGATGTCCCACTATTCTTTCTTTAAGCAGTGCCTCCATGATCTTCCCCACTACTGAGGTGAGGCTTACTGACCTATAGTTCTCTGCCTCCTCCCTACTGCCAGATTTGTGTAGAGGGACATGTGTCTTCCTTCAATCCTCTGGCACCTAACCTGTGTTGAGTTACTTGGTGAATAAGGCTGCCAGAGGTTCTGCAAGCTCTCTTCACAACTCCCTTAATATTTTGGGGTGTATGCTGTCTGGCCCCTTCAACTTTTTCCGCCTTTAATTAAGTGAGCTCCTGAAGGACTCTCTCCCCTGTGAATGAACTGTTTGTTGTCCACCTCTCCCACATCCCCATGGCATCTGTTGCTTGGCTGTGGATCCTGTCCCTCCCCCTCTTCTGTGAATACTGAACAGAAGTATTTATTCAGTATGTATGTCTTATCCATGTCTCCCTCCTTACCCTCCCCTTCCTCCCTTTGAGCCTAACAATCCCCCTCCTGGTTCTCCTTCTTTCACTGATGTACCTGCAGAACACATGTTCTCATCTGACATAGGACTCATCTGCCTTAAAGTTCTTGTCCTGCATAACAATACTGTTAGGATCACACTATCTACAAAGAATGACCACCTGGCATAAAAGTATAACAGAGGTTTGCACTGAGTCTGAATCTTTTTAAGTGATGCAGACTAACAAGATACACATTTTAATGGCAATGACAGCAGGTCAAAGGCCAGGCTGTGTAACCAAATTATTTAAATAAGAACGGAGCTCTCACTTGACTGAATTATCTAAAGTGTGAAATGATGGGTGGAGAGCAGCCAGCTAAAGCTGGTTGTTTCAGTCAGTGTTTGTCTTCCTGGCTATGTAAACAAGTTGAGATGAGAGTGAGAGATTAGCTTTTCTGTAGTAGCTGCTGTCTGAAAGTGTGCCTGTATATTCATTATGCTACACCTTGAAAGGGCACATAATGAGGTTGCACAAACCTGTATGTGTGTGTTGGGGATGGAAGAAGCACTTTCTGTGGTCCCAGTCCCCAAATAAGGATGCCACAAAGCATGTGGAGGAGCCTGCATGGTATCGCAACAGGCGGGGCTTTGTCTGGGGTCAGGGCCTAAGACACCTGAACAGTAGGGACCCAAGTAGGACCACTCAGAAGGGGCTGGGGATAGGTTCCCGGGGGGGGAGGGAGCTTGTGGCCAGCGACAGGGAGGAGCCAGGCTCCTTAAGAGGGGCTGCACAGGAGGAATTCTTCCTCATTCCTCCTTGTCCCAGGTCACAAGCAGAATAAGGAAACCAGGATCAGCAAACACCAACTGCACCAGAGGTAAGGCTTTGTCTAGGGCCTACAGGCCACATGGCCTAAGGTAGGCATGTTGGAGCCGGGTGGCTTCCACCTTGCTGGTTTAGGGCAGTGTAACAAATTGTACTGATGTTAGGGAATTAGGTAATTTAGCAACTTAGTCATTACTGCTGTCCTCTGTAGTTTTCATAAATAGGGCTACCACCTTTTAGGAAGCCCAAAGTGGGACATTTCTGACTGAAACATGATTGCAGGACACTATATAATTTCGATTAATGCAACAGACTTGTTTTCTCTAAATAATCAGAATTAACACTATGTGTTGTAGTTTCTAGTCAGGATCAGCGAACTAGAGGTAAGGGTGGGGGAGGGTCTGCAGCCGCATGGCCAGGGGAGGGGAGACCAGGCTTTGTCCTAGGTCTGAGATATCTTGTAGGCCCCTCCAGCAGCAGCCCAGCTGGAAGAAAGTAACAAATGGTTTTGGTGAGGTATTTGAAAGTTAAAAAGAATTTAACATTTACATACAGCACTGTTTGTGATCATTACACATACCTCTACTGAAAGCTACAGAAGATTAAAAAAAACAAAACAAAGACTCCACTTATGTTAAAACTGTGATTCTCTGTTAAAAGTTATGGACACAGTTAACTCTGGCTGATGAAGAAGGTCAGTACTAGTATCAAATGCTCTCTGTTGGTTTGGTGCATATAACAAAAAGAACTCCCAGTGGGGAAAGTAGTAGAAGAGACCAGAATCTTATCAGGGGAAATTTGCTACTGAGGATATTAATCAATCACTTTGTGGTCCTGGTTGTCACAAGAAACACAGATGCTTTACAGGACCGGCTACTGTCGCTGATTATTTAATTACAGAAAAGAATGGGGTGGGGGCAGCCTGGAGGCCGGATAGCCGGGCAGTTTATCTAAGTAATTAGAATTAGGACCGTGTTATAGTTTTTAGCTGTTTCTAGTGTTTCTTATCAATTTAAAGTAATTTAGTTTAGGTAATTTATTGTCATAGCACCAACAGCAAATAAGAGGTAAGGGCTTGGATTGGGGCCTGTAGGCCACATGGCCTGGAGATGGATCAGGCCTAGAGCCTAGGTCTGGGATACCTTGCAGGCCACTCCAGCTGGCCAACTATAAGAAGAAAGCAAGTTGTTTTTTGGGAGATATTTAGGGTAAAAGTTCACTGGACTACCACTTTTAGAATCAAGCAATTCATGTGTTGGCTGCAGCCTAGAGGTGGGGTAGTTGGAGTTATGGGTAGTTACTATACCCATACCTGGGCACAGAATTAGGGGTTTCTCAGAGTTTAATGGTGGCACCTCCATAACCCAGGGATATCAGTTACTCAGTAAGATTGAAAGCAGTTCCTGAATGCCAGCAGGGTAATAACATCCCACCCTAACAAATAAAGCAAGGGGTTGCAATGAGTCGGAAATTACAACCTGTAAGTGCTTATTACACCAATAGATTGCTCAGTAAGTTTAGTGTGTTTAGAAACATTATGTTATGGGTTTATAGTGGGCATTGTGAGTCTGACGGTTTGCTAAGATTAAAATTATTTGAGTGTTTTTCACAGGCCCTTACGGCATAAAGCGTGGGCCTGACTAACTTCATTATGGGGCTCCTAGGTTGCCTGGCTGTGCTTTTAGGCCGGTTCGCGGCTGTTCTTTCGGTGCATGGGAGAACGTGGAGGCTACAGGCACACATTAGAATCCTTCTGAAAAATGTCCACATTGTAGCTTGCACTTACTATAACGCCAGATGCACCAGACTTGCTAAGGAGGGCATGAGTGATAGATACAAAGGGGCCTGCAAAAGGGATGGACAGTGGTAGAGAATAGATATATTATAGCAAACTTGTTTATTTACAGGGGGATCTGTTACAACAGTAAAAACCACTGCTGAGTGCACAGGGGGAGCTAGTTTAGGGCAGAGAGAAGTGCTTATTACACCTAATAGATTGCACAGTAAGTTTTAGTGTGTTTAGAAACATTATGTTGATATGGGTTTATATTGGGCATTGTGTGCCTGATGGTTTGTTAAGATTAAAATTATTTGAGTGTTTTTTCACAGGCCCTTCAGGCTATGGGGCCAGTGGGGTTGATCAAGAAGCAGTGGCAGTGGACCAAGTAGTGGGTATGCCAGAGTTGGATCAGCTGTCAGCTGAGGAGTTGAGGGCTCTACTTAGGAGCAGTGGCACCCCCAACAGGAACAGGGGGTGCCACCCGAAACAGGGCAGAGAGTGGGAGGCCATGGAAAAGGTGCTGGTATGGCACAGGAAGGAAACAGAGGCATTGGCACCCATAAAGCCTGGGTCTGCCGGGGGGCCTTCTGGAGGACCAGCCAGCTCCGCTGCAGGTGAGCTTGCGGACTCGTGAGCAATTGGGGCAGGATCAACCCATTCTGCCACAAGCAAATTCCTCAGCTGGGAGTACTGGGCCATGGGTCCCACAGCAGACAGCCCTCGGGAGTTGGGTCAGTCAACCAGCGAGAAGGCTCGGGGGCATGGCCACGGTGATACCCCAAGGGTGGGGGGAGCCTAGCAGGTGGCATCCGGTGGAAAACCCTGGTCAATCAGGTGTAGAGCAGAAGCTTGACCATTTGCTGGATTTCCTGGCAGACCCAAATAGGGCTCAGCCAGGAGCAGTCCAGGTGGCCCCGGCCGTAGCAGGGATCGGGGACACGGGAGCAGGAGTGGCATCTCCACCACCACCAAGGCCAGAGCAGCAAGGGTCAGTGAGCTTTCTATCTCTGGCAGAGCCCATTGGGTTGCACTTGCCGGACAAGGTGAGGCAACAGAACTGGGCCGCAGGGTTCACAGTTTATGCAGGGATCCTTACCCGGGGCAGCCCGGGGAAAGCTGATGGATTGGAGGCCTACTTTAATAGAATAATGACCATGCAAGCTAGTAAGCTTGGGGGGTGGTTAGAATATGATGAGGAGTATTGGAGGAGAAAACAGATGGACACGGCACGATCGTGGGTGGTCTTGGACCTCCCACTGCTGTGGACAATCAATTTGGGGAAGGGGTTCAACACACAGATAGTGGTTTCCCAGTGAGGTGCCCCCCGGTGCAGAAGAAAGGTTATCAGTGGAGTAATGGGGAAAAAGGGGGGGCAGCAAAGGGCATTGTTTCAGCTACTACCAGGTGTCATGCAAGACCGAGCATTGTAGATACAAGCATGAGTGTATGGCATGCGGGAAACCACACTCGTTTCAACAGTGTGGGAAGGCGACAGAGGCAGGGGCAGGGAAGGCAAACAATTTTTGTCCCTTTCAGAAGGGAGGGAAAATGGTTGTCAACACTGGTCAAGGCCGATAATATTGAAGGGTGGTTGGTCAACTACCCAAACAGGGTGGATGCTCGCTCTTTGGCAGATGGTTTCAGGAAGGGGTTCCATATACCTTACCAAGGCCCAAGGAGGGTATACGAGGCTGACAACCTACGTTCTGCCAAGGAGCGACTGGAGTTCATGCGGGGCAAGCTACAGAAAGAGCTGGTCACAGGTCAGATCAGCAGTCCCTTCTCCTCTCCCCCTTGCCCATGGTTCAGGGTATCACCCATTGGCCTAGCACCAAAGAAGGTGCCAGGTGAGTTCTGAAGGATAAACCACCTGTTGTACACAGAAGGAGAGTCAGTCAACACCTACATTGACCCAGTCGACACCGCGGTGTAATACACGTCGTTCGACAGGACAGTGGAGGTGGTGTGTCAAGTGGGCCAGGGGGCATTGCTGGGGAAGGCTGATATAGAATCAACATTCTGGTTGTTGCTGGTGTTCCCAGCAGATAGGGAGCTATTGGGCATGAAATTTGACGGGTATTACTATATGCACAAATGCATGCCCATGGGGTGTGCAGTGGCATGTGCAGTTTTTGAGCAATTCAGCACATTTCTGCACTGGGCCACAGCACAGAATGCCAAGGTCGACCACATGGTTCATTATGTGGACAACTTTCTGTTTGTGGGAAGGGCCGGCTCGTGGCAATGTGTGCATATCTTGGCGGCATTCCACAAGGTGTGCACCAACCTGGGTGTACCATTAGCCCAGGACAAGACGGAAGGGCCATGCTCAAGGCTTTCCTTCTGGGGGATTGAGACTGACATGAGGGAGCAAGTGTTCCAGGTGTGCTGTGGGTCAAGCACACCACATTCAGGTCATACAACACCGGAGTGGTGCATGCCATCAACAAACAGTTGGGGGGCAAGGGCCCGATG
The DNA here is from genome assembly GCA_016271365.2 of Neoceratodus forsteri. Lineage (NCBI taxonomy): Eukaryota > Metazoa > Chordata > Ceratodontiformes > Ceratodontidae > Neoceratodus > Neoceratodus forsteri. Next base: position 1,287,621,756 of record CM057454.1, on the reverse strand, counting down.
GGCAACCTCATGCGGGTGTTTGTCCTCAAGTGTCTGATGTGGAATATTACCTTTAGGGCAGTGCATGTACCAGATATTGAAAATGGCATTGCTGACACTGTTTCTTATTTACAGTGGCAGAGGTTCTGAGAATTGGCACCAGTGGCAGACCAACAGCCCAGGGAAGTCCCGCCATTCCTATGGGAGTTGATAACCCAGAGGCCTGGGGGTTGATTGAGAAGGCCCTTGCACCTAGGATGCATATAGCATTCCAGAGGGGAGTCAGCTGTTTTATGGAGGTCCAACACACTCAAGGGAGGGCAACAACATGGCCAATCCCAGTTGCAGAGCTGTGTGAATACGTGCTGATCAAAAAATGTGCGGGAGCACCCAGGCAACATTTGAACAGCACATTGCTGGCTTTGCCTGGTTCCACAAAGTCAGGGGCTTCTCTAATTCTACAAGGGCATTTCCCCATAAGAAAATGCTAGGAGGTTGGGCACGGGCAACCCTGAGGGATACGGACAACAGACGACCTATCAGCCCTGCGGTGTTCAAGCAGATCTGGGATGAGTTGCCTAAGGTATGCTTATCCCCTGATGAGACAAGGCTGTTCCAGACAGCTTACTTGGTAGCATTTTGTGGGGCATTCCAGGTGTCTGAGCTCATGCAGCCTAGCAAGGCTACCCGGAGACCAGTAGCGCTGGCAGAGGTGGATATGGAGGTCACAGGGTCTGGAGTCTTTGTCCACATCTGGAAAAGCAAGACCAACCAACTTGCCCATGGGCGGTGGTGCCGGCTAGGAGTGCTCTACGGGCTCCAGTGGGATGTGGGAGCATGGGTACAGGATTATATAACTCAGCTTCCAACAATGGGGGGGCCTTCTTCTGTCATGGATGGGTGGCCCCCTAACAGTGTACCAGTTTAGGCATATGTTGCAAAAGACCTTGCGACAGCTGGGCATCCCGGCAGAACACAACACACACTCCTTTAGGATTGGAGCAGCATCACATGCCAGGGTGGAGGGCTTAGCAGATGGGGCAATACAAGCATTGGGTAGATGGAAGTCGCAGGCTTTTGAAAGATCCATAAGGCCACACATGTTATAAATCTCTTTTGCTTTGTTTGGACAGGTGTTGTGGCCTGAGCAGAGCAGATCTGGATATGTGGCCACTCGTACATCCACTGGGCAGCCTGCAGGGCAAGGCAGTATCCAGGAGAAGAAAACCTGTTCCTGGCACCCGAGATGGCAGAGGCGCATTGGTTGGGGTGGCGCAGGATGTGATGGAATGAGTTAATCGCAACACTGCAAGCAAAAAGCCCAGAAGAGGTGGCAGCCAGAAGTTTTAGTCCTTCATTTGGAGGGAAATGATTTAGAGGTTATGTATGAGAGGGAGCTTAAGGAGAAGGTCAGGCAGGACCTGGCAAGAGTGAAGCAATGGTGGCCCCTGGTGCATATAATTTGGTCAGATATGGTGCAGTGGAAGCAGTGGCATCATGCCCGGAACATTAGGGCAATAGAGAAGGTGCGCCGGCTGCAGAACATGGCCATGAGACCAATTATGGACTCCATGGAGGGTCCATAGAGGTGCACCTGGGAGTGTCTGTGAAAGAGCCTGATCTGTATAGCAGAGATGGTGTACATCTATCAGAGAAAGGATTAGACTTGTTTTTTAATGACATACAATGGGCAGTGGTCAGAGTACTGGCGTGAGGTGCTTGTGGGGGGTGAGTGGTGAAACTCACCTTGTGGTGGCTTGGTGGTCTTGGAATGCTGTGGAGGGGGTAACAGGTGTTCACGTGTCTTGACCAGCCAGCTCTCCCTGAGGCTGACAGGAGGGTGAGGCTGACGGATGGCGTCCGGCAGGCACCCTCTTCTGGCAGGGTCCTGTGGCATGGGAGATCCTCTGACAGGGAGGACCTAGCCGCAGCCGGTCACAGAGCCATCCCATATGCCCCGGAGGCTGTTGTCCCTCATGGGGTCTGGGTTGATGATAAGGGAGCCCTCTTCTGGGAGGGAGGGAGGGAGGGTCAACCATCAATGATTTAGTGCTCCATGGGGAGCTAGATTCCTTCCAAGGCTACCTAGCTGTGCACAGAATGCTAACAATTGTATATATGGACAATTGGTTTTATTAATAAATACATGGCTGTGGCCATTTCTCCAAAGCCCGTTGTTGTGTCAGTTTGTTCAGGTGAAGAAGGCATATGCCCTCAAAGGACAATGGAGGAGCCTGCAAGGTATTGCAGCAGGTGGGGCTTTGTCTGGGGGCAGGGCCTGAGACACTTGAACAGTAGGGACCCAGGTAGGACCACCCAGAAGGGGCTGGGGGGGATAGGTTCCAAGGGGGAGGGAGCTTGTGGCCAGGAACAGAGAGGAGCTGCACAGGAGGAATTCTCCCTCATTCCTCCTTATCCCAGGTCGCATCCCACCCAAACCTCACCCTCGTAAATGCAGGGGGGAACGTGGGGGCAAGGAACTGCTGTTCCACTAAGGGGGATCACCTTAGGGGACAAGAAGGAATTTTCCATTTTTTTCCCACTGGGTTTTCCATTTTTTTTGCCTTCTCCAGCAAGGGGGGGAGTTATTATAGTTAGGGAGCAGATAGGTAGGTGTCACAGTCATGAACATGGTAAGTGTGGCGGCTTGGTAGTCTTGGAACACTGTGGAGGGGGTGACAGGGGATCACGTGTCTTGACCAGCCAGATCTCCCTGAGGCTGACAGGAGGGTGGGCCTGACGGATGGTATCAAGAGGGCACCCTCTTTGGGCAGGGTCCCGCAGCATGGCGGATCCTCTGACAGGGGAGGAGCTAGCCACAGCCAGTCTCAGAGCCATCCCTTATGTCTCGGAGGCTGTTGTCCCACGCGGGGTACGGGTTGATGGTAAGGCGGCCCTCTCCTGGGAGGGAGGGTTGAACATTAATGATCTAGTGCTCCATGGGGAGCTAGATTCCTTCCGAGGCTACCTAGCTCCGCACAGCACGCTAGCAATTGTATATATGGACAACTGGTTTTATTAATAAATACATGGCTGTGGCCATTTCTCCAAAGCCCGTTGTGTCAGTTTGTTCAGGTGAAGAAGGCATAAGCCCTCAAAGGACAATGCTGAAGTGGTTTACAGTTAAAAAAAATACAACTCAATGTCTCTGTAGCTTTTTGTCTGTTTCTTTGCTGTTTACTAACAGTACTGCTGTAGTCTTTCCATTTTTATGCTGGCTTGTGCATGGGCAGCCAACATATTGTGGTAGTAGCAGATTTGGAGGCGTGGTCACTGTTGGGTGAATGCAGGGCACACATCAGTAGGTACATCCCTCATTCTCCAATAAGCTTATATGCCTGTGCCACACCATGAATACATTATGTGGTGAGCACATCTAATGAACGGTCCATTGCAATGCAAGCAAAGCTCATCATATGAAGCAGCACCTCCTGACATGCCTGCTCTGGTTAAAAAGTACATTAAATATGGCGGCACACTGCCTGCCATAATGCCGACTTCAGGGGTGCCCAATCCCCCTGTCGGCATTCCCTGACCCAGTGTATGTGCTGATGGGGGAGCCCACACTCCGTCAGCATAATGCACCCCACCATTTATTATGTTCCCAGGGTGGTACCCAATCCCCCTCGGCTCTTGCCCCCCCACTTTTGTTGTGTGCCAACATGGGTGCCCAATCCCATGTCAGCTACAGCAACCCCAAACACTTAGGTGGCATGCTGGAAGCCCACCCCAGTGTGCCAAATCCCCTGAAAAAGAAAAACCATCCCGCAATGTATTTACCTCTGTGAAAGAAGAAAACAGTCCCTCACGGACTCCCTGCCCCCTCCCACAACTTGTGCCCCTCACCCCATGCTTACCTCCGGAGTCTGGTGCGATGATCTTCGGTGGACCAGGAACACATCTGCACTCTTCAAAGCCGACCGCAAACTGAAGAAATGCTGGTAAGCTGTGTAATGGCATAAATAGAGTTTTTCAACGCTGGTGCATATTGCGGCTGTTTTTTTGGAATTTTTGCACCAAATTTTCAACATGAGGTTATTGGGACCCCTCATTATGAATTCAGTCACTGTCATGGCATTATTCAGTCCTGAAAGGTGATTTCTCAGACACTGCGCGGAATCACCTTTTGGGACCGAGTAATGAAATGACGGTGCTACTGTTCATGAGGAGGTCTCTCAAAAAGCATATGTTGCAAATTTGGTGAAAAAAATAAAAAAAATGGCTGTTTTACAAGCGTGCATTGAGCTGTTTCCATGCAAGCTCATAACTTAATGAATTTGTAATATTTTCACTCCAGATTTTCAAAATTGGCATTTTTCCACACCTCCTTATGAACAGTACAGCTGTCATTTTACATATCCTGGCCAAAATGTGTTTTCACATGTCCGGCGCAGAATAGGGCAGTCACTGTGCGAAATCAGTTTTTGGGACAGTTTGAGAAAATGACGGTGACACTGTTCACGAGCAGAAGTTCTAAAATGCCTATGTTGAAAATTTAGTGCTGAAAGTCCATAAAATGACTGTGTTACAAACGTGCATTGCTCAGTTTCCACGCACCCTTGTAACTTCACAAATTTGCAGTATTTTCATGCCAGAATTTCAACACTGGCATTTTTCACACCTCCTTATCAACAGTACAGCTGTCATTTTTCACAGCCTGCCCAAGATGTGTTTCCGAACCTATGTTGCACAATGGCATGGTCGCTGTGGAAAAATCAACTTTTAGGACTGATTAACAAAATCACAGTGCCACTGTTGATGAGTGGAGGTCCCAAAATGCCTATGTTGAAAATGTGGCTAAAAAACTCCCAAAAATAATTGGGTTGTGGATGTGTGTTGTGCAGTTCCTATGCATGCTCATGACTTCATCAATTTTTCATATTTTCACTCCAGATTTTCAACGTTGCCATTTTTTTACGCCTCCTCATGAATAATACAGATGTCATTTTCCACATTCTGCCCAAAATGTGTTTTAACCCCTGTGTCGCCAAATGGTATAGCCGCTGTGCAAAACCACCTTTCAGCTAATAAACTGATAGTGCCGCTTTTCATGAGGTGGGCTCACAAACAGCCCATGTTGAAAATTTGTAGTGAAAATACCAACACACGGCTACGGTGTTAGGTTTTCCAACTGTAACACCCAACCCTGTAGAGACTGACAGACATTAGGAATGTGACTTAGGATCATCAGCTGTAATGCTCTTGCCATTCCACCCCCCCCACCCTGCAGCCAGTGACAGGCATCATGGTGTGCCTTGCACTGTTTGGCCTCAAAATTCACCCCATTCTCCTATACTGCACCCACCTCAGCATATTTTCTTATGGAATGGGGTAAGTATAATGCCCAAAGACCCCAAAGCACACCACGACACTTGTCAGTGTCTACAGGGTAGGGTGAGGTACAATGGCTTAAGCGTTATAGCTGATGACCCAAAGGCACACCCAATGCCTGTCGGTCTCTACAGGGTGGGGTTGGGGTTGGCGTCACTTCAGTACTTCACTGTCATTCCTATTATGTGTCTCTAACTCCGGCACTACCAATGCCAATGCTAGTGAGACAACATTCGGAATTGACAAATGCTTGTTAATATAATCTCCCAGTCAATCCTGGGTGCACTGGGATAAGTGCTAGCAAAGTCATCATTTACAGTGAAGGTCTACATTAGCATAGCCAGCTTTCACTGAGATGGCTCTGATGCACTTGCATCTGTGTCAGCATGGCCAGCTTTCATTGAAATTATTCTGGTGCATTGGGATATGTGTCAACATGGCCAGCTGTCACTTACTGTAGAAGGTTGTGCTGCTCCACATTCTGTGTCAGCATTACCAGCATTTACTGAGATAGCTCTGCTGTACCAGTATCTGTGTTATCATGGCCAGCAATCACTGAGATGGCCCTGGTGCACTGACAGTTGTGTCAGCATTACCAGCATTCACTGAGATGGCTCTGCTGCACCAGTATCTGTGTTAGCATGGCCAGCAATCACTGAGATGGCTCCAGTGCACTGGGATCTGAGTCCACATGTCCAGGATTCACTGAAATGGATCTGCTGCACCAGGATCTGTGTCAGCATGGCCAGATTTCACTGAGATGGCTCAACTCCATTGGGATCTGTGTCGGCATTGCCAGTGTTGACTAAGATGGCTCTGGTACACAGGGATCTGAGACAGCATGGCCAGCTTTCACTGAGATGGCTCTGCTGCACTGAGATGTGTGTCAGCATGGCCAGCTGTCACAGAAATATCTCTGTTGCACTGAGATCCATATCAGCATGGCCAGTATTCATTGAGATGGCTCTGCTACATTGGGATTTGTACTAGCATGGCCAGTATTCACTGAGATGGCTCTGATGCACTGAGATCTGTGTGCTTTCACTGAGATGGCTGTGCTGCAACAGGATCTGTGTCAGCATGGCCAGCATTCACTAAGATAGTGCTGGTGCACTGGTAACTGTCAGCAATGCCAGTTTTCAATGAGATGGCTCTGCAGCACTGGGATCTGTGTTATCATTGCCAGCATTCACTGAGATGGCTGGGCTGCACTGGGATCTATGCCAGCAGGGCCAGCTTTTTCTAAGCAGGCTCCGGTGCACCATGATCTATATCAGCATGACCATTATTTACTGAGAAGGCTCTACTGCACTGGGATCCTTGTCAAGATGGCAAACATTCACTGAGATGGCTCTGGTGCACCTAGACCTGTGTCAGGATGACCAGCTTTCACTGAGATTGGTCTGGTGCACCGAGAACTGGTGTGCCTGGACCAATGTCAGCATGGCCAGCTTTAACTGAGATGGCTCTAGTACACAAGGATATTTGTCAGCATGTCCAGCATTCACTGAGAAGGCTCTGGTGCACTGAGATCTGTGTCAGCATGGCCAGCTTTCACTGAGCTGGCTCAGGTGCACCATGATCTATATCAGCATTTCCAGCATTCACCGAGAATGCTCTGTTGCATTGGGATTTGTGTCAGTATGGCCATCATTCACTGAGATGGATCTGGTGTGCACAGTCTACCATTACTGAGATTGATCTGGTGCACTGGGAACTGTGTCAGCATGGCCAGATATCATTGAGATTGTTCTGGTGCACTGGAAATTGTGTCAGCCTGACCAGCATCCAGCATTCATTGAGATGGCTCTGGTGCACAAGGATCTGTGTCAGTATGGCCCTCGTTCATTGAGATGGCTCTGTAGCACTAGGATCTGTGTCAGCATGGCCAGCCTTGCCTGAAATGTCTTTTTTGCACTTGGATTTGTGTTAGCATGGCCAAGTTTCACTTAGATGGTGCTAGTGCACTGGGATCTGTGCTGGCATGAACAGTTTTCAATGAGATGGCTCTGATGAACTGGAATCTGTGTCACCATGACCATCTTTCACTGAAATGGCTCTGCTGCAGTGGGATATATGTCAGCATGGCTAGTGTTCACTGAGATGGCTCTGGTGCACTAGGATCTTTGTCAGCATGGTCAACTGTGACTAAGATGGCTCTGGTGCACTGAGATCTGTGTCAGCATTACAAGCATTCACTGAAATAGCTCTGGGGCAATGTGATCTGAGTCAGCATAGCCAGAAATCATTGAGAGGGCTTTAGTACACTGGGACCCAAGTCCACATATCCAACATTCAATGAAATAGATCTGGTGCACCAGGATCTGTGTCAGCATGGCCAGCTTTCACTGAAATGGCTCAGCTCCATTGGGATCTGTGTCAGCATGGCCAGCATTAACAGAGATGGCTCTGTAACATTAGGCTTTGTACCAGCATGGCCAGCATTCACTGAGATGGCTCTGATTCTCTAAAATCTGTCTGTTTTCACTGATATGGCTCTGCTGCAGCAGGATCTGTGCCAGCATAGCCAGCTTTCACTGTGATGGCTCCTGTGCCCTGGGAGCTATGTCAACAATGCCAGCTTTCACTGTGATGGCTCCTGTGCCCTGGGAGCTATGTCAGCAATGCCAGCATTCACTGAGATGGCTCTTCAGCACTGGGATCTCTGTCTGCATGGCCAGCATTCACTAAGATTGCTGGTTGCACCATGATCTGTGTCAGCATGGTGAGTTTTTACTGAGCAAGCTCTGGTGCACCATGGTCTAGATCAGCATGAGCAGCTTTCACTGAGAAGGCTCTGCTGCACTGGGATCCATGTGAAGATGGCCAACATGGACTGGCCCGGTGGCGCTGAGGGTTGAGGTGCTGGATACCACACCTCGCAACATGCCGGTAACTCAAGTTTGGGAGCGAACTCGGGCGCCAGGGGTTGGCTGGGGAGGGAGTAGATTGAGCACCCGATGGGCTGCTCTCTTCTCCTGGTGGGAGGATTGAGAGCTGTCCGGAGTTTCAGCAGCCCCCAGAGGTGATCAGGGGTGCTGCAGAACCCCAGACTGCACATAGCAGTATGGCTGATGCCAGCAGGGTTGCCGTGTGCCGTGGCATCAGGGGTGCCCATGCAGGGGGAGGGAGGATGGGAAGTGGAGGATTACTAAAGGGGAAAAACCCCTTCAGCTCTGGATAGGCAACGACCCGCATATCCGCTGGCCATACACCCAATGCTGGACCTCCATCACCGCCCTTTTGATTTCCTGTGGGACTTAGCCTGGGGGGCTCTGCAGGTGCACCATAACATCTCTGAGGTTAGTGGGGGCCACAGCTGGCAGTAGAGTTGGGGATGTGACGTGGCCTGAGACAGTTCCAGGCATCCAATGGAGATAAAGAGAATCAGGGGAAGAAAAAGATGGCCAACATTCAATGAGATGGCTCTGTTGTGCCTTGACCTGTGTCAGCATGATCAGCTTTCACTGAGATGGCTTTAGTGCACCAAGATCATTGCCAGCATGGCCAGCATACACTGAGAAGGCTCTGGTGCACCTGGATCTATGTCAGCAGGGCCAGCTTTCAGTGAGCTGGCTCTGGTGCACTGGGGTCTGTGTCAGCATGGCCAGCATTCACTGAAATGGCTGTTTTGCACTTGGATCTGTGTTAGCATAGCCAAGTTTCACTTAGATGGCGCTTGTGCATTGGGATCTGTGCTGGCAAGGACAACTTTCGCTGAGATGGCTCTGGTGCACCAGATCTTTGTCAGCATGACAAGGTTTGACTGAAATGACCCTCCTCCAGTGGGATGTGTATCAGTATGGCTAGTGCTTCCTGAGATGGCTCTGGTGCACTGTGATCTGTGTCAGCATGACAAGCTTTCACTCAGATGGCTCTGGTGCACTGGGATCTGTGTTACTATGAACACCATTCACTGAGATAGCTCTGTTGCAGTAGGATCTCTGTTAGCATGGCCAGTATGGCCTTTTCTGCACTTGGATCTGTGTTAGAATGACCATCTTTCACTTAGATGGTGCTTGTGCACCAGGATCTGTGTTAGCATGGCCAACATTCATTTATACGGCACTTGTACACCAGGATCTGTTTTGGCATGGACAACTTTCACTGAGATGGCACTGATGCACCAGAATCTTTGTCAGCATGACCAGCTTTCACTGAAATGGCTCTGCTACACCGGGATCAGTGTCAGAATGGCTACTGTTCACACGGATGGTGCTTGTGCACAAGAATATTCTGTTGGCATGGCCAACTTTCACTGAGATGGCTCTGGTGCACTGGGATCTGTGTCAGCATGGTCAGCTGTGACTGAGATGGCTCTGGTGCACTGAGATCTGTGTCAGCATTACCAGCATTCACTGATATAGCTCTGGTGCAATGCGATCCAAGTCAACATGGCCATAAATCACTGAGATGGCTCTGCTGCACTGGGATCTAAGTTCACATGTCCAACATTCACTGAAAAGGGTCTGGTGCACCAGGATAACCAGCTTTCACTGAGATGGCTCTGCTACATTGGGATTTCTACCAGCATGGCCAGCATGCACTGAGATGGCTTTGATTCTCTGAGATATGTGTGCTTCCACTGAGATGGCTCTGCTGCAATGTTTTTTTTTTGTTAGCATGGCCATCATTAACTGAGAAGGCTCTGATGTACCACAGTCTGTGTCAGCAGGGCCAGCTTTCACTGAGCTGGCTCTGGTGCACTGGGATCTGTGTTAGCATAGCCAGCTGTCACTGAGATTGTTCTTGTGCAACGAGAACTATGTCAGCTTGACCAGCTTGATGGCACTGCTGCACTAGGATCTTTGTTAGCATGGCCAGCATTCACTGAAATGGCTTTGTTAGCATGGCCACCTTTCACTTGGATGGCATTGGTGTATCAGGATCTGTGTCAGCATGGCTAGTGTTCACTGAGATGGCTCAGGTATATTGGGATCTGTGTCAGCATGGCCAGTGTCCACTGAGATTGCTCTGTTGCACGCAGATCTTTGTTAGCGTGGCCAACTGTGACTTAGATGGTTCTGGTGCACTGGGAGTAGTACCAGAATGGCCAGCTTTCACTGAGATGGCTCTGATTCTCTGAGATTGCTCTGCAGCAGCAGTATCTGGTGCCAGCATGGCCAGCTTTTACTGAGCAGGCACTGGTACACCATGATCTGCATCAACATGTCCAACAGGCACTGAGAATGCCCTGTTGTACTTGGATTTATGTCAGCATGGCCAACATTCACTAAGCAGGCTCAGCTGCAACATGATCTGTATCAGCATGGCCAGCATTCACTGAGATGGCAGTGGTGTGTCTGGACCTGTGTCAGTATGGCCAGCTGTCACTGACATGATTCTGGTGCACCAGAAGCCATGTCAGCATTACCAGAATTCACTGAGATGACTATGGTGCACTGGGATCTGTGTTAGTATGGCACCCGTCCGCTGAGATGGCTCTGCTGCACTGGAACTTCTGTCAGCATGGCCAGCATGCACTGAAATGGCTTGTGTGCACTTGGATCTCTGTTAGCATAGAAACATAGACTTTGACGGCAGATAAGGACCGCTTGGCCCATCTAGTCTGCCCATTTCCGTACCTACAGGATAGGCCGCAGATCCTAGTTAACCAACAGCCTATTTCTTCCTAACCCCTACAAGAATGGCCTTATGTCTGTCCCAAGCATTCTTGAATTCTCCCACAGTTTTAGACCCCTCAACCTCCTCAAGAAGGCTGTTCCATGCATCCACTACCCTCTCTGTGAAATAATACTTCCTCACATTGCCCCTGAACTGCCCCCCCTCTATCTTTAAATTGTGTCCCCTTGTTTTTGTATGACTCTTTTTCTGAAAGATGCTACCCTCTTGGACTTTATTGATTCCACTGAGGTACTTGAAAGTTTCTATCATGTCCCCCCCATCCCTTCTTTCCTCAAGGGTATACATATTAAGCTCCTTTAGTCTCTCCTCATACGGCTTCTCTTGCAGACCCTGCACCATTTTAGTTTCCCTCCTCTGGACTGCCTCTGTCCTGTCTATGTCCTTGCGGAGATGGGGTCTTCAGAACTGGACACAGTACTCCAGATGGGGTCTCACCAACTGTCTGTACAGAGGGATAACAACTTCCTGTTTTCTACTGCTGATGCCTCTCCTATATATCCTAGTATACCCCAGCCCTCCCTACTACCTTCTCACATTGCTTTCTAACCTTAAGGTCATCTGATATGATTACCCCCAGGTCTATTTCCTTTTTTGTTGTTGTTACTACCGCTCCCCCCCCATTGCGTATTCTTCCCCTGGGTTCTTGTTTCCCAGGTGCATTATTTTGCACTTCTTTGCATTGAATCCTAGCTGCCATACTTCTGACCATTCCTCCAATCTTGCCAAGTCCCTTCTCATCCTTTCCATGCCTCCTTGTGTATCAACCCTGTTGCAGATCTTTGTGTCATCTGCAAAGAGGCATACTTTTCCTTCCAGTCCCTCTGCAATGTCACTTATGAAGACATTAATGAGGACTGGACCCAATACTGAACCTTGCAGTACCCCGCTAGTAACCCCTCTTTCTTCAGAGTGGACTCCATTTACAATTACCTTCTGTGTCCTGTTGTCTAGCCAATGTTTTACCCAGGCTACCACCCTGAGACCCACTCCCAGGCTGGTTAATTTGACTATTAATCTTTTGTGTGGGACTGTGTCAAATGCCTTGCTAAAGTCTAGGTAGGCCATGCCACAGCCCCTCCCTGGTCTACTACTTTGGTCAAACAGTCAAAGAAATCTATTAGATTTGTCTGACATGACCTTCCCGCTGTGAACCCATGCTGTCTTGGGTCCTGTGCCCCATTGGCCTCTAGGACTGGGATCGACCCCCCTATCAAGAGTGCTTCTGTTAATTGGATTAGGCACTTCCCCCTCCTCTTTTGTGAATACTGAGCAGAAATATTCGTTCAGTATCCCTGCTTTTTCACTGTCCTCCTCTGCCCACCCTCTGTTTATTCTATTCAGCCTCACTATCCCTTCCTTTGTCTTTCTACGCTCACTGATGTGCCTATAAAAGGTTTTATCCCCCTTCTTAACCAAGTTGGCTATCTTTTCCTCAGTTTGGGCCTTTGCTGTTCTGACTTCCCTCCTTGCTTCCTTCTGCCTCAACTGGTACAGCTCTGTGTCCTGCTCCTTCTGTGTTTCCTTATACTTCCGGAATGCTATCTTTTTCTTCCTGACTTTCACAGCCACCTCTTTTGAGAACCATAGTGGCTTTTTCTTTCATTTTGATTTGTTTATTTGCTTCACACAAAGGCTTGTTGCCTCTGTGATGGCAGTTTTGATGATTCCCCATTGTTGCTCCACACCTACTTCTAGCCTGTTTGCTAGTGCTTTTCTGAGGCACTCTCCCATCTTGCCAAAGTCAGCCCTCCTGAAGTCCAGTGCCCTCACTTTTGTATGGCTTGACTCTGTAGATGAGTTTAACGTGAACCACACTGTTTGATGGTCACTTGTTCCCAGATGGCAACCCACTTCTAGGTCTGAGATCCTCTCACTGCCCCTGTTTGAGAGTATGAGGTCTAAGATCGATCCCTCACAAGTGGGTTTTGAAACTAGCTGTCTGAGGCCTGCCACCTGTAGGGCGTCAAGAATGGCCCTTCTCTTGGATGTGGCTGCAGCAAATGTGCTCCAGTTAACATCTGGCATATTCAGGTCTCCCATCAACAGTATCTCCCCTTTCTCTGCCATTCTAAGAATGCCTTCTATCATATCCTTGTCCATTCCTTCCCCCTGACATGGGAGTCTTTACACAACCCCTGTGCTGATTGTGGTGCCCTTTCCAGTCTCCAAGGTGACCCACAGTGCCTCCTCTCCTCCCTGTTTACTCTTTTGTTCAGTTGCTTTTATCCCTTCCTTTACATAGAGAGCTACTCCTCCCCCTCTTCTCCCCTGCCTGTCTCTCCTGTAGGTTATGTACCCTGATATGTTAACATCCCAGTCATGGTTCTCTGTGTTCCATGTTTCTGTGACTGCTACGATATCCAGGCATCCCTCTTCCATCAAGGCCACCAGCTCAGGGAGCTTGTTGCCCAGACTATGGGCATTGGTACTCATTACCCTCCATTTCCTGATGGCCTTACTCCTTTTTGCCCCATCCCTGTCCTTCTTGCCTTTGTCACTTTCTCCATTTACCCCTGCCCTTCTCCCTATCGACACCTCTATGTTGTTTACTACACTTACTACCATGACTTTTGGGGGGGGCTAAGATCCCCCTGCTCCTTTCCAGTGCCTCTCCCCTTGGCTAGTTTAAATGCTTGCCAATGAAGCATTTAAACCTATCACCTAGGATCCTGGTTCCCCTCCTGGACAGATGCAACCCATCATGCCAGTATAGGCTTGCATCACTCCAGGTGGACCCCAGTCCCAATGAAGCCAAATCCTGGGCTCCACCAGTTTTCAACTACTGATTGAATCCCATGGTGTGGAACACCCTAACCTCTCTCGCCATATAGATGGGCAGCACCTCAGAGAAGGTTACCGTGCATGCTACTTGTCTAAGTCCCTTCCCCAATTCCACAAACTCTTCCTGCACTTCTCTTATCCCTTTCTTAGCCAGGTCATTTGTCCCTAGGTAGACAATGACATCCAGCTTCCTCCCCTGTGCAGCTGCTCCGGCAATCCTGAGGATTCTCTCCCTGACCGTCTTTCACATAGATGGCACTAGTGCACCGGAATCTGTGGATTCAGTGCAGTTGTGATGGTTCACCATTATTCATTCACCCTTCTGACATGGAACCACACCAGAGCCATCTCAGTAACTGCTTGCCATGTTGACTCAGATCACATTGCAACAACACTATCTCAGTGAATTCTCATAATCCTGACACAGATCACAGTGCAAAAGGGCCATCTCAGTGACAGATGAACATGCTAACACACATCCCCACCCGGAAGAGACATCTCAGTGAAATCTGGCCATGCATACAAAGATCTTGGTACCACAGAGCACCAGAGCTAGCTCATTTGCAACTGGGAATGATGACACAGACCCCAGTGCAGCAGAGCCATCTCTATGAATGCTGGCCATACTGACACTGATCCTGGTTCACCACAACCAGTTCACTAAAAGCTGGCCATGCTGACACCAATTTTGGTGCACCAGAGCCATCTCAGTGAAACCTGGCCATGCTGAAACAGATCCAGGTTCAGAAGAGTCATCTCAGTGAAATCTGACATTCCTTACACTGATCTTGCTGTACCATAGAATCAAAGAATCTAGTCAGCAGAAAAGGACCTCATTGGACCATGTGTCTTCCCCTTGTCCCCTTACTCATTCCTCCTCCCACTGCCCCCTCCCCATGCTACTCAATCCTATATGTCTATGCCATTCCCTCTTGAATCCTTCCACCACTTCAGCTCTCACCACCTCCTCTGGTATTAGTTTGTTCCAGACCTCCACCAACCTCTCTGTGAAGAATCTCCCTCTCACATTGCCTCTGTATCTTCCTCCCTGCAGCCTTAGACTATGCCCTATAGTTATAACTCCCTACTTCCTTTTACGTAAATGACCCTCCTTCACTTTGTTGAACCCCATTACATACTTCAAAAACTGTTCACCGCAAGGCCCTCAAAAAAGGTAATCTCACCAACTTTAAAGCTTATGTAGCGCAACGTAACTGGACCCCCCCTCAATAGTTTCGACAACGTGGATGATGTTCTTTCCTACTTTATCTCCGAATTCAACAAAGCCTGTGATCTCTTTTCCCCTTTCCATAAAACTAAGATCAAGGACCCATCCAACCCCTGGATTACTTCCTCCCTAATTAACCTAATGAAACAAAGAGTTAACCTGTGGCATTGGGATAAGGCCTCCAGGAAACTCAGCTGATATGCAGCTCTACAGAGCTGCTAGGAATCACTGCACCCATGAAATCCATGAGGCAAAAACAGAATACTTCAAAGGCGAGTTTACTAACTCATGGGGCAGTAGCCACAATTTCTGGGAAAAACTTGGACCTCACTGGCAAGCCCAATAAAGTGTCTCCCTCTCTCCTCCATGTAAACAGTGTTAACACACAAGCTCACAAGCTAAAAGTGAATGCTCTTAATAACACATTTACTGACCTAAGTGGTATACTTGAATCCAATTTCTATGACTCTCCTAGCTCTGCCCAAATGCCTGCCTCATCTACCCCCTCTCCAAATATCCCACCCTTCTAATTCAAACATGGTACACAGTCCAAGGCCAAAAAATACATACAATGGGTTATTGGAAAGTCCAGTTTCAGTGGTGACACTTTGGACCTCAAACTTCTTCACTTCTTCCTTGTGGATGACATTGTCCCCCCCCCCACCAGGACCCTTAACTTATCTCTCTCCCTGAAACAATTTCCTAGCCTCTGGAAAGCTACAATAGTCATGCCAGTTCACAAAAGTGGAGACAAGACACTAAGCAATAATTACTATCCTAGATCCATCCTCCCCCTCTCTCCAAATACTTTGACTGCATTGTTGCTGACCAGCTTACCAAATATCTCTACTCTACCACTCAAAGCTCTATTGTTAATGGTTTGTCTGATCAGTCCCTAACTGCTTTTCATGTTCTTTCTCCCCATTAAGCTAGAATGTCATCTTGCTTTTTATCTCTTTTTTTATTTACAGCTCCCTCTTTTTTTAATTCTCTCCCCCTTTATTTGGTTAAATGCACATCTTTTTTTACTTTTAAACACTTTTATGGAAATGGTTGTATGATAAGGATAAATGTAACTGGTGAAATTGTCCCTATACTGGGATTATTGACTGTTTGTCTAATATGTTAAATGTGTTGCTGTTTATTTGGTAATATATGTTCTTATTTGTAGTTGTTGCATATGAAAATGGGCAGATATGCTCATTTTGCCTACAAGTATAAAATAAAAATAAAATGAAATCTTACAATGTTTATTACCTCATACCTTGCATTTACTAAAGAATTGTACTGTATGATCCTCTGTACTACTGGCACTGTTCTTCTATTTCTTTGACCTGTATATGCATTTGTTATCTATTGCAAATTATGGTATATGCTACTAACGCTGGCTCGCCCCTGAAAAAGTGTCCCTCGGGATCCAGTGGGCCTACTCGGATAATCAAATTTAAATAAATAAATATAATCTATAATGCCCACAGTAGCATGACTTTCATAAGTCACACAGCATCACCACCACTACCCTTCTGGCTTGCACCATTTATATCCATCAGGCCTTGGATGATGGCCACTTAGTTGGATTAATCTACATTGATTTAACAAAGGCATTTGATACAGTGAACTACTCCCTCTTGCTCCACTCCCTCCCTTCACCCGGGCTATCTCCTGAGATTACTAGCTGGTTCAGAAGCTACCTCTATGGGCGCACCCAGCAAGTTAAGATATGCGACACTCTTCCTAATAGTCTTCTTGTTCATTCTGGAGTCCCACAGGGCTCCATCCTCAGCCCAGTTCTCTTTAGCTTGGTCATCAATAATCTCCCCTGTGCCTGTAACACCAACATGGTCCTGTATGTGACAATGCCATCACTTTTCTTGTAGCCCTGAACCACACACGCTTATGGCTGACCTTCAGTCATACTTCAGACTGGTGGAGACCTGGTTTGAGCAACACAAACTGCTCATGAATTACAAAAAATCCAAGGTCATGCTCTTCATTAACCCCCACAACACTCACAAAGCAGCTAGAATAGTCATCCATAACAACGAAAGCCAACCCCTCGAGCAAGTCCTAGCATTTAGATACAGTACCTTGTTATAACGTTGGTTACTGCTGTATCATATAATCTCAATATTAATCCAATTTCCAAAGTCATTAACTCTAGGATAAGGATTCCATATCGGCATCGACACTGCATGACCTTTGAGGCTCTGAGACTTGCAGTCACCAGCTCTGTCCTTTCACTTATTGACTATGGCCTAGTTAGTTATGGTGCTGCCTCCAACACATCCCTTAAGAGAATCTCATTTGTGCTTAACAAGTCATGTAGGCTGGTCTCTGGATCTAACATGTGGACCCATACCTGTGAACTTTATGAGGCAACCAGTTGGCTTCCTCTCAAGGCAAGGGTCACCCACCATACGTGCCTACTTAGAAACATAGAAACATAGACTTTGATGGCAGATAAGGACCACTTGGCCCACCCAGTCTGCCCATTTCCCTACCTACTGGATAAGCTGCAGATTCTAGTTAACCAACAGCCTGTTTCCTGCAACCCCCCGCTATAATTGCTTTGTGTCTGTCCCATGCATGTTTGAATTCCCCCACTGTTTTAGACCCAACGACCTCCTCAGGAAGGCTGTTCCATGTATCCACCACTCTCTCTGTGAAAAAGAATTTCCTCACATTACCCCTGAGCCATCCCCCCTCTATATTTAAACTGTGCCCCCTTGTTCTTACAGATCTCTTTTTCTGAAAGATGCTACCCTCCTGGGCTTTGTTGATTCCCTTGAGGTACTTGAACGTTTCTATCATGTCCCCCCGTCTCTCCTTTCATCAAGGGTATACATATTAAGCTCTCTCAGTCTCTCCTCATATGGTTTCTGATGTAGACCCTGCACCATTTTAGTTGCCCTCCTCTGGACTGCTTCCATCCTGTCTATGTCCTTGCGTAGATGAGGTCTCCAAAACTGCACACAGTACTCCAGATGGGGTCTCACCAACCGTCTGTACAGAGGAATAACCACTTCCCTTTTTCTACTTGTGATGCCCTTCCTATGCATCCCAGTATCCCCCTAGCTCTCCTTACCGACTTTTCACATTGCTTACCCACCCTTAGGTCATCTGATATGACTACCCCCAGGTCCCTTTCCATTTTTGTTGTTGTTAGTACCTCCCCTGCTAATGTGTACTCTTCTCCTGGGTTTTTGTTTCCCAGGTGCATTACTTTGCACTTCTTTGCATTGAATCTAAGTTGCCATATGTCTGACCATTCCTCCAACCTTGCCAAGTCCCTTCTCATCTTTTCTACCCTCTTGTGTATCAACTCTTTTACAGATCTTTGTGTCATCTGCAAAGAGGCATACCTTTCCCTCCAGACCCTCTGCAATGTCACTTATAAAGATGTTAAAGAGGACTGGACCCAGTACTGAGCCTTGAGGTACTCCACTAGTAACCCCCCTTTCTTCGGAATGTGTTCCATTCACTATTACCTTCTGTGTCCTGTTGTGCAGCCAGTTTGCTACCCAGGCTACCACCCTGGGACCCACTCCCAGGCTGGCTAACTTGATTTTTAATCTTTTGTACTTGCTAAAAAGATCAGTCTTGGCCTTACTCTCCTTTCACTGAATCCTTTATCCTGCTGGAACCTAAAACAAAGTGCACACGGAGCTCCACCAAGCAATCTTACCTCATCCCCTTTGCCAGGACCACTTTTGCCCAGTGGACTTTTGTTTATAGAGCTCCCACTCTTCTTAACTGTCTCTCCCCGGACATTCATGCCAAACCAAAACCGGTGGCCTTCAAACTAGATAGATAGATAGATAGATACGTTATTTCTATAGTGCCCCTTTCCAAAGACTCAGAGCGCTTCACAATTAATACCATACAGCAATTTAAAAAATTTTAAAGAATACAATTAAAATAAGCACCATTGTCCAGACAACATAGTAGATAAAACTATCTATCCAATCAGTTTCAATACGATCACATTATCTAAAAATTAAAGGCCTGGCTAAATAAATACAGTTTTAATCCTTTTTAGAAGGTATCCACCGAGGGTGCCTCCCACAGCTGTTTAGGCAACAGATTCCATAGGGTAGGTGCAGCTACCAAGAATGTTCGGTCACCAGAGAGGCACAGCCTAACCCTAGGAATATCCAGGAGACAACCCTTGGTGGAACGGAGAGCCTGGGATGGATGGTGAGGCACAAGGACATCTTTCAGGTAGACTGGTCCCCCTTCATCTAGGGCTTTATAAGTCAGTAACCCAACCTTGAAGGTAATCTTCCACCTAACTGGCAGCCAGTGCAGTTCACAGAAGATGGGCATGATATAATGGGAAGATCCGCTCCCCTCCACCATCTCAGCTCACCATCGGTGGCACTACCTCCTCTAATCCACTACCTGTAGCTGTCTGCCTCAACACCACTTTCTCTGATCTAAGCTCTGTCCTCCCCAGCAGCTTTTTTGATCCAATCCCTTCCTCACTACCCCTGCCCTGCATCGCCCCCTTTCTACCTGTGCATCCTATACCCCACAAAGCCAGGCTGCACATATTAAAAGCCCTTGGTAGTAATTGTGATGCTTGTACAACTGGTTCTGATTAATCTATGCTTCTTGTAATATAAAATGTGTTATTGAGTGTCTCTCATGAGACATGCTGTTTCAGCTAAAGGATAAAAGCCAGGAGATAATTAAAGGCTAGAAGAGACCTAAATTAAGGATCTCCTGTTTATCTGACTTAATTGTAGCTGCCAGCTGCTAGACTGGAAATCATAAACTTTTATGGTGTTTAGAGGAAGAATATAGGTTATGTCACTTAGGTTATATGTCATAAATGCTCTTTGATGTCTGTGAAGAGCAGGATGCTGCTCATGGATGAAAGAAAGAACTTGGAAAATTACAGACTTAACTGGGAAGTCATATGGGGAAACAAGTTTTTTTTTTTAGCTGTTGTCACCTATTAATTTACCTCCTGCCACAAGACATCCTGATTGTATAATTTTTAATAAACAGAGGAGTAGCTGGGTGACATCATGGAGAACTCAGGCTCAAGACAGTTGTTTTAATGATGCTGTGACTGACCTGTACACACACATGTTTGGACTCTGAAGCTACAACATCTTTCAGCACTGTAAGATTAGAAGAATACATTGGATAAGTCTAAGTGTATGGTTGGTAGGAAATTGTACTTTTAAACCTTATTCTTTTAAAGTGAGTGTACGTTTTGCGATATACTGTTCTGTATTTACATTTTTATACAATTATTACAACATCTTAATCTGGTTCAAGGTCAGTTGGCGTTCATTTGTATCCCCGTCCCCCGGGTCATGCCTGAAAATAGGCAGGATTTGTCTAGTGCACTTACCCAGTCAACAAAAAACTAACTAACTAACTAACTAAATAAATAAATATGTTTTTAAGTAAATTATCTCATTTTAGAGACTACTTGGTGTGCCTTTGAAATTCTTTTCATTTTTGACAAGTGAAGCATATATGGTTAAAGCTGACACTATGCAAAGCTTACGGGTTTTACCAAACTGGGAAAAAGGTAAAACAGTTTATCTGAGGTCTTTCATAGAGTTTTTAAGGGTTCATTTTGTACACCTGGTTAGGTGCCCTTATGCGAAAGATATCTGGCATCCCTGAAGAGCGGAATTATCTGAGCCTGTACATTGGGTACGCTAGAAAGAGGTTCACAGTTTGAATCCCTCCAGAAACTTGAGACAAAGATTGATTCAAACCCACAAAACAGACAGGAGGGTTACCCTGTTTCTGTTTCCTGTTCATAAGACTGCACTTGGAGGTTGGCACTGTGGGAGCAGAGGGCCTGATCTGCTCAGTGGGTTTGTGACAGATTGGTTGGCAGCAGTGTGCATAAGTTTGGTATTACAAGCTTTTATTGTTCAGTGTGTCAGCTTGAGCCTGTTAGCTCATTTTCAAAAAAAAGAAAAAGGCAGTGATTTATTTTTACAAGGAAAGAGAACTATATCACTTGGCTTACAGTCGAGTTTCTACCTGTTTTATTTTTTTTTCTAAAGTGCAAGTCAGAATAGCCGTAGTTAGAGAAGAAGATGGCTTCAGACTACAGCAGGCATACTCTAGACTGCTTAAAGCAGTTGTGCAGGGACAGAGGAGTCCCGTTCGAGGTGGAAGTCACCAAGCAGAACCTCATGGATGCCCTTGTGGTAGCAGATACCCAGAGCACCGAGACACAGACAATGACTGTAAGGGACCGAACCTTGAATATGGAAGGGCTAGTGGTCAGTGCAGTGCCCAGATCCAATGGGGAGAGCAGCAGGGCCATGGTCAGTGAAGGGCCACAGCAGCAGGAGAAGGTCACCAGCATTGTGGAGCCAGAAGTACTCAAGCTGCAGATTGAGTTGCGCTGAATGGAGCTGGAGTTTCAGGAGACAGCGAGAACAGTGGGAGGCTGAGCATGAGGAGCATGAGTGCCAGTGAGCTGCAGAGGAGAAGAGGGAACAAGAACAGAGAGAGGCAGAGCGAGAACACCGAGAGGCAGAGTGAGAATGCTGAGAGACAGAGTGAGAACAGCGAGACACTGACCGTGAGGAGTGTGAGCGCCAGTGGCAACACGAACTGGAGAAGCTATGGCTCCAACCAGCAGCACCAGAACAAGTAAGTGGCTTGGGTTTAACTGGGACTATAAGACTGGGTTACAAATTGAATTCCAAATTGATAGCCACATTTAAAGCAGGGGAGGATATGGATGCCTTTTTAAATTCTTTTGAAAATGTTTGTATTCAGGCTAAAATTTCTAGGGAGTCCTGGAGCTTCCAGCTATCCCCACTACTTCCCGGGAAAGCTCAGGATGCATTGGGTCAAATGGACAATGAGGACAGTGATGATTACAGCAAACTTAAAGATGCACTGTTAAAGAAATTTGAATTAACTGCTGAATCATCCGAAGCTAAATTCTGTAAGCTCAGGAGAAGCCCTGACATGAGCTATGAGGTGCTAGATACGAAAGAACGTCAGTTTTTAAAACGGTGGGAAGGAATTGAAGCAAATTCTGTTAATAAGATTGAAAATATGATTTTGCTAGAACAATTTTTCTGGGCATGCCCAGCAGAGCTGAAAACCTGGCTGGAGGACCGAGGTCCCAAAACAGTGCAAGAGGCTACTGAACTCTCGGACCGCTATGCCAAGAACAGACCTGCTCTGAGAGTGAATGGGGTGGGTGTGGCAGCGCAGAAAGGGAAAAGCATACCTTCAGGGTAGCTAAAACCCTCTGTGCCTCCACCAAAACCAGTTAGCCCCAGGTTTCAGAGAAAAGATTTCTCTGAGACAAGAAATGAATGTTGATTGTGTAAAGAAACTGGGCATATTGCCAGACAGTGTCCCAAAAAGTTGAGCAATACACAACAGGGGGCTAGGAAGGAAGTGGGTTGTTTGTGTGTCCTTGGAAGCATGCCAGTGAACACATGCACCCAGTCATGGTGAATAGTGTACAGATGCAAAGGTTAAGGGACACAGGGGTATCCTTGACCTTGGTAAAGGGGGATCTAGTAGAGCCGGGTCAGCTTATACCCAATAAATACTTCACTGTGCAGGACTTTATTGGGGAAGAGAAAACATTGCTCCTCGCTAGTGTTCTCCTAGACTGGGATGAAACAGGGGGAACTGTGCAATAGGTGGCTGTAGCCAAAACCTTAGCAGTGGATGTGATCCTGGGCAACAATCTCAAACAAGGAATGGTGTGTGCAGTTACCTGTAGCCAAGGGCAAGGGAACACTGTAGTTCCCTGAACCCCACAGAAGCCATTGTGGAAACCACTGGGAGACTGGTTCCTCAGTCTGTGTCTCCTAATATGGAGATTAACAAAAAGGGGGTAGAAATTTCCCCAGTAGAAGTTAACCACACAGCTGCAGACAGTTGCTCCGAGGAGGGAGGGGTGACCCATTGTCAGAGGGTTGGGACTGACAGTGATCCTGAGTGCCCTGACGCTAATGCTAGGGACCCTAGTTTAGTGACTGAAGGGGACCTATCCCATGCCTTGGGAATGTGTTACGGGTTTGCCTCTTCTCAGAGAAGTGACCCTAGTCTAGAGAAGCTGAGGGCTTGGGCAGACTCTGACGGGGCATGGGGAGGTGACGGCAGACATAAGGTTTATTGGGAAAATGGACTGATGTATACTTAGGCTGTGCAGACAGAGGGAGGGATGCTAGGCAGGTAGCTTGTCATTCCCCAGGGGTATCGTGAGCAGTTGCTCAAGATCGCACATGATAGTCCCTTGTCTGGTCATCTGGGAATTGCACACACTATGCAGCAGTTGGCTGAGAATTTCTATTGGCCTAACTTCACCCAGTGGGTGAAGGAGTATTGCAGGTCTTGTCACCGGTGCCAAGAAATAGGGAAGGTGGGCAAGAAAACCCAAACCACCTTGATTCCCTTGCCCATAGTGAAGGAGCCATTCTAGAAGGTGGGAATGGGAATTGTGGGGCTTTTAAATACCCCCGGCTCCTCAGGGAAGAGATTCATCTTGACTGTGGTTGATTATGCCACCCAGTACCCAGAGGCAGTTGCCCTGTCCTCACTGAGGACAGACAAAGTGGCAGATGCCTTACTTGGGATTTTCTCCTTTGTTGGCTTTCCGTAGGAAGTTATCGCCTATCGAGGGGGTTCCTTCATGTCAGACCTGACGAAATGTTTATGGGAGAAGTGTGGGGTGGTGCAGAGGCGCACAACACCATATTGCCCACAAGCCAATGGGCTTGTGGAAAGATTCAATGGTACCCTGAAGTTAATGCTCTGGGCGTTTGCTGAACAGCATGGGAGGGACTGGGAGAAATACCTTCCCCACCTGTTGTTTCCATACAGGGAGGTGCCCCAAGAGTCGGCAGGATTTTCCCCCTTCAAACTCTTATATGGACGCTGGGTATGTGGGCTCCTAGACTTGCTCCGGGAGATCTGAGAAGGCAAGCATGCCACCCAGGGAACTGCCATAGAGGATTAGGTCCTTAGGTTTAGGGAAAGGCTGAAGGAGCTTATGGGGGCAGCCTAGAGCAACCTGTCAACTGCCCAACAGAAACAAAAGTGTGGTACAACCACAGAGCCAGAGCTCGCTCATACATGGTATGGCAAGGTTGGAGGAATGGTCAAATGTATGGCAGCTCAGATTCAATGCAAAGAAGTGCAAGATAATGCACCTGGGAAACAAAAACCCAGGGGAAGCGTACACAATGGGGGGGTGAGATACTGACAACAGTAAAAATGGAAAGGGACCTGGGGGTAATTATATCAGATGACCTAAAGGTGGGAAAGCAATGTGAGAAGGCAGTAAGGAAGGCTGGAGGGATACTGGGATGCATAGGAAGAGGCATCAATAGTAGAAAACAGGAAGTTGTTATCCCTCTGTACAGACAGTTGGTGAGACCCCATCTGGAGTACTATGTACAGTTCTGGAGACCCCATCTCTGCAAAGACATAGACAGAGTGGAGGCTGTCCAGGAGGGCAACAAAATGGTGCAGGGTCTGCACCAGAAGACATCTGAAGAAAGACTAAAGGAGCTTAATATTATACTCTTGAGGAAAGAAGGGAGAGGGGACATGATAGAAACTTTCAAGTACCTCAAGGGAATTAACAAAGTCCAAGAGGGTAGCATCTTCCAGAAAAGAGATGTGCAAGAACAAGGGGCACAATTTGAAGATAGAGGGGGACTGCCAGTGGTAATGTGAGGAAGTATTTTTCACTGAGAGGGTTGTGGATGCATGGAACAGCCTCCTGAGGAGGTCGTGGAGTCAAGAACAGTGGTGGACTTCAAGAATGCATGGGACAGGCATAAGGCAGTCCAAGGGGCGGGTAAGAGGAAGTAAGCTGTTGGTTAACTAGGATCTGCAGCTTATCTGTTAGGTAGGAAAATGGGCAGACTAGGTGGGCCAAGCGGTCCTTATCTGCCGTCAAATTCTATGTTTCTGTGTTTCTATGGTGGGTCAGGAAATCATGCTCCTTATTCCACTCTGGAAAGAGAAGCTGCAGGCTGAGTGGGCAGGACCATACAAAGTGGTTAGGAAGGTAAATGATGTGAACTATATTATAGAGTTACCTGACAGAAGACCGACAGAAAGGATGTACCATATCAACATGATGAAGCCATATACGTGACCTGGTGTTTGCAGTGTGTAGTCCTGGGGAGGGGAGAGATGAAGGAGACCCCCTTCTGGACTTGCTGGAAGAAAGTAAGTGGGAGTCCTCTGTTGAGGCAGTTAAATTGTTTCCCCAGCTGACCCCGGACAAGATCCAGGAAGATAGGGAGGTTTTAGCAGACTTTGCCCCATTGTTTAGCGCCCAGCCTGGACTTACCCCCTTAGTGACTCACAATGTGGAGACAGGGACACAGATGCCCATATGGTGGACAGCATATCGGGTGTCAGAGGCTGTCCAAAAGGACATTAGGAGGGAAGTGGAGGAGATGCTGGATTTAGGGCTAATCCAGAGATCCCACAGCCCCTGGGCCTCACCCGTAGTCCTTGTGCCCAAGCCAGATGGCTCTACTCATTTCTGTGTGGATTATCGTGCACTGAATGCAGTCACAAAGTCAGACACCCACCTGATGCCCCAGACGGAGGAACTCATGGGCAAGTTGGGAGGGGCGACCTACCTTACGACTATTGACCTGACAAAGGGGTATTGGCAGGTAGAGCTGATGGACAGCGCTAGGAGAGGTCGGCCTTCATCACTCTGATAGGCATATTTGAATTTAAAGTAATGCCTTTTGGAATGAAGAATGCCCTGGCCACTTTCCAAAGGTTGGTGAACCAGGTGTTAAATGGTGCTGAGGAGTATGCTGTGGTGTACCTGGATGACATTGCCATCTTTAGTACCATCTGGGAGGAACACCTATCCCACCTTAGGGAATTGCTGAGCAGGATACAGAGGGCCAGGCTCACTGTCAAAGCCGAGAAGTGCCAGGTGGCCATGGGAGAAGTGGCATACCTCAGGCATGTAGTAGGCTGAGGACAGCTCCATCCTAACCAAATAAAGATAGAGGTAATCTAGGCATGGCCCAGACCAGAAATGCAGAAGCAGGTCAGGAGCTTTCTAGGAACAGCAGCGTACTATAGAAAATTTGTACCCAATTACAGTGCACTGGCTGCTCCCCTATCTGACCTGGTAAAGAAAAGGATGCCAAAGAAAATTACCTGGGGACCATCCTGTGAGGAAGCCTTTACCAGACTGAAGGAGGCACTGTGCAGTGCTCCTGTTTTGACAAGTCCAGACTCTAGCAAAACCTTTATAGTTGAGACGGATGCCTCAGATGTGGGTATTGGGGCAGTACTTAGCCAGACATCTAGCCAAGGGACATGCCACCCAGTAGCATTCCTGAGTTGGAAGCTGCTCCCCAGGGATCAAGCATATTCCATGATGGAAAAGGAGTGTCTTGCCATAGTGTGAGCCCTGAAGAAATTAGAGGAATACTCATATGGGCAGCATCTTGTGGTGCAGACTGTCCACAACCCCCTGGTTTGGCTGACGCAGATAGGAAAGAGCAATGGCAGACTACTAATGGAGTCTTGCTTTACAAGGGTATGATCTAAAAATCATACATAGGGCTGAAGCGAAGAGCAAGAACTCCAATGGGCTGTCTAGGGTCTATGAGGAGTGAACTGATTTGGGAAGCTCATCCCATGTAGGGGATAGATCCCCCAAATTCAGTCTAGGTGGGGAGGAGTGTGACATAGACAGACAGTTCTAAAGTGCTGTATCATTTTCATTTTTATATAAAATGTATTAATGACTGCCTCTGCTGAAAAATCAAATGCTCTAGGAATGACATCTCTCATCCCTCCCCCAGATTTCAGCTGACAGATACCAGCTAAGAGAAATGCTGACAGCATGTATCACACTGGCACAGTTTTTAGAGACAGTGTATTACTTGGAAGAGTTTAATCAAGGATCCTGTTTCTCTGAGTTAATTACAGACTGGTTTAAGTTAACTTTGTTAAGAGGGAAAGCATAAAAAAGGTTTATGACGTTGAAGAGAAAACCCAGGTTATTACACAGGAGTGTGAGGTTGTAAATGCTCCTATGAAGCCTGTGTGAGGAGGAGGCAGCATGGATCAAAAGAGATGTCATTTGAAACATTAGTCATGCTGAAGAATTGCAAAACTAACACTTTGAAAAGACTACTGTTTTATTTTTATTAGATATATTTTCAAAAATAATCTGAAAGAGGAGGAGCTAGCTGACCTCATCCAAAAAGGGGTTGGCAAATACGGCTTGAAAAGATTATTATTTTTCACTATAGGGAGACTCTTTTATCTGACTCTAACCAAGACAACATCTGAGCACTGAAAACAGGTACTTAGAAAGCTAGACAAAATCTAAATATTGTTGTAGGAATTGCACTGTTTTAAACCTTGTTTTGTTTAAAGATATGTATGTCTTGTGATATGAGTTTTGTATTGTATGTTTGACGTATTATTATATATTTTAGTAAAAACTCTAATTTTAGAGAAAACCTGGTCTGTCTTTGAATTGCTTTCTTTTGCTAAGAAACATTTATTTCATTTAGTTTTTGTTGACAGGGTAAGTGCACTAGGCAAATCCTGCCAATTTTCAGGCATGACCTGGGGAAGGGGGATACAGATGAATGCCAACTGACCTTGAACAAGATTAAGCTGTTGGTGGTATTTTTCATGAATGGAGGAAATTTGGCCATTGCACTGGGGAAATTCCCCTGCTCTTTTCGAGAAGTGCCATGGGATCTTTAACATCCACCTGAACTACCACCAGAACAGGCAGATGGGACCTCGGTTTAACGTCTCATCCGAAAGACAGCATGGTTTATGGTTATAGCAGATAGCAGACATAAGCTTGTATGGTGTACCAAACTGGAAAGAGAAGTGTTTTAAATCTGAGGACTTTATTAAAGTTTTAAAGGGTTCATTTCTGCATGCCTGGTTAGGTGCCCATAGGCAAGGATATCTAGCCCCCCAAAGACAGATATATCTCAGCCTGTGCATTGGGTATGCTAGCAAGAGGTTAACAGTTTGAATCCCTCCAGAACTGGAGACCAAAGGTTGATCTGAACTCACAAAAACAGACAAGAGGGTTACCTTGTCTGTTACACTGTTCACAAGACTGAGCTCAGAGGTTGGCACTTTGGGAGTAGAGGGCCTGACCTGCTGAGTGAATCTGTGACAAGGGTTAGTAGCAGGCAAGATTTATTCCATGACTCAAACAAGTTTCCTTTTACCCAGATGTTAAGTCTAGCCTGTACTGTCTGTCCCAGGCTGCAGGAAGACCTTCATCACAGATTTATTTTGGGACAAGCGGCAGACATGTACTCTGTCTAGATTTAT
Source organism: Neoceratodus forsteri (assembly GCA_016271365.2). Lineage (NCBI taxonomy): Eukaryota > Metazoa > Chordata > Ceratodontiformes > Ceratodontidae > Neoceratodus > Neoceratodus forsteri. Next base: position 1,287,593,468 of record CM057454.1, on the reverse strand, counting down.
TCTTTGTAGTTCACTTTCTTCCTTAACACCCAGGATCATAGAAAATAAGGAAGGAAGGAAGGAAGGAGGGAGGGAGGGAGGGAGGGAGGGAGGAAAAGAGTCTTTAGCCACCTTGATTTTATGTTTCTCTTTTTTATTTCAGCTCACCCCATCCCTTCCCCCACTTCAGCAATTCATGAGACTGTATGCTTTATGGGTGCTTTACAGAAAATCTGAGACTAGGAATTCCACACACCCCTCCCCCACCTATTCACACCACTCTGTAGCCACCATTAGTGCACCCTGAAATTGACTGCAGTTGGGAGAGGTATTAATTAGGGGTCGACAAAAGAGCAGAAGTCAGAGAGAAATACAGGTTTAAAGAAATGTAATTTATGGATGGTTCAGCATTTTAGAGTAACTGATTAGTGTGACGGCAGACCCAGGAAAGAGAATAACTACAATGTGGGGTCTGCAAATTAAATATTACTGTAACTCACGTGTGGAAGTATACATTTGTGGAATCCACTGGCACTTTTGTACTGCATGTAAGGGCTTGTTGTTTAGATAATAAATATTTGTATTAGTTAACTTATTTACTGGATAAAATGAATTGGTATTTTGGTCAGAGCATCATACTGACCTCATCACTTTATGGTCCCTTTAATTTGTTCTTGTTTCGTTATTTCAGACCCTCCTTGTCTTTCTACCATTTACTGTCTATCTCATAATTTAAAAGTAACACGTCAGAAATACTCATGTCAACTACTTTAAGTATTATCTACTGACTGTAATTGAGTTTGTTAGTTCATTGATGCACTCCTGAGAGTTTACTGTCTCTCCTTTAGAGATTGACTGCCTTATTTATTTCCATTTCTTACAGTAGACAAATTACATCACACACCATACCAGACACATCTTGTTTTCAGTGAACTCCTGGACTGGAGTACTAGAGTGCCATGAGTTTATGGCAGGCATTAAAAAATCAATGGCAAACACTGTACACTTCTTTTTTTTCACAGGTGTTGTCCACTGCAGAATAATAAGCTGTGCATGGTTACAAGAAAAAATTTGTCTCCGGGTGACTTTTTTTTTATAATTCTGCTAGTTCTAGCCTCCGTTATCTTGCTTGCTTCAGATAGTGAGCTCCGTCTGATTACAGTGTTCCATTTGCTTTTATTTATTTGAAAATCTGTCATTCATTCTGACAAAGTACCGCATGTGTAAATATTGTCATTTGATGACCCTGCCCAGTGCTGTCATTGCAAGCTGGCATAACAGTAATGCTGCCAATGCTAAAAAAAGAGTAATAAAGTGAACATAAAATGGATGTACTTACTGGCTTCTCCACACTCTAATTAGCTGCTAGTGTCACTGTTAGGCGGACTGAAAAAGCATGTGTATGCTAATGCTGTGGAGTTTAAAAAAAGAAAAAAGCAAGAGATAGCACATAGGTGTATTACGTTAGATAATCTTAGTTTGATGTTCCATTTTTCTGTAAATTTCACCAAAAAAAAAGCACTGAAAATTAAGGGGAAAGTGCGATCAGATGATGTGTACAAAACTGAAATTGTGAAAGAAAGAAATTGAAAATGTGCTGGTGCAAATTTAGAGCTTTTGATCTAGCGTGTGAATACAGGACACAGACAACTACTTCCCACAAATTACGAATAATAGTTTTTGGTCAATAATACTGTATTAAATACTGATATTTACTTCCAGTAACCAGTGGATGAGTTAGATAATGTAAGATAAATGTGCATAACAGAATGTGTTAATACTGGATGTACATTGTAAATTTGCCTGGTCTGGATGCTAAGGCATGACATCCTACTGTACCCAAGAATACACAAAAACTAAGATGTAGAATTAAATGATCCACTTTGTAATTCATTGATACCTTATTCAATTAATAAAATACCCCCTCCTCAATGCTGCTGTGTAATGTAATAATAAATATACCCCTACCAGATCCCAAAGCTGTCCCATAATAAACTGCCACCCCAATGCCACTTGTATTTATTAATGAACAGGGCCCCCTCCCCACCTTGGTAGTCTAGTGCCCCTCCCTCCATGTACTGGTCACCCTTATTATGTATTGCAGTAGTCCGGGTGGTCTAGTGGACCCCACACCCCTACCCCCTCACTGCCCATCCCATACTCAAGTAAAATAAAAAAATGGAGTATCTTTGCACTCAAATAATCTTAAAAGTAATGAAAGGGTAAATAGAATTAAATGTAGCTGAGGAGATTGCAACAGCAGTTCAAATGTGTGAGCCTGATTTTCCCTACTGAAAGCACATCACTTGGGGATTGACAACTATAAAAAGACTTTCATTTTAGAAGTGGTATCTAAGATAAGCAGTTCCAAGACCTCACCTGAATGAGAATTTCATAAGCCATTATTGAACTGTCACTCTTTTTCTCACAGTGGAGGTGAGTCTGCACCAGGAAAAATGCCAAGAAACTGTAATATAAAGGTGGCTTGCAGAATGCTCCGAATAAGGTATATGTTAGCTCAACACTTCTGAGGGAACCCAAGTAATTTGTTTACTCCAAAATGTTCACACTGCTCGTTTACTGGGATCCATGGTTGTGAATCCTATGCATTGCTGCATCACCACTACCACCACCACTCCCGAACCAATCAACAGAGATTTTGAACATCCAGTTGGATACAAGCCATGACAGGCAGAGGAGGAAATGGGGGTGATGATAATATCTAGAAATCAATCATTCAGTCCTGGCAAAACTAAGAATTTTTTTTTTGCCCCACACTGAGGACCATGAGTTAACTTGTAAAGATGAGTAATCAATTTCACACTCTCTCATGGTCCTCTGCGTCTTGCAAATGACTGACAAACAACTGCAGATACAGAGTCTGCATTTGTTTTCATTTTTTAAGACTCCAAAACATTAGCATACACATGCCTTTTCAATCAGTCTAACAGTGACACTAATGGCTAATTAGAGTGTGGAGAGGCCAGTAATTATATCTACTTTATGTTCACTTTATTACTGTGCTTTTTTGTTTCATAGCATCAGAAGCACTACTGTAATGCCAACTTGCAATGACAATTCTGGATGGGGACATCAAGTGACAATACACTTACAAAGGGCTACCTTGCTAGAATGAATGACAGCTTTTCAAAAACAATAAAAAAAGAACATTGTAAGATGGAGATATCAGGAGTGGGCTAACCAGAGCTGGCATCAACTAGACTGTGTATATCTTTACTGTTAGTCAAATAAACACCAAAATTATCTAGCTTATTCCATGATCGCAAGTAGCTGGAACTACAGCAGCAATTAGGGGGAGTGAATTCGCTAACACATGCAGAGTACTAATTCACGCTCATAGAATTTTGATGTCACTCCATGAATTATGTCAAAAACTGACACAGAATTTGTGGTCTCTGCAAAAAATCACGGAGTTCACTATCAGAAGCAGGCAAGCTAACAGAGGATAAAGCTAGCTGAATTTTAAAAAAGATACCAGAGACAATTTTTTCTTGTAACCATACACAGTTTATTTTTCTGCAGTGGACAAGACCTGTTAAAAAAATAAGAAGAGTACAATGTTTGCCATTGATCTTTAAAGTTGTATTATGCTGATTAGTAATTTGAACAAAAGAAAAAATTTGTGATGTGCCTTCCTGATTTTTTTTTAGGTATTTTTTTGGTAATAAAAATGATTCCTTTAGAAAATGTGATTAATTAGATCCCCCTGGACAGTACTCCTTATGCATCAATAGCTGCATATGAAAATAGGGTGGGGGAGACTAGGATGTCCAATAATTTTATTGTGACACAATATTTGTGTATACACTGAATTAAGCAAGCAATAACACACAATGAGGTGTGGGTTATGTGCTGATAAGAGCATCCCCAAGTGTGTTATAAGGCATGAGACACTTGAGCTGAGTGCCTTATGCACCTGGGCATACTGTTATCAGCACGTAACCCACACCTCGAAGTGTGTTATTACGTTTATAAAATGGGTCAGTGGTAAAGAAGAGACTTTTAAAAAGAAATTAAATGAAAATTTGTATAAAATTAGTAAAAAATATGATATCCAGACAAACAAGAAAAAGCAGTTCCTGTGTTGGAATGCAGCACAGAAGGTCACCATCTAATTGTGTCTATAGTACCTCCCCAGTAACTGTGTCTATCTGCAGAACCCACACAGACAAACTGTCAAAACCATATACATTTTTTAAATGTTTTTTAAATATGCTTCTTACTTTTCTACAGATAATTGGGCTACAGGCATCGGGACCCAGTGCATGGGGGCGGTATTATCTGTGCATTTTGTTGCCCAACTGTGAAGATACAGAGACCATTTTTGTATATGATTTTATTTATTTTAACATTTGTTTTGCTAAAATCCCTTCCTTTGGTTTGATTTATGTCAAACGGTTAACTGACTGGGAGTGAGCATGTCTCTCAGCAGTTGCCGTACATGGACATTTCTGGGTTCACATTTCTTAGCGGCATAGACAGACATTACATTAAAAACATTACATGCAGTATTTATTTTTGAAAACTAAAGTTTGTTCACTTTTTCTGTGGCAATAATGCACTGGACATTTAGTGGGCGGGGAGATAGGTTCATAGGTTCATAGAAGTTTATGAGCACAGTAGGCAACAAGCCCTTTATTGTACTCACCACCCACATGCCTTATAGGTGGAATTCAAACTTTTTATACCCCTTAAAGTCATCCATACATTGCTTAAAAAGTGTTATATTCCTACTATTAACAACACTGTCTGGCAAGGTGTTCCACATTCCGACCATTCTCTGGGTATAAAACCGACTCCGTTTGATTGCGGCACACTTAACACCTATAAGTTAATAACTGTGACTCCTAGTTGATTTAGTGCTAGTGAATGCTGTTAATCCAATTGTTGCTTTCTGATAGTCATTTCTTAATGTTTTATATACGAGATATATATCTCCCCTTTTCTGTCTGCATTTAGTAAAGTACAGTTTAAGTTTCCTTAATCTATCATCATAACTAATATGTTTTTAAAAAAAATTACTTTCTTTGTGAATCTACGTTGAACACCCTCAACTAATTTCAGACTCCTAATAGAAGTTGGGGCACAGAATTGGGAGCAGTACTTCAGATGTGGATGTACCAAACTAGTATAAAGTGGCATAATAACTTCAGAGTCTCTACTTTTAATATTTCCCAAAATTGAACCCACAATTTTATTACATTTTTTGACATTGATTGTGTTATTTCTATCAAAGGTTAAGTTGTTAGAGATTGTAACTCCCAAGTCTTTTTCCTCCACAATATTTTTAGAGTTATATTTTTCAATTTATAATCAAAGAGCATATTATTCCTACCCAGATGTAAAACTTTACATTTATCCTCATTAAAAATAAGCATTTTGTATGAATTTGCCTATGATGCCAAACTGTTAAGTTGGGTTTGCAGGAGAAGCCCATCAGATATAGAACTTGCAAGACTACCAATCTTACAATCGTCTGCGTACTTGGATATCCATAGTTTGTCCATAGCAGACATTGTGGATACTAACATGTTAAATAGGATGGGTCCCAATACCAAACCTTGAGGGACTCCACTAGTCACCACACCCTCGTCAGACAGATGACCTTTGACAGACACTTTCTGGGTCCTATTCTCCAGCCATGATTGTACCCAGTTTATGATGTTGGGATGAATGTTAATTCTCATTCATTCTTGTAACAAGATTTTATGTGAGACCTCATCAAAAGCCTTAACAAAGTCCAAAAACACCACATCCACTGGTATACTCTTATCCAAAGCATCACTGACTGGCTCAAAGAATTGCAAAAGATTAGTTAGACAAGACCTTCTGGACACAAAACCATGCTGAAAAATATCTGTTTTGTTGTTGTTATCTATATGGTTAATAATATGTGTTTTGAGTAATCTTTCCATTATTTTACCAATGATAGAAGTTAGACTTATTGGACAATAATTATTAGGATCATGTTTCTCCCCACCCTTATAAATGAGATCACAATAACCTGAATAACTTTAACTTCTTTAATAGATACGTTAAAGAGAGTTGTAAGTGGTCCAGAGATTGTCTGACTAATTTTTGAAGGAATCGGGGATCCTGTCAGGACCTGCCGAGCTGTTTGTTTTCAGTGTTTTTATTATTGTTTCCACCTCACTACTACAGAAAACAGGATAATTGTTTTCATTTTTTGGAAATTGGAGTTCTAATACTTTCCTTACTTTCAAATACTTTTAGGAATTGTTCATTAAGTACCCTGGCTGTAGCTGATTCACCAATAATGGGAGTATTGTTAATGATAGTGGGTCCAATGGTTTGTTGCTTGCCTTTCATTGAACCAATATAATTAGAAAACTGTTTCTTATTGTATTTTACTTTGGAGACCAAATTGTATTCTACCCTTGATTTTGAGAGCCTTATCATATATTTAGTTTTTTAACAGTAATTTTATATTTAGCCCATAAACTAGATGATTTGTTTTTAATATATTTTTTATACATTTTTTTGCTAGTTGTTTCTTAATAGCATTTGACCACCATGGAGGTACACATTTATTTTTACTGTACTTAATCCTTTCCAGAACCCAATTAGTAATAATAATAATGATAATATTTTTATTTATATTGTGCCTTTCGAATACCAAGGTGCATTCCAATAAAAAGATACAGTACAAATGCAGAAGCAGCAGTACAAAAGATATTATAAAACACACATGAAAAATGAATATACGGTCAGACCAAAAGCCCTTTCCCACAGATAAGATTTGAGTGCCTGTTCAAAGCTCCCCACGGTTGTACACTCCCTTAACTGATGGGGTAGAGAATTCTAAAGGGAGAGGGCCACAAACATAAAAGCTCGGGCCCCAGCTGATTTTAATATTACCCTAGGAATCTCTAGCAACCCCTCGTTGGCTGAATGGAACAATCTCACAGGGCGGTAAGGGATCAGGAGTTCTTTCAGGTAATACAGATGTTAATTTTCTTATTTATTTTGTCCCATATTTGTGTTAAATTAAGGTTCTTAAACTCAACTTTCCAATTCCATTTAGTTAGGTAGTCATTTATTTTGGTATAATCAGCTTTATTAAAGTTTTTCATTTTAGTGATGCCCTTAGTATGCATAAGTTCAGTCTCGTATTTAAAATATAAGATACAATGATCACTGTCTCCTAAGGGAAGTAGTAAGCTAATATCTTTGATTTTGTCCTCAGTGTTGGTGAGGACAAGGAGATGTCTCAGCAATGAGGAATGTTGTGATTGTGACTGGAACTGAAGATCATGGGCGTCACGATAAGGTGTGAAAAGAAAAGAAAATTAAGGTCAGGGTAACACTTTTTACTCACAGGAAAGCAATAAAAATAATTTTGCTGTGGTGATAAAAAGTGTAGATGGTGGCGCAAGTTAGGGACATTGTTTTATGGAATGGGGCACTGCATGTGAAAGCAGTTTGAAGCTCAGGCAGGTTATTGATACTTCCCTGTGGTGAGTTCAGTTATGGAGGAAAAAAGCCAGTTGGCATAGATATTGGCTGATAAGGACACAGGTGAAATGTCCTTTCAGCCAATTAGTTTAAGGGATTTTCTTGACCAATTTTATAAGCATAGTTAACAACTCAATGAGTTGTAGAATTATATCTAGCCTGATGCAGTTGTGCAATGTTGATAACTTAGCTAGACAAATGCTATGTGACTTTTTGTAGCAGAATCACAGTCTAGAGAAAATTATAACCAGTTTATACAGAGAAGGGCCTAGTATGGTCATACCATATGACATGAGTGGGGACAATGTATTTAACAGGTCACTGCATTATGTTACTGTACCTCTAGTTATTGTCCAGGAGTGGGTTGTAGCAACAGTGTTAGATGCAAATGTTATTTTTCTATTTTAACCATGCTGGTACTTTAAAATGATGTCACACCTTTTGTATTGCAGTCCTTCTACTAGTGATAGATTTAAATCCTAGCATAAAATACTTTTTCTAGAAACTATATATTATCACAGACTTTCATAACTTTAAATTTTGGGTAATGAGGGTGATGCTAGTGTGTGTGTGTGTGTGTGTGGTTCCCTAGATGTTTTGCTGAATACTATCTACCCAAATTTGAATATATTTGCTACAGCCAAGTCATTTCTACCATTTAAAAATATACTGTAATCCAGGCCACCTGCTGGTGAAGAAACCCACAGACAGTTGAAAGCTGCAGAATGCTAAAGTGGGTCACAGTCACACCATGTGACTTTTGGTGAAAGTGCATAATAAGCAAATTATACTGCACCACGTATAGCACCACACAATTAGAGTACTGATCGGCACAGAGCTGCATCAACCAGTATAACGCAGCACCGATAAACTTTTCTATGGCAGGCACTGTAAATGGGAAACAGAATGCCTCTATAGCACCACCATAAATCCATTTCTGGATAGGGTGGATTTGTGGTGGCATTATATATATGATATACTTGAAGTGTGGAAGGGAACAAAAGATGAATTTGGAGGATTTGTGAAATGGATGGAGAGTACAAGTAGCTGTCTGAGGTATAAGTAGACGATAGAGCAGAATGAAGTTACATTTTTGATCTAAAACTCTGTTGTAATGAGCAGGGGGAATTGTGCACAGCCCTCTTTCAAAAACCCAAGGACAGAAACAACTTCTTAAAGTATGACAGTTGTCACCTACCACACCTAAAATTCAACATCCCAAAAGGTCAGTTAATTTGAACGTTGAGAAACTGCACAGAACCAACAGAATATGAACAAAAAAGTAATGCCCTTTTAAGGTTCAAAGAGAGGGGTTATAGCACCATCAGTATAGCAAAAGCCTTATAATCAGTAGAAGAAATGGACAAAGAAACTACATTGGAGTACAGAGGCCCCCGCTGTGATAGACAGTACCAATGCCATTTTGTCACTACTTATTAAAAGAATGCAAATCATGTTAAAGAAATAATTTTTGGTAACTGGTCTATTTTACAGTTAGAACCCAGGCTTCAGAAAATAGTAGAAAAGGGTCCTCGTGTCATTTTTAGACAATGTAAAACCATCAGATATGGTGGTCACAAGCTTTACCCCTGACCCAGAAGGTATAAGGCCCTCTCCCCCCACATGTAGGCACATATAAATGTGGGAAATGCATATATTGTAGTTTTATTAACACCTGTAAAGTGTGTGTACATCCTATGACAGGGAAACAAATGGAGATCAAACATTTTATCACATGTGATAGCCATGGTGTCATTTACCTAATACATTGCAAATGTGGGGTCTACTAAGTGGGCTGGAAAATTCATCAATTTAAAGGGAAACACTGGAAAAGGCACAGCTTTACCCAGGTGCTACAAAAATGCCTGATTAGTGCTTTCAGACAGTAATTTTTTTTTAATTGCCTCCAATTGCTTTCTTAGTGATTTAAACAGTGGCCTTCAACTTTCACTTTCTATTGCTGGCAGCCACCATTTCATGAGCAGCAGAGAGCTTCCTGAGCTCACTGCTGCTCATGAAATGGTTGCTGCCAGCAATAGAAAGTGGAAGTTGTGGGTAGCTGTTCTGAATCATTAAATTAAGTTGTTACCATCTGAAAGCACTAATTAAAAGTTTATGTTGTGTCTGAGGAAAGCTGTGTCTTTTCCAATGTTTTCCTATAAAATTCAAATAGGCGAACATATTAGAGCCATACAAAGAAGGGATGAAATGTGCACTATTATGAAACACATAAAAAACAACAAACAGAGGAAACATAAAGTCAGTTTCACAGGAATAGAAGTAGTCATTATAGGGCCAAGAGGAGAGGACATTAATAAACTTATTGGACAGAGAGAACGTTTTTTGATTTTTGAACTAGGGATAAGAAAACCAACAGGATTAAATGAGAACATTGACTTAGCAGCATTCATAAAAAAAGTTTAGATGCTGAAAAAATACATTCTACAACAATGGTTTTCCTTGTACATACTGGAATGAAATATATTATGAACATGATGTTTTATTGCTGGTGCACTTTGAATTAAGTAATGATTCCTGGTTCTCTCAGGTTTGCCACCATGGCCATGACATTGTGGTTCTGGGTATTGAAACTTTCCTGGTAGGAGCTGTAATAGCTCTACTTATTTAAATAATAAAAGGTATATACCCATAATTTTGCTATGAGTGGCCCTTTAAGAGAATCAAGTTTGATGCTTGTGTGAGCATTAATATGCCACTGTGTTTTTAAGAAGGAATGATGTCACATCATTATGATGTGGAGGTCACTGACTGGTTCACACTGTTTTAAACTGCACAAATTTGCACTATAAATATAGAGAACTTATATTAATTCATTAGATACTCTGAAGAAGCTTGTCAGGGTCCAAGTGAAACATCAGTACGTCTTTTTAACAGCTTTACCTGCCTGATTATATCATTAATACTGCTGATGTGTTTTGCACTATATTTTGAATAAAGGACACTTATAGCCAGGGCTACTGGAAAACTGCACCTGCAATTTTTTTGCGGAATCCACAGTTTTCACCATTCTCCACACAAACTGACATGTTCTGCAATTTCTTGCAATTTTCGAGTTTTTATATTGAACTGTATAAAAAGTCTTAACATTTTTAACAAAATACTCTCAAATATATTAACAATTTTGCATGCAGACTTGGGTTTGGCTGAAACAATGTAGTGCAAGGTAGGGCAAGGGTTTTATGTGACACTGATTTCATTTGAATCCTTGTCTTGTTTGGTTTCAAAATCCACTGGCCAAGCATAAGTACACTTAAACACTTAGCATTTGTTCTGTGTTGAAACAGTCTATCAGAAAACTTTTTGTTGCCACACAGACTGAAACAAAAGATGGGGTAAAAGGTGCAAATTTTCCCATTCACTTAAATGGGGTGCTAACTAAGAAGCCTTTTTGTAAGTGGCAGGGCACATTTTTCCTTGTGAGCATACTTTCATTCAGACTAGTTTTGATTCAAACAGCTGAGGAATTTTTGGATAACCCTGCCGATTTTAAACTTGAATAAGTTAGTTGCGAACAGTGATCTCACTCTTAGAAACTACCCCTAGATGCTCACAAGAAAAGACTACAATAAAAACCTGACTAAAGTCTAAACACAAGCTTATAAAACACAAACTGTATCTGAACATTTATCTTTAACTAAACAAAATCATTGTAGCCAGAGTAAAACAAAGGTAAATTACAGGGTATCCTGACTACTGTATGATGCAGTAAAACTATATTGGTATTTTTTTTTACATTTTTTGGTAACCTCATAAGGCCCACTAGGCACAAATGCCTGTTTTCAGGTACAACCCAGGAACACTGTGGAGGTTAAGTGACTTGCTCAGACTTGCACAGTATACATGTGGAGGTTGTGGGAATAAAACCCAGGTCTGCTAGATGTCGTCAGCTCATTCACAGTTTGTTAAACTATCCTCTGGATTATACTGCCAGCCCCAATAACTCCGAGATTTATTGTTTAAATATGTGATTTCAAAAATAGTGTATAGTACCTACAGTACAAATTGTGATCATTAAACACTTTAATAACATTTTACTAAAACTCAATTATTCACCTATCTGCTTATTTTTTCCTTGTACCAAAGTGGGTGAATAGCTGGCAGAGCACTTTAAACAGCTGTTGATTAGGCTGCATTATTCTACAGCCAGAAACAAAAAAAATATATTTCTTCTGGCTTTATTAAATATTGATTAGCTGTTGCTCACTTTATGGAATCTATTTAGCACTGTATGAGGCAGATGCTTTTACATTTTGGAAGCTGGGCAACGCTTACAATAGCTTATCAATTTAGTATTCTTTTTATGAACATAAACTTTTCTTTATGTTTTAAACATATTCAGGTGTCAGTGTATTCATTTAGCAGTTTATACTGACTAATATATGCTGCAGAAAACATTAAAAGATTTACTGTGAAGCACTCAGGGACTACAGTAGAATCCCCGCAATTTCCTGCAATGTTTGCAAAATGCTCTGCAATTTTGGGTAACCTTTTCCACAATATTCTAGTGGCCCTGCTTATAGCTAATACCAGTGTTGCCAAGATTATGTCCATTGCAATGGGTGCTGTATATGTTTCCTTTGTTCTTTTGCATTGACTCCTAGCTGCCATTCTTCAGACCATTTCTCCAGTTTTTTTATTGTTTATACCCCCAGTTTTTTTCCCGTTTTTTTCCAACTCCCTGTGCTGCGTCCATGTGTGCACCTGTAGAGGCATACGCCAACTGTGGTTCTGCAGCATCCTCCCACTGCTTTCAGCCTGCCTGCCTGTGCTACCCTCAGGCCTGCACCTTGGTGCAGTTGGACTGCAGGGGTGACTGGGTTCATCCCCAGGATAGGAGAGCTGCCTTGTTGCTGCTCAGTCCTGCTCCCTCCCTCCCATCTAACTGACCTTCAGTGATTTGGGCTCACTCCCAAACAAGGGTCGCCTGCATAGCATGAGGTGTGACATCCAGCAGCTCAACCCTCAACACTACCAGACCAGTTCTCCAGTTTTTTAAGGCCTTCCATCATTCTTTCAGCATCCCTTGGCATGTCCATCTTATTGCATACCTTTGTAACCACTGTGAAGAGAAATGCCTTCCCCTCCAGTTCCTCTGCAACGTCTCCAATAGAGACATTGAAGAGAACTGTCTCAACATCACCCCCTGTGGCACACTGCTAGTCACTGCTTCCTCTCCAGAGTACTCCCTGTTGACCACAGCCCTCTGACTCCTGCCATTCAGCCAATTCTCTGCCCACAGAACTATTTTAGGATCCACCCCTAAGGCTGTGCAGTTTGTTAACCTACCTTCTATGGGAGACAGTGTCAGTGGCCTTTCTGAAGTCCAGATAGGCCACATCAACCACATTCCACTGGTCCTACTGTACCTTAGTTACCCAGTCATGCAGTAGATTACTACAAGAAGTTAGTGCAAAACACTGGGTTTATCCAAAATGCAGTAAATGTTTTTCTTAAATGTACATTGAAGCACGCCATGATGAAGTGCAGTGTCACAGGTTTACTGCATGAAAAAATGGATTAACTCCCATTAAAATTGCGTTGTTTACTGCAGTAACTCTACTGCAGAATCCTGTAGTGCCGCGCTTCATCCTGATGGGCTTCACTGCATAAGTAAATATATGCCATATAATGGCTCCACCAAGCCACAGCAACAGAAATTTCACCGCAGTCCTTCACATTGATGCAATACTGCTGACATTGCTGATGCGCCCCAACAATGACCTGCAACATGCCGAAAACAGCCACCACACTTAACTGTGTCAGTGCTGTTGGACTGTGCATCCATGTGGGGGGACGTGCCCTCTGCATGCCCCTACTTTAAATATCTAACTCCACATCACACAGGCAGCGGGATTAGGTGCTTACCCCCCATTGAAGAGAAAACTCCCCATTGATGCAAAGTCTGTCGATGTCAGGATTTCAATGTGTGTGTGTATGCTGTATGTGTGCAGACAGTGCACTGCTATGTTATACTGCAATATATATCTATATATATATAGATATATATGTGTATTTGTATTAGTGTGTGTATGTGTATCGCAACAATTTGAAAGTGCAGTTAGGTGGCTCTTTGGTTAATGCAGAAAGTGTTGGTCTACATTTCCCTGCCATCTAGATCAGTTTCAGCCTTCTACATGTTCTTGCTTGTTTAACTCAGGTGTCTAGTGGCAACTCCTCGCCTTCTGATGTCCCTCAGAGCTTGAAAAGAAGAAAATGGTCCCTTGATGTCTTTTCTTTTAATCTGCAAATGTGTGTAGATGGTGCACTGCTTTGTTATGCTCACTGGAATATACATATGCATATATGTGTATATAGAGATGTTACAAAATTGTATTTCGCCAGTGAAATTCCCACGAAATCGGCAATTTCACCACGCAAAATATTTCAAGAAATTCACCCATCACGTGGGGCGTGAAATGTGGAATTTCACAAAAAAAAAGCGGCAACGTTTTGCCAGCAAAGGGTGAATTTTGCTGTTTCATGGGCAAAATGTTGCCTTCCACATTAATAGTCTGTGTTTCACAACATCTCTACTAGTAAAGACTTAGGATCTGTGCTGTTGACAATATCACCATAGTCAAATAATGAAATAATTCTATTTGAATTATTGAAGTCATTGGATTCAAAATAGTATAGGGATTTAAATCATCTTGGGATAGTTACCAAAAGTATCTGAGTGGGGAAGGGTAGGATCTGGGCAGACTAGATGGACCATTGGGCCCCCCTCTGCCATCACTTTCTATGATTCTATGTTTTTATCGCCCATCTAGCAGCAGCAGGCAGGCAACATGTGCTATGGTGTGAAGCACTGAGCTTGACAAGGATATTAGTGGAAATGGAGTCTATGTGAATAAGAAATCAAGGGATTTGCAAAGTCAAAACCCAAACTACTCACAGGATGAGACAAGGTTAAGAGCTGAAGCAGCATTAGTCATAAAGGTGGGAGTTTGGGTTCAAAAAGTGGGATTTGCAGTTTTGTCACTACCACCATTTCTGCTGAATGGCATCCATCCAGTCATTAAATGGGACTAAAATGAGTTGACGTAAGAGCCACTGGCATAAAACAGTGTATTATTTGTATATGTTTGGATACTGGAGGAGGTGGTAGCAAGGGATATCCTGACGACTGCGCATGTGGATGAGGGTGAAGAGAATCTGGGCGGGGAAATTAGAGCGGACACGATCTGGCTAGATGGGACTTCAGCACTGCGGAGATTGTTGGTGGATGGAAAAATGGGCCCATAACTGTGCCTCCCCACCCAAATGTGTGCAGGATCTAGGTTGTTTATATTTATTTGAGGGGAGGTGCTGGGGGACAAAGACCCCCCCCCGCAATGGGTCTGACTTAAGCTGCGACCAGTCGTGTACACAAGGCAATTCCCTGTCACACACCTTGTTATCAGCTGGTTTCCCATGCCCCAATTGTGTTTGGTGAAATTCTTTCTGAATCCATTGGCAGATCATTTGGGAAACAAAGAATGGGACAAAGTACTTACTTCTGGGGCTCCCCATATCTACTGGGAGGAGGTGGCCATGTCTACATAAACTTGCTGGACATGGTTTGACAGGCAAAACCTAAACCAGATGCGTCCATGCTCAAGTAATCTTGTACTGGTCAGCTTGTTCAATAGGAGTGGGAGATAGTGTTGAAAGTATTGGTGAGATCACTAAATGCTATAAACGTAAGGTGACTCTGATTGACCCAGTAATGATAAAGTAAATAAACCTCAGTCCCAAAAATATTAAAACAGCAACAAAAACAGCTGTGAGATATTGAAGAAAAATATTCTGGCAACTGTATCTTAATGATTCAAGATTTGACAGTGTTCAACCACAAAGTTAATAACTGGTAGAAAAAGGATTGAGACAGCCTTTTTCTAATACTTACTATATTGCTGCTATGTGTTCATGTAAACGTCTCTGTAACATTAATTTCTATAAAAGGGAAGAGCAAGTATTATGCTAGATAAAATCGTGCTGTGGAAGAAAAAGCCTCCATTTTGCTTTCGCTTACCTAAGTAAGTCAGAAGGGCCTTACTGGTCTGCTGTGTCTTGAGAGATAAGTAACAGATCACCGAACTCAATTTTTCCTCGTCTTTTCCATCCATTTTCTTAACTGGTAAAGATCAAGATGAAAGTATATCCAGTCTGCACTGTTTTTCCTGGCTAGAATTATTGAATCCATTCAGTGCTCCTGGATCTCCCTTTTGCGTATTGGTGCAAATCCCTCTCACTAACTCCTAACTTTCTTATATTTCTGCCACTAACCTAAGCAACCTGTCGCTCCTCCCATTTCCTCTAGTTTAAATTAATAATCCTTTCAATATTTCTCTCCTAGATCATGTCATCCCTGACCGGGCTCCCACGCCTGTCACACTGCTTGCTGCGGCTGCTGCATCCAGCTACTCCACTCTCAGGTAATTTCTTCTTTCTTCAAATCTGTTGCCTCCAGCTGCTTGCTTTTGATTGGCCCACCGAGGCTCCTGCACTGCTTCAGAGCTCTGCTGCACAAATTATTTATATAGCTGACTCCTGCTCTGAGCTTCAACCTTTTGTTTTTCTCTCTTGAATTTTTCTCTCACCCACCCACCCCTGTCATGCTTTAAATGCTCTTACCATTGGCAAGGCACCGGCCCCTCCTACCTAACCATTCCATTTTAAAGTAACCTAACTCTGTTGACACACATCTCATCCTTATAGCCAGCTGTACTATCTTTATCCTCTAAAGGTACATATCTCTACTTTCACCTATCTTATGACTTATTTACTCTGCTGACATCCCCTGACTTGCAACAGCATCTGGCTTTTTTGATAAGATTATTGCACTAAATAAGCACTCATAAGCCATAGGTATTCTTAATTTTAAGCTCCTTCTAAGTTCCTTGGTCTAATCTTTACCTTTGGGTTCTATTCTGTGTGTACCTTCTACATTCCCTTCTACATTCTGCTCCTAAATAGTTTCCCTCTCATATCCTTTCCGTCATTTGTGTACAACCTACAGTACCTATGTCCATTATGTTTAGACCTACTCTACCCCCTCTCCTTCTCTTATTGTTCTTACCTACCCTCTCCCTCTTCACCTCTCCCAACTTCTGTTCCAAGGACTCTACTCCAGATTACTTTAATGCAATAATATCCTGCATTTATAACTGCTACCACCCCTGCTCCTTTCCTCTAATTCTGGAGCCATTTCGACCTCCTCCTCCCTGTAGCCTCTCTATTAACCGTTCCTACCTCAACTGCCTTTATTAACCTCCTATTTAAAGTCTTGTCACCCCAAAACCCCCCTCAAAAATACTTTAAGTCCTGGCTATTCTATAGAAAATCCCAAGCTACACTATTTTATAATAGCACTCCTGCTTCTCACATCAGGAAACATTCATCCTAACCCAGGTCCAACTGCTGTCAATACATTTGGATCTCCCCATAATAACCCTGGGCTTAACCCCACAAAACTTCTTAACATAGCTAGTGGCCTTAAATTACTTCACCTCAGTATCCATAGTTTACTGTCCAAACTAGATCTCCTTCAAACCCTGGTTGTCTCACTCACCCACGATATCCTACTCCTTTCTGAAACTTGGCTTAATAACAAGATACCAGACCAAGCCATCTCACTCACTGGCTACTCCCTAATCAGACAAGATAGGACTGGGAGAGGCGGGGGAGGTGACAATGTATATCTGCTCTTCCCTGCAGTATGCCATCATCCTTGCCACCTCCATCCCAGCACATTATGAGGCTCTTGTTATTCAGGTATCTCTACCCTTCCCTATTCCAGTTTATGTTGCAGGCATCTACTGTCACCCCAGCCTTCCCTCCACTGTGACCACTGACCTAACTACCACCATCATTTCCCACTCACAATCAGGTGAGCTGTATATCATGGGCAGTTTCAATTTAAACTGGCTATTGCCCGCTCAGGCTAAGGCATTTAACAACATAACCTCCCAAAATTTAACCCAGCTTATCATAGAACCAATCCAACTGAGAAATAATACCCAAAGCCACACTTTGATAGACTTGGTCCTCACAACTCACTTGCATTGAGTCATAGAATCAGGTATCCTACCTGATGCTTTAAGTGATCATCACTTGATCTATCAAGTTAGGAAGGTTCACAGGCAAAAACCTCCTCCCAAAATAATTCTAACATGCTGCTATAAATCCATAGACCTAACCCCACTCCTTCAAGACTTAGCAGTCACTGACTGGGCTCTGTTAACCACAGCACCCCACGTAGATGTTGCCTTGCCTATTTTAAAGAAAAATTCCTCTCCATTTGGAATCAGTATGCTCCTCTCAGACGTATTAGTGTACGAGGTAATCATGTCCCATGGATCACTCTGGAACTTCTGGTCAGCCTCTGAGCATGTGACCAATCTTGGAAAAAGTATAAGGCAACTAAATTACCTATTGATTTTACAATATACCATACACTTTGCAACATATGTATTAAAGTGGTTAGGTTAGTTAAAGCAGAGTATTTCAACTCTACTTTCCACATAAACTTAAATTTCCCATCAAAATTTTGGAAAGTTGTCCGTGCCCCTCTTCTCCCCTCTCCTACCCCCAGTCATTATTTTTATTTATTTTTTCTAATTGCTTAACCAGGAGAGACACACTAAGCTGAAAGCTTGTTGACAGGTGTAACCTGGGAGCAAAGTGAAGTTAGGTGACTTAATCAGGGTTACACAGTACGCAAGTGGGGGCTGTGGGATTCAAACCTAGGTCTCCAGATTTGCATCTCAGAGATTTAAACCATTGTACTATACTACTTCCCTCTGCCTAAAATTAATAGCTCCCTTATAGCAGATCACGCCTTAGTGGCTGAGGAATTCAACTTTTACTTCACATCATGTGTTTCCACCTTATTAGCCGCCCTCCCCCCTGCTCCCCAGTGGCATCCCCATCTAAAAGTGTCAATTCTGACCTCCACCAATTGCCTGCTTCCTTTCCATTCTCATTCCCTTAGTCTCACCTGCAGACACCCTTGCTGCTCTGCTATCCATCAACCCATCCAAAGTCAGCTGTCCCAATGAACTAGACCCTAAGCTTCCCTACCTCTCTGCCCCTGTGATCATCTGCCCACTTGTCAAAACTTTGAATCTTTACTTCTTGTTAGCTGATGTCCTTATGCCCTAGAATCATGCAGTCATCTTCCCCCTCCCCAGTCATGGTGACTCCTCTTCTCCGGAGAAGTATCTTCCCCATTTTCTTGCTCTCTACTCTTGCTAAACTCCAGGAACATCTTGTTCTCTCACAAATTTCCTTCTTTCTCTCTCATTCTAACTTCTTTACCCTGTTCCAATCTGGATTTCAGAAAAAAACACTATACCACCACCTCCCTACTCAGGCTCACTGATACCATCCTCACTGGGATGGACAATGGCTTGATCACCTCTGTCATTTTTTTCAACCTTGCCAAGGCCTTTGACATGGTTTTCCACACCCCACTTCCCCACTCCCTCTCTGCAGCTGGCCTTTTACCACCTGCTACTAACTGGTTCAGGGTCTACCTCACTGGGAGGACACAATCAGTAAGACTCGCTAGCTCCAGCTCCCTTCCTTGTCAAATCCACATTGGAGTGCATCAAGGTTCAGTGTTGGACTACCTACTTTTCTTCATATTCCTAAAAGGCTTACTGTCAGATTGCTTCTCCTCCTACATCCACATGTACCCTGATGATACCATCTTGTTCACTTCCAGCCAATCTCTCTCTGATGTGGAAGCCAGACTTCAGTTCAACCACAACAAGATCCAGCACTGGCTTTCCTCACATCAACTCTTTTTAAATACCAAGAAAAGAGTCTCCATGACATTTGGCACTAGGCAGAGACTTGCTAGGTTCCCTATTCTGCACACTTTCCACATCCTGGATGGTACACAATTGAGGACACATCCTCATTTAGAGACCTTAGGGTTTGGCTAGACCAACACCTCAACTTCTATGGTCACACTGACAATTTCCACAAAAAACTGCACCCCAAGCTTGGTGCCATATACAGGAACCATAATTCTAGTAGTAGTAGTAAACAGCATTTATTTTTATACAGGATACAAAAAATGAACTTTCACATTTTACACCGTTAGGATAAAAAAATTCTATCTACAAGGCGTTCCTGTCTTAGATGTTAAATATCAGTTACATATTATTTTATTTATTATTTATTGTAATATTCAGAAAAGACCTTTGAGTCAGAGACTCATTTACAAAGGTTCCACATCATACATAGAAGGACAGGGACATTAATTGATTATAGATTACAGCACATTACAAATAACAGGCATAGAAGTTACATAGATGTTCAGTAGATGGCTAACAGAAGTTTAGGTACTTTAGCACAGCCATATAGTTACAGAGGGTTCTGTAGAAGGCTGATAGTCATATAGTTTCATAGATGCATTTGGGTACGAGTACCTGATAACAGTTAGTTTGAAAGAGGCCTAAGTCAATCCTGGGGGGACATATATCAAACATATCCAAAATACAATAGTTACAGTCATACATTTGCATAAAACCTTCAATGCTTAATCAAAACAAGTACATCTTACTGCTAGTTCATTCTTCAAGGCAGTATTAAATTCATATGAACCTATATCTATGTTTTTTCTTCGAGTGTTTAACTCATTCCAGAATTTTGTTGCTACATAAGCAAAAGACATTTCCCCTATCCTGGTTCTTGGTGTAGTTATTTTAAACTCCCTCAGTTTTGTTATGTTTCTTAATCCATATGTACGTTCCACTTTCTGTAGTTTTTCTCTTAGGGAAAATGGTCTCCCTGAATCTGAAAGTTGCCTTGTCATAGTAACCCAAATGATTTTTTGCTTACTTTCTAAAGTGAGCCAATTTAACTTCTCATAAAGTGTGCAATGATGGGTCCTCCTATCTGCTCTCAAAGCAAATCTTGCCAACCTATGGTACATGATTTCAACCCTTTTTGTTACAGAAACCTTAGTAAACATGTAGATGTTTATTCCATACTCTAGTACTGGTACCAACACATTGTTTACTATGGACTTCCTTATGGATTAATTTATACAATGGCATGTTCTATGCAGAGCCCCAAGTCTTCCATTTAGGTTGTTTACCTTTCATTAATATGATATTCGAAAGTCAGTCTCTGATCTATCCAAAAACCTAAATATTTGAATTCACTCACTTGTTCTAACTCCCTACCATCCTTTGCTGTGATTTTCAGATTCACCATGTCCTTGGTATTCTGGGTGAAAAACATAATCTATGATTTTTCAGCATTCAAAACTAGATTGGACCTCCCAAACCATTCCTAAATTATAAAAATCTGCTTGCAATTCTGGTTGTATCTGACAGACATCTTTACTCTTAACTATTAAAATAGTGTTGTCTGCATATAGATGGATATCTGAAACTTTTACTGTTTGAACTACTGGATTTGAATAAACCAAAAGCAAAAGAGGGCCCAGTGTCAAACCCTGTGGCACCCCTTGTTTAACCTCTGCTTTTAATGATAATGTTTTATTCACCACAGTCTGTTGAGTACGGTCTGTCAAATAGGACTAGAACCATCTCCTCACTTCTTCTGATACTCCAGAGTTTGAAGTCTTCTCATCAATATTTGGTAATGTACTGTGTCAAAAGCTTTTGACAAATCCACAAACACTGCACCCACTGACATCCCCCCGTCAAGGGAGGAAACCAAGATGTCAATTATGTCGGTGAGTGCAGTGCTCATGGAATGCCCTTTTCTGAACCCAGACTGGTACCCAGACAGTTGACCACTTCTCTCCATGTAATCCTAAAGCTGTCCGTGTACCAGATGTTCCAGTAGTTTAGAAACCACAGATAACAATGCTATAGGTCTATAATTCATAGGATTCGATGGGTCTCCTTTTTTAAAAATTGGGACAATTTTAGCATTTTTCCATATTGAAGGGAAGACCCCCTCACATAGACTCCAATTAAAGAGTTTTGTCAAGATCGGAGCTATTATGTCATTTGCATCATTTAAAAACCTTATTTCCAGCTGATCAATACCTGGGGATCTATTTTTGTCCATTTTCCTTATTACCTTTTTAACTTCCCTACAAGTTAGTCTCCTAAATCTGAATTTGGGGGTATTCTAATCATGTAATTCAATTACTTGCTCTTCAATTACGTTTTTTTCATTTTCCTCCAGTCTTACAACATCTGGTAGTTTATTAAAGTAATTATTTAGAATATTTGCTGATCGTAACTCATTTACCATGACCCCATTTTCTACCATTTGTATTTGTACCTGATTTTTAGCTGGTTTTTCTAAAGTTTTTATTAATGACCAGTATTTTCCTGCCTCTCGTCTCTTCGCTTTTTTGAGTATAGTACCATTTTTTAGCATTTTTTATTTTTGTTTTAAGACTATTTCTACTGACTTTATAATTTTCCCAGTCTAAGGGAGCCAAAGTTTGATTTTCTTTCTTTCTTCCACAGCCTATTTTTCACTCTTATTTTTTTTTTTATTTTTTCTGTAACCCATGGTACATGGTTGTTTTGATTTATTCTCATAGGTGGGGTTATTTCATTGCAAACTTCCAAGAACAAGTTTTGAAATTCTTGTACTGCCAAATTTATAGATGGTATAATAAATAAATTGGACCAGTTTACCTGCCTTAATTTGTCTTGGAACCTTTTAATAGAATATTTTTTAAAGCTTCTGACCCATTTTGCATTATTATTTTCCCCATTCTTTCTAAATATAACTGTCCAGACTTACTTCACAACTGAGAGTTATGATCTGCCAAAATTGGCTGATTTACCTGGACACTATGCGATTGGATATCCAGGGATATAAATATTAGATCCAGTATACCGCCAGTACTCTTTTGAATAGTCTTTCTAGTTGTATTAGTGATAATTTGGGTCAAACTCAGATGTTTAAAACTATCTTGTAAGGCCTTTCCCCTGGGACAACCCCAGGTTGCATTAAAGTCCCCAATTAAAGTTTACTTTTCCCCCATAGTGTGATCCATTAACAGTTGGGCCATTTGTTCAAACACTTCTGTTTTTGTTTTTGGTGGCAAGTAAATAACTCCCACTACCCAATCAAATTTTAAGATTTCTACCAGTAAACAATCTATCTTATCTATAGTTCCCTTATATACCACTTTAGTTAAACCCAAATCCCATTTAGTATATAGTATAACTCCTCCCTCTTTTTGTTGTTCCTATCCAGTCTATGAGTATTGACTCCTTCCAATTCAATTTCCTCATTTTTAATTGCTGTATTGAGCCAGGTTTCTGTTAAGGCTACAATTTCTGAGGATTCTGCTGTTATCCAAGTCCGAAAGAAGTCTATTTTATTTTTCAAACTTCATTCATTGTCATATAGTAGTTTCACCTTATCTGTGTACTGGGATCCAGGGTTTTGTTCCACATCTCCACTTAACATTAAAGCTAACCATACTTGTTTTTTTACTATATGGGTCTTTAGCTTGATTTCTGGATTTTTTTTTGTACAATAGTACTTGTTTTATTATAGTAAATGAGTTTCTCCTTTTGTGCAAGGTACCCAATTTCCCTCTGTTTGATTTATTTGAATAGATACACAAGACTTCGAAAGATCACTTTGTTTTTTAATCTATACTTTATATTGGGCCAGAATTGCCATAACTGATATACCCACCACTACTCTAATTATCAGCTTATTTAAAGTTTGCATTTTTTTTATACACACACCACTATGTCTTTTGGGTCAGACCAGGAATTTAATAACTACCTCACAAATAGAATATCTATCCTAATCCTAATTGGCAATTTGTAAATTAACTACTCAATTTAAATAAAAATGCTTTAAAATTCAGGCTTCAACATACTACCTTAATCTTAACTTAGCAGGATAACTTAGTTACTCAGCATAAAAATGAAGCATACTTTCCAATTGAAAAGTTAAACTTCAACATGTAAAACACAGTTTAGGGCTCACTGGAGCAGCTGGTTTAAGCAAGCCATTCCAGACAAATAGCAGTATTGATTTGTAATAAGTCTGCTTACAAAAGTACAAACAATCGTATCAACTATAGAATCTAGACACCATAATTGATAAGTTTAACAATTTCAAGCCCTGTATCTGTAATTTATTAAAATCCCTACTTTCAGAATGGTGACATAATACAATACCTCTGCATAAATTTTGTTTTTCTTCCGAGTGGCACTCGCACAACTCACTCTCATGCACCATGCTCGTGCTGTGCGTGAGCGCGATGTTTAAATGCAGAGTGTTCACCTTCCCACAGAGGCGATCCTGCTCAATGATTGGCTCACCTCTGAGCCCCCAATTTACAGCAGGTAACCAGCCTCTTGCACACACCTGGAAATATCCCCACAATTCAGCACAGCAGTATTTGTGGAAAATAAGTAAACAGTTCTCAGTCTCTAAAGAATTGTTAGCTGCACTCACAATCACTAGCTGGAACTGATGTCCACAGATAGACTGCCAAGCTGTTCAGATGGCAATGATCTATTATGGTAAACAATACTTTCAGTGGCTTCTGCTGGCAGGACCTGTGTAGATGTTTTACAGGCAAGTGTCCCCTGGGAAAATGGCTGGTGTTCTTGCAGGGAGGTTAATTTGCAGAGCTTTGTGTGAGTACGATGTTTAAATGCAGAGTGTTCACCCTCCCACAGAGGCGATCCTGCTCAACGATTCAATCACCCCTGAGCCCACAGTTTACAGCAGGTAACCAGCCTCTTGCACACACCTGGTGATATCCCCACAATTCAGCACAGCAGTATTTGTGGAAAATAAGTAAACAGTTCTCAGTCTCTAAAGAATTGTTAGCTGCACTCACAGTCACTAGCTGTAACTGATGTCCACAGATAGACTGCCAAGCTATTCAGATGGCAATGCTCTATTATGGTAAACAATACTTTCTGTGGCTTCTGCTGGCAGGACCTGTGTAGATGTTTTACAGGCAAATGTCCCCCGGGAAAATGGCTGGTGTTCTTGCTGGGAGGTTAATTTGCAGTGCTTTTCGTGAGCGTGATGTTTAAATGCAGAGTGTTCACCCTCCCACAGAGGTGATCCTGCTCAACGATTGGCTCACCTCTGAGCCCCCAATTTACAGCAGGTAACCAGCCTCTTGCACACACCTGGAAATATCCCCACAATTCAGCACAGCAGTATTTGTGGAAAATAAGTAAACAGTTCTCAGTCTCTAAAGAATTGTTAGCTGCACTCACAATCACTAGCTGGAACTGATGTCCACGGATAGACTGCCAAGCTGTTTGGATGGCAATGATATATTATGGTAAACAATACTTTCAGTGGCTTCTGCTGGCAGTACCCATGCAGACGTTTAACAGGCAAGTGTCCCCCGGAAAAATGGCTGGTGTTCTTGCTGGGAGGTTAATTTGCAGTGCTCTGCATGAGCACGATGTTTAAATGAAGAGTGTTCACCCTCCCACAGAGGCGATCCTGCTCAACTATTGGCTCACCTCTGAGCCCCCAATTTATAGCAGGTAAACAGCCTCTTGCACACACCTGGCGATATCCCCACAATTCAGCACAGCAGTATTTGTGGAAAATAAGTAAACAGTTCTCAGTCTCTAATGAATTGTTTGCTGCACTCACAGTCACTATCTGGAACTGATGTCCACAGATAGACTGCCAAGCTGTTCAGATGGCAATGATCTATTATGGTAAACAATACTTTCAGTTGCTTCTGCTGGCAGGGCTTGTGTAGATGTTTTACAGGCAAGCGTTCCCCGGGAAAACAGCTGGTGTTCTTGCTGGGAGGTTAATTCTATCCCTCTTATAGCCAGGCATGGGTTTGTCCAAAAGATGATCCTCTCCATCTTTGACTACTGTCTGTAGTAGTCTACAGAGCTGCTCCCAAATCCACCATATGTAGATTGGATCCCCTTTTTAACTCTTTCTGCCATTTCGCCCTTGACTCTCATGTGTGTATTCACCCCCAAGTTGCTAGAGTGAAGCCTCTATCTCTTTGGGTGTTCTACTGATGAAACTCATATGAATCCTGTAGAAATTGTTAGTTTTAATGCTGTTTGCAGTTCTGAGTACTGAGCCCTGATTCCTCCAAGAACAGGAAGAGGGCGAGTAGTTTTTCATGGTATACGCAGTCAACTACTGCTTGCTGTAACCCAGCAATATTGAGCCTCTTTATACATGGGCATTGTTTTATACACTATTTAGAGCCATTATTGTGGCTGTGAAGCTTTTTTATTGCATTATTTAGAGTTTTATCTCTCTGTCTCACAGCATGGCCTTGGAGTCACTTCCAGGTCACAGGATCATATTAAAACTCCACCTGCAATGATCCCAAGCAGGGCAAGAATGCATCACTGCACGCGAAGACACATGCAAAGACACACACATCTGAGTGTGTTTTGCATGTTTGGCATGGGTGACATAGCTGACTTGGGACCACTCTCTGCAACTTGAGAAACTAAACCCGGTACTGATTACCTATACCTGTGCAGTGGCCATATTATTATTTGTATATACCATTGTAGAGGGCTACTTCCATCTTGGTATTGAACATGGAAGAACCTATTAAGATGTGTGCCTCATGTTCAATGTTTTGTAAAGGTGAAGAAGATAATGAGTTTATTTGTGACAAATGCCTCATAATAGACATGCTTCAGGAGGAAATTTTCAGGTTGCTTCAGTAAAGTCCTCATAGTGAGGAGATCAGATCTCTTGAGAATTTTATGGACCTCATGGCCCAGCAGTTAGAAACTTTAGCTCCACCCTTAATTCCGGGCTCTAGTTATCCCACTCTAATGATACTGAATGGGCAACTGTTTCAAAATGTAAAACTAAATGCAGAGGTGGTCAAATTCATAACACCTCCCCATTACTATTACACAACAGATTTCTCCCACTCGATGTGGAGGACAGCATTCAGCCCACCACCTCAACATCAAAACAGGATGTAAATCACCCATAATTACCACAGATAACATGCTACATATCCCCTCTAAACCCCTCAAACTTCATCAGCCTAGGAAATCAGCCAGCATTAGTTCCCCAGTGAATCAACCTCTGTCCCCTGACACTTTGTTGTCATCAAAACAAACTGTTATCAGAAACACTTTATTTTCATCCAAGCCACAACCTAGACAGACCTTAGCACTTGGGGACTCAATCATTAAACATATTGATTGCATAATTTGTAACCCTGATGAATCAAACTTCACATGTTCTAGTTTTAGAGGGCCAAGGATTTCTGACATCACAAACATGTTACCAGATTTACCACAACAAACTGGTACTAACCCCTTGGTACTTATTCATGTTGGTACAAATAATGTACTACATGATAGTATAAGTCACATTAAACAAGACATTATTGCATTGAATAACTTATTGATTGATAAAGGCTGTACGATTAGTTTATCTGAAATACTGTCAGTTCCAGTAACAATGGAAGCCATCACAAATAAAATTAAAAATATCAATGAGTGGCTATGTAAATGGTGTTTTGGTCAAGATATTCCCTGTATAACCCATTTGGAGAACTTAATTGATAGACCCAGTACACAAGGTTCCAAAATGCCCTTTACAGGCTATCACCGGTAATCTGTGGGGGCCTCAGGGATCGGTACTTGGCCCCCTATTGTTCTCCCTCTTTATCAACAAGCTGCCTTCGGTCCCAACCTTTGGACATGTAACCCATATATCTGATGAGATGGTGCGTCTCATCAGCTCACAAAATATTGATGACATAAACTCTAGACTCAACTCTGATTTTGATCGCATCCAATCCTGGCTCAAGGCAAGCAAGCTTGTCATCAACCTTCAGAAGATGCAGGCAATGTTATTCAGCTACCTTCCCAAGGTGAGAGCATGCCTGGCTGATCTCAAAGTTGTTGGCACTGATGGTATCTCTGTGATGATGGTCATCTCTTCCAAGTACCTGGGGGTAACCCTTGACCATCAACTGGATCTCTCCCTGCACATACTAAATTCCTGCAAAGCCACAAACTGCAAACTGAGTCTAGCGTATGGAGCAAAAAGTTGACTCACCCCAGCTGCCAGACTCACCCTAGCAAAAGGGATCTTTCTCCTCTCACTTTGCTATGGGCTCACCTCCTTCATGAATGCCCCCAAAGCCTGGCTCTCCAAATGGGACACCTCGTATAACAACGTATGTTGCTTTGCCCTATCAGCCCCTCATCTCACCCATCATTGTTAGCTTTACTCTAGGCTGGGATGGCTCTCTCCTAGTAACCATCGATCATTCATAATGGGCAACTTTATGGACAACATCATCCGATCGTCTACTCCTCCGGCACTTGCTGACCTCCTCCAGCCCACCCTCTCTGGCTATCAGCTGAGGTCCACTGACTCCCAGGCACTTATGTTCCCTAAGACTCACTCCCTTGTGGGGGATCGTGCTTTTGCAGCTCTTGCCCCTGGAAACTGGAATCTCCTTCCTGCTCATGTAAGAACTGCCTCCTCCCATAGTTGCTTCAGGTCTTCCCTCTGGGGTTACTTAAAATAAGCTTCAGGCTGCCTCTACTCCAGTCATCCTACCCTCTGTGTTGTGCTTGTGCAACTGACTGTGTGCACTTGTTCCAAAAATATAAATAAATAAATAAATAAATAATTATATAAATGTTGTTGCTGCTGACACTGGTCTAAATTCCTCTGCTGCCCTCCTTGGTTGCCATGCCTTTAATCACTATAATTGCACTGTAATTGTTCACTGCCTGTACCTGACTGTAGCTCTTTGTTATACCTGTTTGTACCATGCCTGACAGTTGCTACCATGTCTCTGTAATTGGTTTCTGTCAGGCTCACTTGCTTGTATCTGGCTGTACCTTGTTAAATTGCTGTTATCCTGCCTCTGTACTGTTATTGTCTGTATCTTTGTAACTCTCCCAGGTTGCACCTGAAAATAGGCACTTGACTGTCTAGTGTGTTTACGTGGTAAACAAAAGCTAAATAAATAAATATTGTTGGGACGGACTCCACCTCAGCAGATGTGGTAGTACACTCCTGGGGGGAAATCTATATTAAAAACAATCAACACACTTTTAAACTAGATAACCAGGAGAGATTGGGGAAATTCCCAAATCTCTAAAAACATGTAAGTCACCAACACATTGTAAAGTCCTGTCATTAAATGTCCGTTCTTTAAATCAGTTGAAAGTAGGCAAACTAGAGGCCACTATACACACCCATAACATTTGAATCATAGCTATTACAGAAACCTGGTGGGATACTACGTCTACTTTACAGAAACATATTCAGGGAAATAAACATTATCACAAAGACAGGCAAAATAGTCAGGGAGGTGACGTTTGCATCTACATTTGAGATGATGTTAAATCTCATGAAATCTATTTTTTCAACTAACACTGGAAGTATTTGGGTCTTTGTACAATTTAAGGGGCTATCTTACATATCCTTAGGTACCTGCTAGAGACCCTCATCATCCAACCCTGATTATTTCTCCAATTTGTTAAAAGACATTTCTCATTTCTCAAACAAGGGGGACATAATATTACTGGAGGACTTTAATCTACTCAATACAGACTGGCCCACCTTATCAAGTACCAAGGGTCAGGATAAGTTGCTTCTCACCTGCCTTTATGAACATGGTGTCTCATAACTTACAGTATCACCTGTCTGACCAGAGGTTGTAACACCCTTGATCTTCTCATATCCAACATTCCCAATTCCATTTCAAATATAGGGCACCTCTTGGCACAAGTGACCATTTTTCCATTCTTTTTACTGTTCAGACTAATCAACCATGTTTACACAATCATATAACATATAAAAACCATAGTAAAGCACATTTCAAGCATATAGATAATTCCCTTCTATCCAAACCCTGGGAAACTCTCATGCACCATCTCTCAACCAGTGATGCTTGGATTTTGCTTAAAACATTTGTTCACCACTTAGAACAGTTGTGGGTTCCTCTAGAAAGAAAATACAACTCAAAAGGTAGAATACCAAGATGGTTTAATAAAAACATTAAGTCATTAACAAGGAAGAAATGTATGCTCTTTAAAAAAATCGAAAGTAAAAAAAAAAATGCAACAATGAGATTATTCACATAAAATACAAATCAGTGTCACACCTTTTAAAACACATTATAAAACTGGCTAAAACTAAACTTGAATTTAAAATAGCCCACACCAAAGTTTCTCACAAATCTCAGTACTCCTACTTAAATAGCAAGAAGGGTAATACCAGAAAGGTGGGACCAATAGTATACATTAACACTATTATTAGCTCAGACCAAGACACTGCAAACATTTTTAATAATTACTTCACTTTGCTGTTTTCACCTAAAGACATGTTAGTCCCCAATTCCACAGATCCTCACAATAACTTTACTACTTACAACATAACTGATTATATGATTTTGTTTGCCTTACATTCCCTAAAAAAAAACATCCAACCCAGGCCCTGATCATATCACACCAAGATTCTTACTTGAAACAGCCAAGGTAATATCAGTCCCTTTAAAAATAATCTTTAATAAGTCGCTCAAAACTAGACATATTCCACTAGACTGGATGACTGCCACAGTCACACTGATTCATAAAAAGGGCAGCAAAACAAGTGTACAGAATTGTCCAATAAGTCTGGCATCTGTTGTCTACAAAACTATGGAAAAGATAATAAAATCACTTATGGAGAAAGAAATGAGTATACTCAATTTGGTTGACAAGTCTTAGCATGGGTTTAAAAAAGGGTATTCAGGTACTTCTAACCTTCTGTCTTTCTATAACAATATAAACTTGGGTTTAGACAATTGTGTCTGATGTTATTCTTCTGGATTTTAGTAAAGCATTTGACAAAGTACCACATAATAAACTGGTCTTAAAACTGGAATCTATGTGATTTTCCCATTCCATTACAAATTGGATAAAAAACTGGCTCACCTACAGATCACAACAGGTGAACATTAACACTTCACTGTCAAACCAATGTGCAGTCAGCAGTGGAGTCCCCCAGGGGTCTTTAGTTTAGTTTAGTTTATTAGTCTAGGAATTAATACCTTTGAGCCAGGGCTCTTTTACAAAGGTTCCACATCACAAAGAACATTTAACAAAGCACGATACACATTACAGGTAAAACCAGACAGGAAAGTTACATCATAAATTTGCTATTAACAGTTTAAGGCAGTAACGTTTTTAAGTTTCATAGAAAAACAAGCTATAACAGGTTCATGCGGTAGACAATTTCGAGGGTTGAGGAAACTTCCAGGGAGGGGTGATCATTAGGCACCAAAAGGAGGCTAGAGAGGAGGAAAAGGTGGTGAGCAGGAGAGTAAGTGAGAGGGGACAGGAAAAAAGGGGGGGGAGTGAGTTTGGGTGGGAGACAGGAAGTAGTAGAGGTACCAGAAGGTCTGTCTTGGAACCCCTATTATTCAATTTATACATTAGCGATATGAATATTACATCTCAGAGCTGGTTGTCCAAATTTGCTGATGACACTAAACTCAGTAGCAAGGTAGATTCAGCAGTTAATCTACAAAACCTGATCACTGACATAAGTCATATTTAAAAATGGCACTGACAAATCATATGGAATTTAATAGTGATAAATACGTAGTCCTCCATTTTGGTTTCAACAATCCAAGAAACATAGAAACTAAACAATATCACTTTGAACTCATCAAACACAGAAACAGACCTGGGAATACTTGTAAACAGCAAACCTTCATCTTATGATCACTGTTCAAAAGCCACTGGACTAGCACATTCACTTTTGAGTCAACTAAAATGTTCCTTTATCACCAAAACTAAACAGTGTATTATCCCCTTGTATAGATCTCATATAAGACCACATCTGGACTACGGATCCCCATTTTGGAACCCATAACTAGCAGGTGATATAGCAAAACTGGAGAGAGTCCAGAGAAGGGCTACTAAAATGGTTTCTGGTCTATCAACCAAAATTTATACTGTGAGATTGCAGGCCACCAGACTCCAAACTCTCCAAATCTATAAGACACAGTAGAGATGGCTTGTTCCTTTACAAAGTTATCCAATCTTCTGATTTCATCTAAAATAAAAAAGAACACTCAGGTCAAACAATAAGCAATTATACTGAAAAGAGCAAATACAAATAAGAGAAATAATTACATAACAATACATGCAGCAAGACTATGGAACTTGCTGCCACAAGATCTAGTAGATATTACAAACTTCAACACCTTTAAAAAACATCTAGATATTTGGCTCACTATGAACCACACCTATACTTATTGACCCACATTGTGAGAAGGAAAGAATCTTGATGGCCTTGGCCATCTTTTCTTTCCATACTAAACCTCCCCCACTGCACCAAACTTGTCTCTAAATACTGGCTTGCTCACTACCTCCATATCTATCCTCCTCTCTCTATACCCTTCCCCTCCTTCCCCTCCTGCTCATTTCTTAAGTTCTTCAGACTCAGGGACCCTTGTAGTCCCTTGGTGCTCCACATTGACAGGTCAGTCAGCCTTCGATCACTGCTTCCCCTAATTCTGGAATGCCCTCCCTCTCACAAATTCAGCATGCATCCTCCCTTCATTCCTTCTCTATCACCCTCCAAAATTTCCTTTCCTCAAACTGTACCTGTTTTCCAGAATCCTAATGCAATTCATCTTCCTTTCTCTAACCCCCCTTCTCCTTACAGGGTCTATAACATAATTTCTATTGCACTTTGTTTGCAAGTCTTGCACTTATAATCTGTTCACATTATTGTGATGCTCATTGGAGTCTATACCTCTGTAATGACTGTTAGTTTCATGAATTATTTACTGTACTACTTGTCTATATTGTACTGTTTATTTTGTATTTTTTGTATGTGTCTTCCTGTACCCTCTACCCCAGGTTGCAACAGGAGATGAGCAACCTGTTGTTCAGTGTGCCTTCCTGATGAAACAGTTCAATAAATAAATAAATCTCTGACCTCTCTTTGGTTATGAAGTACCAGCTTGAAACTACCCAACTGGGTTTTAAAACCTGAACTAGTGCTAGCATTATTCACATTACTGGGTAATCTGTTCCAATTGTTCATCACACTCTCAATAAAAAATATTTTCTTATGTCCCTCTTGATGTTCCCCCCACTAGTTTAGGCTTTGTCTCCTCATGGTCATTTTACCCTTCCAGTCAAATAAATTAGTGGTGTCAGCCTTATTATGTCCCTTCATGTATTGTTAAGTTATTATCATGTCTTCGTTCTCCCCTCCTGTCAACTAATGAGTATATTTTTGGGCTGTTAGTCTCTCCTGGTAGGTCCTACCTTGTTGCCCCTAAATCATTGCTTCTATCTTCTATTAAGCATTCTGCTCCTGTGGCTGAAATTGCAAATTTTTATTCCATGAAAATTTTGCAAAACTGGCACATTTTGTGAAATATTCCACTTAGCAAAATTTGCCAATTGTGTGTATATGTATTAGTCAGTGTGTGTGTGTATCACAGCAGTTAGAAAGTGAAGTTAAATGGCTCAGAGGTTAGTGTGAAAATTGCTACTCTACATTCCCCCTGCTATCTAGATCAGTTTCAGCCTTATGCACATCATTTCTCATTTAAATGAGAGTCTGTTGCTACCCTGCTGCAACTGTCCTCCGTCCATGCCCAGCCCATCCCACACCCAGCCCATACTAGTCTTCTGGCAAGAGGATCTGCTCCTAGAGCTAGTACAACATCAATGTCAGCAGCGAACATCTGGCATTGACAAATGTTTGTTTTTTTCTGTCTAAAGCGAACACATTAGGAGTCCTTCCAAACAAATGTAAATATCTTGGAAAGTACAAATATACAGTCTACACATACACAACCAGCATGAAAGTTATTCAGGATAAAATACCTTTCAAATGATGGTAATCACTAATCTGAATTCATTATATATTTGTTTAGATGTTGCCTTGTAAAAGATGAAAACTGAAGAAAAATGAAAATTTATGTAATCAGGTGGCCATATTTTAAAAATATATAATTAGAACAGCTTAGTGAACAGGCTCATTTAAAAGGTATCTTTGTCCTGAACAACTTTTATGCCAGTTGTGTATGTGTAACGTGTATACTTTCTAAGAAAGTTATGTTTCTTCTGCATGACTCCTACTGTGCTGGCTCAGAGATTAGAAAAATGTGGCTGTTTGTTAAGAAATTGGTTAGGGGATAGGTGACAGAGGCTGGTAGTAAATGGAGTTCACTCCAAGGAAGGGAGGATGTTGGGGGATACCTCAGGGAGCAGTGCTGGACCTGATCCTCTTTAATGTCTTTATAAGTAAAATTGTAAAGGATCAGGAGAAGGTTTGACTCTGCATGATTATACCAAGATCTGTAGCATGATGGAAAAGTATTAACAGAGACATTCTAAAACATGAACAATGGTCAAGGTATAGCAAGTAGGCTTCAACATAAAAATACAAAATAATGCACTTGGGGCACAGAAATCCAGGGACAGCGTACAAAACGGATGGAGTTGTATGGACAACATTAAGAAAGCACATATTCAAAACACAAACAAATACATACAGTTGATTACTGTTTAACAATAGTATGCATCTACGACTGTCACTGCACATCTGATGCAAACCCATAATCATGTTCCTCACTTGAAGCGAAAGGGGGGGATGGAGCCCATATATAATATGACTCCTTGTTTTTGTGTTAAAGGGTAAGTTTTTCTACAGCAAAACAAGGAAAGGGGTCATTTCTAAAATGTGCAGATGAGCATGGGTATTACTTTTTTTCAGACAGTGCCACCACCAGCTACCACTTCAAGACTGCTACCACCCCCACCTACTAGAATCAGGGGAAACCAGAAGTAGTCTACCAGCACTGAGATCCATATGGGTAAGACACATTTGCCAGAAATTACTGCCTAGAAAATAATGAGAAAGTGACTGTGATGACCTGCAGTTCATTTGCTGGCTTCCACAGAACAGTTCTGCAGTTCTCCTTTGGCTTTACCACAACTGCCACTTTTCAGCTTTGCTGTACCCCAAGGTCATCAGAGATCACCTATTGACACCTATGACAGTGAACTTTCATTAACGTACCTGGTGCCAGAAAGCGGGGCAGCTTCCAGTATGGGTGAAAGCAGGTATGGGTGTCAGGTGTTTCAAGGAGGGGAGGAGACTGTCTACATAAAAGCTCAGCTGTGCTACAAGAAAGCATACCTGTAGTTCATTTGCTGTCTTCCACAGAACAGTTCTACAGTTCTACAGTTCTCCTTCAACTTTACCACATCTACTACTTTTCAGCTTTGCTGTGCCCTGAGGTCATCAGAGGACATTTGTCAACACCTACCACTTTGAACTTCCTTTAATGTACCCAGTGTGGCTAAGTGGGGGGGGGACTATAGTATGCACGAAAGTGGTGTCAAGTGTTTCAAGGAGGGGTGGAGACAAGCCTTGTGTAAGTGCACTGGACTATAAGTGTATTTGATATAATACACTGAGATAGGTAATTAACGTGGTTTCTAACATAAGATTTTTAAAATAGTAGGTCTAAAAGGAATAGTATGTATGTGTTTGGTTACATGTAGTATAGTAGTTTTCATGAGTCAGAGAGTTTTATATAAGGATAGAGATGGTAAATGCACACTGACTAATGTATTACTATCCTTCAAGTATAGAAAATATATATTTGCAACTAATCTGACGTTATGCCACTGTGGGATTACTTTTGTCCATCTTGTTAAAAATGTGCATAACATTACAAAGGTCAAAGTTAGCACTTTGGATGTCAAATATCTTAAATTGTTGGTTAAATTGTAGAAAGATAACTATCCATTCGTTCGGCTGTTATTACTTTTGCAAGGGGGGATGTGGAAAGAAATCCAGGGCCTGCACCATCAACACTCACCTCTGAATTACCTTGTTTAAAAGCTGAAAAGATTATCTATCTAAACATAAGGGGCTGGATATTCAAACTGCGCTATTTTGTGGCGCAAGCCCTTACGCTGCACAAAATAGTTGTGCAGGGTGTGGTCAGGCGATATCAGTGAGTTGTGCTATTGAGCACTCCTTGAATATCACCACCCAGCCACAGCCACTGTGCATGGTGCAGTGGAACTTGCACCACCACAAGTGGTCAGAGTGAAGCATTCAAGTTGCGGTGGTGCAAGTACCATTTTGCGTTCATAAATTCCATATTCAAGGTGATATGCAAATGAGGCCATAATTCATGAAAGGTGCAGGGGGGGCCATTTGCATCTATTTATGGCCCCATTTGCATGCCATAAGCATGCAGGTGTGCCGATCCCCGAGGACTTGCACCTGGCCCCTGCCAGGCAGCAGCCATCGAGGACCGACGCCCCCTGCAGCCCGATCACGGGCAAAAGTGTAAAAATCCCCCCCCAACTGGCCCAATTGTGGGAAGCAAAGTGTCAACCACCCCCGAAGGACATATCCCTGGTGGTCCAGTGGACCGTGAAGCCCGATCGCGGGCTAAAGTGTAAAGTACCCCCACCGATCATGAGCTGCAAAGTGTTTGAACCCTCCCCCCAAGAACATATCCCTGGTGGTCCAGTGGACCTCGAAGCCCAATCGTGGGCTGCAAACTGTTCAACACCCCCAAGGACATATCCCTGGTGGTCCAACGGACCTAAAGCCCGATCATGGGCTGCAAACTGTTCCAACACCCCCAAGGACCACCTACCCTGATCTAGTGGCTTCCCACCCACCTGACCCACAAAGCCCCACCACCCGCTCCCCATCAGCGGTGGGCGGCAGCATCACCGCCTGCCACCCCACCCACCGACTGCTGGCCGGTAGCAACACGCCCATTGGTGCAGAATAAGAGCCAATGGGTGCAGCCCTACCGGCAGTCAGTTGGTGAGCGTGGGCGGCAGGCGGGTAGATGCTGCCAGCTGACGGGGGCAGGGTGGTGGGGCTTTGTGGGTGGTTGGGGTGGGGTCCACTAGATCACCAGGTAGGTGGTCCTTGGGGGTGTTGAACAGTTTTCAGCCCCACGCATGAGCGGTCCACTGGACCACCAGGGATATGGTCTTGGAGGGGGTTGACACTTTGGTGCCATGGTGGGCTGTGGGGAGTGGGTTTATTTTTCACTTTTGCCGCGCGATCGGGCCAGTCAGGGGTGGGGGCTGTTTTACACATATGCCCGCATTGGAGCCAGTCGGGGAGGGGGTGCCAACATATGCCCGCGATCGGCCAGTCGGGGGAGGGGTTGCTATATGCCCGCAATTGGGCTGCAGGGGGCACAGGAGAGGTTGAGGGCCACCCACAGGTGGCAGCTGCTGTGTTGCACCCTGAAATGTGGCAGCTCACCTGTGGGTGGTCCGCTACTTACTCCTTTTTGGCTCAAAGTTGTGCAGGTGCAGGTTGGGGGTTGCACCTGCACAACTCTGCACAGCCCACTGAATATCGGGCTGTGTAGTTTATGCATGGTTCCTCCCCCTCCGGTTCAGCATGCATTCATTTGCATTGTGCTGTTGCTCAGCTTGCCTTGGGGGGGGGCGCAACTGCCTCCTGCTGAATATGGCAGAATGGCGCAATTTTGGACTTGCACAGGTGCAACCCTATTGCGCATGGCGCAACCCTTTTGAATATCCAGCCCAGGGAGTTTAATTGCACATTATTATGAATTGAAATTGTGGGTGATCATGAATAAATTGCTATATTAGCACTAAGTGAAACGTGGTTAAAGAAATCCATCAAAAATGATACTATAGGTATGGATGGTTACACAATATATAGATCAGATCGTTGTAAAGGGAGAGGTGGTGGGGTTTTTGTGTACATTAGAGATTTTTTTGCTTCTGAATTAGTCATAGAGGGTCATTTTATCTCTGACTGTTTAACAATAAAATGGACTATGGGTGGTGGACTAGGTTTGCACATTTTTCTCACGTGTGTATACATACCTCCACAATCTGCCAACATAGATATTGGAACTGTACTGGAACAAATAGTTATCTCAAATTAAAATAAAGAGCATATTATATTAGAAGATTTGAATTTGGACTGGACAAACCTAAAACAAACTGATATAATTAGGGATACTACTGCAGTTAAAAGATATCATGAAATTATAAAATCATATACTAGAAATAATTGTAAAACAGTAACTGGCGGGGTAGTAATTGGTTGGATTTTATTAAATGGGCCAGATTACGTAAGAAACTTCAGGTATCCTAAGTGATACCATTTCTGATCACTGCCCAATATTTTTAGTCAGAAAAAAAGATAAAAAATCCACAAAAAGGTATTCAGATGGGAGAAACTCAGTCTTACAAAAACTTAACAGAAGATATAATTCTTAAGGATGTATGTAAAATTGATTGGTCCCCATTTTTTGCCTAATTAACATAAATTAAGCTACATATTACTTTACTGTACAACTCCTAAACATTGTTAACAACTTAGCACCTAAAAAGAAATTAAGGGTGAAAACTAAACACATGCCATGATTATTACAAAATTATTAGACTTATTTAAATCAAGACAGGCTTTGTGGAAACAATATAAGAAAACTGGACCCCAACCTGATTTAAATAATTATCAACATAGTAGAAATTTGTTCAAAACAGGCATAAAAAAGACTAAGCTATCTTTTTCCAAAGAGGAGCAGCTAAAAGATTTTTTGAACCCCACAAATTCTGGGATTCCTTTAAGGATTTTGTACACTACTAAGTAAAAAGGTAAAATTGAAAAAAATAACATTGGTAACACAACATTGGATACCGACTACACGGTAGAAATGGTTTTAATTATTTTTTTATGGATATGAATCAACATAAGAGATGAACTGATGTGAATTATCAAAATGTTTATTTGAATGATAATGACTTAAATGATACAATGCATCACTACAGACCAAAATTGGTACTTATCAAACATTTGCCTTTATGAAAACACATGAAAAGGAGGTTTCCGATCAACTAGCCACCCTGAATGAAAATAAAGGACCAGGGGCTGATGAAATACCTCTAATGATATTGAGGGTGGCTGCTGGGCCATTAACCAAATCAGTAAGTCATTTATTTAACCTCTCACTTTGTCCTAATAAGATTCCAGACTTATGGACACTGCCATAATTTTACCCATTTTCAAATCAGGGGATAAATATCAGATTA
The DNA here is from genome assembly GCA_016271365.2 of Neoceratodus forsteri. Taxonomy (NCBI): domain Eukaryota; kingdom Metazoa; phylum Chordata; order Ceratodontiformes; family Ceratodontidae; genus Neoceratodus; species Neoceratodus forsteri. The sequence goes on along the minus strand of CM057454.1, from coordinate 1,287,554,928 downwards.
CAAACTACAGACCAATTTCTGTGTTGCCAACACTAGCAAAACTACTTGAAAAAATAGTAACCAAACAACTACCAGACTATTTGGAGAAAAAATCAACTATTGAATGGATATCAATATGGGTTCAGAAGGGGGTACAGCACAACAACATCCTTGGTCAGGATAAGTATTGAAATCTATAACATATGGATAAAGGCTTATCAACAGGAGGGATTTTTGTTGACCTGACCATGGCCTTTGACCTAGTGTATCACCATATTTTGATATCTAAGATAAAGTATCTGGGGGTTGAAGAATACACCATCCCATGGTTTAAACACTATCTGCAGGTTAGAAAACAAGAAGTAAAGACTGGTTCTGAGATATCTACTCTGAGACTTGTTCAGACTGGGGTTCTGCAAGGTTTGGTCCTAGGTCCACTCCAGTTCTCTGTTTTCATAAATGATTTACCAGATGTTTGTACTAATGCATTGGTTATTATGTATGTAGATGACACAGTAATCTACTGTGGAGCTGGAACAGGGCTGGACCTGGAATCTAAACTTCAACCCTTATACAATGGTTTTCAAAAATGGTGTGTGAAAAATAAACTTCTATTAAATGAGAGAAAGACAGTTACAATGTTATTTGGTCTCAAATGTAGACTAAAAGGTAACTTTTTGGGCATAACTGGAGAGAATGCTGTTAAGTTAGAACACGTAGGGGTATGTAATTACCTATGGGTAAATTTGGATAGTGGATTGACTTTAAATGAACATGTACTAAAAGTAACACAAAAAGTAAATAATAAATTGGGCTTTTTATATAGAAATATTAATTGTTTAACAGAGCAGACAAAACAGGTAATAGTGCACCAAGTACTATTGCCACTATTAGAATATAACAGTGTTTTGTTCGTGAACACCCCTGATATTTTGTATCATACATATATAGTGAGTCTTATCAATATTGTGAGATTTGCAGTTGGATGCTCTGATAAAAGGGAGCATCACCGTAATCTATATCTCACATTTGGGACTCTACCCCAAAGGAAAGAATTACAAAAACAGCTTACTTGTTCTTACATAAATTATTTCGTACACAAACTCCCCCTGCACTGTCAATATATTTACTATGTACAACTCCTGCAAGAGCACTTAGGGAATCATCAACTAAATTACTTATAGAACAAAGAACAAGTACTAAAATTGCTGAGAGTTCTTTAATTAATAATGGCCCAAAATTGATAAATAAACTGCCTCAACTTAAACTGGAGATACAAGATAAAAGAGGTGTTGTTTTGTTTTAATCACTGACATATCATCTGGATCGTGTTTCAAGCCATAAATGTGCTTGGATTACTTGATATTATCTGTACTTGATGGTGACATTGATTAAAAGGGTTATTGTGCATATTATATGATTTTATTATTGAATAACTGAAGTTTATAATTTTAATTGTTAGTTATGATCAAGTGCTGGAAACCGTGTTTGTTATTATGTTATACTAAGAAAGTATAGACACACAGAAGGCCGAAGCCCATATGAGCATGTCTTCAGCCAGGCTGGTACATCAAATTATTTTAACATTAAAATATCTAGATGATGCTTACATTTTTCATGGTCTGTAGTTTCCAATAATGAACTTGGGAGATTATGACTTCTAAGATTACAATTGCGTCTATTGTAGGACATATTCAACTGGGATAGTATCTCCTCGTCAGTATAAATGTTGTGCATAAACATAAGTCACCTTGATTTCTTCTTTGCTCCAGAGAATACATACCCAATTCCTCTAATCTTTTATTGTAACTTTTGTTGCACATATTTAAAACCATTTTGGTTATTCTCCGTTGCACCCCCTCCAATCGATTTACATTGCATCTGAGGTGTGGGCTCCACAAGGGGGAACAGTAATCCAGATGTGGCCTTATGTACACCCTATACAATGGCAATATACATCCTCTGTCAAGAGAGGTGAAACTCCTCTATATATGTCCTATTAAACTGTTAGTTTTATTGATAATATTTGTATAGTGATTCTGAAAGGATAAGTTAGGGTCAATTATAACACACAGATCTTTTTGTTGTATTATAGATGTTAAAACACTGCCATGTAATTTATATTCAAATTTATGTTTTTTTGTTCCAAAATGCATAATTACACATTTATTAATGTAAAAGGACATTAGATTTTTGTCTGCCCAGATTTCTAGTTTTTCCCAATCATTAACGTGTTTGCTATAGTCTTCTAATGTTTCAACTGTTGCTGCTAATTTTGTATCATCTGCGAATTTTATAGCAAAACTATTAGTATCAATAGTCATATTGGGTATAAATCAAAGAGTATCGGTCCCAATACTGACCCCTAAGGTACGCCACTGTTTACAGGGAGAGTTCCAGACCTGTTGCCTCTAATACAAACACATTAGGTAAAGTCTTTTAGCCATTCTTCTACCCAGTTAATAATTAGATTATTAATACCCAAAGTTCTCATTTTGGTTATTAGTTGTCCATGAGGTACTTTATAGAAAGCTTTACAAAAATCAAGGTAGACCACATCCATAGGTATATTGTTTTCTAAATTTTTACTAACATATTCATAAAAAAACATATTTCCAGATAAACAAGATCTGTTTTTTTCTGAATCCATGCAGAGTTTTATCAACTAGACCGATATTATAAACAGATCTCTTTCTAGTCTAGTTTTAAGTACTGATTCAAAGATGTTGCCTGTTATACTAATCATACTGATCGGTTTATAGTTTGTTATATCTGCATGGTTTCCTTTTTTAAAGATAGGTGTCACAACAGCTACTTTCCAGTCATTTGGTACCTTATGTGAAAGTAGCGACAAATTAAATAGTTTGTATAGGGGTTCAACAAGCCACTCCTTATTCTCTTTCAGTAATCTAGGATGGAGTTTGTTGGGCCCCGGGTGATTTGTTAATGTTTATTGTGTTCAGTTTGTTCAAAATTTCTTCCTTTGTTATCTCCCTTACATTGTCTGTTATTTTATTGATTTGTATATTTCCTGTTAAAGTTTTAGGATTGAAGACTGAACAGAAATATTTATTAAATTCCTCGGTGGTATCTTGAATTGCAGTTTCCTTACTGTTAATTATTAGAGGCCCAATAGTTCTAGATGTAGGTTTTTGGTTATTTATAAAGGAGTAAACACTTTTCCACCATCTTTGATATAAGCTAGTCTATTTTCATACTTATTCGTTTCTAGTTTTATTCTAGATTTACATTTCTTTAGAATCATCTTAGTGTCAGTGGCTCAGTAGGTAGTGCACTCGCCTCTGAGGCCAGGAGATCAGTGGGCTGTGGGTTCAGTTCCCGCATCTGGCACTTGGGTTAATGTCCCAGTACTGACACTGTAATGCAGCACGAAAGGGGTGTTGCACTTCTGAGGTGCCATGTTTCGGATGAGACATTAAACTGAGGTCCCATCTGCTTGGATTGGTGGTAGTTCAGGTGGATGTTAAAGATCCCATGGCACTTATCAAAAAGAGTAGAGAATTTCCCCTGTGTCCTGGCCAAATTTCCCTCATTCAATAACAATACCACCAACAGCTTAATCTGGTTCAAGGTCAGTTGGCATTCTTCTGTATCCCCCTACTCTGGGTTATGCCTGAAAATAGGCAGGATTTGTCTAGTGCACTTACCCGGTCAACAAAAACTAAATAAATAAATAATAAATTTCCATTTGTTGTAGTCGCTACCTTCTCTTTTCATAGCTTTAGAAGTCCCTTTTTTTTGTTTGATTAATTTGATTATTGTTGGTGTTATCATGCTGGAATTTTTCCTTTCTTATTGTAAACAGTCCTATTTAGTACATATCTATTTTCTGTTTCTAGAATTTTGTTCTTTAATCTTATCCATGAGTTGTTACATGAAGTGAACTCATTGTCCCACTTCCAGCTTGATAGATCTTGTTTTAACTTAACAAGTTCGCTCTACTATAGTTTTTAAATACTGTTTGCCCTGTCTCGGGTGTTACAGGGGTTATGCTTTTAAAGGTAATAATCATATGGTTACTATTATGTAGAGGTGGTTTTACCTGAATATTATTGATCTTATCAGGAATATCTGTTAGGACTAAATCCAGGATATTGTTATTTCCTGTAGGTTTATGAATCAGTTGATGTAATCCATTTGTTATACATAAATCTAAAAGGAATTTTTCTGATTATTACTTCCATGACAATTCTTCCAGTTTATCCCTGGGAAGTTAAAATTTCCCATTAGTATAATTTCTTTATTTATTTGTTAGTATAATTTCTTTATAGTTAGTTTTGTCATTTATTTTATTCATAATCTCCTGATTTAATGCCAAATTTGAATCAGGCGGCATGTAACACAGTCCTATATGGAGTTTTGGTTGTTTTCTCCTAGTATTTCTACCCAAATAATTTCAGCAGAAGTTTTGACTGTTAGTTCTATAATCTGTTTAGTTTTTATATCATCTCTAATAAATAATGTCACGCCCCTCCATTTTTTATCTTTCCTATTTTTATAATAGGTGATATAACCTGGTATGTTTTTAATCCATTCAGAGCTATCACTCCACCATGTTTCAGTTACAGCCGCTATATCAATTTCTTCTTTATGTAACAATATTTGGAATTCATCCAGTTTCATACCATGTAGACTCCTAGCAGTTGTTGATAGAAAATTTAGTCCTGATTTATAACACCGAGAGATCTTAATGTTATTTGTTTTAGTTTTTTTGTTCCAATTATACTCTTTTGCATTAGTTGTTAATAATTCCTTTTGCCCTATTTTCCCTAGTTTTTTGTTTGGTTAATCACACGGTAAATGGTACACCCCAGTAACCTTGAACCTTGCCTGCTGATGTGTAACCCATCATACCCGTAAAGTTCTGTTTTGTTTTTAAATTTTCCCAGGATCTTATACAATAAATGTTGTTCATGAGACTCCATCTATGCAACCAGTTATTAAAACATTTAATATTGTGTGTCCTGTGGTAACTTGCCCTTGGTACAGGTAATACTTCAGATACTACCGGGGTTGCATTCTGGTCTTGTATACATTTTATTGCTAATTCCATGTCCCTTATAATTTCTTCTGCTTCTTGTTTCCAGAAATTATTAGTACTGACATGCAAAACTACTTTTTTGGGTCCTGTCACATTTTTAGAATGCCTGGGATCATTTGTGTGATGTCCTTTATTGTTTCCCCACTGTAACTACAGCTGGTTACATTCTCTTTGTTACCCCTGGTTGTAAATCTGTCTGTGTACCTTGTAATAGAATCTCCCAATATAAATATTTGTTCAGGTATTTCATTGGTTAACCCCATTGCATTAGTCTGGTGCCTAGGAATAATAATGTTTCCCTCAGCTAAGTTATTAACTACCGTGGATCCATTTAATGAATTTTCTTGGGTGATCCTGAGTAGATTCAGACAATGATTGAGGTTGGGAAGAAATTCCTGGACAAACTATACTATCATTTTCTGGATTAATAATAATAATAATAATTTTATTTATATAGTGCCTTTCAGATTCCAAGGTGCTGTACAGTTTACAACATTAAACATCAAACATTAAAATCAGATGTCAAACATAAATAAAACCAATAACAACTCATCAGTTACAAAACAATCAGTTTTCCGAGAAGGCCATTTGCCATGGATGGGTTTTCAAGCCCTGCTCAAATTCCTCCACAGAGGTGCACTCCCATAACCAGTGAGGCAGAGAATTCCAAAGAGTGGGTGCAGCATAAGAAAAAGCCCTACATCCAGATGATTTAAGATTCACTCTTGGAATCTCCAGCAACCCCTCATTGGCTGAGCAGAGTGATCGGCCAGGGCAGTAAGGAACCAGAAGTTCTTTCAGATAAGCTGGACCCTGATTGTGGAGGGCTTTGAAAGCCAATAAATTGACTTTAAAGGCTATCCATCACCATATAGGCAGCCAGTGCAGTTTGTGTAGCACTGGGGTAATATGACAGAACCTACTGGAACCAGTCAAAACCCAGGCCGCTGCATTCTGCACTAGCTGCAAGCAGCAAATCTCAAACCCAGAAAGTCCAAACTAAAAGGGAGTTGCAGTAGTCCAAACATGAGGACACGAAGGCGTGGACCAATGTTGATAGGTCGTCAGATGGAACTAGGTGCCTAACTCTGGCAATATTCTTAAGATGGTAAAAGGAAGTCTTGACAACTGCTGACACTTGTGACTGCAGTGACAGCCTGTCATCCAATACAACCCCCAGATTATGCACCCATTCAGAGGTCAGGGAGAGATGCCACCAAGGAAAATTCCTGAGGGCGTCCCAACAAACACCCCTCTATCCGGCGACCTGGGTCCACAACCAATACCTCTGTCTTGATTGAGAACCATCCAGGTCAGACTGTTCCCTTTCTGTCTTATGTACTTTGGTGAAGCAGTGAGAGTGCTTCTTTCTTCTCATCAAGATCATTTGTGCTACTGTTTAATTATTATTACCCTGCCTATGTGAGAGATAGGTTTGGGTATAAATTCCCAAGGGGGGGAGAGCCCTGAGGGTGTATATCATTTTTTGCTTTTAGTGATTTACAGACGGAAAACTGATTGGAACTTTGGGCCTAGATCAGTTGAACTCCCCTAGATGTGTATGAAATTGTTTTAATATTTTAAGGGGGTATTTTATTTTATTTATTTTATTAATATTATTTTTTTTTGTTATTTTTAGGGTTGTTTAAGTTGGGGGTGGGAGAGTTTTTGTTTGTATGAGGGTGAAAAAATTGGTTTAAAATATGTGTTGGGGTATAAGTAAAATGGTTAGGCAGTACTCCCCCTCAAGACTTCATGATCTCCGTCCCTTTGAATTACCCCCACTTACAGGGGAGGTTTATGCTAGATGTCGAAATCTTGGCATTATAAGATCAAAAATCAGAAAGATATCTTGGAACTGTTGGGGAGGATGGGAGGGAAGAGAACGGATATGGGCACTGAGGGCTAGGAGACGCCCTGGGGTGAAATGGGTACTGGAGTGAGGTCCTCCTTGCCTAGTTCCCATACCCAAGGGCACTGACTTGGAGTGTGTCAGGCAGGAAGTGGGATCACCCTTGGATTTCCGTCCCTTTCAGGTAGTGTTAAGCAATGCCAGGTCGATTAGGAATAAGACTGCAGTGATTGTGGATCTTGTTTCCTCAGTTGACTTGGCTTGCATCACCGAGACCTGGCTAGATGAAAATGCTGGTCCTGTGCTGGACTCCACAATTCCGGCTGGGTTCTCGGTGATTTACTGCCCGAGAGTGGACCGGAGGGCCAGGGGGGGTTGCGGTCTGTTTCAGACAAGATCTGGATCTCAGGGAAGTGCCAGTTGGTGATACCAACTCCTTTGAATACATAGTGGGTGCAGGTGCAGGCTACAGGACCCTTCTTATCTACCGTCCACCAGGGGATGAGAGGGAGTTCCTGAAGGAGGTTGCAGACTTCATCGCCGATATGATATTGGAATCTCCCAGATGGATAATTCTGGGGGATTTCAATGCCTGGGTCAACAATGAACTCTCGCCATTTGGTCAAAACCTCCTCCAATTAATGGATTCATTGAGTCTGTCACAGGTAATTACCTCTGCAACCCATGAGGGGGGGCATACATTGGACTTGGTGTTCCATCTGGGGATGGAGATATCTGATGTAGAGTGGAGCCAGTTGGATGGTCTGACCATCATGCCCCTGAGGTTTAGATTTGCGGCCCCCAGTAGGCCTACCCCCAGGGAGTTAGGCACAGTTCCGATCCTTTAAGAGGATTACCTCAGAGGGCCTAATGATGGAGCTGGACTTCTTGGATTTTCCAAGGGATAGCATGGATCCAGGGCCATTGGTCTTAGCCTGTAATAGGGTTGTGACTGAGGCCCTGGATGCCATTGCTCCAATTCATGTTCGTCCCCGTACTCTTCACTTAGGGGCTCCCTGGTTTGATGGGGAGGTCCATGAGTGAAAGAGGAAGGGACAAAGATTAGAAAGACACTGGCGGAAAACTCAACTGGAGGTGGATAGACTTGAATTGTTAGAACATTATAAATTCTACCAATCAGCAATTTCCCATAAGAAGGCAGAGTTCCTGTCCAGGGAAATTGCTGCAGCTAGGAATAGACCATCCCAGCTCTTCCAGACTGTGGACAGACTGTGCAATCCAGTCTGTCTCCAGACCGGTAGAGCATTATTACAGGTACAGTGTGAGGAGTTTGCGAAATTCTTTGCTGACAAGGTATCCACCATCAGGGATGAGATCAGCCAGTGTCCTTCTATTGAACATTGCACTGATCAATCGGGTGGTACTAATGCCCAGTTGTACTGGTCTACCTTTAGACTACCAGCAGTAATAGATATAGTGGGGATTATCCAGACTCTGCGACCTACCTACTGTAAGTTGGACCCAGGCCCTACTCACCTGGTGGTGGGGTGTGTAGATGTTATTGGCCCAGTCCTGGCTAGGATAGTGGTGGTGTCATTAGAGAGGGATCTTTCTGGATCCCTTAAAGGAGGTGGTAATATACCCCCTTTTGAAAAAGCCCTCTCTTGACCCTGACTGCCGAGCAAATTATAGACCAGTCTCTAACCTCCCTTTTGCAGGGAAGGTTATTGAGAAGGTGGTCGGTCTGCAACTGGAGGATCATTTGTCCAACCACAATATCTATGACCCTCTCCAATCCGGCTTCAGGAAAAGGCATAGTACAGAGACGGCTCTTGTTCGGGTATTGAATGATCTCCTGATGGCAAGAGATCGGAGGATCCGTTCCATCTTGGTTCTCCTGGATCTCTCAGCAGCATTTAACACCGTGGATCATGGGGTATTGCTCGACTGCCTGTAGTTTTTCTGTGGTCTGAGGGGAGCAGTCCACAGTTGGTTTCGATCTTTTTTGGAGGGCAGATCTCAGAGAGTGGTGTCTGGAGTTAACACCTAGGCCCCTCACTGTCTGCCCTGTGGGGTACCGCAGGGGTCGGTGCTGTCCCCTATGTTATTCGCAGTGTATATGCTTCCATTGGGGGACATTATAAGATGGTATGGGCTGAGTTTTCATTGTTATGCTGATGATTCTCAGCTCTACCTGTCTTTTATGCCTGATCAAGAATCGGATTCCATCACATTGTTTAATAACTGCCTCCTGGAGATTCAGGACTGGATGAGTGCTAGTTGGCTTAGGTTGAATCCAGAGAAAACTGAGGTGTTGGTTGTGGACCCTGGAGGGAGGATAACAGGGGCTTGGATGGGGAAACCCTCGGGTTTATATCTTGGGGGGGCCCAGCTTCTTGCCTCTGGCCAAGTACGTAACCTTGGAGTAATCTTTGACGAAAGCCTATGAAGATGCAGGTGTTGGCCGTAGTCAAATCTGCCTTCTTTCATCTGAGGAATATTGCCCGGGTGAAACACTTGGTTCCACGGAAAGCTCTTCCCATCTTGGGCCATGCCTTTGTTACCAGCCGTTTTGATTACTGCAATGCCCTCTATCTAGGGCTGCCGGGGGTGGATATCCGCCGCTTTGCAGCTTGTGCAGAACGCGACAGCCAGGCTGTTGATGGGAGTTTCATGATCTAGCCATATGACACCTGTTCTGCGTGATTTGTACTGGCTGCCAATACAGTGGCGGATCACCTTCAAGGTCCCATTATTGACCTTTAAGGCCCTACATGATTTGGGACCTCACTACCTGAAAGAGCTCTTAATGCCTTATTGTCCTGCCTGTTCTCTTCGCTCCTCTGATGAGGGATTGCTAGAGATTCCCAGGGTACGTCTAAAGATGTCTGGAGGTAGATCTTTTGCCTATATGGCACCAACCCTGTGGAATTCTCTACATCGTCAGATACGAGAATGTCTAACTGTTGAAAGTTTTAAAAAACAATTAAAAACTTTCCTTTTTGCCTTAGCATTTGCCGGTAGATAATGAGTAAGTGTACTGTATGGTTGTCTGATTTATTGTTTTGAAATGTGATTTTAATTGTTTTACTGTAAAAGCACCCTGAGCTTGGGAAGGGCGCTTAATATAAATAAAATGTTACTTACTTACTTATCTGAGTTCAACTTCAGCCAGCTAGAGTCCATCCACTCCTGGATTTCTTTCAGACAGTTGTTAAACACCGCGAGAGCTCCATCCTGGTCGGGTGCAAAAGACAGGTATAGCTGGGTATCATCAGCATAGCAGAGAAACCTCAGCCCATACCATCTTACAATGTCTCTGAGGGGCAGCATATACACTGCAAATAACAAGGGAGACAGCAATGAACCTTGAGGCACCCCACACAGCAAAGATGTTGGGCCCTAGGAAAAAAACCCAGACACAGCTCTTTGTAATCTCCCAGTGAGGAAAGAGGTGAACCACTGGAGAACAGTTCCCAATATCCCACAAATGTGCCTTGGGCATGCTATCAACACCATATGATCCACAGTGTCAAAAGCTGAATAGAGATCGAGAAGAACCGGGATGGAATGTTTCTTCTGATCTCTCACCCTCAGAAAATCATTGAGCACCAGAACCAGCACTGTCTCAGTGCTATGTCTTTTACAAAAACCAGACTGGAGAGGTTTGTAGATGTCATGGATGGTTAAATGGTCCTCCAATTGGGCAGCCACTACCTTCTCAATCACCTTCCCAATAAAGGGTAGGTTGGAGATAGGTCTGTAGTTTATGAAACAGTCTGGGTCTAAGGTAGCTTTCTTCAAGAGTGGTGTCACCACCACCTCTTTCAGGGAGTTAGGGAACTCATCCAACTCCAAGGAGCACCAGACTATTCGGACAAGGACTGGACCGATGATATCACTACAACCCAAAATTAGGGAGGTCGGTCCAGGGTCCAAACTACAGCATGTAGGGTGTACACTATGGATAATCCTCATGACATTGATGAAATCAGGTCGACTGAAGGAACTCCAAGAAAGTTGAGATACCATGAACTCACATTGTTCAACAGCATTCCCCCTAGAGGGTGCTGGTTGCAGATCCGCCCTGATACCGGCCACTTTAGCTGCAAAGAATTGAGCAAGCTCCTCACACTCTAATTGCAAAAAGGCTTTCTGAACTTGTAGACAGACTGGGTTGCACAGTCCGTCCACAGTTCAAAAAAGCTGAGCTGGTCGATTCCATGCAACCACAATCTCTCTGGACAGGAATTCTGCCTTCTTACAGGTGATTGCAGATTGACAGACTGAATAATGGTCCATCAATCTAAGGTGGTCGGTCTCAAGGGCGGACCTGTGCCAGCACCATTCTAACCTTCACTCTTGTCTCCGCATCTCCCTGAAAGTCCCATCAAACCAAGGGGACTTGGGGTAAAGGGATAGGGCCGCACATGAACAAGAGCAATAGAATCCAGAGCCACCATAACAGCTGAATTATAGGCCAACACAAGGGCCTCTGGGCTATTGCTCACCAACGCGGGTGATGAGAGGTCAAGGACCTTCGCTAGGCCTTGAGGAGTGATATCCCGTAAAGAGCAGTACCTAACCATCTCCACAGGGTTACGCCTTCTCAGGGGGTGAAAAAACTGAACCTCACGGTGTAGTGATCTGACCAGGTGACTGGTTCCACCCCCAGATCGGATGTTTCAATCCCTAGTAGGAAGATTAAGTCCAAAGAGTGTCCAGAATTATGAGTAGCAGTGGAAACCACCTGTGTAAGACCCAAAGAAGTCATTAATTGGAAGAAGTGGTTACCAAATTGTGAGGATTCATCATCGACCCAGACATTAAAGTCACCCAGAACCATCAGTCTGGGTGACTCAAATGCCATGTCGACGATGAAGTCCGCAACTTCCTATAAGAATCGCTTTCCATCTCCAGGTGGACGGTAGATGAGAATGATATGAACGCCTACACCTGCTACTACTGTACACTCGAAGGACTCAGTCTCCCCAACTACTACATTCATGAGGCCCAGTTCAGTCTTGAAACAGACTGCAACCCCCCCACCCCTGTGATCCAATCTTGGGTGGTGTATCACTGAGTACCCAGCCGGAGTCATAGCCTCCAAAGTGGAGCCTGGATTTTCATACAGCCAGGTCTCAGTGATGCAAGCTAAGTCCACCAATCCAACAAGATCAGCAATAATGCCAGTCTTATTCTTGATGGACCTGGCATTGCACAACACCGCCCGAGTTGGACGAACTTTGGCGGCTGTCAGGTCCATCTGCCTACTACACTCAGTAGTGCCCTTGGGTATGGGCACCAATCATGGTGAACCATGATCAGGATTCCATTCCACCCCAGGGTGCCTTCTGGATCTGACTACCCCAATACGGTGGCCCCCCTCGTCCATCCTCCTCTGTTCGCCATCCCCCACCCTCCTCCCTGTCCTACAAGTAATCCCCAATGCTCTACAGCACTGATACATCTCATATTGGAGAGGGAGAGAATAAAAAGGGCAGAGTGCTTGAAGAGACGAGGATGAATAGCGCCTACCATGGGGATTGAAGGCCAACACATGCTGCTATAAATCAGTTAAAATCAGACCATAAACCAACTTAGGAAACTAAATAAATAAAAACAAAAAATCAAATCTGAGCCAGGCTAGAGGGCCACTAAAATCTTCCTTAAACTCAAAACTAAAAAAATGTAAATATAAAGGGTTCTCTCACCACCCCTCTTTAAACAAACATAAATGAATAAATAGAAAATAAAATAGTCTACTGCCTCTAGCTCTCTCACAACCAGAGCAGGAGAAAACAATTTAAATTAAAACCAAAAATAAAAGAAAACATCCCTTCCCCCCAAATCCTCTCACGACCAGGAAGTAAGAGAAAAACAGACAAATTCAAAGAAATAATAAATGGACACAAGGTCCTCTCACCACCTCATCGTCCAAATAAAACAAACTGAACTTAGAACAAGTCAAAGCAAGAAATAAGAGGTCCTCAATCCACAGGGTGCAGAATCGATTATATCCACAGGCTATGCTGGCCCAAAATCCATGGAAGTCATAAATAAATCAATTTATTCATCCACATAGGATCATTTAGGGAGGGTAGATACGGGGAACATCCAGAAGACATCCAGGGTCCAAGCCAATCGAATCTACAAAGATTACCACAGTAGGTTAGGGCTCCCCCACTCCCCACTGGAAAACACCACAAAAAATAATGTCGCCCGATAAAACGCCCAGGTCAGAATCAGATTAAGCATAAGTAAGGGAGTTGTTACTGAGATTATAGACTCTGTCATTGGTTGGCACAAAGAGGGCGGTCCCAGAGTAACTGCATTATCATTTCCAAGGGTATTTATAGGTAAGGGGAATGGACCAGGAAGAGGTATATTATCTATATCTGATGCTACAGTGAGGGGGTCAAAACTGTTAAACAGTGGTAATTAAAGGGTTCTGCTTTTCTTCCTTTCCTTTTTTTTTGGCTGGTCTTTTAGTTTGTATGTCATACCAATCATTATCGGTATTATCCTGCGATTCAATCTCCCTTATTCTTTTCCTAGATATTGTTTCTTTTTGACATTGGCCTGAATTAAACGCTGCTACCTCAATATTTGGTGAAATGGGAAATGTAGTGGTAGGAACAAAGGAGCTTTCTTCAGTTACAGACTCTGCTCCTTCTTTATCTTGAGCATTTACTTGGTCAGTTTCCCCATGTAACATCTTATTAAATAATTCTTGTTGATTTATTTCCAAAGCTTTTAATCTAGTGTTAAATAATGAAATTTATGTGTGCATTTCTTTGTTCTGTTTACATTTTAAACATGTAAATGGTACATCGATTATTGGTATGTCAGAGAACAAATACATTTCACAATCGATACATTGGGTCCCAACTTTATCCTTAAGAACTAATTTTTGATACATTTTCCCCTCAAGCAGTAGTATATTTGCTTTAGTTTTATGTATAAACACTTACAAGCTCATAGCCTTCAGTATAGAATCCTGTCCCGTCTATTATGACGTGCCACGCCTCAATCGCTCAACTCGCCTAACACGTGTAATACGTGCCAACACATGTCTCTGCGCATGTCTCCACATGCACAACTGCGTGCGCCCTGCACGCGCTCACCCTCCTCGCAGCGTGGCATCTTAAGAGCTAGTAAGTGGCCAGGAGTAGTGTGGAGGGGTCACGAATCCCTCATATCTGAAACAAGTGGTTTTAAGTGCAAATATCCCCAAACTACAGTAGATAAACACTGCAGCCCAAGTAACTGTGCCCAAACTGTGCAGTCACTAAAAATAATGTCCCCAAATGAGTGTGTAGTTCACTACCTAGAGCAATCTGAACTACAGCACCCCCTCTTCCTGTTCCGCATATTATGAACAGGGCTCACAAGTTTGAAATACACAAACTGGTTTAAAATGCACAAATAACACAGGTAACTGTATCCTTTTGTATTTCCCTTCCCCAGACGTGGCTGAAAATGGATCTTCAGACCCATTCTACTCTCCTGGTAAAACTAATAAATGGAATGAAATGAAAATGACAAGCAAGTGCCAAATCAGATCTCTAGTTTGTTAATAGTCTCCTCCCGAGTCTGATTTTTTATGGCTGCGTGGGCCAAGCTCCGCAGATGATATGCATCATCAGATTTTGTATAAGAGCACTGTGGAAGCACATAACCGGAAAGCTGTCTGATATGCTGCCCCAGTGCTCTGTCATAGTTTCCAATGATCCTGATTATGCAGCCCTTCCCCTCCATGGGCCGCATAAATACACCCTCTTCCCAGTGCACTACTTTTCCTTTCCACAGCTGCAGAAGTGATGGCAGCTGTGTGCAACACAGTGGCGCAGACTTAAACTGTGCATGCATGAGTATCGTGCATAAGTAGTTATGTCAGCACTGCGTGTTGCACACGGCTGACTCCGGGACAAACTGTGCATGTATGAGTATCGTGCATAAGTAGTAATGTCAGCACTGCCATGTTGCACACGGCTGACTCAGGGACAAACTGTGCATGTGTGAGCATCACACATGCACGGTACTGTAATCACTGCAGTATTAGTTATGTCAGCACTGCCATGTTGTACATGGCTGACTCTGGGACAAACTGTGCACGTGTGAGCATCACACATGCACGGTACTGTAATCACTGCGGTATTAGTTATGTCAGCACTGCCATGTTGTACACGGCTGACTCCGGGGCAAACTGTGCACGTGTGAGCATCACACATGCACGGTACTGTAATCACTGCAGTATTAGTTATGCAGTGAGAGCACCACATAGTATTTTCACTGCTCTTGCTGCTCCTAAAAGCTTTCCACAGCCATATCAGCTCTGACCAGAACTTGTTTTCTGTTGGTGATATCTTCCACTGCAGTGCCCAAAGTGGACACGTGAGCGGGCTATCAGGAGTTTAAAAGCACTCTAGTGTGAGAGATCACCAATCAGAAATAAAATGAACACTGCTGCAGTTGAGCAAACCCTTGTGAGCGTCTAAGTAATCTTAAGAAAAACACCAAGCTAAAAGGTTTAGAAGCTTGTACCCTAATAGTACAGTGGTAGCCACAGACACTGCCAGATATTTCCCCCCAAATTTCTGTGATATTTCCAGAAATATCTGATGCTTTCTGCATTCAAACAGTAGGGGCAGCAGAGACAAACTCTTCAGAAATTTCACGAAATATCTGGAATTATACAATGGCAAGGAAATTTCCTGCATTCTGATTGGTCAGTGGGCGCCTGAGGCAGTGATGTTATTACACAGTAACATCACTATATTGTTTTATTGGAGCTTTCTATTGCTGTTGTCTCTTCAGAAAGCCAAAAAATCTACTAAAAACATCTATAATTATTTTTTTTTTATTTTGTATAGCATCAAGGTAAGCCATTGTATAATTGCAATAAGGCACTCCAAGGTGTGTGTTATTGTGTAATAACATCACTCCTGGGGTGGTGGAAGCACTTGGCTTTGCCTCGTGCTCAACCCACCTCAGGAGTGATGTTATTACATGATAACACACACCTTGTCGTGACTTATTGCTTAAATAGCTGGCAATGTCTGTGGCTACCACTGTACTTTGGTCACTGAAGGCTCTAAGGAAGTGACCATAGATCACAAAACATTTTCTTTTATGGCAGAGAGGTGACTTTGTAAAAAAAAAAACCTTTAACCTCACAATAAGGAGTCAGAGTCTCCCTTAATCCGTATAGCTGTACAGGACTCTCCTTGCATAGAGGTGTGGCTCCTCTGAGCCCTTATTCTAAATCTGGCTATTATCATAACTTAGGGAGTGCATCCAGGACCCCCCCCCACCACCACCACGACCACCACAGTAGTCTGACAAACCCCTTAAACTTAATTTTTTACACCTTTGTAGCTGTTTGTCATGTTGTTATTTTGGGCTCCTTGCCACGGTTTATCCTCTAGTGCTTTGCCATTTTTGTTGATGTATAGCAGTTGGCCTATATTACTTTTGTAGGGCAATTTTCCATGTTTTTACATTCACTTGTTCTTGTGCAAGGAATGTACTGGGACGAGACAGCATTTGAGAGATGTGTCACTGTCAATACAATTACAGCTGAAACTGCAGTAGGCTTGGCAGTGTACGCCAGTGACCAGGCACTGTGATCATGACACTGGTTCTGTTTTACTGACATGACATAACCTCTCCAATAAGATCACTTCATTTCTTTCGGTACCCGTAACACTGGCCATGCGCATTACAATTGATACTAGTGTGCACAGCCAGAGTTATGGCTACAGCTTCCTCCTGTCTCCCATTGTTCTCTGCCCCCTTCCCCCCCCAGCTTCTACATTAGTGTGGTGCAGCTTTCCTTATTGGCAGCTCCTGATGCCCACCACACTCTCTCTCCCAGTCCTCGCTCCTTTGACCCCCCGCTTCCACATTATCCTTGGTGCTGCTCTCCTTCATGCTCTCTGTGTGGCTGTCCACAGGGCTAAGGTGCATTTGTGTGTCTGTCTTCAGCCGTGGGTGTCTCTCGCCACTCCCTGAGCAACGCAGGACTCAGTGAGCGCAAGTCCAGTCCCATAGTTCCCTGCAGCTTGCGGTCATACTTTTAATGTCACTGTGAGTGGACAACGTAGCAGGGAAAGAGAGGGTTTTACTTGTTGGCTATTTGTACTCTGTCTCTGCTCTCTACATGCACAGCTGGATGAAGGCATAGGAATGTACCTAGGATCATGTCTGTTAAGGGGCTGCAGAATTACCCAAACTATATAAAGATTTATGTGCCGCCTTGCTCCTTGGTCCTGGGTGGCAACCGATTGCTACTGCTGGCATCAATATCTGTTGGCCTTGATTGAGGGTCTGGCAGAGTGTAACACTAAAGATGCATGTGGAGGGGTTGCCAAATACTGCCAAATACTGTACAGCTCAATATGTGAGCTGTTGCAGTTGGCTCCATACATCCTCTCCCTCTCGCATTGCTGAAAACTGCCACTCATTTTTTTTATGTTATTCCTCCCACACAATCTTCCTTTTTTTTTTTTTATTTAGTTGTTTAACCAGGAGTAGCACACTAAGCTGAAAGCTTTTTTACAGAAGTGACCTGGGAGCACAGGAAAGTTAAGTGACTTGCTCAGGGTCACACAGTAAGCAAGTGGAAGTTGTGGGATTTAAACCCCAGGTCTGGTCTGCTGGATGTCACCAGATTTGTAGTTCAGAGCCTTAAGCCACTGCCCTATGCTGCCTTCCTTCTAAGCATCCACCACCCTACACCTCCAAACATAAGATACTGACACTGGGAGTCCCCAATCCCCCAGTGTCCTCAATTCTACAGCAAACACTCCCTGAAGGAAAGGAATCTGTCCCTCATCATTTATTTTATACTGAAAAAAAAGAAAATCATCCATCATTGTCTTTTGCCTACCCTCTTACATACATGACCCCAGCAAGGGTGGCTACCTAGTGCTGCTGCTGGTCCTGTTACCTGTCAACCTTGTTTTCAGGTCTGGCAGAGCATAACAGTAAAGCCAAACCATTTCTGTCCCTAAAAAAAAAAAATCCCCAACGTCTTTTATTTTTTTTTAGCCCTGTAAAAAAGAAAATGGTTCCTCGATGTCTCCCCTGTCCGACCTCCCCCATCCTGACCCTCCCTCTGCACCCCTGCCTCCCTGCACCCCCTCACCCCATACTTATCACTGGAGGTCAAGTGCTGTCATATTCTCTGGACCAGGATACATCTGCACTCTTCAAAGTTCCACTGTGAACTGAACACTCAAGGTAAGTGCTATATAGTGTCTGTCAATGGTGGTTTCAACTTATGTGATATCTGAACCATTTTTGAGATTTTTACACCAGATTTTCGACATGGAGTTCTTGGGACCTCACCCCATGAACACTGTCACTGTCATCTAGTTGATCAGTACCGAAAGGTGGTTTTGCAGCGGATGCGTGGAATCACTTTTCAGGACTGATTATAGAAACAACAGTGCCATTGTTCATGAGGTGGGGTCCCAAAAAGCCCATGCTAGAAATTTGGTGTAAAAATACCCATAAATGGCTGAGTTACATGAGCTTGTTGAAACTTTTATACGCACACACATAACTTTTGTCAGTTTTAATATTTTGACTCCAAATTTTCAACATCACTATCATTTCACACCACCTCATGAACAGTATTTTTTCACTCCATGCCTGAAACATATTTTCACTGCAGTGGCATGGAATAGCACAGTTGCTGTGCGAAATTGCCTTTTGGGAAACAGTCAGTGGCAGAGCCAGGTTTAGGAGACAGGGGGCGCTATTTATCAAGCAAAGGCTCAGCAGTAGGCACTAAACACTGAATAAAGATGGAGGAGGGGCAACACTACTCACACTAGGGCAGCCAGGTGGGGTGACCACCCCCCTAGTCCCCTCTTTAGCTCCACCGCTGGATACAGAAATGAAATGATAGTGCCACTGTTCATGAGGTGGGCTCCCAAAAAGCTCATGCTGAAAATTCAGAGCAAAACAAAAACAACAAATGCCCAAGTTAAGTGAGCTCATTTAAATTTTCTTTCACATGAGCGTAACTTGGTCAATTTTTAATATTATCACTCCAAATTTTCAACATAGCAATTTTTCCACACCACCTCATGAAAAGTACAGCTGTCATATCTCACATCCTGCCCAAAACATGTTCTCACACCTGTGGCATGGAATTATGCAGTCGCTGCATGAAACCACCTTTTAGAATTGAGTAACAAAATGATAGCACCACTGTTTATGAGGTGGGATCCCAAAAAGCCAAGGTTGAAAGTTTAGAGCAAAATTATTAACAAAAGACAGAGTTATGCTACTCATTAAAATTTTCCTACACACGTGAGTAACTTTGCCAATATTTTATATTTTGACTCCAAATTTTTAACCTAGTCATTTCTTTACACAACCTCATGTGTCAGTGTGGCTCAGTTGGTTGCACACTCGCCTCTGAGGCCGGGAGATCAGAGGGCTGTGGGTTCAGTTCCCACATCTGGCACTTGGGTTAATATCCCAGTACTGACACTATAGTGCAGCATGAGAGGGGTACTGCATTTCTGAAGTGCAGTCTTTCAGATGAGACATTAAACCGAGGTCCCATCTGCCAGGATTGGTGGATGTTAAAGATCCCATGGTACTTATCGAAAAGAGTAAGGGAATTTTTTGTTAATATAACATCAAAAGCAAAGGATTACAAAAGTATTACATCACACAAACATGCCCAGATCAAAGAAAAATAAAAAAATAAGTATTATAGTCATACAGAAGAAAGAAAAGTTAAAAACAAATCAAAATAAGTATTATAGTCATACAATAACAGATGAGAGAACAATCATACCCCTCCCCAAATACAAAATAGATTTAATACTATTCTCTCTTACTTATATTTTATAAACCTTGTGAATCCTGTCCAAGTAGTTACCTTCCTAGTGGATGAAAACCCTAAATCTTTAGGAAAAGCCTTTCCATGGCCCCTTGAATCTTTAATCCTACTACTCCATAAGACATCAGTTTTTGATACAAGACCCATTGGCATCTAGCCTGCCATAAATAGTATGTTAAACAGCAACAAAATATTTGCAAAGTCTCTAAATTATAAGTCTTCCCTAGCTGAGGAAAGTGACCCAAAACCAGTGTATCATAATCCAAATACAATAACCATCTCATGTTCCATTTTGAAGCTAAGAATTTCCAAAGAGAACTGGCGTAAGTACAAGAAAATAAAAAATGATCTACTGTTTCTTCCTGGGCAATGCACCCTGAAAAGGGGCAAGTTCTTTCATTTAAAGCTTTATGCTCTGCATTACCCCTAACCCCAATCCTTCCATAGACTGTAAACCATAAAAATTCCCACATACATTCTGGCAATCTAGGATTATTTTATTGCTGGAGCACCTCCACAGTTCTCAGTGAAGGACAGTTTATAAAAGCTGGCTCAGCCGGATATAGTAGTAACATTACTGTAGTATATAATTGTGGTCCTATACTGTCCTGTACTACCTGTGGCAACAAACCCCATTTATAGAGTTTTTTCGCTATTGGCAAAAAATATAGTGGTATTAATAATTTTTTAAGGGACTTAGGAGGACTTGTAAGCCAAGCAGAATAATAGTGAGCCAACACATGTTTAATTAATAACCCATATCTAGATACAGATGGCAGCAACCCAACCCTGATGTTTTGTGCTATCAATAATGTATGAAAAAAAATAACCGGATCCACCATTCCTAAGCCCCCTTTGTCTTTAGCAAGATATGCATATTGCCATTTTATAGGGCTGAGTTTGTTACTCCATACCATCTGAAAAAATAAATGATATACCCTTGTTTCCAGCCTTATTGGCAATGGAAATATCATTGCAGTGTACAATAAACCTGGAATTAAAAACTGCTTAATTACTTGTACATGTTTCAATTTTGATAATTTCCAGTGTTTCCATATTTGAATTTTACCATCTCTAGAAGCTAGTGCTTTTTCCCAATTTAACTCTGGAAGATTCTGGGGCCCATATAATAATCCCAGAATTTTAATTGGATCTGAGGACATTCGGAGCCCCTGAATAATAGTGTCTGGTGGCTGGCCAACCCCAATAAACAAACCCTGGCTTTTTTGTTTATTAATTTTAGAATTAGAAACCAAGGAAAAGGAGACCATAAAATCCAAAAATAATGCTACTTGATTATAGTCAGAAAAAAAAACACAAGATCATCAGCATAAGCCTATACATGTAGTTCTTCCAACGAAGGAGGTCCCAGGACTCATTTCCATTTTGGATTTTGTGAGAGTGATTGAATTAATGTATCAATTATAAAAGAATATAATAAAGGACTTAAGGGACATCCCTGGCGCACCCCAGTGGAAACATGAAACCCATCCCCAATTTCTGTCTGAATGATTGGGTGGATAATAGCATTATTATAAAGTTATTTCACCCAGTTTAAAAAGACTTCTGGAACCCCATACTGTTGTAAAGTAATGAATAAAAATGGGTGATAAACTCGATCGATGGCCTTCATTTGGTCTACTGAAATAATACATCCAGAATGTTTATACAAACCAAAATACTCTATCAAATCTCAGAGAATTATATGTGCATGTTGAATTTTTTTCCTCAGGAGCCCACAATATTGAGAAGGGAAAAGCACAGTAGCAGCAAATAGCTTAAACCAGTTATTCAGAATCCCTGTTAAAAGTTTGTAATCAGAATTCAGAATCGTGATTGGTCTCCAATTGTCTTAGAGTTCTTTATTCCCAGATTTATATAGGAAAACTAATAACCCTTCAAAAACCAAACAGAAATTTCCACAGTGGATAGAAAAAAATTAAACACAAGTTCCAAACGTTCAGAGAATTCAGAAGGAAAAGTATTATATAGCTCAGAAGTAAGTCCATCAATCCCAGGTGAGGTCCCTAGTTTTTGAGATTTAATAGCTGTTACAATTTCTGCACTTGTAATGGGGCTAATTAAAAGTGATTTATTGAATCCAGTATCTGGAAGTTTTATCTCATGCAAAAACTTCCCCATATCCTCCACGCTAGGGGGCACCACCGGTGTATGAGACAGTAAAAATTTCTTTATAACAGCATGAAGGCCCTTAGAATCCTGCACAAGGTATCCTTCTTGATTCAAAAGAGCTACCAAAGTCGTGTTAGCTTTATATTTTTAAAAGGCTTCATAAGGATCACCTTGAGGATGCTTTTTCACACCATATTGAAAAAGTACCTGCAATGTACTAGCGCTATTATATTGTACATCCTGAATTTTTTGCTTTATGGTCATTATTTGGGAAGAAAAATCACCTTTAGAAGTATTTGCAATAGAAATTAAATAATATAACTGCTGACACAGTTTTAGATAATGAAGAAATTTTGAATTTCCTTGGACCTTCCTTGATTTTTTAGCATACTTCGCAAATCTTCTTTAGAGTCTCTCCACCATTGCCCCAAATCATCATATAAAAAGGAAACTGAAAGCTGAGCAAGAAGTAATAATTGTATATTAGATAATATTCCAGGGGATTTTAACAGAAGGGCACTACGTTTCCATCGTGTTTTCTGAATTAGTGGTAAAGAATTAGGGGAAAAATCACACTGAAGAAGCATGTGATCTGAAAAGGTCACTGGAAGGTGTAAAAAATTAAAGGGAAGATTATCTGAAAGAAAGATGTAATCTATGGTAGATGTATATAAGTGTCTTTTATAAGTAAATTTTGGACTACCTTACTGATGACAGCTACTATTAACCAACACAGACAACTTTATTAATTGACATAACGCATCAGAGTCACAATATAACTTTTTCCCATTACTCATGGGTTTGCTTCCCACTGATTTGAGCTTACAATTAAAATCTCCACAAAGAAAGATTTCAAAGGAAGTCAGTAAAAAGGGTTTTATCATCTGAAAAAGTGCAACCCGTTTAGATTTTAGCTGAGAAGAGTATACATTAATAAATCTGCATGTCATAGAATGCCAGACCCTATCAAGGATCATTAACCGCCCTGGGATTAAATCAATTAATTTTATCAAAGAAAAATCATAAGAATTAAAAATAAATCCTAAACCATCTGCCATCTGTTGTCCAAAGGACCAGTAAGATGGACCCCAGCACCATTCTCTTTGGAAAAACCTGGCCTGATCTAGGGTATACATCCAAGTTTCTTGTAGCAGGCACACATCCAGAAAGTTGCTATGGATATAGTCATAAATCACCTGCCGTCTTCTAAAGTTCAATAAACTATGCACATTCAATGAACCTAGTTTAAACCAAGCCAGTTATGAAACCTGAATGTCAACCATCTGTTTTCCTTCTTTTTTTCTTTTTACCTTTATAACCTTCTTGTGCCTGGAAAGGGGATGGAGGGCTATCATGTATAGGTTGAGAATCAGGCCCCAGACAGTCCATTTCTAAATCACCCCACTGTGCAGATAACACAGTAAAGGGATTACTGGTTTCCATCTCCACTGGGGGAGGGAAGGCAAGAGGAGGTTTAAGGTTCCTGGAGGACCTTATAACTTGATTAACTGGTGGATCAATAGAAGAATCCTGAGATAAAACTTCCTTTTGTGCAGAATAACAGACAGGAGAAAGCAGGGGAGAAATCTTAACTGGAACACAAGGAGGGCTGACCTCAGACGTGTCCTGAGAGGGGTGTGAAGAATGGATAACAACTTCTCCTGTGTCAGCAGAGGCTGTCTGGGTAGTGCCTGTGGCTAGGTCCTGAGCCTTTTGAATTAAAAGATCTGGACTACCACTGGATGCTTTATTTTTTGCAGCCCAGACACATTCAGAAAAAACATGGCCAGTTTCTTCACAAAGGTCACATTTAGTTAAATTAGCACATTGGAAAGCAATATAACCAATTTCACCACAATTATCACAGCGAGTCTTGTCACATGAACAGGACAAGTGTGTTCTGGAACCACATTTGTAACAGGCCCTGGGCTGCCCAGCATAAAAACAGACCCCCCTATCATGACCTAACAAAAAGGAGTTTGGAATATGTTCTATCTGAGTATCAGCTTCCGAAGCTTAACTTTGAACCGCCATCCTCCTGTCCAAAATTGTTCTGTATCGAATATGGCTTCAGGAGAGCTTAAAATCTCACATTTTTGAGACTACCAGTATGAAATATCATCCACATGAACTCCCTCATTCCTAAACATTATTGTAATGTATTTAATTAAGGGCTTTGTTAAAGGAATCACCAAAAACGGAGTCCATGAGGGAGAAAGATTCACCTGGTTGTATCGTTCCCAAAATAAATCTAGGGCATAGGCTGAGCGAAAGCTAACATCAAAGTTATCTTCTCCTGAGATATTGATGAATGCAAAAACTTCCCTGTGAGAAAAATGCAAAGAATCTTTCAATAAACATTTTCCCACATATTGCCTATCAGGCCTGACATCCAAACCCCCCCTTATATCACAGCTGTACAGCATTTCTGCTTGGTGCTGCTTCTTTCTTAATTTTAGAAAATAATTCTGACATCAGGGGTTTCTCAGTTTCTGAGTTACCCAGTAATATGTCAGAAAGGTGTCCAGTTCCAGAAACAGTAATGGCCACAGGAGCAGTGGCTTGGGGGGCCAAGTCAGAAGGTCCATCTCCTCCTTGCACCCCTACAGGAGTTTCTGGGATTATAGGTGGGATAGGCAACTGTGGCTTCCATGTTGGCTAATTTTGGGAGAAGTTCAGCTTGGGGTCCCAATCATGTGTGGGTCGCTAAGACCCTTTTTCCAAAGTCCATCCAGCTGCACTTAAAGCTTGCTGAGGTGACCATGTTTCATCCATCAGGGGCTGTACAGGAGGAACAGCAGCCATAGACACAGGACTAGGCTCTGCAAGAATGAGAGAAGAGTCTGCCTGAACCTCTTCTAGCATCCCCAAATGCCTTTTAGAAAAAATCACAGCTGCTCTTTTTTCTTTCCCTTCATCCCCAAACTTCTTATGAGTTGACTGAGTCCGTTTCATGAAAGAGAATTCCGAAACTCCCTCCTGATTCAGTGGTCCTGTTTGAAAAACACAGTTTACCTCCGTAGTTTGTAATGCAGCAGAGGACGTTAGGACAGGAGCACAAAAAACAAATCCTGCTTCTTTAGTTAACGTAATAGCATGCCCGGTAGAAACGGAGCCTCCGTGCTCCGAGATAGACACATCTGGGGCATCAGAAGTCACGGTTGCAACCTGCGGTGAGCCAGGAGTGACCGCAAGTGATCCTGATTCCATTAATGGCTCTCGGCACTGAATCACCTCGGATTCTTGACTGCCAGCCAGCGAAGACATACCAAAAGACTGTTCAGGCTGCACTGAAGTAGAAAACACTGGTAACAACTCACCCGACTGCTCCTTGTCGGAAACTGAGTGCACAGGTGTAGGGTCCAGATCAATGGCAGGCGAAGGTGAAGCAGTGACAGGTGAAGCCTCCGAGTGCAGTAAAAGCAGCTGTTTTTCCTTAAGCGTTCTTGGTCCTGAGCAAGCACAGCAAGCTGTAACGTGAGCTGCTCCTGCTGGTCCTCCGTAACAATGGTAGTAGATAATTGCACATTTTGCACCAGTGAGGCAGACACCATTAAATCTTTTGTAGAAACAAAAATGTCACCATCTTCTGGGTCGTTATTAGTACACTGACTCCCAGCTTTCTCCATAAGTTCCTCAATCATTATAGTAGAGCCCAACCGCTCTCCATTCTCCGTGACGTCCATCCTCCACCAAGTCTGACCACAAGTGATCCAGCTCACAAGCAGCAAGTCCCCCTACTGCTAACAATGCAGTAGGGGATTTTCCCAAGTGTCCTGGCCAAATTTCTCTCATTCACTTAAAAAATACCACCAACAGCTTAATCTGGTTCAAGGTCAGTTGGCATTCATCTGTATCCCCTCCCCCGGGCCATGCCTGAAAATAGGCAGGATTTGTCTAGTGCACTTACCCGGTCAACAAAAACTAAATAAATAAATATCCAGCTCTGGACAAGAAGGTCGTATGTTCTTATCCCACACCAGGATTGGACCTTCACCTAGAAACACTGGCATCTGAGAGCAGTATTAGAGGGGTGCTGTACTGCTAGGTGTGCTGTCCTTCAGATGAGATGTTAAACCAGGGTTCCTTCTACCCATCCTGGTATTGTCCAGGTGGAAGTAAAAGAACCAAGAGCACTCTTAGCAAAGAATAGGGGACATTCCTGGTGTCCTGGCCAGCATTCCTCTTCACGTAAAACTGGTTTTTGAAATTGTCCAGGCTGTGTGCGGGTGATGATGTGTGATATGGCTGCCACTACACATTCAGTTTTTTTTACTACCAGTCTAGCATGGCTTGTAAAGCACTTTGAGATACACTGTATATGAAAAACAGCTATATAAATGCTGATTTTTCTTCTTCTTCTTCTTCTTCTTCTCATGAACAGTAAAGCTGTCATTTAACAGATCCTGCTCAAAACAAGTTTCCACACCTGTGGCATGGAATGGCTGTTTGCCACGGATTAAGACATTTTCACCTATGGAGTTTATGAGGTACAGTGATAAAAAAACTGTTGAAAATCTGGGGCCAAAATGTAAAAATACTACAAAGAGTGCAAAGGCAGGGGTGTTACCAGCAGAAGGAGGAAGGGAGGTAGTGATGCCATTATATAATATCCTGGCATGCCTACCAGAGGGTATGTCATGTCAGATGAATCTGATAGATTTCTTTGACTGGGTGATGAAGGAAATTAATTGAGGGGTGGTGTGGACATTTCCTAACTCAATTTCAGCAAGGTCTTCAACACCGTCTCACATAGGAGGCTTGTTAAGAAGATTGGTAGTCTGGGCATGGTAGACAAGGTGGTCAACTGGGTTAAGAACTGGCTAACAGACAGGAGACAGAGGGTGGTGATTAATACGGTACAAACTGGGGAGGGGGTGTCCAGTGGGGTACCGCAGCAATCAGTCCTTGGGACAGTCCTTTTCAACATCTTCATTAGTGACATTGCAGTGGGGCTGGAAGTGAAGGTCTGTCTGTTTGCAGATGACACCAAGATCTGCAATAGGTAGGCTACTCCAGAAGAGGTGTGGAAAATGAGAAAGGACCTAGGCAGGCTTGAGAAATGGTCAACAGTGGCAACTGAGGTTTAAATCAAAGAAGTGCAAAATTATGCACCTAAAGCACAGAAACCCTAGGAAGAGCTACAGGATTGGGGGGGGTTGGTGACAGTCACCAAGGAACAAAGGGACCTGGGTGTTATAATTTCACATGACTTGAAAGTGTCAAAGCAGACTAAAAAGGCAGCGGAGAGAGCTAGTGGCATGCTGGGGTGCATAAGAAGGGTTATTACCAGCAGAAGGATGGAGGTAGTGATGACATTATATAAAACCCCTGGTCAGGCCTCATATGGAGTACTGTGTGCAATTCTGGAGGCCATACCTTCGAAAGGGCATAAACAGGCTGGAGAAAGTCCAGAGAAGGGAGACTATGATAGCACAAGGCTTGCACCACAAAACAAATGAGCAGAGATTAAGGAACTACAATATGTACTCATTGGAGGAGAGGAGGGAGACAGGAGACATGATAGAGACATTCAAGTACCTCAAATGTATAAACAAGGTGCAGGGCAAATATATCTTCCAATACAGGAGGAGTGTAAGAATGAGGGGGCAGGACATGAAATTGGAAGGTGGCAGGCTAAGAGGGAATATGAGGATGCTTTTCTTTACAGAGAGGGTGGTGGACACATGGAATGGTCTGCTGCAGGAGGTGGTGGGAGTGAGTACTGTGGTGGAAGTTAAACATGCATAGGACAGGCATGGTAGAACCATAGAGGTACGGCTGAGGGAAGGTCAGAAGCCATAATCAAGTACATGGCTTATGGTCAGACTGGATCTTTAACAAGGACTCTGAAGACTTTAAATGTTAGATCATTTGTGTGGTTTCCCTAGCCCTGGAGGGTCGGCCAGGTTGTGTTTGGCCAAAATAAATGAAGCAACAAGTCTTTAAAACAGCATTTACTGGACTCTTCATTATTTCCACAGATATGCCCTTGGTAAATGCCATGTCTGGTTGTTTACTTTACAGTTGATTTTGTCACAGAGCACCCAAGGTCACCATAATGCGGCTCTTTGGTTCCATTTATATATTTTCCCAGTATGTAGGTGCTTATAATGAACGGTTTATTTGCAAATCTCAACAGAATCTCCAAATTGCTTTGCATTTCCACTTCTTTGTATTTTTTGCTACCCTTTAAAATGTTCTCATGTAAGAAGAGAGTTTTTGCAATAAAAAAAACATGAGGATCTCATTTGGGTTATTTTACTTCATAATTACACAGTGCAAATCTACAGTACATGTTGTACTTCTCAGCTGCTAGATCTGAAACCTGCTAACAAAAATACCTCCATCCCCAAACACATGATCAGCTTAATAATCATGACGTACTATCAGATACGTACAACAGACAGACAGACTGAAACGTTGAGAAAGGAGAGATCATTTTATATCACTTGCTTACTAAAAGTTTGGTTTTCAGCTACTTAGAACAACCATCAAACAATAACACATAACATTGTCAGCAGCTTGCATTACTACGTCAATCTTGATAAAACAGAGGGATATATGAATTTAATACATCTAAATATTTACTAGTTTTCCACAAGTTTCTACAGCCCCCATCCTCTTAGAAAGCTCACATAATAGCATTGAATGATTTATTGTATCCATGTCTCTAAAAAAACAAACAACTCTTAACATCAGCTATTCGTGACTCCTGTCTTTACTGCAATCATATTCCATTAATAAGTTGCTTTTGAAGGTTGCAGTACCCCCCTTCCACTGGATCAGCGGGATTACTATTTCACCCCTTTTGTGACCAGAGGATGCGGAGCAGGGAGTACTGTGAATACCTGCAAGTGAATGTCCAGCATGGACAAATGATTTTCACTTTTGTCTCCTTACTGCTATTTTTCCTATGGGCTTTGCCTTTTGCTATGATATATAGCGACTGGACAATTTTAGGGCAGTTTGCCATGTTTTTGTTTTAGGGTGGGTTGTCATTACTTTAGTTTTTCATGGCTGTGTGCCACCGTAGTTCTGTTACTGGCTGTATGCCAGCTTATCCTTGTTTATGACTGTTTGCCACCGTTGCTTGTTTTATTTCACTTTTTCACTGATGATATATTTACATAGACTCATCATAGAATCTTGATGGCAGAAAAGGACCACTTTGCCCAATAAGTCTGCCCCATACCCCCCACACTCATCCCCCTTCCACAGATCCACAGCCTACCCCTGCTGCTCAACCCCATATGTCTGTCCCATGCCCTCTTGAACCCCTCCACCAATTCAGCCCCCACCACACACCCTGGCAGTCTGTTCCAGGCCTCCACCTCTCTCTCCCCTTACTGGCTGTGTGCCTCTATGTTTTATTCTGGCAGTGAGCTCTATTAGGGTTTTTATGGCCGTGTGGATGCTCGTGGCCAGTTTTTGTTTCTATATAAAAATCCTACTATTTCTACATACATGTATTATGTTCTTCTTGGTTCTGTGTGTGCATTTCTGTGCTTGGGGCTTGTGGTATTTAAATGATGTCATCACTTGGTTATGTGACATCCCTTTGTAATCGCAAATGAGCTGCTTGTGGTGTGCATCATGGTTGACTTTGTGATGCCATTTGTGACAGTTGCTAATGCCTGCTGTATTGGCACATATTTTGTGTTTGATGTGACAGTTTGTTTCAATATACCGTTGTTTATTGACCAGTGCAGATTAACATTTGCAATGGGCAGTTTGCACAGTTAGTGACAGTTTTGAATATTCTTGCCCAGATCCCTGGGTTACTTGCCCATGGTCACACAGATACTACTGTATGTTTTGGCACCAGTTGGGTTTGAACAAGTGATATCCTTTTTCCCAGACTGACACATAAAATGGTTCCTCTTTGTGCTGGCTGTTCATGGCTGGCAATGTCCTGAGGTTGGATAGGCTAATATTAGGGAAATTGTATTATCCTTATCTTCATTTGTTTATGAGGTAATGCCTTCTTCTTCACAAGACAGTTTCAGGCTATATTTGCTTCTGTATAAGGGATCAGAATTTGCATGCACTGTTGCATAATGGTGTTCCTAGGAATCAAATCTTTGAAGGTTACTGGAAATGTGTGTAAATGTTCAGTTGCCAGTAATGTTTCTATTTTCAGAACAAATATTCTGGCCTGACACATGCTGCATATTAAACTGCACCTGAGTGAAAATTAAAACTCTAAATTATTTCCAATGGCTTTCGTTTAATGCACACCATTCTGTATTGTTCTTAGAAGTGAGCCAAGTGCTCCTGCTTCTTGATACAGAGCGCTTTGCATGTTGTCCCTTTAATCCACGTAGTGCTCTGCAATGAGAAGCTAATTACTCCTTCTTCATAATGAGAAACGTGAAGTGCATTGTTTTAATGGACTTCGCGCAACTTTGCCATGTATTACAGCCTTCCCCTCAATCTTAACACAAAGTGCCATTGATTTGAATGGACTTCTCTTTGCTTAGCCTGTTTATTGCTATGTGAGGTGAATTTTGCATTGATTCATGGGATGGCATGTCACAAGGGCACTACATTGTCTTGCACAGCCTCAGTTCTGTGTAGCTTGTGTAGTGTAAAGCTGGAGACAATTTGCTGTCAGAGTTCTGAGAATCAAACCATCGAAAAAGCTTTAAAAAATCACTTTTGATCCAATTATTTTGATCCAAATTTAGTACATCAACTGCAGGAAACCCTACTGTGCTTAATTCACTGAGTGTTGATTGTTTTTGTGTGCAGTTTGAATGTTAATTTAGAACATTCAGCCTGTGTACTGACAGACACTATTGAAGTGTGCTTTGGGGAAGGGGTGTATCTGTGATGGAATGAGATTCACACGAGAAAGGCAGATTTTCTAACTGTTTTGTGCTAGGGTGTGTCAGTATTTGTGTGTTTATGTACACTCATAGTAATACTGGAATTAATTTTTGAAAATTATTTTCTGTTTGTTGTGGCGCAATGCATATTTTCATTCTGTATAAAGGTGTCAGTGTGGCTCAGTTGGTGGTACATCTGCCTCTGGACCAGAAGGTTGTGTGTTCTCGTCCCACACCGGGATTGGACTTGCACCTAAAAATTGCTGGCATCTAAGTGTAGTATCGGGGGGTGCTGTACTGCTGGGGTGTGCTGTCCTTCAGATGAGACATTAAGCCGAGGTCCCTTCTGCTCATTCTGGTCTTGTCCTGGTGGGTGTCCAGGTAGAAGTAAAGGAACCCAGGGCACTCTGTTGCAAAGAGTAGGGAACATTCCCAGTGTCCTGGCCAACATTCCCCTTCCCATAAACCAGTTCATGCAATTATCCAGGCTGTGTGTGGGTGATGATGTGTGATATGGCCGCCACCACACATTCAGTGACTTCACTACCAGTCTAGCATTGCTTGTAAAGAGCTTTGGGATACACTGTGTATGAAAAGTGCTACATAAATACTGATTCTTCTTCTTCTTCTTGTAAAAGATTTTGTAATAAAGTGTACTGCACTGCTACATTTTCTGTGCATTACCTGTACTGTGTGAGTGTGCGTGTTTGCCATCAAGTCAGACACATTTTATTGTGGCAGTGCCACACAGTAATCACCGCACTCTGAATTGGTTATCTGTCTGTGGTATTTTTTTACTGTTTCCTTCTATCTAGATAGTGAACTTCTACTGCAGCGCCCCCCCCCCAACCGGCAAAAGGTATAACTTATTTTTCCAGTTTTCCATTTCTGTGAACACTGGTTCAAATGTTTTTGTGCCTGTGTGGCTGCATCCCTTTATAGTGTGCAGTCTGCGTCTGTGTGTTTGCATCTGTTTAAATTCCAAATCAGCATCTTTAAGCCACAGTTATTGTTTGCTGGCTTCCCGCCCACCACAAACTTTAGAAATCTCAATTTGTTGTGAATTTTCTGTGTAATCCCAAAAAATGCCTGCAAAGAGATGTCCATGCAAAGATGCTTCTGGCCATGGCACTGCTGCCAGTGGCAAGAGTGTTCGTGGACATGGTAGTAATATGCAGCAGAAGTGCGTAGTTGATGCCAGTAAAGGGATTTCTCTGACTATGTTTTTTACAGTGCAATCAGTAGCTTCAGTCATGGTTGGAGATCCTGTTGCCCCTACTGATGGTAGTGAAATTGTTGCTAGCATGATAATTGCCCCATGTTCAACCCATGCCAATGGCAATATTTTAAACTGGTTTCCCAAATATTATGGAGTCTAAAGGCGTGCCCATGAGTCAGAGTTTAGTAGCTGTCACACTCCCCGACATCCCCATCCCCACTTTGGTTGAATATGATTCTGATGCCAATGAAGAGTCATCGTAATCTCATGTTTCCAGTGCTGTTGATTAGGTCATGCCTGTGCCATCCAACCCTTCAGATGTTGGAGAAAAAGGATCCACGATGGATGTTCAACAAACTATCCAAGTGATGAAGCAGTGGTAATCTGCCAGCTTTGCCAAGCTCATGTCAGAGGTGGTAAAAAGGGTATTCATCTGGGCACCGGGGGTCAGCATACATATTTGAAGAACAGGCACATGGCACTGTGGACTCAGCTCCAGGGGGGAGCTAATGCCATAGTGGAGCAGTAACCTCATCCACCTTACTGAGCATGTTAACCCCTTCCATAACTGTAAGTAGCCCAAGTAGCCATGTCCATAGCAGTGGTAAAATAACAACTGAGGATTACTACAGGCATGAAGAGGATGATGATTTTGAATTCTGGTGAAGTGGTGGTCAGAGTAGCAGCAGTGGTGGTGGATTATGCAGCTGTATTTCTAGTCCAACATGAACCCCTGTGCTAAAAACGGATAAAATAACATTGTCTGTGGACTTGTCAGTGTCACCTGTGCACCCCTTTTCATCACATGGCAAAAGCACCGCACCCATAGCCTTTCTCAGAGCAGAACCATTTGTCACACCAAGTGCAAAGTAGGTAATAACAACTCAGCACACGTTGCAGAGTCTTTCTGCCCGAACATGAAATACCCACCCAGTCATACTGTGTCACATGAACTGAATGCTGATGTAGCAGAAATGCTGGCAATTGACCTGTTGCCCTTCTCCTTTGTGGAGAATTCCAACTTCCTGCATTTTGCACACTCGCCTGTCCCAAGTGGAATGTCCCTTCCAGGACAAACTTTTCCAACCTTGATGCCCTGAAGCTTTTACCAGTCTGTGTCAGAGTCTGTAAGACATGCCTTCCAATATTCCTCATCATCATTTACCTACTTAAGTATGGCTATGTGGACAAGTGGCAAAATGGCAGGCAGTTCATACTGTATAGGTGTATTACTGCACATTGGGTGCAGGTACCAGGGGTTGTCTGTGCTGGCAGTACTTGAAATCATGGTAGTAACCTAGCTGGAATTTGACAGCATGCAATGCTTGCAATGTACAGTGTGGTCAGCTCCCACACTGGTGAATGCATAGTTGACTAGCTACTGACTGAAATGGATGAGTAGCTGATCCGCCTGTCCCTGAAAGCTGGCTTTATAGCCAGTGACAATGGTTCAAATATTGTGAAATGTATCATCGATGGTGTCTTTGTTCAGGTTCCATGCATGGCCCACTGTTTAAATCTCATGGTCCAGGAGTTTCTGCAGCACCCTGACATCAAAAACATTGACAGTTGCACGCTGTATCTGTGCACATTTTTCACACTCTGGAAAGGCCCATGATCAACTTCAGCAGCTGCAGATTCAAAGCAGCCTCTCTCAGCACTACCTCAAGCTCAAATTTGTCACCCGCTGGAACTCAATTCTACATGGCAGAGAGGTTGTATGAACAGTACAAAGCCATCTCAGAATTCCTAGTCATGCACACTAGCTGTTACACTTCAGGGGCCTCGATGTCTATGACAACAGAACA
Organism: Neoceratodus forsteri; assembly: GCA_016271365.2. Classification (NCBI taxonomy): domain Eukaryota; kingdom Metazoa; phylum Chordata; order Ceratodontiformes; family Ceratodontidae; genus Neoceratodus; species Neoceratodus forsteri. The sequence goes on along the minus strand of CM057454.1, from coordinate 1,287,521,215 downwards.
GTGGCACCTCATGGACTTGGTAATATTAGTTTTGGCATCCTTTGGATGTGACACACAGGCAGTGAGTGGAGACACTGCCTCCAGAAACCAAGCCATTCCATTGCTGCATGTACTGAGGCAGACTTTGTTGAATCTGCAGTGTAGTCTTGATGTTTCTGAAGATTATTCTAGCAGTGCATTTCTTAAACACATGCTGACAGTACTGGGCCACAATAGCCACATCACAAGTATTCTGCAAAGTTCAGAATTCAGAATAGCAACAATGCTGAACCCATGATACAAACATGGAATTGGATCCTTACTGGAAGGAGGGCCTGAACAGGTTAAAAATCTCAGTGGACAACAGGTGCGATTGGTTCATGGGGCATAGAAGTCAAGTGGCAAGTTCAGCAAATAACAGCATGACAAGTCTGAAGGTCACTGTGGACTACTAGTAGGAACATCCAGTAAGGCAGCTGAAGGTCCAGGTGGGATGTCAGCAAAACCAGTTGTCATTAACCCACTTTGGAGTGCCTTGTCCCAAGTGGGAATCTGTGACATCGATGAATTTGGTTAACTGGATGATGAGCCAACAACAGGACTGCGTGCAGCAAAGAAAATGGTTGACTCATATTTGTCTGAAAAAAGGCAAGTGTCAGTAACTGACAATCCACTGCTGTACTGGAGTGGAAAGGTGAATGAATGGCTAGAGCTGACTTCAGTGGCACTGAAGTACCTGACCAGCCTTCCCTCCAGTGTAAGTGTGGAGAGGGTTTTCATTTCTGTGGGGGCAATAATTCGTGACCATTATACCAACCTCTCACCAACAAATGTCAGCATGCTGACATTCATAAAAATGAATGAAGGTCACATCCCACCTTGAACTTCCACCTCTGTATCCATACCCCATCTCATTGATAGTTATGCTGATGATGCTGGAGAAGCAGACCATCCTGGTGGCAGCATCAACCGGCCAACCATTGAGGTTGACGATGCAATCATGGACAAAGAATTCCCTAGTGGGTGCAGTTCTGACCTTGATGTCTGTGAGGGCAGCTTCCTCATGGATGAGGATGAGGTGGACGTTGGTGGTATTTAAGTTAATGGTTTGAAAGGCTGTCACATTTTATCAATGGTACATTTTTTGGTTTTCATAAAATAAAACCAGTGTTTTTGACTCATTCACATTCCATAATTCAGACTGGCACAAATAATGCCCATCACATTCATTCCATTTTACCTTCACCTTGGTATATCTTCTGATTCCACTTAAAAAGCAGGTGCCCACTGTCAGGCACACAGCCCCCCTCACACATATATAATAGCTGGCCTGCTCCACTATTGAGTGCTGTAATATAAATTCTATGCGCTTCGCTCCAGTTAAAAAGTTATAGCATCCTCAATGTGCACCCCCTTAAAAACAGATCTGTGTCTGACATGCCTCCACTTTTGTACAACCCAGCCCCCTTTTGTGATGTCAGAAAATGAAGGTTGTGTGTGTGCTCCAAAGACCTGTATTGGCACCATGTTTTCAATGACATTTACTACTATTTAGAGTTGCCACTTGGAAAAATGAAAGTGACCACTCCAATAAACAGTGACTGTTACTACAGAGACAATTTTTATTTTTATACATGGCATCTCTAAATAGTACATACATACAGGTTAATGGAATGCACACTCAGTATTCAGTTTCTCGCATTACAAAAGGGGGCTGGGGATATATCTCTGGTGGTGTGTCACACGGCTCTGTTTTTATGGGGTTGCACATTCGGGGTGCTATTACTTCTAACTTTAGTGAAGCACATGGAATTTTTAATACCGCTCAATAGTGGAGCAGGTCGGTTATTATACATGTGTATGAGGTGAGCTGGGTATCTGGCAGTGGTGGTTACCTGCTCTTTAACAGAATGTGTGCCATCATTAGTAAACACAGTCAGCCTCTTAAACAGAACTGTCATTTGCAGTAGGTGGTAGCCACTTGAATCCTATCATTTAAAGATATTTTCCTCCTGAGTGACACAGAAATGCTGTAATACACCATATCCAGCCACCCATCCATCTGTCTGAAAGTGAACAAGAATGTGTTCCTGTGCCCATGACTACAAGTAACCCACAGCCAGCCCAAGCCACCAGTCACTATGCCAGTGAGAGTGAATGTGTTCCTGTGCTCATGACCACAAGTAACCTGCAAACAGCCAAAGCCACCAGTCACTATAAAAGTAAGAGGGAATAATGTTCCTGTGACCAGGAACTGCCAGAAGGAGCCCACATCCAGCCACATCCACCATGCTTCTTACTATCAGCAACTAATAGTGAGTATGTACTAATTTGTCATGCTATGGAATTTCCTTGAGCTGTGTGAATGCTTCCTTTAACATTTGTGAGATGCACCTCAGAAACATATAAAGTAAATCTTTTTTCCTTTTTTTACATGTTTACAGTTCCAAACAGTGTAATGGAGTGGAGAACAGGAGTACTACAGTACTGTCTACTACCACTTACAGGATATCAGTTTCAGGTAACTATATCAATCTTATTTCATCACCTCTTTGAAGTATTTCATTTTTTAAAGCCAGTGTAAATCATACAGAGTTGGTGACAGGTACGGCAGATAATATATTTTTCATGCACATGAGTCACTGGCTAGTTTTGTTTGTTAAGACACTGGGACAGTTTGTGTCACACACATTAAAGCTGTTTTTAGTCTTGGTGTGGTTTGCTAACAGCTTGGTATCTGATAAGCAGAATGTAACAGACAGTAACTGCCACACTTACAGTAGTCAGAACAGAATGCGTTAGTGAAAATTAAATGAAGTAAGAATTGTTTCTTCTTTATCTGCTTGCAGATAACATTTCAGTGCTGTGTGCTGCCATAGATGCTGTCTTCAAATAAGAAAACATGATGCAACTTGTATGAATCTGGAGCCTTGGAAGATACACAGAATACCTGTAAAGAAGTCAAAACAAAACCATTCAAGAAACGTGCTTCCAAATTACCCCCACACACACAAAAAAATACTTACCATTCATGACTTGACTGTTTTCCTACAGCAAAATTCCTCAGCAAGCCTAAGAATGTGAAACCAAAGTATGACTGAGTGACCTGTGAGAGAAAAAACAGCAGTGATTACATATATATTTTCATTTGTTTAGTTTTAGTTGACGGGGTAAGTGCATCAGGCGGATTCTGCCTATTTTCAGGCACGACCTGGGAAGGGGGATACAGATTAATGCCAACTGGCCTTGAACCAGATTAAGCTGTTCATGGTATTTTTTTTTGGAATGAGGGAAATTTGGCTCAGGCGCCAGGGAAATTCCCCTAGTCTTCGGTCAGGGGCATGGTCCTGTAGGTGTGTGGTGGGAGTTCAGTCTGGAGCCTGATGTGGTAGGTTGCAGTTCAGTTGGTAAATCCCCAGTGGACACAGTTGGCATCGATAGCAGGGACCGATGGTGGTGGAGCATGGAATTGGTAGAACCTGAGGAGTTGGGGGTTCAGTTGGAGGAAGTGGAGCTACAAAAAGCTCAACAAAATACAATTTGTGAAGCTACGTGAGTGTTTCAAAGAGAGACCTCCAGATTACAGGTAGATCAAAAAAGAAAGAGGATGGCCAGTGCATCTCCTTCACAAACTCCTACTACATCAAAAGTTTTTCTTGGCTCTCAGGTGAGTGGTACACCTGACCAGCTGCTGCTTTCCACTGGCGATAGCATGGATTTACTGGTTGAGCTATCATTGCCGGGAGATGTGGTCTGGTCGGTGGATGCAGCATTATGACAGTCTGGATGGGTGAAAAAAACATATGTTTCTTGGGTTGTGGATCTGATGCTTGTGGTGGGTCCAGGGAAGGTAGGCCAGGCAACAGCCTCGGAAGAGATTTCACACAAACAGAATTTGATCCACAGGAGGAGCAGATACCTTCTTTTGCCTTTACATACTCCTTCCTTTTCTTCCCTTGCCACACTGGGTGAAGAGGATAGCCCTATTGCTTTGGATGTTATTACTACATCAGAGTCTGTGGTGGTAGACTCTCTTCCTGATACAAGGCAGGATTGTGCTGCGATTCAGGAGCCATTAGTCGGACAGGACCCTTTAATGCAGAAAGACAATGTAAAACAAAAATCTTCTTATGCAGGCTTATTCCACAAGCCTGTGGAATTGGCTAAAAGAAGGAACACCATTTGGATACGTTATTTGGGAGGTATGGCTAACTTGCCGGATAGGTACTTTGTGGGTAGAATTTTGCTTAAACAATCATTGGGTTTTTCACCCAGTGAAGTGTATGCACTGATTCATCCTCCAGGAGAACAAACTTTTGATATGAGTTTTAGGACTCAAAATGTGTTGGAAAGATTTCGGACTAAATATTCAATATTGAAAACAAACCCCCTTTGGACACCATTTCAGGTTATTCCCTTATCCAAACAGTCCTTTTGCATTATTACTGTTTTATTTTGGAATGAAGGAGTCAACATTTCTAATATTTTGTTCTGGTTAGACAAGAGATGTGATGTTCAAGGCACCCCAGGGCCTATCATAGATGCAGAGGGCTTCTGGAATGGGGAATAGCACATTAAAGTAAAACTGTTTACTGTAGACAATGAATTTCAGCATTTACAGAATTGTTTTTTATGTTGGATCATGTGTGTGCACCAGCCAACATACTACAGTAGCAGCAGATTTGGAGGTGCAGTGACTGTGGACAAATGCAGGACACGCATCAGTAGGTGTGTCCCTCATTCCCCAATAAGGCAACTGCAGGCACTGACACCAGCAACACGTAAACTGGCCACCAAATCTAAGGAAAGGTCCACTGCAATGAGAACCAAGCTCATCATTGCAGTGGCGTGCCTTTCCTGGTGAAGCAGTTTAATAAACATGGCGGCACTGACTGCTCCCACGCAGAGTGCCCCAACTCATTTCATTTGCTGTCTGGGGAGCCCACTCCCTGTCGACATAATGCCCCCCTCCCATTTAAAGTGTATACCAAGGGGGTGCCCAATCCCCCTTGGCATCATACGCTGCCTCAAACAGTCTTTCTTTGTCAATGCGGAGCCTAATCCCCGTCAGCTTCAGACCCCCTTCCCCATTTATTTTGCCAGTGGGGGAGCTCACTCCCTGTCAGCATAATGACCCCACCACTTCTGTTGTGTGCTGAGGGGGGTGCCCAATCCCCTTCGGATCTTGTCCCCCCTTTGGTATGTGCTGATGAGGGTGCCCAATCCCCCATCGGCTACAGCTCCCTCAGAAAAACAGTCAGGTGGCACACTGGGAGCCCACCCCAGTGTGCCAAATGCCCCATAAAACAAAAACTGTCCGCTATTTTTTTTAAACCTGCAAACCAGAAAATGGTACCTCATCGACTCTGGTGGTCCTCCCCCCAACCTGCACCCACCCTCTGCACACCCTGCCTCCTCACACCCCCCTCACCCCATACTTACCTCCAGAGCATGGCGCGATGATCATCGTGGACCGGGAACACGTCTGCACTCTTCAAAGCTGGCCGTGAACTGAAGAAGTGCTGAAAAGTTGTATAATAGCATAAATAGGGTTTTTTCAACTTTGGTGCATATCTCAAGCATTTTTGGGACTTTTGGCACCAAATTTTCAACATGGGGTTATTGCAACCCGTCCTCATGAATTCAATCACTGTCATGACATTATTTGGTCCTGAAAGATGATTTCACTGTGACTGCACGGAATCACCTTTTGGGACTGATTAATGAAATGACAGTGCCACTGTTCATGAGGGGGGCTCTCAAAAAGCCTATGTTGCAAATTCGGTGGAAAAAATCCAGAAAATATCTGTTTTATGAATGTACGTTGCTCAGTTTCCACGCACTCTCATAACCTCGTGAATTTGTAATATTTTCACTCCAGATTTTCAAAATTTACATTTTTCTATACCTCCTTATGAACAGTTCAGCTGTTATTTTCCATATCCTGGCCGAAATGTGTTTTCGCATGTCCTGCGCAGAATAGCATGGTCGCTGTATGAAATCAGTTTTTGGGACAATTTGAGAAAATGATGGTGACACTATTCATGAACAGAGGTCCTAAAATGCCTATAGGTTTCATAGGTGATCCTGAGCAGTTTGCACGCATGCTTGTAAGTTCGCAAATTTATAGTATTTTCACTCCAGATTTTCAACATTGCCATTGTTCTGCACCTCCTTAAGAACAGTACAGCTGTCATTTTTCATATCCTGACCAAAATGTGTTTTCACAGTTCCGGCACAGAATAGCACGGTCGCTTGTGGAAAGTCTATGTTTAAGACACATTATGAAAATGACAGTGACTCTGTTCATTAGCAGAGGTCCTAAAGTGCCTATGTTGAAAATTTGGGGCTGAAAGTCCATAAAATTCATGTTTTACGAGCATGCATTGTGCAATTTGCACACACACTTGTGACTTCGTGCATTTGGAATATTATCACTCCAGATGGTCAAAACTGGCATTTTTCCACACCTCCTTTTGAACAGTACAGCTGTCATTTTACATATCCTAGCTGAAATGTGTTTTCGCACATCCAGCGCAGAATTGCATGGTCGCTGTGAGAAATCAGTTTTTGGGACAGTTTGAGGAAATGACGATGACACTGTTCATGAGCAGAGGTCCTAAAATGCCTATGTTGAAAATTTAGTGCCGAAAGTCCATAAAATGACTATGCTGCAAGCGTTCATTGTGCAGTTTCCAAGTAGCCTTGTAACTTCGTAAAGTTGCAATATTTTCATGCCACATTTTCACCACTGGCATTTGTCCACACCTCCTTATCAACAGTACAGCTGCCATTTTTCACAGCCTGCCCAAAACACATTTCTGCAACTGTGGCACACAATGCCGTGCTCGCTGTGGGAAATCACCTTTTGGGACACATTAACAAAATCACAGCACCACTGTTCGTGAGGAGAGGTCCCAAAACACCTATGTTGAAAATGTGCCCAAAAAACTTCCACAAATAATTGGGTTGTGGACGTCTGTTGCAAAGTTTGTATGCATGTTCATTGCTTCACCAATATTTCATATTGCCACTCCAGATTTTCAATGTTGCCATTTTTTATGCCTCCTCATGAACAATACAGTTGTCATTCTATACATCCTGCCCAAAATCTGTCTTTCGGATGAGATGTTAAACCGAGGTCCGTTCTGCCTGGATTGGTGGTAGTTCAGGTGGATGTTAAAAATCCCATGGCACTTATCGAAAAGAGTAGGGGGAAGTTTTATTGAAACAAAAGAAATCGTACAGTACCAAAACAAAAGCAATTTGCAAAAACTCATGTGGACTCAAAACAGAAGTAAACAAAAAAAACAGAATAGAACTATGCATATCAAGAGACAATCCATCAGGTCACTGCAAAATCAGAGTCCGTGATCCAAGGAAGAGCTTTCCAAAGTTCAAGCAATGTCTCCTTGGAAAATAATGTATGTTCATGTACATAAATGTTTGTTAGGTCTGTTACGATTTTCTTTTCAAGCTCTGAATAAGAACATTTTTTTTGCTGTAGAGTAAACAGACATCGAGCCATCCAAATATTCCATTTAATTACTACAAAAACTAGATTTAACATGTCCAGAGTCCAAAGGGACCACTGGGGTGAAAAAACACCATACATAGTATTCTGGTAAGACACCGTTTGAAATAATGGGAGGCCCAGACTCTTGCCAAAAAAAAAACACTGAGAGCGAATAAAAGAACACTCAAAAATAAGTGCGACATAGTTTCAATTTAGAAATACACAATAGTCTAGAACATTGTCGGTCTTGAGACTGCTTGTGTTTATGATTATCTTTGACATTAATTCTTTCATGACATGACAGCCAATGAAAGTCCCACAAGTGAGCAGGCACCCTTTTACACCATAACAAAACCAATAGGGAAGGAAGATGTTGGCTAGGGCACTTTTCAATGGGCAACTGTATTGCACAAACGGTCAGGAGCAGATTATTATATAATACTTTATGAGAATTCGTTAACAACATCTGGGTAGATATCCTCCACTGTTTCAAATGTAAAAACATGTGTTTAATATATATCGGTATACCCAAAGTTTGTTGTATCACAGTTAATTAATCACATTCCCAAAAATGAAACCATAATCTGCAAGAATCATAGAACCAAGGTTCCCATCCTCTCTGAGTATTTACCAATAGAGGCCGAAGATTTGCAGTCAAAAAAATATGTCAAAAAAATAACAGAGGATTAATCATGTTAACACCCCCCTCAGAAATAGGTAAGTTAGTAACATTCCGTTTTACCAGATTAAGCTGGCTTCCCCACAGATCTTGAAAGAAGAGACCAAGAACTGCAGTTTCTAATTGTTTAGGGATTCAGAATACATAGCTTAAATAAAGAAAAGTCAGTATCAAATAAGTCTTGATTAGGAAAACAAGCTTCTTCTTCCCAATCTGCCTCTTATTCCATGAGGCAACCTTAAGTTTGCCTTGTTGTAATTTAGCAGATCAATTAAAAAGGTCAGAATCTACAGTCCCAAAATAAACTCCCAAAATGCGTTGAGGCCCTTCAACAAGTTGTAATGGACCAATAAGTGAAAAAGGGGCTATTTTCGATCCTAATCGAATACCAAGACTTTTGCTAAAATTTAAACTCGCACTAGAAAAATCACCAAAGGAAGAACATTCCTGGAGGGCAGTAACCACAGAGGCTGCATTAGCCACAATAATGCAGACATCGTCTGCATATGCAATTGCCATATATGGCGAGATTAAAGTAGAACTAGAAAAGGCATGAATCTGAGGATGAGTATTCAGATGACGAAGCAAAACATCTAAAAAAAATACATATAACAGAGGGATCAAAGGACACCCTTGGTGAACCCCTCTTTTTATGGGGATCATAGGTCCAGCCCACCCATTCACAACAGGCACAACGTGGCAGTCCTATAAAAAGTCTTAATCCAGCGTAATCATTTCACCAGGCACATGCATAAAATGTAGTGCCTTCCATAAAAATCATGGTTAACTGAATCAGGTGCGCTTTCTGATCTACCGATACAATAAAACCCGAAACAGTCTGCGCAGCCATGAGAAAATAATTCTCGAAGGAGAATCAAATGGTCAGAGATTCTCCTGTTCAGCACAGAACAGGACTGAGCAGGGTGCAAAACCACTTCAGCTATCCTCATAAGGCGTTGTACAATGATTTTCATTAATAACTTAAAGTCAGTGTTTAGCATACATAAGGGGTGCCAATTCTCAAGAGAATGTATATCTCCTTTCTGTTTATAGATATAAATCAAAGTACCCTTAGTAAAATCTAAAGGGATAAACTCACTAGCTAACAGGTGAGGTAAATATTGAAGTTAATTCAGGGATCAGGTGGTCACCCAGTACCTTATATAAGGCAGCGGGGAGTCCATCCGGACCAGGAGTCCTCTGTAAGGGTAAGGAAGAAATAACCGACTTCAGTTCTAACTCAGTAACAGGTATACAGGCTGAGTCAGAACACGGCTGTGAAGGGAAAGGGATGTCAAGGTCCCTATACAACTCTGTAGCTGGAAAGGAAGAAAAGAGGGCAGTCGTATAACATGTCACTATCCGACAGATGTCCGACTGAGAGGTACATAAGGTGCCATCAGAATCAGCAAGACACAACATATTCTTTTGTGTAATTTGTTGACAATTCGACTCAAAGGGGCAAACAACAGCCCTTGTGCCTGCCACATTAAATTTGTGTTGATGATAAAGTTGCTGTGATTGTCTAGATTGGAATTTCAACATATCATTCTGAATTAAGCGCAACTGTTGAGAAAGATCTTGTCCTGTCGTATAAGCTATTGTCAACAAGGACTGAACATGTACCCTCTTCTGTAAATATTCCAAATATTCTCTTCGACATTTTTGACGACTATATCTTTTCAAAAAGAGCAACGAATCATGTTTAGTGTCCATCCACCATGCAATAGGATCTGCGTAACAAATAAAAAAGGATTTCCGGGCCTGAATAAAGGATAAAAGGGACTGCATGAAAGTCGGAATTTGCAACAGAGATATGTTGAATTTCCAGAGTCCTGGTCCTTTGTGAACAGTGACATCAGAAACAAGGCCTACGGAAAGCAGTTTATGATCAGAAAATTCCACAGCTTGTACAGTAGTAGAGGTAATTAGGAGTGTGCGGGACAAAAACACAAAATCAATTCTGGTAGCCAGCTTACCCGTTTGAAATGTAGGAGTATGTTGTTTAGTAAAAGAGTAATAGGCATCCGTGAGATGAGCAGTACGAACCAACTTCCCTAATTCATGGGAGTCACAAAACAATTTCTGGGTAGTAGCAAAAGAGCTTTTGTCAAGAAGACTTAAGCCACAGTTAAAGTCACCAGAAAATATCAACTGAAAAGAGGTATGCAAATAAGGGCGGAGTAAAGAAAATAAAGCTATACATGCAGACTTAATTTGGGGAGCATAAATATTAATAACCTGATAAGGGCAGGGCCCAATTAAAAAATCTAAGACTAACACTCTGCCAGGGGCTACGTCAATCAATTTTAGCAAACGAAAATCTGGGATATTAAATAAGATCCCAAGTCCGGAACAGGAGTCCAGGCCAATGGACCAAAAAGAAGGACCTAGAAGCCAGTCCTGTTGTGCCTGTCGAATCTTGTGGGTGGTATGGAGTCGTGTATCCTGCAACAGAAAGATCCCCATAGGTAAAAGCCATAAACAGGAAAAAATCAATCTTCTTTTTGCCAGACGCTTAGTACTATTCACATTAATAGTATGACAAATAACGTGAGACATAACACAAGGAGAACAGAGACACTTTACAATTTCCTTTTCCCTATCACCTTTTTCCCTTTTAGCTTAACCCTGGCCTTCCGCTTCTGAGAAAGACCAGTACTCAGTTGAATCTCAGAATCAGTAATACCATCCGGGAGGGAAGATGCAACAGAGGTAGAGTCAGCCTCGCCTCCAGCATCATCAGAAACAGTTTGGAGTAGCTCAAAGGCATTAGACAAAACCACAGGAGGGGTTCCAAAAGCAAAGGAGGTGATGGCAATGCCCGGGGGTAATTTCTCATAGACCTCCGACACATAACACTAGTTGGTACTCGGGGGGGGGTGGCATAGTAGTCGGGCCTGGAACAGGGTCTGGGACAAGCTGGACAGATTGGACAGGGTCAGGGGTAGGAGGGGTCATCTCAGTAAACGGTGCCACATAAGAAGCCACTGGGGTACCACAACCTGATCTACAACAGGCTCAGGGACCTGCAATAGAGGTCGAGCGACTACTGAATTCAGCTCTACTAAGGTGGTCCTAAGACAAGCCTTCTGAGCTTGCTTGATTACAAAACGTTGATCAGCACCATCAGCATGTGTGGCCTGATTATGAGCAGCCCATGGACAATTTTGAAACGTATCTCCCAGCTCATCACAAAGATTACATTTACACTCATTTAGACAATGAATCCCCACATGACCCAATTCTCCACAGGTATTACATTTCAGCTTATCACAGACATTACTAAGCTGAGAGGGGTCTCCATACCGGTAAAAAACTTTCGGTTCTCCAGGGTAAAACAAGACCCCCTATCATGACCTATAAAAAAAGAATTAGGTAGGTGCACTGGACTAGAATCATTAGAGTGTAACAAAACCTTAACCTTCCAGCCTCCAGTCCAAATATTCTCCTTGTCCAATATTGCCTCAGGCTGACCCTGAACAGTACAATGTTGTTTTAGCCAATAGAAAACGTCAGTGACGTCAACACCTTCGTTCCGAAACAGGACGGTAATATTCTTAAAGGCTGGTTTAGAAAGGGGAATGGCCTTAAACGGGATCCACAGGACAGTATTTCTTAAGGCATGATATCGTGACCAAAAACGCTCCAAGCCATGAGGTGTTTGGAAGCTGACATCAAATGTAGTTTCACCGGAAATATGAATCAGTGCACATATTTTGTGAGAAAAGAATTTCATAGAGTCCTTGAGTAGTGTCTGAGCTACATACACTCGGTCCACTGGCTCAGGTAAACCGCCCATATAAGCCAACCATACTGCATTATGCTGCTTTGCAGCCAGAATTGGAAATTTAAACAATGAGGAAAAAGAATGATTTGGCTCTATTTTCTTTGAGGGGGGGCTCCACTACTGCAGGAGCTGTATTCTCTGTAATGGTAGTGGGAGAAGCAGCACAAATAAGAGAACCCTGCAAAAGTTCCAAGACTGGGTGCTGGGTAAGTTCCAATTCCTTAGGGAGACACAAGGGGTCAGACATAGGCAGACTTCTGTTTGGTGAATGCTGCAGCTCAGGAAAATCATTGAGGCAGGGAGACCAAATAGGGGACGGACCAGACACCCACTTCCCCTCTGTAGGTTCCTGCACCCAGCCAGCTCCTTGCAATGCCATTTCTACAGACCAGGTAGGTGTTGTAGCAGGATTGGTATCAAGAGATAGCAATTGAGAGGGAGAGTGTGTCACAATAGGCAAACTAGGCACTGTATGCAATGATGTCACTGTAGTCTGCGGGGGCAGCTGAGAAGCGGGCGGAAGTATTCCAGCTGAGAACTCGCCAGGATGGGCTGCACAGGGCGGCACCTCAGCTGCTTGAAAAGGCACTGCAGGTATTATTCTGGGCTGTAGGAGACATACATCCTGCCAATCTGAGTTCATGAACCCGTTGCAGTTCTCTGTTCAAATTCTTCTTTGCAATCTCAAATCAACGTTCTGCATCACCCAAATGGTCCTGAAGCTCCTTTTCAGCCAAACAGACAGTAGCAGAGTCAAAAGTGGAAAATCCCTCATTGGGATGGCAAGGGGTAAAGACGTTTGAGAGTCCATGTCAGGGTGACCCAGCAGAGGTTCTAAAGTTGTAACCTGTAGTGTAGATTAATTTTCTGCAGTAGACACAGAAACCAGCATTGCTTCAGTAATTGTAGATGTGGTCTCTACACACACAGAGGCAGGAGCTGAGACCAGGTCTTCCACCTCCAGCACCACCTCCTCAGCAAGCAAGGGTGCATCTGCCATCTTGGACAGAGGTTCCCCCTCTGTAGAGTAGGAGAATTTCCCAGGTGTCCTGGCCAAATTTCCCTCATTCACTGAAAACACCACCAACAGCTTAATCTGGTTCAAGGTCAGTTGGCATTCATCTGTATCCCTTTCTCTGGGTCATGCCTGAAAATAGGCAGGAGTTCTCTAGTGCTCTTACCTGGTCAACAAAAACTAAACAAACAAACAAACAAAACTGTGTTTTCATCCCTCTGTTGCTAAATGGCATAGCTGCTGTGCAAACCCACATTTCAGCTAACAAAGTGATTGTGCCACTTTTCATGAGGTGGTCTGACAAGCAGCCCACGTTGAAAATGTGGTGTGAAACTACCACTATATGCCTATGGTGTTAGGGTTTCCAACTGTAGCACCCCACCCCTGTACGGACTGACAGGTGTCAGGGCTGTGACTTGGGATCATTGTATCTAATGCTCATGCCATTCCACCCCACACACCCACCCTGCAGCCACTAACAGGCATCGTGGTGTGTCTTGCACTGTTTGACCACAAACGTCATCCCACGCTCCTATACTGCACCCACGTTAGTGTATTTCCTTATGGAATGGGGTAAGTATAATGCCCAAAGACCCCAAAGCACACCACAACACTTGTCAGTGTCTACAGGGTAGGGTGAGGTACAATGGCATGAGCATCATAGCTGATGACCCAAAGGCACACCCCAATGCCTGCTGCTCTCTACAGGGTGGGGGTGGGGTTGGCATCACTTCAATACTTCACTGCCCTTCCTGTAACCCCCCCTGCAAATGGGGGTTCCCAAAAGACTTCCAGGAGCTTGCTTGAATGCTCCAAGCCTGAATGGTGTTTGGCGTTTAAGCCATTTATCAGTGAGTGTTTTTAGAGCCTCTGGTACTGTCTCTTTAAGAGTTGTCTGCTTGCAGACATAATTAGTTTGTATGGGGGGACTGTGTGCTTCTCTGTTTGAGTACCACTCGAGCTGCTGCCAATTCACTCCATTTTTGCAGTCACTAGGAGTGCAAAGGAAACCTATCTGAAAGATGTAACTGTTTGCCAGAAATCATTTAGAGTAATAATGAAATTACAGTTTGTCTAACCTGCTTTCTTTGCAGTCAGAACTGTGTCTGCCTAGTTCCCATTCTGGTTTTGAACTGCTGAACTGGACCAATCAGTGTGGGGTAAGCTAGCTCTAAAATGGTGCCTTGACGAATCAGAACTTGGACTCATAATCTGAGCCAGCCACAAGAGGATTGTATGGGCAGTGACTCTGGGAGATGTAGTTTAGACTTGGCCTTTTTGGACCAACAGCAGCAGTCTATTGTGAGTGACAGCCAATCCAGTCAAGAACTGGGAGGAACTCAAAGGAAGTGCCCGGTTTGTCTGTTGGAGTTTCAGTTTAGCTCTGGCAGTGAAGGGAAAGGAACCCTGTGCTCTTCAGTGCACAGTTTTAGTCAAAAAACATGTGTAAGGTCCAGAGTTCGGTCTGCAGCTTGTGTAACTGCTTGTTAGGACTGAATCCGTCCTGTGAAGAGAATCAAAGGATATCTGAAGAGTAGAAACCAGGCTCACCCTGTAGAAGACTGGAAAAATTGCTGATTTGCACTCGGTCTGTCAGGACTTGAATCTGCTATGTGTTCTCCCGGGTATTGTGCAGTAATTGCGATCGGGATAGAGAAGCAGCCTGCCTGTTTACCATATAAATGTGTGAGGAGTCTCTTGGAGCTCAAGAGTAGCCCTGCTGACATTGAAGGACCCTATCTTGTTTGGAGGTCGTGAGTACTAATTCAGAGTCGCTCCCTGTTGAATTGCCACATTAAATCCAAATGGAATTACTGTACTGCTGACTGTTTAACTAATTTTTCTTTTCTCTGTGTGAAAGGGCCCCTACCAGCTGCCACGGTTTGGACTAGCCACTAGGGCTTGGGTACCCAGGGACAGTAACTGATAGGGATAGGCCTGCACAGAGCCATAGGTAGATGAGTAGAGTGATAAGCTAATTAACCTGATTTCCCTGTCCTTGTTATATCCCCTAAATAAATCAGAGCTGCTTGTTTCAGCAAAGTTATACTGCCTGAGGTAATTGTCTATGTTAAAGTACTGTACTGTGATTGTTGCACTGTATCTTATTTCTGGGAGGTCCCAGTGCCGGAATCAGTCCTGGGGGTAAGTGTATACTGTGAAGGTAATTCTGAGATATTGTGTGGGCCACTAGTGGGAAGAAAGGGGGGTTGCAGTGTCCCAGAGGGCTGTGACCAAGTTAGTTTAACTAGTGCAAACCCTGACCTCTGGGTGGAGGCACCCGCCATTGGATCCAGGCCCCTCAACCTGTTAGTGGCAAATCAGGCAGGGGTAGTAGCCCCTGGGATAGCGCCACCTAGGGGTTACATCTTGGAGGCTCACAGCTGGGATTGTGTGTCCTCTAGTGGCCATATTTATGAACCACTGTTAAAAAAAAAAAAAAAATGGGTACCTCGACGGAAGTGGCTGTGCACCGGCTGGTGGAGTGGTGTACTGGGGAGGAGATTGACCCCCAAAATGCTATGCTTATCCTGGACATCCCCTGGGTATCAATAGACACTGTACAGGGAGTACTTTCCAAGGTGGAAGGTTTACAAAACCCTGTGGTGGTGGGTCGGCATGCTAATCTGCTCACCCACACTTTCCTGGCCCTAGTAGAGTTTAAGGATCCCATAGATAGCTCCAACGTGACACAGACCATTACCCCAGAGGGAGCCTCACTGCCTGGAGAGGATAACTATACAGTAAAGACCGGGGAATGATCCCACCACTGTCTGAAACTTTTGAGGAGAAATTTGCTAAATGGTTGCTGGGGAAGGGAAAACTGTGGAGGACTTGAAGAAACTATTCTTGCCACCTGGGGTGTTCCTCCCCAACACCCTCTCCCGCTCCAGTACCCGTAATGGTGGCTGAACCAATGCAGACTCCTATTTCTGCACCTGCCATTAGTCACGACTCTTACCGAAGGTTGAGGATCTTCTCTGGCACCTCCCACCCCCAAGGGAGGATGACTGGGAGACCTGGATAGACTATGTTGCCTCCAAGTGCTAGAATGGCAATGCTCGGAAGCCGAAAGCTCAAAGAGGGTTAGTGAGAGCCTCGAGGTCCTGCCCTGGCTACCATCCGTGCTAAACAGGCCAGTAACCCTGAAGTGACTGCACAGGCCTATCTTGAGGCATTGGAGAATGTATGGAGCTCAGATTCTGATGAGGATCTGGTGGAGAGTAAGAAATGCACAACAGTACCAAGGGAGTTGTTGTCTGTGTATGTATCACGGCTGGAAAAATTGTTGCAAGAATGCCTCAGAAAGGGTAGTTTGCCAGCGATTGAACTGGACCGAACCAGGCTGGACAGGATCCTTAAGTCTGCCCCTTCTCAGAACTGCTGTTGCTTCAATTACGCCTGGCAACTCGACTGAATCCCCACCCTCCATGATGAGTTAATGAGAGAAATCTGAGGAGTTGAGAAAAGGCGACTGGAGGGACCTGCACCAATAGCTGTGGCTACGACCAAGTGACTGAGGGTGGCCCATCAAGTGAAGTTCAGGGGCAGAGTTTGGCAGTCAGTGAGTGCCTGACAAGGAAAAGATATGC
This sequence comes from Neoceratodus forsteri, assembly GCA_016271365.2. NCBI lineage: Eukaryota > Metazoa > Chordata > Ceratodontiformes > Ceratodontidae > Neoceratodus > Neoceratodus forsteri. The sequence continues at coordinate 1,287,504,643 of CM057454.1, read as the reverse complement.
CACAATGGGGCGAACTGTTGAGAGAGATCCGGAATCAAAAACAGTCCCTTTATGAAGGCCACGCCTGCAAGTACGGCCCCAACCTATATCCGACTGCATCTGCTATGGGGTGGGTACCCACCCATGTATCTCCTGCTGATAACAGCTCCAAACTCAATTCC